>OU824116.1:5000000-6250000 GCA_917499265.3 Mimumesa dahlbomi | reverse complement strand
CATTACCCCTCCATTACTTTAAGGATTAATGTTTAAATGCAATATAGTCCTCTTCTTTCTTGATAGCTCGAACGAGGGTTAAACTAAGAACAGCTATCACTACCTGTAACAGTGAATCGGGAAAAATTATTGATACACCTGTAAATCAACCCCTTGAATAATGGAATTGAACACCAGATTGATCTTTACATTTTAACTACTTGAACTCGATCCATGAACAGATACAGAACATGCAAAGTTATTTAATGAGAATTAAAGTAATATTTAATGACTTACATGCAACATGCACAGGGCAAGCGATACTCCAGATAGCCAGCCTGATCTACCTTCTAAGAACCATGAAATTTCTTCGACGCATCCGTGAAAGAATGCATTTCCTGTGACACTGTCTCTGCACTCAGTGGGCAATGGTTTTAATAACGTTAAATAATCCATCGGCCCATCAGCACCGCAACAACCAATCTGTTAAAAAATGTTTCTATTAAAGTTTTCTCCTAAGCAGTCGTACATGAAGATGGAATAAATTCGTATATCATAAGTACTTATGATATGATAGATTCTTTTTTTCTAACACAAATTGTATTTATTATATAGGAAAGAAACATGTTTTCTTACGCTTTCTTGAATCAACTGAAGAACGTTCAACGCCCTCTCATCATGAGATTTATTGATGAGATTAGTCATGGACCGACGTATAATTGGTTGAATTTGACTGTCATAGGTGGAATAATCAAGCAGTATTGCCGTACCTGCCAAACCAAGGACAAAGCATAATGTTTGTAGGCCTACGTGCTGAAAGAAAATGTTACATACTTGCTCAATATCCTCCTGGAAATTTCATTTTTCACTTTTTAATGATATATATGTATCTACACATTACGAAATATCAGCTTTTAAAGAATGTTTTACGAAATGTTATATACCGACCGGCATGTGCTTGTTTACTTTTCAGAAATCGTACACAAATCTAACTTATCACTTTATCTCCGACGGCATAGCTATATCTAGCAGATTAGTGAAAGAGATGAGACTAGCGATAGTCTGACAATTAAATGTAAGCTGAATAAAAGTTTTCTATCAGTGTGAATTACATAATAATTTTGTTCCTTACGATGTAAAGACCAAGAATATGCTCCATGAGGGAAACACCGCAGCCGACAAACGCAATTATAATAACGAACACCGATGCGGCAAGTAGTATGTAGATTCCGATGTAGAATTCATACATATCAAGGAAATCCACCCATTCCTGAAATCCTGGATCCAATCTGAGCCACATGCATAATCCGAACATTGCGCTTCCAAGTAGCTGGCAAACAGAATGTTAATTTTTTGAAATAACATTAGAATTACGATTCTAATATCTCGATTTTAATATCCCTTTGGTAATCACAAAGTCCAATTTTAAGAATTTTATTGAAATTTCGATTAATCAGACTTGATGTTTTGTACATACTCTGTCATTTTAGTAATAGGATGATAAGTGAACTAATTGTACTCGCTACAGTTTAATTATAATTTGACGAGTGTTATAACGTTAAGGTACAATTGTATTTCACATTGTGATAAACCGCCAGTATGCTGGAATATGACTCATAGAGATTGAACTGTGACGAGTAATAATCGTGCAATAAAGTGCAATTTAATTGAAGTTACCATGCTTTCTAGGGTACAGGGATACACACTACAGGGATAATAAGAAGTAGAAAGAAGAGGTTGAAAATCTACGAAATGGGTCTATTCTATTTTAAACTGTACACTTAAAACTCGCTAGAATCGTTTAATTTTAGGAGTACGTAAACCTGTGTGGAATTTTTCTCGTTCTGTACTATACTACTTTCATATTAAGCTATGTTGGAATCGAGAATAGTTGAATTTAATCATTATTTCCTTTTTAAATTTCTGAACTTACCCATATGACAGCATTCAAGCAAAGTATCGTGAATTTTATACACCCAATTCTCTGTTCCAATTGGGGACCCGAAGTTTTCCCAACCATCGTTCTAATCGATCACTTTCCACACACTATATCCGAAACAATACACCCTCGTTTTTTTAAAAATACGGTTAACTATTATTTTCGCGCGAATTACAAGAAAATACTGAGAATGTGAGCACCGTAGTTCTCACGCACAATAATCGGTCCTACCTGGGCCGTGGTTCTAACACACGTTATCACGAACAAATATAAGATAAACCGGATAAAAACTGTGCTCGATAAAAACTGACTCACTCGCATCAGGGAAAATCTTTATTAGAAGAACGGGTGTTGCCCAACGAAAGCATTTATTACAGTTAACAATAGTTTCCACGTTCATATAATTGATACACACTGATTGAATCAAATATTAATTTGACTTTGTGATATATCGTATTTATATGCAAATATTAATAACATGTATGGTAGAAAGAACAGCATGTACCACAATAGGATCAATAATTGTTATTTAGATGGAACTTTATAAGTGTAAAATACCATTAGTTTATTACAAAAAGAATCAATGCCTTATATGCGTAATCTATATGTAAAATAGAAAATATTCTACTAATGGGATTAACGATTGCATATACGATTTTCTACAGAGAATAAATGAAGTTTCAAGATGATCATCGAATGGAAATTGGTGTGCTGCTGAAGATATAAGATCTATATTTAAACTCGGGGTTCTCGATCTTTATACTTGACGTATGAACGTCTTTGTCTAGGTAGGCTACAGTGTCTAACTAACAATTTGCATTTTGCATAAGCGGCAAATAACAAATTTCATTTAGAACCACCGATAGTTTCCTAAATTTGTCTTCTAACATATTTTAAGGATGCTACCGACAAAAACTACTTGTCTCCCCAACCAATTCGTTTTCCCGGCTTTCAGAAAAAATATACATTCGTATAAACATCCGCAGTTTGACGATCACATATATAAAAAGACTGTAAAATTCAATGCTTGAAGAATCTAAGCACGACGTTCAATCATGCTAGCATAATACATACATCCAATCATATCAACTATATCAAGTTATTAATGTACCATTGTTACTTCGAAAAAAATGTTGTTCCCCGAAAACTGTGAAAAGAAAGAAATGAATTTAAAGCCTGGAACCATTATCTCATTTCTTTGAGTTTTTATTAGTGTCTGAATTTTGTTCGACGTATCTGTACAGATTTTTGGTCGACAGATATGATTTCCACAAAAAGAATGACGCATCTTATCGGTGGTCCACGTGGACCAGTCATATGTACTCATACAGTGACCGGTTTGATGAGGAACATCCCACGAGTGTAACTCGGTCACGATTACCACGAGCGTAGAGAGCCGCTTGCAGCATCAGCAACAGAAACGCTTGCTGAAACGAACATCTAGCCAGGAAGTGGGGATGTGGCACATCGAGTAAGACATTAAGCTTTGCTGATGTGGAAGTTCGAGTAAGCTGGACTGCGAGCTTATGGAATATTCTTCGCGGACAACGTCGATCAACGTCGGCACTTGTGACTATTCTTAGAACCACCGGTAGTTGTAACATTGTTGCATCGCCGGTCGATCTCTGCGGTATTTCTTTTTTCTTTCCTGTGCTGTGTGAATTATGCAAGAATTCATGCTTCTGCAAATTCTGATCGGTTTCTCTGTCCTGGCGTTGGCCATTCCAAAGCCGGAAAACGAGCATAAACAACGAGTCCTCAATAAGGTTCGTTCTTGATTCGGGGTGTTTTAAAACGTTTTGAAATCGGTTACGCCGTTCGGGCAAAAAGGAAGTTATTCATTTTGTGCATGACTGAGTAAGCTTTCAAGGTCTACATGTACATAACCTGGAATTCCGAAGACTGTAGAGAAGTGTAACAAGTTTTACATATAACATTGCGTTATTTATAAGTCTACTAATTTTTG
The DNA here is from genome assembly GCA_917499265.3 of Mimumesa dahlbomi. Taxonomy (NCBI): domain Eukaryota; kingdom Metazoa; phylum Arthropoda; class Insecta; order Hymenoptera; family Crabronidae; genus Mimumesa; species Mimumesa dahlbomi. Next base: position 6,246,116 of record OU824116.1, on the reverse strand, counting down.
TACGCTGCGTTCGAAAGAATGTTCGATATGTGAAAACTTGATATATAAATATAGTATATTTTGGTCTTCCAGAAGTAAAAGAGGCTAATAATGATAATAAATAATAATATAATAATCAATTTTGTTTTAGGACACTGTCGAAGAGGAACATTATATCAATTCTCAACATAATCCAGCATATGATCATGAAGCCTTTCTTGGCGAAGAAGCGAAAACATTTGACCAGCTTACACCTGAAGAAAGTACAAGAAGGCTGGGAATCATAGTTGATAAAATAGATAAAGACAAAGATGGATATGTTACAGGAGAAGAACTTAAAGATTGGATATTGTACACACAGCGACGTTACATCAGAGATGATATAGAACGTCAATGGAAATATCATAATCCGGAAGAAAAAGAAAAACTACCATGGACGGAATACATGGCAATGGTCTATGGGGATATGGATGAACATGAGGCAGAAGACCAAGAAAAATCTAAAGATGGTAACTCCTTTTCATATTTGGCCATGTTGAAAAAAGATCGCAGACGGTGGACCACTGCTGATATTGATGGTGATGATGCTCTCACAAAAGAAGAATTCGCAGCCTTCCTTCATCCAGAGGAAGCAGATCACATGAAAGATGTGGTAGTATTAGAAACAATGGAAGACATTGATAAAGATGGAGATGGCAAAATATCTCTTGCAGAATATATTGGTACATATATAATTTCTCACAGTAACCAAATTAACAAATACTATTAGTTTTAAATAATGTATTTATTAACCATAATTAAAACTATCTATTTTATATACAGGTGATATGTATGAAGGAGTCGAAGGTGAAGAAGAACCAGAATGGATAAAAAATGAGAAAGAACAATTTTCCATGTTCAGAGATAAGGATAATAATGGATACCTTGATTTTGATGAGGTGCAGTAAACATTACCAGATAGAGGATATTATATGAATATATATGAAACTTTCCATATTTAAATTAAATTTTGCATTTCACTGTAGGTCAAAACCTGGATCATTCCCGCCGATTTTGACCATGCAGAAGCAGAATCTCGGCATTTAATATTTGAAGCAGACACCGATGCGGATCAAAAGTTAACAAAAGAGGAAATATTAGAGAAATATGATATTTTTGTTGGTTCACAAGCAACCGATTTTGGAGAAGCGCTTGCGAGGCACGATGAGTTTTAAACGAATCTCTAATAATACCAAAATAATACTTTTATAAACGAACAAAAAGATGTGCTTAAAACATAAAGAAAGACAAAGTGTATAAAGCATTTATGAATTATATTTGTTTATACAATTAGAATAAGAATTTTTTATAACTGATTTTTACTTACCTTATGACATTAACAATAAAGATTTTTGTATCTCGTAAATGTGAATGTGCATTAATTTATTAGACAAATCAAATGTTTTAATCATAACTGGAATGAATGAAATAATTGGAATGCAAAGTATATATAGTAACATTTCATGCACAACTATTACTAGGATATTCAATATAAATTGATGATGTAGTATAGTTAGAAAAAGTTTTCAATATCTGATAAGGGATAGGTCACCATATGACGTTGATCAGTTTTATCAGATAAGCTGCAATATCTTCAGAATAGACCAGATCAAAAAGTAATCATTGCATGCATCAAAATGACGAAAAGAAGTCTGACGGTGGTTTTATTTATGTGCATATTGCACTTATCGACATCAGGTAATAATTTTCACGGTCGTTTTTCAATAAAATCAAAACGCCATTAAGTTTCATACTTGTGTTTAACTTCCAGATTTGCTGAATGAACCATACTGTTTTAAGTTCAGATGGTTAGAACCTTTGTTTAACAATGAAAGAAGCAAGAATTGCACAAATCTCAAAGGTGTTCCTTGCATCGAACCTTCGATTCAAACAGGTACATTTATCAAACAATAATATTATATTTTGTGCGAATATTCTGTATACAATCTTGAAGATTTTCGTCTGTTTTATAATAGTAATATATTTTAAATAGTACGTCTTGTCTCAATCCTGAATATTTCTCCTCGTTTCTTTGTATTTATATTTACGATAAATCGAAAATGAAATTCAGCGACTTCAGTACCACCCAACACAACGGATATTTGGAACAAAAGAAATGAAACATTGTTGTGCCTATTAACACCAGGAAACGCCTGTATACAGTATTCTTTTCATTACAATGGTGCAAGTAAGTATTCTACATTCGAATAATATATCACTTGTAAAACACTGTTATATTTTCTACTTTGTTGCAGTCGTTAATACTTCGCATTATTGTGGAAAAATGATTGAAGATGAAACGAAAGCTGTTACATCAAAATGTTTTGAACGGGAAGTAAGTATTTTCTGGTAGATCATTTACATACTAATTGCTTTAATCCATATTGCTTTAAATAATACAGGATCTGTTTACATAGGTGGACGGATATACAATCGTAGCATGTGCTTGCCGATCTCAAAAAGGCTTCATTCCTTGCAATTCCTCGGTGAAATTAAAGTATTCTACAATACTTTCCAGTATCAGTATTTTAATATTGTTGATTACTTTTCAGTATTACTAACAATATAATATATTATTATTTTTATGAAATTTGTACAATGTATTTATGTGTATGTACATATTCATATGTGTTTAAATATTCGTAATATAAAGCACAACTGAATGACAATATATTTTTTGATATACATACTACTTGTATACATTTGTATGTGTATAAATCCTAATTCAATAATTAAATAAGCCAACTATTCGTAATAAACAGCTTTTCTGGGTTTATGTGAAAATCAAATAAACCAGGTTAGCCACGAACCCTGATTCCTTTCCCTAGCAAATAACGATAAAGAGTAAATCAGATGTACGTGAATTACATTCTTCAGATACTTATTTCATCTATGTAGTTTTATTTTACGAACATGTTTTGAAAAGTCGATTGTCGACATATTACTTATATATATAATTGACATAATTCAGTTTTTGATTTGATTCAAATTGCGCAAAGTTCGACCCCGATGTAGCGATACGAAAAGCAACGGTTCATTTAATTGGACACATCCGTTTCTCTAGGAACATTTTGCAAGTTACTGTCCCTAGAAAGGAAAATTTGTATTTATGTAGTCCGTTTATGAATTCGCTGGTAGTTACATACGGACAAATACGGTGACCGATTTTGTACCAACCGCATGGTATATAGTACAAAATTGTGTATATCACTCAAGTATGATATTTCCTCTTAATGTAATATATTAAATAGCCATTAGTTTTGAACACAATGTAAAAGGATAATCGGCTGATAGAAACGCGCCGACGAATGTAAGTATCTCGCCGTTGCATCTGCTACGACCGTGGAGTGAAGCATTTGTTTTAGGTTACCAAACTATACGAAATTAATTTATCTATTGCTATTAATCCAGAACAAATTCGTTATGTCGATGTCACTCCGTTAGCTTAAGGAATCATATTTTTCTCTTTTCGCACTTGATTCATGGATAACTATAACATTTTTCAACTTCTTTTAAAACGGAACTCTCGTAAACTATGTTCTTTTTGGTAGACTTCATGTAACTTACTACAAGAATATTGACACTTAATAAAACGTGCCCTTACACTATTTTAATTTCTTGTCACTTCTTATCAATGGTTTACGTGATGTTTAATAAGTGTGTATATGTATATGTATATGTATATACATAAATGAATATGTAATAATCCACTGTATCTGAACAGTCTGTCATATACAGTTAACACAATATTTTTTGTAGAAACCTCACAATATGGCAGAACAACAGACGCCTCCTGGCTTTAAGCGTATGTCTCTGGATAAAATTATCGAAGCAATGACCGCAGATTTAGAAAGTACCAGCAACCACTATGTACAGTTTGGTGTTAATCCGCAACAAGCAACGTCTCATAATTGGGGAGATTATTCTTCTGGTCAACCAAGACATTATATTACTAGTCAATCTCCACATCCTAATCCATCCACGATACAGCCAATGACACCAATGGGTACTTCTTTGTACATGCAAGAAATGCCAAGTTATGATTCTACAGCAACAGATTCCATTTACTTTCCATCACAGGCAGTGAATCATCTAGGTATAAATGAGAACAATGATTTGATCGGTACCATAGATGTTGGAGGTGGTAATTACATAAATGTTATTTATGGGAATGCTTCTCAAATCATGGCCGAGCAGTGTCAGCTTTCCAACATAACACCTTATAGGAACCAGAATATGATTGACCGAGAATATGGACTGTTTAATGACAGACATATTACGGTACCATCTGAATTGCCACCCCAAAATTTTAATGGAAAGCAGTTAATTGACAATTTAGTTGGCAACTGGGTACCAAATCAATCTGGTACTTACAGTCCTTTTGGAGGTTCTCCAAATGTAACTCCAGTACCTCAATCAAACACAGATGTTAAAGACCCTGAAGAATTACCTAGAAATTCTACAGATTCTCAGCATAAAAAACCACGTATGGTAGCAGAAGTAAAGCCTATGAGACCTTCTTACTCTGATGTATTGACAAAATCTGCACCAACACCTCCATCCCCTTTAACTATTCAGTCTATGAAGCCAAAAGTTGAAGCAATAAATAAAAAGATATCGAACAAGAATTCAAAGAACAAAACTAAACCTACAATGTTGAAGCGACAAAATTCATCTGGTAGTGATGATCATAACTCTCCAAAGATACAAATGCCGCGAAAAGTTTTGGAGAAAAATAATGCAAATCTACCCAGGCGTTGGGTATCGTTAGATAATCTCGGCTCACAAATTGAATCTCATGAAATAAATACGTTCGATAGATCCGAACACTTTGAAAAGAAAAAGATAACAAAAATATCAAAGAAAGCAGAGAAGGGAGAAACTCTTAATAACTCGAAAGTTCAAAATAGTAATGCTAAAATTGCTGGAAATATTCCCAAACGTCCGATACAAATAAACAATAACTTGAACACAATAAACTCTTCCAGTCAAACAGTTTCCCCTGAAAAGATAGAAAAAAATCAACAGGTTCTTAATAAAATAAATAAAGAAGAGAAGAAGATCAGTAAAGAGAAGAATTCTAAACGCTTCCAAACTGAAAAAGCACAACAAATTAAAAAAGCTCAAAGAAATCGAAGAAGAGAAAATAGAGAATCTCCAGTTAAAGATTTATGTAAAAATTTAAATAAATATGCCAGTCGTTGGAGTAAAGTTGGATTGAAAATATTTTACTGGTTATTACACTTAGTATCTGATGTAGTTAGTATGAGTGCCAACCTCATTGTTCAACTGTAAGTAATATTCAAGTATCACATTGAAAAAATTAATCTTCCATATTTTCCATTATTACTTTAATTCCAAATTTATATTTTCATGTTTCAGTGGTAAATGTGCATGGTATCACACCATTTTGTATTTAAAATACTCATGGGTTTATCTAGCAGTAACGTTTTCAAAAGTTCGTATTCTGAATGCTCTCGGTAAACAATTGGATAATTGGTTCGGAAGCAGTAAATTCGCGTTTTGGCGTAAGATAAAGACCAAAAGCGAGGAAAAAGAAGAAAACAGTAACTGGATACATGGTGGTCTCGAAACTAATATCGCTTTACCCAGTACTGGTGAAGAAGCTATGAAGAGATTACTAGCTTGTAAAGGGAAAGATCCTTATAGCATACTTGGTGTAACACCAACTTGTTCGGACGACGATATTAAAAAGTATTATAAGAGACAAGCTTTTTTGGTTCATCCGGACAAAAATAATCAGCCTGGTGCCGAAGAAGCATTCAAAATACTTGTGCACGCGTTTGACATAATCGGTGAACCGGTAAGTCATACTTTAAACTAATCATTATTTAATACGTTGTTCTATTTATGACTATTACGTAAAATGACTTATATTTTATGATTTATTCTATAGGAACGTCGACAAGCATTTGATCAGACTAGGCAAGTTGAAGCCGCTTGGGGTGAACTGAGCGACCTATTGTCTCAACTTCATAGGAAGATGGAACAGGCGGCGAATACAATAAGGTGTACAAACTGCGGACTGAGACACAAAAGGATTCCGACGCAACGTCCTTGTTACGCGGCACGGTTTTGTGCTCAATGCAAAATACGGCACAGCGCGAAAGAAGTAAATGTCATAAAATTTACGTATAAACAAGGAATATGTTAAATATACATATCTATATGAATTGTTCGTACATTAAACAGGGAGACATCTGGGCAGAGTCTCGTTTAATGGGTTTTCTTTGGCATTATTATGCTTGTATGGAGGGAGCTGTGTACGATGTGACTGATTGGGCAGCTTGTCAAGCTGGTAATTTGAAACATCTCAGAGCGAATACACATAGCGTTCAATATAGAATCGTCTTAGGCCAACGACCACCGTCTCAAGCGACTAACAGTGGTAAAAAACGTCAACAAATAGATCCAAATACAAGGTATAATTAGCTCCATTTTTTTTTCTTCTAACAAACGTATTTTTTGTTCTGATCGTGAATATAGAGATGTGTATGCTCAATAATAATGTATTTACTTTTTCCTGCGATACAGTGAAGCAGATTTTGAAGACTTTTTAAATAATCTGTACAACCACAGTAAGACCGGTACTTCGAACTCATCGGGAGATCAGAACACTTTTAGGGGAGACTGCAAGCGACGTAAATCCAAACGTAAGAAGTAAATAAATACGGTCAAGTGACTTCTGATGTTTTAATATCCGTCATGTATGATTATTCAGTAATATACACACTGATGTATCTGACTTTCATCTTTTTCTCCTTGAAGTAAATATCAATAGTATTCAGTGATTTTAGCGAGGTTTCAATCTATACTTAATGACATTAGAAAGAATTGCGAGAAATAATTATAATTTCTATTACAAAGATTTCATTGATTTTCATTTGTCTAATGAGGAAATTGATTTGTTTTATCAAATATATAAAAATTGAAAAAGAAATAATAAAATGAATTTGTTTCGGGAAATATAAAAATCATACAAAAAAAGTTGATATTTTAACCACTGATATACACGAAAACGGCTTGCACTTTTCTAGCTTAAGAAGATATGTAGCTTAAAGTTATTTTAAACTGTAAAAATCGGTAATAGTGTAGCATGACAAACATAATAGAAATATTAAAAGAGTATACCGTAAATTAAAATTTTTAACTTGAATTCTTGATTCTTAATCTGAATAGACTTATGGTGTTGTGCATGATGCAAGTTACATTTATATAATTACATTTAACTCAAACTTTAGTTTACATCAATAAAAAGAGAAGTATTGAAAAAAAACAGCACTCTCAACGTCTGTGAAGTTATACATAATTGTTTAAGTTACCTTAAACATAATACTCAAAAACGATTAACGTTACAATAGTATTTTAATATATCGTAATTTGTGAAGTACAATTGCGTATAATTACATTAACGATTTTGTCAGACTACAGTCTAACCGAAAAGCAATGAACGGAATTCAAAGCAAATTCATCGGAAACTAACAAATATCTAATAAATGCGATATTGACGAAGTAAATACGAACGTAAAATAGGTTTGATTAAAAACATTTATAAATGTACAATATGTTTTGATTTCTTTAAATCAGATTGTTTCTTCAACCGTAATTAAAGTGGTTAGTAACCCTGCATGTAATTGATGTATATATTAACAAAGTTATACAAGCATCACAGGTCATACCTTCTGGTATAAAATATGCTTTAATAACAGTACCGTATTCACTATAAACCATGATCTCTAAACATTTATAATTGGTAATGTGAAAGCTAAAAGAATTGGCAGTGTGAAATAAGACTGATTTTCTTCTCTCTGTGTTACTCATAAGTTATAATTAGATAGAACCATTTATAATACTCCACTTCATATGAAAATAGTTTTCCTTCCGAAGATCTTGTTTAAATAAAGTAAACCTGGTAAATTTTTTTCTCATAAATTGCATGCAAATTTTTATGCACTCTCTAAATTAAAAACTGAAGATAACCATAATGTACAAGTTTTATTCTGCATAATACAAAGTGCATTTCAAATTCAATAACTATCAATTGATTTCATTGATATATCTATTCTCTTAAAGAATTCGCAGTAATGCTATTTATAAATAAATTATATTCAAAGTTTTTGACCATAATAATCTTGTTTGTATAGTGTATTAAATTGTGCTTTGTATGTGCAGGTGAAATTATCTGAATGTGTATTGAATGAGGTTTACAATAAAAGTAAAGGTTAGATACACAATTTATGAACTGTAGTACAAATCTATTAAAACATTTGCAGCTAATACCTTTTCTTTAAACTATGTAAAAACATTAATGACTATGTCGTTAAGCTTCAGAATTTATAATAAATCTGCTTTATATAATTTAAAGTTCATCACATTCATTCTACATTTTCTCATAGTTATATTCATTTATTTAATGATCTTATTGACTCTTTAAATAATAAATAAAAGGCACATATTACAGTCACACTGAGACAGAAGTTTTGTAGTACCATACGTTTTACTTTACAATTTAATTGATTATTATTTTATTCTTATTATTGTGAAATCAGTACTGTAGCTAACAGTAAGCAATAATTATTTATAATTATATATATTTCGAAATAACTATTCATATCATTTTAGTACAAAAATATATAAAAGTAGTACCTCTTGTTACAATACGTTTGGCGTAGGAATTATATATAACTAAATGTATAATATTTACTCAAGCGTTCCCTCTAGAAACACAAGTGCATCCACATTATCAATAGCACTTTCAATATCTCGTTTTTGTACTGTTTTCTTCTTCATTTGTGCTGTATATTTGTAAGCTTCTTTAGCAAGGGAATCAATGAAAAGCTCCTGTAATTGTAATAACACAGACTTCATTTATGTCTGTCATTAACATGTTAATTAATCATATGAACCGGTCATTACATTACTACACGAAAATTATTAGTAGTATTCTCTGTATCATTAATCGAACTAGAAATAATTTGTATTTACCGTAGATTTTGCGATTAAAAACACGGCTTCTTGGTTAACCATGTTTACTTCTGGATCCATTTTTATAATCGTTTTTATTCTACCAAGTGGCAGTTTTAGTAATTTTTCTTTCTGTTCCTCCTCGGGTCGGAGAACATTCTCCGCTTCCTCTTGCGAATCTTGTGAATTTTCTCCACCGGTACTAACGTAACTGTCATTTAATTCTCTATCGTTCGCCGTTCCCTCATTGCCATGATTTTCCATATTTACACCAACAACAATTCGTAAAACGGTTAATCGATACGTGCTTTTGACGTGTTCGATATTTTCGATAACACACACATATATGTGACATATATGATTCTACTGTGAATTTGAATGTCGCGCTCTATCTACTGTTCAATCGTGAGTGATTGACTGCGAGTTATATTTCACCTGGTCTTTTATTAAACTTTCTTCACTCAAAACTGATACTATTAGATGAAATTAATTTTAATCTTTTAAACCGATAGATATATACATATTATGCAGAAAATACGTTAGGAGCACAGGTAAATTTGACGGTCTTCCGAACTCCATTAGAGGGCGGTGGGGTACAGGGTTTTTGAAACGTCGTTGATAACCGTAGTCGTTACTACCTGTGAATATGCGGACATTGGGAAAAGCAAGTTTCTTTTAAACCGTTATATGAGTTTCTTACACAGTTGATAGTTGCAGAAAAGATTTATTAGGCATTGAAGATTTCATAGAAAGACTGTGTGAGGAGAGGACTTGTTACGTTGTGGCTAATAAATCGTAGTACAAATCGAACGTCATGAGCCTCGCAACATTTTCGTAAGACAATAAACAATATATATATAAGTGAACCGAATGCGTTATTATCAAGAGCATATATCAGAAACGTTCAAGAACGTACAATAAGACAATGTGTGATCTTATAGATTTAAAGAGCCCAGATAGAAAAGGGTTATTGAGTGCTAAACTCGCATCACCTTTAATACCAGTTCCTACAGGTATTTCGAGTAGTAATCACAGTAGTCTTACAAATGAATTAAACCCTTTAATGATAGGGAAACGTGATAGTTTAGAGAATAATCCTTTTGATATGGTGCTACACAAAACTACGGAATACATTCAGAAAAAGGATGACCCTTTTGAGGTGGCTTTAGAAAAAGCACTGGAACCAAAATGCAAAAGCAATGCTCCATTAAGAACCTGCTCTGTGGATTTTACAGATGACTCTACTCCAAAACGTAAGAAGCACACTGAAGCACTAAGAATGAACAAGACATTAGATGAACTTTCGATTACTGAGGAATTAAATCAATGTCAAAGAAAAGTATATTCCATTGAATCATCAGTTAAAGACATATTTACAGATTTACATGATTCTCACGTATTGAGCAAATGCTTAAACACTAAAATTCTTAATAAGTCATTCACAGAGACGGACCATAATGTGCCTACAATTGATATTCAGAATGCAGACTTGTCTATTTTGAATCAGTCTATAATGAATGACACCTTATTTGAAATAAGCCCAGGATCTGACAAAGACCAAATGAAACCTGTTGTACCACAAACATGTCATCAGAGAAATATAGTTGATACCAAACATGTCCTTATGCCTACAGAACATTTGAAAGTACCAAAACTTCGTAGATCATTTTCTCAAGGAGAAACAGTGTCTCCAAAAAAATCACAATATTTAAATCATACATCACAATCAACAATGGAAAATGTAAGAACACGTTTAAGTGGGAGTAGCATAAGTAGCATGTCTTCCCTAAATTCAATGGATGTATTGAATGATGGATTCTTAAAAAGTCAATGTAGTGGAAGTTCTGTATTTTCTAGCTTGTCCAATGTTTCCGCTATAACAAGATTAAATTCTATGTCTTCTACAAACTCATCAATGATGGTATCAAATGGTACTATTAATCGTACATTCCTAGAGAGCTGCTCATCTGATAAAACAGATAACACAAGGTTAACTGAAAAATTGGATTTTAATAATGACACAATGTCACATACAGATAAAACTCAATTTTTTAAAAATGATTTAATACATAAATTTAATAAATTAACAACAACATCCTTGGAGCAAAACATTCCAGAAGATTCTGTTAGTGAAAAAACTGTACTTACCTTAAATTCATCTAATAACATAAAAAAGCCTGTTAGTATACCAGAAAAGGATAATAAATTAATCGACATAGATGTATTTTCTCCACAAGTAAATACCAGTAAGGAAAATTCGAGTTCTGACACATCTTCAGACTCTGTATTTAATGTAAGTTTTATTTAATTTGTTTCTGTTTCTTTTTTCTCAATGTTTACAAAAGCTTAGTTGAAACTAACATGTACTTTTTTTCCAGGAAGGATATAAAATTAATAAATCTATACTTCATGAAGCAAAAGTTCTTGCAAGAACGTTTGAAGAATTGGCATTAAAATCAAGTTCTGGATGTAAGTTAATGTTATCCTAGTAATGTTTATTTATTCACTCCTAACAGTAATTCTAATTATAATATTTTTATTAATACCAGCTAGCATTGATGACTTAATCACAAGTAATCCATCATGGACGTCAGAGTTATTACCTGCATTTGATGATGAAGCTATGGTTGATAACTTAATTGAATTGCCTAATTCTCCAGCTGTAAACAATGATAATACAAAGAATGAAAAGGACAGCGCCCATGCATCTGAAACAAACGAATGTGCAGACTACATTAATAATAATAAAAAGGTGGAAAACATTCAAGATTTGGAAACAGAACTAATTGAACCTATACCTGTGGATAAAAGAATAAGTGCAGCTACACTTTTACTAGATCTGAAAAAATTAATTAGCACAGAGAGCAATATGGAAGCAAATAACCTTCTTGAGAATTTAGAGAAAGTTCTGGGTATTCAATGCAAGAATAATACTGAACTATTAACGACTTACTTGAATGCCACTAATAACTTGGCGAAGAGTCCTCAAAAACTAAATAATAGTTTAGATATTGTAAAAAACGTAGATAATATCGAGGAAAGTCGAGAAAATAATTTGAGTACGAATTCCTCAAAAAGTATGAAAGATTCTGTTTGTTCAGATAGTGTGAATTTGAACAACTCAAGTACAAATAAATGTGTTGATAATAATGAAATGTATTCAAAAAATATAAATACCGAAGGAAAACCTGCTGGTTCAGATATAAACACAAATGATAACAATTCTATTGAAAACATAAGTAAGAATAAAATGGAGAAAGTTAATAATTCAGATATATCTGAAACATCACAAGATTGTGTTGGTGAAGCAGATCATAACGACTTAATGAATGAGAGAATGGCCGTAGAACTCCTTACAAACTTGGGCAAATTGTTGAATGGTCAGACTGAAGAAAATACAACATTAGATTTACTTAGAAACCTAGGAAAAGTATTAAATTTTGCTTCTAACAATTGCAACACTGATAACAAGACTGAGACTGGTGATACCTATCCAAAAATCGGGCAGACTCCGAAGAAATCTAGGTCGAAATTTAACAATAAAGTACATGGATCGTTTTTGTCAAAGTCCGCAAACCGATTGAGCTTGGACTTGGAAACAAAAGCGGTACCCTTATTAATTTCCTACTAAATCTATATATTGTGTAAATGTTGTTTTTATATCTATCATTATTTTCCACAGATGAAACCAGCTACTAGCAAATTGATTAGAAGAAGTGTATCTGTAACTCACAGTCCAACAAAAAATATACCAAGTCCACTGATGACTAAGAATGCATCTCAGTTGAAAGAAGTTAAGAAACGCTTTCCTAGCGATCCAGGGTGCATTAATTCAACTTCAATTAGGAAAAGTATCTCCACACATTCAGATATTGCAAAAGTTTGCAATACAGAAAAAGGTAACTTGTTATACACAAAGATAAACATAATACGCAGGGATAATCTTTTACAGTACCCATTTTAGGTATACCAACGAAACCAATTTCAGTACCTAATGTACAAAAAGAGAAGCCCATTGTAATATCAAACATGGTTAAGAAAAAGTTGAAAAAGAAAAGTGATGCAGATTTAATAATTAAAAAGGGTCCAATGAGAGCAGTTCTTCCAATGGGAAGTATGCAAAGAACTGGTACGTGCGTAATCCCATATTTTTGTTAATTTGAGAACCACTATATTACTATTACAATCTTTGCAATTTAGAAACGTTTGGTAGAAAAATAGTATCGTCTACGGCATCCATAACACCACCGAAGTCCCATAAAATATTTAGTAGCACGCCTAATTCGATAAATAACGGCTGCGCGGCGAAGAAGTCTCCACGATCCAAACCGGTCGCCTCATCGACCCCGGATGCTCAGAATTCAAAATCATCTAACACACAGTTACAGCTAACTAAGTGCACGAAAAAACGTAACTTTTCATGCGACATTTCACCAGTAACTACTAATCGTCTACCTGCTGCTATTAATAATGGTTCAAAAGTTAGTCCTAAGAAGTAAGTAATTATTTTCTAACTTAACCGCATTCACTTTGGAAGATGTGAAACTTCTAATCCACTATTTATTGCAGAGTTAGTAAACTGTCGTCCCCGAAAAGAACTACACCCAAACGTCGGACAGCTGATTCTAGTATTCCGAAATCTCAGACGACCCCGGTGATTAAAAGACTGAATTCTTCATTCGATGTTAATCAATTCGAGCGCTTCGACGGATTGCGTTCACCACAGCGTTCATTAACTCGAAGATCGGAACCCCGAAAAAATTCACCGATTCCTATCCGAAAGAAATCTGATAATATACAGCAAAGTCCTTTGAGAGACAGTAATAAAGTTAGTCCTAAAGTGAAACCAGTCAATTTGGTACGTACAGAATTTTACTTTCATTTTATATATTAAGTGGATTTTTGACATTTAATTGTAATTTATTTTTAAACAGATTTCTAAACTTCGGAGATACAGCAGTAATGCCAATATTATGGAAAAGGAGAACAATTATATTTAATTTAAAGAGGGGAAACGTTCTATAATCAATAATGGTTGTGCTATGAAACATGCGTAAAACTCGTTGTAACGTGTGTACTTTCTTATTTTTAGACTTTTCGTATGTTTTGCAATAAAATGTTTGTTTTAAACAAATGAAATATACCAACCACTATTTCCGTTTCCTTTTCCAAGAAACTTCATAAATATTAAGAACAACGATCGCAAAACTGAGTAAAGGTCCATCTCCTTCCAGTTTATACTTTATTTTCATTATAAATATACAAAATAGAGATACTATCATTTACAACGTGTGCTAGTCGATGTTGCGCATTTAATAGATTGAATCATAATAGAATTATAGTATTTTCCTGATAACATTTCTGCGCGTTCGTTCGCTGCTAAACAGATATCTAAATGCAAAGGAACTTAGCATTTAAATTACATTCAGAAATAATTTAATGTTATCGAGAAATAGGAATATGTCATGCGCGGCGAAAATTATTAAGTTTTTCTTGAGGTCTGTTGCGTCAGATTCAATCTGAAAACAGGCTCAAAAGGGAGCTATTCGGCCGGGAACGAGGACAGCAGCGCTCGGGAATGGCCGATACGTCACGGTCGTTTCTAAAATCACAGACACAGTGATGTATCACGCGTAAATCGTTAAAACATTTGTATAAAAAAATTGTGATTTCTTCGAAATTCACAAAACTCAGTCGATGCGTTACTCAAGGAAATTCTATTTCATTTGCCATCTATATACATTCTAATACCAGTTTAAATTCATAATAATGCAACCCACTATCAATGACTTGATTTCAAGATCGTATATAATACAGCGTGACCACATTACCGCGAAGACATTGGGCTTCTTAATCTGTTTCAACAAATTGCACAAGAATACAATTAGTGAAAACGATTTCAAGATTATCGTTAATTGATAAACGGGGAAAGCTGTTGCGAGTATAGACGGAGTGGATAATTCGGTGAAAGTGGTGCGCAGGAGCCGGTTCCGTGTGAGACGGTGTAGGGTACCAACGATCGTATTGCCGCACCTGCTCGGATCCGTCCCCGCAAAAAGTGCGCTCCGCGTGTTCCGTACTCCAGCGGCGGTCCGTCCATACTCGCGTACAGCCGCACCCGGCGTGGCGCTCCTCCGGTTTTATCGGAATAACTCGTCCGAACGGCTGCGCGTAAAGTAAATCGTCGGTGAAAACAATTCTTTAAAGATTGTCGAAGGGAACAGTGTGAACGAGGTGAAGTGCGTCGCAGTTTCAGGGAGTTCGATCTTTTTGGGCGTTCTGTACGTGAGGAGAGCTGGCGCGGCGCGCACGAGAGGCCGCCTCTAGAAAAAGAGCGCGTCTCGCGGGTTGCGCTACATCGGAATTGGTGTGCGCGATGTTCGAGAAAGCCTTGGAAGGATGTTAAAAATGATAAAAACCGTGTCTCTATGATATATAAGAGTCAGTGTCAACGAGTTATTAAAGATTTTTTTAAGGATAGAACTCGGTGAGAATATTCGGCCGGTCGTGCCGGGGAGCGAAGAGAGCTGGCGCGCGCTCCCGAGGCCACCACGGGAAAAAGACCGCGTCTCGCGACTAGTTCGCGGTGTGCTGCGGTGGCAATTGCACGATACAATCGTACAAGCTTATCGACATTCTCGATTGTGTTGTACGTGTCATAAGAAATAGTGTATCGTGAACGGTGGTCGGTAGCTCGTTGAAGAATATCGCGGACAATAATCCACACGGTGTCAACGCGTACAAACATATACGAGGAACGCAAACCGGCAGCGACGATATATCCCGCGTGGTACGTATACGCACGTATACACATATACGTACGTGTGGCATGCACATTCGCAAGGGATCGTGGGCTCGTGGAATCGCCGTTTGGTCGTGTGTATCGAAGTGGCCTGTCGCGAGGCGCGCTTAATACAGAGAGATCCGACACCGTGGAAAACTTGTCGGACGGCGAGAGAGACAAGAGAGAGACCGGTGAGAGAGGAGAGGTATCCGTTGTTCGACGATTGGCGCGAGCTGTAGACGTTCGACGGTCACTTGGCACGTACGTAGTGCAATTATTCCCTCGGTTATCCCGTTTCGTCCCCGTGAAGTAGGCATATTATTTATGGGTACACGGATCGGCGCCTATTCACGAGCAAAAGAAAAGACGATAAGAGACCAGCCTACGAGCAGTACAGAGACGATACTCTTTGTTCCGTTCTGTGATACATTGATAACGATTTATTCGAATTTTGAACGATACTTTGCGATCGCCGGAAGGAAGTTACATACGCAATCACAACGATATCCTGACGTCGAAAGTGCGTGCGGAGGGTGTGAAATGCGTCGCGCTGCAGTTCGATGTTCGATCCAGCAACGGCGGACGACCTGACTTTGTCAGATTACCTCTCGTCGTGGTCGTAGTCGTCGTACACCTCCCGGCTTCGGTTCAACAATGGATCAGCGCAGCTGCGGTACGCGATTCGAAAATTTCTCTCGGTAGCGAACCATACGCCGGAACAACATATAAACTGATAATTCCGCCTCGAGCTAGCTTGATCGTAAGCCGCGTGTTTCATCGTTCTCCTTTCTTCGTCGATTAATGTTAAACGACGTGTAGACAGTTCGCGCGTTTCGGATGCGCCATAGATTTTGCACATTACTAACTTCGTCGATCAGAGGAATCGATAAAGTTACATTGCGTTAATCAGTTTCACCGTTTCTAAACGATGGTTTTCTATCGTCGTCGATACGTTTGATACGTTTATACGATAAAAGTTAAACAATCGTAGCAGACAATCGTATCAAGGAAATCGTATTGTACCATTATCGTGGTAAACTTACTGTTCTGCATGAAAACGAAACGGTCCCGGATAAATCATTACTTATAAGAATGATTGACCTTTTCTTCATGCATTATTTTAAATGTAAACGAAAAACATCGATATTCGCGTGACATAACGACATATTTAAAGATACCTCTCGTATGACCGTCTTCGCTGTTCCACGTAACATTTAGAAAAAGAACGAAGATTATGTGCGAGACGACAGAATGATACAGTAGAGGTGGATATATACGCGGAAATAAAGAAGAGTGCCGGTCGTTATGACATCACGCGCGAATGGTGCGAGCGCCGTAAAAACGTGCAGAAAGCACCCCGAAGATAATTTGTACGAGTTAAACGTTGTGGCCCAGTATCGCAGAAGCGTCAACATTCAGATATCGCAGTCCGGCGCAAATCGGTCTGTCGACGCATAATAATGCAGCAACATCGGGTGGAAACGCAAATACTCCACGAGGAGCAGATCCTGGAGGCGATAGATCAGTTGCGTCGACGTAAGGCGCGACCCGACGCTGATCGTATCTGCAATTATCTGCTACGAAAGTTTTCGGTAGATGCGCGGGATACTATTGCCGATCTTCACCGATTAATCGAAGCGGAGAAGGTCATCCAGGTAGATTATAAGGGTAATACCAGTTATAGAAATGCCTCGAAATGGTCGCGGTTGCAGTTGTACAAAAATCGACCGGAGGGTTTTGTGAAAGAAAAATTGAACTCCGGGATGGTAGCGGGTGCTGTGGCCGAACTCGTGGTCGAGGAGCCGGATTACCTCGATCAGGGTGTACCCGCATATAGACTTGTCGAGCAGCTGCTCGACGGTGTCTCGAATCCTACTTCTAGACGCATGGTAGAAGATTTTCTTGGGAAAGAGGTTGCTAGTGGCAATTTAACGCGTCTCTCTAACGGCAATTATTCGCTGGTGGCGACGTCTGACATGACAACCGCCGCCGAGCCAACGCATCGAGAAACTTTTACCCTCGAGAATGGAAACGCGCGACGTAAGGAATTGCAAACGGTTTCATCGACTACGGGCGGGCTCTACGATTTCGACGAGACGGAAAATCTGACGATTACGGATTCCAGATCAAACACACCAAGGTCGTCACGTCAGGCAAGTCCGAAACCAGATCCGCAGATTAGAAAAGAAGAATGCTACGAAATAATCGTAGGAAGAAACGAGCACATCGAATCACCAGTGGAACATGATTCCATCAAGGAACACGATACACAGGAATCACTGCAAACCTCCCTCGAGGATACGAAAGAAGAATCGAAAAGTACGGATAATCAATCCCATAACCTCAAAAGATCATCGAAGGCCGAGCGTAAACAGCGCTTATTCGTTCGGACGGAAGATCCTATGGACATAGAGATCAAGTTTGAAGATTTTCGAAAAGACAGCAAGGAAGAAACATCGTCGCAAAAGGAGAAGAGAGAAGAGACTGCACAACTTAGTGAAGAACGAGAGGACGAGGATGCGGGAAGAAGTTCAACAAATCCTTCTCCAACACCATCGAATGTTAATGTTGGTGGATTCCGTAGTGCTCGCAGAAAGGTATATTTGATTTCTACATTAATTCTAATAGTATGAACCACAGTATCGTATCATTTACTTTCCTTGGATTTATAATACTTGTACAATTAATACAATTAACAAAGGCATCTACGTTTCAGAGAGCCAAAAAAGTGTTTGATCCTTCAGACAATAATCTTGTAAAACGAAAACGTGGAAGGCAACCGGGTTCTCAAAATAAGTCTTCAGTGTCTCAAGATTCTCAGGATTCTTCCAAGTCAAATGTCAAAGATGGGCCTTGTAGACAATGTAGTCTTTGTGCCAAAGAAAAGCAGGAAGGCTTAGTTGCTTGTCGAGATTGTACAGTACGAGGTAAATTCATTAATTAATAACAAATATAATGAATTCTGAATTGTACATGTTACTGTATATTACCATTGTTTACAGCACACCCAAGTTGTATTTATAGTCCGGAAGAAATGATTCAAAAAGCAGGTAGCAATTGGCAATGTGAACGCTGCAAAAGTTGCACAGTATGCTGTGAAACTTCAGATGCTGTAAGTTACATAACATACAAATAAGAGAAATAGTAATATTTTCTTCTTGCTATATAACAATTTTATTTGTTTTAATAGGGTCCCCTTGCAACATGCTTTACCTGTGATGAAGCCTATCATTATTATTGTCATAGTCCTCGTATAATAATTCCTAAGTCAAACTCCAAATGGCAATGTAACGACTGTGTCCAAAAGCAATTCAAAACAAACCTAAGTCAAAACATTAATCTAGTTACAAGTAGACCAGACACGCCATCAAATCCACCTGTTTTACCTCCTGTATTAAGTCCCCAAGTCTCTCCTGCAAGAGCTTCGTCTGATCAAATGGAGGATGATTGTCCAAGAGATGGAATCGATCCAAATATACCTGATGCCTCGGACTGGACATCCGAGCAAGTATATCAGTACTTTGCAAGACTATTTCCAAAGGAAGCAGAAGTCTTCAGACAACAGGTATAATTTCTTTCCTTACAGTTTTTAAAAACTATCTCGTATAGAATTATGACATAACTGTTTACATTGGTATTTATTTATTACAGGATATTGATGGTCATTCTTTATTATTAATGAAGAGGTCTGATGTTCTTAGTGGACTCGACTTACTATTAGGCCCGGCGTTAAAGATTTATAGACATGTACTCAAGCTTCAAGTGCGGAGAGACGACCCGAAACTATACTGGCTGTAAAATGCTTTAAATACATGCAATAGTTAGGGTAGTCTCTGAAGAAAGTTGTGCGCTCATTGTATTATACCGACCGATTCTTTTTACCAATAAGGATTCCGAATATTTTTCTAATTCAAGGTACTTTTTCACATTGTACATATCGTCGTTATCTTGAATTAAAAAAGTAATTGTTATCGAAGGACTTTCAAATACTGACAAATAATGTAAGGACTAATTATATGCTGGAAAATGTTGTCTGTTTTCCATTCAAGTACTCTTGTGCCGAGTTACTCGAATGGATTACCACTAATGTGAGTCTGTATGAATACAGTAGAAATATACTTTTTTTTTTTAATGATTGTAATGAATATTTCTGGAAGGTGCTAATCTTTTAACCTAAAATTGCTACGTTTTGAAGTTAAATTGCTGTCCCATATCAAAGGTTCTAAAAATTGTTCTGTTTAAATAAAATAGTTCAAATGTTAAGGAAAACAATAAATGCCATTTGTACACCGTTATATGATAACATATATTTTTATTTTTTTTTTCTACACACTGCATAGCAAGATAACAAATATTTATCAATGATACAATAATTCTGTCAATAGACTACTTAAGGAACATGATACTTTGGTTTTAAATATACTTTCTTACACATTAAATGTACTGATATTTACATAATATGGCATCGTAAACACCTTCAACCTCAAAATCCTACAACAATTTTTGCAAAATACATAAAGAGTTAAACATATATTGTTGAATAGTTCTTAATATTTCGTAAAAGTTATTTTTTATTATATCCTAATTTTATAATACTGTAGAGAAATCAATAATTGGAAACAGGAACTCGCTTATTCCCTTTTAGTATATTTCCTATAATAATGTAGTCAAAGAAAAAGAAATACAATTCCATCCTCTTGAAGTCCATTGCAGAAAATTCTGTACATTCTTATCGAGGCAATATTAACGCGTAATTTTACTTGAAATAGTATGGCAACATAATAGTAACATCTTATGTTTTATGCTTTGCATAACAACTAATATATTCACGTGACATTGTACTTCTAACATTAGATTTACATGAATGCAGCACGTGCATTGATCAGGTAATATTTACTTCGATATATGAATGTAATACATTCTATAATTTTCATTAAATCCAATGAGAGGTGCACAGCAACCTTGCAATTATTTCAAAGTAATTTTGTTTCATGAAGTAAACAATTCTAACAGTTATAGTTATTCATGTCATTACCGCGATCTACAATACTTTGATCACAATAAATTGTGGAAATTTGATATTCAATACTTTATTTTGTATTATGTAGGTACAGACATTATACTACTACTATTTAGCAAATATTGAAAAGTGCCGTATCTCACTTTGATTAGGTAATGGACATATAGATATGCATACTAAGAGAAAATATGAAATGACATATTTTATGTGAAAAGTATTGCTGTAGTTCGATATTTATAACAGTATAACTCTTAATAGAATTATCTTACATTATATGTTGCTAGGTTTTGAGATTTCAATGAACTGAATAGTACATGTTATTTTTTGTCTGCTTATTGAGTCACACTAAATTTTTTATAAGTAAATATCGACAAAAATTTTGAAACCCATTGTTAAAACATCTATATTAATAAATTAACAATCGAATAATGTAGTTTAAAATCTAATAATGTTTACAGATTTACCGCAAAACTTAGATTTTTACCATCTTTGGTTGTCTCATATTATTTAACTAAAACTTATGATTTTCGTTGTATCTTAATTCTGAGTATGTAACTACAGGGAAATATGTCCATGAAATATAGATATTTGTATATATTAATCAATAAAGTAAAGACATGCTGAATTTCATTCTTCATATACTAAAAATCACTAATCAATAAAGAGCTATAGAAAAGGCTGCGTTAAAGGACATTGCAAATATAACTAGTCAGGAGTTGAAAAACAAGAAACAAAATTGTTACTAAAAAAATAGCATAAACATGTTTATATGAATATGTACTAAAGGTATATGTTTTTTATCCCATTTATAAATTATGTTTAGAAAAATAATATATCATTATAAATATCTATGAAAGCCTCGTCAAATTGCTAGCAAAGTACTTGATTTGCAGTCTCGATTCTGTGCATTTTTCTCATATTCCGCTTCATATACTTTAATAAATCTGTGATTATGATACACCTCTGTATTCTTTGTTTATAAGTACATAGAAAAAAATGTAATAGGAAGAATTATTACTCCCTGTATAAAAAACTGTATTATTCTGTACAAAATAATGTAAGCGTATATCTTACCATGAGTTTTCTTACCAGAAAATATTTTGCAACCTGTCT
Organism: Mimumesa dahlbomi; assembly: GCA_917499265.3. NCBI lineage: Eukaryota > Metazoa > Arthropoda > Insecta > Hymenoptera > Crabronidae > Mimumesa > Mimumesa dahlbomi. The sequence continues at coordinate 6,224,196 of OU824116.1, read as the reverse complement.
TACTTTTCATTTTGATTTTACACTTTATATGTTTAAGAATCTGAATTAATGTCGTTGTTTTTCATTTATATTTCTACTTTCAAAAACTTATGTTTGAATCATAAAGTATATGATATATTGTAGGAAACAGAAATGTGCAGTCACTTGTCAACAGTTGTAATACTCTTGAAGCACTTCTATACACAATATAAACACATTTTATTCAGAACGTTGTTAATATACTTAAATTTAAATATTTTCTAAAAGTATTTAAATTTATAGTAACAGAACTCCTAGCTAAACTTTCATGTCGTTATCTGTTTCCTTGACAACATCAACATATTTAGGAGGGGGTTGTTTATGTAGTGGTGCTTCATCTGGCATATACACCGTAACTTTGGGAGAAATTTCAAACTTTTCAATAAGTGTTACTTTGCCAACATCATTATTTTTATCCGGTGACAAATAATGCCAAATTGTAGATAATGCTATTGCTGCGGATAGAAAAGCAAGAAGCCAGAGTGGAATTCTGATACGCCTTGGGGCATAGTAAAACCAATCACCTCCAGGTATTGATCCTAATTGTTCGTTTTCTCCAGAGTAGTCTGATGGTATACCATAGTCCACAGTCTAAGTTTTTATAATTTTGTTACAAAACATGTATTATTTATCATCCATCAGAAAACAATAATTTGATGTTCTCTTTGGTAATTAAGTAATTCCAATAATAAAATATCATTTTGAAGAACTGAAGAAACTTACCCCAGCATCCAATGGTACAGTTTTAATATATGTTTGTGGTAGTTTAAATCCATTAGAATTCCACCATTCTGGTAGCAGTTCCTTCTGTAAACCTGGGTCAGTTAGAAGATCATTCTCAGGCATGTCAGGTGACATCAGTAATGTATTTGAATCTACTTCTTCTTCTATAATGAGGGCAACAGAGAAGAGTGACAATATATCTGAAATCCGTTGTGTAGCCATGAATGTGCATCCGGTACTACAAGCACAACGATCTTGCATTGCACTGTATGCTTCTGTACATGCTATAACAAAGTAACATTAAATTTTTATTAACATAACATGGAATTTTTTTATAAGGTTTACGAATCATTGTTTAAATTGTAGTAATCAGTACTAAGAAAATCCAAATTATCAAGTTTTGTATCAAACGAAACATTGTGTGATTTAATGTTTACTTCCCTAATAGTAGTTGGTAAACAAAATATGCCTGATAGACTGAAATACTTATTACTGTTAAGGGAGTAACTTACAAGCTTCACAGGCATCTCTAGTACCATTTAAACTGTTTGGTTCCAATCCATAACGTAAATCCACAAGGTTGAAAAACCTGCACCCCCGTTGACAGCAAGATTTCACATATTCATTCTGAAATCAGAGTCGTACATTATGATGAAGACACGACGACATTTTATCATGGAGACTGTTAATATTTACTATTGCAATACGTACATTTGTAAAATAAAGCGGTGTTTTTTCACACAATCTAATACAAGGATCTTCTCTGTTCACAATGTTGTAAAATATATCACTACGTGCAAAATCTGCGAAAAATAACAGAAACAATACAAGAATCTCATTTTCCTTCTTCATTTTGGAGTTATTGTTTGCCGATAAGATGACGTTTAATCACTCGGCTTATTAATCAAAATAATTCGTCGAACGAAGAAACTTCACTCGAAGAAGCTCGGCGAATAATCGAGTAAGTATCGATTTAATTATGGTGGGAACACGAGGGATTGGTCAATCTGCACATCGTCTGCAGCAACGTACCAATAGCCTTCGTTAAAACTACGGATGTGTGTCGTCTGCTAGGCTTATCGATATTTCCGGTGTACTGATCAAATTAGAAATAAAAATTATGCAAGTCAAAGTTTATTTTTATTCTATTTTACTTTCAATGGTTATTACGTGTTTTTCTTATCTACGTACTATAAATTGATTAATTTCTCACTTCCACAGATATGCGCGGAATAAACAAACGACCATTCATAAACAATAATTTAGATTGAAATGGAACTGATGTTTGCGATCCGATTAAACATGTATACGAAACATTTGGTATTAATCACTAGTGAATCATTTATGTATTTCACTACGAAAACAAATTCAATTTTATATCAAAGGATTACATCATAACAAGGATTATATACTTTCCTGTCTTTTATCTTTCAAAAGGGTAAAATTTCTGATTTTTCTTGCGGATTATTTGAATCATGACTTCGATGTATCGATAATCATATCGTGATATAATGACGTAATATTATATGATATATATCTGTGTGTCTGTACTATTCCATGCGGTTGAATTTCAAGCGATCATTAACTCTTTTCTGCGACGACAATCTACACCAACATATGTAGACACGTATGCAGACTCTTAATAAATAGGTACTGCCTTGTAGCAGTGTTATTTTGACATCGCATGACGGAGACACTGGACACGTTTGCCAAAACCTTCTGGGATCTATAACGATTTCAAATCGTGCAATTGTTAACCAAGTTTACCTGTAAATTTTTTAAGGAAATTGCTGTTGTATCGAGGATATTTTATAAAGCGGATTTTATTCGAAGATTTACAATCAAGTAAGATTATTAAGAACCATTTTCCAATTAAAGATCTTACAAATTTACTTTGACAGATTTCATATCATGAACGAATAGAATACTTTTTTTTTGCGATAGTGAATATATTCCTCCGTAATCCCGAAAGTACCTTTTACTGTGCACATTATATTTATTGATATTCATGAGATACCTTTGTTTTCCCGATCAAAAAAAGGGGTGGATTTCGATTAGTCGCGTTTGGAAAGATATGATGTAATTTATAGTAGCATGTAGAAATTACCATTTATGATTTCATCACTGTATGTATTTGCGATCAATTTGTCATATACGTAGGAAAGTGGATTTTTTTATAACTGCTTTAATACTAAACTAATTTAATACTACAATAAAAACTGTTTTTTATGATTTTATAATTTACAATTGTTTTACAATTCAATAAATAGAATGCCAATGAACGAAGAAGGTTTTTCAACAAAAGCTATACATGCTGGACAAGATCCTCTACAATGGTCACATTGTTCAGTAGTTGCTCCAATTGTTATGTCTACTACTTTTCGTCAAGATGGACCAGCTGAACACAGAGTAAGTTTTCTTCAAATATTTCCCCAAATATGTAAACAATTGTCCTTGTATAGTAATTTTGACAACTACATAAATGACACTTATAAAACAAATGATGATTTAAGAGTGTAATATTAATGATGAATTAGCAGACATACATCTAGGAGTAACAAAGGATAAAGATAATTGATGTAAATTTTTCTAATAAAAAGTAATCAAAGGCAATCATGGTTAATAGAATTATAATTCTTGGAACTGTTACATAGCGAAGATAGAATTAAGATATTGGGCTCATTGAATAAAACTTATCAAAACAATAGGAGTGTTATAATTTTAATTTTCTACTGCAGGGTTTTGAATATGGCAGAAGTGGAAATCCTACAAGAAATGTTTTGGAAGAATGCTTAGCAGCATTAGAAAATGGCAAGCATGGATTTACTTTTTCATCTGGATTAGGTGCAACCACAGCAATTTCATCACTATTAAAATCAGGTGATGAAATTATATCTGGAGACGACATCTATGGTGGAACCAATCGTTTCTTTCAAAAATGCTTGTCCCAGCAGGATATCAAAGTGTCTTTTGTAGATATGACTGATATAAATAATGTTACAAGTGCAATTCAACCAAACACAAAGGTGGGAAAAAAACTTATAGAACATAGTATAACATATTTTTATTAACTTAATTGAACAAACTGTTATAGGGGGTTTAACACACAATGGTTATCTAATTTGTGTATATTTTTCCAGATGGTCTGGTTGGAAACACCCACTAATCCTCTGTTAAAGTTAATAGATATAAAAGCAGTAGTTAAAGCAGTAAAGACCGAGAGATCAGACATTATTGTAGTAGTAGATAATACTTTTCTTACATGCTACTTCCAAGTACGTTTTCAATATGTTAAAATTAGTAAATGTTCTATGTAACATAATGCAAAATAATAATTTACATATGTTCTACATTAGAAACCATTGGAACTTGGTGCAGATATTGTATTATACTCTTTGACAAAGTATATGAATGGACATTCAGATGTTATCATGGGTGCTGCAGTTACTAACAACAACGCTATCGCAGAGAGACTTCGGTTTCTGCAAAATGGTATTTTACTTGTTTTAACGTCGTCAAACGTCATGTATATATATATGGAAACTTTAATTTAAATATTTTAGCTATGGGTATCGTGCCATCTCCTTTTGACTGTTCTATGGTTAATCGAAGTTTAAAGACGTTAGAACTTAGAATGCAGCAGCATATGAAAAACGGCTTAGCTGTTGCTAAGTTCTTGGAAGCTCATCCTTTTGTAGAGAAAGTCATCCATCCTTGTACGTATTGATATCTACTATCATCTTCGTATTTTTTTTGTTCGTGATATGATGAATGCTTTTTCTTATCATGCCATACTGGCAGTTTTAAAAATAGAATCTATACTGTTGTTTGCACAACTTTATCATGTTTTTGACCTTTATTTCTTCTTAATACGATATTTCTTATCATAATACTGAGCTATCTAAGTCAACGCCTTGCAGATCTTCCCTCGCACCCACAACATGAACTTGCCCTTAGACAAACATCTGGGCACAGTGGAATGGTGTCGTTTTATTTGAAAGGCGATTCGAAAAAGTTTTTGAAAGCCTTGAAATTATTTACTTTAGCAGAATCGCTCGGTGGTTACGAGTCTCTTGCCGAACTGCCGTGAGTATATGAAACTGTAGTACGATATGTTTAGAGATATCAGTGTTACATGTAAGTACTTTCCTCTATAGGTCTGTCATGACTCACGCGTCGGTCCCTGCAGAAACTAGAGCAGTATTAGGTATCACAGATCAGTTGATTCGTTTATCCGTTGGGCTTGAAACGGAACGTGATATCCTGGCTGACCTTGACCAGGCTCTGAGAGCTTGTTGATAAATAAAAACGGTAATACGCTATAAACGAATCGAATTAAAAATACAGCTGATATAAAAACGTTGACACGCCTTTTAATACATACAGTTGCCTTGAATACGTATGAAAACTACTTTCCTATAGGTTTGAATGGCAAACAAACGTATCGTTTCATAAGATCGAATTGTCCATGAAAAAAGAAGATTTATTTTTATAAAGTACCTTTCGACATTCCGCAAACTTCTGACATTGTAGTCTAAATAATTGACATACGCAATATTACTTAATATTTCCTCGTTAAATATTTTAACAGTGAATTTAATTTTCGAATAGCATATCTCAGGTATTTTTATAGCATTATTTATTTCTAATACAAGCATTGAAGTGATACATAATGTATAATTTCAATAATCGGTCTTAGAAAAATATTTTGTGCAGTGAATATTTTCCTAAATTTGTGAGCGAAAAAGAGTCTATATATCATAGGTTGGTCATGGCGCAATTTTGTAAATGGACAATAAATACTATGTTACTAAGATAAATATAAATACGTAACTAATTGTTTTCCGTCCGATAGAAATCCTAAACCTTACAACAAAAGTTATTAATTGTATATGTAAATGTATATATAGAAAGAAAAGGTATAAACAGTATAGAAATATATTACAGTTTATGTACATCTAACAAACCTTGTAATTATGAATTATATTACCTTTATTTTTTCTCTATTTTTTCACGTTAAATATAATGTTTAACATAATTTTGTTAATAGCCATGTTAATTTGTACCGTCACATGTGTCTGATTGATAAAGCTAGTAATACTAAACCCATCTAGAATGCAAGATATACTTTTCATTAATATTTTAATTGAAATTGTTAATACTTCATCTTTGTAGGTAATCAAATACTGCATTATAAAAATTAACGCTAAATTTGTTCATCTGACATTGAGAGCCAAATGCACTTATGTATCTGTTTCATAGTCATAAAATTATAATGACTTTGGAATTGTATTACTGTAAATTAACTTTTGAAGTATATCGTAATTTTGCTCTGTTCAGTCGATCGTATTCTTGTGCTCGATTATATAGCAATACCCCTGCTATGACGAATGATGTTCCCAAAGCCGATAAACCAGTTACCGGATTGTTAAACAACAAAACAGAAAGCCAAATTAAAAAGGCTCTTTTTGCTGTGTTAGCGACACTGCAATGAAAAACAATATATTTAATAATGTCATTGTGAATTCAGATGTTCTAACACTTTCATCTTTCTATATAAAATTGAGAAGTATATACCTGTGTGTCACAGGACTGATATAGTCCATAAGTACATATGCAGTGATACTTTGAAAGTGGAAGAACACTCCATTGAGCAGGAATGCTGCAAATGATTTTAAACTTAAGGAATGCTCAAGTGTCGGTACATCAACTAATAAAATTGACACTGGTATTTGCACCACTATTGATGCTAAACTGGTATAAAATTGCAGTTCCGCAGGGCTGTAATTTAATATTAATATTATCAATATGTTTTAAACTGATGTAAATGATTAGTATATTCTTAAATTTTTGTATTTTATATAAAATCTTAAAACTTACGTGTATTTAAAATTATCACTGCTTATTAACATTTTAGAGTAAACATTTTGCAAACATTCTGTTACGTTTGTGGCCATAGCGGCGATAAATCCTCTGAGATCAAAACTGATTTCATTGACTGAACACAAAGCTAGACCACCCATTACAGGAATCAAAGATAAATTTACATATAACCCTGTATGCTCTCCTATGAATAAAACATTGTATATAGTGTCTAGAGAATATTATTAAGATTAAGAAGTATTACAAATATAAAACATATGTATATTAAGAACTGATAATTTTCAATATATCCTTTATCCAGGTATACATAGAAAATTGTTTATATTTCTATTACACATGCATAATAAAAATATATAAAACACAAATTACTCATATTTATTCTTACCTAATAAATATCTGCTAATAAGGACGGTAAAAAGTGGTGCACTGCTTTTGATAGTTTCTGTAAAACTTACAGCTACATAATTGAGTGATACTAGTCCTAGTACTACGGTGGTAAATCTTGTACATCCTACCAATATCATATGTTTATAAAAACCTGGTGGCCTCATCAATCTAGGACTTGCCTTGTACATCCCACAAGGAAAATACATTTGTATAAATCCACAAACTGCAGTCATTAACATTTGACAAGCACCTGCCAAAGGAAAGTAAGAATAAGTATCATGTATTGTACGATTTAATTTGTGTACATCTCTTGAAATCTTTCTAAAGATAAATAAAGGATTGTTATAACGGAACACTGGCTTAGAATTGATTTTACCCAAAATAGTTGGATCGCCTTCCATGTAGGAGAGTATGTACTTATTCAAGAATAGCGTGCACCCACTGAAGAAGTACCATAGTGTCAGAAATAATAGTGCCCGGGGATTAAATAAACCACCCTTTGTGTCGCCCGCCAGGACGATTTCTTCCTCGCGTTTTTTGGTGTTCTCCACATACTGTTTACCATGGCTTTCATGTATCAATGTCACCTCTTCTGTATCGCGGGGTGTTAACGCGTAATTTATACGAACGGAATGATTTTCCATTACACCACCCTTCAGGACGAGGTATCACGGCATTACGTGTACGTATAACGTGACAAACAATGTCAATCGTCGACAAGATTACATCTTTGACACGTTTTAGTGACACGATGTTGACATTCGTTAAGTTTCTTTTAGAAGGGTACTAGGTTATGTTGGTGGACGTTCTCAATTTCACGATAATAGTTTTAACACTGGTACACGGAATACGACAAATAGCTTTCCGGTTCCGATCCGTTAGAACTAGCACATTTTCTTTCACCTTGCCAATCATAATAATTTCATGTCACTGCGTCGTTCAGATCTGTTATTTATTTTCAATTAACGCTGCCCACTGTACGGTCGCGCTTTGACTCGATAATAATTTTACCGACTTGTTAGCACAGTAAAACGAGGTAATAGTAAAGGTGGAAATAAATAGATCGCCTTATTAGAAATTGTAATGATGTGATTTCGAATGGTCTGTTATCTTCAGGAGACATTAAAGAACATGAGCATAAGCCTATCTTTTTCGATTTATTTATTGTACGAAAGAAGTAACGTCCCATTAATTAATTACTGAAATGAAAATAAAAATAATCAATAGATTTATTTTAAAAACATTATACTTTATTTTGTGTAGATATATCTTTTGTACTTAGAATTGACATTGGATATTAAAAAATAGAATTCCAAAAATAGGAACAATTACTTTTGATTTCATAGCTTATTTCAGTTTAACTATAATCTCATAAAAATAAACATTATATTTTCTTAATAGTTTATACATAAATTTGTTGATTTTACTATTTTATTACTATAATTCGGTAGAAGGTTTATTGTCAGATGAAGGTCTGTGTAATTTTTCTGCTACCTTAGGAACACATTTTCCTGAGAAATCTTTATGTGCTAATATTGCAACATTCCTTCCACCTATTGCACTCATTTCCATTGCACTGGCAGCCCATTCAATTGCATTTACATGATAAAGGGCATCATGTAGTTGGAACTTGTCATGACGAATTCCTGATGAATACTGAGGATATGCCTTCCAAATAACTTCTTTCTGTTCTTCGACCTTACAAAAAAAGAATAATAATTAAGTTCATTTTCATAATTAATACGTGTGTCAAAGTATTACAGATTTTGTCCTACATTTGAGAACATTTCATGTATAATTGCTGACTTCAAAGGGGCATTGCTAAAAATTTTCCAAACTCTGTCATTTTTAGTCGGACCTTCAACAGCAGTTAATTTTCCTAAAGAATTAACAATTGTTTTATTGGGGTTGCAACTTAAGATGTCTAAGTCTTCAACTAAATTAAAGTAATGAGGATTTAATTCCGCTTTTACAAATGTAGCTATTGTGGTATGATATTCTCCAATACTGTGGAAATCATCTTTAGGAAATCCCTCAAATTCTATAGACAATTTTTGATCTTTTGTAAGTGGAGTTGCAAGAATTACAATGTCATATACAGCTTTCATTACAACTGCACTATCTGAAACAATGAATATTATTTTTATCCAACACAGATATAATTTTTGTGAGTTATTCGTATTAAAATTATAATAGCATAAAGTATTATTTCTCATACCTTTATTACTATAATGTACTTCGTATTGTGGTTTGGTGTCTGTTGATACTAAACGAACTTTTTTAACATGTGAGGAAATGACGCTTATATTTCCATTTCTGTAAATTAAATGTTCAGGTACCTAAAACATCGTCATATTCTTAAACATTGAAATTATTTTCATGGATTAAACAAGAAGTAATTAAATTAAATAAACAAACCTTTTTATTTCCTCCTTTAACTGACCATAATTCAGACCCTATTCCTGCTAAAGATACACAGCCAACAAAAGTTTGTACATTGGTATCTTGACCATAATTTACTACCATAGTAGGTCTTACTAATTCATCAATAAGGTTTTCTTTGTATCCCAGATCAATGAGATGATTTTTTATAGGCACTCCTAATAAGTTTGGAAACTCTGTATTCATACTAGCTAAAAGTGCAGTCACATTTTCAAAAGATTTCCCACCATCTTGCAGATCATATATTTTTTCAAAATCACTTAATATGGAATTTATGTACCTGTTTACAGTAGGTAAATAAATGTACACTGTATTAGTAAATTTATATCAATTAAAGGACATGTAGCTATAGTATTTTATAGAAATCCAGATGTACCTGTTAAGTCGGAATGGTTGAAGGCCGTACTTGTAAATTAATTTTGCTAAAGACACTACTTGCCATTCACTTTCCACAAATACAAATTCATCACCGTTCCAAATTCCTACTCTGCTCTCATCTGTTGTTCTGTGTTGAAGACCTACACAAATATGTAACAATTTGTTAAAAATATTCTTTTAATATAAAATACTAATAATAAGAAAATTTGCAAAAATAGTTAATTCATAGGAGACTTTAGTTATACTGAAATTTTCTGAAGACCTAATATTTCCGCTAAAAAAATGAAATTATCTACCAAGCAGCTTTGCAAAATCTTGCATATATTTATTCCGATAATGTATAATTGAGCCTCCAGATTCATATTCATTTTCGGCAATGTTCACAGTGGCTAATCGTCCACCGAGTTTGTTCGCTTCGTACAGATCAATATGAACATTATTCTCAAATAATTCTGTGAGAAAATGTGACGCTGATGCACCACCTATACCTCCGCCAATGATAGCTAAAATACAAAACATAAAACATATTATCAGTAAGGAATTGGCATAGAAATATATTACACGAATTGCATTGTCCGACTTTCCATTCGTGATCTATTAATTCTTTACTACTTACCGACGTTTGGTTTACAATTTTCGAAACAAATTCCATCTTTTATTATCAATAGACAAAGAAAAGCCGCAAATTTGTAAGGAAACATATTTTTCATACTTCTTCTAACTTTCGTCTCGTACATATTTCGTATGCTTACAGGAGATTACAGTGGCCTGTAGATATCGATTAATCTTGTACAATTAATTTTAAACAGGAATGTTCTGATATGGGACTGTAAATCCCAAAAGATTGATAAATCTTAATTTCACTTTCATTGGGTAATATATGTAATTTTACAGTACTGTTTCCAAGATTTTTTGGATTTGATACGAACGCAATGTTTGTATTTTTTAATATAGAATATGTGTATAACGTATACATTTTATTATTGTAAATTACATAATATATAACACCGTATATAAGCTAGAAATATTAAGAAATAGTAGCACGGATAATGTAGAAGAATTCAAAGAATTCTGCTTATTTTGGCCGTATAAATTTCATCAATATTCTAGGATGTGTATCGCTTATCTACCGTTATTTTTTCTGTGGCGTATCGACCACGTGTGTCTTGTTTTCCATTGAATCCATTTTTCAACATTTGTTTTACATGTGCGGTGTAGTACGTCCACGTTTCAGTTTATAATAACATTAAGTTAACAATGACGAAAAAGAATTTGAAACGAAAACGAAAGGAAGAAGCAAACAAGGAAAATGCACCGGAACCAGAAGTTTTGCCGGCGAAGAGAATGTCCGATGAACCGTCACCGAAAAAGGTTAGGATTCATTCTTGCTTTATGGAATCACAGAATAATGAATAGTTACTAATTTAATAATATTTTTTCATTATGATTACCTGAAGAATTAAGTTAAATTTTTTACAATAATGATTAGTGTATTGTTTTGATTGATACATAGGTAAAATGGATCAATAAACAGCGAGTATTAGTGTTTTCAACTAGAGGAATCAATTATAGACATCGTCATCTTATGGATGATATCAAAACACTTATGCCTCATCATCGCCCAGAATGCAAAATGGAACGCACAAAAAATTTGCAAGTAATTAATGAAATGTGTGAAATGAAGAACTGTAATAAAACGTTACTTTTTGAAGGCCGAAGACAGAGAGATCTGTACTTATGGTTATCCAATGTCCCTGCTGGACCCAGTGCAAAATTTCTAGTTGAAAATAGTAAGTGCTCATTATTACTATACATTGTAACAGATCCTGCAAATTTGGGATTTATTAAATTGATTGATATTGATTTACATTATAGTTTACACAATGGGAGAATTAAAAATGACTGGGAATTGCTTGAAAGGATCCCGTCCACTGTTATCGTTTGATGAACATTTCAACACAAAAGCACATTACAGTCTTTTGAAGGAATTACTTATTCAGATATTTGGTGTTCCAAATCATCATCCAAAAAGTCAACCATTCTTTGATCATGTGTATACATTTAGTATATTGGATAATAGGATATGGTTCAGAAATTTCCAAATTTTAACTGAAGACGGTGGTCTGGCTGAAATTGGACCAAGATTTGTATTGAATCCAGTTAAAATATTTGCTGGTAGTTTTGGTGGAGACACACTTTGGGATAATCCTACTTACATTTCGCCTGCAAAGGTACAGACTTGTAGTTGTTATTCTCAATTATGTAGTACATTTACATTGCCTAAGTAATATATGCTTATGTGATCTTTTTTTATTATAGTTTCGGCAATCAATGAATAAAAAAGCAGCTGGCAAATACATGAACAAAGTGGAACAGAAAATAATACAAGAAGTCAGTAAACCAAAAGAATCTTATTCATTAAATCCCATGGACGAAATATTTAAAGGGGACCCATTAGAAAAAGCTGTAGAGCTACAAAAGAAAGAAACAAAAGTATCAGAGACAGGTACAAAAAAAACAGGTGCCAGTAAAGTTATAAAGAAACACTTGGGAAAGAAAGCTAAAAAGAAGGGAGGAAGTAAAAAGACAGCAAAAAATTAAGAATATAAGTAGATGTATAAATCTTTATATTCTCCCATAAAAATAATAAAAACTATGGTTAAGTATCATAAATGCGTATTTATTTTTGCTCTTATAATGATAAATGTAACTTGAAATATAACATACAATTATGCATTGATAGGCCGTTGTTTAAATTAATAAATTTCATGGAAAATAGGAATGGTTTATATTTTTCATGTAACATCTAATTGCTCATATTGATGTCCGAATGTAAGTCAACATGTCATATTGTATAATTCTTAGAGTTATGCATGTATGTTATAATATCACACTTTTAAACAAATTCTAGATCAGAACTACATTATTAGTCCATCTGAATATAACTTTTAAAAAATTGCACAAGTTGAAAAATAACGTTACAATAAATTCATTTCGTACATTGTTTTTTACTGGGGAAAAAGCAACAAATTAACGTACATTCGACGTAATTATGTACGAAATTCTATGAGGAACATAAAGCCTAATTCTATTCTTAAAAATAAATATATTGCGTATAACTGTTTGCACGTAAAAGGCATAAATAAAAATACTATGACAACCTTATTATTATTATTACATTTACTGAAACGTTGTATCACGAAAATTATTGCGAAATGTTACGTATTAATTTGTTCCTTTTTAATAACAAAATTTATACAAGTTTTCACTTAATAGTACACCTTCTTGTAAACATGTTTGATGTAGAATAATGTCAGTTTGGAAAGTACAGTATATTGAGGCACTTATAAAAAGAATGCTCTGTTTGCACTATTATAAGACCATACTTTTAGTTCATTTCTGATTTTAAAAGGCACATTTTTCTACTCAGGACAGAATTGTTTTAGTTCAAGGACGCATTTCAAGCATATGTATATATATAATATGTATCATGGCTTTAATAAGCTGAATGGCACATAAATATTTTACGTTATATGTTTAAAATAGCGGTTAGATAGATATAATACCATTATTTTGGATATCAGGATAATACGATATACTTATTGTAAATATAAATACTGATAGAAATATTAAAAAAGAAAAGAAATATGTGCTTCTCTTGAATGCTAAGATTTTCATAAAAAAATATATGTATATAATAACATCAAAAAATATATATAAAATCCGTATTTTGTACATCTTTGTGGTGTTATCAACTAATTCTCGTTAAAGGCCCATTATTTTTTCTGAAAAAACAATTGTGTTTGACTAATTGTAAAAATCATCTCTTAACCATGTAAATTGAACATACAGATTTACACAATTGTATGGTAGTAAAACATAAGTGTTTTAATGTATTGTGCATGTATTCGAGCATAAAATGTTTTCAACTTTTTCTTTGTATTCATAAACGTAAATTAAAAATTTCGTTTCGAAATTTTCACACATAAATACGTAAATATAATTGTGCATTTTTTGTTTATATTTTAAAAATGTGTTCTTATAAAATATATAAAATATACGCAATGATCGTTTGTACTGTTATAAACAAAAGGAAAAGACAAAAAAGTCTATTTCATGTTATTTTAAAGAATTTGAGTTATACGATGTTGTTATTCGTCTCCATTTTTTATAAAAACTACATACTTGTATTATGATTACACGATAAGAACTTTCTCCAAGAGATTTCGTCGTGCGATCCATAAAAAACCTAATCCATGTAAAAGATACAAAATATTGTATTACTTTATAAATTATTCTTACTCCATTTCATCTATAAATAGTTCCTCTTTGACGTATAAAAGTAAATATGCATCAACAATGTATTAGCTACCAAGTGTGTAAAACATGACTACCGTTAATGTCCACGTTTTATATGAAAGAATAAATGTGTCTCATACGAACATCTGGCAGTAAGATTTCGATTAAATTAATAAGAAGTACTGCGAAGGCACAGATATAAATATTCGTACGATTTACAATGTTGACGTGAAATAACTGTGAAGTAGTGGATCGGTGTATCGATTATGATTACACGTATACTTTGCCATTGCATGAAAATTATGAGCATAATTGTTAGATAAATTCTGTCAACATTGTTCAATGTTATAAGTAATTGTAATATGTTTAAAAAATATAGAACCAGCGATTCTGCTCGATCATACTTATTCATTCATTGGGGCTAATTCGTGCGACTGTTGACCGTTTGCATTACTATTCGCTGCAGCAACTTGTGCGAGAGCCGATTGACGCCATTTCCCGTTTTCACCGTTTAGATTTTTATCTTCACAGATACACAGGAATAAGGTGTCTATAACAGTCTGTAATCAAACGTAACGTGTATGTAGTAAGATACATTTCGTATTCATTGTATATGTACAGAAATCATAACTGACCTCGTAGAGTGATATAATGCTATGCGCGATAAAGAATGCAAAAACGCAAACGACAAGAATTGGTGCTGCGTAAAAGTGTAGTCTTGGATCTTGTCTCATGAACAGTAATCCTATGCTGCCAGTTGCAGCTGTGACGAAGCATTTACCCAGAAACAATATGAAATCACCCACTCCGTTAATCACTGCTATTTGCAAAGCATTGCTAACGAGTGTCGTAAATGCCTAAAAATATCACCAGTAAATTCGTATTAATAGAACAATATGGAAAGTATTAAAAAACATAATATTTCATATAGATGTTCAGTATACAACATACAATTCTGGCTGCGTTACAGAAATGTGTTCCTTCAATGGCAATGACCGTATACGCGTTATGATTCATGTAACGAATAAATTTCTCCAGACAATAGAAACAGCAAATGCAACACTTCAAACCACATTGAGCACACGGTGAGGTTTCTTTCGTTTGTTCAAATCTGTAAAAACAAAATACAAATTCGCGTACACATTTAAGCGGACGGTATTTTAAGTAACATAAAAACGCAGACACTATGTATTAATCTTACTTAGTATGAAGATATGTTAAGATTAGACGGGGTAGTTTGAAAATAGTTATTAAAAATGAGCCACAGGCAACAGAACCTAAGTGGTAACTAACTAAATTCCCCATAGCTGAGCACACTGGAGATGCACTAGCATTTTTGCCTCTGAAACAATAAATATCATGTAAGTGTTTTATTTCATCGTTGCATCTAAAACCATTTAAATGAAACACTAATCATATGAATATTGCAATTAAATTACCTAAAATACCAATGCGCGACGGCACCAGATATTACCATGTCCTGACAAGCCAAAATGAATTCAGAAGTCCATATTAACCCAATGATATAGACCCACCACATATACTTCACCCAAGTTGCATCAACGTATTCCACAAGCGTAAAAGCTGAAATATTTTGAGAATAATAGAAATGAGGAAAACACAAATCTCAAAAGCAGTTATAATAGCTATTACTTTTGAAGGAATTCAAAGAAAAATTAAGTTTGTTCTCTTCAATATGTGTATTCTTTTCCCCCATTGAACTCAGATTGAGTGGATCAAATATATGATTTTGTAACATTTGTACCGATTTTGTTCCAGGATAGTCTGCAATTAACGAATATATTATTAACAGATGGCTGAAGTTTGAATCATTTTTACTGTGTTTGTAGATAATGAAACTGGAATACATACTAGCAGTTGCCAGACAGAGAATTACAGTTACCCAAAAGGTAAAAAATATTATTAGAGCAGCAAACGTGAGTAAAGGTTGAAAAAATAGGCCAGGTAATTCTGCCAAACATTTTGCACTCTCTCTGAACAATGCTGTCATAAATCCAATACGTTTACGCAAAATGCATAAAAGGAACAGCAGAATGACCTAAAATATGCAAATAACAATTATTTGACTAATTAATAACTGTATTAATTGTAATAAAATCAACTTACAGTAATTATGGTTGCAATAATAGAAAAAGCTAAAAATGCTCTTTCATTTCTAACAGATTCTTCAAGCAGTTGATTTGGATTAGTTTTGTCCAATGTTCTCTTAATTTCTATATATGTCCACCATAATAAAACTGTGCCACCTATAAAATTTAATTATGTTATATACTTCGTATTTAATTATATTTGCAGAAAATGTACTATAATTAAAACTTGTTCTTGATTTCAGTAATTGAAAAGTTACTTGAACAGTAGATATAGTTCAAATATATTATTATTATGACTTACCTATACAAGCAATACTAACAAGCACCATTACTATCCATGTTACAATACTTGCTAGTAAATGAAATATGGCAATCATAAAAAGAGATAAAACTGCAAAGTAAAAAATATGAATATCAGTTTCTAGTTCATTATACCTTCATATGATATTAGTGTATATAAGTTTAATGTAGTATGTACCAAAAGCTAAGAAAGATAAGGCGAGAATCTCCCTCCATGTCTTATATAAATCTCCTAATATTTGTTCAATTAAATCCCATGAATTAATTAGGCCATACAAATTAGCAATTATAGTTTCTCCTACATCCTGAATAGCTTTTGGAATGCAACGATTAAGAACTGGCACACTATTATAAACTGGCAATTCAGGACAAGAACCAGTCTTAAATTTACTGCTTTCACTGTTGCAAACACTGAAGTCACTTCCAGGTTTATCATGACACAGTTGAGATCCAGTTTCTTCATAAAATCTACATACATCATTCATTGTTTTCATAGTTCTATCTGGGCATTTTTTAACACAAATCTTTAACGATTGTGTTACATTGTTTATATCCAAAAAGAATAAATACCTAGAAAAGGAAAATTTATATAATTCGATTCTTTATTAGTTCTCAAGAAATATAAAACTAATGTCAATACGAACGGTTTATCACTTGTATCTTGTCCAGAGAGTTCCATACGTCCAAACTTTGGATTATTTTTCATACCACAAGTATTTCCAAAGCTATCGTATCCATTTATAAGCCTTAAAGGATTACCATAAACAAGTGCGAATGCTGCTATTAGGATCTACAAAGTAATAATTTAACTGTTAACAGTAATTCATACTATAAGTCATTATTACTTTAGTATTTCAGTTATAACTATGTGAATAATTCTAAAAGACTGATAATATTATCCTTAATACTAAAAATAATTTAAAAATAAAAGTTTAGTAATTGTCTTAATTTACAACAATCAATAAAAATATGAATGTGAATAATAATCTATTATACATAAAGACAAGTTGTATAAAGCGTTCCTTCATTAATAAAAAAAAATAGAAAACATGAGTTATCATACCATTAGAACCCAAAATGCTATGTAAAGACACAGCCAGAAAATATCTGTACATCCTCGGACTCGTGTAGGATCTGGTTGTTGTTCCTCGTCGTCATCTCTACAGCAACAAGACATCCTTTATTTTCGTTATTATCGCGGTAAGCCACGAAAATGTACTGTAAAAAAACAAATGCGTCTTTTTCGATTTCGGAACAACTCCCACGATTGCCAGTCCGTCCAGAGTCACCGCGAAGTTATCCACTATTATCCAGGGTCGTACATAGTACGCACGAAAACTAGGTTTCGTTGGTATTTTTGTATTATTTTTATTGACTAATATTATCCTTCGAAATTTAAAGGAACAATACGAACTAAAAATAACGACGTTATTAAACCATTTTATCCGGAAAGGTGTCGGTATTCATAGCAGGAAAATAGCGATAGACAATTTTTAATTAAAAGGAAACGGCAAAGGGCACAATATTTGTAGTATACGTTACTGCAATCGTTCGGCGTACTATCGTTTCCAAGGTAACAACGATACTACGTCACATGGATTACTACAATGAAGGTTGTAGCAACAGATTACTTCTTCATTCATTACATGAAATGACGGGATACTGTGTGGAATCTTAGACTATGCAATAAGGAGCAGATTTTTCTTTTAATTTCAGTTTAATTGTGAGTACACTATTCCGCACCTATTTCTAACTTCTATAAATATATTTATCCTACTTATAATTGAAGACTTCGCAGCGCACCGATTAGAATTAGAAATATAACCTATGTGACGCATATCAGTGTAGTTTTTAAAACTACAATTTATTACATATGTGTTCTCTATATTTATCTTTGTACTAAGAATGTCAATAAATGTTTTGCAGTATGCATTTATATTGTGGTACAAGATGTTAAATTAATTATTTCTTGTGTTTATCTTGGGGTGTTGAAAGTACAATTTGTTTAAATGTCCATGATTATTGTGATTTAATATACGTGTATTTGTATTTTATTTACACTCTAAGGAAGTTATCCGATTTTAATGCATGTTGCATTGACTTTTCATTTTACAGATAATGAAAATTAATTTTAGTGATGGAGGAAGATGGTGGTAAAAGAATGAGAGGCAGAGCTCGTGGTAGAGCTCGTGGGCGTGCAAGGGGTCGTGCCAGAGGCAGATCTAAAAAACAAGTAAAGGTACTTTTGTATTGTTGTTTCAGACTCTTAATTTTGGTACTACTTGATGCTTAATGTTCAGTTATACAAAATGTGTATGATATACACATTAATGCCTGCATATTTGAATTAGGTTATTGAAAGCGATGAAGAGGATACCCCCCAACAAACTGAAGAAACTCCAGTGGAAATAGTAGGCCCAGAACAAGAGGAACATGAAGCCCCACCAACACAGCAACCTCCTTTGGAGCAACAATTTGATTTGGAGGCTGATATATCACAGTTGGAAGCTCCAACTTTTACAACAATTAACAGAGGACCCCCTGAACCAATGCTTCGTTTAAGATGGGACCATAGAGTTAATCTCATTGGAGAAAAAGTTTTAAATCCAATGATACATTGTTGTGATAAGTGCTTGAAACCCATCCTCATTTATGGACGTATGGTAAATTGAAAGTATAATGTGTCATATTGTAATGGTACAACAAATGAAAAAAAGATAGTAATACACACTTTATTATAAATATTAAATTTTTGTTCTAGATACCTTGTAAACATGTATTTTGCCTATCTTGTGCCAAGAGAGAAGATAAAGTATGTCCTCGTTGTATGGAAAAAGTATCTAGAGTAGAACAAACTGGATTGGGTACTGTATTTATGTGTACACACGGAGGAACCAGATATGGAAATGCAGGCTGCAGAAGAACATACCTCAGTCAAAGAGATTTACAGGTCACTTTTATTTAGTCCTTTAAAAGTATATTTAGCAAAGTAAATAACATCTTTTATTATAAAAAGTTTTATTATGTCCAATACAGGCTCATATCAATCATCGTCATATATCAGCCCCTCCACAACCAGTCCAAGGAATGCAAGTTGATCCTCCTCAATATGTGCATACTAAGTCTGAAATAGAGTCACAGTTAACAAAAGTGTCAGTTTCTATGCAGAACACTCGCATAAAATCAGTACAATCTCACATGGTTCAGCCAATAATGGGGAACGATCCTAGAGTAAATTCAATGGTAAACCAACAGCCAGTGGAACATCGACAGCAACATAGACCTCAAGCAATGATATCGATGCAGAATTATACGCAAAGTTCAGCACCACCGCCACCAAATAATGCTCCTATGCGAACGAATCTTATCACTGTACCGATTCAAGACACGGCAATAACGGCGCATGACATTCACACGCAACAAAGCCATCATTATTACCCGCCTCCGCCACCGCAGGTTAATTATGGTGGATACAACGTGCCACCGCCAGTTTCACAGACGCAACAGTACTATTCGCAACCACAGCATCCTGCTCAAGTTTCTTACGTGCCACCGCCGCCACAGCAACAGCAGTATGTATCTTCGGCATCAGCTTCTATAAGGCCATCACCCACTGGATACATACAGGATCCATCTTATGGTCCTCCTCCACAACAACAAGCTCCACCGCCACAATCTCAATGGTCGCAACATCAACAACAGTTTTATAGGTAAAAGAAGTACTTTTGAGTTTATTGCAAAAGACTTGTACATTTCGCATTGTGATAAAACTGTTGTAATTGATACACAGCAGTTATAAATGGTTATGGATACCATTACAGAAGATATGCTGCTCACTAATAGGAAAAATTAATTTTGAAATATTTTATACTTTTTAAGAGCTATAATCTGAGCATTAACCAGTTAAACTTATATGACAGTAAAATAAAAATTGTTGTAATTCCATAATCATATTTATTTATTTCCCATTTTTACGTTTCTAACATATGATATTGAATGTGTGCAATGATAAATGGAATGATGTTTTGTTAAAAAATTATTATGGAAATATTTTTTAACAATCTGGTATTTATATCAATAAATACATAATCAATAGATTATATTTCTTTCGTAATGTATTATAGATTGAGTACACTGTACTCTGTATACTAAATCGACTGTATCAATTTCCATGATTTTGTTCCATTTACATTACGGTGCAAAAAGAATTGAGAATTCATTTTTTTTGGTAGAATTTAATATTGTACAGACTGTAACGATTTTAACGTATGTACAAAACTCATTATATATAACATGTACATATATATAATGTTTAATAATTATTATTACATTAGATTTTTAGAACATACCTAGTGAAATCAACAAATATTCATTTATTCACACACTTAATTCTGGCCTTTCGCTTTTGCAGGACTAATTAAGATTATAGTAATAAATATTAATTTACTAAAAGTTTCATAATAAAAGTACTCAAAAAATTCTTTACATACATTGCTTAAGTGGAAGGCCAAAATATAGATAACATACATTCTCAAAAGATATTTTCGTGTCATACATAAAAATAGTTTTTTCATCTTATTCCTTTGCACATGTACTACTATATCTATGTAGAATCACTGCATCTTTGTAGTGTCTTGTTCCCTTCACAGTTTACATCACACCACACTTTATTTACAACTCAATGGCATATTGAATATTACCCACACTATAATACATTTATACCAACTACTTTCCACTCACCCTTTTTGTATATATTTTAAAACGATTATATTTAAACTATGGTCATCAATTTTTAACAACTGTTGGAAAATGTTAGTGCACAGCAAAAACAAAACAAATGTTGCAATACTTATTTGTAGCACAGCAATTATTTCTACATTGCTTCAAATAGAAAAACTATTTATCATGAATATGGTAATAATCTATAATCTAAGTATGTTGAATACGATATTAAATTAAGTAAATGAATAAAATTCTGTTATAGATAAAATCATCGGCAAAAGAAATTCCTTGCAACAAACTTATTTATATACAGTAATACAAATTTTTATATGTCAAATGGATGTAACTCAAAAACCATTTTGATGCAAAGTGTGTCTTATGCTACACAAAATAAGAGTCGCATACGTTTTAACGTACAGTATTGTGGCATTAAAAAGAAATAAATGTGGCTTGTAATACAAATAAATGGGTATAAAGAACTACGTGGTTTACATTATTTTTCCACGTATGATCTCTTCTAAACAAGTGTTTACTTAAAAAATCATACTTTGATGCGAACAATTATAGTGTGTGTGACAATTGCTAGCTGATTTCAACATGTGTATGTATCTCTATACTAACGATTTAATTTATACAGTATTGTTTAACTATGATTTTGATGGTACAAAATCTTTCATAAAAGAAAGGTATCAGAGAAATACATCTTTTTTAAAATCGAGTTTGCCTCTACCAAAATTACTCAGTAATATTGCAAAGAAATTGCAAAGAAAAGCCAGTCCTATTCAGTTACCAGTTTCCTATTCATTGTTATCAATAATTTATCCTTATCTTCCAGTGTTTACTGAATAGGAGTATCAGACGGAACAGTACTGCGATCGCGTAGCGTTATGAACCTGCATGGTTCTCATTTAAAACATTTAAATTATTGTATCGTACTGAATTACATAAATAGAGTCGATAATTCGTAGTTATGAAGAACACGATTTTATTGGAAAATAGCATTATAAGTTAGAAAGATCGTTTTTATGGTAGTCTTTGTTGCATTTAAGAACCTTCTAAAGATCATACAGTGCAATATGGCAGTATAATCAATAAGCACATTATATAATTCTAACACAACTATTAAAAAAAAATATACGGGAATATTTTAACAAGATACATAAATCCCGAAAAAAGACTTCAAATACAACGAATATATTCCTACAGTAATAAGATCAGCTTACTGTCTTCATTTATGCACATCTAAAATTTTAATCACCGACTTTGCTATTTATCAATAAAAAATAATAATTTTCATGCAAGAATTGAAGAATTAAGAGATGTCTATTTAAAATTGTTTATGACACAAAGCTCTCAAATTATCTAGATAATCCTTGCAAAGAGATAGCATACACAATGAACTAAGGAAATCATTTATTTTTTAAGAATTCGGAAGAACAAGATAAATCAATGGTTACTTTTTATCAGAATCGATTCTCAAGGATTTCTGCTTGACCTGATTACATGCTATGAATAATGTCAAGGCACCACTTGTTCTTTAAAACTATCAAGAAATAATAGACGAACATAGAATTGAATGCAAGAATAATAAAACTATTAGATTAGTACATATACCTAAACTTACGTGTTAGAAAAAATATCTTTAAAGAATACCTTTTTCTATTTGCTTGTTTTCAAAGATATTCCCGTGTTTTTGTTTTATATAGCGATGAAGTTAAATTATCTTATTGAAAATTGCCATATCATCAATTTATGAAGCGTTTTCCTTAGAAGCTCCTTAATGTATGTATACATAAACTTATTGAAATCAGTCTGTCTGATAAAATCACGTATTAGTAGAAGCATGATTATGTATGTTAACACTAACTTGTGGAATGAGAGGAGAAGCAAGAGGTTTGGGTGTAGCAGATTCAGGTATTGGTATTGAAACTGCAGGAGGAATTGGAGAGTGTTTCTTAGCCCGTTCTTGTTGCCACGGTTTTGTATGATCCTTACTTAGCCTTTCACTTAAAGCTTTTAATGCTATTTGCCTGAAAATTGTCAGATTATTTAAATTACATAATGAACATTGGTATATATGTATTTATTATGCTGTATCTAGTTTTTAATTCACATAAAAGATATAAAATAAAAAACATACCTCCGCCTCTCACTGTCATGTGGGTCAATACCAGGAAGGTTTATAATTAAACCAGGAGGAGTATTAGACATATCAAATCTTCTTACTACCTTTTTACAAATGCCAATGCGTACAAAGAAACCATGAATAGTATTGCCTACAACTGCTACTGGTGGTTGCAAGACATTAGGAAAGAAGCTATAAACATTGGAAAATAATAATGTAAAGTATAATTTTTATCTCATGTATCAAGTTTATAACACGTAGCATACCTTGCAAATGTAAAGTTATCAGCCATGTCACCACGTGTACCATTATTATGCTTCTGGTAAAATCTGAGGTACGTCCATGATATGAGTATCCCACTGAGAAACATTGTGGGATACGTACCCTCCAATAATCCTAACAGCCATAGTAACACTCCCATAATCCACACCATTAAAGGTACGTTTCTATTTGTAATCTTTCCAATTGGTGTTTTAATTAAAATATGGTCTGGCATTATCTGTTTTACAGCAACTGCAACACCTGTAAAAGTGTTTGATATTGTTCTTTTAGTTGATGAAAAACATCATACGTGCAGTGGTAATGTCACGCTGTTAACTGATATTATAGGGATTCTACCTGCAATGTATCCGATCAGTCCGTGAATGTGTACGTCGAATAACATATCCGGATCATTCGTGCACATGTAGAGGAACAAGTAAAACAGAGCTGACAGAACAGCGACGCCGAAATTGACGATGGCAAAGAACGTCATCATTTCTATTGCGCCCCATAGTGGTTCTATCAATTTACCACAAAGGCCAACTGTAATGACGTCCACGCATACTTCCCAAAAATGAATCTCGAGAAAGCAGAACGTAAACGCCGTCCAGATCCAGAACGCTGGAGGTAGAAGGTAACCTGGTGTCACGCTCAGTACTCGTACCGCTTCCGTGGAAAAGGACAGGCAGTAAGAGAACAGAACTACGATGCATATAAATTTGACACTGGTACTGGTGTTTCCTAAAAGAGCCGCAAACTGTTGCCTCAGATAGGGGATATTTCTACTCAGGCTCTTTATTGCTGCCATTTCTACTGAGTAGCTCCCTTAACCTCTTTGAATTGCAGTGGGAGAGCCACTTGCGTTGTGACCTGACGTTTGCCACAACTTGACAGTGCCGAAGTTACTCCCTCCTACACGACTCGACGAATTACGAAAAGCGCAATTTAACACATTTGAATCAATTCTTCTCCACACGATAATTATTAAAGGAGTGTATATTATTGTGCCATTGAATCCTGATTACGCCGATGTCACTACGTGTCAATAAAGTTGGCTTCTACCGTTACCTCATGGTTTTTTATTCATAATAAATTAATATTCTGATAATGTAAATTTTCGATAAGAGAATTCCATATTTTCGCGCCAAAGATTGGGTAATTGCCTCCAATATTATCGTTAGCCAGAAACATAAGTTTCTTTTGTTCTTAATCGATTAACGTGATTAACGATATTCAGGGTTTCTAAACATACCATTTTGGCGAGTTGACGTAAATTGTTAGAAACATTAATTGGTGTTTTTGACCATTTGAATTTATATGAATTTTAAATAGTGAAACCAAAAATTTGTTCTGTACTTCGTGGAACAATGTTGTGACAATATATAGAGAACGTACAGACAGAAGTAACGAAATTTTGATAAATCTCACGGAAGGAAAATTTAATCGGTAAATTAACACAGGTATGCAGCGAACTTTTTCAATATAAATCGAAATTTTTCTACACAAACAAACAATACTTTCTAGGAAGTCGATTACACTCTGGAATAGTGACAAATGATAAATGCCAGGAATTTGTCCACGTTGTAATCGCGAGGTTTACTTCGCCGAAGAGAGATTAGCTCTTGGGAAAGTCTGGCATGCATTTTGTTTTTCGTGCCGTTAGTGTTAATAATGATACTACCTTTTCTATTTTGAACATTGCCTTCTCCTTCTTACATCGAGAATCTCGCGATAGGAAAGTGTCGAAAACTGCTGGATAGTTGTAGCGTGGCAACACATTGCGGCGAATTGTTTTGCAAGAATTGTTACGTCCGACTCCCGTCGTCAAATGGAAATCATGAAATCAAGAGAGTATCTCGATCGCCTCCGTCTAATGCCCTAGATGTCCCTGTTCGTGATCTGTCGAACTATTGCTGTCGCCGTGTAGAAAATCCGACTGGCGATAATCCGTTAAATAGGAAACCGAATTCACAGTTCGAGAAGTGCAGACTTCGTGGTGGAGGCAGCGACGAAGTGGAGGCAAATGATTGTTCAGAAGAAGATAGAAAGAAACATTGTTTAGAAAGTGATTGTGCGAATATAGGCGTTGTCAATTCGATAACAACAATTTGTGACCCCCCTCCAAGTCCTACGGCAATAACCGCATGGTACAATCGGCAACACTCTAAGTGCCGAAGGTGTGAATTTATTCATCCTTTTCCTTTGCGGTCCTGTACGATAAACAATTCGAAATACCAAGAATGTTTTCATTTCGACAGTGTACTAGTTTCGGAAAAGGATAACGATACAGCGAAAGTTAAAAACGAAAAGCAGCCGATACCGCAAAAAATAAACAAGTATCGCTGTCGATCTGGATCACAGCAACAAGATATAGGTCAATCAGAGTCAAATCTTCAAATCATAGATTTCAATGGTGATTATGAAACCAATATTACAGAGGCTCAATTAAGGTACAACAAATTCTTAAAACTTTCCGTACATCGACTTAACTTACTGAGTATTCTATCCTTAACATACTTTATATATTATGTTATATTATACATTAGTATTATCCATGTGTTAGCGATATACTGGCTCTATTTTATTTTTATTTATTCGGATCTGACGAAAGAGAAAGTTCTGAGTATAGATGTTTCCAGCGCAGACAAAAATCATATCACGACCACTAGTGCTGATAAACGAATTGTCGCGTGCCATCCCCTTTACAAATCTAGTACAGATAACAGCATCACTATTCCGTCGAGACGAAAATACGTGTATCCGCCGATACCACCGCCCCGCAGTCCGCTGCCTTCCCGACGACGAGTCTCTTTCTGCGACGTCGTTTTCGGGGATAAATGCGGAAGTGACGGAAATCGTACCACAAATATGCAGGATAATTACCATGGATCCTCTCATAACAACGATGGTACTGAAGAGTACTCTAGCTCTTACGATATTTGGCGGGCGGATGATTCGGCAGATAAAAATGATGATAACTACGTCAACATAAATCACCCTGACGATAACAACGCGATGCACTTTCTCAACGGTGCATCCGATAATACCGTAGAGGATACTACAACCAAATACGAGGAAACTGGAAAAACTACCGGGCATGGTTATCATTCCGAAAGTAAAGCAGAATTGCATTTAAGAACCAATGAAAAGAATATAGATCATACATCATCAAAAGAAAATATCTCCGACGTTCCAAAACACTCTTACAAATGCACGAACGATTTCGATGATACCGAGCGTATGCGAGGAGGTTGCGGTGGTATATGTCTACACTCTAACCCATGCGATTATTGTACGATCAGAGGAAACTGTTCTCCGCGAGAACAAGATCCTTGTCGCGCTGTCGCGATACCCTGCACGACTTGTTCGCCACCATGCATCGATCGACGTGGTTGCTGTCCATCGGCGAACGATCGTCAATGTTGCAAAAAGACGACAATAAAGTGTTGTCAGCCATGCGTGGGAGAGCCTCAAAGCTGCGGCAGCGGTGGATGCTGCGGAAGCGGATGCCGCGGTGGTTGCGGAAAACCCGGTCAGACGTGTATGCCGTCGAGGCCGTGTACGATGCCACCTTGCCGACCGCACTCCCACTCTATCGGTTCGCCTTGTTCGCCACCGCGACCATGCTCTCCGCAGCCACCTTGTTGTCGCGTGAAAAAAGTCTCCATGGAATGCGGCTGCTGCGGGGTCGGAGGCGGCGGCTGCGGGAGGAAATCACGAAACTGCGGCGGTGGCACGAGCTACTGTCGGTAAGAAGAGCTCGACACCGTGGTCCGGTGCTTTAAATGTGATTTTCGTCTGTGTGCGCAGGTCGGGAAGCCCGCGGTGCCGAGCGAGCGGCATCAGGAGATGCTGTATCAACAACGGGATAACCTCTACCGATGGAGCGTGCTGTCGCCCGAGACACATGGGATGCGAATGCTTGGGGGGTGGTCTCGATTGCCAGCGCTGCGGACGAAAAGTGTACCAGGCCGAGATGCAGGTAATCATCCTGTAATTAAATGTCTCCGTTATATATTCTATTTTTTCTACGTGAATGCGGTTTTAGAAATATATATATACGCGTAAACATGTATTTCACTGAAAATAGTAAAGTAATAAGAAAACTTTCATTGTGATTCTGGCATATAATTATCTCTCTTTTTTTTTGTTTCTTTCTTTCGGTTTGTTTACGGTTAACGTTAAATCCCGATTGCTCGTCAAGATTGCTTCCGGCGTGCCGTATCACAACATATGCTTCAGCTGCTTTTGCTGTAGAAAACCTTTAGAACCGTTAACGTA
The DNA here is from genome assembly GCA_917499265.3 of Mimumesa dahlbomi. Lineage (NCBI taxonomy): Eukaryota > Metazoa > Arthropoda > Insecta > Hymenoptera > Crabronidae > Mimumesa > Mimumesa dahlbomi. The sequence continues at coordinate 6,196,266 of OU824116.1, read as the reverse complement.
TCAGGAAAACTGCGGAGAAATTTACTGTAAACGTTAGTGTTGTCTTACTGGTTCAACAAATTATTTTACATTAAGCTTGAAATTACTGTTATCGAAATAAAATCCCTACTACTACACTCACTTTATGTCACGTGTAGAATGCTACGTACGCAATTTTGGACCGCAAGGATACGGTTACGGAGTAGGAGCAGGCGCATTACAAACTCCAATGTAATTTAACAAATCTTATGTGAAATGTCTAACGTGAAATGAGTTGACTGGAATTTAGAAAAATTATATTTAAATCTTCATTTCTTTTAACAAGTTCTTAATAATATTGTACTGGATGTACGAAGTGGTATATATTTTTGATAAACGTTTACCCAGGAATTCAAAGTCGGCAACTTCTTGTAAATATTTTAAATAAGTCGCACTTTGAAATACTCTTTTATAATGGTTTTAAAAATATCAGCAATAAAGCAACCTTAACAAAACACCTTTTGGATATTGCACTTTTATCTGAATATGATTTTCGATGTTGTGAATTTTTACATGTGTCCCATTGTTTTATCCGATTCTATTGTCTCATATAAGTTCTTATTTAGGAGATTTGTTCAAACGCCGCGAAATTTTGCTGACAAGCGAGAGAAGCGCATCTTACTTGTTAGAGAAAAAGGAGAACCGCAAAAACCGAAATACATTAAAGTTAATCATAGCTTTAATTAAAATAGAATATTTGTATTGATGACAATACAATATCACGCATACAAACATATCTTAATATATTAAGTTATGAAAAAGCAAATATGAAAAGAAAAGGTAACCAGAAAATATTATACCTATCAGCTAAAGGGAAGACTATTATACGCAAGGGAAATTGAGATTATACAAGTCACTTGGTCCAAAAAAAAAGACGCAGAACGAAAATTTACGAAAATGAAACGATTACAAAGGTCTGTGTAGTAAGTTGAGCGTAAAAAAAGGGAAAGTGGAGCATTTGAATCTGTGAGAGAGCGAACACGAAAATCTTATGAAGCAGCCCGAGAAATATCGGGCAAAGCTGATTTTCTGCAAACGAAAAACCAAAGACAAATAGAATGATACTTTCATTTTTTATTACCGAACGGACATCCAGATATTCCTAAACCTTTCACAAATGCAACAAAACAAGATCGATGGTTACTTTTTCGACAGGAATATCATACATAAGAAAGATCGAGCGTGCAAGATTAAAGGAGGAAAAGTTAGTTTAAGTGATAGTTCTATTGGTTAGAAAGAAGATGAAAAGAATAGAAGAACAGATTCGGTTCCGCGAATTTGTACACACGTACGGAGAGACAGAGCGAGATACACGGTGGAAGAGAGAAATAAACAAAGAAACGAAGATAGAAGAAGAAAGAAAGAGTGAGTGGTTGGTTTATTGAGTCTCTCCTCTTGGCGGATTGCGGAACGCGGAACGTACGCGGCACTGCCGAGTAGAGGGGCGTTTATATAGCTTTCAAGCGCAGAAGCTTAATCTAATTTCAAATATAAATCTGTTCTCTCCCCATTTCCTCTCTCTTTCTCTTTCCGTTTTCCTTTCTTTTCTCGGCCGACCCCCATCCATATAGCGGCGTACTTGCCGGCTTACATTACCCGCCCGGCTACGAATAATCTCTTTGCTTTTCCCATTAACGTTACGAGACACGCCGATTTAGTTGAGTTTTACGGGCTTATTTTAAGAACATTTAATACACTCTATTGCGTGATAACAATACCCGTACGCGCGTACCGATTACAAGGAAACTAGACTGATTTCAATCGTTTGCTTAATTTCAATTAAAAACAGAACATTTATTTCAAGAATGGATGTACATTACCCGAAGGGTTTTACCGGTGAATACACGATTGTTAAAGGATTGCGATCCTACGGAAATTTTGTTACGGTCAGACCGGTTATTTGTTACTTCGGTTTGAAAAAAAAAAGTTCGGTTATAATTGTGGAAAAGTCTGGGAAATTAAAGAGCCGGCGAAAACGCATTTTTACAGGGTAAAGTAAATTCGCCAAAGGCAAGCGTCAGAATTTTTTTGATACACCATGCAGTAACGTTGATGCACCTGCGGTCAGGAAATCGAGAAAATATCTCTTCGGTTCGACGATCGGCTCGCTCCAGTCTTTTGTGAGCGCCGCTTACTCCGAACGGTATGAAAATCAATTATTTCGTTAATTCGTGCGTTACATTGGCTGTCACGGAACCATCACTGTGAACGACAGCGGCCCAAGGCACTATTTTTCAATTCCCAATGTCGCCCTACCTTTTCGAACGTATTTCCGTCTGGTTCGCCCGCGCCATTTTGCGGCCTTATCTCTGACTCTATGTATGTCGTCCTGCCCGGTTCTATCCGTTATTGAAATGCTAGAATAAATGTTACTATTGCTTTGCTTCGAATGTTATTCCCCGTATAATCGGTCCTTCGATCACGGTACGGTATATTATGATAAATATGTTGAATCATATTTATAAACTACCCGGCGAGTCTTTCCGTTCGATACCCAGTATAATTTTACACATACATATAATAAATTCCTGTATTTCTGATGTATTCGACAATGTTTATATTAATAATCTGTCCGACAGAAATATTGTATCTTGAAATTTACCCGACGAATTTTATGCTTTGTAATTAATTGTCGATATTCGGACATATTTAACGGACGGAGCACGGTATAAACGTGACAATCGAGAGGGTAGCATCCCACCGATATGACATGAAATTTCGGTACGTTAAAATTAATATCACCCATTTGTCAATAGCTGATACGTTTTTGGTGTACAACGAAAACTGCCTAAAAAGGGGAGCCGTACACAAATGCCAGACCCCAAAATGTCCCCTAAACACTGTCACAACATACCTAGGTAACGGGATCGTTCATCGAGGTTCTATCAAAAGGAACACAGTACTTGTAACGTGTTATGAATTAGCTATTTTTGTTGAGCGAGCAGGTAGAGCAATCTTCTGTGCAATGATTCGAACTGAAGTAATCGATTTCTACATATATCTATAATTCCCATTTAACCATCGTCTAAATGGGAATTTATTCTAAAAGAATTAATAGGATAATATGTATACGTAATTACCAGTTTTTTTTAGTTGCACGAAACGTATTCTCTTGGTGTCTTTTATGTACGCTGTTTAAAATGAATCTAGATTACGTTGGAAACTTTCTGTTGACGTGAAAAATGAATAACTGATTCGAGACCGCGGAGGGTTGGTCTGATCTTATCCTGCGTGTCTAATTGGTGGACATGTGGACGCTACCGTGAAGAATCCCCCACGTACTTTTGTAATGAATCGCAGTCCATTCACTGTTCTGATTTAAAAAAAAAAGGGTTTGAAACCATACCGCCTACCGGGGTCACTAAATCGCTCGGTATTTAAGACCCATTGTTAATCATCAATAAAGATTAGCTTTCAATAGTAACGTCTATTATTCTTAGAAAACTTATAGTCATCCGTGTCCTAAAATAATAGCATATTCGTTTGTTCCCATACAACCACAGAAAATGTATAGGCACTACTGTAACAAGCGAGTAATATTATTATTTTTTATTTCAAAACCGTATCGATTTCGATATTCTTCAATTGTAACGTAACAAGAGATAGAACTTTGGATATTTTGCGTAACGAGTTAAATATAGGGATACGATACTCTAATAAAATCATTTACAGTAACCATTTACAGTAACAACAGATTTGCCGAGGGTTTTCGCGTCAGGAGAACGTTGTCCCGCATGCGTGTAGCGTATACATTTAATTTGCATCGTATAAATCGTGTTTCCGGTCGAGCACGCAACGCAAACACGCGTTACGTTTACGCCCTCGGTCCCTCACCGCATTCTCGACCCGTTTCGAAAGCGGAAGAGAGAGATGAGAGAGAGAGAGAGAGAGAGAGAAAAGAGAAATCGAGAGGAGAGTGCGCTTTTGCATGTTGCGTCGTATTGTAACCCTGGTAATTTATGATTCGATAAATAAATCAGCTTCGTTTTATCCTCTCTCTACCCTCGTACGATTCGCGCGCACACTTGTAAGATGATTCTGGGGGTTACGCCCAGTTACCGACCTCGAATGTCCGAGGGGGAAGTTACCCTTTTGCCTTCTTCTCGTCGCCGAACAGTTTGCCGTTCACGCATACCTGTACCGAATCACGTGTACCATCTCTAAAGTGTTTGTTAAAATTAAAACGAATCTATGAACATGAAGAATATTTTTTCTATGAAACGTCTACCAAGGATTTCATTTCACACCTTGTAGTAATTTGATATATCGATTGTTACGTCTTGCGAAATGACATATTTTTATATTTCATGATTGTCCGCGGTACTAATCATGAATATTCAGAATGTTATACATTTGTTTATCGCTTTATGTATCGTTGCACTTTTGATACATGCAAATGGTAACCAAACAGTTTGATTTCCGAATCATAAATGCGAATATGTATAAGCTGGTGAAAAGAATTTGAACCGCACCGGGATAGCTGTACGATTGAAACCTAAATGATATACGCAGTTACGAATACATACTGAGGAACTGACGTTCCACGCAACGGTAAGCGTAATTAATTGATCAACGGAATATTAAGCATATCAAACGCGAGCTAGGTAATTGAGGCTAAGTAGTGATCAAAGCCGCTCATCTCGCGAGCTTCGCTCACATGTGATAGCTTCAGATATTTTGATGAAGTCTACGTTAATGTGCACCCTGTTCGGAAAGTCATTTCCAGAGAAACAATTGATTCTACGTGGAAACGCAAGTGTGTCGATAACAATTGTATCAATAATATCACTGTAAATGCAAAATCCCCTTTTGAAGTAAATCCTAAACTAATCATGGTAAACTAAACATCGGGTAAAATTTTCATTCGTAACCTGCTGTAACTTCAATCTGTTTCGAAACTTGACTCTTAATACTTATAATATTCTTATTATTCGAAAAATGTATCCCACGTTGGTTTAAAAGCACGTTGTCTTCGTATGAAATTGGAGTACATTATTATCATCCATGGTATAAATCTTTTATGGATCGAAAAGTAGCTCGCCCGATAAGACGATTCAATGTTGATACCTGTGTTATACTGTGATCGATTCTGCTAAGGAGAAATAAATAGAAGAGTAAATCGCGGTCCAAAATTTACGAGCGGTCCCGGCCTGTTATAGCTTCGGGTGCGGAATCAGACCGATTTCCCTCGGCGTTTTTATTATTTTCTGATAGCATGTTTACGAGGAAGGATGAATGGAACCGTACTTTATGGGACAAGTATGGGTTTTGGATTAGGTATAGGTGACGCTCCTGTAAATTATATGTACGTGTATGTTACTTTTTATGATCAACGAACCAATCGAACACAGCGTTTTTAGACCAAGTACCCCTTTCACGTGTCATTGTTCATTTTCTCATAAACCATTATAAACGTATTAGAAAAAAAACGTATCGATGAAGTCACTGAAACTTAATAACGTACGATACGTTAAAATGGATAAAACAACGACAATTGTTATTCTGCCAATGGATAATTCGGTGAAGAATATCTTTTCTCGTTGTATACGTAGTATCGATGTATACATTAAACGATATAAACATGACTATAAGTTATTAGCAGATCAGTTTTCGGCAAAACATGGAGCAACTCGTAACCAGTTAGTCTATAGGTTGTACGTCTGGGAAAGGGGTTCGAGGGGTAGACAGAGAGAGAGAAAAAGAAAGAGAAACAAAATAAAATCAGAACGGTGTCATATGCGCCTGCTTGCATGATAAATGTAGCGATTTAAAATCGAAATTTCTCTTTTCGTGTGCACGAGCCCGGACGTTTGACTAATGGTCCCGCATTAACTATTGGAGCATTATAGAACGGCACGTTGAAATTTTGAAAAATACATTTGCCCAGACAAGAGATTAATATTTTGTAGCTCTATCTGCTCCGCTGGGCCACGGAACACCGGTCGTGTTGGGGCGTTAATGATAATGATCGTGGGCATCCATCCAACGTTTTTCTTCTTGCTTCTCGAGTGCTTGGAAATTTCTTGGAGTATGTACCCTACAACGAAAACAATCTAATTATCACGAATAACCAGAAGAAAAAAAAACAAAGGATACGCTTAGCGTAAATTAAACCATTAAATACTCCGCACTAATCTTACATAGATTTTGAAACTATAACACTAACCATATGAAACATTAAATCAATAATTAAATCATATCTTGTAAATATGAATAAAATATTCATAATATATTAACAGATGTATGTTAATTCAATATTTAAATAATGTTTCGAATCGTATACACGAAATGTAGTATGTCACGTAACGAAAGAATACATTTCTTATGAATTTTCCAACCAATCGACACGTTTATGAAAGCTAACCCTTTTTCCCCGACTACCTAAGTCCTACTCGACAAAAGTGGAGAAGAGTATCAAGAAACGAGACCACCCGTACGAAAAGCGACTGGGTTGACACCTAGGGCACCTAGCCACCCGGTCTATTGTGAACGGATAGGGGTGGGTTTGCCCAATGGACTGTGCTTTACCGAGCGTAAAATATCCCCATTCTCTAACCCATAATAGTTGCCGCGTTCTCGGAGCGTCACTCCTTTATACCATACAAAGCACAGCGGGTCCATGAAAGGTGAGCTACGACGTTTCGAAGAAGAAACGAGAGATATTTTGTGCTCGAGGAAACGCACCTTAATGAGCATATAGAAACCAAGAGAATCTTGGAAAAACTTAAAGATATTCAATTTCTAAATAAACGTTAACACGATGACACTATAAAACGTATAGAAATCTAATCGGGAGAGTAAGAAAATTATAGAATATTATTGAATGATATTACTAACGGTGAAAAAGTAGAACTGAAATGTAAGTAGAAGAGATAAAAGAAACACTTTTAATTGAAACACCGGGTACACAGATGTGACATGAATCGTTGCAGATATTAACTACGGGCTCTCAATAAAGGGAACGGCGATCGAGAACGAGTGAGAAATTAAACGGTGAAAGACAAGACGAATCGTTGCGTGGAATCAACGAGCCGAAGATACTGAATTCTTTTTCGACGAATATTAAAACGAAAGTGAAACAGAAGTTCCGCTATATCTCCGGGTGAGAATCGGAGCGGCAGGTTGGGTCGATGGTGGTCGGAGGAAAGGGACATAGGGAGGCAGATGGAGGCAGCGAAGTGCGGATGGAGCCCCCGTGACAGAATGATAATAATCCCTTGAGCGTTTTCTTTCATTTCCCTTTATTATCATATTATTAAAAAAATCTCCGTGAAATGTTATTAAAATCGTTTAAACGTCGCGTGCCACAGACACGGCCATTGTTCTCTAATTTAATAATATTAAGCGCGAACTTTTCGGGGGTTACGGGAACGAGACGTAGGATGGGTATAGAGAGAGTAGAGAGAGAGAGAGAGAGAGAGTCACCCTTCTCCGATTCAACTGTATATACGATCATATTCGTAACGTACCGAGACCGCATATACAATTACCTCTTTTATTACAGACCATTGTTACGTATCATACATATATCTTCTTTGACCTTAGAATTCGTAAAACGTATCCGTCGAAAGTTTAAATAGACGACGTCAAATTCGTAGAAATACTTCGATGAAATTCAACTTGAATTAACATATATAATAATAGATTGTTATGTTTTTTCCACAATTTATATTGTATAAATCTTACTAAAATATAGAATATAGGTACGAATATCGATAAAATCATAATATTGAGAAAATCATAAAGAACGATTTTTCAATGAATAAAAGCTAATTGTAAACCCGCGGAGGGAACTGTGTTCCCGTCGGCAGATTCTCTCGTCACCAGGTGTATCAAGCCTGCGAAATTCTGACGGAACTGTTCGTCGGCAAACGTCTGGTAAGAACCTCAAAAGAACGCTGCCGCACGGCCGCGTCGAAGTAGAACGAATCAACGTCATTAGCGACGGCCGATTTCTGAGCGACGTTTGTGCATCGAGGCGCAACGGAGACAGGCCAGTTGCACATTCGGCTCGGATCTAATGACAAATAGATCCCGCCTTTAGAATCCGTCAAATCGACGCGTATACGTCGGCAGCCGTGTTTTGCATATAGATCCACAGAGGACCGCTATTAAAGACACATTTCCTTTTGAAATCTCAATGGAAAACCCTTCACGCCTCTTTACCTTAACGATCGTGTCTCGTAGACGTTGCGGGCACGTGTTCGGTTCCTGGTCTGGTTAGGTCACGTTACCGTTTTCGTTTTACCAGTGTAAGTTCAAGGAATTCGCTATAGAGTTTCGAAATTTATGAATATTATTGTAAATGTAAAATATTATTAAGTTTATCATATATATGAGTTCCAGAGAATTGTAAAAATGATCTATGTTATTTTGAAATACTTTTTCTTTTTTTAAATTTGTCTGTCTGTGTGTGACTGTGTCTCTTTTTTTTTTTTAAATCTGTACGTCAATTTAGTTAAATAACTGTAGCAAAAACTAAAATGTTACGTGTAGAATGGGCTGACTCGACGAAACGAAAGTGGATGACAGATCGTTTCTCTGTTCCGCGAATAGGCGTGCGATGATGGATTATGGAGAAGCGACCTACACGGTTGACGCGTATCTATAGATACGTTGCACCTTTACGCATTGCTTTCTGCAGACGTTCCTGTAATTGTCCTCCATAGGGTGGTCGGGGATTTTTTTTGATACCCCCACCATTCTATGCTTAGGAAATCATTGGGCAATGTTATTTGAAATTGTATCTGCTTGCGAAATGATTATGTAACAGAAATCATAAATCAGGGTTCCTTATTACTTTGTACCAGAAATTCTTTATAAAATCTATATATTTTCTTTAATTCAAATGTCCATAAAATATTACTTTTCCCTATGGAAATCTTTATTTATTTATACTTTATATTTAATCTAATATCGGCTGTATTATTCCCATTGGTTTTCTTTATGGAAATAAATGTAGAATAAAATCTAACACGAATTTACCCAGGGAACTGCAGTTTCTTCGATTGCACAATATCCTCGTCGGAACAGGACATGCTTAAGGGTGGTCGACGATCGGAAGAAATAATAAACGATTGAAAAATCGACAAGTCACGTCCCGTCGCACGATCGCGATCACTTTCACAGCGTGGTCTTCCGATCTCCGGATGAATCGAAGGGTCCATCGTGTGTAAGGGGTTCCATGCCTTCGATAAAGGGACGTTATTTTATGCCTCTCTATCCATTCCACTCTGTCTATTCCTCTCTCCCTGAAACCCAACAATTAGTCGCCTGCTTATGTCCGTGATTAATGGACATCTACGAGTGCAGCAGGCGTGTTCCAATAGCGGAGGACGATGGAAAAGAGAGGAAAGGGAGAGAAAGAGTGATAGAGAGAGTGTTAGTTGCGAGTGGTGATAATATTCCATTAGATGCTATTATATTCATCACATAACAATACGCGAATGTCCTTCGTAGAAGGGGTAAACACATTTCGACGACCATTTATTTTACCAATTTTTTATTTTCTATCACGTCAAGAAAACGAAATTTCGTTTCACGAAAAAGCACTCGATGCTTAATTCTTTCATTGTGAAAATCCTAATTGTACAACGGTGATATACGGAATGGTTTGATCGTTGTAGCATAATAACAATATTAAATCGGAATAATAATAATAATAATTTACATTGGGGTTTTTTTCGTAACTTTCTTGTATGACCGGAGACGAATTGAAATCGTTGGAAAGGCAAATACGTCTGCATGCATATGCACGAGCACCACCGAACTAACCAGCCAAACGTCTATCACAAAGAGCACGTCACAGGCTGACACTATTGCTACTCTAAGCAAACACGTTGTAAGCAGTCTTTTTTTTCGGCGGCGGCATGCGGCATTTACACAGCAGACGCATATGTAAAGATAATATTTTGAATGTATAATGAACGGTGAATGCGAGTCGGCACGGGAACCGACGAAATGGCAGAAAAGAACGATCCATTGCAAGATCGAATTCGTTAATGTTTCAACAATACATATTTCTATTTTTTGTGCGAAGGAAATCACGATTTATCCGGCGAGATTCAGACGAGTTCTAAGAGTAACTAACTTTTCACATTTGTAAAGGGAATACTAATTTTTGTTTAGAAAAATAGATTTATTAACATATCGGATAATACGAATTCATTATTCCAATGGAAATTATGAGAATTTGAATGTATAATGCTGTTAAGTGTGTTTCATAAATTTCATAAGTTTGCGTGCACTTTCGGGGCAATTCATGTAAATGAAAAATTTGCTTCGGTGCATATGTATACGCGGGTATATCAATTTCTCATGTTCCGCGGTAGAACAGCAATTAATTCTATACCAGCGAAAATGAAGCATAAAATCAGCAGGAGGGAAAAGATATTATGAAATAAATTAGAGATAATAATGGGTAATTTCCAGTAACGCGTTACACCAATGTAACTCTACGCAGTAGATTTATTGAAGACATTTATTTCCTAATACCTTCATTTACCGACATTAGAAGACCGACACAATATTAAAACAGTGAAGGTAAGACGTACAATATAAGCGTTGAAACAGGATTAATAATACGAACCACGAATTTTCGCTGCTACAATTTCATTCCGCAAAATAATTACAAATGTTTCCTAAAAGTTTGTTCGTTCTTTTTTCTTGAAAAACAAAAAATAACATAGCACGGAAGAAACGTAAATCACGTGAGGCCGACAACTCTATGACAGCTACTTAAAGCTTGTGGTTTCCCATAGGACTATTTGGTCAGATTAGCCCCGGTAAGTGTGCTCTAATCCTGTTAAAATGTTTGCCAACAGGGAGGCTGGAAGCACAGTCGAATTGTGTTCCTCTTATACCGATATATACACGATGTTCGTTTATATTTGCACAGCTTGGTCAAACATTGGAGTGTGCCTTTTAGTAAGTCCCGACGCCTCTGGCAAAAACGAGGGTACGATGTTATGAGGATTATATGCAGTGTACATCAAATACCCAGTATTCCGATCAAACAGTTTCTTGATCATTAAAAAAAAAATTCGAACGTCTAATCTAACCGTAACGTTACATTGATAATATTATTATTATAGTAACATTTTTAAACCATACACGGTGTTATTAACAAGACTTCGGTACTTCTAGGAAAACGTTAAACCTCTGCGTATAGTTATTCAAAAGCTTTTTGTCGTCACATGGAAATCTATGTATAATGCATTTTCTTTTTTCAACACTCGCGTACATACATAGAGAGCATACTCGCCGCTCCGCTGGGGATTCGCGCGTTAATTTATACATCATAAAGCGTCGTACGTGCGAAAATTACGTGGCAGACGTAACAACGAGCGATGTGTCATAATAAAATTCTCGATTTCGTGTCAAGCCAGTAAGGCCGACGTGCTATTATGCCGATTCTATTATACCATATTATTGTCGGTCACCCCGAAGAAAATGACTGATGACACGAAACTGTCGTACAAAAGGCGAATAGACGTTAACAGCCGTGCGATTCTCGATTCGACAGTCACGGGTAGGAGAAAAAAAAGGAACGTTTCGACCGGTGTGAAAAGAGAATTGAAAGGAAGTGAGCGAGAAGTGGGCGGTATAATTCGATCGTTTCCGAAAATGTAAAAAGAGAACGTGGGGTTAGACCCGTTGAACGTAGACACGGGGTCAATTTTTTCACCGACTTTTTTCCATAGTTTTTTTAGGGTAAAATGGGGTAAAAGCTGCTCGCATTGCAGTCGTGCTCATTGTCAGGGACCTGATTCCACCGCTATTATTAGGTGGCCTATCCATGAACGTCCACCGTCCCGCAAATATACTGGACTAACCGACCCCTCTTACTAATAGCATGTCGATTACTGAATCTGAGTGAATGTAGGGCGATAGATGTGCATGTATAAAATATATGCGATTATCATGTCAACCTTTTATTAAACTTATGTTTAATTAGAATACGTCGCAGATGTTTTCTCGAAATTGTCTAACGAAATAGATGCGAGATTAACTATAAGCTGAAAGTCGATACACATTCATATCTATCGAATCCGTGGTATTTAAATCATATGAAATCATATAAAGAACACAGTGTAACAAATACAGCTTTCTTTTCCACTTTCCACTATCAAAAAACAAAGTGACACTCTGGGATACTATGGGATAGACACAAGTAGTGTATCTCAATCATATTTCAAACCAATCTTAATATTTCCTAATCCCAGAAATCTTCCCCCTAAAATTCCACTAAAAAATCCTCGTATAACACGTTGCTCACTGATGTCACACACACAACTCCATACACGTATACTTGCTTATTTATCAAATCTACCAGCCCGATACGGACGGCAAACACTGCCATTGTGCCGTTCACATATGTTACCGGTGTGGTCCGACTTCAGCGACGAGAATAGAAAAACGCTGTTTCGCGGGGCTAGGATTTTTCATGTTTTTGCGCCGGGGATGCGTCGATACATCACTGTTGTGAGAGAGAGAACGTACAGGAGTTACGGGGTGGCGGACGGAAGGGAAAACCAGTGGCGTCTACTGCCGGGAGAAGAGGGTCGCCGGTGCACAGTAGTCGAGAGAGGGTGAGAGTACCGAAAGAGAGGACGAGAGTGAGAGAGGGGTGTGTCTCAACGCCTGGCCGCGACATCACCAATTAGTCACCGACGCTTAAAAACAGCGGGGGCACTCCACCTACCTTGCGAGCGTGCGAGACTGCATCCCCTGGAGGAAGCGCATTTTATCGCGTCCGAGCAAAGTGACTTACTTGCACGGGAAATCTCTGTCTCTCTTTATCTCTTTCTCTCTGTCTCGTTCTTTTCCCCCTCACAACGCTTGTCTTTTTGTCATGGAACCTAATCAGCTGTATTATACGGTCGCTCGTACAGTTTAATTAGATTATATTGTCACGGGAAGCGCGGAACTACTGGACCATAAATTTCTGATGACATCCGATTTCAGCTATTATGATCCTATCGATTTTCGTCTAATACTTTCGTATATTATTCCGCGGTGAAGTGTTCACCTTAAAACACGACTGATTGTATTTAGTCGATAATTAGATTTTCATGGTGCTCGAAATATTCAAAGTTTTACCTTTAACTTGAATACACTATTGTTGAACTACTAGCAGAATGGAAAGTTCGTCCGTTGATAGAATTCACGTTGGTTCGTAGGTGATTGTGCGGTAAGTAATTTCGAAAGATATTATTAGTGAGATAATGCAGTCACTTATCATCGTGTGTTTCTACAAACTTAATCATGATACCACGCTTCCTTGTATAACATCGATCAGCCGCGAATCTTCTTCTACCGAATACTTCACATACTCGATCGAAACTATTCCCATTCAAAATTCTTACGATGTGTTATTCCATACATCTATATCTACAAGTAATATCAAAACAGTCCCGTGACTTTTACAAGCGAATTAACACCGTTCATCAAAAGTTTTCTATTATCTATCTAATCTAACATACATACTAATCGCGGTAAAATGTGTCAAGCAAAAAGCCTATGATTGCTCTACGCACGATATAGAATGGCCAGAAAGATTCTAGAGACGGTACGGGCTCGTTTACCGTCTGGACATGAATATGCCTCTAGTATCCAGGTCCGAGCCGTAGATAAGGGTGAAGAAGTGAAGTGAATACAACAAGGGGGTGCCGTAGGCAGGGGTCTTGTGTGTAGCATAGCAGCTGCTATTGACACCTCGATACCCTGACTCAAATGGAACCAACCAACTCGCGTTGCACGGCATAGCTCCGCTCTAAGGTCCAAGACTGTTTCCGTGTTCGTACGGTCTCTGGTATATACATTTTGTACCATTTCCATCTGTGTGTGTGTGTGTGTGTGTGTGTGTGTAAGTGTACGCGCGCGCACGTGGACATGCGATATAGTGACGGTGCTACATACGATGCGATCGAACAAACCCCGGGACCGATTGTCTTTGCTGCGGGAAATGAAACTTGTACGCGGGATTCGTGATTCGTATTCTATGTATGTATGTGTGTGTGTATTTTTCAAGTCTCTTTTAGAAAAGGTTAATGACGCGAATGTTTTATATTGAAATGATTAAACGGAACGAATGACAATGACACCGTACAATGGAGAGATACAATTTAAACGTAACGATATTACGTGCGTGTACGAAATAGATGTTACGGATACGAAAAATTTTAATTAGGAAGAATTTTTCATGCCTATGCAGAGTAATTTAAAATACACAAAAGAGTCGGAAAGGGTTTTAGAATATGTTTCACGTTTTGTTCAAGCACGAATGGAACTGTCAAGTATGCAGGCAGGCCTGTTAAAACGCGGAATTAACAATGTCACAACGCAGATGCGCGTATTAACAAGCAATTACGCCGTTCCTGTTACATTAATTATCCGCATCGGGGAAAAAAAGAAAGAGGAACGTCACTCCTCACAAAGAAACGTATCTCTTTGTCCATGATTCGGTCGATTAAACGATTAAGAGCCCCGGCGTTCTCCACGGTGGCGGCAGTAAACAGTCCGTGCCTTCGTTTTCAACCCCGTCGTATAATTCGGTAATTAAAACAGAAAGCGGACGAATACGGAGCGAGCGTAGCACGGTCCTCGCGGATTTGCATAACCTGCTCTCGCGCGCCAGGTAGAAACGCGTAGCGACGAAATAGAGACAAGATACCTAATGTTGCGGAAACTTTTTACTGCCTCTACTATAAAGAGTCGAATAATTCGTGCATTACTGTGCGGCCAAGGGAGAAACTCGTCCATGTTTCGTACCTACCGATATGAAGAATCGTTGCATCTTCGTTAACATCGTTATAAAGTTTCACGGTATAAAATATACGAAAGTATTAACAAAGAACCTTATATAAGAATCGTCGTTATTACATATATGCGATCAAAATTTTATTTAAATTTACACGAGAATACGTTACGATCGGTTTAAAGTGTATATATGTATTATTTTTTTATTTTCTTTGTATTCTTCGAGTATTCTTTTAACAAGTCGATATGAAAAGCGATCGTTGTACGTATTACAATAGAGGCCTACTTACAACGCCCTACGATGTAATCGTTTCGTAGATTGAATGCAGACAGTGGTTTCCACTTGCATACAGCTCGTCCAACCATATACTTGATGGCACGCGACCGATCCATAGAAATCCTTTATAGACCTCGCGTGCGGGTGACATTTCTGGACGAGTGTTTCTGACTGCCGAGCGACGTACATACGCGAAGACAGATAGCAACTATAATGCCACACGTTCGATCTTCCCATGAAACATCCGGTCTTGTGTGTCTTTTAAGACGCGCCAAGGACCATTCCCTTCGAAACGATGCTACGTGGAATGTGTTACGTGTAATCCATGTTGCTTATGATACTTCACATTTCGATATCGACCGTACATTTCGTTTGAAGTGATGGAGAATTACTATCCTCCGTAGGATTTGTATTGATATGTTACTCTTGATATTGTACGGAAGAATGATACTTATATTTCTCTACATTGAATAGAATAATATGATTTTTCCTTTGTCTGTGATACGATTGAAATTCTATTAAAAATTTCTGTAGAATGGTACTATAGAAACTCTGATATGTAAGAAAGTAACGTGTACGTAGAATTCCTGTTAGGGAACAAATTTCTTCTTTGATATATATGTATGTAGTACATTATCGTAGGTGTAGGACAAGGTTTCTTTTTGTTTTGATTGTTTGTCGACTTTCATAGCGCATCAAATGATGGTATCAAGGTGCAACGAAAAACGAGGAAAGGACTGGCAGGACGAGAGAGATAGAGTTACGGGTAAATGGAAAACTAATAGGACGTCCTGACAATGGGCTTGGTTTGATTTTCAAGCCGCAATCAGCCGCGGTTCCACGTTTTCCTGGTGGCGTTTGTTGTTCGGCCGCTCGTCAGCCGCAGGCTGCGTCGATGTGTATGTATGTTTCTACGTTCGTCTACACATATACGGAGAGTTTTGTGGATGTGCCGTGTGTGGGAGGTACGGAGGGTAGAGGCTGCATTTTTCCACTGGCACCTGCAGTTTAAATAAACGAACCGCCCACGCTCTTTCCCTCTTTCTCTCGTTCCCACGAAAGCCGACCGAATGAAAAACGAAGGAACGAAACGACACGGATACGGCAGCCAATCGGCGAAAAGCCGGAAAACAGGTGAATCGGACGTTAGGTATACGTGCAATTCTACACGATACACATGTACAGGTGTGTATGTACCCCCCCCCCTCCTCCTCCCACGTATCGTTGGCTTTTTGGGTATCGTTCTGTCCATCTGCGTTACGTTGCATTCGTCTCCCGGATGGTAAATAAATGTTGCATGATGTTATTGCAAGTAGTTTCTCTTCCGTTATGAACATGTCAAGCGGAATTTATACAAAAATGGTCTCTGTTCTGCGAATAATAAAACAGTATTTTCTTATCTCACAGAATTTTTATACCGTCAAAAATACAGTGAATCGTTAAAAAAAAAGGGAGAATAAAGACCAATATGTATATGATTTAAAAATTCCACATACATAACGGATATTTCAATTGAACTACTGTCGATAGTTAACTCTAATTATCCATGACATACATATAATTATACCTATTCCCGATCTGTTTCGTATCTCGGTTGATCCCTACTGTGATATCTGTATTCCTCCCTTTCGAACGAGAGCAAATATCATGTCTGAAATATATATATATATATATATATATACCAACGTGTATCGGCATCGCATTACGTTATGCTTAGACGTGCGCAACAATACAGTCATATAGGTCGGATATAAGCTTCGAGGCTCTTTCATCTTATCGTGGTATCAACGTCAAACGCACCAGACGCTCGAGTCGACTCGGCTCGCTCTCTGACTGGTTTCCACCCATTTTCATTCTCCGTACGTACCCGGGCCGAGCCAGAAGCCGGTACCTAAACCTAAACCATGGTCTGACTGCCTTGTAACGTATTGCCTTTCACCATGTATGTATGTATGTACATAAGCCCCCTGTACACGTTCGATTCAGGTCTCAAACGCACGTTCGCGTTATGCCACCCCCTTGAATTCTGGACTTTGGAATTTTCTGTCAAACTACCACCAATTTGTATCCCGTTGAATATAAAATTATCAAAACCGTGAGACTGATGAAAAGTTTTTAACCATTGTACGCGAACCGTCGCCTCCCGGACGTTTAAATAAAACGTAGGAAATGAGAAATCTCGAGCGCAAAGGGTTCGAGATTTTAAATTAATATTATTTGTTGAATTATAATTTATTATGTATTAAGAATAGTTTCATTGATATTGTAAATAAGAGTTGATAGAAAACGTTGGTTTTTGATTACCCCTCTGGTATTCCGTTTCGTAGTATTCGTTCGTGGTGTTTTAATAGCATGCAGATTCCTATTCCCGATCACCCTATCCACGCGTGTGTACGCGTATAATAAGAAATCGAACCCTACGCATTATGGGATAGCGGTGCCTCACGCTAAGTAGACGTTCAAAACAGAAGCAGCAGAAGTGAAGAGGCCACGTGCAAGCCAGACGCCGCTCGCGGCTCAGGAACTGTCGAACCGCGTAATTTAGTGTGCCCTCGTGTCAAACGAATTAATGCATTAAGTAATCCAGCTAATTTTCACTGTGAAACGATGAAATACAGAACATTCCCACAGTTTAATCAACATTTTTAAAAATAATTAAACGATATCGATCTTAATTTACCCCTTATTATCACAACAAATTAAACCTGATATATTATAAATAAATTTATTTAAAAAAAAATACTACCTTATCAATCTACCAATTTTTCCATTGTACGTTCTATTTTTTTTTATTTTTATTTTGATATTCTAGTATCGTACGTCCATTATGTTTACGGGGGGCAAAAGTCGGCATCGACAAGTTTAACTCGATCGACGAAAAACGTCAAAGTGTCTATACGCATGCAGTACGCGATAATATCGTTAACCCTCGACTCGGCCAGACTCGTTTCCACAAACCTGATAATCCGCGATCAGCTTCGACGTCTACCTCCACCTACTCACCTACACAGTTATCCCGGGTCTAGGCACACAAACGTATACCCCACGTATGTGGGTATCTACATCTATATATGTGTCGACGTATTGGGGACTGAGATTTGGCGGACCCCCTCGACTCGACTTGCGATTATTCAATTCATCGGCCTGTCAAAAGCACCAGTGCACGCTGTGTTCCCCGATCGTTCTATCTCTCTCCCTCCCCCTATCCTCCCCTCTACCTTTCGTCTCTATTCTCTCTTTTCTCTGTTCCTCCTTCGCACACCCCTTTCTCTTTCTCGTGCCTCCCTTCGATCTTTCTCTATTTTCCATCTCTTTTCCCCGGGCGAACCGTGAACGTGTATATAGGTGTTTCTTTCTCCGTCATTCTTTCGGCGTCCTTTTCGTTCTCTGTTTCACACTCGTCCTTTATCCACCGCCCTCGGTAGCTACCGTCGGGTTGGAACGATTAGGAGCAATACGTTGCGATAACTGCCCCTAATATCTCGGCACCGCTGCCATACGCAATACAAATTAGGGAAGCGTACCGTGAAAGCACGCCGGATATTTGATTCTACGATTTTCCCTCGCTACGGTTGCTTTCTCGGTGACGATTTGCGACTCTTCTGGAACCGATTTTCTTCCACCATATATATATGTATATAATGTAATATCATTTTTGTATATGACAAATTTATTAATCCACCGGTTCGACGATACTAACGAAAAAATGTTCGAAGTCGAATCGATCGTTTTTATCGATGATAGGCTTCGCTGGTACGTACTCAGTTTGTGAACTTGTGTCACGTTTAAATTTCGTCCGATTTGATCGGTTCTTCTTTTTATCGCTTTGTTCTCTGTTATATTTTTTTTTTATTTTTCGTTTTACGCTTCGGCGAAATTATTCCCAGTTCGTATTGACACGTCCGCTACGATCGTCGACATTGTGAATCGTTTTTGTCGCTGCGGGGAAATGTCATTTATAGTCGCGGTTCGTTTAAACGGGACGACGTGGAGGGACATTGGAAGGAAGAAGCGAGAAAGATAGAGGGAATTTGAATTTGACCGCCGTGAAAACACCGCGGTGAGCCCCTCACGGCGCATTAGCTGTCATCGCCTTCAACCCGACGCTTTCATCGCCCGCCATGAAACAAATGATCAAAGCGTCAACGCGGATGCTGTGAATGGACCACAGAAACCTCGTTCGTGGCCTGCTCGATAAAGACCTGAGTCATGTCACGGTAGCACTTAAACTATCCTCCGTCTATCGGCGAACTTTCACTTTTAACTTCTATGGAAACAACGTGAAATTTACATTTCACAATGTAAATATGTATTTGATAAAGTTTGATATACCAATATCAAGCTATGCATACATTGTATAGCAGAACAGAGAGTTGTTAAACGTTATAATTAATATTTATACCAACATTTATGCGTACGTAATGGAATGTCTACATTTCTACTCGATAGATAAATAAATTCATAATTTTCGTTTGTCGAAACCCCGGTGAAGTGTCATCGATTAAATTCGAGCGATTATTTACAACACCGCGTTACCCTTTCTACCATCGAACGTCGACTGACGCGGCTCGATGCGACAGCGTAATTAATTTCGCACGCTGAAAGTTGCATAATGAAACACGTAAAGTGAGTACGCGTATGATCCTTTCGCGTGTCAAACGATGCCGAAATGGCAAGAACAATGCCCGTAGGAACTGAACCCGTGACTACAGCTTACTCGTATTCGTATACATATATACATAAATATACAATAAATACATACATATACACACATATACTGTATGTATATCACATACCTCGGTGTATATGTACTGTACATTGCATACGTGAGAAACGGTGACAGACGCAAGCAAAGGAGCGCGGCGTGAAAAGGATAGAAGGGTTAAAAGAGAGAGAGAGAGAGAGAGAGAGCAGGAGAGAGCCAGAGAGAGAGAAGTATTTTGGTAAAGCGCAGGCGGAGACAGATTTTAGCTGGGCAACGCGTGTGACGTGATATTAATTAACACGAACCCTCCGACTCTCCCTCACTCACACCGGTTTCTCTTTCTCTCTCTCTTCTGTGAATTTACCCTTGGAGGCGTGCGGCCGAGGGTTCAAGTGTCACGCAAGGCGCACACATCCCGCAACAAGCGGAAACTGAAAAGGTCCCCGGCATGCGAAACAATTTGCACCGTGTCTTGATACCACCTAGGATGGACAGGCTGTAATTTCTATTAACAACGTGTGACGCGTTAACATTTCTTCGCACCTTCATCGTTTCTATATTTAATTACTGTATAAATGTCAGTACGTTTGTAACTTTATCATTTATAATGTAATCTTCATTCTTTCTATCATTTTTAACATTGATATTGATTTTTAATACAGACACGTGATTTCTACAGGGGATAATTGTTTTAAGTAGTACGATCATTCATGTAGTCGGGATTGTGCGTTATACAAGTGTTTAATCTTTCAGACAACGTTCCGTAGAAAAGAGTTAGTATCGTGTAAAGTGCACATTTCACTGTTCCTGCAGTCGCGCGGATCCGTAACGTGAATCATGCCCGTGAACGCGCGAAGCTTTTTTAAAAAGCAGAAGCTTTCGAGGTGGACGCCAGGCAAAAACGGCGAGAACGTGTCTATGAGAGGCGGCGAGTGCCGTTTCGAAGGCCAGGCACGAGCTGGCTGGAAATTGTTTTCTCACCCTTTCCCGTCGATCCTTGCAGAACGGCGTAGTAAACGCCGGAATGCTTTTTTTCCCGTTACATTTTCTCCTAAACGACATACGTGACCGCCAAATACGACAGCTTTTCTTTCGCGGATATCCAACGAATGTACTCAACGTGCAAGATGAACACAACCGTTACGGATTTATTAAACGAGATCATAATGTGATATCGACCGTGACACGTTATATTCGCAATTTCTTTGAAAAAATTCTAATTATTCACTCGTCAGAAGATTATAACTGGGAGAAGAAAGTAATTTTTTAATTAACGCTATTGAACTCGGTTTTCAATTAACATTGTTATAATAATTCTGATGTTTCTCGCGAGATTTCTTAGACTTTTGAAAAAATATAGGTTTAATATTCATTTTATCGTACTTTTTTAGTTAAATGTACCATGAAATATTGGGTCAACTGTTAATTGTGTCCTGTGACAGCGTTGAAAGTAAAACATTATAATCATACTTTTAAAACAGCAGAGGGAAATGGTGTGTATGTGTGTACGTGTGTTTTTTCGGGAATGTGTCTACGAGGGTGTATATGATGTACATCGATATAGCACCAAAGTTCTCATTTCACCGAGATATCGGATTTTTCCACGGCATCCCTCTTTTCCCTCTCCACTTTCTCCTTTATTATCCTTCTATACCGACTTCTTCTCCTACCGTTCTTTATCCCAAACAAAGCAATCTCGAACCCGTAGCGACAGCCCCTACGTGCGACTGCTAGGTGACAATTTATATACTCACCCACCTATATAATAACTTACTCACTCGATACGTCTTTCTCGCACGAGGTTACAGACGGTTTCACAGTTTTGTGCCTCGCCGTTTCTTACGAAAAAATATCGACTACTCTGCAATTTCGCCAGTAAACCACCATACAGAGGGGATTATTATCCTAGTACTAACAATCCGAGTTGACGTAAAACTGTAACTACAGAATGTGTGAAATAAGGAAACGTCGATCTATAAATCTTGAGGATACTTTCTTTTTTTTCTGTGTACAATATTTTCGTAGAATCGAACGATCAGTTTTTACGTCGGAATGCAAAAAGAAAGATATAAATAAAGTAATAACGTAGTGTTATCGAAACGAATGACGGTGAACATGATGTGTGTACTTAATGCGACGTTATTAGGGAAAAGTATCTAATAAAGCTGATTTCACGGACGATTCCTCCCGTACGATACGCGTATAAGAATAATATGAGACACGCATACGATATAGATAATTCGATGTGTTAGTGGGCGACAATAGGAGATATATACATACATACGTATACGTCGATGCTCCGTTATGGGATAAGAGACATAAATGCGTGGCGTCATGTGCTCATAACTGCCCCCTATCAGAATAATATTATTATTCGACCACCCCACGATTATCCTTGTGACGCAAGGCGTTTGCTCTTCACATACTTTGTCCTTTCTACGATATCCTGCAAGAGCTTTAAATTTCGCAACGAGTGTGTGTTGGGTACGAAACAATTTCATTCTATTATTTAAAACTCTCCATCTCGTGTTTTTCTTTGACTGAAATAAATATGAAATTTCTGATTATGCATTCATTAAATACGTATCTATTTAATGTGTCATTTAAAAGTAACAATATATTTTTCTATTATTTATTATACTTAGATATGAACATTTTTCTATTTAACGTATATATTTCTAAATCGCCTTATTAATATTTTTCACGTTAGCTCGGATAATTATACCTTGGTTGTACCCATTGGTTGTACAACTTACTGCTTAAATATCAATTTCTAACAGGCGGGTGCCTTATTAGCATTATCTCGACGAGGACCACAAAGAAGTTTGGGGCACGACGGTAGGAAAGTTCAAGGATGCAAATAAGGGTAATATCGCGGGGACTGCAAGAGTAAGAGATTCGTAGTTTCCCTCTCGTTTACACTCATCCCGCCTTCCTTCGTGTGGTGTAGGAGCAATTGTAAGATTAATTAAGGTCACTTCGATAATAGATTTATGGAAATCCGTTTAAGAATGAGACACGTTATATCGGTTATCGAACGTGTGGTTAGAAACTAGTATATTATTCTCCGATTCCATGTATTCCCATATTACTTTTCATTAGGTACTATTCAAAACAGTGTGCAATAAATGTTTCGGTTATAAAACAGAATTAGATATACATATAAGTTCATGAAAGTATCTGAAATCAAACCATATCTTCACAAAATTCTCGAAAAAATATACCTCTATAATCTAAAAGAAATAAAAAGAAAAAATAAAAAATCCGTGGGATATTCAACCAGTTTTAAACTTTGATATCCCCATTTCCAGTGTGGTTAGATGAATGAATAATTATCTCGCGGGTGGTGCAAAAGGAATCTTTTTCTCGACGTTACTCCCTTCCCAAAGTACGAGTAGAGGATCTCCGCACGAACCGCCCCCAATTTATATAAGCCGAGGCAGCTTCAGCCCCGGAGCTCTTATAATAATTCCCCGATTCCCCTCCCTCCCCCCTCCCCCCCCCCCGGAAGCCGCGATGTTCATTTCATTATTTTTTTCCTTCTCCGTTGCCTTTGGTACCTCTCCTTCGGGCATCGCCACCAATCCAACCCCCCACCCACGTTTATACCCGGCACCACCACCACCATCGTCGCTGAGAGGGTGATAAGTCGTGACGTCGACGAGGTAGAGGTGATTCCGAAAGGTAGGCGTGGCCGTGGCATCCCACCCCCTGTGAGGGGGTGCGAGGAGTCGAATCGAGAGGAAAGGGTGGCTCGTGGTACGTTCCCGTTGGTTGCACCACCCTCCACCACCACGTGGCGCCGGCAACGCCGCTGGTGGACGGCGTTATAGAGGCTGGAAAATCGTGTAAGAAAAAGTCGGAGAACCACCGTTGATGGACCAGCCCTCCTGTTTTCAGGACCCTTTGCTAGTAGTCAATTCTACTTAAGTCTGGCTATTCGTTCTTGATTCTCCTTCCTTCTTTCGTTTACTTTCTTTCTATTTTTCTTTTCGATCTTCTTTCGTTTTCTTTTCTATTTTTTTGTTTCTTTTTTTTATCTTTGACGTTCTTTCTTGTTCGCTGTTGTTATTTTCCACGTATTTTCGTCGACCTGTTCGGCTTGTGTTGTAATAGAGATCGTTGTTACGTTCATTTCATACGAGTGTCTTGGACACGATCGTTCAAGATTTACTATACGATGATCAATGCGGAAACGTGTGAACATACATACAGTGACCACCGACGGTGGTCGTTAATTTAATTAACCCTACGGACATTTCCGCCGGACGAAGCCGTCGATCTGACGCCTTCCGGGCGTTGCGTAAATGCATCTGTGTAGCATTGTTCTAGGATAATTAGATTCTCAAATGCGACGGTGGGTTGAAGTATATTGGATCGGTAAATTAGTAGCATTGGTGTTATCGAGAAGTTTGACATAAACTTGTACATCCGACAAATATGTCCGTTTTTTCACTTTTGTTTTTCTTTTTTAAAAGAAACTGGGTAGAGTAACTCGATACATATTTAATTTATTATTCATCTCTCATTTTGCATTTTAAACCTTAAAAAAAAGCCGATAGCGTCGTGATGAAGAAAGTGGTTAAAAGTATTTTTAAAGCATGGAAACTTTAATAACCTCCCACCGGATGAAGTTTCATTGAAATAACACTTCGCAACAATTACGATAATAGTATCCGCCGCCGTAATTATTATTTCAGAAAGTGTGCCGACTATTTTATAAAGTCGATACAACCACAATTGTTGGCTCGAACACCGATCATGGACGATCGCCAAGTTCCTTCGCTTCGCCGCTGATTATTATTAGTATTATTATTGTTATTATTATTAATATCATCGTCATTATTACGGTAATCGTTATAATCATTATACCGCCGGCTTAAGCCGAAGGAAAGTGGCCGGGGCGAGTGCGGCGATGGTGGTGGTACCGATGGTGGTGGTGGTGGTGGTGGTATAATTACATCTACAAGAAAATCACATTGCGCGAAACGATCTCGTACGACATGTACGCCGGCACACACGTTCGCAGAGCAATAGACGCGCCACGGTACATGACCACACCGATAAAACAATACAGGTTCGCCGCGTGTAGATGGTAGTGAGAGATAATAAAGTTGATAAGGGTGTAGAGAGAAGCCGCTTGGGCAAACCCACCCCCAACTCCCCTCCCTTACCGACGGACAGAGAACAGATATAAGAGCGAAAAGGACAGGGACAATAGAGAGAACGAGTGAGAAGAAGGTAAAACAGAGAGAAATAGAATGCAACGGAAAGAGGTTCAACAGAGATAGAGAATTAAGAGACAGAGAAAGACAGACAGAGAGAATGTGTGTGAAATTCAGAGGGGGTGAGTAGGCGTGGCCCGTCGTCTACCCTCGAAGCAGCCGATTGGACGGTCCGTTGGTCGGCTTCGTCAAATAAAATCCAATCGTTGGGAGCAAAGGAATGCGAAGCTCCTAGCTTTTTTCCTCCCTCGGTACACTACGACTCTGCCCCCCACGGTTCGTGCTTTCTACCCTACTCTCCTTCGTCGCTCCGTCTCTTCCCGCCTTCGTCTTCCCTCCCCCCTCCCTTCCTCCGCTGTTAAAGGGGGTGCGCGCAGCGCCGTTTGATGGGAGTATGATTTTATTACGGCATTACCGAGTGAGCCAAACCCCGAATTGCTCGGCTTATAGTCTGTATTATCTCACCTAAGAGGGAAAGGAGGGATACTAGGATCGGAGGGGTGGTACGATGTCAGGCGATGGAGGGAGAGGGGAAGGGAACGGGGGTATAGAGTAACACACCCCTTCCCCCTTCTACGTACACATAGGGCACTCCCTGTACGTAGTAGGGGGCTGTTTCGAGAATCCAATAGTACGGGAGGGGGCAAGCGAGCCAGCTATATGCCTTTGTCGGCTTTCATTCGAGGGTTGCACGCTCTCACGTTGTGCTGCCACAGTGAGCACCCCTTCTCTCTCTCTGTCTCTGTGCTCGCACGCACGCACGTCAGTTGACATTCCGCTGCCGAAATCGCACGTTCCTTCCCTGGCGTGTCGCTTTGTGACAGTTTCCGTCGTCGCTTGTGCATTTCGCGAAATGCCCCCGCCTTGTGGACCCACCGTGTGGTTTTAAGTGAGATTATAGAAACACCACTGTGTTATGATCGTTTAATGATGTTCATTGAAGGTTCATGTTTATCGAAGATCTAAAAGGGGGTAACAAAGTTTCCGATGGAATGACACTATATCTATCGTGATTTCGGTTATGCTCAGTCGTGTGTGGGAAAGAATAATGTATAACGTTAGTAACGTAGATTAGGATAGAATTTTCTATTCGATACGTTGTTCCGTTACACTTTAAAAAAGAAGGTATCCGTCAGGGTGTATTACAGGGTATAGAATCTTATGTAAAAAAAAAAGTGCAAAGGCAAACACAGATAATTTTATTGTCAATTATCAAAATACTTCCTCAGCGGAACTATCGCAAACCTCGCACTAATATTCTCGATCAGATTATCTAACGGTGAGAATCACAAATAAAACAAAAGAAGGATGCATAATAAACGCAACGATCGACCAAAGATTCATGACTACACCATATTCGATATATCCTCATAGTTTTCCACGTTTACGATATAAAATTCCCGCGTACATTTCCAAGGGAATCAAAAAGTCCAATCTAAAATAAAAAAAAAACACAGCAGTGGTAAACGCGAGGAAAAAAAACGTGGCGGGGTACAGAGGAGCCGTGATATGTTCCCCTCATCAGCGGCGATGCTGAAGAATCTGCAACAAAGTGCAATGACCTCGCCTTTCCTGATGGAGAACCTGCTCCAGAGCAAGGCGTCACCCGGTGCGGATTTAACCAGCCTGACCTTGAACTGGGCGGCCAGCCTGGTAGCAAGACAGCGGGAAAGAGAGTGCGAGGCGAACCTGCGAATCTCACGGGAGAGATTGTCGCCCGCGGGGGTGATGCAAGATCAGCTGGAACAACGATCGTCCAGCGGTGGTGCACGTGGATCGGATCGATCGAATCCGATGATCGACTGTCGTGATCATCAGCGAACGTCCATGAGGATCGATCGACAAAACGATCGGATGCAGATCCTACGCGGTGAGAAAGACGGTCTCGATAGAAATCAGGTTACCTACGTTGACGTGGATAACGATAGGATCGACGGGCACGTAGTGGATCGTCTTTGCGCGATGGAGAGGCTCTGTAACGAGAGAATCGAGAATCGATCGAACTCCGGCATGGATTCGTGTAATTCGAACGCCGACGAGGATCCGGTGACTGTCGAGATGGACGGCGGTCTTAACGGCGATAGAGACAGGGACGACGGGATTCTAAGCGGTGAACACGTCACCGCGTTACAGCCGGACAGGCGATACGACCTTGGGTGCAGAAATGTCATACACACGTCCGACGAGATGACGATTCAAGGGGAACGGGAGGCGGCGGTCGAGCGTGCCGTCGACAGGATAGGCGAGAGGACGACCGCCTCCTGCTCCTGCGGCGACGAGCAGTGCTTAGGACCCGCATGCAGAAGCAGCGGCATCCAGGAGAAGGAGAAGCCGCAGCTCAAGTTCAGCGTCAGCGCTATACTCGGAGGCAATCATGACAGGCGACCGCATTCTGGTAATTGCTCTAATTCGCCATCCACGTGTGTTTGTTGCTCGTGGTTTAGTTCCCGTACTGGGTCCCGGTTGCTATCTTCTCCTCGGTTGTCACGTATAGGTGGTCTTACGCTAGTTGGTACATTATTTGATATCGTTGGTTCTTTTCGTTGGTAGATTGTCCCGTGAACGGTTGGGAAGATATCCTGGATAGAAATGTATTTTTATTGACTTGTTGTTGCGTATGCTTGGATTAGTAAGAGTGTAATTATTGTGACGGAGGGGTTGATATTCACGCAGAGAGAAAAGTTTGACTGCGTATCACGAAGTATTGGATATAATAGTTATAATAGACAATAGATATTGAGAGAGGAATTTCTAATTTGTAGGTAGTGCATGTAGTGAAAGTATAATGACTCCTTATCGATTATATCATAGTATTAAATGCATCAAAACATAACAACATTGTTTTACTCTTAGAAATACTATTTACAATATTTCAAGACACTTTAATTCGCGATAAAATTGTTATTCTCAACATTGAAGAATTAACCTCCTTTGATCCCGTTTTCCCACGTTTAACGTTTAAGATCTATCATAACGTTTGCGGTATACAATTACTTATCTGTCCATTAATCAACTGACAAACGCAACGCGACCATTAACGTACGATGTTACGTTTGGCATTATCATCGGGGTATCGAGACGGCCGGATAGATCACGGATTGACAAGTACGTGAGAAGAATGTTAGTCATCCGGGTAGCGTTTAGAGTATTGAAACAAAGCTCACCACAAATCAGTGTCGCGAGCAGACTTCTGTCGTCGGTCCCTAAATCTCATCCGCACACCCTCAAGACGAGTCGCAGCGTGCGTGCAGGGTGGAGCAGGGCGTCAGCTGGTCCGCCACTTACCTTCACCCCAATATTAAGCCCTTACGATTGGTACCTATAATATTAGACAAGCGGCAGGATCCAATGATGTATTACCGTGGCTCTTATCGCGTTTCCTTATTCGCGGTAATTCCGGTAATTTCCGAGACGGAATTGGGACACCTATTTCTCACATTTGCATCTCTGATTGCAATCGGGTCGATGGTACAATTCTATCACGTTTGGTATAACACTTTTTCTTTTTACGGGTTTGTTTTGTTTTTTTTTCAACAACTGATTTTATTCCGTTCTAGATACGTACGAATTTATAAACACTTAACGAAATGAAATCTTTAAATTGCTCTCGACGCTGATGTAGTGCTCGACAATTGTCCCATGTATTTCCGCAGTGTCAAATAAAAATTTATCGAATAGTAGTACTCTCTCTCTTTGCATTCTGTTAAAAAACACACACACACACACACGCGCGCATACATACATACGAATTCAATAAAAAAAAAACATTTCATATCTGAACTGCTTTGCTAAACATCAGCAGCCTCTGCCCCCTCGGTCTCGCATCCCCAGCATCCTTTTTTCTGACTCAACCACCGGCGACGTGATTGACACAAGTCGATAAAGTTCATGCACGTACAATAAACACGTTTACGTAGTAGCTGTACAATTTGTACAAATTTGTACACTAGAGGGAGTGAGAGAGAGAGAGAGAGAGAGAGAGAGACAAACAAATACATAGAGAGAGATAGAAAGAGATAGATAGATAGTGAAAGAGAGCCGAGGTGGTCCGTTAGGGGATGAAGGTAGATAGGTGGAGAGGCAAATGTTGCATTTAACATTGGTGGATTGCATGTATGCACCGGTAGATGAGGAAGGGTAAGGTACGAAGGGGGGCGGTAGTATGGGGTATATCAGTGGGGGAAATTTGGTGCGCTCGAATTACGGGGTGGGGTTTCATGCATTTGTCGGATAGCGGATGCATTGACCGTGCCACGTGCATGTGTTACATCCCTTCCCCCTCCCCTCCCCCATGAATCCATCGCCTCCGATAGACCCTCTAGCATCCACGGATCTGTTCCCCTCACCCCGTAACCTCCACCCATCACCCCTCTACCCCCAACTCCCACACCCCCCTAAACCCCCTCTTCGTACTATCGTTCGTGGCTGCGCTCCGCTCGGTTTGTACGTCATGTCGAAATGTTGTGAAATAATTGCGCGAAAAAGTGATTGGCAACAAACTCGAAATTCATCGACGAACGCGAGCGAACGAACGAACGAACGGCGACACGGGGGTTGCGCGGCAACAGGGGTGGATGCAGAAGTGGATGGGGCGTTTGACGGGAGAGCGACGTTGAATTTCGAATAGCATTTTGCCAATCGTTGTGCGATTTACCAGTTTCCCGTTCTCTT
Organism: Mimumesa dahlbomi; assembly: GCA_917499265.3. Taxonomy (NCBI): domain Eukaryota; kingdom Metazoa; phylum Arthropoda; class Insecta; order Hymenoptera; family Crabronidae; genus Mimumesa; species Mimumesa dahlbomi. The sequence continues at coordinate 6,166,610 of OU824116.1, read as the reverse complement.
TCCTCCTCCTCCTCTTCTCGCTGGATGGGTCTTGTTCACTTGCTCCGATCCGTCTGTCTCTTTCCGGGCTGACGGTTTATCCCTCTCCGTATGGGGGGGGGGGGATTTGTTGTTCGTCGTGATTATTGATATTTTTCGATATCGACTCTCGCACATCAACACGGCACCCGTTATTTGTGTAGATGAGTCGAGGTAACAGGCTGGCTACGGATACGGCCGGTGTTTCGTTCTATTCCGGATTTTTCATTAGTATATCTTTTTTGTTTGTTTTATAAACGACACATCCGTGTTGCGTAAATTTTTCATTCCCGAGAACGATGCACCGTTTTTTGTTTTTTTTTTAGAGTAGATTGCATCCGCGAGTAAGTGAAGGTGAAGAAAGAGTTGAGTAATGAAGAGACGGATGTCGCAGATGAGAGAAGACATAACTTCCGCTGTTTTAGATTGCGATACATCCAATTAGTATGCGAAATCTCGGTCGAGTTACGTTGTCAGGCTCGATAAATCGCCACGAAACATCAGCTCGCTAACCATGCGCTAATATAAACACGGCGCTCTATTAAGGAACCGCGTCGGGAAAAACGTCGTCGTTTCCTGCCACGCATAAATCGTTCAGCTCCCCATTCAGTAGGAAACCTGCAGCGGTGTCTACTTAATAATGCATCAAACACACTAATCCCAAAGAATAACCACCGATATGTTGTACCCCGGTTACACTGAATCGACTCGGGAGGGGAAAAAAAGGGAGGGTCTTTAAGCCAGGCATAAAAAAAAGCAGAGTTCCACAACTGTAACAACACGTGAGTTATTCTGGATATCCTCGACAAGCTGGAGTTTAATCTCCCATCGAAGGTCGAAGGGAAGATAGAAAGAGAGAGAGAGAGAGAGGGAGAAGGAGAATCGCGAAGGGAGTTGAAGGAGGTGGAGCAGCTTAAAAAACGATTCCCATTCAGTGTTTCCGTTAGAGGTTAAGCCGTTATTAGTTGAACAAGGTTCGTGATGCTACCAGAGCCCTTCTCTCATTGGCCGGCTACGAAAACAACGATAAATGGCGATGAGTATTTTATGGGGTGCAACGGCACAATGGGATGTTGTGTATAGGCTATTGTCTGGTTGAACGCAAGGCAAACCTCTATTTCACTTTTTCTTATTCTCTGTTCGATTCGGAACTCTCCTTGGTCGTGAAATAGGGTGCGCGGCTCCATTATTTTATTATTTCCAAACACGTCACTTTTTTTTTACCACGGGGCAAGTTGGGCGTGGCGGGGTCGATGTAGAAATATAAAAAAAAAATATGTTAAAAATTTTTCAACGACGGGAACCCTCTTAGACGTTATCGAGATATGTATGTATGTATGTACATACATGGATTGTCGTGTAGTCGGTTTTCGCGGCGAATAATAACTCCATAGGGTCGTCGATTATTCTGTGTACGTTCATGAAGAATAAGTTTGCCCTTTTCTTTTTCAATTATACTGTATTGTATATGTAGTACGTCCGAGTAGCAGTTACGACATATTGTCGGCGTATACTTGCGTCACTTTAATGCACTGAGAATTAAACCATACCTAAGGTATTCAGATGTTCGAAATATCCGAGTATTTACTCTGGAGGTGTTGAAGCGTGCGTCAACAAGAGGTTGGGCTCCGCCTGAAGCTGTTGAGGAGGGTTTAGTCGAGGGTGTCAGCTCGAATTATGCATCGCAAGGAATACGGCGACTTAAGCATTCTGTCGTGTGAAAATCCGGAACCTTAGGCGTTTCACGGGAAATTCATCTGTAGAAAACGAGTTGTCTTTCGTCAAAATATTAAATTCGAAATTTCGACAGGGAACACTTTGTGACAATTTGCACCTTCGTTTCCCATTTTAATTCAAATCTTATATTAGATTTTTCACGGTGTCTATGTGATAGTTCTGTTGATTATTTCACTTCATGAATTTCACGGTTTGTTACAGATAATTTTCAAGGACTCCCGCCGGAAGCGATACCAGCGTTCCTTCAAAATCTACAAAATTCCGCGGGCTACAACATAGCGAAACCGATCGCCAGACCGGCGGCTTATCATCCTTATCACAGGCCGAGTCATCAACCGCCTCAACGTCATTTACCCCCGAATGCGCATCACACGTTGCAACAATTATTCTATAGAGGACCTTACATAACCGGCAAGTATTTCAAACCATGCACCATTCACACGTTCATCTCTTCACTCTATACGCAATTCGCGTTCAAACCGTACAGGTATTAATCTCATCTACGTTGATGGTAATATATACATATAAGCACGTCAGTTGCATAAAATAAAAATAATTGAAATATACACCCGCAACACCCCGTGTACACGTCGTCGTGGTGTTTTTTTTTCTGTGAACGTGTACGTGAAACGGCTGAATTAAACCAATGAGAGAAATTGTTTTCCAATTCTCCCGGTGTTTTGTTGTTTTGAACGAAAAAAAATTCATCATTTCATTCCCGCCCGAAACTGGAGGAGAAGTTAATAAACAAGTCGAACGCGGTGCGGAAACATGGTCTCGATGAACATTTAAAACCGAAACTTCCGCACATGGCGCCAGCGCGTATAAACGCGGGCACGTGCACGGGCACGGGTTTATCGAATATCTTGTTATAGGTAGGCTCGTATGGGACATGGAGTGCATATGAAGTGCAGTGAAAGCACTACCATATTATGTATATGCACCGCCACAAGCAAAATGCACGCATGCAACAAGTGCGTGCAAATATCATCGGTGCAGATAATACTGTCATGCTCAGCTTGGCAATATTGTACAGATACGATCTGGAGATTCAATTGCCCGTTCGTTATTAGATGACTTTGATTCAATTACTATCGGATACGGCCTTTGATCTACGAGCAATCAATTTTTCGGTTATATCGTTTTCTTTCGAAATACTACACTGTTCGCGGAGTATTATACATAAACGACACATTTTTCAATTACACTCTTAGAATATAATGTATGTAAATCGTCTTTTGACTAAAATAACATTCGGATACTTCACTTATAAATGTCACTATATGTTCCATATTAATTAGGTCTAATATTTCCAATGTTACACTATTTTATTATTCAGTTATAATTAAGTATAACTTTAACTTTTTCATTCTTATTTCTACCCCTTATTTTACCTGTAAATCATATTAATGATCACGTATATGAATCACAGTTGCCAGTTCCGGTACCGGTGGCCACCATCCCGGCGCACCAGGTGGAGGAGCAGCGTTCCCAGGAGCAATTCAAGGCGGTCTCGGTGACTTTGCCAGCACGGGCCTCGTATTTCCATGGGCGACGAATGCACGCGGAAAACCACGACGGGGAATGATGAGGAGGGCTGTGTTTTCGGACCTCCAACGTCGAGGTCTTGAGAAGAGGTTTCAGATACAAAAGTACATCAGCAAGCCGGATCGCAAAAAATTGGCTGAGAAACTTGGTCTCAAGGACTCGCAGGTAAGAACAGATAATAATTTAATTAATAAACTAGGGTTCGTTTCGATGATTTTTAGGAGAACGGTATTTAATGGTAATTAATAGTGTAATTCACAAAATAACCGTAAAAAGAGATCTAATACTTGGGTAATGAGTGATAATCGTTATAAAAGACCATCGTATAATTATATATATTGAATTTCGATATTCGTGGAATCGAAATCGACTGTCTGTTTGGAACTTTTACGTGTCGAGGCATTTAGAAACAGAAATGGCAGGCATTATATGTATGTATACATCACGTTTATGTGAGATTAGAGATGAGATCAAATATGCCACATTCAGGCGAATTTTGGTGGATTGTGTGTGATATATCTGTGCCATGAGTGATAATCAAGCAGTTGATTTCATAATTGCGTAGAAAAGCCACATGGTTAATATCATACGCGAGTTTCAGTACACTAATTATTATTATTTTGTCGATAAAGAAGGATATACCTTTAATGTTAAATTTAGAAAGTTCCTATGAAATGCATCCTCGTAAATATAATCGTTCTTATAATTTCATCTTCTTATCGAATCGTGACAAATTTCAAAAAGAATTCTTCACATCGCTGTATGTTTCTCGGAATTATTAACTCGCTCAAGGAGTATGCATAATTTTCAATAATAAGCTCGCATAATCGAGCCGTTAATCTGCAGAACGAAGGAAGGCTACCACGGAATGTATGGTACTTAATGACCTTATTAGGGCACTAATGGTCGCTTTAACGAAGTACGAAACCCCTCTCCTCTTGGCAAGAACATTTAGTTCAGGGGTTGCTCTCTCACAACTCTATTCACTAAATTAATAAAGAGTAATATTCCGATTTCATTGAATAGACCAACGCGTACATGTCTACCTATGTATACCTATTCTATGAATACCATTCAGGCAATTTTACTGTATATGTATATTAATATCTAAATTAATACTGATCTCAATTACTAAATTTCATACTATGATGAATTCAAACAATAATTTTATAAATAAAACAAAAATACGTATCTTAAACTAACAAATAATTGTAAATATCGACGATAAATATCTGGTTATAAGTTTCATCTATTTATTGGTATCAGAGATACGAAATAATACAGTTTCGTTATTTCTATCGAATTCGTATCATCCTTAGAGTATTAGATGAGCAAAAATTCTCCTAATTTCCATGTGACGATGGCGAACATGGTCGCTCCGGCGAAATATCGTAGCGTCGCGTTTACGTGTGTATACGTATATGTATGTATACATGTAGATATACATAAGAGAAAGAGCGTGGCGTAGGTACACATGGAGTTAGGCACATAATACCCCCGGTTTGGGGTTAATCGGCCGATGCCAGTTCATTAGCTGCACACGTATACCCACACATGCATATGCTCGTATACAGCGGCGCCCCGACGCCGTCGCTGCCAGGTTAGCTCCGCTGTGGCGACGCTAATGAAACTAAACGGTACTCGGAAATGGTACTGTGAGTTAGTTTCATTTGATTTCATGAGCGTAGTTCGCCGATTCCCTGAATGTGTGGACCGTTATTTAGGGAACACTATTACAAACGAAGATGTAACCGACGTACACGAAACCATTTTTATTCCTATTAATTTATTATTAATATAACACGTTCGTGTTCATAGTTTCGAAAATATGAGGTATAAATAATACGTTAGTATATCGATAATAATTATTTGAGATTACGAAGAATAATTTCAAAAATATTACAGTGTGCGAATATGTAAAGTTTTCGCTGTACATACATACTTACAATGAAAATTTCTTCCATAATTTACACATATCCGACTAACATACAAAAATCATTTTCATTCGGTTTAGCATAACCATCTTGCACTCTTTAAAAAACTTGCGAGACTCGCGATAATATATTTTGCATAAGTACTATATAGCATATGGCTGTATGGAAATGAAGCGCAAATAAGGGCAAGAGATAACCATTGGTTCGCGAAGGGCCAAATAGAGGAAGATGAGACACGAGGAGTGACGAAAGAGGGAGAATACAGGGATAGAGCGAGAGAGAAAGGGTATGGAAGGATATATCCTCATGTATAATTCACACCTCGAGCGCCATGTCTCCACTGCCATTGGTTGAGGCCCACTCTGCCCGTGGTTTTACGAGAAAATCTAAGGACCACGCATACGAACACAGGAACATGCACACACGTGTGAAAGGACCAGCCCAGTACTTTCAGCTCGAAGAGTGAATTGACGGTTCTTGCGAATTTTGCAATCCGCATACAAAAGGCTCTTTCACCGCTTTTCTTTCACCCCCCCCCCCCCTTCTTATTTCCACGCTGGAACAATCGGTAGTATCGTCGTAGAATTTTGAAAAGCTCTTGTTCTCTATGAGTTAAGACCTCTGCTTTTTAAATGCGATTTAACGATGTGGTATAATAAAACGATCTATTGATTATTAGTCAGATATGCGCGCAGTGATTTTTACTATCAATTTCGTCTTTCGTTTCGTTTCTTTTTAAACGAAAAGTCGAATTAATTAGATTGTCTCGATTATACAATGATATTTCTAAACGATAAACTGTGCGAATTTTGAAAAATATCACGTCGAAAATGGTGTTGAAATGTTTCGATATTGTTTCACTGTTAAATAAGATTTTCATATTTTGATCATGCACTAGCGGAACGTATCGCTGACATCCAGCATTAACTTTTTCATCACATAGCAATGAGAAAAGCCCGGAAGAAGAACAATTTCGAAGTTATTGGAGGGTGTGTTGAGTGTTCTGCGATTTGAGGAGCGTGGTTCTGCGCACTCGTTCGCTGCTATCTAATATCACGGCTCGCCACACGAACACCCATAAAAGCGATTATTGTCCGATGATGGCTCTCTCTTCTTTCCCCGGTCTCTTTTCCTCTGTTTCTCTTAATAATACTGAACTGCGAGTGCCAGATGTCAAATTTTGTGTCTCTTTTAGCACATCGTTGCCGAACAACACATAACTTCCACAATGCTCCGGTGCTGTTTATGTACATTTGAGAAGCACATTCCATTTAATCGATATAGTAATACGAAAAATAACAAAAGAACGTTTGTTAGAAAATTAACGTAATATTTTTTCATAAATATACCCAGCCATATTCGAGGAATATATAAAAAGCATATTTTATCATCGTTATAGAGTACATACACATATTACTCCATATGTATTATGTATATTTTATTAATTTAACGTCACCGTATAAACATATCAACACCTGTATCACCTTCAAATTGTTTAAATCATCGTTGTTTTGTCATATCTGTAATCATACTGGTTCGATGAATCTTTCCTTGAGATTTAATTAAATACTTGCGGTGTACGGGTGGATGATAATAATAAAGCTTTTCCAAGGGTAGTCTGTACTTTGAGAAGTGGTGTGGGTGTAAAGGGGGGGCATAAGAGAAGGCAAGGTGCCGTTTCACTCAGGTTTGAGCTTTCACTACAGTTTATGACGAGGGTGGGTTTAAGAGGGACGACGAGGGTTAAAGGGGGATGACTAAAGTAATTAGTGATGGTGAGTGAACTCACCCTTCTCCGGCCATACTTGCGTCTTTATTCCTCCGAGTGCTTCTCACCGTTAGAAGATGTTGATCTTTCGTATGATCGTTGCTTTTTCTATGTAGAGAAATCCATTCACACACGTATCTTTTCTCTTTCACAAGTTCTCTTATTTGGATTACTTTATAATAATCACGTCTGCTACAAATGATGAATATCACGCGGAAACTTTTAATTAAACAATTCGCAATATGTATGTATGTACGTTCATAAATTCTGTGTTTATAAGAAATGATAATTTGAAACTATAACTATTTGATTGTTTGTCAAGGCAGATTTTACATGTCGCTGTAAATGGAAACTAGGAATAGAAAATTAATAACGATCTTGTGAACGCTCACGTATAATAAGAAACGGATTTTTGTAAGCGTAGACTGGTGCGGTTGACTGAAATTCAATAGCCGGAAATTTTTAATTCTATTCCAAAGCACATTGTGAGTAGGAAGACAGCGACGTCTTGTCAGAACCGGCGGTATCGCCGCTGGGTAGGACTCATCAACGCGTCGACCTTAAATTACCTGGAATTAAGAGAACTCGGCCACTTTTGTGCTCAAGACGTCGCCGTGCCGGCAGTACGGACGGAAGTGAAAGAAAAATTAGAGAAAGTCCCGAGGGCTTGTTATCTTTTTAATAATCAAACCCGACGGGACGACGGATTCCCTTCTTAGAAGTTGGCAGGCCTGTCAGAGTCATGCTATCATCTTAACCGACGATGTAAAAAGTGATTTCTTCCTTCCACACGACCATTGTTTCACCGTCGTATTATATTTGTCAGACACCAACCAATTGTTGGATATAAACCCGCGTTGCCCGCGGAGAAAAGATATTATTAAACATTTCTGATTAAAAATTCTGATTCGTCCGCGGTAACGTCTCGTTTCGCGGGGAAAAGAAATGATCCGTTACGACGTCCGTGGAAACGCTGAATTAAACCGAATGAACCTGCACAATCCCCCGATCCCCGGTCTCGATCTTTTCATTTCTTTATCTCACGAATCGGAGGAGGGCTGGTCCTCCGGTCGAGATTCCTTAAAGATTTCGCGAATTATAAAGGTCGCACGAAGAATGGCTCGCCCTCGGTGGTACTGACAGCCTATTTAATCTTCGTGGAAAAAAAATATAAGAGAAACCCCTCTCCCGTTCGAGATTACGACAAGTATATCCGTGATCTTCAATTTTAAATTTGATTAAAACGATCCAGCCTGTTATCGACGCACCTCCAGGAAAATGGACGTCGCTTTCTGTTCTATGTATCGCGCGAACAGTTCTTTTTTAATCGTTCTTCTCTACTCGCGTTTGTTCGTGATTAAGGTGCATCGAATAACAAAAAAAAAGAACAATAAAAAGATAACTCGTTGATCGTTACACGGTGAAAGAATGTAAACGAAGTTGAGTAAAATTAATGAGTCAAGATAAACATGTCGACGGACATTGTACACTAGCGAAGGAGAATAGACCGGTCCACTCTCAGTCGCTACTTTACGAGATGAGCAGCTTGTTCTTTCCCACGGAACTGACATTGACACATTAGATAGATCGACCATTAGGCTTGCATTTCAACGGAATATTGAGTTTCCAGGATTCCATCGGTCAAATCAATTTGTACCCATTAGGAGTCTTTCTAACTTTGGTTTACTTTGGACAACCTTTCGCCAGTATAATCGGTTGCTGTCCGCCGACGAGAGAGTACCCTTGTGTATGTATTTAGTCAGTATAGTATCTTGAACTTTGGTCAATGGCAAACAAAACATTCTTGCTTCGTTTCACGAAGAGGGAATTCCTTTTCTCCACTATTTCTTTCCGCAAGCTCTGTAATTCGAAGAATGCACTTACCACTGTGACCTCTTTTGTTCTCGTGATTTCGAATTTCTATAAAGACTGACTTTTTTTTTCTTTCTTTCGTTCCGGTTTGAAAGTAGATCGGACTTGGCCAAGTCTCGTGGAAGTTCGTTGTAACGTTGCCCTGAACTTCCTGTACAGCCTGTGGTAGATATTAAAAACAAAAGCTGCCTCTTGCAGGGCATAACATGAATATAACGTCGCGCAATATCTTACGGCTTAAGCTCTTCGGCTTAGCCCATGGACCTTCATGCATTATGGATTTTACTTTGAGAAAGCGGTGCTACCCTGAAGGCAGACGAGCTAAGAAACCATGAATATACAATACCGTGGTATGCATATAGATTCCTCCTTTGTGAATCAACTTTAATCACTCTCGGCTAGTGCACCATCCACCCGTGTTCGATAAGTCGGAAAAGAAAAAAAAAACGGATCGTTAATTCTCGTTTCCGAAGATCTTATTGCGTCACGTCGTCGCGGACGGGAGGTAATTTTTGTTAATAGTTTCAATTTAACGATCTTAATATCTAAATACACATTCTTCGAGAAAACACGATTAACAAGGATACGGAATGATGATACATTCGATGTAATATTTCTGATAAAGTCATTCACGTTGCGATATTAATATTCTACCGTGTTCAAAGCATAATACGAATTTCAGAATGTTTGAAGAGTTTCTGCTATCACGCCGCCGTTACGTCGACGTTCAAACATCTCCGCAGACTTCAAACGAGTAGTATCGTTTATATGACATTTCTCCTGGAAATATCACTTCCGAATCGTGCCAGGTCGCGGCCCGTTATACGATCGGTACGCAGACGAATTTCAAATTCACGAATCATATTCCAAATAACACCCCCTCTCTCTCTGCGCGTTCGCCGTTGATTTCAACCTTTCTCCATTCACGGAGAAATCGCGATGTTATATCTATAAAATCTGATAGTCGCATAACAATAAATACTGAATTCCCCCGTGTTTCCCACTATGATTCGAAACTCTTGTGAAAAGAATTTCCATCGCACGACATTTCTTTGTTATTAATTTAGCAGCATAAATAAGTTCCGTCGGTCAAGTATAATGAAAGTATATTGTTCTAAATTATAATATCGTTTCTTTCTTAAACGCTTTTAATTGATACACTTTATAAATCATCCAATTAATCAATTACAGTCAAAGCAGACAAACCTTCGCGATATTTACACTTTGCTGACCAAAGGTGCGTTGTAATATACGTGAACGAAAATTGATAGTACGTATTACACGAACGGAAAAATATCCTCCAATTGTTACCCATACGAATTGCCGTTCCGTTAGAATCAATAACAGAAACGGGGCACACGGATGCCGGAAAAGGAGAGGATTAATTAAGTGCGACATAGATTCAAGGATTAGTGGATTAACACTTTCATTTATCAGCGGGAGACCCGATTAAAACATCATCGATAGAACGGAATCCACCGATAAATCCAGGATACCCGGCTGCCTCTGTTCCCTCTATTAAGAGTCGACTTCCTTTCCATACATCAGGCAACCCTTCGCCCGCAGAATCGCGCCGCGGCAGCTTTGTGCCGTACTTTTTACGTTTCGCCCTCTCCCCCACCCTCCCCATACCTCCACCCACCCTCCGATTGACCAACCCTCTTCCCCTCTGGGAAAAAAAAGTCCCTCTTGCACCCTCTTCGTGCCCGGTTCCTCTCACATCCCTTTTCTCCGCCTCTGGACCCTTCGATCTCTTCCCCCCGCCCCTCCTCCTTCTCCTCCTCCTCCTCCTCCGCCGTAATATACGCCGGGGGTTGGTCGGAGGAGGGAAACATGGACGAAGGGGTGAATGAGCGTGAGATAAATGGCAAAAAGGAGGATAGAGTGCCGCGGCGAACGAACGAAGAAGAGAAAGACAAAAGGGGGAGACGTAAGAGGAGAATATCAAAGTGGAAGGGAGACGGTGAAATGAAAGAGGGTGAGAGATGTAATAGTGAATCAACGAGAGAGGGATGGAAGAACGTGAGGAGACGAGAAAGAGAGAGAGTGAGAGAGAGAGAGAGAGGGGAACGAGAGCGAGACAGTGAAACGAAGAAGGAGAATCGAGTTAGAGGGGAACAAAGGGTGGAAAGAGAGAGAGATAGGGTGGAAGGGGCGAAAGCGGGGAGGAGCAGGCGAGATAGGGAGAGCCAGAGAATCGGAGAGTGAGTGAACTGAGGGGTAGTTCTGAGGCCGACGTCATAATCGATCGTCTTTTATTAAACTGCACCAGATGGCGCCACCACCGCACTACGTACCATACCACAAGGGTGCGAGGGAGAAAGCGACAAAGATAGAGAGAGACAGAGAAAGAGAGCACACAGCGAGTGAGAGAGGTTGAGGAGAGTGGGTACCGGAAGGGGTGGAGGTACGCCGGAGGAGGGACAGAATCAGGGGGTAGGTATAGGCGGAAGTAAGGGCGGTCGCGTGGGTGCGAGGAAGGGAGTTAAACGGAGGACTTTCAGCCGGGCTCACTCCGCACCGCGTAAGTGAGAGAAAGAGAGGGGTGTGAGAGAAGAAGACCAAGAAAGAGCGACCGAGAGGGGTGGCTGCAGCCAATCGTTTAACGATTACCCACTCTATATAACGCGTTTCGGATGTCGTCGTTATGCCCGATCCTTTCGTATGGCGATCTTTAGAACGGCCTGCTGGCTCCCGCGACCCGCACGAGCCGCTTAAACGTTTCACTTCTTTTTAATACGGGAACCGACGGTGGAACGGGGCGAGAATTATTCTTCTTATGAATTCTGGGATGTAAGTCCAGGGTGGGGAGGGGCGGATTATTCGAACGCGTAAAAGAAAAAGGATAGGGAGTTACCGTTAAAGAAGATAGAGGGTGAATTTTATTGAAAAGATGGAAGTTTTCGTAGAAGACTTTCAGTAACGTAAGCGGAAGGGAGAAGGGAAATGATAGGTAATATTTTACGTAAGACGAATAGATGACAGGGTGGTTCGATAGATAAGGGATAGAGCCAGGTGTAGTTTTAAAGAATTAGTTGTAAATATATGTATATGAAGTCGTCCGTGCGTGATATGCCGAAAGACGTGCGAATCGAAATCCGTGAACGACGACGAACAATTCAACTTCGCCGAAAAGCTCCGCGTCCTTCTCCCAGAACGGAGGTGCTTTGTTACTTTTGTTAGTTCCGTCCTGTCTGCTGCTGACGGGACAATCAATCACCGTCGCCACTAGCTAAACGCGAAACGAAAAGAAGAAGAATGAGGGGAGGGGGCGATGATCGCAAGTACGAATCCCTTGATTTCCCTGGAATGCATCTCTCTTTCTCTCTTTCTCTCTCTCTCTCTTCTGTCTCACTTTCTTCTCTCTCTCTAATTCCCGTGGATTCGATATCCTCCGTAATATCGAAGAATAAAAGACCATTCGTTATTGCCGTAAATGACTTCTATTCAATATTACCGATAATCGTTTTCGTACCTATTATTGATAATTGTTGAAATACATATTACTGAATATTACTGTAGATGCTGTTTTATTTAATCAATATATTAAATGTTATTTATTTGGATATTCTTAACTACTAATTAAACAAATTAAACTAATTTATTCGACTATAATTTACGGTCTATCAGCTACGCCGAGCTGTACAAATTAAATTGAGTTTTGGTTTTATAGGCACAACAGGAATCGGAGAGACTAGTATGATACTGTTTTGTATATTCTATTTCCGGTTTATTTATCCCTCTTTTCATGCAACGATCCTTACATGTATAATGTACGCGTATTCGTACAGTGAAACGATTCCCCCTTGATCTCGATTTTCAAGGATCCTTCGATTGAGTGTTCATCTGCGAGCGAGCAACGTCTTGAATTTCATATCACTTCGTAATCTTTCACGTGGCCAATAGAAAACGATCGATGCTTCGACAGATCTTTACATCGTTGAACATAGACGTTTGATATAAAACACAATAATACCGTGTTACATAAAGTATTTACGCACGAGTGAAATTTTAATTAACAATCTCCGTTTTTAGATCAGTCGTTTCGGTGAGGAAAATTTTGAAATTTCTGTCGCCGCGCCGCGTGACAATTATTTTCAATTTTATTTCAACTCTTTGTCCCTGTGACGCATATTTTCACGTTAATTCAAATTCCACGGTGTCTGATGTGACTAGACGCGCAGTGTACATGCAATTACGCGAGGGTGTGCAATCACGTTTTTGCGACAGAGGTGGGTCAGTAATAGTATTGAGAATATAGCATGGGCTCACCCTACTGCTAAAGAGCATATTAACGCGTCAGATCGTTAGGGTCTGCATGGTGTCAAGTGCACACACTCCACCAAATGAAAATACGAAAACAATTTGGGTAAATTAATCCCTGGCAGATTCATGTAATTTTCTCGCCTCTAAAATTCGTCGTGTCTAATCCTCAGTGTCTATTTTACGTGAAACTACATAAACTGGGTATAAAATGTATTCATAGAATCTGTTTCCCAAAATATACACATTTATAGCATAAAGTTTGGATTATATGTAATTTGATTTTACTGATAAATATGTACACCGTTTAGGTAAAACATATTTATATATATATATATATTTGTCCTCTACTTAAAATCAGTTTATTCGCGTGACGACGTGTTAAAGTACTAAAATCTAACAAAATATGTATGCTGCCACGTAAACGTATTTAAAAGTATTGATTAAATTTCCATGTTTCATAATGTCGAGCTGAAATAATTTCGAAATGACCGTAAAAATTTACCATCGAATGACGAATCGAAGAACGGGATAAATATATTCGTATGTGCGTATACATGTATGTATGTATGTGATTGATTTCCAATCCAAAGTGATTGACTATGAACGCTTGTTCTGAATACGGCCTGGAGTGTTGAATGTACCATCAAAACGAACTTGTTACAAGGATAAAATATATTATTATTAGTCAAAATTTTAGCGGCCGATGGAAACGCGTTCACGCGAAACATTAATAAAAGAGAGTCTATTAACATGTCAAATTTGTTAGGCTTTCCATGTCAGTTACACGTACTACCTACGTGAGACGAACGCGCATCGAAAATATATTTGATAAAATGTTTAATATATTTTCGAAGCACAATAAATCTTATTAAATCCCCCCACTCTCCTGTGTTGAGCAGCATTAATAATGATTCCGGTGTCAAACGCAGATAACGGCGTTGAATGTGTTTTGAACATTTTTTACATTATATAAAATATTCAATATGAAACCGTGCGATCGAACATCCGCAGTGAATAAATCACAGTGGTGTGTTAATGTACATACACACATATATGTGAAACAAACTCGTTAAGATAAAATTTTTATTTTGCTGGCGTACGCAAAAGCCAGTTATCACACGATGTTTCCGCGGAGTTTTCGGTGGGGGTGAGATTCTGAAGTCAAACCACGTTCTGATGCCTTATCGGCAACCCCGAACAGGACAGAGATTCGGTCCAGCGGGGTGTCAAGTGCACACACAGGGGACCAATGAAAATTCGGAAAGCAGTTTAGGTAAATCAATCCGTGGCGAGGTGAACGATTCGACGTTGCTTAAGGCTAAGCTTGTATAATAATGTGACGGATAGGGTGGAGGAATAGGGTGCTACGGAGGAGAAGCGGGCTAGTAGAAAACGGATGGTGAAAGGCAGGGAGAAATTTTCAGGGTTCATGTGCGTTTGACGTTGGCCCGTTCACCGGTTTCGTAATAACATGCTCTTTAACATACGAAAATAAGCCTCCCTTCAAAAAGAAAAGTGAAACGAACGTTCTCTTTCAGTCGACTTCGGTTTCTGATAGGAATTCAAAGGGGGATACTATTTTATTATGCTATAATATATTAATTTACGATAAACATTATTGTTTTTTTGTGATATTGTTTAATTTGACACATAATGGCGAGCACACAGATTTATTTTCGTATATGTATTTTAACATAAGGATAGTCAATGAAAGATTATTATTAATTTATAGGATAATTAAAAGTTGATTATAATTATCACGATAGAAATTCAATCGTTTCGAGTGAAACTTCGTTCCAATGGATGCGCCAGGGGTAATATACATGTAGACGAATTCAAATCACCGATGAGCTTGGAGAGAAGGGGTCCTCCGTTCACCGCGTAATCTTTGTTTAATGTTCGCGAGAAATTGAGGGGAAGCGCCTACGAGAAATCACTTTGTTCTATATACATATATACATATACACGATTGCGATAAGATTCTTGTCCATCTTTTTGTGATTCTTTTCAATAAAGCCATTTAATGTTACAATAAAAAAAAATCGCTATGTAAAATCGAAATTTTATTCTATTATAAACACATGTACAATATAAATATATGAATATTTAATTGTTTCATTGGAAAGCTAATCAATTTTGGGATTATTGTTCCAGGTGAAAATCTGGTTTCAAAATCGACGAATGAAATGGAGAAACAGCAAGGAAAGAGAATTATTAGCAACCGGCGGTTCGCGCGAGCAAACATTGCCGAATAAGAATAATCCAAATCCGGATCTAAGTGACGCCGACGGAGACAGACCACGGATGGATTTGAGCGACGTCAGTCCCTTGACGAGTCCTCAGCGACCCGAAGAACAAACGGAAAATGAAGAAGACGAGGAAATCAATGTCACGTGATAAAATTTTACTGTAAATCCTTGTTGGGACGTATTCGCCATCGGAGAACGCAAGTTTCCTGAAGGATGAATCGTATTTTCTCCGACCGAACATTTGCAATCGAGATCAACGAAATGATTCTCGTACAATGAACGCGAAGTCATCTTCGTATAGCTGTAATTTAATTTATCCGATAATTATTATAAAAATCATTGTACATACACTTTTCGCGTAATGATGTACACAGAAATGAAACTCATAAAATACGTTTATTCGATCTTCAAAAGAAATGAATAAAAAAAAAGGAAAGATATTATTATATGAGAAACGGAGATAAAGTTTCTTTAAACAATGAAAAGTCCAATCTTGAATCTGTTACTCCGTACTATTTTTAGTAACATCTATGATTATTTCAATGGTACAATGAGTGTGAGAAGTGATTCATATAGTATATGTATAGATACGCTTTGAATATTTCGAGGTGTATTAAATGAAGCCTTCTCGTGATTATTAACTTTGAATTTCGGTTCACCGATATTCTTGGTGTTAGATGTTCCACTTTCTTTGTTAGTAATGTAACTTTGACGGTGATATCTTAATTTGCTCGTTATAAAAGCTTTGATGCGGAAGGATTTCAACTTAATCGACGATTGTATTATATTGTAATTAGAAGTGAATGTAAGTCTGCGAAGTCTACTGTAAGGTATCGTATAAGGTTGTATTAGACATAACGTTATGATTCCTAAAATATGTACCTAAGCTCTAATTATAAATGCCGCAAGGCAGAAACCAAATGTAATTATTCATTGTGATGCATTCTAATCTATGTAATATATTGAAATAAAACTGTCTATGCCAAACAGTTTATGTTCACCTTTTACCAACTATGAATTTATTAAATAATAAAACAACACAAATAATAGTATTCGAAAGGCTTGTAATGCTAAGCGTCACAGAAATCGTAAAACGTAACCCCTAATTCGCATCTGTGATCGTAGGATCCCATTCTCGAAGGACAAAAATTTGCCCAGGATGTTCTGCCTACTCTACTGTACTCCTATACGAAATTGGTAGTTATGTTTTATTATATTATCTAGGTGTTAAAAATGGTCTCAAAGATTTATTTGTGTCAGAAGGCTGTACAAATGTTTGATACATATCTCTATAAATGCATATACAAAAATAACAATTATTGAAGATCGTATTAATTCTAACAAGTTTCATAACATGTATCAAACTGTTTGCAAGTTTTTCTTCCTCTTCGGTTTATTACCGTCTGTTTGTGGCTGTGTTCTCTTATACGAAGCATTCGCTTTTGGACTTTTTGGTTCATTTTCTGAGTCTCCATTTTCAAGCGTTTCTGTTTCATTTAGTTTATCGGGTATTGCATAGGAACTAAATGGAAATGACACCAAACCTTCGGACATTGCTTTTTCACGTAATGCTCGCGCTTCTTTCTTCAACAATTGTTTGTCTTTCTGTTTACTTTTGTTTTTCTTCCGCTTTTTTAATTCCGCTTTAGTAACTGCAGGCGTATCTGCGTCACTGTGAGTACTTCCGTTTTCTTGTACATCATCTGCTTCTAGTGTAGTTTCTCCATTGATTTTCGAAGATTCTTCATTTTTATTACTTTTTTTTGTTGATCTAAGGATACAAGACAAACATCAGTTATAGGGTCAAATGGTTTAAATTGTATAACAAGAAAATTCGTTTATACTACGTACACATTAACTGGGATTCCAATCTGCGTTGCAAGCTTATTATATGCCCTTTTCGCATCTTTCGCAAGTGACACATGAGTTCGATACATCGTAAGTGCATTGCCAATATCTTTCCAATTCCATGCTTGCGGTAAGTGTTGTGTATAAATCAGTCGTAGTAGCGTTAGAAGAAGACAAACATACCGTTGTCTTACTTCTTTTCCTATTTCAGTACTACTGTTTGATGCAGAGTTTTCATTGTCATCTTTACATGCATTACATAGTTCATTAAAAGTGTTTAAAACATTTCTACACAAGTTCTTTTCCATTTTTATTCTAGTAGCAACGTGTTCCGTATCTGAATGGACTAGTCTACCATTTTTATAGAAAACTATTAGAAAATCGAGAGCTTGTCCTCTACGGAAAGATCTTACAGTACTATCAAAAGCATAATCCACCTGTACAATTAAATATAAGGTATGAAAACGTTTGTTCGCAGTTTCAAAATGTTCATTACATAGTTATTGTATACTTACTAGTAGTGGAGCAAGCTTCCAGTTACCCTCCCAATGCAATTGAAAAATACTCTTGAATAACAAAGGAGGAAGAACACAATCCCTTTTTTTGAAGAAAGCTGTTAAATGTTCTCCATAAATTTCGACAATAGTACCAGAGGATAAGTCAGCTTGCTGTGCACATCTGACAAGGAAGGTACAACATTCAGCCAATTTATCACTCATTTCATGACAAACCGATGAGGTCCGTTCTCCTTTCTCGATTAAAGACTGTAAAATATAACTTTCAATTATGCGCCAAGTCTAATAATATTAATGATATGTTTGTGATTAAAAATATTTACCTTTAATATTACGGTTAACAATTCATCATCAACACCTTCGGTATCCTTGAATTTTTTCACTAGTGATAATTTCTTTAAACAAGATCGCACCCGATCTTGAAGAGGTTTTTGATGAGGATCTTTTATGCAGAACTCTAATAATGCAAAAAGAGGAACAAGCATATCGAGTGCAACTGCCATTGATGGGCCAGATTCTAAATAAGCTTCCAGTAAATCCATCACTCGTACTCTGAAATGAGTTAAAGCTTGGGCTGACTTTTCCTGCTTTTTAGACCTGGATTGACGATTTTCTCGAAGAATTCTAAACGCTGCAGCTAGCGATTCATTCAATCGCTTGCCCTCTTCATCATCGATATTGTCCACGTTAATATCTTCATCATCAGTCTGAATAGATGCATCACCTAATGCTTGACGCACGGCCATTCGTAGTCTATCGGTTACCGTCTCATCTTCATCCTCGTCCATTGATTCTTCATCAGAATCGGAGTCATTATCGTCTGTTGAACCTTCTGTTCCGTCGATATTATTTTCCTCCTCATCATCCTCATCATCATCCTCATCGTCATCTTCATCGTCATCACTACCATTATCAGATTCTACATCTGACGATTCATCAGCTTCACCTTTTACAACAAGCGGTCCCTTTTCGCTTCTTATATCTAAAACCTAATAATGAAAGTAATTAGATGAAATGTGTTTAACATTGTATTTTTGGTTCGTAGTATCTACTTACATCTAATATTTGATGTATGGCCGCTGGCGTCATATATGGACAGATATGTGGGAAAACGCATCCTACTAATGACCTCAATAAATGACTATTTTTAGAGTAGAAAGACAGAAGTAGATCAACTACTACTTCAACCCATTCGGGTTCATCTTCGCTTGTTTTATTATTTCCTGTTTTATGTTTTTTAGACTTTCTTGCTAATCTTTCATAGCAACTTTGTAGTTCATTGATAGACATAATTGCCATACTTGGGTCTGAAAATAGTTGTAAACCCATGTGTAAATTCATTGTATGAAATACCGGTACTGCTTCTGCCTTTTTCGAATTATTTTCTAACTTTTCAATTAAACATATCACTTTTTTCCACGCTTCATTTGCGTCATCTGTCAATGGATTCCTTAATGTCAGAGTTTCAGATTTTAAATTTGTGTCTAAATGATGAACTAATGTACTTAATATATTTCGTAAGTCATTCAATTTCGGTAATTTATGGTCCAGAGCATGATAGAATGCATCTTTTAAATGTGCTGAAAAAAAGAACAATTATATGACTTAAACAACCGAAAGATTGTAATACATATAGAAAGATTGAAAAAATATGATATTTACGAGCTAGTTCTACTCCAACATTTGGCATTTCAGACAATCCATAATTAAATAGAAACTTCAATTGTTCTAATCGCCATTCTTGTTCTGTTAGAGTTGTTGTATGTCCCATTAGCCTGATGAAGGTAATTTCATACTTATATTTATATTCATATAATGATAATGTTAGTATTTTTGTAATTGCACATACCTTGTTAATAAATGAGCTGCATAACTCCTTTCTGCATTTGTCCAAAATGGTTCTGCTTTTATATTTTGTTTTTCTTTAGGTATTGTATTCTCTATAATTTCTCTGTATATCTTTGACAATTTTTTAATGCCATCAAAATTCAAATTTCGTGTAATCATTTGTATCACTTTAGTACCTGTCTTTTTTTCAATCATTAAGTCACCTGGGTAGAGTACTAACTTTTTTAATACACCAATCTGTGTTTTTACTTTGACATCATCACTCTGCAATGCAGGTGCTACAGAGTTTAAAATGTCTTTGAATGCCATAAGTACTTCATCACTGTTATGCTTTCTACAGCTAGAAAGTCTTTTTAACATGTGTTGTATAAAGTTCGACGATAATAATATCAATAGTACTGATTTATCTGCACTATTTGATAAGATCAGTTTAAACATCTCTACAACTAAGTGTTCATCACTCTTTGATGGTTTCATAAATCTCTGATCTATATATTCCCAAAAATCACTAACAAGATCTGTTGATACCAAATGTTCACAAAATACTTTATATACAGGATGCTGACAAGATACAATTCTTGGTAGGTCCTAAATGAAACAAATTTGGAAGTTAATGAATATCTGTTAACATAGGAAGTAAATTCGTTTCATAAATATCTAGAAGGTAATTAATGATTACTTACAGTTAATATTTTTGCAACATCTTTCATGGACTCTTTAGTAACTATATCCTTTGTATCATAATGTTTCTTCAAAAACTTTTGATTCATAAGAGATGGAAATTTTTCTTTCATTATTAACAAAATATAAAATGAATCTAAGGTATGTTCTGCCCATGGTTTACAGAACTCTGTTTCAATAATTGACCAAATTGAAGTCTTCATAGAATCAACATCAAGTTGATTTATAAATTCAATAAGAAATGACGTAGAAATAAAAGACAAATAACTTCGCTGTTTGCCAGCATCAATAAGGCCTTGTATGATTTTCTGCTGCGTTTCAGTATCATGTGTAGCAAGTATTTTGGAACGTATTAGGGCTCCATATGTTAATATACGTCCCATATAAATATCAGCGTTTTCCTAAAACAAAATAATGCACTTTACATTGATAGCATCAACATAAATTGAATAATAACATACAATAACAAATGGCTTTCTTACACTTTTATTATTGCTTTTCACTGGGTGTAACTGTGCTTCCATTATAGACAAAATTGTTTCTATTGACATTTCAGGATACATTGTTAAAAATATAGTAAAGGTTGTATAGAATCCTTTTCTCGAACATGACTTGGATGAACCTAAAGTCCGAATTATTCTTGTCAATGCATATTTAAACTCTTTACTGTCAGGGTCATTCTGAAATATTATTATTTACGAATAGTTTAATTAGAAAGCTTTAGAACCCATGCTCCGTTCTTAAAAGAAAGGAAGAAATTTGAGGTTATCATGAAATAAACACTTACTGAATTTTGTTGGAGTAAATGCCTTAAAATTTTAACTCCGCCGTCGAGTCTAGCTGAATCAGTTTCATTTGAAAGCTCCTTGAACGTGTCGAGAATTGTAGAATCCATTTTATCTCGTTTCTCCGGTTTTAAGTCATTTGAAACAGCCTCTACCATGTGCATGGCTTTAGCGGCCATCTTGCCTCGTTTTAATCGAAAACTACGCTAATATAGCGACTACTTGAATTAAAAGCGTAACATGAAAACAGACGAACAATATTCTATTTTAATAATAATGTACAGTTATTGAAATCCAGATAAAGTAAATAACAAATAAAATATAAAATGAAAAATGTATGTTATCATTTTCACAAAGAAGTGGTTGTCAATTGTTTTAATTAAAAATTGCAGGCTTTTGCAGAGAATTTTTGGAATTCATTAATATAAATTTTTGGTGATATAATTCCAAAAGAATACGAAAACAAGTCATTTTACAAAAAAGCATCGAAACACAACATAATCATTTAAAAATCCTTAATGTAATTTCGTTCCCATTTCATAATTCAGATAAGAATCTTTAAATTGTTTAATAATATACTGTTGAGATTTTCTACCATAATTCAGTAGTTTTGTATAGATTTCGTGGTTTAAAATTCTTTGGTGGTTAGGAAAGTGCCATCTTGAGTATAGTGACTCACTCGACCCGCGCGGTCTCGGTCAGTTTCGTGCATCCAATATGGCTGGTCAAGGTGGTTACGAAGATTCAAGGCAAGTATAGGACGCAAATTCGTTTGTGTACAATGTTCGTTAAAGTTTTTGGAAACAGTGAAGCGGTGGTATTTAATCCGTGCACCGATTCAACCAAGAAACGCTGGTTTTTTGCGACAATCTTACGATTTTAAGGTTAAGTGAGTTTCGATTAGAGTGCAGCGCAGCACCTTGCAGACATGGTGCCTTTAACATGCGGCTTTATTTTGGCCGGCCAAATGCCGACGTATCTTGCATACGGCACTGTTTACGAAATATTGCAGTTAATACCCACGCAATGTTTATCACTTACTAGCGAATGTATACCCCTGTTAGGCTTCGCAAAAGCAATTGAGTTTGTATTGTCTGTAAGCACTTGTGCTTGGAAAACGAATGTCAGAACTACAGATATTCAATTCTTGTGATAGTGTACACAGTCCACAAGTGTGAAGGCGGAAATTTATTACTTCGTAAGAATTTAGTAATATTCGTGTATTAAGGATAAAGTAATTCAATGTTCTATCTTGGATAAGGTTACAAATAGAATAAATTAATGTATAGATCAGTTGGAAATAAGTGTATAATATCTCATGCATTACATATATGTTTCTAAATATTTAAATTTCTCTGTTATTGTCATGCACAAATTGTTACCTATAAATATAATTTCAAGGTTTTTATTGTTACACAGAGATTATGGAGGTGGTTATCGTAGTAGTGGCCGAAAACCATTGCCAACGGAACCTCCCTTTACTGCATATGTGGGAAATTTACCAAATGGCATTGTTCAAGGAGATATTGATAAGATCTTTGAGAATCTTAATGTTAAAGGAATCAGATTGGTCAAAGATAGAGAAACGGATAAGTATGTATAATATTATGAATGAGTTTTAACTAACCAAAGTCTAAAATTGATAAATTTAATACTTTCCATAGGTTTAAGGGGTTTTGTTATGTCGAATTTGTGGATTCGGCTAACCTAGAGGCTGCATTAGAAATGGATGGAACTGTACAAGTAGAACAAAGTATTATTAAAATAGATGTAGCAGAAGGGAAAAGAAACGATCGAGGAGGAGGCTTTGACAGGAGAGGTCGTGGTGGCAGCGGTGGAGGTGGCTTTAGAGGGAGAGATGGTGGCCGTAGCGGATATGGTGGAGATGATTTTGGTAGTCAATCTATGTATTCGAGTAAGCGTTATGCACTGCATAACGATGGCATTAATGATTACAAACAAACTTTTATCTTATACAGAGTGTAACAAAGTGTCAGAGAACTTTTTCCAGGACCGCTCTTTTTAAATAATAAAAGATTTTGTTTGATAAACTTCGATTTCTCCTGGTAATATCAAAACCAAAATACTACTATCTACCATTTCGGAGATATGATTTTTTTAATTTTAAGAAATGACGTATATCTTGATAAGGATTGATTTGTGGACTTCAGTTTATTGGTTTTTTTTCATCTTTTGATGCGTACTATTGATCACGAAAGAAGATCACCGACGGTTTTTCACACTCTGTATATAACGCACTGATTCTGCAGCTTCTGCTGCAATGAATGATAGATTACATTATAATTAAGTAAATAGCATCAATAATGTAAACGAGTAACATAAAGAATTCTTTTTTTATTTTGTAATACTTTCGTTTATATTGTATATGTGTATACATTTATTTTGTGTATACTATACTTGCTGTAGATTAGCTTACTGATCTAATGATAATATACAGGAGGATACAATGACAGAGGTCCACATGGTGGTGGCAGGCAAGGTGGTGGTTGGGATACAAGAGGTGGTAGCAAAGGCAGTTTTAGCCAGTTTAATGACGATGCAGGTGGTGGAAGACGAGACTGGCCTCGTGGTAATTCATCTACATCATATGCCAGTAGACCACCACCACCTCGTGGTGCTGGACCCGAACGAAAACCATTTGTTGATGAAGGATTCAACAAAGAACCACCATCAGGTGTGCATTAATATCAGTACATTAATGCTATATGTATTTTTAGTTATATTAATGCGAAACAATATTCCAATGAAAGCAGACACAAGTGGAAGAAAACGTCTCGTGCTAGCACCAAGGACAATCCAAGCTCCTGTAAATGCAATTGCTGAATCAAGCAAATCAAGTTCAATTTATGGTGGTGCAAAACCTCGGGAGGAAAAAATTAAAACTGAAGAGAAGTAAAATTAGTACTGTCATGATCGTTTCTATTCCCCTAAAATTCGGGGAAAGGAACTTTCCCGACAAAAAAGTTTTGGAAACCAATGCAAGACCCTAATTAGTTTCCTCAAATACAGTGGGGAGAATCTCTCCAGAGACAACTGAAATTACAATAATAATTTTTATTTACCCCTATGGGGGGAGTCTTCCCCGCAGAAGCAAGACTACAACAAAAAATGACTCATTGAGATTTTCTTAAGCCCCATACATTTTGGCATGTTTCATTGAAAATAAAATTTTCTCGTCTAACGCCCTCACTATATACATGAATTTCTTTGTTGAGAAAATATAATAGCAAATTGACAATTTGAAGTAAAAAAAAATGTGTGTGCACAATGCATGCTCCAATAGTGTTAGTATTTATATATATAAATCATGATTGTTAAGATGATACAAGAAAAGTACATTTTAATATTCATGTCAATTTCATGTTGGGTTTTGTGTCGATTTGTAATAATATTGAGGGTATGTGTACAAACTATTAAAAATATATACTATCATCGCACGTGTATTTCATCCCGTGCAAGCCGAATCTGATATTGTACTCTAAATAGCACTCGCTTCAAAGAGTACAAAGATCAGTCCCCATTTTCATTTCCTTCCTTATGTCTTTTACTTTCCACCTTGATAATGGTCATTGTAACGCACTTGTTAAAATAATTCGTGAATAATGATTTGTTAGAAGCGCTATTATAATTTATTAATCATACCGATTATTTACGCAACTGTAAAGTGATGGGAAAACAAATTTTTAAAAAACAGGAATATTTGTGTGACTGACAAATTTGTACATCATTGAATGATATGAAGGGAATGCGCTGATTATTATACATCAATATTGTGTAATAAATTAATTAACTATGCTAACAATGAATGTCGATCAATTAAAAAAAATATCGATAATTATGATATAGTGAATAAAGAAGAAAACTTGAAGTAATGATAAATATTATGTAAGGCTATGCTTGTATATGATACTATTTCCTGAATAAAGTAGTCGTTTGCCTCGTAATTATCTAATGTACTGTTAAAATCGAATATCATTAACATATCATTTATTAATGCGGGTAACATTTTCATCCAACATATTTTTTTAAATACAAAGTTTAAATCATGTTTAGCTGATTAAAAAGATGTATGTAGTTACTGTTATAATATGGAATTTAGCATAATTCTCCCTTTTTTTTCTAAAACATTAATACAAAACGTTATGTTTCAAGATAATTTCTTTTACAGCCACTTGATGGTCTGCTAAATTCAAAGTAGCCATTGTATCTTTTTTGCGGAATGCCAGTGTTATTTTAGCTGCCACGCCTAAACTTCCCCCAATTACAGAGGGTATCCCTCCCTCCCATTCATACGATATACAGTAACATTTCCTGTACAGTCGGTGCAATATCTTTCTTAGTCGATTCCGATGAATCTTCGGTAAAGTATTCGATTCGTCGTCAATAATTTCATCCACCAATTGAATGCTCGTCGCTATTGGAAATGTGCAATGTTGACTAAAGCAGAAGATTTTGAACCAAAATAACTTGTCTTCCGCACATACTTTTTTTCGTGATAGTTGTGATGTCGCGTTCTGTCACAATACGGCGCCTGTTTGACTAAAAATCAGACCAAGTTGTAACTCACAATAACTTTGGAGGACGCCACGCAGTCACATTAACTTCCTCGTTCAGAATAAAGTTTATACTACGTAAAAATGTCTAGCGAAAGCGTAAAAACGGTAAGTAACGTATAAACGAAGGTAGTTAAGATTTGTGTGATGTTTCCTATCGTAGACGAATTTTGACATTGGAATGTTGGAAAATGTATTTTCATATATGTTACGTGAAATAAACATTTTACAGGATGTTTTGTAAATACATATTTAACCTATGACTTTTGTTCAGTGTATTAGCTAGTTTGTGAAATATTATTTTATTAAAGGCAAGTTTCTTATGGTTTGTCGACAGTTCGCTAGTCTCGAAACCCCTGGTTATGTGGGATTTGCAAATTTACCTAATCAAGTGCATAGGAAATCGGTAAAGAAAGGATTCGAATTCACACTTATGGTTGTCGGTGAATCTGGCCTTGGAAAATCCACGTTAGTCAATAGTTTGTTTCTTACTGATCTGTATCCAGAGAGAGTAATACCTGATGCTGTTGGTAAGCTTAAATGTGATAGTTTAATATTTTCATATTTACATCTAATAAAAAGTAATTTATACCAATCTTTGCTTAAAACAGAAAAAACTAATCAGACTGTGAAGCTTGATGCTTCAACAGTGGAAATCGAAGAGAGGGGTGTCAAACTCAGATTAACTGTTGTGGATACCCCTGGTTATGGAGATGCTATTGATAACACTGATAGCTTCAGAGCTATCATACAATACATTGATGATCAGTTTGAAAGATTCTTACGTGATGAAAGTGGTTTAAATAGGAGGAATATAGTGGATAATAGAATACATTGTTGCTTTTACTTTATTTCTCCATTTGGTCATGGGTAAGGAAGAGAATTTATTATGTTGTTTGTTTATTGTATAATAATCTAACAAATGTATCTAATATAAATTTGTTTGGTTTCCTAAGACTAAAGCCTCTGGATATAGAATTTATGAAACAACTTCACAATAAGGTCAATATTGTTCCTGTAATTGCAAAGGCTGATGTGCTTACAAAAAAGGAAGTACTGCGTTTAAAAAAGCGAGTTATGGAAGAAATTGAAGGCAGTGGTATAAAGATATATCCTTTGCCCGATTGTGATAGTGATGAAGATGAGGATTACAAAGAACAAGTGAGACAGCTTAAAGAAGCTGTTCCATTTGCAGTTTGTGGTGCGAACACTTTACTTGAAGTTAAAGGAAGAAAAGTACGTGGTCGTTTATATCCATGGGGTGTTGTTGAAGTAGAAAATCCTGAACACTGTGATTTTATTAAACTAAGAACAATGCTCATGTAAGTACCCTTTTTCTGAAGAGATATGTATGGATTTAATAGAATTATTTGTTCTAATTGTTATTCCATTTTTATAGTACACATATGCAGGATTTACAAGAAGTAACACAAGAAGTACATTATGAGAACTATCGTAGTGAAAGATTAGCAAAAGGAGCACCTGTGCCACCCCGACGACAAACGTAAGTAAACTGTTTCATTTTTTAAGAAGTTGTATTTAGAAGCCCATATATATAAGCTTAATAACCTTTCTTTTTTTTAAATAGTATTGTGGAATCTGAAAAAACTAACTCTGTATCAGAGAAAGATCGCATTTTGCAAGAGAAAGAGGCTGAGTTAAGACGTATGCAAGAACTTTTGGCAGTAATGCAGGCACAAATGCAGCAGCAACAACCTTAATCATATGCACCTCATATACCATTGTGTGAAGGAAATTTTTTCGCCATTACAGGTGCCAAAAAAATTTTAACAAGACTTAATATCTTATAAAAGATAACATTTCAGACAAAGCCTATGATTTTTAAGACTTTATTTTGATCCTAAATACGCGCATAAAGTGAAGTTTCTTTACTCGGTATCTTTTGTTAAATGTATTATAAGCCATATGTATGATTTTTCATACTTTAGTATTTTCGAAAAGTCAAAAAGTGTAGGTTGTAGATAAAAGTACGAAAAACCATTTATATATATATACAACATAACGCAACTATACCTCGAGTAACAATATGATCTATGAGATTTGTGATAAGTGCCTTGCATTTCTTTCTAGCACAAATTACAGTTCTTCATTATCCAAATACGAATATCAAAGGTAACGCATAGTCCGTTTTATAGGAAGTTAAAAATAATATAACAAATTGTTATAAACAGTTTATACCTTCCAGAATAACAAATACAGTACAATCTGAGACTCTGAGACAAAGTAAATTATTACTATGTCACATAGCAGTGAAGTAGGAAATATAGAATTTAATGAACCTTGCACAATCTCTCTCGAATATCGTGTAAAGAATCTCATATCAAAATAAGTGAGTTAGAAAATCAAATTTATAGAATGAATTCGGAAAATAATATAATTGCTACTTAATTGCAAATCACTAAAAATAATAAAGTAAATATAAAATTACAAACTGTTTGCGAGTGATTGGGGAATGATTTAGATAATTTTTAAATTATCTATGCAATTTATATATGTATGTATGTATGTATATGAAATGTTTTATAAAAATCGATATTTTACATATCCGACGTGAAATAAGTGGCAGAAGCATGCGTTTTGCATGCCATTATATCTTCCATCGTTCCATGTAGATTTTTTATAAGTGAACAAAAAAGACTTAAATCTGTCTAAAGAGTGTCAGTATAGAACAATATTCAGTATATCTAAAAAGCGAAAAATTCTTTTTTACTGTGATAGACAGTGCTAAATAGAAAATGTAGTTTTGCACATGTTTACGTTTTTTTTGCAATATGTAAAGTATTATTGTTTGTTTTAAGACAGCATTTATTTTTCTTTAATTTTATGCTGTAATATCAGTACTTCGATTCTACATACGATTTAGTTATGGTATAAAACCTAGATAGCCAAGTATCTTTTTAGATACAAGACGTAAAAGTTTGCAAGGGAGAAATTTAAGTAATGCAAGTGAAACAAATATCAATGTATTGCGTGAATTTATTTTATCTCTTAACCATTGTACTTATTTTTAAGCATTTTTATATTAAGAACATTCTCGCGCTTTCGTATGTATTGTACAGATACACAAAAAGTGCGTCACTTTTATACCTTTTTTATACAAATATATCTACTCTGATTTTTGGCAATTATTGTCTAAGGTCTATGCATGTAGTAGTCTATTGCTGTAGAAAATGCCGCAAATCCTGCTGCTCCAAATAGACCAGCCTTTACACCAGCTAAAAGATTAATTTTCATTATGGCCAGGAAAACATGGATTAAGTTGATACATGTAAAGTACTAGTACCTCTTAGACCGATAATACCGCCTGTTAAACCACCAGCATATGTACCATTTTTCCAATCAGTTTTACCTCTATACTGAAATCAAATTATGGTGGGTATACCATTGTAATTATTACAATGAACATCCTACATATACACATGATATCAAGAAACATAATGTTTCACTTATTTCATATTCTTACCGATTCTATAGCACATTCAATTCCAGAAAACACACAACCAACTACTGCAAAGTTTTTTGCATAACCCAGTGTTGTTGTTTTCATTTCCCTAAATATTTCTTTTGCACTTTGTTGTTTCTCAACAGCAGCTACATTGGGATTTACACTTGATGAGAATAAACCTATTGCAGCTCCCAAGCCAAATCCTGAAAGATTGATTAATTTGAGTTTCATCGGAAAACGTATTGTAACTTAATGATATATTGTTTTACCTAAAACACAGCTCATTATGCTTTTGAAAGCACAACTTTCCATCATACTTTCCACCCATTTTTCTTCATTAGTTTTTATCTGGACAGGTGCTACTGATCTTGGTATTATGATGTTTTCTCTGTATCTCTGTTGATTACCAACAAGATGCTGTGCTAATTTATCCCAATCACCATCGTTCATAAATATTCTTTTCTCATTTGCTTCTGGGAGCGAAGGTGGTTTAGGCGGATTAACATTGAACATTTTTAGCTATTTATTTTTCACGAGCAACAACACCACATAATTATTTATTTTAAAAACTTTCACTAATGCTGCTCACAAATCAGTTTCTTGAAGTATCAGAATGGAACACCATATGTTTTTTTTCTGTAACGCTAGAAAGGAATGTCATTAGATCGTAAAGTTCCTCATACGCATAAAAAAGAATATTTAATTGTACAAATAATAAAATTTAAAGTACTTAAAGAAATGCCCATACATTCTAACCTAAGCATACAGTGTTTTTACTATATCTTAGAATTAAAAGTGGTTGAAATTACGTCTGACATTCTTCGATATTAACTATTGCTGTTATTTACATCTGAATATTTGTATGTCATGTGGAATAAACAACACTATGCACAATTTCTGCGTTTATAAAGAAATGTAGAACTTTCCATACCGTCATGAACGAGCGTATTTTCCGCCGCGCTTTACGTCATTGATGGTCATTGATCATGAAACATTTCCCTACTACTATCGTGTATAAAAAAACTCGGTAACCGATTCTTATGTTTTCAACACTGATTCTCACAAAATTTCTCACGATTGTATTTTACAGGGTTCGCTATATGTTCACTTGGGTTCGCTCTTGGCTTTACTAGTGATTGCAGTTTCCCGTATTCATAACATTGTTGTTGTACATACTTTAAGTTCCTAAAGTGGCGCCAATATCCGACACGATGACAGGTTATCATACACGTGACAATTAATTGTGTTGAATGCGTCGTGAATTTGTCAATGAAGACAGTAAAATTGTTATTGAGAAATTAATAAAATAAGTAAATTGTTAAGTGTATTTTTTAATACATTGATATTATGGATGTAAAAATGCAAGTGGAACAAGATAACGACGATGGTGATACATCTGTGTATTTTATTCTATCATTTATAATACCATTATACAATTACCCTTCAATAAAATGTATGATATGTCATTTCTAGAATCAGATAATATTGTAGCACTTAAAAACAAAATTCCCCTGTTGAAAGAACTATTCCATATACATGGAAAAGTTGGGGAAGGAACTTTTAGTTCAGTATATTTAGCTACATTAAAATCGTCTAATGGATCAAAACAGTTTGCGCTAAAGTATTTAGTTCCTACTCGTCATCCTGAAAAAATCGAACGTGAACTGCAATGTATGCAGGAAATAGGGTAAGACTATGTATATTATAGCTATGATTTTGTAATACGTATTTCTAAGTGTAAATTTAAAGAATCATTTTTGTTACAGGGGAAAGGATTATGTTGTTGGATTAGAATTATGTTTGAGAAGTTTGGATACAGTAGTGTTTGTAATGCCATATATGAGACACAACAGATTTTCGGTGACTTTCCAAGTTTTTCTAACTTAAATTAACTTATGTTCCAAAAGAATTTTAATGTAATAATGTTCCAATTCAACAATCTTAGGAATATGTACAGAATATGAGTGTTCAAGAAACAAAAGATTATATGATAGCATTATTAACTGCACTACGAAGAGTTCATCAATTTAATGTGATACACAGAGATGTTAAACCTAGTAATTTTTTATATGATCGTTGTAATAAAAGGTAAATTTTTATATTGTGAAGTAAGAGAGTCATTACTATGTTGTGAAAGCAATGGTTTATTTCTTTATAGGTACTTGTTAGTTGATTTTGGCCTAGCACAAGAATATGTAATCGAAAAAGAGACTGCTTCTAATGATCTCAAAATAAACAATTGTGAGAAACAATCCTTAAAGCGAAAAAGATCAGATGAGGTATATATTTTTAAAGCCATTAACAAGTATACAATAACGTTTTTTAATAGTTGTGATACTGACTATTATATATGTTTTAGAACACGTTAAATCAATCAATTATTTCAAGAAATAAAACTACAGAACAAAAATGTTATTGCTTTGGAAAGCCAAAAGTCTGCTCACTGTGTTTATGCAGACCAGAGCAATCTGCACCAAGAGCTGGAACACCAGGATTTCGTGCACCAGAAGTACTATTAAAACATCCTTCTCAAACACCAGCAATTGATATTTGGGCGAGTGGAGTAATGATGCTGTGCATTCTTAGTGGTACTCAACCATTTTTCCACTCCCCAGATGATTGTACAGCGTTAGCAGAAATAACAACCATATTTGGCTCAAGTAAAATGCAACAATGTGCCCATAAACTAGGTATTTTTTCTTCACTATCTTTGAATATATTTTATTTCATGTTTATCTTATGTTTATTTCATTTCTGCGTTATATTTATTTTATGTGTTTTAAACATTTTGTTTGGTAATTCAGGAAAAAAAGTTATCTTTAAAGATGATATACCTGGAATTGACATTGTGTCTTTATGTCAGAAATTGCAAAAGAGAAACAAGGGTTTATTAAATAATAGTGAAAATAGTATTAATGAAAAGGTATTTCAATTTAGACGTGAAAATTAAAATTAAGAAATATTTATGTACAGTCCCTTTAAAAAGAATGTTACACATTTTAAGGTGCCATTGGACACACAATTTCCCAAGGAGGCGTATCATCTCTTAATAAGACTGTTGGATTTAGATTATAAAACACGCCTTACTGCTGATCAAGCTCTAAATCACCCATTCTTAAAACAATAAGATAGATTTTTCAGATAAAAATAACCTTTTAATGAAACTTTAAGTTTTAAAAGAGTTATGTAAAACATCAAAACGCATCAATTTACATATGTAATTTATAGATATATTTGCAGATACAGAAAAAAGGTATAAATATATATAATATATTTATTTATATTAAGTAAATGATTTGGTTTATTAAACGTTAACTAAGTAAATTTTTGTAATAAATAACAATGCCATATAATTTATGTTAAGTCGTTAATAAATGCTATGTTTGTGACTACAATTATACTGAAGTAAAAAGTAATTCTTAACACTCGCTGTTTCATTCTATATTATTAAATATAATCTGAAAAATGATTTTTAAATCATTCGTTAAGGCACTTTCCGGCATTTTGATATACGTAAATATTCAAATGGTTCACGAATTGGAAGATGATATTTAAACTAAATCTTTATGTACAAAAGTGAACATTATGATGAACTTATTCCATGTTTTCCAGACTACTTCCTGATTGTGGTGCTGGTTCTTCTTCAATATTTTTCTTTATAAGATCCCATTTAGACGCCGCTTCCAACGCCTTAGATGCAATTTCTTTTATCTTATTATTTTCAACGGTGTCGCTCTTCGTTAAAGCCATTAAAATTTCCATTATATCGGTTTCTATAATTTTTGCAGCAACTTCTTTTGTGCTCTGTATCATATTTAGTACAATTACAACACCTCTATGCTGTAATTCTGAATTGGGATTGGCAAGCAAAAATCGTAATGACTCCAACCAATCTTTGGAATCGAAAATTTTCTCGCACGTTTTAATACTAACTGACGTCAGCATCGCCAAAGCCCCTGCGGCTGCGATACTTGTATCAATATCTTCATATGCGCAAAGAATAATGAGATATTTAACTCTATCATTCTCTGTTTCAAAATACTTTACAGTGTCTTCGCACATCACTAAATTATTTATGACTTGAGTAGCCGCCCGTTGCAGCATTTCATGTTCTTCGTACATGTAGGCTTCGATCTTTTGGAAACCTCCCTCCTTCAGAATTCGCGACCTGACACTATCATTAACACCGGCCAAATTGCACAAAGCCATCAAAGCTTCGAAGTTTTCAAGCGCAGAACACTCTGGATTTAGAAGATTTATAAATGGTCGTACAACTTCCATTATCCTTTGTCCTGGGAACGCTACTTCTGGATTTATTGTGATTCCTAAACGCGCAAGTGCTTGTGATGCTTGCTTTTTTCCTTTGTCTGTACCCTCCAAAGCTAATGGTAAAAGTGCTTTTGCTCCACCTTGTTGTACAACAATTCCACGCACATCCTGTTGACTGCAAATAGCATTGAAGACACGCGCAATCAGTTCTTTGCTGTTCTGGCTTTCTGTTTTCGAAAGACTGACCAATGCACTGGTTACGCCAGCCTTGGCCAAAGAATTGAGTCTTTTATTCACGAAATCTGCATCATCAAATTCGTGTTCTTCGGGTATATGCTGCTTAGCAAACTTAGCTAGTTCGATCATTTCTGGTATCATTTCTTGTTTGTCGTACGCGTTACACAAGTTCACTAATGTCGTAACGACACCGTAAACCACGGATTGATCTCCGGATTTTGCAAGTTCTATCATTGCTTTAACTGCTTCACCGTCATCAATTAACTTTTCTTTTACTTCCGCATCAAAGGTAAGATACGATAAGCCTTCGACGGCCCATTTCCTCATGTCCTTGTCCTTTTTAGGATTAATTAGGAATCTTCTGCAGGCTTCTGCTAATTTTATTGTTGCTCCATCAGCAAACGGTCTTATCGTGGCATCTGTTCCACCGGAGCTACCTAGTTTGCACAGTCCTACCAAAGCACGTACTCTGATCGAATCGTCTTTAGATTGATACAACTTTTTCAATATGTCGACACCTTGATTTATAATTGTCGTAGCTTTGTCTTTCTTTGACGCTGCAGCAACGATACATTCGCAGGCAACTTTTTGTTGCAAAATATCGTCCGTGCTTGCCATTACGAGAATCATTTCCAAAATTCCCTCCTTAGCAATCACTGTATTTCCAACATCTAGTGGACCAAGTAACAGAGTTGTTATCGCAACGACGACTCGAACCTGTAAAAGAACACATTGATACATTAACATACTGTACTTCTTGTCAACAAGTTTTTGTAAATACTGTAATACCACTAGTATTTAGTACCTTTGATTCTAAGTCCGGTGTAAGTAGCTTATCTTTAATGAATTCATCGATCGCGTTCATAAACTTTTCTTTTGCCGCATCGTAATACATGTTTTCATAAATTTTAGCTAAGCAGACACTAATCACAGTTCGTGTAGAAGGTGTAACTTCCATGCAAGACTCATACTTATATTCTTCGAGTTCACTTGCTACTTCCATCAAGCGTTGCAAACCACGTAGCTCAACTAATCGTTCAGCCCAATTTAAAGCAGTATAATGTATGTTACGCATAATAAGTTCTATTATTGCATCTCTGGCCAGCCCAGAAATCGTTCGATTGGTCACACTATACAATAAACACGACAAAATTGTGTCAATTTCTTTATTATATTTTTCGCATAATTCTTTATTAGGCTTTGAATCTGGCTTGTTCTCCAATCCACTGTAGGTATTGAGTATAGTCTAGAATACAAATTCGGATTTAGATATGTTAGAATACATTGACTAAACGTTTCTAAATTGAATTGTTTTGTATACCAACCTGCAAACAATACTGAGCAGCATTGACTCGGTCTGTAAGCTTACTATTAATCATTTCTAAGTACCAAGGTATACCAATTTCTTTCAGTGTCAATCCTGTTCGATTGATATTATCTTTACATAATTCTGCAATTATTCGAATTCCAGTTGTTATTATTTTATCATTCTTTTCAAGTTTTACAGTTCTTAATATTTTAGAGATAATTCCATCATTAAACATTAATTCTGCTCCTGCCCGTTCACGAGAAAGAACAAGCAAATTATTCATTGCTGTTTCTCTTTTGTCGCTCTCCCCTTTTATATCAAAGGCTATATCCATCATTTGTGAAACCTTTATAGAAATACAAATATATAGAATATGATTATTTTATATTACAGATAAATTTAACATTCTTTGATAAATAGTTTGATATAAAATGTGATGTATTATGTAATGTAATTAATACTGATCTACCTTGGAATTGACACGAGAATTCTGTCTATGTCTTTCCTGCACAATTTCATGTAGTCTTGCAGCAATTGGTTGGATCGCTTTGTTCCCAGGGTCTACACCGATTATATATCGTGCATCACGATACGCTTCTTCAAATCTTTCCAAAGCTTCAAGAGCTTGACATCTACGAAATAGTGCTTTAGGATCATTAGGAGATATTTTCAGTGCTTCATCACAGTCTTTAATAGCTTTGTCATATTCTTTGTTCTTCAGATATACAGCAGCACGGTTCTTGTAATATATTGCCTTCTCTGAATTGTCTTCACTTGAAAGCTTCAATGCATTTGTGTAACAGCTTAAAGCTTCCATCCAATTTCCTTTCTTAAACTCTTCGTTACCCATCTCCTTCCACTCGGGAGCAGTTTTACTTGTTTTCGTCATGATGAATGATTTCTATACTACAAGATTATTGTTGGTAAGTTTTTAAAAAGTAATTTGACAAATTTCGGTAAGTAATTATTTGTCAGTCGTCACTATAATATACTATTAAAGTACATCGTACAGTGATACAATGAAAATCTGTTTTATGAATAAAGATGTTAATTTTAACAAAAATTAACAATACATACCGTAACAGAGTATATTTTATGACGTAAATGTATTAAACAAATTTTCTGACGTTGAGAATATAGTTTTTCCAGCTAATACTTGAGTTGCCGGTAGCTCTTTTAAGCGCTGCGGAGTAATACTGAGGCGGATGATGCTCCCACATCGCGTTAAAAAGGACACAGAACTGTCCAGACGATACTAGAGCGGTGTACGTTTATTTTAAACTCCGTTCAACCCACGGATTGAACAAAAGTACGATCGTTGGATTAAAATAGGTTTCGTGATCGTATAGTACCGACGACCACGTATTGGTTATACTCTAATCTTGCTAACCATATTGATTATACTTCGTTCATACTATGGAATGTTGGATTAAAAATATTCACATAGTGGTAGTGTGAATACTTTCACTTAACTATCTAACGTAGATTTAATGATATAAATGCATATTAATGGTAGTCATCAACGTTTTATCTGGAAAGTATAAATAGTAAATTGTCTTAACTTTTGCCACGCTTTTTAAAAAGAGAATATATGTACGGTCAGTCAAACCGATAATGACTAAAGAAGACTCCCCCCCACCACACACGTTGTGTTTATGGCGCGACACGGCAGAGAAATTTAAAAACGTTGGGCGCGAGGAACCCGTCCCTCGTGGCCACCAATCAAGACGGTCAACATCGCTTGGGTTGGGTGTACCTATTTGAAAAATGAATCTGAGATGTTTGTTCTCAGCATATGTCGGGCTATGAGAGGGTTTCCACACCTTTTTTATTGTTTATTTTGTGCTGTATACTGTCTATCTGCATATGTTCAATATGAGATAAACAGCAAAAAGCATTTAAATTCAGAGACCTATTCTTCCTTTTCCACTCGCGGCTAAACTATATGTATGCTATAAAGATTAAATGTGGTGACGCAAATATTTACGGAACTAAATATAAATGACTATCATAGTTAAGTAACGTGGTTGGCAAATTATCAAAAGACAAATATAAAATCCACGATTATTGAAAAAAGTATTTTATTTACTTCTCGATCTTCATTACATTACATTCTCCACATGGCAATAATATTGCAGCAGCATATAATGGTTTTAGATTCTTGTCTCTAATTCTTTCATAATGTATGTGTTTATAGTTTTCCATTAGATACGTTTCATCCACAAATTTAGGATTACTATTTAATTTGGAAGTTATGAGCGAAATTTGAAATTCAATTTTATATCATATTGCTAATTACAACGTTATTTAGAATAGAAGTACACATGCAAGAAGAAATATACAGGTATACATAAGTAAAAACATTTAATGTAATAATTGAACTAATTCATTATAATATCGTTAACGACCGCCTATGCTTTGATCACTTGAAAAAATCAGTGTGAGGGCTAGAATCCAGAACTGCAATATGTATCCACACATCCCACTAATTGAGTAAAATCAG
The DNA here is from genome assembly GCA_917499265.3 of Mimumesa dahlbomi. Lineage (NCBI taxonomy): Eukaryota > Metazoa > Arthropoda > Insecta > Hymenoptera > Crabronidae > Mimumesa > Mimumesa dahlbomi. Next base: position 6,129,183 of record OU824116.1, on the reverse strand, counting down.
TTAGCAATTTATCGAACTAACGTATATTACAAAATTACTTGAATAATCACCACGCATCTATCCATTAAAGTTGTCGCAAAAATTTGTATGATAAAACCTATATTTGAGAAAATATTTCTTCATTATAACGTTACAAATATAAATGAAGTAAAAAATTGGATATAATTATATTTATGTATTTGATCTTTGTTTATCTTCTAATTTGATTTTCCTTTGCATTCAATGAAAGCAATTATTGATGTTGTTGTTTGACTCAAAACGAATTAAAACTGAATTCCTTTGTATAAATTTTACAATATTTTAATAAGAGACTTATTATTCTAATGTACATTAACGGTTGTAAAATTTACAGGAGTTACTTAAAGTTTACTAAATATAATATGTTAATGTATTGAATACTTAAAACCGTAACGGTATTCGTATGGTGTATATTTAATTTTTACTCTGCGATCGATATAATAGTATTTGTAATTGTTGCAAATCTGTTATTACACATGTATAAAAATTACGTAAAATTCCATAATTCCTGGAAAATGGTATACATATAAACAATTTTGAAAACATATTTTTGTATACAGTAGTTTAACAATCGATTAAAACCGAAATACAACAATATTGAGTGAAATCAATTAGAACATTTGGAATGTGAAAGTCTCTTATAATTATATTATACAAATAACAGGTTGCATTTGTTTCAATGGAAATAAATTTTCAAGTATCCCGAGTTTAGAGGTATTGCTCTTTCTAATTATTTACGTCCGTAATTTATATGAATAATTATATTTTACAAATTGCACAAATAAACTTTATGTCAAAATAGTTTTATTTTTAATCACAAGAGTTTCTGCGACAAACCTTGGATTAATTATGAATGGTGATAAGTAATTGAGAATGATCTAGAAAGTTTCTAAGCACAGTCTGTTTAGATCATACTGCAAACTCATATTAAGGTAAACTACTTACATTATTATTGATTAATAAAGAAATAGTACGAATGGTGATAACTGAAATGTTGCGAGGTTATGACATAAACAGAAATTTCGTTATTAACAAAATATCATGATAGAAGAGATGAATTGTTTTTAGTTCAGTGGACTATTTTCATTGAATGTTTCAGCTGCCTCTAGTCTCTGTTGATGATGCTTCTTCACCTCGTTGCAGTTTCAACCATTCAACAAATTCATCAAGCATTACTGGCCCTGAAAGAAATTTTGTTATTGTTAACATAACAAACTAAGCGTATCTTAACATAAACATCGTAATATCGCTTACATGCTCCATCTAAATCATAATTAGATAAGTCATGATTGATTGTACGAGAAAATTCTAAAATGTTGCACCATTGATCTTTATTGATCACTTTGTACTTTGATTGATCTAGGAACTGAGCAAACTGTGTAAACAGTGGCCAATGTTTCCCCAAAAGTAATTGTAACATATCTCTTGCAGTTTCCATGTCCATACTTCTTTGATCTTTGTCCTGAAATGTATTCACAATGAGAAAATAGCATTTTATATCCATAATAGACTTAATAACATAACAATGTAACAAACGTGGACATATCTACCATACATACTCTAGCAAAATCATAAGCATATCTGTATATCCCCTTGAATGTATGTGGATCATTTAATTGATTCCTTAGGTACTCGATCTTTTGTTGTACTTTATTAATTGAATCACACTGTAATTCCGAAAGGCCTTTTAACCACTCGCTTAGTGTGAAAAAGCCCATTTGCCGGGCATTCATTTTGTATGCAAGTACCAGCATCACTACATTTTCTGGTTCTACACCAATATCTTCACAAAATTTCTCCATTCCATCAGGTCCAAGTGTGTCTGAGTCATCTGGTGTTGTGTACTCTCTAAACCAAGTGATACAACGCTTTTGGGAGAAGGATGATGCGCTTGAAACATCTTCTGTTTTTGTATAACGTCTTGCACTGTAAGAAAGAGGTAAGTGACATCCATAATAGTAATAGTAAATAATAGAAACTAGTATATTCAAATATTAAGAAGTACACTTTATCCATTCGCAATAGTATAAAAATATGATTATCTACATCATCATGTTGGTAACTCTTTGAGTATGGCTAGCATATTATTACAACTCACAATATATTTTGATTTTTTCATACTATTGTAATGCTTATGTTACAGTTTTGGTATAACTGTTAGTGCTGTTGTAGCTAATCACAATATTAAATAAATCAATTTTTAATAATGTCTCTATTTCATCACAATGTTCCATAGTTTTGATGTTACATTGGACCAATCATAAAATTAATTACATTTATTTAAATATTTGAGTAAAGTATTAAACTTTAATTCAGAAAGAATTGTACATTATTCAACTACGTAAACTCTGAATAATAAAGTATTAGTAACATGCAGTATACAGAAACTCAAAACTGTAACACAATCAACTTACAACTAATTCAATGCACTTACCTAGATGTGTGTCTAAGTCGTTTCGATGGATGCCTTGGTATACCCTCTTCATGGGCACTAGGTGACATTTCAATAGATGTATGATGATGATTTGTGCTAGAGGGCGCTCTACGCTTGCTGCGTGGCATCCCTCTTTTAACTGAAAACAAAATTTATTATAAGCTAATGCATATATACCACATAATCATTTATATTGTATAGAATTATTTGATAAGCTGATGTCAACAACAATGCAGTGATTTATTGTCAGGGTTATACAAATCATACACGCTAATGTATTTTTATGAATAACACGGAATCAGAATGATTTTAAGTATACATAAATTATATATTAGTCACATTCAACGAGCATTAATGATACATAATCATACTCTATGAATGTTATTCTAATATTTCAATGAGACTATAGCATCAATATATTAACAACATGATATTTCACCAAAAGTAGTAAGAGTGTCTATAATATACACAGAATAATAGAAACAAAACAATCTTGTTTACGTAGATGAAAGTATGAGCACATATAAAGGAAAATCTTTGAACAATCAATACAAAAAATAATTACATAAAGAATACTTCCATGTAAGTTAATGTAATCATAGAAAGAAGAGATAAGTTACTTACCACGCAGCAGAGATATAAGTAACGAAGGGAATTAAGCAGTTTTAAAGGATCCGTAATATAAATGGCTTGTACTGGTTAAACTGACATCTCCGTCGCGTGTTACAAAATCGAGTATTAGGTTAGGTTCACCAATTAATTCGACTATCACGCAATTTTTGACTTTTGTTGCACTAGTTTTTATCTCTTTGTACATGTGTTCTTGGAAACGGACACCTAAGGAGATTAAATATATTGTAGAAAAGGAGCTGATTATGTATTGTGTTTATAAAAGTATGAATGCAACGAACGAGTTAGTACATAAAGAAGTTTATATATGCAAATTATTTTCAGCTTGCGACACGAGTCGCATTTTAATGTCAGAAACTCTATGGAATGCGGATCAATAATTATCATGCGATTATATTGAAATATATAAATGTATGATGAATCGAAGAGACCCTCCCTACCTTCTTCAACAAACCACTAGAGCAATTGTACCAGAAATGTCTTTCTCACAGTCAAAAGTCAACATCAATATAAAACTTGTTTTGCAGTTCGGTCTATAAAAATAATATTAAACATAGTGTCAGCGCCGCTAAATGTCTCGTTAATTGAATAATTTGGATATTTTGTACTACCTAAACGCTGCACGATTAAATAAAAGTTTTCTACACCTTCGTTTTATTTCATTTTATTGCCGTTTCGAGACAGCATGTCTTTTTGCAGGGGTGCCAAATCTGGAAACAAATTCTCTCTAGGGCTATGAACAACTACTAAAAAAAAATATCTATTGGGAAATTGTCGTTAATCTGTTATTTTGATGCTATCGATAGCTCGATTGGACGCGGGAAATATAAAATACAGTGTACTATTACTAATAACACGGCAAGGGGTAGAATAAGTCTGTCACATGATTGTGAATCGTGCCCGGGAATTGAATTACTGATGTGATGAGATTTCACTTTTGCGGAGTGGAACGAACACTTAATTCATTTCACACCTCCAAATCATCAAAACTCCAACCGAATGGTCGAGTGTAAGTAATTCTATAATATGTATAATAATCGAACTCACCCGACAAGAGGAATACCCATGTATGAATATGTTTCATAAGAATTTCCACACTGATACTGTCAAATTTTATCGAAAGAAATTACGTCTTGTGCGTAAAATAGTTTACCATAACAACCCAATCATTAGACAGATCGAACATTCTAGTGAACCTGAGCTTTCAATAAAAATTATCAAGTACGAGCATGTTCATATTTCCTAACACTGAAAAGTTATCTTCTTAAATTTTGCATCGAAATTATGTACTTTACTTTAACAATATCATTATTCGTCATGTTATGTAGTTAAATTACAAACTCAGTTAAAATACTGTAAAAATACACATAGAATAAACCAGTGTATGTTCAGATAGAGAGAGTGAGAGAGAAAGAGAGATATCGCGAAAGTAAGTCGCTCTTTTCCATGTACTCGAGGTCACCGGTACCGCTTATACCTGCTCGTGTTGTGGTGTGACGCGTGAAGTACGACCGAACTCGTCCCCCCCTCGACCTGACATTGTCAAGTACAAGGTAAACCATCAGTACGCGCCCGGACGTCCTACAGTCAACACGTCTTCACAACATGCTCCGCCCGACTCCCCGAGGTATATATCACTTAATTTGAGTATTTCCAAGTATGTACCAATCATTTACAATACAATTCGATTACTGCTTACACATTATTAACACTGCTTAACACATTAACACCGCTTAACATATTATTCAATTACCAGTTGGTTATTACAAAATTTGTAACAATAATTTTTAGTTTCTACTCTAGTTTCTATTTTCTAATTTCAGATTCAACACTACAAAGTGAGGTCCACGACCTCGCATGGCGTAAACATAAACACGGACCGTGGACGTCACAGTGGTTAAACCCTACTTGTTATCGTGTTTGACATTGCTCCGCCCTACCATTGTTCGCGTTACAACTACGACGAAAATTTCGATTTTCCGGGAACTCGTGGGTTTATCGGGAAATATTTCTACGAAACGTTGTGTCGGTTTATTAAAATCTATACATATATTTACCGTGACGGTACTATATCGCATTCGCCGATCATTTTTACGCGTTTAAATCTTTTCTTAGTGAATAAAAATAATACTATTTAGAAATTTGACAAGAATTAAATTTAAATTTACATTAAAGTAGGACAGTGGCAATATTCCTAATAACAACGCTTGGTATTAAAATATAAATATTACGAAACTGACAACCGTGTCATTCGGCGCGATATATCGCATATTTTTGTGCATGCTCGCCTTTATTTTCAGCTTTTTGTGGTCGCGTGCAATGCGATCTTAGAGTCACTTGCTCCGACAAAAAGTATCTCGCGAAATAGAGTCAGTGTTGTTCCGCTATATTAAATACTGTGCTTGTTCGACACTCGCGTACTTAAAACCGCCGAATGAATTGAAATGGACTGACACGACATAAAATATTCGGTCGCGAAATTCCTACATTTTTGAATCGCGGAGAGTAGAGTCAGTGAGTACGCCGCAAAATTATTTCGGTCGGGAGTTTTAGTCTCTTTATTTTTCTTTTTTTTTTTTTTAATTATTCGCCGCGGTGTATTAGAGGTACGCAGCAGCTGCGGAGAGGACCTCCATCGGGCGTCGTCGCATCGTGCAGCAGGTAAATATCAGTAACAATTTATTTTCCTTTGAATTTTTCCAATTAACAATCAAGTTCCACTTGGAAGTATCGAATTCGAGTCAGAATCTAAGATGAAAGTTTGATAGACTGTTGAATTATAATGTGTTTGTTGTTGTTTGTGTTACAGATGACTTCGCAACTGCAGAGAGCCGGTCGTAGTATCATCTTTACAATGAAAGGTGCAGAAGAAATCTACGACCGGTGAGTCAAAAAGTTTACGGTTCCTCTGGTCACTCAATCATGTCGTAGGACGCAAAGGTCCGAAACGGCACGAGTGATTGGTTGTATTTAGTAGAATTGCGAGCATAGTGACCGCGAGTGTAAAGTATTTAATACTTTACATTCGCGGGTAGTAACACCACATTTTTACTTGTGATTATTTCGTTAGCTCAGGCAGGGGTCTTCTTGTGGTTTAGCTTCACGGGCTTTTTTTTCGCGATTTGTTTGGAGGTTCGATATCCTCGAATCTTAATTAATACGAGAGAAGTACGTAAAAATAAATATAAAAATAATTTAAATTGAGTTTTACGAAGTTTATACGAATTAAATTCAGATAAAATTTGCATATTTTTCATAGTTGCATTAGCATTATCCTTTCATTTATACAAAGTCTTTTAAATTCATGTATTTTACATACCCAAGAAGACCAATTCGCGATCGGTTGATTCTGGTTTCAAAGGCTAATTTTGAACACATTTGGCGTTGTTTAGAATATATACTTTGAATAAGGAATCGACCAAGGGTTCCAATAAGAAATTCAAGTTTCATATATATCTTTTTTTCTATAAATATTCATATTTTAAAGATTTCAATATATACATTTAAAGTTTTCACATTTTTCTTAAATGAATTAAAGTTTTTTCACTTTTTGAATCTTAAATTCGAGTCATTTTATAAAGTAAATTTTCAAGTAATTTTCCAAAGACAAAGAGTAATGATTATTAGCCCGTTAGAAGATCTAGTTTGCTAATAATTTTTCTAGCTCAGGATTTTCAGCACACATGAAGACTAGTATGTAATTGCCACGTTCATGTCCCTATTTGGCTTGAACTCATTCGTGTGCCCAGGTGCTACACGAATGGGTGATGGCGGTGAACGTGGCTTATAATTTTAAGAATTATAATATTGTGTGGCGGCTCACAAGCGTTAGCGATTGTGCACGACGTACGATTCACACGTGTGAGTGTGTGTGTGAGAATAATATATTTATATTTTGTGGATCGTGCGTCGTTTGAGAGATATCTTTTTCATTGCAAATTCTCGAGTAAATTCACCTTGCACTTTTTTGAGATTTTATATTATTCAATTCAAGTTCGATTATATTTCGAACTTCAGATTATTAAACACAGTTACCTTTCAATTAGAGTCAAAATGCAGAAGCATTATCTTTGAACGTAGTAATTATTTCAATTAAGAATCAATACAAGTCTTTCATTTTTATATTTTACATACACATGTTTTCATTAAATTTCTTTTGAATAAAGTCTAAATAAATCGCAATAATCGCTGGCCTTGTGAGTCGATTTCAGCAAACAAGGTACGTACCTGAATGTATGTGTGGGGTTTGAGTCGATGTTGGAGACGTCCCGGGACGTCTCCCGTAGGGGGAAACATCGACTTTGATTGAGAATCGTGGAGAGAGTGTGTTGGTGTGCTTGAGATTTTTGCCATTTTTTAAAATATAGGAAATAGGTAGGCAGGTAACTTAAATTCTGGTATGTGTGCTTTAATTTTAAGTAGGAAGGGCCAGGGCAGATATCACTGTTTCGACTGTAGGCAACCAGTGATATTCTGCTCCTGGAAAATCAAGTTAATAATCTTTTCTTTTTTAATATTAAGAAAATTCTGCTTGAACATTCGTCTTCTTTACTGGCTAACCGTTTGCACTGACTGCAGTTTGATTCTTCTGAGAATAAGCTGTTTGTCTATACGTGTTAGCCTCATTATTATTTGTCGATGTTAGGCGCGTGTTAGGGTTATATTATGTTGGTTCCGAATGTTCTTGCAGAAACAGGTTGGGCTCCGGCCTGAAGCAAGAAGAGGCTTTTACGCCGAAGAGGCTATATGCCGAAGAGGCCCGACAAACTGTCTAGAAGAGGGCAACTACTAATGGCTATCCATTTTGGAGTGTCGAATTTTCGCACTTCCAGAATGGGTGGTCATTCCGTTACTACTAAGTCACTATGCTCGCTTGTAGTTGTAGAGTAATTATAGTTGTAGTAATTTGAAGTAGTTAGTACCACGGGTCGAGGTGAGCTCCCCGTGAAGACTCTGCCCTGATCTGCATAAAACTTTTCGAGTCATTTTTCTTATTAAATAATATTTTCCAGTTTTATTAATATAGAACTTTGCATTAGTTTTCGAGTCATTTTGATATTAAAGTCTTTTCAAACTAAGTTATTAGAATATTTTGTTGATTATTGTCAAAGAGACCTAAAGTTTTTCATTATTCAGATATTTCTTTAAATTTTCTGAAAGTTCATTTTTAAGAATTCATATTTTTGTCACTTTTAAAGTCGAGTCTTTGATTGTTATAAATTTGAGAAGAAGCAGAAGGGTAGAGTGTGATACTGTGTGCAGTAGTTAGAAGTAGTTAGTTCCACGGGTCGAGGTGAGCTCCCCGTGAAGACTCTGCCCCGATCTGCATTAAAGTTTTCGAGTCATTTTTCTAATTAAATAATACTTTCAAGTTTTATTAATTGAATTTTGCATTAAAGTTTTCGAGTCATTTTGATATGAAATTCTTTTCAAACTAAGCTATTATATTTTTTCATTATTATCAAAGAGACTTAAAGTTTTCAATTATTGAGATATTATAATTTTCTGAGTTCAATTTTAAAAGTACATTCTTCTCATTACTAGAGTCCATTTTTTGATTATTATATATTTGAGATATTGAATTTTTGAGAAAAGCAGAGGGGTAGAGTATGATTCAGTGTGCAGAGTTTGCACACTGCCATCCGCGCCGGTCGCAATTTTTTGTCACCACTGGCTGCATTTCTAGTTCCGCGAATTTATCTAAAATCTGATATTAATTCTCTGAGTGTCTCGGAGACACGTTTTCCAACGCCGTGTAGGAATATTCTATAATATATATCTCTTTTAATTAAATTTTTCGAATCTATTTCAAAGACACGCGCGCGATTTTATTTTCTAATATAGAATTATCATAAAAGTTAAAGCAGCTAAGTGACTCGCGAAATACGTCGTACATCGCCGTCTTTGTACGATGCTACTTAAAAACAATCAATGAACCAAGCGTTTGTTAAAAGGAATATTGCCACGATTTTATTCATAAAATACACTTTACATTAGGATGTCTTAACTTGTACAATATCTTGCGATGTTGTGCGAAATTTTCTTTCCAGCCGCGAGTGAACTAAATCAATTTACGATCTTTCCGCGTTTTCAATCAATATCCAATTTCGCGTATAATCATTCAAAGCGGTCGTGGAACCATAAACATTATTTTTACGCGCCGGTTTATCGCGACAAAACATATTTCTGCGAGCGTGACGCGTACTTTTACTTCGATGAAATTACAAACGAAATTAGTGTTGCGAAAAATGATAAACTCATCCGCGGATTTCCATACCGAAGCAATGTCGAGCACGCGTGACAAGTAGTGTTTTCCCTCTTTTATAACTATCTTTTCTTCTAGGATCCAAGGACACGGTAACATTATAATAAATAGAATAAGCTAATAATTCTTTTTCCAGCTTTGCTATTAGAGTCGCGATAACATAGACAAATTGTCGATTTGTCAGCTCGAGTATTATATTAAATAATGCGAAGTATTAAAATCATTCTTGCACTTTTGAACTTTTCTCAATTTTAAATAAAATACAAATTGTAAAACACATTCCCCTGTGGGCCGGGGATAGAATAGGCCCACGGTATTCCCTGCCTGTCGTAAGAGGCGACTAAAAGGGACGTTTTGGCACTATAGTGATCAAAACGTTAGTTTAAGGGGATATCATGCGTCAATTTCACTTCCGTTTTCCGTCGATCGACCAGAGAACGCGATTTCTTTGCTCGTACCGCGTTATTAGCTTCATTTCTATCAACAATTTTTACTTTCAGTCTTATAGCTTCAGTTTTTAACTTTAATATTTAACTTCAACTTTAACTTTCAACTCTTAGCTTCAACTTTTACTTTCAATTTTTAGCTTCAGTTTTCTTCGTAACTTATTTTAATAGTAGAGTCACTTGTTCGTCATTTGTGGCGTTCGTCATAACCCTGCGTTAGAACAACACGAGAAACGGTGTAGTCGGCCAAATAGCCTCATGGCTATTTGGTTAAGCCGCGATCCTGCGATATATTCATGGAGCGTGGCTCTCGTCGGATCATGGTTCCGCCGGTATCTTTGGGTGGCCTAAGGTTGTCTGGAAAGGTGAGCCCGAGTTCGTTCTGGGGACCTGTACACGGGTGGACTGCTATTTGGCGGGGTATGGGACGTATCAGGCTTATCGGTGGCGGCCGGACCGATCAGCCTGATATGGCTTAACCCGTGTACAGTTCGACTTGATGATCTATATCTTCGGATATATTTCATCTTCGATTTGTCCCTGGTTCGGATCTTTCGTGAGGCCCTTTCCTGTAAATCGACCTTACGTTTATCCCATCGTATCGGTTAACCATGGTTTGGCGGGAGTCCCGGTTCGTGGGTACTTCTCAGGACCGTGGTACGAGCCACCGTGTAAGTGTGTAAATTGTTTTACCGTCGAGTTATGGTAAACGTCTAGAGTCACCCGCGTTAGTCTTACCACGAGGTTGCTTTTCTGGTTTGGTCGACATTTCCATTCTCGTGTATTTTTTATTTATTCGCGTTTCGCGGGAAATTGGCGCTTGATGGTGTTGGGTTTGTGTTTGTTATATTGAAACTGGTTTCAATATTTCAACCACGATCGCATTGATAGACGTATCTTTGAGATCGTGGTTATTAGTTTCGCGGTCGCGGTCGCGTGATATCTTTACTTTCCTTCTGAAAGTAAAGCTTTAAGTTCGTTTTCGTTTAAAGGCGGGAGGATGGGAGCCGTGGATAGGGTGGGTCTCCATTAGTAGCAACCTCCACGTGGTGAGACCTGGATCGATATTATTTGCATCGATCGATAATGAAATTTATCAATACTTTTTTGTAAGTCCGATGACCCATAGTCGTTTATATTGAAATGCATCGCTTCGATGCAAATGGTATCGAGCAAATTGGCTACGAGTAGTATATGTATTTATATCTCGTGTTTGCTTTTACTACAGTCAGAAAAACCTAAATTCAACCAGTTTTTTGATTGCCATTTGCTCAATTTTTGAGATAGCGACCTGAAACTTGTACCATTGTTTTAGTTAGGAAATTCTACGCCAGATCAGCCTATAATAGTTGTACTTTTCGAAAATTTCATTTTCCGCCAAAATCTGAAGGGGGTAGGTCAGGATTTTTAGCGATTTTCGTAATTCTCTCGCCATTTCCACAATTTTTTAGATATCAAAATGATTCTTTCACTGACTTATTCGGCTTCGGATTCCGCATCCAAAACGCCCCGGATCGTTTTAATAGCTCAAGAATTACGGAAATGGCAGGCGATTTACGAAAATCGCGAAAAATCCTGACCTACCCCCTTCAGATTTTTGCGAAAAATGAAATTTTCGAAAAGCACAACTATTATAGGTTGATCTGGCGTAGAATTTCCTAACTAAAACAATGGTACAAGTTTCAGGTCGCTATCTCAAAAATTGAGCGAATGCTGAACGAAAAACTGCTTAAATTTGACGATTTTCTGCGATTTTCGTAATTCTTCCGTCATTTCCAGAATTTTTTAGATATCAAAATGATTCTTGCACTGACTTATTCGGTTTCGGATTCCGCGTCCAAAACGCCCTGGATCGTTTTAATAGCTCAATCATTGTGGAAATGGCGAGCAAATTCCGAAAATCGTGAAAATTCCTCAAATTCAGGCGGTTTTTTTAACGGCATTCGCTCAATTTTTGAGATAGCGATCTGAAACTGGTACCATTGTTTTAGTTAGGAAATTCTACGGTAGAACAATGTATAATAGTTGTACTTTTCGAAAATTTCATTTTTCGCAAAAATCTGAAGGGGGTAGGTCAGGATTTTTAGCGATTTTCGTAATTCTCTCGCCATTTCCACAATTTTTTAGATATCAAAATGATTCTTTCACTGACTTATTCGGCTTCGGATTCCGCATCCAAAACGCCCCGGATCGTTTTAATAGCTCAAGAATTACGGAAATGGCAGGCGATTTACGAAAATCGCGAAAAATCCTGACCTACCCCCTTCAGATTTTTGCGAAAAATGAAATTTTCGAAAAGCACAACTATTATAGGTTGATCTGGCGTAGAATTTCCTAAGTAAAACAATGGTACAAGTTTCAGGTCGCTATCTCAAAAATTGAGCGAATGCTGAACGAAAAACTGCTTAAATTTGACGATTTTCTGCGATTTTCGTAATTCTTCCGTCATTTCCAGAATTTTTTAGATATCAAAATGATTCTTGCACTGACTTATTCGGTTTCGGATTCCGCGTCCAAAACGCCCTGGATCGTTTTAATAGCTCAATCATTGTGGAAATGGCGAGCAAATTCCGAAAATCGTGAAAATTCCTCAAATTCAGGCGGTTTTTTTGACGGCATTCGCTCAATTTTTGAGATAGCGATCTGAAACTGGTACCATTGTTTTAGTTAGGAAATTCTACGGTAGAACAATGTATAATAGTTGTACTTTTCGAAAATTTCATTTTTCGCAAAAATCTGAAGGGGGTAGGTCAGGATTTTTAGCGATTTTCGTAATTCTCTCGCCATTTCCACAATTTTTTAGATATCAAAATGATTCTTTCACTGACTTATTCGGCTTCGGATTCCGCATCCAAAACGCCCCGTATCGTTTTAATAGCTCAAGAATTACGGAAATGGCAGGCGATTTACGAAAATCGCGAAAAATCCTGACCTACCCCCTTCAGATTTTTGCGAAAAATGAAATTTTCGAAAAGCACAACTATTATAGGTTGATCTGGCGTAGAATTTCCTAACTAAAACAATGGTACAAGTTTCAGGTCGCTATCTCAAAAATTGAGCGAATGCTGAACGAAAAACTGCTTTAAATTAACGAATATTCGCAATTTTCGTCATTCTTATATATCTTGTTTGTGATAGTAGTGATAAGTTGATCCTATATCTCGTTCGTGCTTATACGTGGCTGTGTCAATACCATTGTCGTTCGAGTAATATCGAACGATATATTGCACTTGAATGCACCCAAGTTTTAAAAGTTCTTAACCCGAGTGCAGCTTTCAATTCGAATTGATTTAATATCGTTAACTCGTTTATGCGCTAGTACGAGAGATGATTTCTTAAAGATTTGATGCACCTTCTCAATTTAAAGTATTAGTTTTCGAGTAATTAAATCACGGATTTTCGCACGTATTTGCTAAGGGTATAGTATCAGTTTTGATGAAATTAATATTTTACAAGGGATGTAATTTTTGGATTATGTTATGGTTAGTATTTAGAATAAATCGTGATTTATTTAAGTTAAAATGTGATTGTTATTTTTAATATTACATTTTGGCCAAGTAGATCGTCATATTTCTGACTCGTTATACGAGTCATCATTGTTGTTAAAGATGGCGGCAACCGCAGCACCGAAGAATGTTAGTACGTATTTAACGCAAAAACAGAATGCTGCAGACAAGGAATTGGCTGCTGAATGGGCCCAGCTTGAAGAGCTTTATAACAAGAGGTATTTAGTGATAAAAAATTTCAATTCGCAATTGTATTTTTAACGGAAAGACTTGATCTAACTTCCCCCGTCCGGTGACTTGCAGGCTTTGGCATCAGCTGACACTTAAATTAGAAACATTTGTCAAACATCCGGCCCTTCAGAAAGGCGATAATCTCGTGCAATTATACGTTAACTTTTTATCTACCTTCGAAAACAAGTATGTATAATAAAGAGGTTTCTTTTCGAAATGAAAGTACCCTAACCTCACTTTATATAATGCGAACTACATGACAATGAATATCTTTCGCTTTTTTTTAAATATATACTTCTAATGTATTTTCCTTATTCAGGATAAATCCATTGTCATTAGTCGAGATACTGGCACTTGTAATACAACAGTTTCAAGATAAACAAGGAGCAATTAAATTCTTAGAGAAAACTGAATCTAAAGTCAAAAGCAGTAATGAAGCTGTTGCTTTATGTAAGGTCCTTATGGGACAGATATTACTTGACAAATTAAATTCCCAAGATGAAGCCAAGAAGATCATAGAAGATGTGGAAGTTATGTTAGACAATGCAGATGGTATAACCACAGTTCATGGTAGATTTTATCTCTTAGCGAGTCGATTGTATCGTCTTCAAGGAAAACATGCAGAATATTACCGTACTGCTCTAAGGTACAGGAATTAGGAACTTCTAGTAAATATTATTGTATATACACATAAAAATCAAACATATTTTCAAAACTGCTTTTTACATTTCAGATATTTGGGTTGCATTGATTTGAATAGTTTAAGTAGACAAGAACAAGAACAGCATGCATTTTTCCTTGGTCTGGCAGCATTATTAGGCGAAGGAGTGTATAATCTTGGAGAATTATTGGCTCACCCTGTGTTACAGTCTTTGAAGGGTACCCCTAATTCTTGGTTGGTTGATTTGTTACAAGCCTTTAATGCTGGTGACATAGTTGCACTGGAAAGATTAAAGCCACAATGGAGTAAAGTTGCTGATCTTGCTGCACAAGAATTGAAACTGAGGCAAAAGATTTCTCTTCTATGTCTTATGGAAATGACTTTTAAACGTCAAGCTAATAACAGGTGCAGATCTAAATTTACTTTTAATTTTCGCTGCATTTTCATTATTATTTTTAAGTTTAATCGGAAATATGTTTTCTTATGCAGGCAACTAACATTTACGGAAATTTCTCAAGAAACTTGTCTACCTCTTGGTGAAGTAGAGTTATTAGTAATGAAAGCATTGGCGCAAGGTTTAGTACGTGGTGCTATTGATCAAGTCGCAGGCACGGTTAACATGACATGGGTTCAACCTCGTGTATTGGATCGCACTCAAATTGCTGGAATGGTTCAACGACTTGATGGATGGTGTAAAGATGTTAGCTCAATGGAACGTTTGCTAGAATCGCGAGCCTCTGAGATTCTTACCCTTTAATATATGTTTCTTCTGATAAAACTTCGATTGATTCATTTGTAAGTTGTACTTCCGTGCCTCGTATAACCCATTGACTTAGCATTATGTTTAATGGAGCATTATCTGAGAAGCATTACTTAATTTTAAACAATACACTTTTGTTTGATTTCATATAGTTTACACAAAGAATACAATTCATGGAAGTATATAACATAAGTAGAATATACCGGAATTAAAGATTTCACCAGCCAATGGGTCAATATAAAGGAATATCTGTGTTCGACATTTTTAATAACAGAATTATAAAACCACATACAGGTGAACATAAATGAAATCTACATTTGTTTTAGATTTAATGTGCTAAAGTAAATAATTAACACAATGTTTAATAGGATATCCATTTCAAGTTTTACTTTGTGTTCACAAAACTTTGTACCATGATCGAATATTAATAATAATGTACATCGACATTTATCATGTTTCTATACTTAATTTTACACTCACACTTTAACACCCGCCGGAAAGTGAATTTTGAAATATACATATACTTTATTTCTTTAACATTGTAGCCAATTAATTTCCTATTACTCTCGAAATGAGCATAATTATAAATAGAATGATGGAATTTTAATGAAACTGTGAGTGACACAATTAAATCATCAATAAATTAATACCATTGTTTATTAGAAATAGCGAACAAAATCACAATGGCCAACCAACTTATTGCGCGCCATTTGCACCAATTTTTGAATGCCCCTTTTAGAACTTCGATATTTGGAAATTCTTTTCCTCAAAGAAGATGATATTAACCTACATAAATTACAAGTTCTATAGCTTTTTGCCACTATTAACTCAAGGTCATCCACGTTTCAAGACTAAAATAGTATTGTTGGGTTTAATACTAAAATGGAAAGTCAGTTTTGGAGCACTACAAACCGGCTACATAGAAGTGATAGATCTAACCTATATCATGTCTGTGGTTTAGTCGCAAACATAACAATTTTAACTGTGACGTTAACCGGTTAAGAGGAACAGAAAATCGCTGAAATTGTAATAGAACTGTAATGAACAAAGAAATGATATAATATAATGATGTTATATGACAACCAGAAAAGTGTCATAAAATATATGGGAATTTAAAGTGCCATCCTGTACTCGTATAACCTATAAAACTGTCGGAGATAGATGCGTAATAATTATTATCTTTAGAACGCTTAGCTATTCAGGCCTACCATAAAATTTGAAAATTATGGACACCACGCCAATATTAAAGCGGCCAAAGCCGACTGACGACGAAGATGACTTATTCCGAATGCAGGAAGAATTTCTAAAAAATAAACAACAACCGTCTGCCAAAGTCATAGATATGCGCGGTTTGATGAAACCTGCAAATAATGCTACTTCTACAGATGCAAAACAAACTAATGTGGCTACTGGCAAAGTGCGTTCCAGATTTTCTGAATTAAAGAGACTTAAATTGCAAGAGAGGGTATCCACTTCCCAGACGAGTGGTGATATTATAAACCCTCAAATTAAAAATGAAACTGAGAAGAATTTAACCAAGGAACGACAAGATACAATTCATAATTTGCAAATTGATCCATCAAATGTAATACTAGGAAACATTGTTGAGAAGAAATATGAAAGCAGTAAATTAGAGTTTAAGTCCTCTCAAAAATACTCAGGAATGGGCTTCCCAAAAGTTTTCGTTTCTTCTAATATGGTATTAGTTTCATATTTCACAATCTTAAAACTGTTTTGATTATATTGATTACATTGAATAATGTAACACTAAATTCTTTCAGAAAACTGACACTGGTCAGAGTTTATTTTGGCAACAAATAACTCAAGAAGAACATATAGTAAATAAAGCAGAAAATTCTCAGGATACCAATGGCTCATCTACTACTGAAGGTAGTGTTGTCATAGAAGGACCATGGGCAGCAGAGATTCATCAAGAAAATTTGGAGCGATTGAGTCAGATGAGTAAAGAAGATATAATTAGAGAAAAGAGTAAACTTGAAATGACTCTTCAACCAGATTTAATACAGTTTTTAAAAAATAGAAAGAATAAGAAAAAGAAAGAAGCAGAGAGTACAGAAAAATTAGAGAAACTTTGTGTTTCTAATGAGAAGGAAGCCATGATAATAACTGAAGAAAAGGTACTTACAGAAAAGACCACAGAAAAACAAGATGACAATACATCCAAAGATAATGAAACTGCACATATGGAAATTGATGCAGTAAATGAAGAAGTACCTGAACCTCCCAAAGAATTGATAAAGCAGGCAAAAGAAAAAGGTTGGATCCACATGGATTCTCTTGAGGCAAATAAGTTAAAGTGGATGCAAGATATACCTGTAGATAACAAAGACCAACCTACACCACATGAATCATACAATGCTCGTTTTGATTTCAATGGTAAAATCCCATAATATCAATGTTTTTTCAATATTTTTTTTACCTTGATGACACAGTAAATAGATTTGTTTGTTAAACAGGTTTATTATTACCCTATAAGGATGAAAGTGTATCTCTAGAAAAAGGTCTCCACCATCATGGAGAAGAACCTGAACGACCTGGGTATTCACTACAAGAATTATTACAATTGAGTCGGTCGTCGACACAACAGCAACGCTGTACGGCTCTTACGACTCTTGCGAACATTATAGAGAAGAGTCGCAAGGGTTGGTACGATAAGGCATTGCAACCAGCACCACTGACTGCATTGAGCCAAAGAAATCTTTTACTTTTATTGAGATTCTCCCTCGATGACACATCAGTAGCTGTAGTTACAGCAAGTTTGCAAGCACTCAGAGCTTTTCTGTACAGCGATGCAGACGAAGTTTGTTTGGATAGACTATATGGGTTTAATAATTATAAAGAGCCTGTTTTACATGTACCGAGAAATGACGTTACCGATACCAGTAACTTGAAAGATCACGAGTTAGCGCAGTTGGATGCAGTTGCCGCTTTATTAAGAACAGACATTGTTCTGAGGATTAGGTATTTTTTAAATTTTATCTTTATTGTAATATTGTTTCGACGAATCGCAGGCATATGTTATACTAATTTAATTAATTAATTTAATTAATACATTTGTAGGTATATTTTAAGTGAATTGCGACCACCACCAGTTGGTGTGACATGTGCATTAGAAATATTAATTCGACTTGCAAGGCATTCAAACATAGCCCCGATAAATATTGCAAGTACACCGTATTTATTAGACACCATTATAGAAAACTTTATGCCATTATCTGCAGATTCATTGGGTTCGTATTTTGAGAACTCTCGAGTACTAATGATATTTCTGCATTATATTGATAGTTCACATTTCCTTCTCTTACAGCAATGCATGAGGTGATAAATAATGTCTACGGAATTCCTGTGACTGCTGCGGTCAGATTTTGTCGCATTTTACTTTGTTATGGCGGAAAACCCGTCGCTCAGAGATTGGACAGACTTAAAATCGTAGAGAGAATTATATCATACGTTAGCTCTGACGCAGGGTAATTTACAGTTTTTTTTATGAATCATCTCATAACAATATGTACTTGAATAAATATATAAACACACTCATATTTTTTTCAGAAAAGGAAGTTTCCTTCTCAGTATCGAAACTTTACGATTATGGAAAACATTGCTGCTTCATGAAGTAGCGGTGGATAGTCTTTCCGGAGCCCAATTAATTCTCATATCCCAGTTACAACTTCTCTTAACTAATCATAATCTCCAACATGCATCCGAACTAGCTTGTGAACATGCGGCAGCATTAATCGCTGTTGCAAGTTGTTTAACACCGCTCAGGGCAAATATATCGGTGCTGTTATCTAAATGGATTTCACAACTACCATTATTAATTTCTCCTACGGTACTTTTCACCTATTCCTTGTGTAAACCTGTCGCAAATAATCAATTGAATCTAAAATTTTGTATGAATGAAAAAATGTCTACTTTTACAGTGGGGTACCACGAAACTTATCGCCGAAACGTTATTGGCTGTTGATGACGCCTCTGCAGTTAAAAAATTAGTTCTATCGAAGCCTCAAGTGGTGGCTAAGCTTGGGTGAGATTTTTTGGATATGATTTTCATACGATACTGATCATTTTCTGTAATAATGATTATATTCCACAGTTCAACGTCCAATTTATTGAGTGATTGTGTCATGGCTACTGATCGTGAGCCGTCCTCACTTCCGAATCTCGGCGTATTAACTCAAGATGGACAATTACAGCCTATAGTGTCTCAACAATCTTGTATACCTTTTCTAGCAACGGCACTAAATGTATTGCTTAAGCATTCTTCCACAGAAGAAATTCAAGGGCTGTTTAGTCTTGAAGAGTTCTGTAGGTATTTAAAAAGATTGGAAACATCGGACTGGTCTTTAGAAAGATCATGGTATACGAGGTTCGAATTATTCTTTTTAACTACTGTGGTTAACGCAGCCTTCGTTGTTAAAGATAAACTTAATACCGAAACAATGTACATGATTTGGAAAATTGCCATTAAACTCGTATCGTCTCTGCCAGCCGATTGTTCGTCCAGTGTAAAGGATATGCTTAGAATAGCTTTATCACATGAAAAGATGCATCTACAAATTGTAGTGAACGAATTGGCCAAACTAAACTTGGATTCAAATATCGATGATATCAAAATGAATTTAAACTGTGACGTGACGTCGATGTACGAACAATACGTCGCGTCGAATGGTGAATGGGATCAATCAGCAATGCCGAAAGATTGGCTTTACTTACCTTTAGTACATATTTATACAAAGTGCAGAAACGGTGTCCGGTGTGACGATAAAGATAGAGCTAGTATTTTAATTTTACTCAGCCTAGAATTAATCCTACCGGATTTGATCGACAAGTTGTCGCAAAGCTTGAGATTCAGCAGATTGGTATTGGTATATTTATGCGATACGTTGTACCTAAATAGAGATGTGTCCCCGTTACTTTCCAGAGCAGTTTCTACTTTACTGAAGGACAACTATCAGAAACTCAACTTCACCGTGGATGTACCAGGGCTCAGTTCGTTCACTGATTTATTCACAGCGATGTGCGAGCATTTCTGTTCAACCTCTTATGGTGATTTCGGTTTCTCGATGGCCTTATTGGTACCAATCGCGCAGAGACACGACGTACATTACAGAAAACTGTTATGGTCCGAGCATGCGGGTTCGCTTCGATACCTTAGATTACCTGTAGAACAGTTAGTTATTCCCTTGAAGGAATATCTCTATCCTGTCGAAGAGGATGCGTCTCTGATAGAAAGTTATATAACGGCACTTGTTAGGGGAATCGTGAAACAAAATTGGTGTCCTATTCCCTATGCGATCGCCGTGCATCATTCTGCGATCTATATCAAACAATCGACGAATCTGGCAACGCGAATGAGAAGACAGATCGAAAAATTACCTAATAAGGAACTTTCTGCTATTCTGTTACATTACGAATCAAGTGTGTGAAGAGCTGTAAAACGTCCATAATTTAAAGGAGAAAGAAAATGAATAATAATTCATTTTTATATCAAAACATATTTCTTACTTAAACAGATGAATTATCCTGCTACCTGTAATAAAGAGGAATGTGATATATATTTGTTAATGTTATACTATGCACGCACAATGCCTTGGATTTTTTTTGTAACGCTATTGAATACGTCGAATCTCGTTCATCAGAAATATGAAACGATTGATTGAAGGGATAAAGAATTTATTTTCAGTCGGCCGTAAAGTATACAGACACCAGTATTATCAGATAGACAATTAAGAATGTTAATTAAAGAATAGGAACAATCTGTATTCACAATTATGCAAAGCATAGAGGCACGGTTTGGTCGTCATTGTTGATTGCAGAAGTTTTTAACGAACGTCAGTGCTAGAATCTGTTCGGTGTGGTAATCGAAATATCTGCGGCGTGTTGTTAACAGCTAAAATGTATAGTATATATATATAAAGAATGTACATAGATACATACATATGTCTTAGTTTTAATAATACACATTCACGAATACATTCAGATATTCGCGAATGATTTTAATTGGGTCGTTGTGATTCTAAGCTCTTAGAAGAATACGGTCCCGACTTTTTAATAAGTGAAATTAATCGTGGCGCAGCGAAGAGCAACTACAAGTAAAACTAGACACGAGAATATTGAAAATACTTTCTATAAAATAAACATTTCTATGGTACCATTGTGTAAATTTATTTCGGCGCACAATCATATGTCTAATCGTTCTACGTTTGCCGTATCGTATGTACAATTGAATACAAAACAATGGTTACCACGCAGCTGGGGTGCTTTATAAATCGGATAAATACAAAAAATGGAAACTTTTCTAAAACGTAAGACACGACGACTGTCTCACAGTCATAAAAATGCAAAAGTATTGACTACTCGGTCACGATTCAAACGAACAAGAAAATCGGTAAAATTTCCGTCTGAATAATACGTATGAGAACTTTTATCACTCATGTTACATATAAATAAATTAACCGGGTTGTTTGTCTAGAGGTCGAAGAACGCTGTGCAGCAATATATTCAAGTATCTATAGACTTTATAATGGCAATTATGAGGTAAAACTCATAGCTGTGTGTGTGCCCTACAAGACGCGCTAGTAACCATTAGAAATTGCATAGAAAGAGTTCTCATGGTAGTGCGTTATCACAGGAAGAGAGCCTAAAAAATATCGAAAATTAATAGCATCAGATTTTTCTTTAGATATAAATTATGAGTAATCGATAGTACTGATACATATATTGTTACGTGAAACTTGTTCTCTATCGAAACGAGCATTTTCGTTGTTTATATTAATCGGCATAGTTTAATTCTTAGTCTTTGCAATTATATACGTCTAACTACTTTCTTTTTGTTTGTGTTCGAAGTTATTAAATCAGTATATGTATTTACAATACTATTCAAGACATTCTAATTTGATATACGTCTTAATATTTTCTGTCGCATCCGACTTGACATTTTTACAATTCGATCAAACCACTGATTTTAACTCTTTTTATCTGAGAATATTAATTTTTTCATGGTATATATATGTATTGAGTATAGAATTTATTAAATTCAACTCGCATTGCAGTGTTATCGGCTACTTTATTCGTGTTGCGTTACAGTTATCACTTGCAAAAATAATATTTCGTTAGATTTCCGTAGCCAGGAATTTTACAACGACCTTGTCAGCTTTCAGCTAATTTACATACGATGGTCGGGATAAGCCGGTTGTCACGTAACTTTTCATTTTTACGTTTGGAACGGTCAGAAACATTGGGCAATTACTTTCATTCTCCTTTTGATCTATTTTCGTACGGTATTAACATCTGCGTCACCGTTCGTCCCTTACGCTCGCAATAACGCAATGATTAGACCGCAACACCTCGACGACACGATATTCAGTGGTATACGTATATTGCTATCTACAGTATCGTTTTACACTGTTTTAAAGAGATTGTGCTACAGATATTACATCGAAAGCTCTACGAGACTTCATATTAACAACAGCTTAGCTGTTTATTTTGAAACTTGCTGAAACTTCAACTTAAAAGAAATCGAATTAAGGAAGTCTATATGTAGAAATTGACACGGTATTATACACATTAACACACGATATTTTTAATAAAAAGAAAAATAGGAGACTTATATCATGTTTAAAACGAACAGCTGATCTGTTGTTACGTATGATATAGCAAATTAAATAATATCAATTTTATGTTACCGTCACTTCTATCGACGTATATTAAATCTCGTTTAATCTGGCTGGTTTTCCGGTCGATGTTACAGCAGGCCCTTAATAATTCTAAGACAAAACTATATTTTTTTTATATATCTTTTTGCATAGTTGTATTCGTATCTACAATCTTGTCTAGCAATTATTAAAATCCTGGTAACGAATCGATACTCGAGACAAATCAAAGATCTAATTTACGTTATACATAGATATCTATACATATGTTCTCTTCAGTTTAGAAAAATAGGAGAATAGACCTTTACTTTTACCGCGACGTTACGTAATCGACAAAACGGATGTTATCACTATTTATCCACCCGTTAAGGGTTTTTAAAAAACATCGTTTCCTATACGTGTCCCGTTTATTATACCAATTACTACGTTACGTATACCCTATTATAATAAGCGATCGATGTCAAATGAAACTGTTAAAAGTCCCTTCATCCTGCCGTCTCACCTTTCAATATCAATATACTTATCAATTTCCACTCTAATCTTCCTCCGCTCATCTTTCCACAAAGATCCTCAAATACAATTGAACAGGTGTCACTATAACCATTGAATTAACATAAATTCCCGTAGTATCCTGTCGTCAGGATCTCTTCCTCCACGTTATCTCAACCCCCCCATCATCGTCGTGCGAATTTATCGGTAATCGAAGAGCATTTACGAAAAAAGACAAAAAAACATCATCATCATTACCTTCCCCCATTCTACCCTACGTAATAGCTTTCATTACATTCACCCCGACAGATTGCTAAGACTCTATGCCTAATTTCCTGTAGGTTTCCCTGTCGACGGTCACCAGTCGACCCTCGACACTCGAGCAGTCCAGCTCGATGCAATGCAACCTGGCACCCCATTCGCAGTGGCTCTGATCATCCTGCCGGTAGTACTTGATCTGCAGACACGTGGTCAGGTAACCGGAACCAAGGACCCTCATGGCGATCGAGAGTTCCTCGCGGTGACCCCGAGCACTTGCCGGAATACCTTGTGTGCTGTGATAAGCGCTGTAGGCGCAAGCGGTCCCGTCCCGGGCACGCTCCACCGCTTCCACCACCTTCCCTCCTATGCTCAGGGACCTGGAAACGTCGGAGGTGAATTGCTTAGGTGAGTTTCATCGAGTTCTTATCAGAGAGGGTTAATCGTGGGATCAGTTGGATGTACATACAAGAAATGACAAAAATGTGTGTGTGTGTTTTTTTGTGGGGTATGGGGATTGGTTGGGACTGAGTTAGGATCTGGTTAGGTTTTTGGGTTAGATCTGGTTATCTATACATAGTCTGTACTCTGTAGAGAAGACATATTTGATGGACTTTCTATATGTATAGTATGAAATGGGGATGTTTCAAAGGAATCGAGTCATATGTTTGTTTATGTTATTTATAAGTTGACATATAAACTGTAAAGTTGTTAGAGGGGTTTGATATGGAGGTGTGTACCTAGATTCAATGACCCCGTTACCTGGAAAACCTGCTGGTTAGTTTTCCCAGGAACTCGATCACCTCGGGTCACCTTCCACCTAAGACTTCTTATCTATCTATGTAGTTACTACTCAATAATTTGACAGTAATCACCACCATCAAGTCACTGAATAATTTTCCAATTTTCTACTGTCTACCAGATTTTTCTAAAATCATGAAATCATGACTAAAAATGAAAAATTAGAGAACGACTGTATCCCTCTTCGTAGTCACGTGTAGCAGGTGGTAGATAATTTTTCAACGCGGAAACGGGAAGAATGTAGAGATCGATCAGTTACTAGTTTAACACGATTAGTCAATCACTAGTTTAACACGACTTGTATTACATCACGGTAACATTTTAAGTCTAGCTTATACAGCTCTTGGTAGCTTCGATTAGGAACATATACTTTTAATCATAATTCTAACTATTATTGTAGCGATGATAAATAAAATTATTACAACAATTACACTTTGTTCGCGAAAGTTTCACAGATCGAATATTGTATTAATTCGTGAATTTAACTCATGATAAACGAAATATGGATACTTTCAATTTCCTATTCTTTCGACACTTTTTATTCCCGACTCTTAAAATTGCGATATTCATTTTATTGGAAAAAAAACAAACACTGACAGTAGTTTCGTTTATCGCGCTTGGATTTCGAACGGGATTCTGGTGAATGGAAACTGAGGTGTGTATGGGGAATATAAATCGGATTCCGATACGCGATTACACCATGTTCCAACGTTATGAAATAGATAAATTCATAATCCGTGGGTCTTTAATATGCAAACATCAAATTTTCGCGTTATACGTATAGCTCCCCGCGGCATATCGTAATTTTCGTTAACACGTCAATTTTATTTCTAGCTAACGTTCCAGCAGTTATTCCGGCAATAACCGTGTTTCCGCATACATACAATATTCCGATCGAATTATTCATAAAGCCAGTACCGAAGTGCATAGAAGCGAGTGTCCGTTATTGCATTTCGATCGGCTCGTACTTAAATACAAAATTATTCTACCATTTCTCTGTCGCGTCTATCATTTTCATAATCCCATCATAAAAATTACACAGACATTTATATTTAACTCTTTCCAAATCAGATTTTTTTTTTAAATATATTTCAAACACATTTCAAATCTCGTTATTCTAAATCGTACGTGTCCCGAGAGACTGAAAATGGTGTAAAAAAGTAAAGAAAAATTGACAGAAACAAGAATCCAGATTCCATGTACGAAGACTGTTTTGATAACAGGGAAGAGAATTGAATTTTCTCGTTTTAAAAAAGAAAAAGTTAATTTGAACAGGTAGACAGGTTCAATTATAGGTAGGCAACGAGGCAGCCTGCTGACCCGATCGTAAATCGATAGAGAAACTTGTGACAGCGGAATCAACGTTATACGAACTTGCGCTTCAAATCCATTTGCATCTTTCGCCGGGTGTATTTGGAATTCAGAACGAGTTTCCCCCGGTTCTATTGTACGCCACGTCCGACGCGTATTTCGGAAACCGTAGTCATCTACAAAACATCCGCGATTTCGTGGTTCGACGTTATAGACCATTCGTGGAAATTCTGACTTTTATTGTTATTTTTTCCGGTCTTGTTCGCGATAATTCAAACTCGAATTGAAATTAAACAATGTCCAGCAATTTCAACAAAAACGAACCAATTCGAACTATACTGTACATACATGGACTCTTTGAATGTATCAATCAATAAGATTCTTTATGTATTGAAAAATACGTTTAAGTACACACGTTGCAACGAATCGAATTCTATTGACGAAGAAACGAACAGATTTTCCAAATACATACGTGAATTCATACGAAGTGTGTTTTAAATACGTTAATACGTTCTGCATAGTTACGGATGCAGCTTGGCTTAGGTTCAAAACACGTTGATATTTTTAGCCCTTTTTTGTTAAAACAGAGTATAAATGCATGCCAATGAACCCCGCACCGTATCAATGTCGAGCATCATTCACGTGTCAGAAAGTTTTCATGACTGAAAACCACGAGCATAAGGTACATTTATATCGTGGGACGTGGTTTCGTGAGAAAGATGTATTATTGCTTGGATTTATTCCATCCAGATTGTTCCATGTGAATCGCCAGCGAAACGGCTTGTCGTTAATATAAATTCTGTTTTATAAAAGAGGAACGTAAATAAATAACGGGTCGTGCGTACAGTGGAAAAAGGAAACATATTAAAGAATGTCTGGTTTAATACATTGAATTAGCAACGTTATCGCAGCAAACGTGCATCCGGCTTCTCCCTTTGTTTCGCGAATTCATAACTGTTTCTGTTTGTGATTTAATGATGCATAAACTTTATTAATTGAAATGAACTTTGATGAAACGGCAGTTGCTTCGCAGGTGCGCCGGGGAGCACGAAAGTGCAAGGAGACGAACATCATCCCTATCGAATTAATTATACAAACAGTAATTAACATCCATGACTACTTTAACTTGAATCCCCCTTCGTTAATACAAATACATACACACAGAGGGATAATGCTGATACCGTTATTCTAACGGGATATTCTCTCGTGAAAAGATAACAATACGTTTCATGTGCAACGTAACAAGTCATCTTAATAACATTCCATTTTTCTTCTTATTCAAGAGATATCTATGATCAAATAAAAATTGTATTTTATTTCCAAGTCTCTCCGAAAGCATTGTAAACTCTACCCTGTCTTTTACTGTGTCGTAAAGCAAGTAGATACAGATGTATATGTCATGTATCGCTGCACCCAATACATTTGCTTTAAAATATTGATACCAAACGAATGTTGTCTTTTCATCGTTAAATAATACAATAAAATCCAACGAAATTCTCCGTGTATATATTCCTAGTGTCACGGTACCTATAATTTAACACATTCAAGCCTCCAGTGACCAAAAGACCTAAGAACTATTGCGACATTACCCTTTTTTACCGCGGTGTCGTAAAGAAAGCAGAAGCAGTGTTTTTTAGGGCAACGCATTCGTAGCCCGTGTCGATCAATCGCAATGCCGGGATCGTTTTAGCGAAACAGCCGGCGGATATATTATGTCGACAATAGGACAGACGGGAAAGAAGTTTCTTGGTGAGTTACGAATAGTACCTGAAGGCGCGCACCGCCGATCGATACACCATCACCGTTCGTGAAAAATGTAGCAAACTCCGAGCCATAACTATCGTAACATCGTCACTGTGTTACACGACTTACTGCGCTCCATTGCCGTTTCGATCCGGCACTAAACATCGACACGCTATTTCCTACAATTAATTATTTTCACCCTTTTTTAGCGTGAAAATGGAAAATCTGGCGTTAAAAGATTCGTGGAAACGGATTCTGTTTAGAAATGATAAGGGTTTTGTGTATTTAGTTTGTATAGAATGAAATTAGTGATATGTGTAATGAAGAATCACTTTTTTTTTTGGTAAAGCGGAATTGGGAAAAATAAGGAATATGGTGAATAATTTGTGAAAGTCATGGGACAGTGACATTTACGTTCACTTAGAGAACAGTCTTGTGTTGAATACTTTAAACGAGATACTCGAGTTTTATGATCATTCGAAATGAAAATAAAAACGACTCGGTGAGACAATATTATTCATGGAGTTATGTATACAGGGTGTTCTATATTGTTCTTTCGTTTCAGAGGTAACGAATAGAAATGTTAGTTAATAGATTTTGATGATTAAATGTATTTATAAAGACGAACGCTATCTTGAAATTACTGTTTCTATCGCTTTTCATCCTTTCGTTACTATTAAACTGCGATTATTTACGTGCTTAAGTACATCTTTTCTAGTTAGAGAGTTTCATACGTTCCAGAAGAAAACAATTAGCAAACAACTGTTTGCCGCAGCTGGCTGTTTACCATTGGCCTTCCATGGAGGAAACACATATTCGCGTGAACATCCGCATAAACATCCGCAAAGTTTACCGGAGTAAACCTGCAACACCATCTACATATACATATATACAGGGTGAATAAAAATTTCGTTGCATTTAACAGTGAGACGATAGAAACTTGAGAAATGAAATGAAATACCAGGTATATCAGGGACTAGTTAAAAATGAAATAAGAGTAAAAATTGATCCATTTTCTCCATCAACCTATCAAATCCAGTTTCTTCCGTACGAAAAATAATTATTATCGAATAAACTAAAGACACTTTGCTCTCTGATTCATTTCGTACGAATTTCCTGAGCCTCTCGACGATTCGACGTAGCCATTGGAAAGCAAGTCGAGGGGCTCTTACGATTTCCTAACTAATTCAGAGTTTCGCGTGCAAGCAGAATCTCGCAGAACGGAATCGAACAGATTCTACCCAGGCGTCTGTGGTTTAATGACGATGATATCATGTGAGTCAGTTGATGTACGATAAACCGGTACACAGGGTGCATTTCGTTCGATTTTTCATCGTTCGCGATCCGGCGTTATCAATCGTATCAATCTGCGTCGCATTAATTCTTATTTCAGTGGTCGTGTATCGATGATATCGCGCGATATTTCCAGGGGAAAGGTGTTCCTCGTTATTCTATCCCGATAACGTCTCGTTTCGAGTGAAATACTCGGCCGATAGTCGACACGCGTTTCTCCGGTGAATTTCTCCGCGGACGGAGAAGAATCAGGAATTTTTTTTTCCTGGTTTTTTGACGAAATGAAAAATCTTTGCTACTTTTAATAATATTTATATATGTATATATATATTATATTGGTCGATTTTTTAAACGAGGTTGTTTCAGTCACCGATAGTAGTAGCCTGTAACTTTACGACCTATCATTGTATGTATACATGTATGTATGTATGTATGTATGTATGTATGTATGTATTTACGTACGTGCTAGTAATCTACTATTCGTAGGATTTCCAAGTGAACCGATATCAACCGCTGTATTATGCAGTCGAGCTTTTCAAACTTGATACTTGTTTCTTGACAGAGTAAGGGTGACGTGTGCGCCTTATCCGCAACCTGTCGACCACTATATATTTCATATTTAAATAGCGAATTCTGCCGCAGTGCTACGCGGGGAAACGAACATTGTCGACCACGAACAAATTCCCAAGTTCTCCCGTAAAATATGAAACAGATTCATTTTCTAATCTCGCGGCACACCGAGTGACGTTCTCTAAGACGCTCCCGTCGTTCCCGGTGAATTATTTCGAGATTTATTTGAAAATTCTATTCACCTTTCGCAACGAAACGAGCCTTTGTTGCACGTCTAGCGAACGTAAAAATGCAATCGTACCTTTTCCGCTGACTTTCGCGAGCGAAAAAAAAAGAACGGTGCCGTTGTGGCATTGAGAGCAGCGAGATCAAAGGGGAACTTTGAAAAAAAAATAGTTCCGACGGGTCTCATTAGGAAGAACGGTGTTTAACAGAAGCATCCTCGAATTTCGCGAAAAGACGACGGGAGAAGACTTTCGGGGCAACCTGAAAACACAACGTTAATCGAACATCTCGCGCACCCGGGGGTTCGCGCTTTGTAATGAGGGCTTGAAAATCGCTGACGCGTGTCTCGGTAGAGCATTCTATTATGCAGACACTTACACGCTCGTTCGGACTAACACTTATACGTACGTAGAAGGAAAATAAAGTGAATGCTCGTTGGATAACGGATGAATCTTTTTTTTTCTCGTTTCGAGAATAATTGAGTTACATGAAAAATAATTATTAGAGGATTAAAGTAGTTCTTTTTTTGTTGTTGTTGTAATAGTACTAGATACGTGTATGTTTTCATTTTATTTGCTGTCTTTGCTACGGTGTAAAGAACGAATTACTCTTGAAAGTCTTTCTTTTCTTACATAAGTTTAGCTAGTTGTTTCGAGGTGCATCCAGGCAAATTGGATATTTACTAAAGTATGTTCTTATTGCGTTAGAATAATTCAATATATTATTTTGCAATTTTCTATCTATTATACGCGTGCGTGATGGTTCGATGTCGCGTTTTTGAATCTCGGCGATGAATTGTACGGTCTCCGTTACAGATTTTTCAGATTTTTTCGGCGGTTCTTTTCTTTTCTTTTTTTTCTCGTGTGTGTCTATCGATATACATATAGATTCAGCTAGGAGATTCCTCTTTAAATTCCACGGCTAGAACAATCTTCATTACTATACGATGAATCTACCCTCAATGTTGCCATTTCCTATTCAGCCGATTTTTTTTTTCAGTTTAATGTTGATAATTCACCGTAACAATCCACTGTTACCGCAGAGTGGCTCTTTTCATATATTCCCTGCTATCACCAAATTCTTTTAGGGAAAGAGTCAAAAATTCAGAAAATCGACAACATCACTGTTCGATCGGAAATTTCACTTACAATTAGAATATCATCATACTCTAAGATAGTTTTTTTTTTAAATTTTCTAAATAACAAAACATTTGCAAAACTTTAGAAAATTCTCAATTTGTATGTATATATAATACATTAATGAATTCAATTAATATAATTTTCTGTTCATTCAAAAACTAATCTTAAAATATATATTGTTAATTAGATAAGTTCCGTTATCCATTATTTTCACAGTCATAATTTTGCTTAGAACAGGTACACATCTATCATAAATTTAGATTTTTTAAGAAAGACGGTACTGGAATACTGATATCAATGGTCACGGCATGAACAACTCGAGTGGCACAATAGCTTTGGTACTAAATTCATTCCTCGGACACGTAGAGCATCTTCGAAACGGCGAATTTAAATTTATCCGGAGCAGAAGGGCTTGTAACATCACACAGCCTTACCAAATAAGCACGCTCGGGCAGATAAAGTCTCAAGGGTGCGGTAAATAAGTTATTCCGACGTACTATTCCGCGTTGAATTACCACCAGGCGCTTTTAATATACTTATTTGATCAACTCGGCCCCTTGAGTGGCCGACCATATTAAAAATTTCAAGGAACTTTAACCGAACTGAATTAACAATAATTACGTGTCTACCATTAATGTATATCAGACAGTCACTTAGAACCCACTTCTTTTTTTCACTTGACTTTCAAACGTTTTATCTAACGACGTCCGACATTAGTTTCTCGAGTATCGGATATGCAAAAATTCTCGATAGATATTTTCACGTTTAAATTCAACCAGTTTATTTCAATTCCTTTCAACATGAACTACACGGTTATTCGTCGAATAAGTAACGATGCTTGAAGAATTTCTAGAACGACATAAAAATTGGTATTGTCGACAAAAATTAGTTACATTAATTAAACAAAAAAACAAAAGAATGATTCCATTGCACTGGTATACGTAAATCATCGGCAAGAATTTGTTTAGAACTAAGAAATATCGTAACAATTCACCGAAAATATCGGTCGTTAACATAAAGGAAACACTGACGGATGTCGAGCTTATTCTCGCAGCCACTTACTCACTGCGCCGTCATGAAATTTAAATATTTGGAGCTTTTGTTAATTAACATGCTCCCGGAGAAAGTATACGAGTGCCCTGTGCAATAAGTGCATCGCGTGATTCAGGTTAATCAGGTACGACCTTAAGACGGTTAAAATTCTACGCGATTTCGGCGATAGCGCGGGTAAAAGTCAGATCGAACCGCGTTCCAAGGAATTCTTTCGGTATAAAAAATTCACGAGCATTATTACTCTATTCTTGCGAAAGTTTTTACGGTGGACCTTAATATGTAATAAGTTTCCATCTTGTACCTGGCAGGTGAGCTTGTTTTACGAATCATAGAGAATTCAAGAGTCTCGAGTGTTTCCTGTTGGGCACTTTAAAAAGTTATTTATCTCACATAGAAGATAATTTATCATTATTTCAGTTAAAAAAAAACTTGTCCTATTCGAAGATACAAAAAGTTAATATAAGAAACTTAAGTTTGATTATAATACAGTTTGACGAGTAACTTTTGAAGATTCGATTTATCGTGGCAATTGCGTTATTGCCGTATTACTCGTAATTATTTAAGCGTATTCAGAAAAGCTTTCCATATCGCAATTACCGTCAAGTAATTTTAGTAGCTGCGGTTCGCGTGGCGAACAGCTTCTGATTTTCCTGCCTATGTGAGAACTGCCGTGATATACATAATGCCAGTCGATATTTCAAAGCGGTCGTGCACGATTATGTTCGACTCTGGATGTTGCCCGCGTTTTGTTCATTACGGCATAATGATACGTTTTCTGAATGAAAACTCGATACATCGATCCGTGATTCTAATTATGCCGGCCGTAACAAGCACCAAAACACATTGATCAATGTCCACGGATGTACAAAGTATAATATATGTATGTATATCCCGATTTAATGAAATTCTCTACTTTCGTACGGTGACGTAGCAAATTATGAATAATAAATTCTCTGAAATCAAGTTATAATAATAAAATGTTATTCGTTGACACTGTTGACCTGTAAAATTATTTTATTATACTAAATGACAAGTTTTTATCAAATGTCTCATCGAATTGAAAGTATTAAGTTTAGTTTTCCGAGATTTAATAAGCCGCGCGAAGTTCGAACAACTGTCCAAAGATCGTCTTCGTGCATTTAAACTAAAATCGCGATCGATTACGAAGTTTTCCAGTTCATGGCAATGTATGTATGTATGTATGTATGTATGTAACGTATGTATTACCGACACGTAATGGCACCTGGTGTACTCTCACCTCCTATGACACAGTTCCATCAAACGCGCCCCTGTTTTGCAAACCCTCTTTATATTTAGGACCAATCTATCGCGAATATTTCTTCTCGTATACAACGTCCCTCTTTTTTTTCAAGACACTTCGTAAATATTTATTTTCTAAACATCCTCCGGTTACTTACGTTCACGGTAGATATTTCTGTAAACACCCTCATGCGTATCGTTCGCATAAATGTATACGTGCGTGGAAAAGTGTACTTCATTGCCAAAGAACATGTTTTTTTTTCTCCACGATCTGTTTTAATTCATCACGGATCAATATTTCGTTAAACATTATTCTTAGCTATGAAAATTTTACAATAATCACTAACTTGAACTATAAATAATATCAATTATACATATGTATGTATATAAACATATAAGATATCTATTTAATAAAATCGCTTACGTTTTACCGGAGCTACCTTAGACCGTGCAAAAGATAAAAAAAAAAACACGTACCTCCTACGACGATATAATTAACTTTGTAATCGTCCTGGTAATCAAGGTCAAGAAAGAGTTGACATTTTAATGTATCTCCGAGAGAGACATTACACGCGATTAAGGGTTAAGCCAGCGTGCCAAGTGTCCTTCTATCGAGAAGATCGAGACAAAGACGTTTTATACGTCCGTACGTTTATCATCCGGATAGTTTAGTCCCGACATTACGGCCAACACGAAACTCTTAGTATTCCTATGCAGTAACACTCGGTAATCCCGCGATCCCACGGGGATATCAGTCGCGAATTGAGAATTATCGTCGATTTTCGCTTTATCCACTTACACGGACAAATGTCCACTATAAAGCTCTTCTCGTGCTATTAAGGCGAACCGTGCGCGAACGATGGGAATTTCATTCGCATTGCAGAAGAATTTTAACGACTGTTAGGCGAGCGAAAAGAAATTCGCCCCGATGACGAAAGGAACTTTACGTTTCGTACTTTCCGCACTCGATTTTCCTACGGTCTTGACGTCCATAAAGCGAGGAATACTTCGCGTAATTCGGATTGGAAGAATGGTGCTTTATTTCCTATTCCATTGTGTAGCTGAGAATGGTTCACCGTGGGGACATATTATATCCTGATATTCTATTGTAGGTTGTAGCCAATTATTGAATTATATCTGCTGTAAGGGTGAACGGAGAACGGAGAACGTGGATCTTTCGATATAGATAGTTTGATTAGAAAATTATTGTAGATAGATAGAAGAGGTACAGTGTATGTGTTATAGATATAGAGTTTTTCTTCGTACGTGGGAAAAGAGTAGTAAAATAATGTTTGTGAATTATATCATTGTCAGAGTAATAATTCGTTTGTGTGCGATGGGTGAAAATGTTATTTCTGCACCCCTCGTCACGTGAATAAACAACTTTTCAGTTGAATGCAGAGATGGAAATTTGTTTTTAACAAGCTGAATACTTTGTGAATATTTCAGGATGGATATTCTTTATTAAAATATTTTTATATAAGGGATTCATGATTAACGTTTGTTTATTCGAAGTGGAGAGAGGTCAAATACGTTTTTCATGTATATATCCTAAAGTGATATAATATATGCATAGAAAATTCACATGGAAAAATACATCTTTACCAAAGATGGGGCACTTTTGGTGAAATTTACATACTTGGAGTGTATATGTATAGTCTATGCATGTGTGTGTGTATGCGTAAATGGTATGTTTTGCTCTTTACAGAAGTCTATAGATACACCATTCTGACGTTTCCGAAATATGATTTATTTTCGTTCACGGAAAAGCGTGTTCGATCACTTTCCGTGAATTATAAACACATACAGTGTGGTCAAAAATAAAAATGACGTATAGATAAGACGAAACGAGTGGTATGGCAAACTTTCATGTTATTTATTAAATGTATCTCTTTTTGTCGAATATTGTGCTAAGATTAGTCGTTGCAATACTTCAGAAATGCTATATAGAAATTGATGTTGAAAATCCGTGGAAAATGTTACGATAAAAGGTGGTGCAAAAATATGAAATAAAAGTATGAAATTCTGCTGTCACAGATACAAATTAAAAGCAAGGATTTTCCCCTTTTTTTAAAGGCAAGCATTTGAACATGACGGAAGTTAATTAAACCCACTTTTTGTACCATTATCGGGCTGATCAAGAATTCAGGTGTTAAAATTGTGCCCCAGTGTCCTAATTTTTTTCATTTATCAGAGCGTGTCTGATTGCCTTCCAGTTACTTGAACCGTAGTGCAATAACGAACGTTAAAGTCTCATGTCTCGTTAGAAGTACTTTATTATGGTGGCGAGGTAACCAAATAACTTAAGCGTGCATCTAAATAGGTAGAATTAATGCGACTAATTATTCCCCGGCTCGCGAGTACGTTTAAAATGAACTTCCAACCGGATATATAAAAGTATCACTCGGAATCGGTAAACGTAATAATAATTTAAGCAGACACTTAGCGTGCAGTACAAAAGAGTAGAATTTCCATTAGTAATTACGACTGATTGGCACAACCAAAGGATCGATTAATGCAAAAGAGGACGTCGAATCGCGAGGAAACATAAAAACAATATTAAAAATACACCGAACAAAGGTACAAGCGAAACTGGAATAAAAGATGTCACAAAATTTAAAATAAAACAAAAAAAACTCTCCAAACAGCTCTCCACCGGATGAGTGTAACAACTACAAAAAGAAAGACATCGACAAAAGAACTACACTTACTCTCAAAAGCCAAAGTACAAATACTCCAGATGACAACTAATATACATATTATCCTCTAAATCACAATACATATTCACCATCCCTAATATGATCGTCGATTTTCAATAAATTAATTAATTCCTAATCATCTTGACACAAAGCTAATTATAACGAACACATAAACGTGGCTAGAAATCAAGCAATTTCTATGATTTAGACGATATCCGTAGCGGAAGATCGTACTGAAACTGTTGTTCTCGGGATGCTGTTAAGAAACGTTGATATAGTATCACATTCACTGTACCCACTGCAGCAGTTGCGGCGGCTTGAAGCTGATGTCCAGTCTATAGGTAGCCTCGCAGCTGAGCTTTACTGTCTTCAGCTGACGGAATCGTGCGGATGTTTCCATTTTGCAGTAAACTGGACCGGCTCCCGGTTCCCTCCGGAGGGACAAGGTCACCCGAAAATGTCCATCAGCACCCATCTGGCCCCATAATCGTACGTTTGTTAAATAAACGGACGTTCGACCGGCCACGTAAAACGTGATGACGAAACGCGATGATTTTAACAGAACACCGCTGACCAAGGTCGGTTTTCAAAACGTGAACGAACGATGCCACGATACGGACTGGATGAATTATTACACGGTGCAACGAGAAGAATCCGCGAACGAATGTTCGCAACGTGCGCCGCGGGCGTCGCGACGCTCACTGAACCGCGGCGTCGTGAACGGTAACGCGACTCCTGCACGCGACGGTGGCTTTAACTTTCCCCGTGTTTCACCTCTCGACCCCGCTGTCGAAATCTACCCGTACATACGGAATATGATGGGGGGAAAATGTGTATTTAATACGTGGTTTTTCTGAGCGTTTAATTAACACTTTATTCTATTTTTTT
Organism: Mimumesa dahlbomi; assembly: GCA_917499265.3. Classification (NCBI taxonomy): domain Eukaryota; kingdom Metazoa; phylum Arthropoda; class Insecta; order Hymenoptera; family Crabronidae; genus Mimumesa; species Mimumesa dahlbomi. Next base: position 6,092,830 of record OU824116.1, on the reverse strand, counting down.
GAATTTTTTTTTGTTATTGTTTTACTGGTGGAATGATTTTTTTGGTTGTTGTTTAACGTTCTGGTTTGTTTAACTTTGTATGTACGGGCGAAGCTTTAAAGTATTTTTTGTTTTGTTTTGTTTTGTTTTGCTGGTTTTCTTGAATAAGGTAAATATTTCGTCGGTTTATTTTCAGCAGATTTTCAACATTTTCAGAGGAATAATTAGTGAATATTAACGTTCTCTGGGGCAGGTCGAGGCAATTTTTAATTAAATCTCTAACGGCTTTAACCTTCCGGATTTTATTCCCGATAACGCGGACGATAATTGTGGAGGAAAAAGTCTTCGTTAGATTGTGCATGTTTGTAAGTGTGTGTAATTACTTTTTAATGGGTTTGGAAATTATTCTCGAGATTAATTTGATATTTCGTGCTACGCCAGGCGCGTTGCATTTTTCGATTTTACGCGGAATACACTGCGATACGATTCGTTATACATGTATGTATATGTGTATTTTTAATTACTTCCCCCGCAGCATCTCTCCGCAGGACAGTAAAAAAAAATTGTATCCGAGATTTATTATCATTATTCGTCGAGATGATCGCATTGCAAATTTTATACAATAAATACCGACAAGATTCGTGAAGATTTTCCCTCGTTAAATTGCACGTTTACATTTTCCGCCAAGCATACTTCAGTCGTATAGCTGAACGAGGCTGTGTTGTTTCTTTTAAGAAATTCTCAGAAATAATACCGTCAGAGATGTTTTATCGTTCGATAAAAAATACAAAAATCAACGACCCCATCGGTTCATTAAAACCATTCAGTTTGATATTTTGATGGGTAACTTACCGCGGTGAGAGATAATTTCACAGGGCGACAGAGTTATCCTAAAATCACGGTTTGTTATGATATCATAATTTACTTACGTAACGATATTATTAATAAGCATGTGCGAGCAGATTTAACACGTATACATATATATATATATATGTATATATACATATGTAGGATAATAGAACATACTTTTCGTGCAATCAACCATTTGGCACGCGAACCTGCAGAACCATTTAATATTGATTGTTAGGAGCAGCAAGAAATAAATTATTACAGGCTATATCTATCATCGAATAATTGCTCTACAATGTGCGGTATCATTTGAATGGGTAATGCGATCGTTGTACTTGCCGTGCACTCGGTTGAGTTATTAAAATAATTTCAAATTTACGTCATTCTTCTTTCACGTTCCGCTCGAGCGATATTATTGTAATTGCGGTGATGCGACGAAGCGGAAGATCGAGTTTTGCCCTCACGGCATTTTCAAGTATGTATCTGAAATGCACCCGTACGGGTATTGAAACCTCCATTTCATTTCGTGCGAGGGTATTTTTAGAGAATACCGAATTTCAACTAACAGCAATAAGATGGAAACGAAAAACGGATCGTATTTCATGGAGTACGTTCTACGAATCTTTATCCATGTTATCATCAATTTTTCTTGTAGTATTTACCTCTATTTTATATCGTATCCGTACTATTGATAACGTATTTCGAATAGAATTGATTTAATACGAGAATAATTGGAGAATCGGAAATGTAATTTTTTGAACGCGATCGTTTTCCCTGTTTTATTTATTATACATGTTTCAGTGTTTAGGTAATATGAAAAAGAAATAATAGCATCATTCTGATTTCAATAATAAATGAAGCAGATAAATATCGCGGTCTAGAAATAAATGTTTGTATTCCTGGTACGTTTCACTTTACTCGAAAAATCCATTGATCGACAAGCAATATGCCTATGTTAATAAATTATTTCATGTTGTACTGGTGAAACGATATATAGAATTGTTTTTTTATGTCAAGATTATTGCTGCGTCTAAATATAGAGCATGAGAGTGCAGGCAATTACACGGACGATTTGCGCGTGTGTATAATTTTCAAAGTGCACCGTAAGAATGCATAAATGACGGCAATAAATATAGTACGACAAGCCGGTGCATTGTTAAGCTTCGATCTGTTAGTTCTGCATATCTTCGAAGTATACATATACGTGCAGCCCCATTAAATGTGTAGTTGTGTATAGAAACGCGCGATCAAATTACTTTTGTAAGAGTCGTATCGAATGGAAATTGATTTCCCGATGAAACACCCTGCTCGAACGATACGTCCTTTGAAAAATAACAGTGCCACTTATAATACATAAGTATAGTTTTACAATTCCTTTGAAGTTGTCAATGTTGTTGCAAAACACTATAGCGCACGTGGAAATTGGAAAACTACGGAGATAGCGAACAATATTGTCGTGTACACAGCAACAAGTACAATCTATGTCTGTTTTCCGGGCATGTAAATCAATATAAAACCATGAAACCACTTGGAAGAACATGCGGTGTTCTTCGATGAACATAATGCGTCCTTAATATCGATACAGAGCTGGTAATGTGAATCTATGTTTCATGAACACCTATCGCTTTAATAAATATAGCGTAACAACGACGCTGAAGGGTTTCTAATCAGCTCAAACTGCTTACAAGCACCTGCACTGGAAAAACGAGAACTTACGTAGATACGAGATCAAGAAGGCGAAAGCTTGTAACCAAATCGACGTATCTTATTCGGATGTTTACTTCATTATTAACATTTGAATTTTCACAGAAACATATTTATGATATGTTATGGATACCAGTCATCGGACTAAATATAAATTGATATTGGTAGGGGTTTGAAGAACGTAGAGGAAATATATACAAATAATTGAAAATCTATATTTATTGTACATATGTATATTACAATTCAATCTAAAAGGCAGACGTCAATGCTTTTACGCATGACCACTCATCCTAATTTATTTCTCAAATGAATTCATCTTATGATAGTTTGTATCTGTATCACTTTAGTACCTTTCCTATATCTGCACTGTTATCTTAATATTGTGTAGTGGTTCAAGGACAGTTTCATAGAAATTTATACTAAAAGTACAAACGAAAATCCTAATGGTGATTATATTTTTTCAATTGTTCTTAATGTAATTATAAAGTCGTGTTGTAAATCATAATTGAAAGTACACAAAACATAGGAACACGCAAGACTTGATGGATTACACGATTACACGTATGATACGTGTTTCCATGCAAAGTGATGCTATCAGTGAATCAAGCAATCACGTGGAAACTATTCTATACGGATATGCAAAATATGTATAACGTTAAGTGTTTTCAATTAAATCAGTCGTGTTATAGAATGCATTGTTATTTGAGCTATATTCGAAATTACTGATGTCTAATATCTGAAGTCCAAGGTTTTATTCGAGACGTTTCTTCTTGCAAAAATTGATATCGCATTCAGACGCTCCTCTTTAAATTATTTAGCAAGGCCATGAGATCAGTAGTTCATTCTCCTATATGATTTACGTGTCTATTCTCCAAACATATTTCCAGTCTTCCGCGACCAGCGTTATTAATTGTCATAATGAGTGTTCCTGTTGTTCCCGCTGTTTTTCGTCATTTCTGACGAAACAGTGTGTCAAAGCCTGACCAACTTTGATCGCTTGACCAGATTTTACGTTAAACTGAAAATCTTTCGGCGCCTCAAATAGCAAGACAATAGTAGATCCCATTCTAAATTCACCAAACACTTCTCCCATGCGCATCCGAGCACAACCTAACGCAGCATCCTTCCAGTGCTTAGCTTCTGGCCATTTAATCGTATTCGTGTGCAATTCTTTATCACAGTAAACTCTAATGGAGCCGACGTTTGTCGCTCCAACCGCAGTGTACGCCATGAAACCACCCGCCCACTTTCCTATGTATACCACTCGTTCGTTTAAGCAAAACAATTCAGGAAGATATCTAGCAATCTTTGGATTAACACTTAGCAATTTTCCTGCAATGAATTACATGTGCAAGTTACTTTCTGTAATTCAAATTAATAAAACAAAAATATGAAAAGACTATGTACCTTGAAAGTGTCTTCTGAAATCTATTTCCCAATCAGTTGGACTATGAAACCTGTGATAATCACCCGGAGCTAGGTAAATAGTTAGCTGATAAAGTTGATTTGTTGGATCTTTCAGAAGGGATTTAACATAAGTATCATCCTCCTCTTTTGTAAATTTCCTTAATTTATCAGTCGGGTATGATTGCCAATCCCCTAAGAAGTTTCTAAGATTATATGTCATGTTTTTCACTTGTTCTACACGGCAAGATGTTACTGGTCCAAAGTGAAGTATTCTTCCATCAGATGGGGAAACCTATGATATTTTTCAATAGTATTCACACCATTTAATAAATCATTTATATCAGAGTAGTAGTACTTATACAAGGTACTTACAATACAAGTATTTTGAGCAATAGGCCTTGCATCATCCTTAAGAGGCCTAACAAAAAAATCAACCAGACTTGGAAAATCTGATAAGGGTAGGTCAACTTCATCCAAATTAGCATGGAAAGTCTTTGCATAGAATCCATAGAAAGAAGGTCTTAAACTAACTGGTAATTCTGTACTCGCTATCCAACCCCATACTCTACTTGCTATTCTCAATGGAAGATAACAATAAAATGTCATCTACATATAAGAAGGACAACTCATATAATATTGTGTTCAATAATAATTAAAATAAATGATTAATTATTATCATGAAAAACCTTACCACAACATCACTTATTGATTCATATCTGTCTGTAGTTTCTGTTGTACGTGGATACTTTTTTAAATGCCTCCACTGTAATACAGCTAGTAACGAAACTCCTATACCAACTGGGACACACCATTCCCATCGTTTTATAAATGATTGCCATGGGTAAGTTTTATCTTGTGTTGCATTGGTATTTGAAACATTTCTCCTTAACAAGTCTTGTCTCATGGAAACTTTTAATATTCTTTTCACATACATGTCTGTACAACGTACAGAACATTCTCTTCTAAAATATGTGATTCATTAGAATTGTATAACAGTCTCGTTAAATTGATACTAGGCACAAACCTCACAGGATGAATAAATTTTGATATTTTGTGAAGGCTCATCTTGGATTACAAAAGTAGATTTAGAATCTCTTCTTCTTCGTGTACATTAAGGTTAGGTTCGATCCATGCAAAGTATCTGTAAACCGTACACGTATTCACGTCTAAAAAGAAATAGTTTGAAATATGAAGATTTTCTTTGCACAAATTGTTTCGATAATTTATATTGTTACCATTTATACTTTTCAGTTAAAATCATACATGTTGCGAGTGTTGAACGTATAATGTATATGTAAGTATGTATGGTACCATAGATCGAGTATGTGAATCAAGTAAATATAAAGTTGATAAAATTCGTTTGAAAGGCTAAAGTGATGATCAACAATGGAAAATAAATTCGGGCCATTTAAGATAAAGGGAGTATGATATAAAACATTTATAAAAACTCTCAAGACCAGAGTAAAAGACGTGTACCGCATTCAGCGCTCTCCAGTAGTATAACACAAAAGTAATTAAAGTTCGATCCTGGCTCTTATCCACATTAATATCAGTTATTTACTTCTAACACGAATGCGTATTCATTGTTCAATGACTTATCATGAGAGATATAGAATTCTCTTCTCATTGTGCTCTCGTCTTTAATGTTTAAGCACAAACTGATACAATAATTAATTAACACAAATTCATCAGCCCCTATGCCTGACTATACGTGTATCTGTTCTACTTACAGCTTTAATTTTATATTTTTTTACTCAAAAATGACCTTTACAACAGAATTATGCCATACTATACACAAGGATAACCATAATCTTTAAAATTTATATTTAATATATACAGTATTTGAAAATAAAACATTTTGTGTAATATCCAATTCTATACACCGATGACAAGCTGCTATTATTAGCGGTCCATCGCCAAAATACATATTATTCTGAGAACACGTGAGATAACAATGCGTTATAATTAAAAAGAAATATTATTGGTACGTACAAAGTAAACAGGTTAAAACAAATTAAATATGTACGATAGGATTGGAGCAAAATTAAATTTTAATGTATTTACACGTGTTTCCCTCAATTTTTATCGCCCCTGGATGTTTAGCGTATATCTGACTTAAGCTTTCAAACTATTAAACTCCATTAAATATCTTCAAAGCATGTCAGTAGTTCAGTATTGTTTAGAATGTAGACAAGAGTAAGTTCTAAACAAACATGTGTTGCTGAGACGTGTCTGTTGAAAGTCATCTCGAACTACTATATTCTGGCGTCAGGCGAATCCGACTGGATCTACCTGAATTTACCTGCGCCACCAGTTCAACGTGAAATAGAACACCCATACCTTTCCGCGATTTCAAGGCATGTATACTACAAGAAGATTTGTACACGTGTTAATCATACTATGACGTTGACCCTATTAATATATTCAGGTTCTATTAATATTCAAAGATCTGAGGTAAGGTGTACGAGCCGAGATGAGATGAGATCTAACAACTCCCTATGACCGTTATAGTACCTGTGCCACCAGTTATGAAAGAGAAGTATAATAACAGGTGGCTCCGCGTCGCGGCAGGTGGATCAGTTTCTTTTCTTTTTTTTATCCTTTCCTGGTCGGTGTACGTTCTCCCCATTGTTTTCGAGCGATGTGTGCAGTACCTGGCGGAGCGTGTTGAAGCATCGTCTCGTCCCGAAACTTGATCCGCGAGCTACAAGTGTCAGTGAGAGTCTTGTAATACAAGGAAAAATGACGAATCCGTGCGGAACGATGTCGCGATAAACGATAAGGACGCGATTGTAGCCACCGTAGCCTTCGTTCATCAGCCGCATAGAGGTTATATATATATATTTTCAAATATATATATATATATTATTATACACGAAACAGTACGCATGAAAGCTCGTGGCTGTGGTAAAATAAAGAGCGAAATAATGCCGCCGTCATCCCATACGAACTGGACTAAACCGCTTCTGAAGAATGGGCAAACGATGCAGATGCAGGTGAAGCGGACGACGTGTACGGGGAATCCGAATCAGAACCACCAGACCCCGAACGGCGGTGCATCGGAACACGCTGCTAACCCGCTCGACAAACGGATTAAAGTTGTTCTTGTGGGCGACGGCGCTGTCGGGAAGACCAGCCTCGTCGTTTCGTACTCCACGAACGGTTTCCCCGGAGAATACGTGCCCACCGCTTTCGATAATTATAACGGTTAGTGTGTAATGTTTAAAGTAATGGTAGCGGTAAGTTTGATTGGTAGCAGCATCAGACACTGTGTCTTTCGAAATAGATAGACAGTGGTAAGTCTTAAATAAAAAAAAAAACAGTTGCAAATTCGTTTTAAATGTTATATAGCATACATAATATATAGGATGAAAACGATAAATTAAATAATATATGTATATCTATGTGTTTCCATAGAAATATTTTCGTAAAATGTAAATGAATTTAAAGCGTTCGCGCGGTAATGAACATTTTTATTAACGATAAAATGACTAATCTATTACTGGACAACTGTGTTGTATTGCAATAGTTATCTATTTGTATGAAATGATAATTCGTATTATTTCTATTTATGAATGATTTTTTTAATAGTGTTGTGAATTCATTTCAGTTTTTTAAATGATGAATCTTTATTCATAAAGATTTTCAGTTTACTTAAAGAAAATGTGTTAGAGATAAGGTCAAGCTTCTTTCTGATATCCATGCAATCTTATCTTTATTGTCTATTACAGAAGATTACAGAAATATTCAAAATTAATTCATCAAATTAATTGTGCAATAATATAAGAACCATAATTATTAATAAAGAGATGAATTAGAATTGTATATTTCAATCCGAATTATAAATTGATTTAGATTCTAATAATTATTTGTGTCTTACATTAATCTTGAAAGTATTTAATATAGATATAATGAGGATGTACTTATCTTATGATTTTGATACATTCACAGTGGTTGTGAATGTTGATGGTCAGCCACTGAATGTTCAGTTATGTGATACTGCCGGACAAGATGACTTTGATCCTCTACGATCACTGTGCTATCCAGAAACAGATGTGTTCCTAGTTTGCTTCAGCGTAGTATGCCCTTCTTCTTACCATAGTGTAACTTCTCGATGGATAAACGAAGTGCGAAAGTACTGTCCAAATGCACCCATCATATTGGTAAGGAATGGTATAATTCTAATAATTCCTGTTGTATAATAAATGCGAAATTCTGTACTCACAATCAGAGTACTTTGATTTTAGGTGGGCACAAAAAGTGATCTAAGATCAGATGTACGACTTATGTTACAATTAGCAAGATATGGTCAAGCACCAATCACAACTACTCAGGGTCATCAGTTGGCTCAAAGATTAGGTGCTGTAAGTTATGTAGAAACCTCTGCGTTGACTCAACATGATCTTAAAGAGGCATTTGATCAGGCAATAGTTAGTGCTCTTAATTCAAGACGGGGTGGTGCTAGTATACTATACCGACGCAGAAAACCATTACCACTATGGCGTAGATGGTTATGTTGTTGGGAAAGACCTTCGAGTGGTGCATAAATAGTAATAATTAGACTCTCTAGAATCCCTCTGTGATCAAATGCGGCTACCCCATTATCGGAATTTCTTCAATCTTGTTGATCCGTAACTCAATTGCTCCATTATATGTAAAAAATATTTAGGACTTTGCTAGAATTTAATTCACTGGTTTAATACACATAGTGTGTTATAGTACAGGAAACAGTTGTTTACTTTTACGTCTATGTTTTGAAGAATTTTCGGATCCGATAATTAGGTTGTACGCCGCTCGTAAAATTCCTGAAGCCATATATGGCATAATTTATTATATAATATTAATCGTATTTTTGTTACTAGTTCGTAATGGCTGCTCGCCGGTTGTGATTTTTTCTTTAACTATAGGACAATTAATTTTTTTAAACGTAAACTCTTATTGTATTATTATTACATCACGTAAAACAACCTTCAATAACGTATTTTCACTCGTTACGAAATTTTTCGCATGATAATGACTCTGACACGTGTAATAACAGATGTAACTTTTTACATTTTTAACTCTATGCATTCTTATATCCAGTCATACACGAAAAAAAGATTTTCTTATTTCGAGTGTCAAATATAACAACTGCCATAGACTTAATTAATAAAACGATATGACAATTTCTTCTTTTTAAGCGATAGAAAAAAGAACTCGGAGTGCACTGTGCTTATATTCTTCGTATACTTCGAAATACATACAATACATTGGAAGGTTGTAAGATGTATACATCACATCAAACTATAAGTAATATTGTTATTATGCGTATAGATCAAATCGATTATTTAATAGCGGGTTTTTATATGCTACACGTGATAAAATATTTGCATGAACAATGTTTCTACCCTTTTACAAGTATCGATCGTAAGTATCAAAACGATTAGACTCTTATCGCGGAACATTTGAAGAATAAAATTAAGCTCAAAATTGTTGGAAACATTAAGAAGTGCTGTGATTATAAATTAGAATTTTCTCAGATATTCTACCATCCTACATGTAGAAAGAGAGATTGTATAAGACTGCTAGTAAGTCTTAAATTGCTTCCGCGTGACACAGTCTTAGACGTCAAATTGTACCATAAGTTCTTTTACCACGAATCATCATGGCTGAATTCTTACCAAGTTGTGTCTTACGAGCACAAGTTTGATTCGATTCTTTTCCCCACCAAATGTTATTCGTGAAAAGGGTAAATTTAGAATTAACACCAATGAAAATGAATATCGGGTAAGAGTAGCAAATCTGAACCAGGAGCAATAATCGTTAGAGAAAATTTACAATTATTTCATTGAAACGTTATTGTATAACGCGGGTTTTATATTGTTACTGTTTTAATCTTCGAAAAGTATTACGAATCGACAAAAAAGATTTTGCTCAATTGCAATTAATTTAAATGAATTCGTTTTTATCCAACCATAGAAATGGAAGTTTCGGTTGGTCTTATTTTACATATGTTTCTTTTCTTTTCATAGACGATTCAATAGACGGATATAATACTAGATATACATCCAGAACTGTGATTATAAATCGACATGCTCCGCATTGAATATATATCTAAAAACAAGACACAATTGATCGATTTTTAACAGGTGACATTGCGAATCGCTTCGTTTTACTCGTAAAATAAATGTTCCTTGACATGTTTGATATTAATATTAAAAACCGATTATATACTTTAAAAATGATAAAAAAAACTATACACGCGTACGATGGATATCTATATTTAGCTGTAACGAGCTTATAGTATGGTGTATTCTAATATTTGTTGCTACTAAAAAAACAATGTACAGTGTTTACGTACTTTGATGCATTTTTGAAATTGAGAAATTGTATAAGGAACACCATAGAGGTATGCCAACCGTGATGATATTCTTTTGACTACAGAATCATACAGGTGCATCTTGTATTCAGGGAACATTGCATGATAAAAAAAATCGGAAGTGATTTTAATGAAAAATCTACGAATTGTGTAGGATGTAGCCGATTATAAAACAATTTGTTCGCAGATGTTTAACTATTTTTAACATATCGATAAAATTTTTGTATACAAGTTATTATATTCATACTATGTATGCGCAACTGATCATTCAGTGATGTTTTTTTAACGTCATTACGTATTTTACGTTGCCCAATGAGTTTAAACGTTCTCCTATGAAAACGATTTCCAAATCATCGTATTTACGAAACGAATTTAAAGTATTCGTAACAGAATTTGTTACATAGCAGATTGTAATTGTACGTATAATAGGAAAAATTTAAACACGATATAAGCCATGTTTCATTCATGTTACCTGAACGATGTGTTTTGCGTGGTACAACTAACAGTTTTCATTGCCTTGTAAATACATACATTATGTCTTATTTTATAATAGGCATTACAAAATTAAAGTATTTAAAATGAGCACACGGTATATACATTAATACGCATATAGATAAAACATTTTAGACTGAGAAGGTGTCTCAATGTTGTAATTAATAGTATTAATACGTGTTTATGCCGTACAATAAAGTAAACAATATTTTTATAAAATATCTCCCTGCGTCATATTTCATATCTCCACCCATATCGAATTTATGTCGTACTGTCTTTCTCGCGAAATATCACGTATGCAACACATGCGCAAATATGTAAAAATAATTTTGATTACTCATATTGTGTAACAAGCAATATTCTTTTATGTCTAAATGATGCAGTTGGTTTACATGTCTGGTAAATATTTAATTATTTGTATATACATAATCTTAGCATATCTTATGATAATAACTTTTTAAGCGTCTAGCACATTAACAGTATATTATTATCAAATTCATGAATATTCGAAATACTTCTACTATTATTTATCATTTACTTTGACTGCATATTTAACGAAATATGAATCGCAATATTACTCGATATGATCTTCTTTTTTTTATAGACTCTTAGCTGTAGACATTTATTTGGACATAATTTGTTCTAATTTGAAAAAAACGCTTTTCCTTTCGGTGCATTACTTTTGAGCGTAATTATCACTCATTACCAGTATCATTCGTCCTTCTCGGGTTATACAACGTTTAAGTGTAAAACCTACGCGGATTGGTACGAATAATAGCAAGGGAATGGAAGCAATACTGTTTCTAGCCAATAAAATAACCTTCTGAAACAGGTTAATCAAGTCGTGAGCTGTTATACTCAAGGAAAGATAAAGAAAAATTGCGGTCAGGTAATTTCGAAAAATATGAAGACAGACATTACGGATCCGTGGTGTGGAATAGACGTACCCGCAACCAATAATCACGAATATAACGATTGTTTCGAAGATTCGTTCATTGAAAATCAATCGCCTCACGATAAACTTGCCGATTCCGAAGAATATTTAGAAAAACTTTGTAAGTTACGTTTTATCGTATTACGGATAATTCGAGGAAGTATTCCTCTTTTAATAGACGTACCGATATAAATATAATATAATATATAGTAGTTTACAGGTGAAAGAATATGCACGAAAACCTCACGAATTATATTTAAGAATTTTACGTCAAATTATTTAGAGCATACTGATTAAACTGGTGTGATTTAGTTATATCATAAAAATACTTTCTACGTGTGTCACAATTGTTATCTTATGAGATAATATTCTTATGTAATGACAATCTTTAAAACTTACTCTTATATTTGACGATTTAATGCTACAGATTCCAGGCTTAAAAACCTTCAAAAAGGTACTTCGAAGAAGGATCTAGTGTCCTCCTTGTCGGAAGTAAAAGAAGATTATATTGCACGTTTGATTACCTCTGGGTGTAAACTAGAAACTGAAGAAGAGGATGAACTTGCTTCTAATCCTTTGATAAGACATATAGCACCACATTTGCAAGTGAATATAAACATTTAATATAGCGTTGGAATTTATAAAAATTTTCACATGTATAATTACATATATCGATTTTAGGCTCTAACAGCTACTGAGCTAGTTCACCTTTTAAAGGCGGATGTTCTTCAAGTAGTTTCCGAATCACAACAACAGGAAGAAGAAACTAACGAGAAGATAGACCATCAAAAAGACGAAAATCATTAATTAAAGCAAACTACATAATTGCCAGCAATCAATATGTCTATCAAGGCATTATCTGGAAAGGTATTTTTAGTAGTAACTGGTGCAAGCAGAGGAATTGGCAGACAACTTGCTATATCATTTGGTTCAATATTAGAGGAAGGCTCACATGTTCTTTTATTGGCAACAAATTTAAATGCTTTGAAAGAAACTGCTTCAAAAATACCTCAGAAAGTAGCTGTGGATACTGTTAGTGTTGACTTAAGCAAGTCAGCAAAGGATGAACTGCATGGTAAATGCAGCTACATGTATTATATTTTCTATAAGCTGTTTCTACTAACTGTGTTTTGAGATCATTAAACAAATAACATCTAACTTAATATACTATATGTTTCTCAGGTATTATGATGCAATCTCTGAAGGATAAAGCCCCAGAAAAGTTTGATAGGGTAGTTGTTATACATAATGTTGGTTCTATTGGCGATGTCACTAAAAACGTAAACGATATGACAGACTTAGATATTTGGCAAGATTACTACAATTTAAATGTATTTGTTCCTGCTATACTCAATGGAGTAATTATGGAAATATTCAATGAAAAGACCGACACAAAGAAAGTCATAATTAATATCTCATCATTGTGGGCTTTAAAGCCAGGAAAATCAACTGGGTACTATTGTACAGGAAAGGCTGCCCGGGAAATGTTCTTTAGGGTATTAATTTTGTAATACTACACATGGTTTACAGTAATCATACATGAAGACTACTTTTCACCCTAAATAAGTTGAATTCAGCATTTTATATTACATGTTTCCTTTGCAATAGGTGCTTGCTATGGAAAATCCAGAATATGATGTACTGAATTACTCACCTGGACCAGTGGATACAGATATGTTTCATACAGTTACCGACCGCATTGGGGATTCAGAAACCAAAGCAAGCTTTAGGGATTTACTAACGAATAAAACTGTTTTAACAACTGAACAAACAGTTAACCGTCTTCTTGATGTTCTAAAAGCTCACAAGTACAAGACAGGTGATCATGTAGATTACTATGATGAATTGTAAGTTATATCAATTAATTCAACACGTCAACCATTCTTAATGGCAAATTTAAATTCTTATAGAATGAAAAACAAAATTGAAAATATTTTATCAATAACCTTGTTTAAAGAGTTAAAACGTAAAAATGGTATACAGGATTATGTTGTTTGTATTATTATTATATTGTCATAAAAACGGGAGGTTATAATAAAACTTATTTGTATTAAACCTGTTTTCAATCATACATTACAAAGGCACCACAACTCTTATAAGGAGAGGCTGACAAAAGTTTTTACATTTTATATATGCTTCACAGATCTAAATTCATTTGTTTACTATAACGACGACATTAAAAAAGTCGAATTTGTTGACTTACTGTTATCACAATAAAATAATTTTTTCTTTATAAACATTATATAATTGTCTTTATATAAATTTTATATATATTTGTGTAAATATTATTTTCATGTAATTAGCACCACGATTCATCTATTAGATAAATGTAAACATTTCTTAATAATCTAAAATCACAGATAATTCTCCATATATTTCTTTCATGGTATATATTATATATATACCATAATGCCTTTAAAAAATCACAGACAGTTTACGCAATAAAATTAACTTCTATGTAATGCCTATGTTTGAGCACTTTTGTTAGTTTTTAAAATTTGTACGTTAAAAATTGTGAAAGTTACGACTTATAATTATTCCGCGACATCGTCTTGTGGTAATGGTATATACCCGTTAGTATTGAATCTTCTATTTTCTAAACGTATATTTAATAATAACCCCACGACAATAACATAAACACCAGCAGACACCAACCAAACTGGCAAAGGATAAATTGGTGGCATGAAATATGAATAAACCAAACTATATAAAGAAGCTGCTGCAAATGGTGTGAGTGTTTCTATAGACACCGTCAAGGAGAATACTTTTCCTATTAAAATAAACAGAAAACCTGAGAAATTCATTCATGTGACACAAAATCGACTTTATTAGAAATTGTAAAAACGCTAAGAATTTACGTATTACATTATTCAATAAGTAAAAAAAGGTAATTGACATATTCTTACCAGTGTCTTGAGCAGGTATTGACTTCGATAATAATGCACGAATCGTAGGTCCACCGACTCCGTTCAATGCTTCTATGACAATAGATAAATACATTTGCCACGGTTGCCAGGTAAAACTCTTAGTTAAAGCACCACCAATAGATGATAATACTGATAGTATAGCAGTCGTTTCCTCAGAAAGTCCTAAAATAAATATTTTATTCATTTCCACAACATATTAATATTCTTTGGCCATATATGTTCTATAACGAAAAGAGAAACTATAATTTGTACCACCATATGCCTTGAAAAATTTAATTCCAATCACTGTTCCGATAATGCAAACTATTACATTCGTAGCCATATAAACAGAGAATTGATTCACATCCCAACCAAGCCTAGCACTGGTGAATAGAAATCCAATAGTCATTTGACCTTGAAAAACTATTGAATTTAAAGTAAGGCAACTTATACAGCTCCACACTATGCATCTATTAAATCCAGCACGTTTTTTAGTACATGTACTAACAAGATCTTTTACAAGAGATACATCGAACAAGGTATCTAAAGTTCTCTGTAAAAATGGATCTTCATATTATCTTCTGCACAGTGAGTAAACGAGCCACTTGATTGTTGATAGTAATACGTTACCATAGAATTTCTGTTTTGTATACTTTCAGGAACTAGAAAATATATGTACAGCCCTGCTGAAATGCTACATATGGTTGCACTGCCAAATACAACTGTATATCCATACTGTCTGAAAACAATGGGACCAGTGAATAGTCCTATGATAACACCAAAAGATATCAAGGTATCCAACCAAGCTAACTGCCATGCTCTTTCCTCCTCATTTGATATGTCCGTTATATAACAAATCGAACCTAGTACAATTATACAGAGTCCTCCAAAGCATGCAGAAGGGATAGATGCAAGTAATAAAAACCATGGACTGATATCCCAAACAACCATCATAGAAAATGTGAAATATGTCAGTGATAAACCTAAGACAAAGAACATTAAGTTACCAAAAACAATTAGGGTGTACAAATAAAACAGTTTCTTTGATTAAAATTATTTGCAATATTTAAAACAGTTACCAATGTATCCTGACAACATAAGAGGTTTCCTTCCATATCTATCACTCCAAGGACCCAGAAATAAAGATAAAAATGTAGGTAAAATACTCTCTATAAAAGATTTACTCATTATAATGAAACTTGCATGTGGTTGCACTTTTGCGTCTAATTTCAGGGCCTCCGAACAACTACTATTTTGATGTAACAATAGGCACTCTGTATTATTTATGCCTAGTGTTATCGTACAAGTACGATATACTATCAGGTCCGTCAATATATTACCTATAACAAAAAGACATAATTAAAAAACCATGTACTTCTTTTTTAACAATTATCCATAAATTTCAGTAAAATCGATATGATATTGAATGAATTAAATAAGAATCATTGTGTAAAAGGCTTTGTTATTACAAAATACTTGTGGTAGATATCCAATGCATGTTTTCATTACCTGACATTGCTTGGGCAAATATAAGTATCATCAACGGTGGTTGTACCAGGGCGTAACGTCTCCATCCTAAGAATGACTCCTCCATCCTATTTTTCAAATATCTTCTACTATTAAACCCCTAGAAGGTTATGTTTTGTGCTTGGTAAAGCTTATTAAATATTCGGATACGTTTACGGTAGCGTGTCACTGATAAACCATAAAACAGCGGAGGTTTCCAGTATATGAATTGTAAACGTGATGCGATACCGTCATATCACTGTTCAATCACTTTTTCATCCTTTGTGCGTGCCATTTCAGCGCACTACGTCACCCGTAATCGTGTGCAATTCGCCAGTAATTACCTTGCATTTCGACAAATATAATAAGTATCTTAACGAGAACGTGCATTTCGAGCACACTTCTCTAACCGTGACTCGTAACGTTGCGTGTAATATGTACGTAAAAAACTTTACAAGGTTTTCATCCATTTCTCTCATTACATTTAGGGCTACATATTTGTTTTGACAGCCGAACAGCTGTTTAGGTAAGATTTCACGGGTGATACGGCATGGTGTGTAGTATGTATCGTAGAGACATACAAACCGTGCACGCATCCGCGTCATAGTGTAACCATTTACATGATGCGTGTGAAAATAAAGTATGATAAAGAGATATCATACGAATGATTCTGTCCCCACTGTATGCCCAGATTCCTCCTTCCACGTACAATTACACTTTTTGTATAGTTTCATATCATATTTCGAACTACACTTTGGTACTCAATTAATAGTATCTCAATCACGTCGTATCTTGAATTTATAATGAAATACTACATTAATATTTGGTCCGCAACACGGAGATGTTTATTTTGAATGTGGAGATGGCATAATTGCGAAATACATGTACATACTTTTTTTCCGATCTCATTTTGCTATTTATTTATTCCTAGCTGTAGGGACTATGATATGTTCGTAATTAGCCTGATCGGGGGCAGATGCGTAGCTGATAAAGCTACCAGAGCATTGCAAAAGTGTTTTATGTTGCTGCGAAGTATTTTTAGTCATTTATTATCATTTTGCTCGAACCGAAACTGCTGACGATAACATACTTTATCATCTTTAAAAGGATGACATTTCGTAGATACAATGCATAATAAATCGTACAAAGAGCATTTGATAGCATAATTCTTTTTCTTTGCAGATTTATCTATAGCAAATTACAATAGCTGAAATACAAAATTTTGTAATGTATTGATGATAAGGGTTGTATAACCTTCACTAGATGTTTGATAAATAATTGAATTTGTCGTGGTTGTGATACTGGATAGCACAACACTCATAACTATTAATAGAAATTAAAGAAAGTACAAAGTAAATATAAATTATATATAATATGAACTCTGATAGTGATAATGAGAGTAGTAGACCAGTAACACCTCTCGAGGAAGATTGTTGTCATAATGCATGTGACCCCTGTATATTTGATGTTCACAAGAAATTGCTTGAGGATTACAAAAGAAGAAAAAAGCAGAATATAAAAACAAAGAGTAGCAAAAATATACTATGTTTATCCTCATATAAAAGTTTTATTATCACCAACATTAGGGACGTCTCAGAGAATTATATTCTTCTTTCTTTAAAATATCACGGTAACATATTTTTATTGCACATATGCGTGTATTGAAATTTGTGAAAGTTTGAAATACTGTGACTCAAATATGTTACAGATGAAGATGAACTTAGAAATGATGTTAATGTGATTATTCATCCTGGACAATATGTAATGTTACATTCATGGAACATGACTAGATCATTCACACCAATTTGCTGGACAAAGAGAAGCTTACAGTTTTTAATCAAAATTTACCCAGATGGGAAATTTAGTTCTAATTTGAAGAATGTAAAAGTTGGAGATGAAATTAATGTCAGAGGTCCATATGGTGATTTCACATACAAATGTAATAGGTTTGGGATCACTTAATGTACTATAAAATTACAATGAAACATTATCTTTGTATAAAGTGTATTTAAGCTCTTAATAATTTTGAATATTTTTTAGCTTCCAGCAAATTATAATGTTTAGTATGGGATCTGGGATAGCCGCAGTTTATTCTGTGGCAAGAGACATCATAGATAATGAATTGGAGGAAACAAAAGTTCATCTTATTGGAGCATTCCAAACAATGTCACAAATTCCAATGAAGAATGAATTGCAAAACTTATCAAACTACTGGAATTTTAAATGTACATTGTGCATATCACAGCCTTTGAGTATGTTAATAAGTTTTTGATACTAACTTCTGTTAATCGTTGACATTTTAAAAAATTGCAACTTTTTAGTTACTATACAAAAAAGATATTAAAACTTTATTTGATACGTTTAAGAAACTGTGTTTATCAAAATTGTTTGTTAGTTCTATTAAAGAAGAAAATTACTTTGAACATTTCAGATAATGATCTTAATCTCCACGGCATTAATATAGTACCCAGTCGGTTAAATCACCAGGTTGCCTCTAAGGTACTTCAAGACCAATCTGTCAAATCCACTTTAGTTTTAATATGTGGAACTCATCAGTTCAATGCTTCTGTTGAAGAGTGGATAAGAGATTTAAATTATACACATATGTACATCTTTAAATGAACACATTTTAATGTAAAATTTAAATGTATGTAATAACCAAATTAATCTGCAATGTGAAACTCACCTCAGGGTGTTCAAAGTAATTCTTTGATGAAATATTTTCTATTTGATACAGCAAGATATGCTCTCTCCACAATGTGGGCAGACGCCATGAATGTGGTTAAACGCAACATGATTTCCAGCAACAGTTTGCAACCACTAAATAAAGTAATAAGTTCTGGTATGTTGATACAAATATTAATTAAAATTTATTCAATCCTACCTGTAATAGACAGGGTGTATGAAAATGTCTTCTACACTTTTCATTACTGCAAATTTTATCAGGTAGATTATTGTTGTCTAGCTCTAAGGAAAAACAAATACAGCATTCTTCGTCAGTAACAATAGCATTTTTATCTTCTATAAATTCTGATTCTTCTTTCTTGGGGAATGCATTTATATTTAACAACATCATCAAATTATCTATAATATCATCCTTTGGATTCCAATTCTGAAAACATTTATTCATTAATATTAATTATTCTAAAATGTTGTATAAAAAGTACGCACATGTAGATTGTGGGACACAATGTCTCTTTGAACTTCAACTTCAATTTCACTGCCTAAGAATTTAATCTCCGGTAAATCCATAGGGTTTAATGGATCAATTTTAACAAACATTGATAAAGATGGTGTTAAATATATGCGTCTATACAGATGACAAGGCTTTGGCTCCAGTGGATCTACTACCCAACAATGCCTGGTAAGAAACAATAAAAAATTGGCATTGTTTATTTTTCAAAAGCTGATGAAGAATCATGATTGAAGTTTGAAATAACGCTTACTCATCAATTTGCTTCAAACGTGACCAAGATTTTACCAAAGTTTCAACGTGTAACTTAAATTTATTCCGTGCTACGCTCAATGTAGAAACATTCCTTTCAAAAGGTCCAAATGCAGGTATATCTGGTAAATCAGACGATAAAACTTTCCATGGACATGTACCATCCATTGTCCTTTGCAATTTTAAAGACACATTCTTTATAGAAAGTTTGATAGTGTTCAAATTGCTGTCAGACAGTAACTGAACTTCCTTCAAAAATAATTATAGATTTGGTGATATTTTTTTTTATTTACATTTAGATTTGTGAAAAGGTACAACTAAAACTTTATAAAGACTATTTTATTCCATGAGTGCCTTTTATGTCATTCTAAGAAATATTTCTTTAATTCTATAAACATTGAAAATTTTTTTGCTTACAGATGGCATGTCAAAAGCATCCTTTAATTCTTGCAAAACTTTCATTGCAATGCTCTCTGTTGTTATATTTGCACCAATATCACTATGTGCATTGTCAATAAAATTACGCTATTTAAATAAAACAATTATTAGTAACAGTAATAGCGAAATAATATTATTGAAGAGCAGATAATTTGAAACTTAAGCATAAAACATTAACAAAAATATATATATGCTATCCAGCTTACTTTATTATCTATAACGCAAAATAAATGTTCGGAATCATTGCACTCACTATAAGTGATTGTAATTGCCTGAAAAACGAAGAAACCCTTCGCGCATTTTTCATCAAATCCATCACTTTCCGGCTGAACTCTCTATTGCGTATTAGCGAAACTTTTCTACCGAAGTTGAGTTTTGCGTCTTGCAACGATGGATAGTTCGGAACTTTTAGTTTTAATTTAATTTTCATACTGCGTCCCGAATTTGAACAGCCATAAACAGATAAGAATCCTTGCCATGTAACCGGAATCTCGGAAATTAATACCATCTCTGGATGCGAATGGACAATAGCCTCATAATCATCGATATCCATTGTTTTTAATAATTTCTAAACAATACGCATAAAGTTATGATCATTGTGGTCGAACGTACGGTATTAGAGTTAAAACGAAAGATTAGCGGCAACAATCATATACAAAAGGCATATGTCAAATTTATCCTACGATAACTTCAGATTTGTCTATATAGTTTCGATGAGCGACAAAGATTCACATCTCGTTTGAACGATCGATTTGGTTATCGAGAATTTAATAACTATACAGTGTTAAAAATGATATACATATTATTCAATTTTGTTTACAATATAATAATATTTTCATGTTATTCAAGAATAGTTTAATGTAATAATTTTTGTAACTTAAAGAATCAACTTTCGTATTATTTATAATTTATATGAAACTCAAAGTATCATACCAGTCGAATAACATTTCCAATTACGTAAATTTTAATGTTAAATTCTTTTTAATTATTAATTTATTTATTTAATCAAAAATCTATTTGTAACTAAATTTTCTTTCGCAAAAGTATCTTGATTTATTCAAGTAAGGGCGATAATTACAAAGAGCTTATATTTGAATACATTCGTAGTAGTATAAACATATCTCTTGCATTACACTTGGTAAAAGTAACCAATGACATATGGCATTTGTATCACGTGTACATATGCATCATACGTATACGTATATCACAAACACGTAATCACTATTTGTCATTTGCGATAGTAAACATTCCATTTGATTGAGAAGAACACATTCGCATTTTTCGAGGTTCTTCCGAGGACATTACAAATATAACAAGCTTTTGTCATTTAAAGTAATCTGAGAGAATAATATTTAAACGTGATATGTATACATACAGTTACCGTGTTAGTCATTTCGTTCTTTGTATAGGTTATGAGTCATAGTGTGTTACATTTAACGAATTTAATTTCTAATTCCTGTCACCATACGATAATATCGTTCGCTTACAAAGGACATACATCGTATCGCAGACAGCGAGAATGATTGATGTGACAAGGATCTTTCCAAAATCGGAATTTCCATGACAGTTTTCAACAAAAGCCAAAGAGTATCGCGTATGAAACATATTTTTGTGCGTGTGTTCAAGATGTAATAATTATTTGTGTAATTATTTTATTGAAACAGTCTTATGCTGTAAACTGCACCTACCGATAGTGCTGTAAAAAGTTTTATGTCAATAGTGTATTCATAAAGGCAACTCTTTTTAGTGTTCAATGCATATCATGGTACACAGTGAAAGTGACACTTGGGATGATAAGCTAATCACATAGAACTTATGTCTGCATAAATAAGACAATTGGAGACCATTGCAGTGATTTCTAAAAGAACAAAGTACAAATTCAGAAGGTACAAACTGGCTTGTACAATATTAGACATAACAAAAATTATCAAATTTTTGTTGTTTACAATAAACGAAACTAAAGAATAGTAAAATTTTCACCATTTAATATGATTGGTCCAGTAAGAGATCAACCATGTGGTCTCCAAGTAGTAGAATGTCTTGCATCGAAATGTTGTCCCCATCATCGTGCCAATCGAATGCAATGGCACCAAGGTGGAGTTTTGGCTCTCACGTACTTAGCATACACTTGCTACCACATGACTCGAAAACCTATATCTGTTGTAAAGAATGTATTGAATTTCAACTGTAGTACTTTGTCACCTCCACCAAATTTTGTAATTAATAGTACTAATCGAGACACGTGGTGTGATTGGGCTCCATTTGGTAAGTTACAATTCTCTATAAATCACAAAGTATACAATTGTAAAACCATTTAATTTATGTATAATTAATGTGATAGATACTGCAGATGCTCCAGCATTACTTGGCATGTTGGATTCAGCATTTTTATTTGCATATGCAGCAGCTATGTTCCTCAGGTGATATCATTGAAGTGAGCCTATCTCTAATATCAATGTGGAACATATAATTTTGATGAAGTAATCTTGTATTTATTTGTACAGTGGTTTCATAGCAGAGAGGGTAAACCTACGTTACTTTCTTGCTTTTGGTATGCTTACATCAGGCATTTCCTGTTATCTTTTTGGTATTGCAAGACCATACAATATTCATAGTCTATGGTACTTTGTTTTGGTCCAGGTAAATATGCATGGGACAAACTATAGTTATTCTTCTTTGTAAAATGCTTATGTTATTTTTCTTTGTTTAGGCATTGGGAGGTATATTCCAAACTTCAGGATGGCCAGGTGTAGTTACTGTTGTAGGGAATTGGTTTGGAAAAGGAAAACGAGGTTTAATTTTTGGAGTCTGGAATTCTCATACGTCTTTAGGGAATATACTCGGTAGTTTGATAGCCGCAGAATTTGTAGAATCTGATTGGGGTTTGAGTTTCATGGTACCTGGAGTTGTGATGGGCATCGTAGGATTTATAATCTTTCTATTTTTGGCACCCAATCCATCAGATATGGATTGTATTCCACCTTGTCCTCCTGGATATAGAAAGCTTGATGCTACCCATAGTTCAGATGAAGGCAGTGGCATGGATGATTGTGAAGATTTTCGTAGTGCAGGTGGAGATGTGAGTTACAAATATCAGTAGACCTTGTATTTGTGACTATCAGCATGTATTTCTTAAGATAACACAATAATATTTTGACCTGACGATTAAATTGTTTTAAGAGTTTATCTGTTTTGCAATTAGTATGCAACTATGATATGTTTATCGGTTTATAATTATTAGCACGATTCTAATCTTTATCTTCACCTTTTATATTTAAGAATCTGCAACTGCTTATTACTTTTATATTTCTGATTAATTTCTTACAATCAGTTTCATACACATACATATACATATATGGTAGAATGTATTTCCATATTTACTTATGTACTAATGTTTTTTTTTTATGTACCTTTCTTGCACTTGTCATATTCCCACTAAAAATAACTCATTTGCTGTACTTAGCGTCTCATCTATCGCTGTGTCTACCGTGAACAGGTTGCTGATGATGTAAGTGCATGCATTATTATTCATATATAGTTAATATTATATTTTACACAATTGCATTAACATATGACTTACTTTCTAATCTTTCCTTGCACTTCAATTCTTTATCGTATCTCTCCCAGTAAATTTAAACAAAACACAAATCTTGAGTCATTCCACAATACTGACAAAAATTTTTTTTTTAAAGGATGTGGCAAGTCTGCGATCTGAAACCAGTCCAATATTATCAGGACACAGACGTGGACAAGATCCTCAAAGAGGAAATGCAATTGGATTTATGGGGGCTATTAGTATACCTGGTGTTGTTGAATACTCTCTTTCCTTGTTTTTTGCAAAACTTGTAAGTTATACATTCCTCTACTGGTTACCATTGTACATTGCAGCTTCAAGTGAGTATTGTCCATAAGACCAATCTATTCAATGTATTTTACATTGAACCTGAATAACAAGTATTTATATATCCTTCAGCCACTTATAATGCAACACGAAGCGCAGATATCTCAGTATTATTCGATGTCGGTGGTATCGCTGGCGCAATAGCAGCTGGTGTATTATCAGACTATAGTGGTATGAGTGCTCTAACGTGTGCAGCTATGCTTTCTATCGCGGTTCCTGTGGTATGTCGCCTGATTTCGAATCAGTTAAAATGTATTAAAAGATCATTGAACGTATATCAAACGTGTGTAACTTTTTATTTATTTCTCAGTTGTTTGTATATGACTGCATTGGAAGTTCATCCTTGAGCATAAATATAATATTACTGCTACTAGCAGGCGTATTCGTTAATGGGCCCTATGCTCTAATAACTACTGCCGTCTCTGCTGAACTAGGAACTCATCCTAGTTTAGGTGATAATTCTAAAGCTTTAGCTACAGTGACTGCGATCATTGATGGAACGGGTAGTATTGGTGCCGCTGTTGGACCGTTGCTCGCAGGCTTAGTATCACGTTGGGCCGGTTGGCATAATGTATTTTACATGCTTATGTGCGCAGATCTGCTGGCGTTGTTGGTAAGTTTCAACCGTTAATAAAGGATTTTTATTAATGAGATAATTTTTCGTGCTTTTAATTAATGTTTATTATTGCAGTTCTTATCAAGATTAGTTTACAGAGATGTAAAAATGTACAGACAACGACGGAGGGTCGTATAAATGTATTTTTCTGATATACGACAAAGGATATATTGGATTACTCCAGATATAAATAAATTATCTAAATTTTTCGTGTACTTTACAGCAAACTTCAGTGTTGCATATTGTGATTGTATCCAGAACTATCATATATGTACCTCAGTTTTAGAAATATTTAAACGCACTAAAATAAATAATATATTTTTTATATTCTCTGGTATCTGTTACTTAGTCAAATGACAGATAGAAGAATCTCATGGATCTGTAGACATTGTTTCATTGTCATATTAGAGCAGTCTTATTTCATGTAATACGGTAAAAATACATCATTAGAATTAGATAAACTGAATATTAATTTATCACATATTAGTTTAATATTTATTCTAGTATTAAGGAATACCCGTGGGAATAATGTAACTTATAGAATCTGCAAACTCTCCCCATGCAGCCCTTTGCGTTTGGAATGTAATAATCCATGCTAATAGCGCAGCTGACCATAAAGCTGCTCCTATGGCTGAGAATATTACATCTGAAAATTTTAATTAATTCTTATTTAACATGTGTGGTATATGAAGAAAATAATGTCCTGTTTTATATACAAGTAGCATAATTAAAAGATAACAAATTTAATTTAATATAGAAAGTGGTGTATTAGCTTACATCTTTTGATCTGTTTCTGTTCCTCAAAGTGTGGAGCAATAAAGGCTTCCTTTGCGAACCAAATAGCATTTACGGCCCAAAGAAAAGGAAGAAGTGCAAAACCAGCTAGAACATAACAAAAATATTGGTTTCCTGCAGGATGAACATAACAGTGTCAGAACCGTACCATCTCTGTTACTCACCTCGAAAGTACCATTTACATAGGTACAATTTTTTTTCATTTGGAACTTTTGACAGGTCCATTGTGATAGTAACAAGCAGAAATTTATAACCTATATCTTTGGTTTATTCCATTTCAAACAGTCAATACGCACGCGCGATGCCGTTTCGCTTATCGCGTGAATAACAATCCGATTACCAAAACAGATTAAAGCGACAATGAAAATGTAAAATAACTTTGCAACGAGATTCAGATTGATGTAAGGAGGATCATTATTTGCCAAGATTTTCCTTTTCAGAAGTGAAACTGCCCAGTTTTTCCGTGAGATGGGGCAATGATATAATAAAAAGGGGGGTTAATCCAGTGTCTATCAGTAATAAACATAACTCATTTTCATTGTAGCATTAATCAAAATTATCGTCATAATGTTACAATAAAAACGATACAAATACTACGTAGGTCATGCAAGATATACAATAAATGAACACCCAGTTTTAAATAGACAACAACGTATAAATGAGAAACGAGCGAGAGAATGAGTACCACTGTGTACATCGTAATGGTGGGAGTCGGTCACGTGATAGTTAACTTACCGCCCCGCTTGTCGCGCGAGTGCCGTGGCCAGCCATTTTGATTAGTAACATGGCGTCAGCGGAGATTAATATGGCGTCCTCGGACATAATAACCGAAGTAGAGATTCAACCCGATATCCAGGAGGTTGAAATTGAAACGATACCGGTGGAAATACCCTGTGAAACTGTGGAAACGACCATCGAGGGAGAGGATGGGCAGCCGATGATAGCCCTTCAACCGCTTCCAGAGCCAGGACGCGAGGAAATCATACTACAGACACAGGAGGAGATCGTCGGCGGTGATCCGTTGAGCGTGTACGATCAGATTCCGGTGCCAGAGAACGACATTTATGTCGAGTCGAGTCCCGGCCCGTCGCGGAAGGGTCCAAAGAAGGCCAGGAAGGGTGGTGCGTCGCGATTCCGTTCGTCCGATCATACGATCTTCGGGGAAATGGGCTCGGAAACGAAGGCTAGAAAGTGGGAGCAGAAGCAAGTGCAAATCAAGACGCTCGAGGGAGAGTTCTCGGTGACGATGTGGGCATCGGGCACCGACGACGGTAAGTCTTACACGTTTATTTCTAACCTTCGGTAAAGTCGAATGACAAAAAACATTACCCAAGTATGTTAACATGGACAAAAAGCTTCTCGCACACTGTGTGCATCTCTTCACGCACGGCAGTGGTGTACGCACTTCCGGTGGACTCGAATCAATACTGCGGTTTTTATTGCGCGATTACCACAGAAACCGACGAAATTTATAGAAATTCCTAGCTGTCGGCGATTTCGTTGACAGTCTGCGTTGTTTGTTTTGATCGAGGGAACGCCATTATGCTGCCAGGGGGCAGCCATATTTTGAAAATGGCTTCTTTTACGTGGATCTATCTTCTTCAATGGTAATGGCGGAGACGTACTTAACACGGAACGAACAAAGCTCAAAGAACACGCATTATCCTTTCTCCGTCCACTACCCACTCTGCCTCCTATTTTGTACTCCACCGTATACTCTTATTGATCTACGTACAGTTTAATACAATAACATTTTTGATTTACAAGTTTAATATAGAAATAATTGAAAATATTTGCGTTATTTTTTCGTATACAAAACATGCTTTAGCTTGTGACGTCACTCGATGTAAAATCCATAGTTCTTTTTGAGTATTCACAGATATTGAAGTATTTTATAGAAATCGACAAAATGTTAATAGTCATTGTTGTTATTTTGTAGACAAAATTATTTATCCAAAATATGAGATATATACTAGTTGTCCAATATTATTAAGGCACGATGAAACTCGTGATAACAAAGGTGAACATTCACAATATCTTCATCGGAATTTTTGATTACAAAGAATATAATGATTATGTCGTACTTTTCTGATGTAATGTACGTATATATGTATATATATATACATGGCACGAAACTAAATAAGATATATTGAACAAATTTTGTACAACGTTTCAGAATAAAAATGTGTATACATATTTTTTTACATCCTGTAAAATAATATAGAAATGAATTTACGCTATCATGCCAAAAATTATTTTTTCGAAATAATATCTTGTAAAAGTTGATAAGTTGTTAAAATAATATATTCTACATTCTTTGAGTAACAAATTCGCGTAATATATCGTATTATATGTTTAAAAGAAACACTGATATTCTGATGGGTTAAAACGTAGATAAATGATAGTTTTGTTTACAGACTATTTTATGCCATTATTACTGGTTAAACAATCACATTATTCTAGATAGTCGTGTAAATGTAGTCGCTACTTGCGGCTTAATGAATGACAAATAAATAATAAAAACTTTTTTTCAACATATCATGTTTTACAATCAATGACTTGTTTATTAAACAAATTTAGGTAAAACGATGTCCCTCCTGTTTCGATCTTACCGATTTCTAAATTGTTATTTAATTTCAGTTTAATAAAGATTAAGATGTATTATTACAAATTTGAATCAAGAAATAAATTGGTGTTAAACTATTTTATGTTTTAATTTGAAGTAATTTTTTATGCTTACAACTTTTACCAATGAATTCTAACAAAAAGTTTTTAAACATAATGCGTTTTTCCATAGTATAACCAAAATTAAGTTTGCAAAAAATGTAATGAATTTAAAACAAAAAAGAAATAGTACAATAGCTTTTGTTTGGGACTGCTTGTTTGTTGTTGTTAAAGGGAGTGTCCTATTAGCTCCTCACCTGGTGGATGTTCCAGATGAAGGCTCAAATCCAGAGCCTGATCCAGACTACACAGAATACATGACTGGCAAGTCCAACGCCAAATTCAATCACTCTGGAAGCTCCATTTCTGATGGAATGCCAGGTCTTGACCTATCGGATCCGAAACAGTTGGCGGAATTTGCTAGGCCTGGCCACAAATTAAAGGTACGCAAGCCTCCTGTTTTGGATGGTGTTGAGCGTACCATAGCTTGTCCACACAAAGGATGCACAAAAATGTTCCGGGATAACAGCGCAATGCGTAAACACTTACACACTCATGGGCCAAGAGTACATGTATGTGCAGAGTGTGGAAAGGCTTTTGTTGAAAGTTCAAAATTGAAAAGGCATCAGTTGGTTCATACAGGGGAGAAACCTTTTCAATGTACATTTGAAGGATGTGGCAAAAGGTTTAGCCTTGACTTCAATCTTCGTACTCATGTAAGAATTCACACTGGTGATAGACCATATGTTTGCCCGTTTGATGGATGTAGCAAAAAATTCGCACAATCAACGAACTTGAAGTCACACATATTAACTCATGCAAAGGCTAAGTAAGTATATCCTTTTACATCTGAATTGTTATATCCATTTTTCGTATAAATTTACAGATTTATATAAAGTTTTCTATTATAGGTCACGTAATGCAATTGGAAGACAAGTACAACAAATTCAACTTCAGCAACCACAATTTGTCCAAGTTGAAGTTGCGGATGTGGATAATCAACAGTTCATTGTTTACGCTGATTAGCCCCCCTAAACAATGATCTCGTATCCTATTAAACCTATTATGGAGTATCGTAATCATTAATTATTAACCTAAACAATGTAAATATTTTCACGATACAACAAGTGATGCGGGCAGGACATTTCTGAAGCTGTTAGTTATCTTAAGAGATCAAATTAATTAATTGATTAATACCTCTGTGCTTAGACGCGAAGTAAATGGATAATATCACAAGCACTATACCGCAGGAATAAAAATAAAACTACACTAAAGAAGGTAGTGTATTCTGAGATGTGTAAGGTAGACTATCTATCACGCACTGCTCAATCTCATGTCCGAATAACTAAACAATATCTAGTGCGCTCTCATAACACAACATCTGTATATATTTATAAGTAAAGTAAAATATTGTATACAGTATATTTTGGAGAAATTCTGATGAGAATAAACTACGAGATACATCTTTTTCCGTCGGACTCAATTGTACCATTTTAATATACTTTTTACACTATATGATGGTAATTGTTGATAGTCGTGGGGAAAAAAAAGGTGGTGAAACATAAGCGCGTCTACTGTATATTATAGTTTGATGTCCGCAAAATATGATAACACTTATTCCTGTAAAATTAAGACGTTTTTAGATAACTGTCTATTCGGTTAGACATTGAAAGCGCTAAGATCAAATGGATGCGTATTTAACATTGTCGGTATTGAAGAAACCAATTTATTCAGAGGCCGTACGACGTTGACATGATATATTTTATCCGTGATATTCACGAGCACATTGTGATGTATGCACGTGCATCGATACAATGACGTTAACGAAGTTGTTAAGAAATTCGTGTCATTTCGAAGTAAGAAGCAATAGTTTATAGATAGATTTATAATATCGACTGTATTAAATGGCGACTGCGTGCATCCCATTACATCGTTATTCATTAATATTCGCATATCACAATTTTATACATGCAGCTATCACGTTAACATACACATATACTTATGATTCGATCTGTGTAATAATTTTAATCCTAACATTATTTATAAAATCAATTCGGATATCTTATTTAAATCCTGTAAAGTATTTCTTTTTCATAAACTTTACAGCTTTAAGTCTCGATTTGATAGCCATATTTGCTATCAAAACAAAAAAGGAAAAAATGAAAGGAATTATTTATATTTCTTAAAAATTAAATTCTGCTCGATATTCTAAATTCATACACAGATTATTCTGTAAGATTGCTCTTTTGAATTTCTTTTCCCTTACATAAGTTTTTGGCTTTTATTCGTTTTGTACGCTCCAGCAAT
Organism: Mimumesa dahlbomi; assembly: GCA_917499265.3. NCBI lineage: Eukaryota > Metazoa > Arthropoda > Insecta > Hymenoptera > Crabronidae > Mimumesa > Mimumesa dahlbomi. The sequence continues at coordinate 6,062,529 of OU824116.1, read as the reverse complement.
TTTTCATATTGTCTATTATGTATAAGGTGTTTTTTATGGGCTGTAAGCATTTTAAAGTGATTATTTTGGTTTGTAATAAAATGTGGAACATTGACACGATCTTCGTGAAAATATATAAAATAAGCTGGCCTATAAAGGGGGGAGTGAATGTTCACTTGAAAATTGTTTCAGTTTCTTTCTGTAGAATTCTTAATTGTTCACAAACAAAATAGAAGTTTGTCCATACTTCGTCATGGTGTCATTTTCTTCACAAATATTTTTTATCAACATAAATACCTTTGAATAAAGTTTAAGAGATTGTTTGATTCATTAGTACTTACTTTCAATTATTCTGAAAAATTTCTAACTACAGTAGAAACAAATCAAAGTATTTTTTTAAAATAGATATTCAATTTAGGAGATTCGAGCTTCATAATTAGTATGTTACAAAACATGAAAGCAACGTGATTTTGATGTTTGTTTATTATATCATTATACATGTAAAATTTTGTTTATACTGTGATTACTTCACATTCACAATGTTCACATGTAAGAATTCACTTATGTATTTGAAATTATAAGGATTTCGTTTCACATTGGAAATACATATTTTCGTAGTTTTGTGGTAATTTACAAAATTCAAATTCATACACAGAGACGTATTTCTGTGATGTCGGTATGTAACACTACAAAGTATGTATGTCATTCTTAGTTTCTAACTTCCAGATAATCGTTAATAAACAATATTATCTAACCCTTCGATTGTCACACTTAAATGTTATCTAAATATATAAAGCAATAAACTGTTTTTTCTATTTTTAAACAATACATACGCAGTAGTAAAAATTTATTAAGTAATAGATAAAATACATGTTGCATTAAACTGTGCTGAAGAACTTTATTTTCAGAAGACAGTCGAAGGGTCGACAACAGAACTTGGTTCGTTTTACCGTGAAAGGAGAGTCGAATGGAAAAATAATATAATTAATATCTCCCGGAACGTCCGTCTCTACCTTTGTCTTCTCTGCCTTTTCGACGGTCTTTGGATCTGGATCTTCTGTCGCGGGACCGCGACCGTCGCTTACGATCACGGCCACGGGATCGCGAACGCGACCTCGATCGACCTTTACCACCCTTCTTTCGACTGTACAAGTAACGTCTCAACTCTCGCGAGATAGGTTTCAAGTGCATAAAATTACAAAATCCCGAACGCGTGCATTCACTGAAATAAAGATCGTACAAAGGTAAACAGTCTTCTTTTTAAAGCTTAAACACGATTTTAAAAAATGTATATGTCATCAAGAGACAGTATAAGTATGATAGCCAATAGTAAATAATTAAATACATACCCCATTTCATATTGACGACAACAAGCTTCTCTAAAGTCAGTAACGGGTGAGAGTTCAGCATAGACAGGTCTCCCACCGAACCATCTGTTATTTAAATCGTTCACAGCTCTTTCAGCATCCTCTTCTCTTCTGAACTTAATATACACGTTTCCAACCAAATGATCACCAAGATTGTCACAAACATTCATCTCTTCTATTTCTCCATATTTATCCTCACACTCTACAAAGACATCTTCAAAGAAATTATCATAATGTTCTTGCATTTCTTCATCCGATACATTTGCCACCACTGTAACAGATATTAATCTACATTAGCTGAAAATATATGACATTGTTTTTCTTAAATTTGAAAACTGATGCTTGTTTAAATAAATGAAAATTAACAGAAGACTTACAATGAGATCCATCTGCACTTTTTGCAGAATTCTGAGGGTTTACGTATAAGTTTTGTAATAAGCATGTCTGCAATAAATATAGTTACATTAATTTTCTGAAAATTGGAACAATATGATACATTTGAAGGACACGTATTATTTTGGTAAACATTAATGTTTAAATAGTCAAGAACTTAAATTGATTGTAACAGAGCGTAGTTAAGAAGTCAGATAACAATATGAATTGACAAGTTAAAATCGAGATCAGGTACAAATTATTCAATATCCAATGTAATAGTGCTTGTTGAGACTTTGCCTTGAAAGTACATTAAATAGGATGTTTGGCATAAACAGTACGAAGAAAGGCTAATAATATGCTATTGTATAATTTCACTCATACTCATGAGATTCGGTCCACGTATTTATAGAATAACAATTATTCCCATGCACATAAATACAATTAGGCTAAGTTCGCGCAACTTTGGGAAAATATTTGATACGTCGGGAAGGTTAAGAAACAAAATTTTACCTGGCTGAAAGTTGGTTTGTTGTGAATTCGTGAGCATCGGTCACCGTGACGGCAGGCACCGATTTTGAAATAGAACGAGCAATTTACTCTGCGAAAAGAAACAAAAATAATATTAATAAAACATAGCATGTACATAGGTGTAAGAGCGTCCGTAGAATAGTTTCGCTTACTTGTCTTTCTCGGTACCGAAAATCGATGCCAAGTACTCTGCCATTTTACACTGTCTGTTGGCGCCTCAATTAACACGACGTTACGTCTCATGAACTTAGAAAAAATCGTTTTTACACCGTATATACAGAGTCTTTCCTACGACTCTGGTTTCAAAATGGCGGATGCGGCATCGTAGAACGCTCTCTTCTTTTAACAGTTCACAGTACTCGCAGGCGTATAGTATAGCGTAGTACGTATAGTCACGGATGACGTATAGAAGTAGACTGGTCATGCAGTAAAGTTTTGCTCGCAATCAACGTTACCAACTGTCGCTGATATTTTTTCGCATGAAATATTTCGGCAAATTACACATATATAAGACGGTCGACGTATGCTTAACTGTAGATAAGACATACTAGGTACATTTTGTGGACTAATTATTAATAATTTTACGAGTACAATTAGTTCAATTTAAGACTAAGTAATTCCTTATAATAAGGTTATCATTATCAATAATTCTCGCTGCAACCAAGTGCATTCCTTGCTGCCATTGTTTCTCAAGAAATTATATTTAAAGAAGCTGAGAAATATTTAATTAGCTAATTAGTAAATTTACGAAAGTTTGTATGCCAATTTGCGCAGCAGCATATGTCATGTATAGATGGCGCTACAATTCAAAAAAGAGATTTGTGTTTTGCGAATGATATGTTTATCCCGATTTTCCTCAAAAGTACAAGAACACTAATATAATTCTGTGTAAAAGTCAATCGTCGGGCGGAATGGCTTCCTCGAATTGTACGGACAAGATCAAGTACATCTATGAGTTGCCGTTTTTCGAACGTTCAGAACTTTGCAAGATACTTAATCAAAATGACAAGTGGGAAGAACTTGCTGGTACGTATTGAAAAAACAGTAATTGTAATGAAATACTCAGTGTACACGTTGGAACTTCAGTGATATTATTTCTTTAGGTACGTGGATGGAATATGATGTACTGACAATACAAAGTTTGCGGAAAGAAAAAAATCCCACAGATGAATTGTTGACAATGTGGGGTCATCATAATCACACGATACTAGAATTATTTGTTTTACTATCTAGAATGCATCATTATCAGTCAATGATTCCATTAAAACCATTTATCGATGTCAAGTTTTATCAACTTCTTTATAGTGGTGAAGGAAATCTTCAGAGGGTACTTCGTAAACGACTCAACAAGAATACGAAAGATTTGAAAATTGGAACACAAAATTTCAATCAGTCTGTACCACCACAACCAAACGTACCAAAAGTTGTGATCGAGGAAGGATCACATAAAATTTTGAATCAACCTATGCCAGGTATACAAATTGGAAATGCCCCAAGTAATTCAAACAATTTACTTGTTGCCACTCCAGCTGTGGCAAATCATCTACCACCTTTCTCCCAACATATTGGAGTAACTGCTAAAAAAAACAACGATGTAGTGCTTCCCCAAACTGAAGCAACATTGCCACATGCTTCTTATAATGAGTTAACTATTGCCACTAATGGCTGGAACAAACATAACATATTAGGAAAGGGTGGTTTTGGGACTGTATATAGAGGTACAGGCACCATTATACGATACTAAAGAACTTGTGATCAGTTCAACACACAGTAATGTATATTGAATACCATTCTTTGATTGTTCAGGTACTTGGAAGAACACAGATGTAGCCATTAAGAAAATAGGGAAAAGGGGACCAGATTCTGACGAAAGTTATGTGGTTCAGCTTCAGCAATCCCTTAGAGAAATAAAAATTTTAAATTCATGCCCACATGAAAATATCTTACCATTGTATGCGTACAGTTTGGGTGGTGAAGCACCCTGTCTAGTATATCAACTCATGAAAAATGGATCGCTGGAGGACAGGCTACTAGTAAAGCAAAAGAGTCAGCCATTGTCGTGGTTACACAGACATGAAATTGCTAAAGGCACTGCACGTGGTTTGCAGTACTTGCATACAATTGGAGAAAAGCCTTTAATACATGGTGATATAAAGAGTGCAAACATTTTACTTGACAAAAACTGTGAACCTAGAATTGGTGACTTTGGTTTGGCAAGGGAGGGTCCTGAAAGAGAGAGTATGAAAGTAAGCATTATGTATAAAAAGTAATAGCTTTTAGAAATTATATATTTTGATATAAACTATTTATCATATATTTTAGGTAAGTAAAATTCATGGTACCAGACCATATCTTCCAGAAGAATTTCTACATGGACGACGGTTGTCTACCAAAGTAGACACATACAGTTATGGTATAGTGTTATTTGAATTAGCCACAGGTTTGCCAGCCTTTGATGATTCAAGGGTGGAAAATAAATTTTTAAAGGACTTCATAGATAGCTGGAAAGACAAAGATCTTCCACTGTTAATAGACAAAAAAGCAGGTGAGAAGGATAAACAGGTGTATAATAATTTAATGGTGTTGGGTAAGTGGTGTGCTAATCGTATGGCACAAAATAGACCTGAAATGGATCAGGTATTCAGAAAATTGAATGATTTATAATTCTTTTATACTCTTTTTTACCTTCTTTAAGAATCGCATGAAAATAGTACATATTGCAAGAGAACATGTTACAGAAATAGTATACAGTGTATTATATATATATGAATGTACAAGATTTATAGATTATATTTTACTTTTTTGTTATAAGCTTAGCGACCTTCCCATTAACAATATTTCGGTTTACGGCAAAGAAACTAATGATTACTAATGGAATAAACACTGTATAATAATTTCTGTGTAGGTAAATCGTTATATTTTTATACAGGTAATTGTTAGTAATCCTCAAGGAATGTCTTTTCTATGATCTGTTTTATTGCATGGTTTGAAATAGTCTTGAAACACTTAGATGTATATCTCATTTATCTGATGACGTATTATACTCTAAAATGTAGTTAGGATGCTGAAGTTGGTTTTTACTTCATACAAGTAGGCAGATATTGTTACTTTTTATTGTATTTATATTTTGCAGTACAATAACAGAGGAAACTTTGTATCTATAAAAAATGTATACAGATAATAGATAATAAAATCACTAAGCAATGAAGAGTGTGTTAAATATGCCCTTGTATTCACCATGTATTTAAATGAAATAATAAGAGGCTAAATATCTGACCAACTTTCAGTTATCAAAATTAATAATATTCGTGAAAGTATCGTTTTTATAATAAACATAACAGATCTTAATACGTGTAACAATGAATACGTAAAACATAGAAACTAGTAAAAAGTAGTTGTATTGAATTTTATTACATAATCACTGGAAGTTTGATGACACAGTTTTCAAACCTGTTGTAAAGCCTTATTAACTACGATTTATTCTATGTTTTAGAATTTAGGGAAACAGTCAACTTTTAATATTCAAGAATTCTTACAAATCGTAACATACAAATGTAACAAAAATCTCAGTATTTTTATATATATAAAATTCAGCTGGAATCTTGGATAATGCGGATTGCAGTACGCATTAAGGTCTATGAAAGTTATCGTAAATAATACTATCTCCACCATTAAACGTATCCTTCATACCTATATATAGTTATAATACATTTTCGAGATATGCAATTATAATCTTTCATTAAGTATATCAAATATGTATATCTATCACAACGTATGAGTAATCATTGACAGAAGAACCAGTGAATATCCTTCGTAGTGGTTTCTAAGAGAACTCTCAATTACAGCTGTAACATTATTTCAGAGATTGTATAATTGTATAATTTTCGGTAAAATTATGCTTATTTGTATTTTAATTCGGACAAGGAATTCTAATCGGGTTTCTAACTATAAGGATAATTACATTCCAGGTTTTAATATTACGACTATTCATCTAAAACGAGATATTACACAAAATAAAAATGTTTTCTATCCGGAATTAATGACGTATGCCACCACTCCAGTTTCGTATTTTACTAGGTACGTTGTATGCACATACAAAATACATACGTAGTAACACATCTATGATACATTTAACGAACAGAAAGAAAAAACAATCGGCGCAACGAGATAAAATCTGTAAAATATCGTTGCGTCTTGTACAAATTTTATTCAACATCTAGCTAGGGACAGCTACTATTTTTTTTTGCAGTCGAGCAACAACTTTTGTTCGTGGAATAAAACAAAATAAAAATTCTGTAAAAATTTCGATACCTAAAGTTCGTTCGGAACAAGTATTTTTGGTACTGTAAACCGAAATTCTGCGGAACAGAAGTCAGAAAACTTGTCGGCATCATCGCGGTTTCGTGAATAGATTTAGATTTTATTATTAACAAAATAATCGATAACGTATTGTGAACATTCTCCTCGGGTTTCTATTCAACGCGGTCGTGCGACTGATAATAATACGTAGGCAATTTTCTTGCGGTTTACAGTAACACACGATATCCGCGGACATTTTTTACATTTTTTTCATTCTCTACAGTTCATAGTGGTTTTCTGGATTTCTCATGCTTCCGGATAAGCTACCAATATCATTCAATAAATAATTCTGTCATACGTAGAGTACAGTTTTTACGTAAGCTAATATCACTATACATTATTACATAATTTATCATTAATAATATTATTAACCCCCTCCTGGACCCGTTGATATGTCGACGCGAGATAAGAAAGTGTTATTTTTTTTCAAAAACTTTTTACTCGCGTAAAAAATAATGCTTTTATTCTACCATATGGTTCAGATATAATATATATGGGTAATAAACAAAAATTAAAAAAAAAAAATAAACAAGAACCATTGTTTTATATACTTGGCAATAATTATAAAGTATTGACAAGATAACATGCGTGACCCATTTGTTAAATCATAGGAACTCGGGACCGAGAAGGGGTTGACGTTAAAATAACTCTCTTCTGTATCAGAAAATAATATCGATCCGTAATGGAAATATTTTTAGCGCGAAACCCTGAACATTGTTAACGTAGAACATCCTCCCGCGTACTCTAACAGATCGGTTTAATCACACGGGAGTATCCGTGCCATTTCTGCCGGGAGAAGAAGTGTTACGTTTAGTTGAGTAATGTTCAATTAACTCGTTCGCCGCGTTATTGGGACTTAAGGTCCCCGGAAAGTGACTTCGGTCCTTTTTTTCTTGATTTTTCACCGACTAACTCTAAGACATATTCTATATTTACGAATATATTTCATATTACCATCGCTAATTGATTTCAACGCAAACAGTTTCTGGCAAAACGTGAAATTTCGCCGGTTAAATTAATTACAATAGTAATTTTGCGAAATTTCAAACGATTACCGGCAAATACGAATATATATCGAGTGTATATATTTATTTGTGTGCGTTCGCGATCATCTCCAGAGTCAGTGAACCGATTTTCACAAAGTTTTACGGTTCTCCAAAGTATCATAACGAAATCTACGAGAAACGTTGCCGCAGCGAACGTGTTAACACGTACAATAAGATTCTTTCTACAATGTGAATCGTGTTTGTATTTTTCGTAAGGTTTCGGTAAACCTTGATCTTTTTTTTTTGTGTGTTATCTCCTCGTTAGCTGAACAAATCCGTCTTCGACGTGATTTTCTTGATCGCGGGGAGAAGACGTATCGTTGTATACTGGCCGTAGCTCAGGGGTATTCTTAAATCGGTACTGTCCCTCCTCTCCAGGACGTGTTGCTCCTGTTGCTGGTTGAACGTCCACAGCGTGGATAACAACGATAACGCGAACATCGTTACCCCTGCGATCCCCAGCAGACAGATCAGTATCGTCTGAGCGATTGGAAGGACGTCCAGCACTAATTTTATCAGAAGAACCAGATCGTTCGGTACCGACGGTATTTCCTGAAAAGTGTCGTTACAACTGTGTAATATAATGTACGAGAATGGAAATATAAATCATGTCAGGGAGGCAAAGTTGCTTCAAAAAGATTTCGATGAAAATTTTGGGATAAAAAACTTGACGGATTTTGTGGAACATCGAATTCTGTTTTTCTGAAATTCTGAGAAATAGTATACCTTTTGAATCTAATTATAGTTTCAAACGATACTTGGAGTTTACTATATGTTACGTGCAATATAGTTTCACAGGAAAACTATTTGAAAACTAAGGCACACCTGTTATTTCCCTATACATCAATTTTTCGAATGTACATACATATCTATCAATTTGATAGGATTTTCTTTTATTCAACTGTGTGATATCACAGAATTACTGTTTAATCACCCGCTGATATTAAAAATCGAATAAAATCATAGAATTATCTGTTTTTCCCCCACTGGTCTTCATAGAATAGATCAGACTAATCGAAATAAATCACACAGATATGTATATGTGAGTTTTTAAATACAACTCAGTCTCGCGTTGATTGTGGAAGGCATAGAGTCTATTTTACTTACCAAATCGTTCCAGAACAATGGCAATGTCATATCGTTGAAAACCGCGATCTTGGAATTGTAGGTCGCGTGATGCATGATGAGGTTGACCTGTATTCTCGAGTTGACTTTTATCGGGATGCCGATTTTCTGTGAAACGAGAAGGTCGAACGTGTGATTCACGGATTATCGATTCGGAAAGGTAAGACATAATTCGAAACGGACATTGCATAATCGGAATCCTGATTAGAATTTCTGACAGAGATTTCTGAGGTCGATGCTCTCGCGGGGTTTTTTAATGGAAATTACTAGTTCCACAAGCGTTTGATATTATCGTCGTTTGATTAGGTAACTAATAGACGTCGACTTTCAAACGCGTTTTTCTCGCATACCATATCTATACCCGCGGAATACTTCGCAATACTAGAAGTTTCTCGTTACGAGAACACACGCTCGATTAACAGTATCACATAAATTTCCTATGTTCGATACGGTTTTAATCAATTTTTTTTTCCAACCTAGCGTAGCATTTTCAATGGACAATGTACTCGATCGATCGAACGAAAACAACGAATAATATTTACACATAGAATTTTAAAATTCTATTCATTCCACACACGGTGTGCAGTAAATAGAATTTTTGTTACATTTATTGGATTTAGATTGTTTATCTCTATATCGAAGTGTCCCATTTTTCTTCTATCGATACTATATTTATATATACATATATGTATATGTATACATCTTGCAGACCTGTGGAAAAAGTATCGACGTTTAATAATCGATAGAAATTTATTTATTTATTTACCGGGTGAAGAATAATTTTCGCCAGGTGTTTTTCGGGATCCGGATGAAGACCTTCGACCTTGTTGAACAAACTTGGATCAGCGTTCAGGAAATGTGGCAGGGACATAGCCGCTGGAATATCTGTAAGTATAATACACTTGAGCCTTCCGATACGTTCGTAGTTGATTTTCATTAATGTTGTAAACAAGATCGAGCCGTCGAATGACGGAAAATATCATACTGTCCGCTTCTACCTATCCTTGATGAAGCTCTAAAAACTATTATGACGAGTCACAAGCACGCGGAAAATTATCCGCAAGGGAAAAAAAAGGTCATCGGCTGACGTTCATACCTATGATAATGAAAATTGATAATACGCGGAAGATAAAAAAAGAATGCTTTATACTTCTTCTGTGTTTTTACCATGCATACGTGATATACAAGGACTATAGATTATCTAACAAATGTTTCTTATTCAAACTAAACCTTAGACACTTGTAACAAAAATTCTTGAATGTTATTTGGAACGGGTGATTAAATCTCCCCGAATAATGGCAAACGAACAATGCATATATCGTGAACTACATAGATTGTAAAGTTCAAATTTTGACATTTCATGCTTCAGTCTGGCTGTTTACGAGCGGAAACTCCTTCACTCTTCTCGATATTCTACGTACAGTATCTGCACGGGGTGTTCGATAAGCAGACAGGTTTACGAAGAAAATAGTGTGACGGTGAGTTAATTAATTTGTCAATAATTATTCATTATCAAACCTTTGATCAGATTCTTAAATATTTCCCAACTGTATCGACAATAAAATAAATTATTATAATCTAAAATCATATGCATGAAAATCATAGGTATGACGGACAATAATGATCATACCTAACAAGTGAAATATTTGCATCGATAATAGAAATATACTTACTGTAATAACACGGTGTCATATCAGACAGTCCCTTAGTCAAACATTTCTTCATTTTCCTGCAATAACATTCGTTGTCCGGATTTTTCTCCGGTGGTTCCAAGAAATTATCCGCCACGCTGTACAAATATCCCTCGAGACCGTTTTCCAGCCATACTTTCTTCTTAAACTCGATCGGTATAGCTCTGCAGAACGCTTTTCTGAACACCCTGAACACCGCGTGTTCCTCCAGGTCCGTCGGGAACAATGTTCCCTCGGTAGCTCCTTTTACAGTATTGCAAATTGTGTTTCTGTAAGACAAGGAAATTTTGATTAGTTTCACAGTCGAGTGAGGAGAATATTTGCGAATTAATTTCGACAGGATAGTGGAATGTGTTTTTTTTTATTCTTACTCCGGATACGTCTCGTTTCCTTCCGGGTCGCGGAAACCCCACTGCGACAAACCAGGACTGCCGTTGAACTTTTCGATGCTCAGGTAACGACCGTTCTCGTCGGTCATGTTCTTATTTTTGCCGACGTTCATCACCACGACGGCGTCACCTTCGTCGTACATCTAAACAGAATGATGATCGTAGATTTAATATTCAAATTAATACAGAATCAATTAAATTATTTGACTCGTTGAAATTTTGTTGAAACGCTAACTCTTAAATATTTCAAATCAAGTACAAATGGAGTTAGGTCACTTTTAAAATGAATGGCTCAAATAATGTTAGAAGGTTTCTAAAGTTTAATGAAAAGATAATTGATAGGTGAGTCGGTTTTTGTTAGATGGGAAAACATTGAGGATAAATTTAATTAAAACGGTAGTCAGATTGTTTTCGAAAATCCAGATGCGCATTATGTTTGTATAGCGAATATATTCGATATTACAGGCACGATCGTAATTAAGCGGAAAACTGGTGGCAGGACAGGTTGTATGATTATTTATGCCCGCGATACAATTTCGCAGGTTGTTGGCAATGGATTCGTTATTTTCTGCATCTTTAACAGGCGTTAAGAGAAACACGTACGACGTGGAAAAAGTGCCCCGGGGCAATTATAAACCCGACTGACCGATATCTAATCGACTGATAGAACTTCACTTTAACGACGTTGATAGTGCCGCTCTATTTTTACATGTATCAAATTAACCGAACGACTGTTCGCAATGCGTTTAGAATTAGTATTTTGCATATCCTTCCACACGAGTATTTTTATTTCACATATTACATACGGGTTCTAAATAATAAATCCTCGCGATCACCCTGAAATATCTGGAGCTTAGATTTTATATTTAATTTTAATTTTAAATATTAAAATTTAATTCAAGAAATTGAAATATTTTTAAAAAATCAAGTGAATGAATCTGATTCGAATTTAAAAAGAAAATTCTCATGTTTTATCTGTGCAATATCCAACAGATATCGTTGCATTCCTTCCATTTTCGAATTTGTGTCTGTCTCCACGACTAGTGTATGTAAATACATACGTATGTATTGGTGCACGTAAATATTCGTTTAAACGAGCGTTGCCCCATAAATCCGCGCGCGCGCGCTCGTTCAGGAAAGTTTAGCAACAGCTAGAAAATTGAAATGATTCGGTCGATTCGCACGTGGACAAGGTTAGTCGGTTGTGTCGGCAACCGGTATATTTTTCCGTCCACTTTTCTGTAACGTCGACGACCAACACTCCTCGCGACCGTATGCAATCCATTTCGGTTGAGAACTTGGCAAATTTGCCGCGAGTTAATGATCCCGGGACTTATGCGCGTGTTCGTGACTAATTACCTCGCTGTTCCATATCCATATTTTTTTTTCTCAGCATCTTTTTCTGTCGATTTTTTCACCCGTTTTTTTTTCTTTTTATACTCACTCGCGCTACCGACATTCCCAGTATTTTATCGGCGAGCGTAAATCTTCTGTCAGCTTATCTCATTAGTTTCCTGCTTATGTATATCTCGCCGGACTGTTTGCACATAATAATTATACGTTTCGCGGATTTCTGTGCGCGCGAGCGTACGTATGCCCTCTCGAATTGAACGCAAAGCGCGGTAAATGTCGGTCGGTTTGTCACGCGCAGAATTCGTAACTGAGGATTGGGAATCAAAGTGAACGATACGTTCACAGTTTTTTTTTTTATCTTTTTGCTTCTATTTCTTACTGTGATACTAGAAATATCTTTCTTTTTCTTTTATTTTTACAATTTCGGTCGCGAGTTAATGCACAGGTAAATCAAATTTCTGAAAATTCCTAACTTTCAAGCCTTTTTCTTTTTTAAAAAAAGGACACTATCCATTTCTATTTTGTTAACACTAAATGTACCAATAGTTTATATGTATACACATTCTTATCAAATCCGTAAAAGTAATAGCTTTTACCATTGATTTCGCGTAACAATTAATTTGGCATAAAGAACTATATTTTCCTTATGTTCATCAAAGAAACTAAGGTTGAAAGCGATAACGTTGTATGCAGGTAATTTGATAAAAAGTTTGAAACCGGTAGTTTCACCCACCTCGGTAGATTTAGTGTTAACAATCGGATATAACTTGAAAAATAATCGGTATCGCGTGCACGTTCGTCCGATGGATTTATAATAGTCTTCAGGGTGAGTCGAGCGAGCATGCACGTTGCATGTGTTATCATTTATACATCCGCGGGAAATGGAAATAAAAATGACCCGATCGCTGCCACCGTACGCCGCGGAATTGTAATTAACATGCGGGAACTCACTCTGTCGAGCAGACCGAACTTCTGGAAATTTATGAAGTTCGGCACGATGTTGCTCGCCCAATGGACCAGGGGATCCTCGTAGCCCCAGAGAAAATCGTGGACCTTCATGGTCAAGATTGGTTGACTGTCCAATAAATTCAGTACCCTCGTCCAGGCGAAATTTACCAAAAATCCAGCGTTGTGTAACGTCGACGATAGACCCTGACAAAAAAAAAATTGGTAAAACGTTTAACTGTAATAAATTCCAAGGAAACGTTGAATATATTGATTGTCGACCAGGGATGCTGCGTGAGAAATACAATTAAAAATTACGAGAAATTTAAACGATGTAAATGATTTGAAAATATTACAAATGTTGATTGTTGATCAGGGATGTTACGTGAGAAATACAATTAAAATTAACGAGAAATTATACAATGTAAATTATTTGTTTGTCGCGATGTAACGAGCGTTACGTACGTCGGGTACGTATGTAATTACTACTTGGCACGTTTGACACAAACATTCTGATAACAGACGGGAAAAAAATTGTTTGCTCGATACAACCATGGCCCCCGTTATTGTTGTGCAGAGACGGATGATCTGCGATCCTGGAGATGTTTTAATAATCACTAGGGGTAGTTTTCATGTGTGCACGTACGTATGTACATGAGGTATGTCAGCCTAATTATGTTAATTGATTCCTTCGTTTTTCTTTTTTTTTTACTTTACAGAAGCGAACGATTACGAGGTACATACGTCCAATAGCGTAAAAAAACACACATACACACGCAGACATTCGGTAAAAAAGAGAATATTCATTCATGTAACACAATTTTATCGCACGGAAATTAAAATTCAATGAATACTGTGAGATCGTTAAAAGCTTTTCCACGTTTATACCGAAATATATGCGGACGTGGGACAATTATTATTGATTATGGATTATTATTGATTATATCTCATCGCGATGGAATGGATGCTGCGAAACGTTTACTATCATACATTTCGTAATTATTCGTTCGATTAACAAACGATCGAATAATGAGAAATAAAATGCGTTAAACGGAGGAAAAGATGTCACAATTAACGTGAATTTCGTTTATTTTATTTGTTGTTTCACCTTTGATTGAATTTTATATCATAATGAATTAAAGATTCCTTCGATGTGTTGGACCAATGAGAATACAGATGTTATCGAAACGATGCGATCGCGTACGCGCGTTTCCGCATAAGACGCAGCGTCAATAATGCGTTTTAAGAAACATTAGGCGATGACACATACATTTTTTCCGAAATTCGTTGTAAAAATATTCTTTATATCGAAATCACGCAGAATCCACGATCAACACGTGGCAAAAGAACAATTTCCCGTCTCCGTTTAGAATTCCGAGACCGTGTTCGAGGTGTCCGTGAATTAAATGGTCTCATTATGAAAAACTTAATAAGGAACAGAAGAAGAAGAAGAAGAAGAAGACGACGAAGAAGAAGAAGAAGATGATGAAAAAAAAAGAGCGACAGATTCGCATTTAAGTTGCGTTCTTAGAAAGGAACGGCATGCAAATGTGTCGTAGCATTTGCAAAATTTAATACACTATGCAAATGCGAAACACATTGTACACCGCCTCGTGTATCGCCTAAACTCGATAACTTTCCGACGTCCAGACGCGATCCAGACAGGATCGTTAACATCCAAAATCGAACCTGCATCGGTTGCAATTTATCGTATAGTTTTAACGTTTCTTATTTACACGTCGACGTTGTTGTACATTTAAGAGAGAGAGAGAGAGAGAGAGAGGGAGAGAGAGAAAACGAAGAAAAAATCACAGAAAAACGTGGTAAAAAGTTGTTGATTCTGAAATAATCGCTATCGGAGAACCGAAATGCTACGCGCAGTAACGTTCATTGATTTTAAACGGTTCTTTTATTTTTTTTTTACTCTCAACCACGTTACACGTTTCGTCGTCGGGACTGCAAAAGGTCTTCTAGAAACTACGATGCAAGAAACATCGCGGTATAATTCGCAATAATAAATTATTGTTAGAATCTGTTTAAGGAATGATAATTGCGAGTCCCGTGTCACGACCTAGGCGTCGACGCGACATTAAATCTTTCGTGGCAAAAAAATAGAAATGCGATGTATATGTTATTCACTATGCAGACTACACACTATTTGCGATTAATATCGCAATTTTTTGTTTCTTTCTCCCTCTCCCCCACCCCCTTCCCCCGGTCTGTTTTCAAACCGAGCGTTAACCAATCGTTTTACAGTTATGTAATCGTTGTATATTGTTACACATACTCACCAACATCGGTATATTCGGCACTGTAACTATATCCACTTCCGGATCGCCCACCGACATTTCCGGTACGTAACGTATAGTTCGTCTAGGCATGTAGGAAATTGTTTCGTTGTCGTGCCACGTGATGTTTTGATGCTCCAGAATCTCTCTGTCACCAAAAATAGTATCACAATTAATAAAATACCAATTATCGAAGACAATTAACGTTTTTTTTTTAAGTATCAAAAGTTTCATGTGGAATATTATCACTATGTATGTACTTACTGATACACATAGGGACCAACTTCTTGAATTTTCAACGTCTCCCCGTTTTGAAGAAAATCCAAGTGATTAGTGATATTAAATATATAGACTTTCACGTAAACATTGATTGGTGGTTTCTTCCACATGGCGAACATCAGTGTATCCGGTGCCATGCTTAATTGCTGGAAGAAAAAAAACGAAGGAATTGTGTCATCGAAACGAAGGTGTAACGATCGAGCGAAATTATTTGGTAGTATATATTTAAATATGATTTAGTGTGATACTTACGTATTCTACTATGGTTTTTACAGGATTGACTACGTAGATCGCGTAGGCCAATGCACTGCAAGTGATTCCCACGAAAAACAAAATGATACATTCTGAAACAGGGAAACATCGTTAACTTCTTAAAAGTCTGACCTCGTGTGATTGATACAAGCTATATAATAACAGGCTATTAAACGACGGAAATCATATCGCGGTTTAATTCCCGTTGTTACTAATTTTATGGGTTGATTTCATTTGTCCGTTGTCAGTAATTACGGAGCACTTACAACCGCTGGAACAAGTCGTTTAGATTTATGCGCGGAGTAACAGCGTTTAACGCGCTTGTTTTTCGCATGAGAATCTTTCAATTGAACGCGCGAATAACGTAAAACAAATCCTTAGAAAATTTATCGACACGGCCATTGACGTACGAAGTCAATAAAAGTTTCATTATGTACATACATCGACGTCTAAATATGTTTTCGTCAATGATGCGTAACTTCTTCTCGCTGTTCGAAACATCATTTTTTTCCCCGGTTATCGATCACCATTCAGCGAATTCATTCCGTGGACCGCGAAATTGTTGCATTCCGTGAATCATTGTCGGTTATGCTAATCATCCATTAAAGAATCTTTCCATTTAAGACAAAATCCAACGAAATTGGTAAACATAATCGTCTGTTGAATATTTTTTTTCTCAATGAATTTCTATCAGATGTCTTTGAGTAAAATACATATACCATCTATCACACATACATACATACATACACCTAATCGTACTTTAACATCAGTGTAAATCAACGACAAAATTTACAAGAAATCGATTCGCAATAAATGACATCGTAAAACCTGATAAAGTGTCCGAGGGAATAAAAAGGAAAAGAAAGACAGTCTTAACAGTTTTCGATGTAAAAAATTTGGTTTCTCACCACGAGTGAAAGGAAAAAAAAACAAAAAAAAACAAACAGATTTGTCCAATACGGCTGAATCGAACGATAAATTCACCGTTCCGCGATCGTTGCGATTCGTTACGTCATCAAAGGTGTATTCGTGTTTCGCATTGTGTATCGTATAAACACAAGCGGAACTTGTTACACGAAGGCGAAAGTCTTCGTAAAATGCATCGGTGCATTCCAGACGGTGAGGCCGTCGCTGTGCCAAAGTCTACGAGCCGGCTTATAGTTCCAAGGAATTCATTTTATCGGGTTTCCTTGTTGATCCAGCGAATTCAATGGAAACCGAACGATACCTTGACAAATGGCCAGCCTTGTAACGCCGCGAAAAGGTCATCGCGTGTCGCCGTTGCATCGGCGAATTGCATACCTGCATTGAGTCCGTGTAACGGATACTTTTTCCTCATCCATGAATAAATAATATTCGATACTAATCAACCATTTTTTTTTCTACACCCCCCCCCCCTTATTTCGACGTCCGACAATGGGGGTTGACGAGGAAAATCTGAATCGCTGCGAACATTCTTGCAATACCTTTCAATGTATGTATGTATGTATATATATGTGTGTAGAATATGATACGACAGGTGTATCACTTTAAAACTTTTAGATTGGATACATTACCGGAGTGTATGTACAAACAAAATCAGTTTTTATATGGACGGGATGTTCATGTTTTTTATTTTTTTCTTTTTGCCTTTTTTCTTGCCTACTTCTTTTTTTTTGTTCGATTTTTTTTAAACAGGTTTCGAGATCTGACAAATTTTTAAGATGCTGCCCGCATCGGTGGATTCTAATTATAAATTTAATCTACAATATTTATGAAGCGGATAGCGTATGCTAATCGCCGTATTTCGAACGTCGATGGAATGTGTCGCGTTGCGGAAATAGAGTTCCGTCGTTACCGCGAAAGTTATCGTAGATTGTCTGAGTTATCGGGTACACGTTGGTATCCATCATTGTAGGATACTTTAGGAAGGGCGTTACACCTGGTACCGGAATCGCTTAACTTTATGAATTATTTAAAACGGGACGTTGAAATGGTTTGAGAGATACTTATATCGCGTTATGGGTTATTTACGGTACTTTCAAATTCATTGACGTCAACTCTGCGAGTATAATACACGCTCGTTTTCAGGTTGTACGGTTGCGAAAAGTTGATGTTGATGACCCAAAGACCTAAAGACCTTCTTTGGAAACGGAACAGTATAAAACACGAGCACGTTTAATGATATTAATTTCTTAATATTAAAATATAGAAAAAAAAATCAGTGCCAATATTTGCGCATAATGATTGAATTATTAATATTATTGATAACGCTTAAGGGACTTCCTGAAACGTTAGATAATAATAATTAGATGCATCCTCGTTGATTTTTCATATAGAGTCTCAAGGGGAACATCGTTGATGATTTTGCATCAGGTTTAATTATGTAATTGATTATGAATAATATAACCTATGCATCGCGGATATTATTGTGGCGTGGCTATAAATTAATACGAGGAATTTCTAGATAGAAAAAGAAATGTTGACCCTCGGTAAAGACATGGATACACGTATGTATGTATAATCAAGAATCTACATCAAGTACGATATGATTAATAACTCTTCCGCGATTACACCATTTTCCCGAACAACGATAAATTATTCGACCGCGTGTCATCAACAAATTACATTCCAACTTACGTGTTGATATAATAATGAAATTAACGGGCTTACATTTGAATACCGAGATATATCGAGGTCAATGTTCTCACCGTGAAGATATCATCAATTTTATTTATTTTCTTTTCCTTCTTTTTCGCGGCCGTCATCCTGTAGGCGTATCAATTCGTGAGTGGCATTTATTCCCAGTACATACATTCACACACACACACACACCTATATATAATACATAGTCATCGTCGCGTTGATTCTCATACAAAATGTATTTAGGACAAGGGTGGCAATAAAAGTGGCTGCGAATTATCTTTCATCGAAATTATAAATTTTCGGGTAAACCAAAAAAAATAAATAAATAAAATAAAAGACAATTTGTAGGGGGGAAGGATATCGATATATGTATGTATGCCCTACGAATGCGCCGTGTGTGGTTCAATACGTTAGGTATAGTAGTTCACCTTGACTTAGATTCTGTATTATTTGTAGTGTAGTAATAAAGGAAACCAATCAAGGTTCCCTGCCAGAAACTGACATCTTCGATTCGGCCGGCCAATGACCATGCCGGCGAAAAACTAAAGTTTTGCTTGCTAAGCAACCCTGGCCAGACATTGACGTTATTTTTTTTTTATCCTCGGTCACGACATGTTTATTACAATTTTATTGCGAAAATCTGAATATATATGTATGTACGACTTTAATGACGGCGTGGTCACTATCGGGTCTTTCCTTTCGGTTCGTCTTTTTTGATTTTTTTTTTATCATTCCGCACATAGTATACCTACACGTTAACAAATATGGCGGGAAGTTACGACCGCGAATGATTCTCCGTGTAAAAATTTTGTCGAGGATATTCTGGAAAATTTGTGTATCACTTCTATTTCAGTATATGTATAGTGTCATTCGGAATTTGTAATTCGTCGTTTATCATTAAGGATCGGTGATAGTAATTAGAACGTGTGAGGTTGAATAATAGATGAGATCTTAATGTGATCGTTCTTGCATAACGATCTGGGATCGAGCTGGAAACGATTTTTCCCCGATCACAGCCTTAGCGATAATTATAGATAATCGACGGCAATCACAATTAATTAATCGGTGGTTAGGAATTACTGTAAATGTTAATAGCCATTCATCGTGATGTTTCGCATATCGAGACGAGGGTTTAACTCATTGTAATAATTCCGATAACTTTCTATTTATAGAGACTTCTTGATCGATTGTCTAATATTATGTCATTAGAATTCGTGATACGCGAATTCTGATGGAAAACGTTACACCGTGGACTTTTAAAATTTTCGATATGCTAATTTGTAATCGATAATTAACACTAATTAGTCCAACAGCGTTTTACAAACGTCAAACATTGCGGTAGAAAAATGAATCACATTTCCGTGGTCTGTGAATAGTCGTTCGTTAAATTATTAATAGATTTTCTTCGACAATATGAGGAGGAAACGCGATTTTTTGAAAAATATCTGGAAAATCAATTAATTTCCCGTTTTCGAGTGTCGATACCGTTTGTGTCTATTTTACACTGAGCTGACATATAATTATAAACAAGTTTGCACTGTTTTCTCGCGCTAATGCATACATCTGCGAATATCATCAATATTAGATACGGAATCTGTTTTCAGATTAATTTTACGATACGTATATACGTTGATAGTTGTTTCCGTTCGATAAAAACGTACGCTAAACACCTATTATATAAATCGATCGCTAGTCTAAGATCGCTAGTGGCGTAAAAAGACATAGATAAAAAAAAAACTGATACATCACTCCATTCAGAATCATCCGAGTAAAGTATATTTTAGTATTATTATGAGTCAGAATGTCGCTCGTGAATCATCTTAATCGCGTCGACCAATTACTTAGTTGTACATCCCCTGTATACATATACATATTATATATAAATTTATGTATCAATTTTATTACATATATATAATAAAAATTATATATATATATATAATAAAATTATCCGAACAGAAAAGATCGATAGGAAAATAAGGGATCGAGATCACACACGTGGTCTGACGTGATTCCATCGAACGTGATGTTAAACATTTAACACGTGCGTGGGGACAGTAAAATCGCGTAAAAAACATAATTGCCGCGTATTGAAAAACTAATGGCATTATAATTATTATTTAATCTTAGGTTACGTTCCCGTTGGCGGCTTTTCTGCTTCTCGGAAAAATAACAAGCTGACTCTCTATTCAATCGGGGTACTTCTTCTTCTTCTTATTGTCTATGTATATTATACATACAAAGTTTCACTTAGAATTGATATTACCGCGTTGACAACACAACGTGCAACTGTTCTCCGCGAAGAATTATGAATTACCAATTATAAGTTTTAATTGATATTACACAGGAACGATGTTTTATCCTTCTGACCGGGGGCAACGCGGAACGAAGAAAAAACACGATACGAATTATGTATACTCGATTAGAAGAATAGGGGGAGCTAATATTTTGATAGGAAAACACACGACGATACGTTTCGCTTTTGTTTTTTTTTTATCGAATCGTCTCGTAGGAGCTGTTACAAATTTGTTTTGCGATTTCGTGAATATCTTCCGACAAGTTGTTAACATATAATTTCACGTTGGTTTCGGAGATCGTTTGCTGTATGTATATATGTATTTGTATATGTATATGTGTTTCTCATGTAAATAGTAGAAACATGTTTGTTACAGCGTGTAATATTGTTAAAATATTTTTGATACTTTGTGACGAACAAGTGAAATCGACGATGGTACGTTGTTGTCCGTTAAATCGGCGAGACGAGTACTTTTCCAAGAGACATTAATACTTTACATTCTCATTTATATTACGCGAAATGTATTGACAGCAGATTGATAGTTCTTTCGTGATAGGCTTGGGATTATCGCCGATGAGACACATATCGTTCGCCACGGATGTTTTATGTAAGACGGACTGATTTCCGATTCAGTGCTATTCCAATCGGCGGTATGTAAAATATGTAAATGCCATGTTTTGCGTTAATTCACACAATGTCTGCATTAATAATGCAAACAGGCAAAACAAACGGCGCGGTATCGGTGGGATAATTTTAAATACGTTTCCCGAGGTTGATTTATTAGACGTTAGCAACGTTCGGTGGAAAATTAATTAACTCGCGCGATTGATCACGATTAACGCGACTATCTGTCATGGCATATATTATATTATATTATTATACTCCTTTTTATTACCGATTACGCTAAACCAAGACGACACGCTCTCTTGTTTTCCCTTATCGTATGGCAGAAAATAATTATCACTTAATTAGCGAAATTAGACGTTCCTTCTATTAATTGTTTATTCAACGAAATGAAAGTTCTGCCACGTTCGGTGAACTTCTGTCAAGTTAAATTGCTTTGTTACGAATGCCCACCATGGAATAATTATATATATATGTATACATACAATAATATATACTTATATTGTACGCCAAGTAATGCTTCGTTTGTCATTATTATCAGACTGTCTGTCGTACGATAAAACGAGACATGCAGTTTATAAACGATCATTCGGCGGTACTGTGTCAATCAAACCGATGAGAAGGAACAACAACTTGCAGAGGTCAAGATCATCTTGACTTCCATCGATCTGCATGTTTGTACATACATACATACATACATACATACATACATACATACACCACACGCGTAACACTTTCCAACTTTCGTTCTCAAGAGGAATCTTTACGTAATTCCGCTATGTCTCAGACATACATGTTGCCGGAGAACGTTTACACGCGGGCACTTGACCGAGACCTTCGAATGTTACCGCAATTACACATATGTATGTATATACATACATATACTACTGTAGAAACATATATATGCCTTCGAATGTGCCGCAATTACACATATGTATATGTATATTTGTTTTATTAAAATTGTTTACTGTATACATTCATATATACATATACATATGTATACCTTCGAATGTTACCGCAATTACACGTGTCTATACATATACATATACATATATTTGACGATACATCAACACCGAAAACGTAGCCCCGAAACGATGTCATTAGTCACGCGACACCGATTTCTCCAGAAAACTCATAACTCGTTGGTAAATTACACGCGGACGTGAATATTTCCAATGTGATTTTAATTGTGACACTTGTATATCGGATCTAATATAAGATCGACGAGAAATAGAAACTTGTTTTGTCTGGCCGGTCGTGTTCGGGCGTGAAAAATCGCATCCAGTGATATTTAATGTCGTCAGTAAGATTTTCCGATTTCTCGCTGTAAATATACGTCTTATCGGAGATTTGTTTGTTTGTTTGTTTTATAGGCATAGCGTATAGATTCTCGAATGCTCGATCGCGAACAACGAAGATTCGTCCGGAAACATGAACATGGTCAATTTTTGTCTGTGTAAAATTCGTTGCGTAAGTTGTAACGTACGTACATATATGTGGAATGATTGACAGATTTCAAATCGTACCACGTGTATCGATCCTCCGTTACGTAAGTTTCAAACGACTACATAGCTACATATTATAATATGCAAGAATGTAACGCGGTGTTTGATATTGTTATTATCACGAAATCTGTTACATCGACGAGGGGTATTATAATCGGTTTCGTTTTATTCTACAATTCGATCCCCGTGAAATAAAATATATTCGTGATTTAACCTTTAACGAATCACTGCGTCGAGGTGGGGAATAAAAAAATATCATGTTCTACGTAATATGAATAAAATAAAGCAGGAAGGTTACACCGTGGGGAGAGAGAGAGAGAAAAAAATGCATTATGCGTTTTAACGTTGCCGCTGAAAAATAATTCGGTGGTTTAATGCTTAAATGACTTTCGGTCGGTAGAATGATTATTCGCTTCAGTTTTATAAGACGGTTACGTCACACACACTCGAAATCGTTGTTACATCAGATCGGAGTGCACAAACATCGATTTTTCATTGGACGGGATCGATTTCCGATGTGTCGGTATCACGCGCGTGTGTATCGACGGTTGTCTGCGAATTTATTGTTATTATTATTATTGCACGTGTCAGAGAACTTGACCACTACTGATATTTCTTCGTTTCGCAATTTCGCTAACTTTCCGACTGGTCGCGACGATTTTGTTCAAACCGTGAATTACATGAACAAACTCCAGGGAATTCTAACATCGATGCTCGATTTTCCAGTGAAATTCGTTGTATGAACGTGTGCGTCAAGATTTTTCCGAAAACCGATAATATTTGCATTAAACAAGGTAAATATATAATATTGGAGATGTTGATGAGTCATCGTTTGGGGACAGTCCCACGATATATATGTGTATTATATCTATAGATTGGATTGCTGTTTTAATAATTATTCAGTGTTCCGTAAAAAATCCTCATTTACCGATACTATTCACGGCCCAACCAGATGACTATACGCATAAAACATTACTCACTTTTAAACTGCTGTAACAGTATCACGGATTTCATGGCTGTGACCTGGTTCCTCTGGGTTTCTCGGTATTTTTTTCCTCAGTCGACTCGGCTCCGCGGTCCTGTAATGTAAAATACAACATATTTCACCTAAATCCAATAATTATTCTTACAAACGACGTTTAAATGTTAATTTCTAAAAAAAATACACCGTGGAACCATTGAATCATTAAGAAGAGACTCTTAAAGGGTTTTTATTCCAATTGGAAATACAATTTGTATTACTGTGTTATTAATTTCAACGTTTTCTAAAACGTTGAAAAAGCGTTCGAGTAATTTCCGTAGAAAAGATCGTAAAAAAAAGTCGTGTGCCAGTGTGAATTGAATAAACAGTTATCAGGAAGATCGCCGAAGGATTCGCAAACACGCGCGTTTTGTCTCGATTAAACAAAACGATAAAATATGAAATTCTTCGCGGGCCGGGCGGCGGCATACGTTTAGTGACAAAGTACTTTTAAACGCTAATCTCTCGGAGTTTGCCTAAGCTGTTGGCACTACGGCACTTCGGTATTCACGGGACTGTCAATAGTTGTTCGTCTTTTTTATTTTTTTTTCTCCATTTTTTTTGTTCGGTCCGGTGTCATTTCTTTCTGCCTTTTGTCTTTTTCATCATCGTCATCAACCTCCTCCGTCACTTTAGCGAACGTCTCCGTCCCGTGACTCACGAGAGTCGTGGATGCGTCGCTCGATTACTTTCCGACAGCCGGCGCGGTTGCATCTTTGTCGTCACCGGCGATGTACATACGTATGTATATCGAAAAGATTTGCAATGTTAATCGTCTCGCTGGCGAATCAAACTAAAAAGTCTTATACTCCCGGTAAGAGCTACGGAACTTTTTCTCCCGTCGATGAATAATACGGATCTTTTTTTCACGCGAACGTAACTACGGGATCCGCTGATTAATTGCTGAATATATGTATGCGCGAAATTAATATGTCTTGCGAACGATAATTAAATGGAACACTAAAGCGAATCTATGATGATTATTTTTGTCCACGTTGGGATTTATGATCTATCGATGATGACGATGATGATCATCCTCGGATGAAACTAGTCTATGATATTAATCTACTACGTTTCACGCCTTTGAAATTATACAACAATGTCCTGCGAGACCTGTCGCAACACGCACGATGAATCATATCTAAACCTTGAACTCTCGCGATTTATGAAAAAGCATGGGAATATTTGATCTCATTACGGAGTCGTTCGGTTCGGACGTTTGCGTAGCGAGTTCGTTGGTTATATGAGCGCCAGTTGCAAAGAGATTTCGTTACGATGATATCTGTTGCGTGGACAGTGCGAATCCTGCTTTTTGTAACGCATTTAACGTATTTCACGCTGTATCGTGTTTCTTATCGGGTTCGTTCATGCGTTATTAACTCGTATCATTTATACATGCAGTATATGTATATGTATGTATATGTATTATATTATATATGTGTATATTATATGTATATGTATATGATATATGTGTATATTATATATATGTATGCATATATGTATTATTCCTGGCATGTATTTCGCAATAGAACGCATTCTTATGCATCGAGAGTTATTCACCATAATATGTTTTATGAAAATGTCTGTTCCCAACTTTATCCCAACATTATATATGACCTGTCACAAAGATGATATATCCTGTCCTTCTTGGTACTTACGCAAGATATTTGCTTTAAATGTCGATTCAAGTACATCCGACGGGTTAGAACATGAAAGAAGTTATACGAGGTCTGCTGTGTGTTGTTTTTTTTTTGTATAGATCCACAGTGGAATATTCAAGGGCGACATTAATTTTATAGTCTAATATCCATTTTCAGTTAAGTGACTTGATTAGAGAGCAAAAAAGAACACCATGATACGACAACATGATAATTACTGATGACATTAGATCGTAAAGGAACTAATAAATGATCATTCGCTCTAACGGCGAATTGATAAAACGATTCTTTTTCTAAAAGTTCGAGGACTTATACCGACAGATTAAAATATCGTCTAACTTGCTACGTTATTAATTAATTTTTAGAAAAGTTTATCGCATTCGCGTTTCTATTAACTTTAAAACAACTTTAACCGTCGCTAAAAGAAGATAATATAAAATCATTTTTATTTCGTCGTAAATTAACTCGGATAATATTAGTTAACAAAATAAAATAAAATAAAAAATGAAAATACATAATTTCTCTCAACGTTCCCCCGTAAACTTTTTAATTATATCCATCAACTATCGGATTAATGGCGCATAATTTTCCTTCCCAACCTATTAAACAATATTGAAAACGTAACGAGCTGGCTTGCAAAACGTTCGCCGTAAAAGTTACGAGCCCGTTTCTGCGGTGTCGTTTCGACGTGCCGACGATCTGATTTACCTGGTGACTTTAACGCTCGGTTAGGCAATCTCTTTGTGACGGGGAAGCCGGTTGTGCATGGAAATCCTGACACCGAAGATCGAGGAGGACGCGACTGTGTAACACGAGGTCTTTTCATCTCTAATAATTCGTGTGGCACGCCGATGTCAGCCGCATTATGAAACGACTAAATCTTTTAGACGCGTTTGGACGGTGCCCAGCTATTGGTACGAGCGAAAAAAACCGTCTTTTATTTTTGTTTTTTTTTTATTTCTTTCATGTGAAATATGTAAGCGATGGAAAAAGAAAAATTACATAGCCACGTCAGTTTTACGCTCGTTCGTAACAGCGTTACATCGAATATCACGAAATACCCTTTTTCCGCTTTGAAATAATTGTACGTACGCGTCTATCGGTGCTTTTTTTTTGTAATTTTTTGTTTTTACCTTGGTTCTTCCTACGTTCTAAGAGACTTTGATAAAAAAATCAATAAGGAAATGAAAGAAAAAACTGATGATTTTTAATGGGAATCGTTTGTTACATTGAAATTCGAACGTCCGCGATGTAATCGGTTTTGAAATTTTAGTTCGTATGTTGAAATTAAAAATTATCGGAATAACTGGCTGCGGTTCGTACCGTTGAGAAGTTTCTTTGAAAAGACGCAGAATCGAATCTGCATAAACTCACGCGTACAGGGAATAATCAGTTATTCGTCACATATGCGATAGTTCCCCATGCGAAACGTAGTTAAATCGGTTTCTTACTTTAATATCGACACTTATTAACGATTTATTGTAAAATATTTCTCCTTTTAATTCGTATAATATAAACTTCTTTCTTTATCAAAGTCGCCCTATTAGAACGTACGTATAATTAATTTCAGATGATTGTACAGTTATCACGGGGACTTAGTCATAGAGATTCTCTTAAATGGCTTACCTAAGTTCGCCACCGTGGCGAATAAATTTCACGTTTAAAGGCTCACGCTCGCCCAGATACGTATGTACGTCCGCGAAGCATAGATACAAATGAGTCGTTTGAGAGGAACGAGCTATCTTGTCATCTTTTGATACGTGTCTCGAATTAATAACGTACCGAGAAACGAAAGGGAGCGAGAGAATACAGAACATTGCTTAGACACGCATTAGTCTATCGACTATCTATCGATGGAACCAGGAACATTCATTTATCACGTCAAATATATACCCGTATATCCATTATAATCTCACAATCAATTTAAATTAACAAATTTTCACTAATATCTACCGATAATCACTAAAAAATGTTCATAAAACTTTCCACTCTAGACAGAATAATGATTTTTATTTCAACATGTTTCTACGCTTATTTCAAATCACACGTTCATACCGATCCTAGAGCAATATCAATGCGTACCGATTTAATTTAAATATCATACTATTATCTTTCACAAACGATTTACGAACGCTCTACGGATCGCATTTCATTAAATTATGCCGCACGTATGAAAGTAAGTACAGTAAGTGAGTAAAACCAATAGAGATAGTTCTGTTTTGTTTCTTTCTCACGATACACAAAGTGAATGTTACCTACCCCAAGTGATACGTGGAATAGATACCGGTATAATCACTGCCAGTTTAAAACTCGGAACGAATTCGCACGAAACGGACCCGCGTGGTGGACGATTGTTCGCGTCCGCACCAGAACGAGTAGTATATTTCACTTTTCACACTTTCCGGAGTCTCAGTTGGTATCCGCGTCGGTGGTAACTGAACGTTGGAGAATCCAAGGAGCCGGGAAAACTTCGTCGATCCAAACAATCCTCTTAATCGCACGGAGAAACGCAAAATACTGTATCGCTACGGTGCCCGGGAGAGATATTTTATAAATAAAAGCGGTGGAATTCCCTTCGGACTGAGAGAGAGAGAGAAAGAGAGTGAGAAAGAGAGACCGCGTGTCCCGTCGAAAGACACACTTGTATCGTTTACAGCCATACACACTCTTCCCCTCTTTCGTCTTATTAGTGAGCACGAGTCTTGTGTCCACTCTGCTTTATACCGTCTCCTGATCGTGTAACCCCCATACGATGACCAAGACGACGACATCCATGACTCTCCTCTTCGATCCAGCCACCGAGAGGTTTTTACGAGGCACGCTCGCGAGGAATGTACCCTCTGGGTGTCTTTGTTCACGGTAAATCGAATAGGTTTTTATAGACGTGCCTATAATTATGAAAGTGGTCTAAGATAATTTAAAAAAAAATTTGATATTATATTTTTTCAAGATTTTGAAACATTTATTAACGAATTATCAAGATTTACATTTTTTTGGGGGGGATATTGAGTTAGACCATTTTCATAATTATGGACACATACCTATATGATATTGTTAGGGGAATATAATGAAAGAAAATTACACTCATCGATTTTACGCGAAATATTGAAATTTTTTAATCGTTATTATATTATATGTATGTATATTATAACGTGATTAGAGGGATATTAAAACGAACGAGAGAAGAATTTTTTAGTGAGATTTTTAGATATATATTGTGACGAGTAATTTGAAGGTGTTGTTAAAAAGTGAAGGATACGATACGAGATGGAATGAATGTTATACACCATAAGAATCTTCGTGTATGGCTCACATATCTGGTTTTGTTGCTGAGGACGCGAGGGAAGGGTTAATGGGAACAGGGAAAACCCAAGAACGACGAAGGTTCGCCACTCTGCAATTTAAGCTTCAACTTGAGGAAAGTGTTCGCAGGCCAGTGATTCTCGGTTAACTAATTTTTTCAATTGTGTATCAAGTTTGTCTTTGAACAAAATAGAAAAGAACAAAAAAAACAAACAAACTATGAACATAGACGAAATTGTTAGGTTCGACGGATGGAATAATTGTCGTTACACAGTAAAAATAAATTTGTAATCGGGGGCGAACGGAAATTATATGCAGTATATCGTCCGACCCAAAGAAATGATTTCACTGTGACAAGTAAAATAAGGTTACACTTTCCAATTACGAGTAGCGAGTAAAATTTTCCTCGAACGGTAAACAGAGAGAGGAAACCCGATCCCGCGGCCGCAAATTATGCCGTAGCAAAAGGCGGGATAAAAATTTGTTGTGATAAAATTATCATCATATCGGGGGTTCGCACGCATCAGCGGGAATACCATATAGGAATACAAAAAACATAACCCGTTCTGAAAAATCGGGACGGGGTAGCATTCCAGGCATCAAACGTACAGGTCCGTACCCACGGGAATTCGTTAAAAGGCGCTTCGAAGTATTATCGAAAGAATTCTGCACGAAATGCTCGCTCTTTAATCTTATTCAACGTTGATATATACAGAAATACAAGTTTATATATGTAGATCTGTAAATACATACATATATATTATTTTCTATCGTCAATAACAATTTTCCATTTTTTTTTGGTTCTTCTCAACGAGTTACTACGCACTATAATAACACGTGAGCAAGAATAATAAAGTAATATTGCAATTAATATGTGTTGCAAAATAAATGCAACAACATCTCGTTGATTTATCTACTCAATTTTTTTTCTAATTTGTCTATTTGTTTCATCGTTTTTCTTTTTTCATTTTATTATTTGACGTCTTCTCCAAGCGAGTAATGTGTGCAACGCGCGTATACGATATTACGTAAAACGAAAATTGTTACGAAATCCCGAAGGTCCGGAAAGTTTTAATCTTCAAATATTTAATGTTTAGAAATTTACGACCCGCCGTGAAAGGGAACACACTTATGTATTTGACAACCTTCCACTAAGTACGGGCTTGAACGGTGGCCGGCGATTTTTCGTGTGAAACCTGAATTCGACTTCCATCCTCCCCTAGTTAGACGAGATGCACTTAAGTTCGAAATAATGGGATATGCGGCTCGTTAAGTCGCGTGCAACAGGAAAAAAAATGTTTTACGGCATACTTTTTTATTTTTTCTTTATTTTTCTGTTTTTTTTTGTTCTTTTACCCCGTGAACAAAAAGTCCCGAGAAGTTTGAAATTTAATTAAAACAACGTTATATAACTCGTCGCGAGGACCAGGTATATAACGTAGTACTATCTAGCATCACAGGAAGAATTTTTGTTAATGAAAGTGTACAACGATCGTAAGGATAGCTTAAATCCATTTCCGGAGAGATTTCGTTTACATACACGTCGTTTCGCGATATGATTTTAAAAGGCGTGATTTACGATAGTAAACTTCGTCGGACCGATCGTTTTCTTAGATGTCACGTCCCAGGGATCACAATGTTTTTTTTTTTTATACAATCGTGTGTGCGTGCTCGAGAAGTCGTGTATCGGCCAAGAGAATTAATTTGACTTCATTAAACTGGTCCCGATACCTGTTATGACATATACATATAAAGAAACATTTCTGAAGTAACCTCGGTGCGAACAGCGAATTTTAATTTTTTATGTTTCTCGTACTTTCATATACGCAAATACATATACGTACATATACATATACATTGTATAATAATTCGCGTGGATTTTGATTCGCGGCAATCCTCTGTCTCTCGAAATTCAAGATTTTTACGGAAACACGAATTTCGCTTTATACGTGGCGTTTCTGGCAACACAACAAGGAAACGCATTCCCATGGTCGACGGTGTGGCGTATCACACCATTCTATAATATATACGTATAGGATTGTTAATTATTACAATGCCGTAGATTCACCTTCCTAATTAGTAACGGTCGTTTCGGCGCGCACGAACGTAACACATGTTCCAGTTCACGTCTGTCTGGACACCGATGAAACTGGTTTCCTTATCATCGATCATTTTATTATCATCGATTGAAGACGAGTTTCTGCGTTTCGTTAGAACGACTGGGAAATAATAATTAAAATACAGGTGAACGTTAGAAGTTTGACTATTGATTCGATGACCATGGGATTCCAACAGGATGAAGGATAAATAATGAAATTTAAATGCTTGATTATTATTATAATTTTGTTCGGTATTCGCACAAAGAAACGTATCCTGTCAATCTTATCGTTATGGAAGTTAAATGTTTAATTTATGTGAAAACTGTGTAAATTGTTTGATTATTTGATCGATCGTTTAATTAAAGAATTTGTTAGTGGATAAAAGATGGATCAAAGTCGATCTACGTAGTATTTTTCTCGTTGAAATTAGTTTGTTGATATGTCACGGCTGAGATTTTATGATCTACAGGTGTAACCGGGCAGATTTGTAACTACAGAATTATAGCACTCTCCATTTTCATAATTCATGACACTAATTGGCTTGATGCCCGGAATAAAACACGGTTAAATTATTAATAGCGGCGTCTAAAAAAGTGAATTCCTAAACGAGGAGCCGGCGGAAAGTCGTTCCGCACTGATAATATAAATATAAACTTTTTCATAAAGATCATATAAATATCGCGTGAAAATTAGGTAGTCAGAGACCGGCAATTAAAATTTCATAATTAATCAACCACTATTATTCGATATCTATATCCAAAAGTTTCACGAACTCGTGTTCCACATGAAAGCAACCGTGGTATAGTACAAAGTAACTATACATACATTCATTATGAAAAATCAAAAGTCTGCCAGACTGACTGATAGCATGTTTTTCTTTTCTCTACTCTATCTTTTTGTCACATGCATTCTTTTCGTATTCGTCCTTACGTCATAACGTTTTTTTATTTGTTGTTTTTTCTTCAATGTGCAACATACGTAGAATTTATGCAATACATTTAGTCGGACAACAAATAAAAAAAATATATGCGAGGCCGTTTTATAAGACTGATAAGAATATTGCTTATACGACACTTGTATAATATAATCACATGTATGTATATGTATACATACAGTATCAGGTATACAGCGAATATAATTCATATGTGACAGATCAGTCTGGTAATCGGTGATAATGTGCCCCGAATATATAATTTTTCTTCCATATTTATGTAACGTTCGCGGCGACGTGTCTGTGGCTGATCGGCCGAAAAATCTGTTGCAAGTAAAAGTCACGTTCATACACCGGCGGGAAGAGATTACCTGTTACCTGGCCGCGTAAGAGGTTCGACCAGTTAAATCGTTGCATAAACCGCAGCTAATGAAACTGCTACTGGGTAACCTCACTGATCACTGCCAGTGCACTGCGACTGTATACTGTATTTACCAACGATATAATATGGTGCAACAGTTTACGTGTATATACATGTATATGTATATTGTATACGAGTTCAAAAGCCTGGACACCGATTTCATGCCTAACCATTTTTAGTATCGTTCGACAAAGTAAAACATGAATTAATGGAATAATCTTAACCATGGTTCCATTGCTCCTTATAACGATAAGAATTCTGTATAGTAAAAATAACTTGTTGCAGTGATTTCAGTGCGTGAAAAACGTACTGTTATAGATCAGGTTTGTCTTTAAATATCGGTGGTAGTGGAAATACGGGTATTATAGATCTATTCGCATCACTTTATCGATATGGATTTATGGTATACTGTATATACATAAGTACATATGGGTACATGTAAAATAAATTTGACATGAGTTTCCATTCTGAGAAATATCGAGCACACGTTGGAAGTAATTTATTTTCTCACTTTTTACGTTAATTAGGTTAAGACGATCATTAAGTTTTACAGTTTCTTTTTTAATATAGCGTATACGTACAAAAATCATTTTTTAAACAATAATTGTTGTAATGTGTTAAATTGTGAGAAATATTTTAACTTCCGTCTTTAACGGAGTCCCTTCTTCCGTAATTTTTTCTCGGAATGATACGAGTAACGGTGTCGTCGGAGCGATTTATTCGCAAATCGCGTTCCTCGGTTTGAATCGTCGTTCCATCTTCGCCATGGGCGGTCCAGGATTCTCTGAAAAGATGACCGCAGGTTGCATTCGAGGATCCGTGCACCCGTGGATCGTGATTTATATAAGATGGATCGTATAAGCTTGGTCGGCAACAGCCGAATTAAATTTCGGATGAAATTTCGAACGCGTCGACTCGATGATATACACCGGTGATATTTCATCGATTTACTTTTCCTTAGAATCATTTCTATAAGTCGAGCCTAAGTTAATCCGTTTGCATCGATTAAAACGTCGAGCGTCGAGCCCACTTTGTTTAACTTTCCGTTTTGCACCGCCAAACGTCGATACCTTGTACATAATTCTAGAAATATATATCAGTCGTTAAAATAATTTCTTTTACATAAAGTACATTACATTTTATTTTACATACATCTTTAAAGTATCTCATTTCTAAGATAGGAATATAATTTTTTATAATTTCATATCATTCGTCATTCTTGTCTGACGCGGCGCTTAAAGTGTTAACGATATACATCGTACTACGTCGGATATCGCAGGAAATTAGTATTTCTCGAGTTATGCTACGAGTCGTCGTGTAAGTAAGTGTTTAACAAAACAAAAAATGTCATATTTTTCCGCGAAGCTCTAGTGAACAGCAGTCTCCCGTATTCGTCTGATATCTTGTCGTGAATTCATTGATAAACTACGTATCTTTGAGATCAGCTTCGTGTCGCATAAAATATTTAATCATCCGTCTAAAAATAATGATTACATACCCTTATCGTATGAATTTTTACACATTTTAGCAAGAAATCAGTATTATTTACACTATTAATTTTCACTATTTCAATCGAGGGAGAAATATTTATCCTAAACTTTCTGTCTCCCACCAATAATAATAATAATAATAATAATGATAATAATACATGGATTGACATTTAACGAGCGGGGAAGGACTATCGAGACGAAATTTGCGGATTCCGCGTGATTCCGCGCCAGTCGTTACGTCACGTTTTAATGACTTCACAGCGTTTACATGAAAAACTTCTAAATTATAAACGCTGATGCGTCACTTTCCTTTACTTTCTCCCGTTAGATTCATCCGTTACACGTAACCGTTCAAAATTTCAAATAATAGAATGACCGGTGAGACGAGATATAGGAAATGGAATTTTCTCGGAAACGATTTCCTCCCCATTTGGTATTAGTGATTATTTATACAGTCACATGGCATGCACCGGCAGCGCAAACATTTATGCATCGTTGATTACTGGCCGGGTTAGCAAAAAGTTTAAGTACACCGTACGGTTCAATTTTCTTTAATCACTCGCCACACTCAGGTTTTCCTCAAACGTATCATCTGAATATGTGCATTGTAATATAACTATACATATTACCTGATTATTATATACCATACATTGTGTATATTTCTTTAATGATTCATTAACAGTTTCGTATATATCACATTAATATATGTTAAGAAATTTTCGACAAGAATTAAGTAAACAATAATCTGTATCAACGGAAAATGATCCGATAGACAGTTTATATGTATAGATTATAATTATGAATTATAATATTATTGATACTTTTATAAAGTTAATGATTATTGTTAAGACTGATAAGAACCAGGTGTCGATATCTTATCGATTATCGCTTTATACGGATCGATTTACCCGTAAATCTCTGTATTTACAATACACGGTCGAAATTTATAATATAATTATTGAATTAATTAACCCGCAACTGTTTCACCTCGGTGGAAATTGATTTGTAGTAACATATGCATTGCATAATTACACGACAGGTATAACAGACGGAGATGATGGGTACGTATGCAAACGTTGCCATCCATATTTATATCGCATCTGATGGATTTGTTCTTACGAAGAGTTTCTTTTAAATAATTACCATATTACATTGGTGGTATCTATCACGGTGGTTTCTTTTAATAATCATCATTTTTTTGTTACCCAGATTGTGGAATTTTACAACGTACAAGTCCACTAGTATAGTTCACGTCCGTAATCGGTATGAATTTATTTAAGATCTCACAGATAAGTGGTTGTATCATATTTAATTGAACACACGGAAATACAAATTCACTTGATTGCCGGATCACTTTTTGATGAAAAATTTCCTGATTCCATTAATCTACAAAAATGTTCAATCTATTTAAACGTTTATTCGTCAGGTTCTCTAATAGGGAACGTAATTTAAATATATAAAACATCATTTATACATATGATGACCGTTAAAAAAGATTGGACATGTATGTTATAATTTGTCATTGAGGATACGCTCGGCAACTCTGCGCTTCTATTATTCTTATATTTAATTTGATTATAATACATGCAAAGTATATACGATCCCCTAAAAACGCTTTCAAAGCAATCTTTGGTGTGAATATTATATACAGCCTGTCAAGGGAATGACATTTTTGTGGCATTGATCTTCGAAGTGAATTTAAACAGTGGGCGTATCGAATCGCAGACGTATTCGTTCGTTAATACACAATTCAAAAGGTTCGTGTCACATACGCAAGTGAGAAAATTAGTTATCGTCCGGTATCTTTAAAATAAACGACCTTTGGTGTGAAACAACGATTCAATTCTCTTTTTTTCTTCGTAAATTCGATTATCATAATAATTGACAATGGAGTGAAGATAAAGATAAAACGAAGGGCACACAGACGAAGGGCGTATGTTACATAATATACAAACAAATGGATTAACGTTAAATCGAATGTACTCGAAGCACATTCATATTTGTAACGTAACAGCTTTATCCTTTGATCCTTTCGTCTCGCGAAATGCAATTGAACACGTCAGTCGAGAAAAAGTAACGACGTACGGGTCGCACGTGTATCATCATTGATTAACATATTAGAGATAGTAAGTAATGTATATTATTTCGTCAAGCTGTTTCATTCCCGGAAATAGAATTTGAATCTGAATAGTAGTGGAGTCAGCAGAATGGCGGACATTATCTATGCGAACGGCAAAATTGTTGCTTTAGTTGTAAACATTCGTGACGCGATCGAGGCACAGGTTGCGTGAATTAACAAAAAAAAACAGGGTTCGTACGTCAACGATAATTATACTGATCTCTGTACAACAAGCTTGAACTGTATACAAATTAAATCTTTGCGTAGCGCTGGTACATAATAAAAATGTGTTTTTACGAAGAAATGACCGGTAGACGTAATGAATTATTAGTTCATAGAAATAAAAAGAATTCCAAATGAAATTCTTACCAGTCACGGTAAAGTTGACGAACGAGTCGACCTAATTCCCTACGAAACTTTGGTCGTAGAGAAAAATTTCGATTTCATAACATTATAGTTTTCACAGGTATGTATGTATGTCTCCCAGTCGGATCTTTCTACGGCTTATTACAGTTATTATAGTTAAACGGATATCTAATAATACTCCAATATTACGTAAATATTACGTAAATCAGATCCGTTTAAAAATGGCAAAAAAAAACGTTAAGTGTTAAGTATCATTTTCTGATTCGCGAATTGCATGTTGTATGTATGTACGTATACCTGTACGTACTACATACATACACTGGGAAGAACCGTATTTAGATTTCATATTGTGAGATGATCAGCATTTTCCGATGGTAATGGAAGTTTAACCTTTGATTTAATTTGTTTCACTTTGTATGTAACGCCCCTTTGAATCGTTGATCGTTGATTCAAAAAAAGAGCTATTGCACGAGCGAACTTAA
Organism: Mimumesa dahlbomi; assembly: GCA_917499265.3. Taxonomy (NCBI): domain Eukaryota; kingdom Metazoa; phylum Arthropoda; class Insecta; order Hymenoptera; family Crabronidae; genus Mimumesa; species Mimumesa dahlbomi. The sequence goes on along the minus strand of OU824116.1, from coordinate 6,025,616 downwards.
GATGATTAAGTTAGTAGAATTACAGAGGTGAGATAGTGGTATAATCATTATAAGCATTACGCGGATTAGACTAATATTTTGTACGATGAAATCTGACTCACTTACTTCGTGTAACTAGAGTTATTAATTCTATGTGCTTGTCATTTATTTTATAGACATTGCTTTATATTTCCATAAGGTTTTTCATAATGTTTTGTCATAACAGTGCGTATTAAATGTTTGAAGGTGATCAATCAAAACAATAAGAAAAATAAGAGTGAGTCAATAGAAATGTACGGAAAACATCGACTTTCTTTTTTTATGATGTCTTAATTTGTTAGACGTTCTAAAAACAGAGCGGAATGTTAGAAAAGAAGTCGTTTGAAGTTGCTTTTTCTAAATTGATCGACCACTTAAGCGATTTCCTTAGCGATCAATATTGATCAAAGTCATTTTTAATGTGTTTTTTTCACGTAAACTGCTACCGGAATTATTCCAAGTACATACTCATATTATAATAATAATGATGTATGTACACTTCGATGTCAGTTTCTTACGCGCTATTAATTTACAATTTTATGCAAATACCGATACAATTTAATCGTCGGCGACGAGTTAAAAAAATCGGATGTACTTCTCATTGGAAAGTTTTTAAAGACGCAGGTCGTTTCATACGTTGTGTCAATAATCCAGATAAATATTTCCGAGAATCGGAACAGGTGCCGAAAACAAATTTTCTCGGGAACAAAAATTTAATGCACGCTGACTAATCTTTAGAAATCATATAATAAAGAGACGGGAGGATAAGTGTTAAAACACTTCGCCGCATTCAAAGACGTCCGTTCAGGAATTCCATCCATCAGGAAAACAAGTTGCTCCTGCTCCTTTATTTTTTTGTTATCCGCAAAAAATTAATTAAGAATCAAAAGTTAAGTGTATTGAGTCGATATGTAAAAGACTCGGTGGTTAAAAAAAGCCGTGGAATTGATTCGCACTGTCCCGCTGTTTTCGTGGTCGTTCGAGTATGCAAAAGAAAGTAAAACTATGAAATTGTGTAAATCAATTTCGATCTACGTTCATAAGATAGGCCTAGCTGTAAAATCTTTGAATATTTAAGCATGTTTTTGTTACCATGAAGCTTTTTAGGATTCATTGTGTTTGTTTAATATGTTAAATGAGGTGCGATTAGTTACAGTTTTTTACGGTACAGGTTACAAGAAAAATATTTAAGTACCATATACTAATTTGTAACCTTTTTACAATTTGATTAAATGTTCTTCTAAATTCTGATACGCCGGTATTTTATTACCAAAGAAATCTCGTATGTTTATAACCTTCTTTATGTGACAAATATGCATGTAATAATGGCGTTGTTGTTTATGTCATTTTATTTGTTGACACATTTACCGACACAGTAATCTTGCAGAGGGTGACATTACCACCACGTTCTACGACAGATGATCGCCGATCTACCCTAACCTAAATCAAGTCAAGATTTGTCAGCCAAGCGGAGCAAGCGTTTCTTGTTTTTAGCTATAGCGATTTATGATATTACTCGCGAACAAAAATCGTAGTAGAATGCCATTGGCAAAGTGTTTCCGCACTCTACAGGATATTCGAACGTGAGACGATCGTCAACACGTATACCCGTATAATATCGCGTTAGTGAGATGCAGTGATTTCAATCAGATAATATTCAATAAGAAAAATTATGTTTCATCCTACGTACTGATAACATCGGACCTAGCAGTTTTCCTGGTACTGTACACGTAATATTCTCGCGTTTCTCTGCTGTCATTAACACGGTTAATGATACATTTTTCGAAGAAAAACATAATAAAACAGTTTGATTTGTGGTTTTGTTTTCGTTTTCTTCTAGAGTTAGACTTAGAAGTAAAGTGCTGTTTAATGTAGACTTTTGTTACAGTAAAAAGAAATGTTTTATTGATTTTTAATTGAAAAATAAATATTCAATCTTGTTATAGGACACAAGTAAACGTTAAACCTCCAAAGGTGTAATTTATTGAAATGATGATGGAGTTGAGTCATAGTCTGACCCTCAATGAGGATGCCCTTAATCAAATACCAGAGGCTAAACGACCTGTTTTTATATTTGAATGGTTACGCTTTTTGGATAAAGTTTTGGTCGCTGCACAAAAGGTACTATTTTTGTAAATAGCTTTTGAGTCTTTTAAATAACATTCTATTTACTTTATAAACAATATGTATGTTAAGGCTATGCTTTGATTGAATGCTTAAATGTAATCAAATTTTCAGAGTGACATTAAAGGATGTCAACAAAAACTGGTAGAACAACTGACAAAACACATGCAAGGAGCACCTGGTCCTCCTATGAGACGCCTCATTGCAAGATGTCTTGCTACCTTGTTCAGTGTTGGTGATACATTCTTGCTCTTTGATACTGTTAATAAATGTAATGACATTCTCAGAAATAAAGATGACTCTCCAAGTTTTCTTCCAACAAAATTGTAAGTATCTAAATGGTATAAAGAGTACTAAGATTTATTTAAATACTAACTATATTTACATATCGTATACAGAGCTGCTATATGCTGTGTGGGATGTATGTATGAAAAACTGGGAAGAATGATGGGCAGGTCGTATGAAGAGACTGTCCAGATTTTAATAAAGTCTTTGCGTTCTGCAGAGTCACAAACTCGAGTAGAAATTATGCATACTCTTGAAAAGGTATTTTCAGAATGCAAACTTGAAAGCTCTTAAACTCTACAGCTGATAGAAATCATGTGTTTTAATCATTTTCTTCCATTAGGTTTGTGCTGGAATGGGATCAGCAATTACAAATGTTCATAAGGAAATATATAAAGTCTCTAGGCATTATCTCACAGACAGAGTGATGGCTGTGAGGTGTGCTGCTGCAAAGGTATTTATATTGTGTAGTATAATTACTACATATAAATCAGACAATTCATTATTCTTTTACATAAGGAGAATACAAAATATGTTCTGGAGGCTATATACTATTTCTTTGTAAGATTAATAATGTTTTCAGTGTTTATTGGAAATGTTAAATCATGCTCCGTTTTTGTATACAACTGAAATAGAAAGTGTTGCAACACTCTGTTTCCGTGCTTTTGAGGGTTCAAATTATGAAGTTAGATGTGCTGTGGCTAAATTATTAGGCACATTGGTAGCAATGACACAACTTCCAGCTCCGAAAGGCAAAAATCCTTCAGGTATTGTGCAAACAAATCTACCTATATATCACATGTACATTATACCCATTTTTATTAAATCTTCTTTTATTTAATGCCTTTGCAGTAGCACAGAACAAAGGTAGTAAGCAAATATCCCTGGATGAAGTATTAAATATTTTGATGTCTGGATTTTTAAGAGGTGGTGTAGGTTTTTTAAAAGGTACAGGAGAAATAATAAAAGGCAGTTCTAGTGTAAATAGAGAAGTTCGAGTTGGAGTCACGCATGTAAGTGAGACTACACAATATACTGAAATTCTTTTATAATGGATTCAATTAATTATTAAATTCGATCAACATTTTTCAGGCATACGTGGTGTTCGTTCAAATGTTAGGGGGACCGTGGCTCGAACGCAACATTGGTGCATTAGTTGCACACGTACTCGATCTTGTAACTAATCCAAAAGCCGCTAGTTCGCACGTTGACGCTGTCTATTCTAGAAAATGTGTTAATTTTATATTACATGGCACTATCGGGAAATTATTAGGCGAGGGAGCTCAAGCTGCTGCTTGTAAAGAGATAGCGCACATCGTTTCAAAACAAATGATGTCTATCGGTAAAATGCTTCGTCTTTATTTATATAACAATATCGACTTTCAATGGTTATTAATACGACTCCTTTACCCTTAGATTTTAGCCCAGAAAACGCTAAAGACTGTAACCAAGAAACATTATTTAGTCAGCACTTATTAGTCTGTGCTTTACAAGAGATGGGAAACTTAATCTTAGGATTGGGAACGACAGCCTCGAATTTATTATCCGATCAGTCTCTCAGTATGTATAATTAACTCTTGTGCTTAGTGTTTTTCAATAATTTTCCTAATTTCTTTAATTTCATAGGTTTGATCGATAGAATTATGGCTGTTTTGGTACATCCTTGTCAAGCAGCCAGATTGGCAGTAGCTTGGTGTTTGCGCTGTATCTGTGTAGCAGTTCCAAGTCAGATAACACCTTTGATTGACCGTTGCGTGGATGGTATAGAAAATATACGAAGCTCACCAGAAGGAATAGCAGGATGCAGCAGCGCTTTAGCCGCGGTTCTTGGTAGTGTTCGTTTATCACCACTTGGAGTTCCTCACACCAAGGGAAAAGTAACTTTCTTTCAGCAATTTTTATATCTATCCATTACACATTTTTATAGCACGATTCGTATTAACCATAATAATTCGTCGCCAGATCATCTTCAATACCGCGGAAGAGCTCTTACGAAGTGCCAGTCAAAACAGTCGTTTGTCGTTAAACAGAACACATGCTGGTTGGCTTTTAATCGGCGCAATAATGACTCTTGGTATACTCACAATCTATTAAAATAATCACAGTACTATAGTATCCAATATTAAATTTGTGTTTTAAACTATTCAGGCACGGCAGTGGTAAAAGGTTTGCTACCTAGAATGTTGTTACTGTGGAGAAATTCATTCCCCCGTTCGAATAAAGAACTCGAAAGCGAAAAGGCTAGAGGTGATGCTTTCACCTGGCAAGTCACCTTGGAAGGTCGTGCTGGTGCACTATCCGCGATGCATAGTTTTCTATTACATTGCCCGGAGCTTTTGAATGACGACATCACAAGACGACTGTTAACACCGATTGAGTCTGCCCTGGCGATGTTAACAAAGTATGTACAATATTCCAGTATCTTTTGCTGGTACAATAATATTGCAGTAACGTAGATTGATTATTATATTTTTAATTCTTTTAGTCTATCGCCCGTATTAAAGAATTATGGACAACAATTGAAAGCTCCGGCTGCAATGGTTCGCCTGCGTTTATACGAAACATTATTGCTCTTACCCCCACAAACTTTCGAAGGTGAGCCATGAAATTTTTTATTTTACCCCGGATGACTCTTGTACTAATACATTGCGTTATGCAGGATCTTACACACATCTTTTAAGAATGTTGGTATCAGAATTTACGTTAACTGAAAATCCTGGGAATACGACAACTTCATTATTACGTGCAGTTTGCCACGCTAACGATTCCGTCATTCTTGGTACCTGGTTGCAAGAAACTGATCATCGTACGATAGAGGACCAAGTAAGTGTTTTAAAATGTATTATGGTGCTGGTATATTCACAATTGTATTAGTAGTATCTAGAGTATATATGTAATTTATATATTATGTTAACATTGTATCTAATCAACTCACGTGTGATTGTTTACTAAATATAGGAAAATACAAACAAATGACTAAAGCAGACGTATTGTAAAGAGTCTAGTTTGACAATAGCTATCTTAATAATTGAATTTTGTTTCGCAGCATTTGTATGTATTTGATTCTAAGTATGAATACATGTTTTCATTCGTTGTGTAGATGGAACCAAACAGAAGGGCAGATGTGGAACATGTGAGTAATGTTCTGTGAAGTGTGCCTTTCATATTTGTTAACATTACAATGATACACATTTTGATTTAATGTACATACTTTTGTTTACAACTATTTTTATTTCTTTATACTTTATCCTGACCTCCATGTTTTGTATAATTCCATCTGACAATAATTTACTTTTCATTCTGTTGAATACTCATTACATTATGTTTTGCTTCTGCCATTTCATTGACTACTGCTACTAATTATCTATTCATCGAACGCAAAAAATTAAATAATTGTTTCTTTTACATATTTATGTTTTTAGGATAATTTGTATTTTACTGAAATGAAATTACTGATACGATTTCCATTTCCTTAATGTAAATATTTACTGAATCTCATTTGTTATACTTGATTTAGTTACAACCGAATAGCGCAGCAGGATCTGGGGCTTTGGAACATAATCCATGCTGTCTTTACAGACCAGTTCCACAGGTAATTAATTGGAAAATGTAAATGGAACCTTATTTCTTAAACATATGTATCAATTCATTAATACTGCGAATACTTTATACTTTAAGGACGAAATAATTCCTGGTCCTCTGCCTTTGGGAGTTGCAGTCATCGACCTATCCGTGTCATTATTCGGACAAATATTTCCACGTGTGGCAAACAAGCACAGATTACAAATGTTAGATCACTTTGGCGAATGTATAAAACATACGAAATCTGGCAGGCAGGAGGCGATACAAATGAATGTTTTCACGGCTGTATTAAGCGGACTGAAAGGCCTTAACGAAGCAAAAACTGGCTTTGGCCAAGAGGACGTAAAGAAATCTGCTACTAATCTTATCATTGTAAGATTTATTCATCTCTTTCCATTTAATTTACACCTCTAATCAATTTATCTTTTACTTTCTAATTTAAACTATACCGAATTCTTTCTGCTTTATACAGAGTGCTTTGGTAAGTAGCAACTCGATATTAAGATGGGCAGCGGGAGAAGCAGTCGGAAGAATGGCGCAAGTTATTTCCGATCCTAAATTCACTGCTGAATTGGCGCAGACGAGCTTCGATCGTTTAAAATCTGCTCGTGATGTTGCTAGCAGAACCGGACATTCTTTAGCGTTGGGTTGCCTTCACAAATACGTAGGCGGCATGGGATCTAGTCAACATCTAAATACAAGTGTTAGCATTTTACTCGCACTTGCCCAAGATAATACGTCTCCTGTAGTACAAGTAAGATTATTGAAAAATTCCTTTTCATTACTTATTCATATCGAAGTAATTACAAAGAATGGTTTGAATAAAAACTTATCCTTTCTAGGTATGGGCATTGCATGCTCTCGCTCTTATAGCTGACTCTGGTGGACCAATGTTTCGAGGCTACGTGGAGCCTACATTGTCTTTAGCATTAACTCTTCTTCTAAATGTTCCTCATTCTTATATCGATGTACATCAGTGTATAGGAAAAGTATTATCAGCTCTTATTACAACGATAGGACCAGAACTACAAGGTTGCTACATGATTTGTACATCATTTAAAAATCATAATATATCGGAGTGAATGAACAATGTACAGAAATGTATTAATTTCTTTCGATCGTAGGTAACACGTCAACCATTTGTATGGCAAGATCGTCATTTTTGTGTGCTTGCGCTATAATGCAAGATCATCAGGATCCACTCGTCCAAGCCGAGGCTACAGGCTGCCTCCAACAGTTGCATTTATTCGCACCCAGACACGTGAACTTGTCTTCACTTGTTCCTACCCTATGCGTAAGAAAATACATAATTATAAAGACAACTTCCCTACAGTCAAATAACAGCACATTGTTAACGTTATGTTTCATTATTGTAGCGAACTTTGTCTAGCAATCATCTTCTTCTTCGTAAAGCAGCGATATCGTGTCTTCGTCAACTCGCTCAGCGCGAAGCGAAAGAGATGTGCGAACACGCAATGACGTTAGCCAACGAAAGTAGAGATACTAACGTGGTGGAGGGTCTCGTTATAACTGAAACTGGTCTTCCGGGGGTTCTGTTCAGTATGCTGGACACAGAAACTGATAGTAAATTAATTAAGGATATTCACGACACGTTAACGAGCATGCTGCAGATATTAGCAGCGGACAATCTATCGCAGTGGTTATCTCTCTGTAAAGATGTTCTTACAATAGCCTCAGGTAAGGCAATTTTTACTTTAATATGTTTGTCAGGTGAAATAACTTCAATGTATTTTTAGAATCAAGCACCGTTGAGGAAGTAAATACCGTAAGTACGGAAGACAGTGGGGCGGATAATGAAAACGCAGATGCAGAAGGTGATGACGATCAAGCAGAATTTCACGCAGATGAATCTTCGAAACAGCGGCCAGCCATTACTCCGAGATGGCCAACGAGAGTATTCGCTGCGCAGTGCGTTAGAAGAATTGTTGCTGCTTGTGTGAACAACAAACAAGCACACTTTGATCTTGCATTGGCTAAGGAAATGCAGTTGAACAAGGGAAAAGGTGCAATTGCATTCATTTGTCAGAAACATAAAAATCATTAGTAGTTACACCTATATTTTAATTAATTTCAGGTGACTATTTAGTCTTACATCTTTCTGACTTGGTAAGAATGGCATTCATGGCTGCGACTAGTGATTGCGATCCTTTACGCCTTGAAGGTCTTAAAACTTTACAAGAGATTATAGATAAGTTCGCAAAAGTTCCTGAACCAGAATTTCCTGGACATTTGCTGCTTGAACAGTTTCAGGCACAGGTGATTGTAACTTTCTACATTATGTATAACATGTGACTTCTTTTATCTTACTATAATACTTTATTACACTTATGTCGGTAGGTGGGTGCTGCTTTGAGACCAGCATTTTCTACTGAAACAGCATCGCATGTTACAGCTGCTGCCTGCGAAGCTTGCAGTGCTTGGATCGGCAGTGGCGTAGCAAGAGATCTCAATGATCTTCGTAGAGTACATCAGTTACTCGTATCGTCCCTCGAAAAACTACGGGAGGGCCATACACGACCACAATTATACAATGAAAGTTTATCTACGCTCGAAAGATTAGCGATTTTGAAAGCTTGGGCCGAGGTAAAATATAGTCACAAAAATATCCACTCCATTATAAAATCCTGCCAATAAAAACTATTAATTTTACTATTGTTAAACACTTTATTCATCAGGTATACGTTGTTGCAATGATAAGAGATGGCTCAGCACTTAGCAGTAAAGATACATTCAATCAAAATGTAAATCAAACTGATGATGGAAATGATGAAGATTTTGGGGAGTACGAATTCCAAACGGAAAGTTTATTAAGTCTGGTGCAACCGGAATTACTCAGCTTAAGTCAATATTGGTTAGCTGCATTGAGGGATCATGCATTACTTTCGTTACCGCCAGGTACTATTTTTTTTATTTTCCACTTTTAATTTTTACAGAACTATGTCTTTCATAAACTCTCGCAGGTCCCATTCAATACAACTGGTAAATAATCTGTAATATCATTAGAATTTTCCAGTCAATTACCGCACGATGGCGGAGCATTTTACACGACAGATACAATGGAATCAGCTCGTCCACATTATTCAGAATCCTGGGCACCGATATTACACGCAGCGACACTATGGCTAAACGCGAAAGGATTCGCAATAGAGGAAACTAAGAATGAAGTGAAAATATCGAATGTTACGAATAATAATAACAACAACAACGATATCGCTACTAAAGCCAACACTAACGTTGAACGTTTCCATTTACTATTTGGTAAGTATTTTTTATGTATCATGCTATAAAACTTCACAGGACATTAATGGTTTTATTAAATTTTATTGACAATTGCAGGTATCTGCATGGAAGCATTGTGTAGTCCTCGGTCTTCAGAATTTATGCAGAATATAGAGACGTGTTTAAATGCTTTGTACACATTATTAGATTCAACCTGGGCTCGTAAAGTTTTGGTAACCGATCGGTCTTTACCAATTGAATTATGCAATGTTCTTCACAGGTATATTTTCCTTGAAATATATCGGATATAGTATTTATTCACATTATGCGTTACGATAAATGTTTTTTTAATCCATTGCAGGTTACTCTTGACTAGAGAAAATTACGTAATTCAAATGATAATAATGGAGATTTTAAAGCAAGTTATGAAAGCAGCTCAGGAAGACCTCGCGGAAAGGAAAAAAGCTAAACTAAAAGGTAATAAATAACCGTTTCTTATCTCAATTACACAGCCAAAAATATTAACTCGTATACTTTTTTTCCAGAAATGGCACCTGCGCATCAAGAAACTAATGAAGCACAGGACGTCGATCTGTTAGGGGAAGGAGAGGAAAACGGTGAATTGATACCAGGCAAATCGTTAGTGTTTGCCATACTGGAAGTATGTTTGTGTCTCTTGGTACGGCAGATACCAGCATTGAATCCTAATCCTGGTGGCGCAACAGCTATTCTTTGTCAGAAAGGATACATGCCATCCGAAGAAAGTGGAAAGCTCATTGCAGCTGCACTTAATGTAATGGAATCTCTTCCTGTGCTTTGCTCTCCACAAGGTATACCCGTCTATAAACGTGTATTTATACTAATCGAAAATGAATTTAAAGCGTCAATCAGATTACCCATGAACTATTAACATAAATTCTGTCTTTCTCAGGAGCCGTAGCAATTTTACCGACCCTATTGTACCTAGGAACAGGAGTGGTTAGGGAAACCGCGGTGCGAACAGATAACGAGTGTAATAAAAGTGGGACTGACACGCCAGTGCATGCAGCTTTGCATTGTATAAAACATCTTATAATGAATAAGTATTCGAAAGATCATAGAAGCCAAGAACAATGGACGGCTCTTCTCCAAAGTGCTCTAGCTAAAATTATCGACCTTGCTAAAGCAGGTGAATTTTACAATTATTCAGTATACAATGCACAGTGTACATGTAAATAATATTAGAATAATTTTGAATTTCAATTGAAACATTGAACTCAACAGGAAACGACGAAACGAAAATGGATGAAGTATCAATGATGTTAGGCATCGCCGTGTTCGTTCTCCACGCCACATCGGAAGTAGTGAGCGCACCGAATCTACAGTTCCCCTGCATTAACCATTTCAGACATGCTTTTCAGTCGGAGAATATAATGGTATTTTTCGTTATCCGCGGTGTATTTTACATCGTAATTACATACTACGACGTTTATCTTATCGGCGGCCTTTACTTATTGCAGGTCAAGTTAAAATGCGTCCAGACATTAAAAACGATATTTATACATCCGGAACGAATTATAAGTACACCGTATATTCACGCCCTGGCGCCAAGATTGGTAGAATACTTATACAGTGATAAAAGCAAGCAAGTTACAAGCGATTTAGAATTGTCGTTTACTTTGGAATGCGTTAGCACCGTTGAAGCTTTGATAGGACTTGCCGAACTTTCCAATCGTAAGTATTATATTCGGCATTAAAGACTGTTTTCATAAAGTAAGATTACTTAGATGTAGATACGTTCTGATGAGAAATATTTTCCATGCTATTCAGGAGACCTTTTACAAGGTGTGTAAAAAGCAACAATTTGACGTGTGTGTGATAACAAAAACATACACTTTATCAGTTTTCGTATTATACGTTTGTCACTGTTTTCGTTGTATTGTTCCCTAATTCTCAAAGTGTATTACAATATTATCTTTAATATGATGTTTTCTGTTTGTATAACTAGGTATACAGATGCTAACGTTACTTGTGCCAATTTTAATTAATTACTTATTGGAGGGAGATCAACTTCAACATGCTTCCAAATACCAGTTGAGTTTACATCAACAGAGTTTTCAGTGGCTTAATAAAATAGGACCAAAGTATCCTCAGGTAATTTTACATTTGCTATTTTTTTTTAAATAATTCATACAGATTTAAAAATAATTAAACGTGTATTTCATCTTTAGGAATTTAAAACGTTAATGTCCCAGTCCACGGAACTGAAAACCAAATTAGAGAACGCTGTAAGATCCTCGCATCAGCAGGCACAAAGGCATTCGCGATCTTTAGATCTTGTTAAGCCGCAAATTAAAGTGTCCACGCCCTCCATCAAACTGAAAACCGATTTCTCGAATTTCAACTAAGTTTTCTATAAACGACGTTTAAAAATAGTATTCGTAATGATATTAACAAAATAGTCGTAATGAATGGCCATTGCGTTAATTCAGTTGACCTCCGTAAGTGATAATTTATTAAAACAATACATGTTAGTTACTCTAACATTTAACCCTGAACAGATTTTATTGTTGCAGACACTCTAGTATATCAGTACTTACGCGTTAATAAATATTAATAGTCTGACCAAGAAAATATAATGGATGATTGGAGGTAACAGATATTACGAAAGTTAATTAACGATCGATATCATACGATATTCTGGACAGTTATTTTCGACGAATGCATTTTCATAGGATTATCGCCTATCCTTCGTTTTCCAATAATTATTATCGGTAGGAATAAGATGTGTATTAAAATTGTACACATTGTATTTATTTAGACGGATAGTGATTAATTTATAACTTCGTCAAGAGGTATTAACTTATTCTATAATATAAGTTATTCGCGTTTGTCTCCTTATCTTACGAGTACATGTACCCATATCCGCTATAATGAGATCATAATTACGATTAATCACAAAGCACAATAGTAAAAAGTAAACGTAAATCTACCGCAGTGACGCAAAGTTAATGTCAATATTCTGTTTGGTATTTTCTATTTGCACAAATTATTCGTTTTTCCGATATCAATGGAGAAGTGAAAATCCATGCTCCTAGAAATGAAAAGCCGCATTGTCCACGATAATAACGATACGTTGATAAAATTTTAGAATTTGTTGTTGAACAAAGTATAGAATTTAACACGATACCGAGGAGAAGTACAATAAATAACGTAATTTATTTAGTAATGCAAACCAACGATACTTATTTCTTTCATAAACGATCTGACTACGGTGACTACAAGCATATCGTATGATGTTACATAGTGTAAGATAAATTAACTATACAAATAGAAATACCAGTATACATATAACATCAAATTGATCAAATCTATATAAACTGAAATTAGTGAAGTATACAAACAGGTAGAAAGTAACTATTAAATGTAATTCAAATCGTTATACGTCAATGTAAGTGTAAAACGAAGTAATCCTTTCTCTTAACATAATAACTAGGGCAGAAAGAATGTACGAAAAAATATATATTGCGACCAATACTACATTAGACTTAATGTATGTGTAGTTGGATATACGTAAGATTTATCGTACACTTATCAATTTGAATTGAAATTGAATTTTAATATTTATGAGCTTATTTCATGAGATATAATTAGAATCTGAATTACAATCTATGAAGGACATTTCTTTGATAACACAGCAAGTGGTGTGTTAATGTGAAAGTGATATTGCATTGGTAGAGATTTACTATTTTTTATATCGGCTATTCTATTGATTCCATGTATAAATCTTATACGATGTGTTGAGAACTATAAAATTATTTATATTTTATTCTACTCGAGGTTCACCCAACTAAATGATTTCACATTCTACTCAATGAGAACAGATATTTTTATGGTGTAATATGATATTGTATTACATATAGAAAGCAATATAAATAAAGAAAAATAGACAAGTCATTTGTACAGAGTAATTCGTTTTTATCCATCCGTACACCGGCATATATCTCGGAGAAAAATGAAAGAAAAGAGGTTGTAGTAAGCAGATGCAAAATTTCCAAAATATTTCGTGCTTACCACTCATATTCATTCATAATGTTCTTACGTACTATATACACATGTCCTTACTGTACCTAACAATAAGCTACACATTCGCACCTGTTACTCGCCTGTTGTTCGTCGGTCTTTTTTCAAACACACGTGCCCATCGTCTCACTCACTCTCGGCTTAAATCCATGGTTGTCTTATTTATATGCTTGTGTGGTAGGGATCGAGATCAGGGTGTCTGGCTCTGATTGTCCCACCACTACTCCTTTTGGGATGTTTGCACAGACAGTAGGATGTTCAATTGAGATAGTTTAGGTTCTTAATTGTGTGGAGTTACTTCTTGCGAACACGGGTGATTCCTTAGAGATTTTAACTGGATAATACTTGAGATAACCAGAGCCTAAGGGACTGTGGGAAGGGAGGTCAAATCTCAAGAAAAAGGACTTAAATTTTGGTAAATTTATTATACATTTATTACATCCACTTTCTATCTTTCATCCTCCCACTCCGCCTGATTCTATCTTATTCTATTTACGTACAATCAACATACTTTAACAACAAGGAAATAAAATACGACTCGTGTTATTAGTTTAGTGCAAAATAGTGTGTGCAAAAGCAAAATGAGAAGTGTTCGAAAGCGAAAAAATAAATGTCCGCTCTGCACCGCGTCGCGCCTTATATTAAACCTGTACTAAACCCTTCTACGGCCTAGACCAATGATTTTAATTTATTTCAAAACTGGGCGGATCAACCCTTTCTAGATTTTACAGGCGGTTGTATTGTGTAACATCTCTTGTTGTCATTCACACATTTGCTCGCCTCGCTCACCGATAGGCGGTTGCTTCCCGTCATACACTGTCATACACGTCTGTTACCTGTACTTATTGTAATTCGTTTGCCACGTTACCTAACACATATCTCATCTTAATATCCATTCGATTTAACATTTGTAAATGAGCAAGAAGCCATATTTTATATAAACATCAATCAGAATTTCAATGGTGTGCGTATTATCGCTCCCGGCATTATTTATAAAAATTATCACCAATTATCATACAACCAACTGAGAACCACTAATTCATTATTCTCTGGCGCAGCGTTTAAAAATATTAGACAGTGTTTAAAGAGGAAGCAACGTGGATATTCCTCATAATCGACTGGCAGCATTTCATTGGCTACGCATCAACATACGTTCGATCCACTGAACTTTATAAATTACGGCTTATCGACCAATATCCACACTAATCTTCGCGTATCGACAACGATAAGTATACAAGTAATATTCACAAATCATATTAGATAATACATAGAACTATTGGCGGACTAGATAATGCTTGTGAACAAACAAGATTTTTACTAGCAGTAAATAGAAAATTTAAATTTCTTTGTATTATTGTTTAACGATCGAATAATAGACTCATTAAATCGAAACGATATTACATATTAAATAACAAAATTTGAATTTTACGACATAGTTCATGGCTATTATCGATGAAAACACTTAATTAAGATATACAATGATCACACTATAATCGTTTAGATTACATACAGTACATCCCGTGATACAGCGAATCGTGCCGATTGTTGCGAAGTCATATCGTATCGTTGGCGTCAAAGAAGAAAACATCGTAATTGTTCAGAATGGTAAAAGCGAAGAAATACATATTAGTAAAACATTTCGAGGGCGAACCAAAGCCGTCCGACTTACAGCTGGTTGAAGAAGACTTACCATCCCTTCACAATGGAGGTAAATAAATCTGATGTAGTATTGTATTTTATTATTATTTATAATAAGCACTATTAAGAAGATTACATTACTTATTCATAGTTTTCTATTATTCAAAATCTTTGACATTCTGATATTTTTAAAAAATATTCATGCCTAAGTCTAATATACTAACAAATATTTAATACCACACAGCTTCTCCTGAAATGTAAAGTTATTTCTTTGCAGAATACCTTGTGGAAGCTGAATACTTTTCTGTGGATCCTTACATGCGACCTTATTCCCAAAAAGTTCCACTGGGTGCTACAATGATTGGTTCACAGGTGGCCAAGATTATAGATTCAAAGAATTCAAATTTTCCAATTGGCAAAAGGGTTTTTGGATACTTGGGATGGAGAACACATACAATTGTTAATCCACAGGCACCTGTTGTTGTGGATATTCTATCAGAAGATGTATCTCTTCTACCTGACATTGGAGATTTGTCACCTTCTTTATGCTTGGGTGTCCTAGGAATGCCAGGGTACAGATCTTAATTATTTTCGTATTTTATAGTGTTTTATCTGTAAGTCATTGTGAAACATCTTATTTTATTTTACTGTATTACAGGAACACTGCATACTTCGGTTTCTTAGAGATTTGTAAACCAAAGCAAGGTGAAACACTTGTTGTAAGTGGAGCTGCTGGAGCTGTTGGGTCTCATGTGGGTCAAATAGCAAAAAACGTTATTGGTTTGACTGTCATTGGTATTGCTGGCTCGGATGAAAAGTGTAAATGGCTTGTTGACGAGCTAGGCTTTGACTTTGCTATTAATTATAAAAAGGATAATGTTGCTGCTAGTTTGAGAAAAGCTGCACCGAAAGGAATCGACTGTTATTTCGATAATGTACCTACATCATAGAACTAACAATTAATTTCGTATTTAAAGTATGAAGAAATACTTACATTGTATATTTTATTCATACAGGTGGGAGGAGATATCTCGAGTACAGTTATATATCAAATGAAATCGGGCGGTCGTATCTCTGTGTGCGGTAGTATCTCTTCATACAACGCTGAATTCTCATCTCTGCCAAAATGCACAATTCTTCAACCAGCTATGGTGTTCAACGAACTGAAGATGGAAGGATTCATTGTCACACGTTGGAACAAACGTTTGGCAGAGAGTACTCAGAAAAATCTTCAATGGATACGCGAAGGAAAAATTCGCTATCGTGAGACTGTTACAAAAGGTTTCGAAAACATGTTCGATGCATTCGTTGGTGTGCTAAATGGTAAAAATGTTGGCAAAGCTATTGTTCAGGTTTAAAATGCCAATTTCTTGGACATTGATAAGTTGTATAAATTTGTTTTTATATGAATCCACATGTGGGGCAGTGCCTTCTTAAGTGTATAATGATACATTACTTCTGACAATACATCTACTCAATTTTAAGTGTTACTTAAACTGAATGTTGATGATTTCAAAAATTTTAGCATGATTGGAAAATGTCTATTACCTGTAAAACCGCATTTAATGGGATTATCAATAGGAGCCAGAAATACATATCAAACTTATTAATACAAAGTTCAGTTTTACTTCTTTTATTTTTACGCGTGTACTTTTCTATCCGTTCTCAATCCGGCTTATTGTTGAATTTGAACATGATCTAACCCGTTGATCTCTATATTAGTCATGGTTCATACTTCATTAAAATTCTCTACAGACTTTCATGCTTTGAGTGATACTTATGAAAAAGAAAATACAATTTGACCGCCAGAGCACGTCATATTATCACAGAAAACACACAATTAGTAAAACTTAAGTATAAATAAATCGTTACAAAGACATCTTGATACAGTGGATAATAAATTGTCGAGAAAGTGAATACACTTTATTTTCCACATAATATAAAGTTCCGACTTTACGCTTAACCATACCGTCTGAGTAAACGTGCGAAAAACACAAGGGAATGATTATATTCATCATTTACAAATTACTAGACAAAGTAGGCCGCCAACTGGGCCATCTTGTCCTTTGGTGGTCGGGGTTTTCCACGGCTGCGGCCCTTCGCGTGGCCACGGCCGCGAGTACTGACTGGTTTCGAGGCCACGGCTCGATGTTTTTCTACTAGCGGTCCAAAAACAGGAGTGCAAAACACACAACCGGTCATCTCTGTCGCCTCGTTTGGAAGTTTACTTTTATCCTATAATGTAAAAAGTTACATTAAGTCTAGTATTAAACGTTTTTATGATTGAGGCCTATTCCCAAGTGCACATTAAATCAATTAAAAATCAGAATAATTTATAGAAACGAGAGTGATAATATTCGATAGTTTCTTTTTACCTGCTTATATTCTACGGTCACTACTTGTGCGCCACAATCGCACACATCCGTCTCCACTACTACTTTATGCGCATTCTCGAAAAGATGAATAATAACATCGCAACGATTGCATCCGAGTTTCCATTTGGGTGCAGCCGACGGATCCAAAACTAGTATACCAGTCTCGCATTCGAGGCAGCTAGATAATCCATTAGAATTCATACCGTGTGGACACGTTGGATGCGTACACGAATTACAACCACTAGTACCTTTTTTCATATCCCTGAAATATGAGTATGTATCAATTACGATTCTTATTACGGGTCGAAATTTGAAGTTATAATTCACATCGTATTATGAACTTCTAATAATTACCTAAATGGTGGATTGTTATAGCAGTATGGACAGAATGTGTAACTTTTACCCCGTGCTCCCGTAGACCACGAAAGCAGTTCGAAATCATCTAATGGACATTTCAATTCTTTATAAATTCGGATGTTACCGTTTTGTGGAAGATTGTACGTCTCGTTACAGTGTGCGCAATGCATTCTCGAAGGCTTCGTTTGTATATACTTCATGTATCGTCGACATTTTCCACACCTAAATAAAACCGATAAAAAATACGGTGCAATTGACGAAAGAAAGTATATTGAGATTAATTGTGTTGATAATTTTACCTGGAGTGTGCTTTTCCTGACGCGGAAAGTGGAGAAAATGAGACTTCGAACAATTGATCCATCGCTTCTATACTTTGTACAAAGTAATGGAACTTCTGTCTGAATATTTCGACTGTATGCTGCAGCACGGCATGAAAATCTGCCCGTCCCTGAGCTATCAAATTCAACTGCTCTTCCACCGCAGACCTCATTGTAGGTAGAACCAATTCAGGATCTATCTGGTAACAGATATCAATCAGCAAAATAATTATCGATAATATTATATATTGTGCACTTTTCTAAAAAGTAATAAGAACTACCTTTTGATATCCGTGAACTAATACAATGCCGAGAGAAGTAGGAACTAACTTCCTACCGGCTGCAACGGTAACGTAATTTCGGGTACATATATTATTAATATGTACTGGAATAGAGGCATCTGTTCCGATACCATGTTTCTCCATGAGAGTTATTAATTCGGCTTCTGTTAAATAATCTGGAGGCTGCGTGTAACATTCAACAAGTTTTGTCTGTAATAAAATACGATTGATGAATATGTGATTCAATAGCTCTGTTGTTGAATTAACGATAACTGATTCCGAACCTCCTGAATATTGACTGTTTCACCAACTGTAAATTTCGGCAACGTATCATTATTTCCAAGTGCTTGCCAAGTAAGAATACTGGTATATCCAGGATCTAACAAACTATGACCATTTGCTGTAAATATCTCCATTCCAATTTTAAATTTAACCGTTGTGCTCAAGTATTTACAATCGTGAGCCAACTGTAAAAGTAAATTTATAGTTCCGTTCATATCAGAAAAATTTAATAGATTTTGATACTAACCGTTGCAATAAAATGTCGAGTGATATAGTCGTATAGTTTCCAAGCATCTCCGTCAAGTTCACTTCGCGTTGCTTGTTTCATTGGCGTTATAGGAGGATGGTCACCAGCATTATGTCCTTTTTTTGGCCTATTAATTCCGGTTCCTAATATTTTACGGACTTGATCTCCCCAATCAGAACTGTTTTGTTGTTGCTTCAGTGTCGCTCTGAGCATAAATATAAATTTAAATAAATTTGTATACTATACAGTGAATTATTTTAAAGTATTCTAAGTACTGTTATATCTGACTCACAGCAGGTCAAAATTTTCTGGGTACATAGTTGTTTCCGTTCGAGGATAACTAATGTATCCCTGTGTATAAAGACGTTCTGCGATTTGCATAGCGTGATGTGGACCCATTCCTAAACCAGAACTAGCTACCCTCATCAATTCCACTGTGTTTAAGGCTATGGGTCGTGATTTCGCTTTTTCTACACTTTCCACGCTGATAATACTAAATTGTTGAATAGAATAAAATGTAATTAATTCCGATTGATGAACATTAATTGTATTTATATTTAATTAATGCCAAGTGTATTACATATTTTGTTTTGAGATAGATACTCACGTGGCTTGCTCATGTTCCTTGACATGACTGAGAAACATGTTTGCTATTTCTTTATCGAACGAGCGCACACGGCTCCAACTTAAAATAATGTCTTGGCTGTCGGATGCTTTCACTGTAACCTTGAATGCATTAGACTTTATCTTCTTCTTTGTTTTCAATATTGAGCTACTCCGAAAACATTATATAATTTATGTACCAGAAAAAAAAACTACTTTGCTAGAAACACACTATACCTGTATCACCCAGTATGCATCTGGTTTAAATGTCTGAATTTCATCATGTCTTTGCACACAAAATCCTAATGTTGGCGTTTGGCATGGACCATAAGAAATGAGTGATACATCTAAATCACCATATTTCCCCTATTTGTGAAACATGTATGAATCAAAATATTCAGTAATTGAAAATACACTAACATTTTTATAAAGTCAGTGTTTCTACCTGGAAGAACTTTGTCTGAAATCTGGTGAACGCACAGCCAATTCGCAAATCCAGTTCTTGCCTGGCATCAACACTCTTTGCCTCATTCTCATTGGGCTTGATAAGATTTGCTAGAGCTGCCTTTATATCTTTTTCTGTGATGGCAGAAAAATGTGCCCTCCAAATGTCCTATAGAAATGAAAGATTTATATTTATTGATGTACAGAAACAAACAAGTATTAGTACTATTTCCAAAGTCCTGAACGTTTTGATCGAATTTTCAGACCGACATGCTTTCCAGAACTTTGGAAAGGTTCCTTATATCATTTGAAATAGAGTATAAAAGACACCAACATTTGGATTTAATCTCTTGGACATGCCTTGTTGCACACAGTTTATAACTTCAAAACAGATATTCTCTCCTTCCTTATCACAGTCCAGCCATAGTATTAAGTAATCGCAATGTGCTCCTTCTTTTGCCAGAAAATAAGGAATCTTCAACTTAGGAACTGCCTCTTTCTTTTCGGTTTGACAAGAAAATAACTCTGCCTTAAACATTAGAAAGAATTACTTATTAATATAAATACGTATACATATTAAAAACAAATATACAGTTCACAATAACAAAACAACTTTTCTCTTACAGGATCCACTTTATCCCAATTGTTATATTTTCCAATAAAATCCAGGGCCATAACATGACCACAAACGGATGTCATTTTGAAGTTGACCGTCTCAGATTTAAATTGACCTATCCATTCATGCACAGCACATGACCCATTTAAACCTGAAATTATATTATATTATGTACCAAAATAGACAATGTAGTCTAAAAATAAGTTTAAATATATGAAAATACGTCATACAATTAAAGCACATAAATATTTCACGTAATACTAGAATATATTACACGCAATCGATTCTCTGTTTTAAAAAGAAATGTAAAAGAGATTCTTATAAAAGTAAGTAAAATCGAGGAAAGCTTAACCTGCCTTTTCTGGAAGTGCATCGGCTGTTACTTAAAATACTGGCGAGGGAAGCTGCCAACGATGGCTTTTCAGCCACCATCAAAGCAGTCTTCATTTTTGTTAAATTCTCTAACAATATATTCCTCCTTACAGTAAAATATTAATTTGAAATATAACAGCTTAACCGCATAACGTATGTACAAGATATCTTGCTGGAAAGTCCCACCGCCACACGCCACTCGCCGCACATTGCGTCGGCTGTTCGAAAATATCTATGAAATATCCTGACGTATGCCTAAATACGTTTTACAGTATTATTTCACTACAATTTATGTCACGGCTGATCTACTCGATTCTGTAGAAAACTTTGCCTCGTCGAGACAATAAGAGTTTGATTAATATTCTATTTTTTGATCTGACATAAGCCGAAGTTGCCAACCATGTAATGCCATGTATAGAACGTTGCGGCA
Organism: Mimumesa dahlbomi; assembly: GCA_917499265.3. NCBI lineage: Eukaryota > Metazoa > Arthropoda > Insecta > Hymenoptera > Crabronidae > Mimumesa > Mimumesa dahlbomi. The sequence continues at coordinate 6,004,343 of OU824116.1, read as the reverse complement.
CATCTTAAACAAACTTATGCACAGAATAGATCTGACTGCCAAAAGAATGAATGGTTCGTTCTATAAAAAGTGATCACGTTTTGTATAGCCATGTAAGGATGAAATCTTTGATGGTTTAATGGTTCGAAAAATGATTATTTTCATAAACGAAGCGCTGTAAAAGTATTTAAATTTTATTGCGTCGGTAATTCAGTTTCCGAGCCGACTGATAGATTTATCCTATCCCTCGTCTGTGATTACGATTGAACTTCCTAACCGGCCGCAAATTATGAAATCTGATTTTTCGGGAAAGATCTGACTTGAAAAGTAGAGACCCTTGAACAATTCCTGGCGTGCTTATAACTAAAATAATAATTACGTTTATTCATGCATTACATCATTATAGATAAAATCTCTATCTTTTCTAAGAGCACAGACCAAATAATTGCAGACTATGCTGACCGGAATATTTTATGATCCACAATAATCATATTTCTTCTAGTGTAATCTAAAACATCTGAAGAAAATTGATGTTTTATAAATTCCATCATATCATTCTGATTAAAAAGAACTGAGTGGTCTTTGATTTATTCTCAGTGACTGTCAGATTGTGTTGTGCAAAATTGCATTTCTATAGTGTCAGCTGTGTATTTGAATTTCATCATTGTGTCATTATTTGCCTTTTCGTAATTCAACATATTATTTCACACATATATAATAAAATACAGTATTGAAGAAAAGTTGTTGATTATCGGCGATCTTATCAGTCCGAAGAAATTCGGAACGTCAGAATCATCTCCTGCATACAAATGTACATAATCGTCTCGTGACTCATCGGGCTGTCAATTCGTAACAATCGGATAGTACTCGTACTCACGATAAACTTAACCTAAGTGTAGACGTTGGTTTCAAAGGAAAGAAACACTGCCATAATTTTAATTTGTACAAGCTACACGATTTCACGAGTGCTTCCATAATCAAGGTAACTTTTGCACGAATCATATACCTTATTTTTTTAACATATCACCTACTTTCGCATGACGGCATACGCCTAGAAACGTACTTCTTCAAACTAGTTTATTCCTATTACATTTAGAACCATGGAGTGGCTATTTGGGAAAAGGGTTACTCCTGAGGAAATGCTCAGAAAGAATCAGCGAGCATTAAACAAAGCAATGCGTGATCTTGACAGAGAGCGTATGAGGATGGAACAGCAGGAGAAGAAAATTATCGCTGACATTAAAAAGCTTGCTAAAGATGGGCAGATGGTAATTCAGTTTAATGTTAAGAAACTTATTCTTTATATCGAATATAATTGCAATATTTTCTTCAATAGGATGCAGTAAAAATCATGGCGAAGGATCTTGTGAGGACTAGACGCTATGTGAAAAAGTTTATGCTCATGAAGGCAAACATTCAAGCAGTCTCATTGAAAATTCAGACATTACGTTCGCAAAACACTATGGCACAAGCTATGAAAGGGGTGACAAGAGCAATGCAGAACATGAACAAGTACGATTACTTTTATCCATTGAATAGTATGTTAATATAATCATCCTATATAAAGGCAGACATAAATAAGTAATCCTTGTCCATTTTTAGGCAACTAAATCTTCCTCAGATACAGAGAATCTTGCAAGAGTTTGAAAAGCAATCTGAAATCATGGACATGAAAGAAGAAATAATGAATGATGCCATAGATGATGCAATGGAAGATGAGGGCGATGAAGAGGAAAGGTAAATTGCATACTGTTCATTAAGAAAAAATTTTCCTTCTATAGGTTCTGATTATAAAATTTCGAATATTTTTCTCCTTCAGTGACGCTGTTGTTTCTCAAGTTCTGGATGAACTAGGCTTACAATTGACTGACCAACTCTCTGGTTTACCACAAGCCTCTGGTTCCCTAAGTGTAGCAGGATCAAAGCAACCAGTTGCAGCTGCAGCAGGCAACGAAGAAGGTGGAACGCTAGCGGACGCCGATGCCGATTTGCAAGCAAGACTGGAGAACTTACGACGTGAATAGAAGACGTATGGTCTCATAGTTGAAATGTATAAAGTATGTAAAGAAAAAAAACGTTGATTTTCTACGCGTAACTCATTTTCTATGCTTTACTGCTTAAGCAAAATGCACAGAACTTTTCAGTATAGCTCTTATTCCTCGTTACTTTTATTTAGATAAAAGATAAATAATCTTTACTAAAAGAATGACGATTATATCTCTAATCGCCTTGAATGTCATTGTCGGATGAGACTAACGAATGTTAATATTACAGAAAAAACGGCAAGTACATTAGTTATTTATTGATTACACTGTAGTTTTTGTAAGGGTGAAATTTTTGTAATAATAACACGTGATCCTTGTATCTTAGGCTGTCTTTGAATTTAAATTTGTACATGTATGGTTTTGCATAATTAAATTTGTAAAGAGGTAAACTATCCCAATGCGTTTACAGAACGCATTGTAACAAATATTTACTATATTTTGATAATTACGTGTACATAATGTTACTCCGAGAGTTTATAACTTACGTACATGTATATATATTATTCGTTTTTAGCATATATCGTAAAATTATTGTAAACGTATATATGAGGAATAACGTAACGATTTTTATGAAGTCCCAGTATGAAACGTTTTGTTAAAAAGTTATACGGTGATAAGTGAAAAGTTTGTTCACTGCTTTTACTGAAAATCAATTTTTTCTGTGCCTCACACGATATCTGCTTTCAACGAGCGTTATTTAACCAAGGCTATATAAAACGCTTTAACACATGGGCACGCGGAACACGTAATACAGTTTACTCAAACGAGTAATTGCAGCGAACGGACTTGCTACGTTAATAGGATTATCAATTAAAACGCAGTGCGAAACAATGCATAAGAACTAGATAATCCTATATAATCAAATATTCTAAATACATGTTTGATATACTTTAAGTACGTTTTATGTGTTTAGAAAGAAACAGACAGTTTATAAAAATTAATATCGTTAAGAATAATGAAAAGTATTTTAAACCGAATGCAATTCCACTGAATAAAAACGATAAGTATACATGACTAATTGTTTCTCTGATTACTTCCATTTTCGTACGAATTGTGTGGGAAACAGAGACGTTAAATCACACAGGGCGTAGTAATTAATAACTCCGTGAAAAATATGAAATATTATCTCTATTAAACGAAATGTACATATACATAATAATGCGCAGTAGATAATAATTCTAATTCTGACCGTGAAATACAGGTATAAAATATAAGTCTGGTCTGGTTTTCAAACATGGCCTATTAGACGTTCAAAATGAATACGAAAGTTTAAGTAATCGATTTGAGTGCACTGAATCGATAATTCGGTATCGTTATGGAAAGTTTAATAAACGTATATATGTATGCAGTGTTGCTGGACCGCAAGTACGTACAGTGTTTATCGACAAAAAGAAAAATAAAGGAAAACGTTATCTTACACGATATTACTAAGCGGAGGAACGAGAAAACTCCCAAACGCATGTGGAATCTTCAACGATTGTTTATAATTAAGATCTGCATACCGGCAAACCAGTGTTCGGCTGTGAATTTTACTAGAACAAACTTCTAACCTAACTTATGAATATATATATATATATATATATATAAGTCGGCACCATAGAACGTACCATTAAACTACTTTTTAAATATACTGGTGTACCATGGGACATTTCCCCCCACCCCCCTTGTTATTTTTTTTTCTTTAATTCTCTTCGATCTAGTCGTATGTGTCTTTATTATTCGTTATCAATGAGACACATGTCATTTGGTATTTCCTCCCTCCCCCGAGTGGTAAACTCTATAGAAATACGATGTAGTTTACAAAATTGTGATGGGACCTTCTGTCAATCACATGTATATATATTGTCAATATCATTTAAACGTTTCGGAGGTACTGCCCAAGTTCGACGTACCCCAAGCTGGAATCATTATACCGAGGAAACTGTGTGTAACGTTTCTTAATCGTTTATCCCCTTAGAATTTAACGCTCTCTCGTCGTTTTGTCCCTAAGAAACGGAAGGTTTTGGGAATTCTTAATAGAGTTTCATTTAAATCTTAATGTAGAACCTTCATCTGGGCGCATCGATAATAATTCGAATATAAAAATAAACCCTTATTATTAACAACAAGAATTCGCGTACACTTAAACGAATATCCTCTTGGAAATGAAAGCTGTACAACGTTAAAACCCTTTCGGTGCCAGGTGCGCTAATTCATACCATTCTCGCGAAGCGTTACAGAACAAACGATAGAAGTCTTGGCACTTAAAGGGTTAAAACAGGATTTTTTAAACAGGGTCTAGGAACCGAACCGAAACTTCTTAGTCTGCTTCGAGTACGTCTACAGCCATAGTTTTTTTTGTCGATGGTACACATACACGATCGCTAGTCTCTCACGAGTTTCTTCTATATCTCGATGACAATTCATCTGCTCCGAGTACAGTTTACAGGCGGGTCTTTTATATTAACAGGTTCGCTTTACAAATTTCAAGATCCTGCCCACATGATCTGTCTTTCACCGTTAATGTCAAATCAAATCATTAAAATTATCGTTTAAGCAATCACCTATATAAATTCGAGGTGTCTGAAAATAACCTGTACTACATCGTTCGAGTTTCGTTCGTTATCAATGAATTTCTAAAGAGAACCTGATTCTCGCTAGAATTCCGCGCGATATGCTACGATATAATAGAAAGTCGTATGCAATACTGAGCCTCTGTTACACCGTGATAATTATACATTTCTCGTTGGATGGAAGGGGAATAAACATGCGCGAAGAAGGACAATCCTTTTTTTTTTTAAATATCCGCTATATAGGCGTAGGATTATTAAACCCTATACACGGCGTGTGTCTGTGCATATGTACGTTTTTATACGTATGTGTTTTATGTGTCATACTATTATTTCTGTATATATACATACACATATATACTTACATATATATGTATATATATATACATAAACATAATATACTATACATATGTAAATATATGCACGTGTAAGCTACGTCGAGCACTGTCTTCTCTAGACGCAGCGGTAAGATCTAGCGTTTTGTTTCAATCTCCTCATTGTTTCTCCTTTATAAATTACTGCGGAATTATCGAATAGAAAATTGTATGTCGATGGCACCTAATCGTAGACACGAAAATTTCGAAGATTATTTAATCGATCGAATTGAACATTCAAGCCAACGTTCTTAAGCTTACAAGATTTATATTAGCCATAGTACTTTGGAGTGAGATAATTTAGAAAATTGCACGTCAAGGTCAAGGGTGTAATCGACGGTGTATTATTTTTTTTCGAGTTTATTACGCGGATTGATTAGAATGTTCAATCCGATCGGCGTAGTCGAACGATCGCACGTGAGGATCGAGATTCCTGCGTACCTGATCTATGGTAACTGCTATAATAAACACCTGGCGATCGTTCTTCCCGTACGTATTATTATAGTTTCTGTCGTATCTTTGCTTGCCTGTTTCTTTTTTTTTTATTTTAATTAATTACTATCGAGGTATCATATAGAAAACGGAACGGTAGTGGAAAAGAAAAGAAATGCGTCAGAGAGCTGCTCGAAGTTCACCTTATAATCGGGGCCGTTATGGAAAACGACTGATGAGCAGAATTAGGCTTTCGATTAGAATTACTTGTCGTGAAACTGAAAGCGATATTTTTTATGGATTACGCAGTCGTTCGTTTCTCCGTTCGTTTGTCTCGCTGGTGATAACACTAATATTTATGAATTTTGCATATTCCACAGAGATGTGTCTATCTCGAGTTCTAATCTTAAAGGCTACGCAATTTATTAATCACTTTTAGCAGACGATAACAATAATTATCAACGGCAATCTTATTATTTCATATTGAAATTAACATCGACAAGGAAATAATACTTTTTACACTGTGTTAGTTTAATGTTTGTAGTATCAAAACATTTAATAGTTCCGTAGTAACATTAGAATGATACTGAAAAAAGAGTGAATTTGAAGCATTTCTCGTTGGGTTATTTTTCGAAAAAATTCATGGAACAAGGATTGAATGTAACAGAGTTAGAGAAGATATAAAATCGCTGCTAAAAGATGAAACGTTATCTTTTAATTATTGAAGACAACCCTTTCGAACGTCTTCGAGATTGGTGTAGACTGCTGATATATGTATATTTCATATTGTTTTGTTTTCTCAGTAAGATATTTACAAAAAAAGTGTAGCAAAGTACGCTTGTTATAACATATGAAGTATAATATCACTGGATCCTTTAAGTTTTATTTTGGAGAATAGTAATCCATTCGTACGTACGTGCGCAATTGTATTTCGCTAGAATCTACGTTAACACTTTTGTAAATTGGTTTGATATTGATTCAACAACTTCGCAAACTACCGTTTTTTTTTCATTTATTTAACTATGTGTATTTTTTTTTCGCAGCCCATACCATTCAACGCACGTGGACACAGTTCGATCATAATGCGACGTGAATTTTAACCCTTTATTTGCCGATTATATATATTATTTATATATATAATTATATATATATATATATAATTGGCGATACATGTGCGTTCGGAAATCAATTAATTGCGACAATGGACGATATCGTCGACACAATTGTTAGGAGTATGAAACAAAATCTTGAATGATAAAACACAACGTTAAGAAACATCGAGGAAAACGAGATAGAAAATTATGATAATCTGCGTTTCGGTGCTGCAGATGTATAATGATCGCGTTTCTGTTCGATTTCACAAATAAAGGGTTAAATCTGTTCTGCTGTTCACGGTAAACACGTACTCATCTCGAATGGTCCGACAGTTATTGCGATATTACGATTATCTCTTTCCGAGTTTCGTTCACGATTGTCAAGCTGTCATAAAAGTATGAAGCTTTTTTGTTTTTTTTTTTTTATATTTTGTTGTCCATCTGATAAACATCACGACCGTATCGTTCATCTCAATATCGATCGAATCACCGGCACAGTCAGTACAGATTATATTTTTGGTCCTTACGAATTACGTCACGCTCTGTAATTCAATTTAGAGCTCATCGAGCCGAGCCTAAGTTACACGTGAAATTTTTGTACTGCCGTCGAAGTAATCAAACTTTCTGTCATAACGAACCTAATTGTGTGAAACGGATCATTTCTTTTTGTTATTTATTTATTTATTTATTTTATAACGTTTTACCGGTAGAAATCGTCATAGTTAATCTAAGAGCTTTTTAAACGGTAAAAACATCGTTAATCGTTATAACTTTACGTCGCTAAAAGAAGAGACTAAAACCTCGATTAATGTTTATCAATATTTTCTTCACTTGTAACTCTCGACCTACTGTCAAACCCTGATAGTAATAACGCAATAACATCTGCGCAGTGCTGATTCACGGATAGAGAGTTTGTTGAACCGGTTGCACGGAGAATCGGCTACGTTGGGAACAGCAGTTTTTCGTATTCTAATCTTAAGCCTTCGATTTTTATTGTTTTTCTTTATTCATTTACACAGTCGCTTCCGTTGCGAGAGAGACCACACACACACACACACGCACGCGTGACAACGTTAAACGCTACCGAAGCATCTGTTTTGTATATTTTTGTTTTTTGGTTGTTTTTTATATATATATATGTATATATACACATATATATTATTACCTTGCATGTATGTATGTATGTATATGCCTATGACTGCCGAACGATACATAATACTTATTTACATGGTAGAAAAAAAAGTCTCGTGTACGCGGTTGTTTATTTTTTTTTATTATTATTATTGTATCCTTAAAAATTAGGAAATAACGACGCGCGTCGCGTCGCGTGAGACGATCACAAATGCAGTTGTGTCACACCTACTACGAGAACGAGATTAAGTTTATTGTACATTCTATGGTACAAACGCCTCGCCGCGACGATATCACCGTATCACATGGCAAGAAATTGCAAAGAAAAGTTTGTTCGGGTTCGTTCGGATCCACGCCGGGAGGAAACTTATCGAATATATCGATTACGACGAGACCGAAAGTTTTTCGAAGATTCGATCGAACACAGTAGTTCCCGAGCTCGGTCTGGTTACATCCCAATACGTTACACATGTTAGACAATCGTGGAATAAAGAGAGAATAAGGATTTAGTAATTTGCAGTTCTGTATATTTCGTTCAGAAAATTAACAAATATCTCTAAATGCTTCCGATACAATTATTTAAAGAAGGTTCGAATAATGCTCGTTGTAACTATAGAGTGGGTAGAAAAACAGTATATGCACGCATCGGTCGCACGAATAAAGAAATTTTAAGTAGGAGGCAGAGATATAAATTTGTTTTAATAAGCCGTATACTGTGCTAAAGTGTTAATGATTAATTATCATTATTAAAATCCCTCTATATCGACGCTTCATGCTCAAAATTTGTTTGATCTGGAAATGCATGCTGTGCAAATACCTTTTTTACCCATTGTATATGTACATACATTGTTTCTCAAGGAAAATATGCCTTTGGACGAAAGAATGTTCATGATCACTGGGAACCACTGATGTAACGTTTGAATGAAGATTATTCGTTATTGTTCATCGAAATCAGAAGAAATCTTCAACGGAAGATTGAAATGTTTGATTGTTAAATAAATTACTTCACGTAAAATTGTTTTACAAATAAATATAAGTTAAATAAATAAAGATCTCTTGGTCAAGCACTTAGACGAATAATACAAATCTCTATTCTACTAGTGTTACTTATTTAATGAATGTTTTTTTTTACCGATCTGTGCGCTTACGCCGGAAACGTTATATTTTACATATGTACACTTCGTCTCTGTCTTAATTCGCTTCCTCTCGATCCTTCTCTGATTTTCTCTCTCTTTTTCCGTCTCTCCCTTTTCTCTTGCTGTCTCTTTGAATACGTAGCGAATGAATTTTTGTTATATTTGTATATTTATATATTTGTTTTGCAACTCAGCGAAAGTCACTGATATATGTGTATTGTTATAAATATACGTAGAATTTTGCTCTAGAAACCTTGTATTTGCAAAATGAACTGTTGCTCTTCAATTTACGTAATACTCGATTTGAGAGAAAGCATCGAGATCTAACGGCCGATTAATTTACGTTTAGAAAGTTCGATTGTGGGTATTATTTACATGCATCGTCGATACGTTTCGGTTAATTATGTTTGTATACCTTTTGTCAAGTGCATTTGTAGACTGACAGTATAGATATGCTTATCATCGAGGTCAGAAATGAGCGGATCAGGTGAAAATCAGTGATACGGTTTATCGATATTCGAACCAAAACTTAGCTACCTTATTAATTATTACGAGAGTATATTCCTTCTAGATGTACTTGAAGAATATAACAGGATTTATTTAATGTCCTTTTGGAGATTGAAATTATACTATCTTGGAATGCTAAGTATCTATCATCATACTTGTTTCGATTAATTCTTTTTAGCATTTAATCATCATTTTTATCATAACTTTCAGTTTTCCTCTGATCCACTTCATTACGGTTCTCTGTCTTAGGATACCCTCGTCGAGAAATAGAAATTCGTACTGCGAAACAAAAAGAAACCATTTGTTTTCAATTTCAAACGTATTCACCATCAAGCGAAATGTTAATCGAATTCAGATGTTCTCAGAGCGATCAACTGAACAGACCACTTACGTATCTTCTGCGCATCGAGGTTTGAGCACTCTAAAAGTAAAGAAATCGGTCCCAGAGTATACATAAACCGAAAAGAGAAACACGTCGTAGGTCGTCGCGAAAGCCTCACGTGGAAATTAACATCCCCACAGAACGTTAACCTCCCTTCGAACGTGATCACTCACTTCAGACGAGAATAACTGTGTGCAGAGAATTGAGCGCACGACCCGGGCGTAGGCCTCGAGTCATATAGTCCAGACCTGCACTTTTTCCGCGACGATACACCAGCTTGCATGGTCGTAATAGGACGAGATAATATGCAAGTTCTCGACGTACTTGTTGATCAGTTGGTCCAGCTCGCCCTCCCTGAAAACGTGATAGTACTGGTGATAAGTTATAGCACCTCCGCCACGATCCGATGGCAATGATTCCTGGGACGAGGAGGCGCTCAGGGAATCGTTACTCGCCGTCGTGGTAACCAGGCAATCGGTGCTACGTTTCGAGTCCGGAAATCTCGACGGCATCTCCTCGGAGGCCGATCGTCTTTGTATCTGGAATCTTCGTTTCTCCGCGTATGATTTTGGATATTCATTATTGTTCGATAGAAGAGAAACCATGCTGCTACATAGTCTACCAGTAGACTCTGCCTGACTACCGTCGCTGAAGCTAATCGTATTCTCGATCGACTCGCCAATGTCGCTGGACTCCATCGAGTTTCCGGATCTAAGGCACGTCTTCTCTGACGGATGCTTCTCCACCGTGGTGTTCTCTTTCTCGTTCATGAACTCGCCGGTATTGGAGACCATCACGAAATCCATGATATCGTCCGACGTGCTTCGATGCATCAGAGAGTCCTCCTCGACCTGGTGCGTTTTCTCGACGGGATGGAAACCGTTGCTATTGTTACTCAGCCAAGCGATCGTGTTCGACAGATCGTTATATTTACAGGATTTTTTCGGTAGCGACGAAGTAGCCTCGTACAACGGTGCGGCTTCGTATTTATTGATAGTATTGATATCCGATTTCTTCTCAGATAGTAGAGAATCATCCAGAATCGTATCCTTGTCTTTATCGGAATTCTGACCATTGTTGTCGTTATCGTTTATTAAATTTTCGCTGAGTTTCTCCGTGAACTCGATTAAATGCTGACGACACTCTTCGTTCCATGTGTCCTCTACCTCTGGTAATTGGTAATTAATGTTATCGTATTTGGTTTTCGCTGTGTCGTCGGTAGTTGTCGATGTGGTCTTCGCAGAATCAATGGTGCTGCCTCGTTGTGCCGTTTGTGCTGAGTACGACCCACTGTGCGTTTTCTGAATCACCGTTCCCACAGCGTTTTCCAGGGAGTTTGCAACGTTCGCTGCAGCTTCCAAAAGCCTCAATGACTGCGACGAAGAACTGTCGGTGGTTGTTTTCGTTTCCTCGTCCTTGGAGTCGGTTACACAACCAGACGTATCGTCAACAGCTGCGTCACTCGGATCCGAGACATTTTCCGCTGAACTATCTAAGATCTCCGACTCGGTACATTCAGACTTATTATTATCTGCAAACAAATCATATGAAACATATCATTATTTACTAAACTATTAAGAAACTCACTGCGTACTGAGATGCCTTAAAAGTTCTTTACTTTTACTTACTAGAAACTCTACAATACCTAGAAATCTCTTAAGTACGATAACATCAACGAAAAGCAAACAAGATTGAGTGTTTGCCAAGAGAAGATTGCTCAAGAAAACCGATTATACAAAATGGCAAGAAAGAACTTTGGTGACGATAGAATATATTTCAGTACACTGTAGTTGATTACCTTTTTTGGAAGTGTATCTTTCATCCGAGATCACACTGATAACCGAGCCGACCGACTCCGGTGACGATACCCCACTGGAATCGCTGTCAAGATCATCCGTTTCAGGATTGAATAACTCCAGGGAAAGTAACCGCGGTAAAACTTTAGTCACCGCTTCCAGTCGACCGGTAGTCGCGGTCGACGCGCGTCTCACTAACGGGAACGATGGTTTTGTTCGCATCGCGAAACCGGGTTTCTGTTTCAATAGCTCCTTTATTTGATTCAGTCTGGTCTTACGACTTTCCTCTTCCTTGCTAATCTCCAGATTTTCATTTTCCTCCGGTATCGGGTCGGGATTCTTGTCGACCGGTGGTATAAGGGGCGCGGTGTCCTCGATGATTTTCGGTTCCTCGACGTCGACCGTCTCCGACATAGATCGATACGCTCGAATGGTTTGCAACGTAGGTTTCTTTCCACCGATTAAATTAGCTTTCCCGCTAACTTCCGTCTCGGTGTTCGCTTTCGTCAGCTGTTTCTCCGGTTGTGGGAAATTCGTGCTCACAAGGTCCGTTCTATTGTTGCCATTCGTTTTCTCCGGGGTGTTCGTTTGCTGACCCGTGACCGTCGTGGAACCGAAGAAAGGCCTCATGAACACCGGGTTCAGAGTTCGTGGCGACAAACCGGGCGGACTAGGCGGTGGCAACGATTTACTCGTCGCTGGAAATTGCTTTAGCAACGGTGATATAGAAATCAGTTTTAACCTTGTTCCTGGCAAGTCAGGTGGATGTTTAACACGCGGCGAAGGTGGTGCTGAAGTGGTGCCGAGTTGGTAGCCAGTCGGTGATGGTATTACGTCGATCACCGACGGTGTGTCCTGCTTTGGCACGAAAATCACAGACGCAAAACTGTCCTCGGAGTCGACACTCGTGTCGCTTTGAAGGCTGCTGTCCTTCGAAGAATCCGAACCGTCTTCCCGTGACAAACGTCTCTCGACACCTTCCACTTCCCTCTTCATCACAGTTACAGGCTGAATCTTATCATTGGATTTTACTTGCGAACTATCACCATTTGGTGTGCTTAGAATAGCTGTCGGATCTGTTTCGGTGGATTTCCAGCCTTGGAGGATCTTCACGAAACCGTTCTTAATCGAAATACTCGAAACCTCAATGTTCGTCGTCGATTGCTTGATCTTATTCGTAAGGCCACTTTTTAACAGTTGAAACCTTTTCGTCGCGTTGCCCGAGTACAGAGAATCTCGTAAACTCTCGAACGTTTTTCCTTTACAGATGATTTCCTCGTTCAGTGATGCCTGTTTCATTATGTGTCGTCGAACCCTTTCTTTTTCTTCCAGTCTATCCGTTGACATCAGCTCTTCGTTCATGGAACTTTGTTTTAGTACGCTTCCTCGTTTTATAGAATTTCTTGGCGTAATTTGCTAAAATTAAAGAAATAACGTAAGGGTTTCTCCATGAATACGTTAATTTCACGTTACATTACGTGGCTATTTTACAGTTTTGATACCTGAAAGTCTGGAAGGTCCTTAGTTAGTTCTTGAATGGCAGTGTTTTCAGGATTTTCCAAACCGACGTCGTCCACGATGTGAGACTTTTGCTTGACCAGTCGCGGCTTCGAGCCGCTCATCGACGACGACGTCCTGGATTCACCGTCCAAATTCAACTCGGACGTCAACATGGAACAAAGCCCGGGGATGCTGGATCTAGATCGCACGAGATCCAGCCGCTGGATCTCCAGGATGTCGCCAAGACTTTTTGACTTTATACTCAAAGAGTCCGATTGTTTGCTCAGCGTAACGTTAACGTCTTCGACACGACGCAATTCAATGGGTAATTCATCGGCGTCGGTGGGTTCCTCGTGATCGTAATGCCTTCGATTTTTTCCACTGCCGTTCTGCCAACTTTCAAGAAACCAAGGTCGATTTCCAGATCCACGTCTACCTCCCGCTAGTTTCTGTAAAAATCAATGATGTGTATGAAAAAAGTATTTGTTACTCAAATTGTGAGAAGAATAACTATAATTCTTATGTTTCTGGTCGAATTGTTCTTGAGATCGTGTAGCACAGTTTTGTTAAACATGAAATATATTACAACGTGCCCAATTACCCTAGTTTTTGGTACGAATATCGTTGTACTTATGTATGCGCAAAATCACCAAAACTTCCATAACAATTTAGTTATGCATTAGGTACGCGAAGTTATCGTGTCGTTGATGTATGTGAAAAGTTGAAAAAAGTAATTTAGACTACTCGATGCACGCGAATGTGTTGCACACGTGATGTTAAATTGTGACGAAAATTTTGTTCGTGGTATCTCGATCCGTTACCTGTAAAGCTCGCCGGAAAAAGCTGTAGCACGTCTCATTTGGGCTGGAAAGACTGCTGGTAGATGGTGATGGACTGAATATTGGGTCAATCCAATAGCTCTTGCTTTTACAATTTCGTTGGCCGTTCCTGAAGCAAGAACGTCATTAACCATAATTATCGAAGTCACGATCGCTGTCCTAGAAAGCTTTTGAGAATAGCGGAACAAAGACTGACGGAAGCGAAATGTAATTTTAAGCAGCAGCATTGGCACTTTTGTAAATTTGCAAATATACGTAGACATATATATATACATATATCTATGTATGCCACCGCTAAATTTGTCCCTCGGTTATGAATAAATTTCATTTTATTATCATCTTTTTAAATATGGATGTTATTGCTGGAATACGTAATGAAACTTAAAAAGAGTAAGCATTACAATTGAAAAGAAATAATGATCGAATAAGAAACCGATGTACCTCTTGGAAGTTGATAAATATTTTTGAGCGCTTTGATTACAATTTATATCATTGGCGTTTGGTATACCGGAGCATTTCGATCCATCCGACGTTGAATTTACACAGTACGCTTTAGGCCATGGTACCAAGACATCTTGAGATTCGAACTGTAAGACAAATCTAGCATTACTATTTTAAGCAATTTATCCTTCTTACCTAGAATGGAAAAAAAATCATTTTATCGTTCGATTCTGGAACAAGTGTGATCGTATATATACTTTATTTACGTAAAATACCGATTCATATTATTCATAAACCAGTAACACATCCGTTTAATCACCGTGAAAACAAGTTTGCCGAACGTTTAGGAAAAGATCTATCTAGCGTGCGACAACTACTATGTAAACGAAGAATTCACCTGGAAATTAGAAAGACTGCCGATATATTCGAACGGTTTACCTTGGCTATGTGCATTGGAACAATCGTATCGATTGACCGTCACGCTCGCGTGGGTGTATGTATTTTACAGGCATGCACGAATACCGTTTCAATTCAATCGTATCAAATGTCGACATTTTCGAGCCGCTTTGAATAGCAGATATAGCAGACATAGCAAGTATAGACGAGAACCCGGTCAAATAATTGACGATTACAAAATATCACTATAATATCCGAATTATTAAATTTATTTCACAAATATATTCAATAACAAAGTATGCACTGAAACAAGTTATCTTCAGCAGACTATCAGCGAAACAGAATATTTGAAATCCATTTGACTAAATGAATATTTCACATAACGTTATGTTCATATATTTGTGAAATATTAAATAAAACGTATAAATTGTATTACTGAAATTTCTACGTCCTATTGATATATAGAGGAACATAGCTAGGAAATTAATATATTTCGTTTGAGTTGGTTAGAAATTGCAACATGTTTCACAGTGTGTAATAGTTTCCCGAAAGTTCAGACACGTTCAGGGTTTCTTTACCTTTCTGTGCCTTTGTTCCATAGCCCATACGGATATAACTAGTCGGCCACCGATTCGCAGTACACGCGCAAGTTCTTTCAACGCGTGAACTCTCCTCTCCGTGGTGGCGAAGTGGTGCACAACGGCGATCGACAGGACCGCGTCGAAACTTTCATCCCGAAACGGTAGTGCCAGATTATCGCAGATCAGTACCTTGGTGAAAACGGATTTTATTTTGCATTTTTAATACGACGTCGAAGCCTATGATAATAATAATTTGAACTTAATACAGGGGAAAAAATGAAGTTAAATACTAATAGTAATAAATTGATGTCAGAAAAACTATTTTTTCATGTTAATGTAAAATCAATCACAAGAATATAATAAATCGTGATTATAATAAATCATTTATTTAGATATATCGAGTCATCTTTCAAAAATTTTAACAGATACGCCAATTAAGACATAAGATACAAATGTACAAATTATAGAAATAATTTAGCGTACATTTTTTCGAATTCGCTACATATAAACATAAGTATGTCATATTAATTGTATCTTAATAGTGCAGATTTACATATTAACGATTAATAGACGACCTTGCTTTTGCCTCTACGTTTTTTAGGTCATTCCTTAAAGAAGGCTGATGCAATTGATTTTCAAGGTGACGTAGTTTCTTGGAATACCTTTCAAATGTTCCATTTTGATAAAATATATTTTTAAATTTCGACGATCAGATGTAAATTCTCTCAGCGATATTTTGAATCGAATTCAAACGCATGAATTATTATACTTTTCGTATCAACTGAAATAATTGGAAATACGTTTCACGTAGGAAGTATTCCGGGTGCAATCAGGTATGGTACACTTATGATTAGATCGATCGTACAGGATACAAACATAAGAGTCTATTTCCTGCGTACTACCCGGCGACTTGATTTGTATTTTCTTCAAAATGATATATTTACCTCATTCTCCTTCTCACGCGCGATATCCGTGAAACGCTTGCACCGGTCCACTCCCACCTTAAAGATGCTGTGATTAACGCTGAGGTACTTCCCGTTGCCGCAACCTGGATACCCCAACTTGATGTGAGCAACTAATATCCTAAAGCATCCCAGGTGGGATCTTTAACTATAATTAATTTTCCTATCCAATGTCAACTTTAACTCTAGGCTTATACGGGTGGCAAAATCATAACTTCTTTCTAATTAGATTCTCAGTTCTTTAAAGCAAAATAATTTCACCCAAACTCTGATAATAATCGAATCGAATTAAATTGAATCATGATCAAATCAAACCCTGTACCTTCACAATAGAGTTTTTCGATATTTAAATAAAATCACGTTGATATAAATCGAATTAAAAAATCATGTTTAAATAATTCAATTCATTAATCCCTGTCGTGTCCTATACACGAAAATCATATTACAGGTAAATCTGTATTTTAACAACAAAGTATATTTAGGATTGTAACGCGAAGTCGGTGATCTTTGGCGACTTCCAAATCGCGCAGGCCTTTCGTAATGATACGCGAGATCAAACAGGCAGAACGGTGCGGACGTCGAAGCCCGTTCGTAGATAAGTTTGTGTAATCCGAGGGAGAACGGATCCCACGGTATTTCAGAGCCGAGCACACCGGTGTGGGATCGCGTACACATACACTTACACGGAATGAAATACACGCTCGCATCGACACATCCGTACGGAGGTCAATTGATCATGTGAAAGCGCGAGTGACCGAGACTGAGAGAGAGAGAGTGAGAGTGAGAAGGAAAAACCGAGCAAAGGAACGAATAAAGACAACCCGTCAACGAATATACATACATACATACAAACATACATATATCTATGTATATACATACACGTGTACGTAAAACGAGGCGCGGCGAACAACGTAACGATTTAAAATGATATTTGATGATCGAGAATGTACGACTGGTTATTGACATTCAGATGAATTCTCACATCCGTTACAATTAGACAATTCATTCTAAATATCCTTTTAACTCTTATCTTTATAATATTTACACCGAATGGAATATTAAAGGATATTTAAAAATGAAATTTTATAAACGTGCCGAAAGTACGCGAGTGTTATTGGTTTGTTTATTGATCGGAAAATTGAAAGGAAACCCATATTGTCAGAGAATTTATTTCGCTGGTTCGAGATCAAAGTAGAACTTCGCTGTTATTCGAAGGTGAGACCCACCGATGTCGCAAACGAGAGCTCCCGGTTCCAGTTCCTCTAGAAACTGATATATCCGTGGCCAGTGTCTACTTTGGACAGTCTTTTCGGCGCATTGTTCGTAAACCTCGTGGACGTAGGCTTGCTCCAAGGCCACCGACCGAGCTACTTGTTCTCCGTCGCTTTCAGACATCCCTCTCGCTAAGATGGTTCACCCTCATGCACACGCGTGCCCGCGATACTGAAACAAAAATAGAAATGTGTTGATAACATATTCTCATATCGTCATCATTCAACCGTTTAACCATCTCGAAATAATGTATAACTATCATATTCGTTTCGTTCCACTGATAGAATAAAGTGCATGCAATTGTCATGTAATTATAGGGACAAATATGTATTATACTATATGTTGGATCATTGATGTAATGCTAGTGAGTTAGAGAGACGATTGACTATAAGTTTCATACCGTGTTCGGTCTTGAAATAGTTGGATAAATTCTAGTTACGTAATCGTAGAACGATTAAATAATCAACGATCGATTACGGTGCCTTACCGATGTAAGGATCATATAATCGTAGAAATATCTTTTAAGGATGATTATCCACGAGTAAATGATTTTTTTTTCTTATTGCTGGTTGATGCTTAACGTTTTAACGTGAAATATTGGCAATTTACGGTGACGTATACAATCGATCTAACTGTTCGATCACGTACTCGACGATAATTATAAATCCGTGTACAACGTGCTGGTGATCGTTGGATTAATCGAGGAAATATGAAATGTGTAGTATTTTTATTTTTATTTGGACATCTCTCGATTGATATTCCGTAATCGGAGTCTAACGAAGTATTCCGGTTCCGAGGGTACCGGTTTTATACTTTCTCGTCACTTTCTTTTATCGAACACGGTCGTAACTAGCCTCGCTTAGCATCGACTGCTTTTCGTTTGCACTTTAAAATTTCACGGGAGCTACGTTCTTAAATTAAAATTTTCTTTAATCCTCGCCGACTTTTCGTTTGGATTCTTTTTATCGCCGGCGAAACATTACGATGATATTCTTATCTGTATTAATTGTGAATTCGTTAGAGAATCGGATAGAAATTACGTTGAAGTTTCCGTTATTGAAGAATATGAAAATATTTAAAAATTCGATTTTTTTCTTTTTTTGGTGAAAGTTTAATATATAAAGCATGATATTCTTCGTGTCATGCAAAAGTGTAAGGTGCAAACTATCATTTGTAGTAACGAGAAAGTTCCGACGACAAAGGGTGCAATTAGTGGCTTTGGTCAATTAACAAGCAGGAAAAGTGAAATACCTTCTCATCCTAATTGCACGGCTGATTATGCACGCTTGTCAACGATAACCGCGGGACATAGGACACGGAGATTTCTTAAAAAATTCTACAAAAATTAATGCTAAAATTTTACTCAAAAATATATCACATTCCACGAACGAATACTTGTAAAAAAAACCCAATATTAAAGATCATTCATCCGATTTACTACGTCAGTCACAACATTATCACCGCAACGTACAATTCACCAAATAAATAAATGTAAAAAAACACATACACAGAGAGATAACATTGAACGAGTTAAACCGTACCAATTAAAAATTTGTTCCCTCTGATACCCTGAAATAATATCCGATTGGTCATGTACCGTTGGTATATAGGTCGGTTTTGTTTCGTTCTTTTTCGCAAGAAAATATCGACTTGAAATCCACAGGTAGCAAAGTTTGACCTAATTAATCGTATAATCGTCGCACTTGCCCCAGATTCTAATGAAACGTTCGCGTATCGACGAGCGTTTTCGCTATGTATTGCAGTTCCATGTACGAGATTATCCGTTGGACAGCTGTCGTGAAACGAGTTCGAAACAATACGCTTTATTCTATTACGGGCCTACGGACAAACGCGTGTACGGATGATCGAAAAACGTTTGCTTGAACGTGAACCTCGCAAAATCAATACCGCGGGGAACGTAAATAGCGTTTTTGCTTACGCCGGTTAATTCCTTTCGATTTATGTACGAGCGGCTATAGCACGATCGATGAAATATACAATAAACTTACCGGGAAGACACAAAATTGCCCAGCCGATAGAGATGTACATACAGTCTACCCGGTATTACTGGTATATATCATCGTTGTACACACCGATAACAAAGACAGAACTATTTTAATGGAAATACATCGGGAGAGTCTCAAAAGTAATTCGCACATGTTTGTTACGCGCGATTGAATCCGATCGCGGAGTTTAGAAAACGTGATCATCGAATCGAGAGGTACACTTCGAGTGCTCTGTATTTATTCCATAGGAAAAAACAAAAGAGGTAGCTACTTTTTACGTAATTACAAAAATACCGGGAGAAAACGTTTACTACTCCATAAACGCGAAATGATTTGCTTTTCCATGGAATAGTTCGTGAAAAAAAGAAGCTGTAGCTTTCTAATGATCGACGTGGAAAAAAAATAGTATAGTCTGTCCAGGAGTACCGAACGAGACCAACAGACCGATCTATAAAAAACACACACACACACATACAATAAAAAGTGGGATCATAAACAAAAGGATACGAGGAACAACGGGATAGACTGAAAATCAACGAAGCCGTCTATATTTCCCGCGGACAAATCGAACAAAGGGTGCGAAACTAAAACGAGATATCCGTGATACATCCCTGATATCAGTAGCTGTCTACAAGTTCGATGGGATTTTATCGGGTCCGCAGAGAAACGTTCGACAACTGTCGATAGGCTGATCTCTCATCGGGGCTTAGTGTGCCCTAGTTTTTTTTAAAATATATATATTGGAATCAGATTAACAAAATAACACACAGTATTAATATCTAGGTAATCTCTTATTAACAGGACATAGTACGAAGATTAATTTGCTCTACCGATTAAACATTTTATCATTATTACAAAATTGTTACTAATAGATATGAAATTTTTAATAATAGTGTAATATTAAATAATGATATAAAAGTAATATCTATTTGTAATACATATACCCGAGGATATACACGAATAGAAACCATATAGGAAATCACGTCTAATACACGGTGTTAGTACGGAATTACAATTTTCTTTGTCTATTGTTTACCAGTTGTGTTATTAATGCCGTACCGTCCCGCTCTTAATTATCGCTGTACCCTTTTCATCGCCTGAAAGGTGCAGCCGCAAAAGGCTATCGTCAACTTTGATCAACGTCGATCGACGGACGATAATTATTTCCACTCAATTCGTGTGTTCCCGGGGATGACACTCCCGCTGGAGTTTCTATTCACCGGGTATCTGTAGCACTCGAGGGCCCTTGTTCGTCTGTGATGACGACGACGACGACGACGATGAAAAGAGGTCCGTCGACACAAACAGGTCGAGTGGCCTCTCCGTCAACGAACGGACAACACTGCAAGACGTCCACTCGTTGGAACCACTCCGAACGCAAGAGTAAGAATATGAAGAAAAAAAAAGAAAGAGACACCCACCGGAAAGAACAACACGGAAAATGTAAATTCAACGTGGAATCCACAGGTAGATTAATCCACCGTATGAACGATAACAACGATAATACGTTTCACATTTCCTCCAAAATCTATCAGTATTTAAATTCACGTATAGTGAATATTTCAATGAAATCTACTTGTAAATACAATTAATTAAATATCATCTTACTGGAAATACTGTGAATGGTAATAAGAGATTTTAAAATAAATGTCTTACTCGACGAATCTGATATCCATATCGAAGCACTAATGAAAAAATCATTACGAGAACCAAGCTAGTCGTACACTTACGTGCGTTACAGGTCGATTCTCCTCCTCCTCCTCCTCCTCCGTGAACAAAAGTTTCACAGAAACTAGACACAGAAATAGCCGGTCGACGTTTCCTGAAACGCTTAAGAATCTCATGTTTCTGTTCATAGGCCGATATCGCATGGCGGTAGGCAACCGCAGTTGAACAGCTCCTGGAACATTCGTAGAATCAGCTTGTCGACCGGCAATTTCTCCTTATTATTATCGCGATCGACGTTGGACTTCCGGTAACGTAGATGAGGCACGGTGTACGCGCGACACCATTGAAGAAACTCGCCGGAGTCTTCCGTGCGAATGAAGGTAATGATCGCCCAGAGGGTGCAAAGGTTCTGTGACTTTCGTTTCGTCTGTAGGTAGATCTGGCAGACGTCCAGGAACATCATCAGGTCGACGACGTTCCTCCCCATCGGTGAGCTACGATTTCGTTCGGAAGTCGTTCGAGATGATCTTCTTACCGTATGGAAAACGATACCGGTGGCCTTTTTTTTTTAACGATAGATCCACCGGAAACGGTGATCCGTGGATTTATTTTCGTAAATGATTTTTATAAGATCGAAGATTTCATTAACGACTTGTCAACGGGTTTTAAAAAGAGTACCGGGATTGGGAGATGTCGAATTGCTGATAAAATCACGCGAGATAACTCATTAGTCTAATTACCGGTTCGATATTGGGTTTAATATTGAAGGAAAATAATCGTTGGATTCTTATCGTTAAACGATGTGGTTTGAGAGTATGTGAATCAGGATAAATTGATGGAAACGATCAATTATTTTCAGGGAGAAGATTCACCTTATTCGCTGAAAATACGTTGAAGATTACTTAAAGAAACAACAAATCATATAGAAATTGATCGAACATTAATATACAAAACACCCACTTAAAAAAAACTATGGTTCCAAGATACCCCGGCAATTTAACCAGACCCGAATGATCGAATCTCAAAGTAAATGAATTACATCCTTCGGGTGACGAAGATCAAAGATAAATACTTGAACAAACTACGGAAGTATCATCTCCGATCCGACGACTCTTTACCCAACGACCTTAAAATTTGATTCGCTGATTAATTCGTCGATTACAGTCGTGGAAGTTGTTGTCCTCGAGGCAATCGAAACCAACAAGATCGACCGACGGAACATTCGTATTCCTGGATCCTCGTGATCGTCGATGGTCCCGTCAAAAGGGAGAAAAATCCTTTTCGGGGTAAAAACTGTACGTTTATCGCGACGGATCGAAACCGTATCAATGATTCTTCAACGTCGTGAAAGCCAATCAATCGGTTAGGTCGGTATCTCGCTTTTAGAAGACTCGTTGTCCCGTTGATCTTCCACGGAGACCGTTTACAGGAATGGGAACGAGCCGTTCGAAGATCAGTCCGTGGAACCGTGAAGAGCATCACTGCTCTCCATTCGTGCTGGTGCACCGCCACCCCCGCATTCTGTGCAGACAACCGCCGACAGAGGAGGCGGTGGCAGGTGGACCACCGAGTGCCTTCAAAGGGAACCCGGAGGCCTCGTTTCCACCCGTTGGTCCCCTTCTCTCCCTCTCTCACTCTATCTCTCTCTCTCTTTCTCACTCTACACACGTGTTCTCTCTTCTCCTTTCCATCCCGTTTTGCATCTCCTTTCATCCTGTTCTCTGATAGGGTCTCTTGGTCCCTGTCTCCCTTTAGGTGTCTTTATATGTAGTTGTACGTTGTGTTCACTGCCTCTCTCTCTCTCTCTCTCTACCATGGGCTCTTTTCCCATGCATATACATACACATACACGGCGGAAAGACACCCACATACACTGACGCCACCAATACGCGACTGCGCGTTGTATTTATTCAATATTCTCTTTCGCATAACTGGGTTAGTTTCAGTGCACTAGTTTAACTAATTTAAGGATGCCTGATGCATGCCAGGCTAATGTCAAACGTTGTCACCGGTCACCGGTTAGCCTTCGTCGTAATTTAGATGCATGGTCAAATCTTGGTAAGGTAGTACGGGACTGGGGATGATGGTGGATGTAGAGTTTCACGTGGGAAATTCGAATTTTCGTTGATACTGTAGCATTAGATTGTTACTGAGAATATTGGTAATTTTAGAGTACCTGTTACAGATACATTTAAATGAACGATCAAGTTTTTTAAATGATAACGTAAAAAAGTATCGCGCTGTGTTGCTGAAAGGTACGGGTATTATCATTTCAAACGGGACAAAGTATCGCAGCATCTAAAAGTAGAATTCGCGAGCGTCTGTAAAGTGACAGTGAAAGTGTCGAAGAGAAAGGAGAAGATAAGAACGAGATAGCGCATAAGTAACGTGTAAAGGCACGCGCCACGTTTTAAAACGGGTCTCCCGGTTGGGGGGTTCGACATACCTCGCATAGTTTGTCCTTCAATGTAAGGTTATTCATACGATAGCATGCAAACATTCGTATAATGTAATTTTATTGAGAAAACATTCGTTCGTGAAGGATGAGCGTATAAACGGCGAGAATAAAAGTTGCTTTACGAGACACTTACGATAAACGATGGAAGTCATGGTGAATTTTATGTCGACCATTTGTGCGTTCAGTTATACGTATTTACATGGAATTTTCTTTAATTTTTCTCTCTCTTTTTTTATTTTTTTTTTCGCTAGAAGCGTCCTTCGTAAATCGAGTCCCAGTTTCCAACGTAATAGGCGCTTTTCCACGCAGACTTCGAAGTTTAACCCAATTAGAATTTATACGACGTCGTGATTGTGCTTTTGAAAATGAAAATACCTGTGCAATTCAGCCGATCGGCTGCACGATTTCGTATTTACGACGATACAAGGTTAACGTTGTTTTCGAAATATTTTTTATTAAAATTTCTCCAATCATTACGTTGGAAATTTTTTCCAGCCAGACTGTTTACATTGGCGACGATAATGTAAGTAGTATAGACTTTCTGCAATTAAACGTTAGTAATATTTATCAGATGTACGAGTTTTCAATACTGATGTATAAATTACAGACGTTCCGAGTTAATTAGCGCGCACAGGTGTGAAGGCGTAACGGAATCATTAAGTTCGTTTTAATAACGCCGTTCGCAGAGGAATCGCAAAAATGGCTTCATTGCGGGGTATGGGGTCTGGTTAGGTATGGGTTAGGTATGGGTTAGGTATGGGTTAGGTATGGGTTAGCTATGGGTTAGATACATTAGATCTGTCTAACCATGCATACCCCAGTACCCCGTAGCGAATGCATTTTTGCGGTTCCTCGTACATTGTAATACGCCGCTCCAGTCCTCTCTGTGGTTTTTAAGCCGCCAAACTTCATTATACCGGATTGTTGATAATCACGGGACGGTTTATATAATTTTCTAAATTGCACGGAAACGTCTTACCGACTGAACGACAAAAACGGCTACGCATATTTTCGCAACTTTCTAATCAAATATGTGACGCGTACATGATGCTTGCAATTACATCGTAATGTTTAGAAGAAAAAAAACAGAACCTGATGTCACTTACGTAACGTAGCCATTAAATAAATCCGCAAACTTTGTCGCACCGATAAATAACGAAACTCAACGAAAACATAAGTCTAATTTAAAATTATTCTTGTTACAAATATATATACCCGTTCTTTCCTCCTATATTTGTTTAAAAAAAAACAAACAAAAATTACATAACAAACGTACGTTTAGGAGTAAACGATTTTTTTTTACGATCGCCAGCGACGCAAGAGTTACAAGAATTGTACTTTCACCCACCATTTTGTAATTTCTTTAATTTCACAAGTGCTAATTACCGTACACGTTAGATAGCTATAACGGCCAATGTTTACAGTTACTCCGATTATAATGTCGTACGTAATGTTTCTAATGCGGTTCCATTACCGAACTGTAAGGACAGTCTAATGGACAGAGGAACGTGGAAAAACCAGTAAAAAAGAAAACCGCCGAAAATAAGAAAATGAAAATGAAAGGAAAAGAATGAAATGCTTCGGAGATGAATGTTAGATAAAAATTACAAGTCGAGACGGACTTTCGCTCGTAATAACACCCACCGAGTGTATCGTAAGCACCGATGCATCCAGATAATTACTCGGAGATGCCACGACCGTAAGACTGCACTTCTATGTACATGTATAAATCACTTTACCGAATGACGGCGATCCAATTTTAATTGCGGCGTTAGAAACGACCAACCCGGTTGGTTTACTTCGAAATTTCTGTGAACTAGTAGTGTTACATTTTTTCCCTTTTTTTTTTTTTTTTTTTTTTTTATTTACTCGTCTTCCATCCATTGTGTACGCAACGCTACACCGAGCAATTTTCGAACGTAATCATTGTCTCGGATAAATTGGACTCGGTGGTGGGTACTGGCGTAATCATCGTTTTCAATTTTTACCGATTCAGTATGCAATCGTTGGATCGTCCTACATTCCTTAGGGAGAACGAGGACGGGTAGAAATTAAACAGAAAAGGTAAGAATGATTGCTGCGAAAGAAAATAATACGAGTTGCAGTTCGATCTGCCCTTGCGACGTGTACGGTCGTTTTGTAATAATATGCTGATTTTAATGTAACGTCAGTTCGTGTCCACGAGTGTCGTCATCATTCTGTTTTGTTTATTTTTTCTTCAATTAGTAATACCGTCGATTTTGTTCTGTGTGCGTCAGAATTTTTTGTTAGCTGTATTACCGACAAAAAAAAAGCTGTATGTATGAATCTGTGATTTTTAAAGAACGGATGAATACGACATGCTAAAAATATCTTTATTTATTGCCGCCTTCGAGACTTGAATGGACGAAAACACTACAGCCGCACGACGTTTTATACACGAGACGCATATGAATATCGGAGACAAACGCGGTGACTATGAGTAATTGTTGAAAAGCAAAAACACGTCCCGAAGGACGATCGTGACTGTCGAAATAACGACGATGTTTAATCAGGCAACAACAAGCCAGTCAAAGAGAGTTTCCGTCGGTCAAAGAGTCTCCGATTCGCTCTCTTAGTTTCTGTAGAACACACCGCAAATATCTACGTTGTTCCTGACGTCAGTAAGTAACAGCTATCTCACTATATTTATACAAGTTTCGCTACCGTAGATTCATGTAAACGGGTATTACATACATCAACGGGAATTGCATGTATGCAAAACAAATAATCAGGTATGCAGAGTGTTCCTTTAATTAAAGGGCTTCGATAATCGATAACATTATGTAATATGGTAGATTATAATTTGAACATGAATCTTTCTATGTGCACGAAAGGGGAATAATAATTTTATTGTTCATGATGGTGATTTCATAATAACTATATGTCTCCTTTTTAATAAGGGACTTTCTTACATTTTCGCTTTTCACAGTATCGCAGGATTTAATTTGTACTCGATCCATAATGAATTTCGTTTTTTAATGTACCGTGATAAATTAATGTTCCATTAAAAAGCATTCATTTTTTTTTTCAACAATGTATCGCGTGCAGAACGAAAACGGTGAACTTTCGAGTTGCTTGCCGAGCTTGCTTTGAACATGAATAATATTCCGCGGAAATCTTGATCTTGCCAGCACGAAGAAAATGATCACTGCAGTTATACGCAAACAGTAACGAAAGTAAAAGCGGCGACGTTTCCACCGCATTGCTAACAAAATAACATTGGATTACGGTGTCTACGGTTAATAATCCGACTCTGTACAGCGTACAATTAAAAAAAATAATTATAATAAGCACGGAATCGTTTAGTGTAACGTCTTGAAGAAAAATATTATGTTAATTGCACGTTATAAACATCGCAGATTCTATGTTTAATAAGTCACGACCGGCAGTCGTGAGTACGAATTAATCTGTTTCTGGCGTCGAATTAATATTTTAGATTGCAGGAAGTAATTTTCGTGAATCGTTTTCCTTCCTAGTTTGACTGACCATAAACGGGATATTCTACTGCGCTTAATTCAAATCATCTTACGGAGCACATTTACTGCTCTGCAGAATATCAACGGAATCACGACACAGAATAATAGAAAGTATACGTAGACGGAAGTAGTGACACTATACGTGACTCCTGGTAATATTAAACATAGTATATCCAGTCACAACCATATGTATATTACATTATGTGGAACGGTTGATACAACGGCGGATTAGAAAGAAAATTGGTATCCTTTCTATACAACTTATAAGACAATCGTGATATTTTATTGGTGAACGATTCAATATAGCGAAATACCTTGATTTCTAAAAAAATGACTGGGCGATAGGATTATTATTATTCCACATTTCTTAGACTGGAAATGTGAGTATCCTTTCTAAAGAAATTACATTCACTCTAACAATTAAAGAGTATCATTTTAGTAATATGATTATGCAACGTTCACAGAAAATTACGTATTGGAAAACCCATGAGACTTGTATGTACACTGAATAAATTCATATTGTTGAATAGAGGAATTTAAATATCTCCGAAGTACGTTTACAGTAGAGACTCGTATCACACGAATTAGCACGATGTTTTTTAATAACCCTGCAGGCTGTTTTCAATGAAAAATGTCACCTAAGAAATATAAAGTTAAAGGAACCGCATTGTAACACCTTAAAAGTGAACAACTCTTTTTTTATACTTGAAAATATAAAACTGCGATAAGATGTCTACAGCATTTCGATTATCTGTTATCCAAAGATTACATTGCGTAGAATTGAAAAATACCTATGTCTGCACCTATACTTAAATATAAATCATATATTACATCACATCTCTCAACGAAACCACCACCCGCTACCGATAAGAATGAAACGAACAGTCGATCCACAACGGTCATTCCAAAAATACTTATTGTTAGACACGCAAATCAAAATCAAATCGTCCGACCAATATGTATACATTATACAACCCCTAATGTATTTGATTTAATCTTGTCTCCTACGTCACAACTACCAGTCGTGCCTGACAGAATATATCGTCCATAAAGAACGATACGTTTTGTGCCAAATATACCTCGAGGGGGTTCCGAACCGTACGAAAATATTTCTCGAGATTACGCCGAGAAACTATTCTTAGCTACTTGAATTTCTTATCAGAAAACTTCGAACGCAATCCTCGCATCGATGGAGGACACCGGTTACGAGTGGAAGAAGACAAAAAGAAAACAGAGGCGGGGAGAGGGCATTTATTCCGTGCGGATGTTCTAAAAATAGAAAAAGACCAGCAGCGAAACATGTGCCAGGGATGGAAAAGAGACAGCGGATCCGATGACGAGGAAACGGGGGACGAAGAAGGGTCAGGACGAGGGTGAAGAGGGGAAGGGAAGGGATGGGGTGGGAAGGAGGAGGACGGGGGGAGGGCTAGCTATGAACGCCAGAGGAGACGACTGAAATACTCGGTTGTGGGGGTGTAAAGGGGCGTCAGCAGTGACGTGACGACGTCACGTAGGGGTGGGAGTATCACCACGATGCGATACGCTATGGTTGTGTGTAGTGGTGGCTAGCGATAGCTCAGATCCAGATTCTTGCGTGGTCGGTACCTTTGATGTTTGGAAATGAACATGGAAAAACGCGCCCCTGAATGATACAAACACTTTTCGATAATAAAAATCGCCCTTATTTAGTCTTATACCGATATGGATAACGTTGATAATTTCATAGGGACAGTAAAATAATTTCTAAACTTTTTCAAAATTATTACATATTATTTGATATCAATATCGGTATTTGTATGGAAAATAGAGAAATAGATAATACTTGTAGGTTTATTTAAGATTTAAAGAACTGTTTCTTTTTATGTTATGAAAATGTTGGTCCCATCACTAGAGGTGGTGGGGTAGTGGTGGTTGGTGGTGGTGGTGGTGGTGGTGGCAATGATGGTGGAGGTGGTGCTGGTGGTTCTCGCAACCATGCGCCAACGGCGATGGTGCTGACGGTGGTGGCGAACACGATCGTGGTAGTAATACCGGCATAGTAGTATGGAGCAGTGACTCTCAATTCATTGTTTTTGAACTGACCGGTAAACTATAACGACGGATTGATAGGAAGATCTGATTATCTTTATTACCCGTAAATATACGAAATGTTACTGGTACCGAAGTGTCTTGTTCCAAGCTCGAGAGGAGATTGTAAATATATAATTTGGGATATACATTTAAACTATGCATATCAAATTATTTTATTAGAGTATTATAAGATCATCTTGTTTTCCGTAATAAAATTTCAGCCGAAAGATAGATAAAGGCGACCTGTTACGTACATAACGATTCCCATGAATAGTAAACATAAAACAGAGATATCAAAGGATAATACCTTTCAATCGCGATACAATATTGAATATACCGCGCTATCGAAGCTTTCTTGACCTAGTATGCAAATAGAATCTGTAAATCTAATCTATAATCTCGACTTGTATCTACTCGTTTAATTCTACGGATGTTCTCAAGTGGTGCTATAGATGCCCGGATAAAGGTTTTCTTATAATAGAAAATACAACACAATTGTGACGAGAAACAATCAAAAGATTATCCACGTTGAAATCGTATAAATTATACCAGACATGTATACGGTTTTAAGTTATTCGATATCGCCGGTAATACGGGCAGAAAACGAAAATATTTCTCTACGATACATTTACAGTGTACGTACGCCGCAGAACCAAAGGTTTAATGGTTGATTCGTGACAAGAAAGACCTTGTGTACCTCTATGTGGTAAATACTACAGCGAAAAAACATTGACAGAACCTTCTAGCTATTAATATGTGCACAATTCGCGACACGAGAGCGTTCTAAATTTAGCAAATTCGCCGTTACCGATAAAAGATGCAGACAACGGTATATTAAATCAGCGAAAATAGTATTCCAGCGTGATTAATGTATAGCGAACGAATTTGAGCACCACTGCGATAGAGATAGCCATACTACTAATGGGCGAAATAGTAGTGGTAGTAAGGTTGCTATCAGTGGTGGTATGTAGAGGCAACGTGCCAGCCGTGAGGGAGGCAGCCATGAATGAAAGTAGCGCGTATCGATTTACCCGCGCCGCCCTAGATAAAATATGGTAAATAGTGAGCCAAAATGGGCTACGAATGAAGAACGTCATCGCGCATAACAACATTTTCCCGACGACCAGCAGTCGCAGTTTACCCGCTGCTCGATTCTGATTTTCACGTCGGCTCTTTGTAGCCGTAATTAAAAGCTCGTCGGTATGCCGAAATGAGGATGTTCGTTTGTTCCGATATCACGATTCGGGGGAACGTACACACGTTTGCGATTGTGCAATTAGTTTTCGTGACGCTGTATCGTATATCCGTCCGTGGGAATCGGTAGCTTACATTTATGAAGCACTAAATCAATTATATTAGGTTAGCTTTATAATTTTGGTCCTGATTTTGATATTTTCCTGCAATGTGATGTTTGGATATATTTTTTGATTATTTCCGTGCACATCGTCCCTCGTAAACTTAGGCACAATTGTTTATGTGAAATTTTGTCATTAATTTTAGTAATATCCAGCAAGATAAGTTAGGGATACTTTAAAATGTACAAGAATCGTTTGCAATAGCGTACTTCATAGATTTTTGAACGATTATCGGTAGATTTTGTGTGATTAATTGGAATCGGAATATAACTTTTTATTTTCAATACTTAAAAAAGTCGATATTTTTTGTTATATTAAAGCACACCCCTATCTGGAAAAGTATACTCCCTTTAAGAATGGTTGCAGGAGTTAATAGAAAAGTTTCGTCATAGTGGCAAACACGGGCTCAAAGTTCACGACGAAGAAGAAAATTCGTAATTTATGGTGAAATAAAACTGTTCTCCCGAATTAAATGTGGTATTCGATATTATACAGATCAATGGGACGATTGCAGCGCTATATGTATGTCACTATCTAAAATTATTATCTCGCACTGCCGCCATTACCCATTCATGCAATCTGTCCAAGTTTCTTGTACGTCAATGGCACGGAAATCCACCATTCAAAAAAATGTCTAACCCCCCCGGTTAAACCTTTACCTTTCTGCCTCCGTCACCGCAGAAATTACAGAATGAAAAATCCCCGCACAAATACGCAAACCCGAGTCATTGATCTCGTAAAAGATTTCAAACTGCCTCTTATGCACTAACGGATTGCAGATGCATCCTTCCTTGTCTATACCATACAACAAAAAAAAGTTCAAATCCGTTCGAATTATAACCTTCGACCGAGACAATTCTAACAAACGCAGTTAATGGTAAACCATTCTTTAGAAACATTCCTGTAAAAACTTCTCTATTCCTGGAAACGTCATTCTGACAGCTGACAAAAATTCGACTGCCCATTATCGGCACAAAAAATCCGCAGTATAATGATAAACCATCGAACTCTTACAGTCATTGAAACAACGTGTACTCGTAACAAGGGGTAACTTACTATCCGTGAGAGGAAATGCATCGTCTACCGGAAGTTCTGACGTTCCATCGATATCGTGACAAAAATGATAGATCGTTGACGTACCTGGGTCATGACAGGGGTGGTATCTTCATGTTTCTACGGAGATTCGCGGTTGGGCGTCAATGCGGCAATATATTCCGGTATCATCAGACGGGAACGATGGCACTGCAATGGTCGACCACCACATCCACGCCATAATACGTCGCGGATCGCACGGGTTACTCACATGACGAGCCTCACGTCCGCGCGGGGTGTTAACGTCCTGAATGAAATATAACCGGGGAATTTGATCGCGCGGCACCAGATAATTATTCGCGAGACGGCCAGTCGGTGGTGCACGCGTTCCCTTTACCAGGTAAAACCGACTGTCCCTCCGCCAGCCCCGCGTTAAGACGGTGGCTGCGGGATTGTGTTGGGGGTTCGGAGAGCGACCGAACGGAGAACGAGGAAGAGATTAACGGAGAAAGGTGGAACCCGACGAAGACGGAGAACCTCTCGTTCCCCTGGAGCCACACGTCGCGGCGCCACTGTCGCCACCTCCCTGGCGCAACACGAATAGGGAACGGATCTACCCTAATGCCCGTTCCGCGTGGTTGCGAGCAAAGCGCGCTTTAGAATCTTTTTAATCGCCTCATCGTCGAGAAGGTTAGATTTGTTATTGGAAATCGGCGGGGAATATTTCTTCGAGTACGATATGGGGTTTGAATAATGTCACTCAAATTTTGTCTCTTCTACGTACGAAATTTGTCTATACATATATAGTTGCACATAAGAATGGAGCATTCGTTTTTTTGTGGTAAACTTAGGTTCGTTTACAATTGATTTATTGCGTGCAAAATATCTTCACTGAGATTGAAGTACTTATTTAACAGTGTGTATTAAAGAAATTAACGGCAACATATATTTACGTGTCGTTCATGACAAATTACTTAGCTACAGCTCGTTAATCAGTATACTAAGTGTTTATAATATTTTTAGATCGTACGATATTAATCTGTACGATAAGTTAGTTTTGGCGACCATTGCAAATACATATGTTTATTGGAACAATCGGTCGTTACGCAAACGTTAACCGCGACGATATCTTTAACGATAAGATTCGTGTTGAAATTTTCAACAAATAACGATTCCGAACTCCGTTGTTTGTAAATTGACAAGAGATGATCTTGCTGTCACCTTTCACAGTGTAATTGCTGATTTATCAATCGCGACGAAATCAATGAACTCCGATTTGATTCTTGTCGGTGTAAATATCGATAACAGCAAGTAGAACAAAAATTCCGGACAACGTTACAGTAAAAGTAATGAAAACTGCGGAATAAAGTCGCATAAAACTCTGTTATCCCAGAAACGATACACGATAACGAAACAAAAAGTGCAGTATATAAACTTTAAATATACAAACACCGAAGTCCTTATATAGTAATGCGCTGTTATGCGAGAAAGGTAAAATCAGTTCGGAGTCCGCAGTAGAAGGTAAGAGCATTTTGTAAATTGAATATTTGCGACATAAGGGTAAAATTCACAAGAAAATATATTCCTAGAATTTGTATATTATAATTATGAAACAAACAATATTACACACTTTGTTGACAGCTCTTTCTTAACATTGAGCGATCGCATATCAATAATCCCGCGGATTTTGAACCGAGATTTTCATAATAATAAAAAAGGTTTATTATAACAAAGATATGAATAAATTCGGTTGATAAAATTGTTATCTAATGCATGTTCAGGTAAAAGCGTATACAAAGATTTTAACACGAGTGTATAAATACCTGAAGTAACCGGTAACAGCACAGTCGCTTGTATCTCTCCTTCCACAAGACTGTGTAATATTTTCTTCTTCCTGTGGAGCGGATGGGACGAAACAATCAAGCATGTAATTAGCTAATTATTTATAAAAAAATCAATATAATAATCGTACTAGTAAATAGTGTAAGTCATTATTGAGCGATCCACTATCAATATGAATTTCGTAAATAAGCTACACTATGATTTTAAAAATTGAAAGAAAAATATTCTCTAACCTGAAATTAGTTTATGTGAGTTATATAGCAGAAATGAGAATATTAAATCTTAAACAAACAGTGCAGTTGTTTCCCAATTATTCTTTTTACAAGCGATAGTTTGCTAAATTGGGAAAGCAAAAATGCAGATCGATCTGTTAAATGACCGTAACTAAAATTGGAACATTCTCGATTATTGAACATAACTGCTCAAGTTGAAAATTGAGAAGTTTTGTAGAAACGATTTCTAAACTCTATTAAAATCATTCTATGCTTATTCTTTATACATTCCCTGCATTCCAAAGGTAATACATGACATTCATAACATTATTTAGTCGTATTTCTCTAAGATATTTTAAATGTAATCACGATGCATCCTCTATGCATATCATCGGTCGATAAAGAATTGTCGGAACACAGATGACGGTACTAATGATCTTGCCGGGATCAATGCATCTTTTAATCGATTTTTCCTTTCAATTAGATAATCATTCGAAATGAAAGTATGGATAGTAGTATCATCACAAGAGCAGGAAACGGCTAAAAATGAATCGCAATATGTAAAATCATTATACACTTCTTATCGTTTTATTTGTAATTTAAATCAAGTATTTAAATGTTTTCCAATGCTTCTCGAATTATTCATAAAAGTGAGAGAAAAATAACAGTGCTTAATAACAGTGTTGAGGGTGCATATTTTTTCCTGTATCTTTTGCACTTTGTACTTTATATATGTGAGTTTTGAAAGGGAACGTTCTCCGTTTTCATCGTCTACTCGCGCCTGCTCCGGTATAGCATATTCATGTATTTATATATACGTTGTGTTTCAATATCGATACATTCTTAAACATCGAAATGTAGAATTTAGTATTGCGCATGTGTCTCAATAGTTTGTATGTAAACAGTTTAGTAGTTCAAAGAATTGTAATTAGAAAAATTATTGGTCTTTGAACAACTGTAGAACGTGACAGTTGTTTCAATTGCTTATTGTCCACTTCTACAGTATGCCAACAAACGACACATCGACTATCATTATTAGTTATATTTCTCAAAAATGAAAACGTACATACATTCCATAAACCGTATTCAAGTACAAATCAGCGACTTTTTCATACCATATAAAAGTTTCATATTTAAACGCATCTCGCAAAGGGTTAAAACAACCTAGGTAGCAGCCGAGGACAAAGGAGATTCGCGGATAAAATAACTCGTGATTGTCTTTCGTGGGCGTAATTGTACCGTAATAGTTACAACGGCGATTCGAATGCCAGTGCGAGAAGCCGCGTTCTGTGTACGAAAGGAAATCAATGCTCACACCACGAACGACAGTGATTGTGTGTAAAAAGGAAATGGGGCATTGGGTGAAAGTACTCTTGGCTTGGAGGTCTTATATCAGATCAGTCTGCCAAGAGCTGTGCAGGATGTGGATGGCAATTTTACCTCACTCCTAATGACCAGATCTCCTCTGTACTCCATCAGAGCGTGTCCTTTTGCTAAATTATCATTAACAAAACTATGCTGCCGGACTCGTAGGGCAACGTCTGCTCAGTGTTTTTATTAGTGAAAAAGAATTATTAAGAGGAACGTGCATTTTTTGCAGAATGTTGCAGATGGTATGGATATGGTGTTTGCTTGTGTCAGTGGCAGATTTGACTTTGGGCCTTGAAAATGGTCTCGCAAAAACACCACCTATGGGATGGCTTGCCTGGGAGCGGTTCAGATGCAACACAGACTGCAAAAATGATCCAGAGAATTGTATCAGGTAGGAATATTATCCTTTGTTTATTTTCCTTTTTACAATCAAGTTATAGAATTTGTTCAATAGATGTCTGTGCATCTGTTGGATTGTTTAAATTGTTTTCTTATGGTCTTTTTGATTGCAATTATACTTTGTCATAAAATAGGATTGTATATAACAAAGAGAAACTTCATTAGCATTTCTTTCATGTATATCTCAATCTTAGAGCTGAAACCAAAAGTTTCAGTAATGAAAATATCTTTTATGATAGAAATCATATTTATAAACAGTTGTGAAAATATTGTTATAAAATGTGATTTTATAAAGAGTATATGTCTGTTGTGAAACTTGGTAGTACTCTGTAAATGTCAAAACATATAAAAGAGGGAATCTTATATTAGTGAAATAATCTGTTAACTAAAGAAGGAATAAATTTATAGTTATGTTTATTATGAGCAATGTGTGTAGGAAAAGCACATGTCAAAAGTATTTTTTCTTTAATACAACAATATATTAAACATTTTTTGCAGTAAAAGTTTAAAGATCTAATAGTTTTCAGTTATTGGAATTTTCTATCAAATATGAATTGTAAGTAAAGAAAAAAGAATTCAAAGTCATTTATTTTGATATTCATTAATGCTACAAAGAATTAGCTGACGTAAAGTGCAAATCAAGGACATACTAACTTGTGAATACTAAGAAATGATTGTTAACAACTTAAATTAGAACCGTGTCATACTATTATGTAAATTTATATTCCAAGGCAAGGTCACATCACTAAACCAGAAATAAATATGTGATGAATGATGGAATTGTATTTTTTAAATAAACTGTGTTTGGTTACAATATAAGATGACTATGAATCATAGAGCACAATTTTAAAAAATATTCATAATTTAGTAAAGATTATCATTGATATACATTTGGACAACATTATGATTTTAATGCTTTTCAGTGACCGGCTCTTCCGAACAATGGCAGACATTGTCGTAGCAGAAGGGTACGCAGCAGTGGGGTATGAGTACATCAACATTGACGACTGCTGGTTAGAAAAAGACAGAGATATCAATGGTCAACTAGTACCAGACAGACAAAGATTCCCATATGGAATGAAAAGTCTTTCAAACTATGTATGTTTCTATATTATCCTAGTACTCCAATCTCTTAAATTTTAGTATAACATCCACAATGATTTATGATTCAGATTCACTCAAAAGGCCTAAAATTTGGAATATACGAAGATTTTGGTAATTACACTTGTGCTGGCTATCCAGGAATTTTGGGTTACTTAGACACAGATGCAGCACTATTTGCATCTTGGGATGTTGACTATGTCAAGTTAGATGGATGTTACTCAAATCCATCTGAAATGGACAGAGGTATTAGCATAAACATACATTCTATTACATAAAGGTTAATCTAATATCAACATAAATCTGTCAACGTAAAATTTATATCAAATTGTAGGATATCCTGAATTTGGATTCCACCTAAATCAAACAGGCAGGCCTATGATATACTCCTGTAGTTGGCCAGTGTATCAAATTTATGCTGGTATGCAGGTTGGTATTGTTTCACTGTACACTATTACTATTATTCATTAAAAATATCTTCATACTTGCACTTTAAAGAACTTTATATATATATAGATGCATACGTTCATAAGAGATAAAATTATATAAATTTACAGCCAAACTATACTGCCATAATAGAGCATTGCAATCTGTGGAGAAACTTCGACGACATACAAGACTCTTGGAATAGCTTAGAAAGCATCATCGATTATTATGGAAATAATCAAGATAGAATCGTTCCAAATGCGGGTCCCGGTCACTGGAATGACCCAGACATGTTGATTATTGGTAATTTCGGTCTAAGCTATGAACAGAGCAAAACACAAATGGCATTATGGGCTATATTAGCGGCTCCACTTTTAATGTCCGTCGATCTCCGTACGATTCGACCAGAGTACAAAGCTATTTTACAGAATAGGAAAATCATTGCTGTCGACCAAGATCCATTGGGTATACAGGGTCGGCGCATATACAAAGTATGTAAATTTAATTATTTTTGATGTTCTCCAGTTCTTTTAAGTAACTATAGTAAATCAGAATATTGTACTATTTTAGCACAAAGGTATTGAAATTTGGGCGAGGCCTATAACTCCCGTTTACCAGAACTACTTCTCGTACGCTATAGCATTTGTAAATAGACGAACAGACGGAACTCCTTCGGATGTATCCGTAACGCTGAAAGAACTTGGACTACAGTATCCTGGAGGATATAGCGTAGAGGTATTTATCTATTGTTTAGTGAACGTTGTTTTTAATATTATCGTGTAATATAATGACATGTTTTATAGGACTTGTACGAGGATGTGAACTATGGTGTTCTAACACCACAAACCAAAATAAAAGTGAAAGTGAATCCATCGGGAGTTGTGATATTGCGGTGCGACTTACACTTAGAAGATGTTTTTGATACTAATCAGTTTTCGCAATACGGACCATCAAATCAGGTCTACAAAGTTAGACAGAATTCGTTTAAGTAACGTGAAATAAGTATTAACAAATTTTAACCTTACTTTACGTTTTTCGTATTACTTGATTACACAATGTTACCATAATTTGTTAAGGCAATAGGAAATAAAACATTTTGTAAACTGTATCAGGTGCTTAAATTTTCAGACTTAACATGTACGGTTTAAAAATATTTCCTTTATTTTTTAAAAAATTGGACTCTTATTTACAACATTGTGAGAAAGTATTAAAAAAATAGTATTAGTTTTTCGATGTACACCATGCGTATGCATTATCAAAGATACGTTGCCATGGTGAAACGTCGTAATTCCAACCTGCGGGTTTCCAAGGCCACTGCCACATTTGTGTGCATCGCTCAGGATGCGGCATCATTGCCAAATGTCGACCGTCCGTAGAACAGATACCAGCTATACCCTCTGTAAGAAAAACAAACAAAACGTCGCAATGACATTTGCGATACATAATGTTTTCCAAATGTTTATAGAAATGAATTACAACTTACCGATGCTACCGTTCGGATTAAGAGGATATTGTTCGGTGGGATTACCATAATCGTCAGAATACTTGATTGCCAAACAATGATTCTTTTTTAATTTTTGTAAGACCTCTGTATTTTTAAATGTGAATCTTCCTTCGCCGTGGGCAATCCATACGCCCAAAACGTTATTCTCCATACCGCGTAACATAATGGACGGTGATTTCTCAATTTTCACGGTGCTCCATCGACATTCAAATCTCTCTGACACGTTATGATCTAAGAACACGTCTGGTTCCGCAACTTTACCTAGAATTTATTACATCATATTAATTTTTAAAGATGCAAAACATATAATGCTAAATCTAAACGTACCTGTTTCACTTCCCACCCACCCCAATAAACTCATCAGCTGACACCCATTGCAAACTCCTAAACTGAATGTATCGTCGCGCGAAACGAATGCTTGTAACTGTTTCTGCAAAGATGGATGGAACAGAAGACTCGCAGCCCATCCTTTGGCGGAGCCCAAAACATCTTTAAAAGAAAATAAGTTAGATTTACATCATCTTAATTAAAAAACGATCAATTGAGAAAATAGAAATTATGGGCTTTACCAGCGTAACTGAAACCACCGGGGAATATTACGCCCTTGAACTTATCGAATGTGACTTTATTTTCTAGCAGGTCCTGCATTGTGACATCCCAAACTTCAAAACCAGCTTGCATTAAGGATGCTACCATTTCTCGGTCACCGTTTATACCCTCTTCTCTTATTACAGCAACCGTGACTTTTGCTGTACGAATAATATGGAAAATGTTATATTTTACTATGTATTAATTTCCGGATATTTCAATGAATTTATAGTTAGTAAGTATCTATCTACATACAAGATAAACTTTTCTGAATCTCAACCGGTCTGACGTCTGGATTAAATGTCAATTTATACGCCGGGGCAGTTCTGTTTTTTAATCCGTCGAATTCTTCCTGGGCACATTGAATATTTTTCTGTCGGCGTTCTAACTGATAACTCGTTTCTTCCCATACAGTCATTAAGGGAAGTACTGTAGAATTGAGTGCCACCACGTCTTGTACTTTGATGTTTACTGTCGCCGTGACTCCAAAACCTTTTGATTCTCCAATCACGTAAACGGGAGCATTAAATTGCTTGAATATGTCTAACGCGTAGCTCTGGTTCTCTTGTTCTACTTCCAGCACCCAGCCCACTTCCTCTGAGAATAAGATATCAATAGGTGATCCAGATTTGTGAGAAATATTAACACTTATTCCAGAAAGTCCAGCGAAACACATTTCCAGAAGGCACGTGATTAGTCCTCCATCACTAACATCATGACCCGCTAACACTCTTCCCTCTAGAATAAATTATATTTAACTGGTATAAGTATTACTGTTGAACATTATAGTGGTTTCCTTTTCTAACATGGTAAGGAGTACCTTTTATTAAGCGTTGAGTGGCATTGAAAGCATTTTTTAGCAGATTAGCGCACTGTACATCAGGAACCTCGTTACCGAGATCCTTGTAAACCTGAGCTAAGGCTGTGCCACCAATTCGGTTCTTTCCGTTCGACAGATCAACGAATAATAAACAACCGTCTTTGCCTATAGCAGGTGCTTTCAAATCAGGCGTTACTACCTGTAAACATACCGATCAAAAAACTGGTCGAATTTGATGATTTTTCGCGATTTTCGTAATTCACTCGCCATACGCCTTTCGTCTATACTGATTGATTTATGAAAGCGTACACATACGCCTTTAGCAGTCAAAGGGTTAACTAACAGCTGCATCTTACCCGCCTCACGTCCGGACACGGCGCATAACATGAGACAACAAGTGTTCCCGGTGCTTTAACAACGTCTTTTCCGATCCGTGCTGCCATGCTCAGCGAATCCTTTCCACCATCAATTGCGACTCCAAGTTCATTCATAAGAGAGCACATGGCAGAACACGCGTCATATAATGCGGCACCTTCTCCTGGCAGTTTTGCAGCCCACATCCAGTTTCCACTGCATTTAACATCCTGAATGCACAACGTTGAAGAATACATACAATAGAAAAAAGTGTTCGCTGACGTAATATTCCGAACGGTATGAATATCAATACCTGTAAGTCTGAAATATATGCAAACACTAAGTTACTCAGAGCTTCGGCTAACGTCATTCGAGCACCCGCTGCCGCGTTGACGAGTCCTTTTATTGGCTGCTCTCCAATGGAAGTAGCTATTCCAACCTGGATAAATACATACACAGATCTAAATTTTGTACTAACTAAATACAGAAATGTTTTAATATAAATTATATACCGTTGAGAAGTGGGAGATTGCTGTTACCGCAACATCGGCGAGAGGAGTATGAAGTGGACCAACACACTGTTGTTGTGCAATGAGTCCCGTAACACAGCGGTCAACTTTATTCGTTAAATAGCGTTTACTTGCTACGGACGGTAAGCGTAAGACTCTCTCCAAGGCAGAATCTACAGTTATGTCTACTGGTAATTTAATTGGTGATAACTCTGTGACATGTCTTCGGAGATCAAAAGTCTGCAAAAAGGATTATGATTACATTTTGTACGTACATTATAAATATGGGATTAGGAGTAGTAT
Organism: Mimumesa dahlbomi; assembly: GCA_917499265.3. Taxonomy (NCBI): domain Eukaryota; kingdom Metazoa; phylum Arthropoda; class Insecta; order Hymenoptera; family Crabronidae; genus Mimumesa; species Mimumesa dahlbomi. The sequence goes on along the minus strand of OU824116.1, from coordinate 5,963,412 downwards.
AATAGTACATTGCACACACCTTACGAGGCATTTTCCCAAGTACGAGTTCTAAATCCAGGTCAACTGGATGCCGTGTATCTTTTTCATAATTTCCATCTAAATACTTCGACGGGTTACAATCACTTTCTTCGGAAAGAATGATCTTCCCATTGCCAGTAACTGTTCCAACGAAATTAATAGGACATTTTTCTCGTGCTGCAATTTCTTTCAGCAGTTTATTGTCTTCTGGTTTGCATAGAATCGCATCGCTTTCTTGATACTCTGCGCCCCATAATTCTAAAGTACTAATGCTTGGATCTCCGAGTTCGATGTTTTTTGTGAAAATCACGGCTCCGGCGGGTTCTACTAACTCCTTTAGAACATTACCTAATACATATATTATTCATCAGTTGAATTTCATGTAGTCTATTGATATATTATAATGTTATGGTTTTAAATATTTCTTACCATTACCACCAGCTCCTTGGTCGTGTATACTAAGTATGGGATTTTTACTGCCCATTTCGGTGCACGCACGTATTACTCGGTTTAACTTTTGCTCCATTTCAGGATCCCCTCTCTGTACCGCTCCGAAGTCTAATTCCGATTTATTGTCACCTTGCACCTGTAGATTTATGATTTATGAGTAACAAATAATAAAGAACACTAAGCTGATACATATTTTTCTCACAATACCTCAATAGAACTCGCTGAACCACCTCCCACACCAATTCGGTAAACGGGGCCACCAATTTTGATTACTTCCATGCCTATAATTTAAGAATTTTGAATAGACATAGCAGTAGTTAAATGGTTTTGTGCATATCGAAAATAGTATCATTTGTTGACCTTTCGCTGGCGGTACTTTCTGTGACATATCAGCATCCATTGTGCCTAATCCACCACTGAACATTATCGGCTTAATCCATTCGCGTCGAACACCCCTATTGTCGGTCAAGCCAAAGGAACGAGCAAAACCAGATATAACTGGCTCACCGAACTTGTTTCCGTAATCAGAAGCACCATTACTGGCTTCAATTATAATTTCCAATGGAGCTGCCATGTTAGTAGGATATGGTGCATCCTTTTCTTCCCATGGTAAATCGTACCCTGAAAGAAAATTTCATCACAAGCTTTGAGGTAATACTATTAATAACATTACTGTGTATTGCATTCAATACACAAAAACGACATGTAGCATACCTGGAATGTGTAAGTTGCCAACTGAATAACCAGCTGTTCCAGCAATGTAATATCCTCCTCTACCGATACCTTGAATATCTCTTAATCTGCCACCTGTTCCTGTTGTAGCTCCACTATAAGTTTCATATTTCATTATAGTACACATATTATTTATTTTATATTATGTAACACTTACCTAAATGGAGCCACACCAGTCGGGAAATTATGAGTCTCTGCGGTGAATATAAGATCTTGATTTACATCTTCTAAATGAAAGTTACTGCATTTGGAAGTTTCATAGGGACGAGGTAGTTTTACTTGATATCCTTTAATTGCACTACTATTATCACTAAACTTAATCGTATTGTTTGGATTAGAATGTTCCTGTGTTCCAATGATCATGTCAATTAATGATTCTTCTTTTTCCTCTCCATCAACAATCATACGACCTTTGAAGAACCAGTGACGACTATGTTCACTGTTTGACTGTGCTAAGTCAAAACACTCTACACTTGTTGGGTTACGTTTTAATTTATTCAAAAATAGATCTGTGTAGAAATCTAAATCCCAATTGTCAAAAGCCAGACCTAGAATGTGTGATAAATCATAGTATTTTGTTACTGTTGCAACTCCATTGTTAATTTTGAATTATGACATACCTAACTTGGCATTTACATCTTCCAAAGCTTTACGACCATGCTTCAAAATATCAACTTCAAACCATTTTTCAGGTCTGAATCCATGATCAAAAGTATCTATAGGTTTCACATATCTGCATTCTGTCATTCTATCATGTAATGCTTCAGTGATCTAAATATGAAAAGTAAAAAAATAAGTCTAGTACATAATAGTATAGAATATTACTTTTTCTAAAATCGATATTATAAATTTGTTATACATACAGAATTTTCTAGTTTCTTGTCAATTGGTCCATTGTGTTTAATACAGTATCTGGTTGCTACCTCGAGCCTTGTTACCTTATGTAAATGTACAGATTTACAAATAGATACAGCATTACTAGAAACTGCTGTAGAGAAATTCAACCTGTAACAGCATAAAGAACACAGATTTATAACATAATATTTCAGTGTTAGTCATCCTAGATATCTTAACTTACATTACCTTGGTCCAATTTCAATGATCAAGCAATCATTTTGCTTTGTAGCGAATATACTTTCATTTTTCAAACTTTGTGGTTCGAAAGGAGAAACCAAAATCCATTTTAACACCTTTAACTCCTCTTCATCAAAGGCTTCTTTGCTTTCAATATAATAGCACAATTCAGTTTCTAGGCCAGATATCACATTTGATATCTGACGTAAGGTATCGAGTTTGTTTTTAAGCTGGCCTGATTTCAAACCAGGAGACTTATAAAATCTTATAATACCCATGATCTAGGAATTAGAGAAAACAAAAGAGTAAGATTTAAATGAAGAATATGAAAATGATAGAATTTGGAACACAGAATACAACTGAAGGGTAAAGTGTACAGTCTGTATCATACTAAATGAACATTGATTACATTAATTCAGACCCCCTGGTGAAATACTAAGGAGAATAATTGTATGCTATCGTCACTTATCACTCTAGTAATTGCAAAACAATATTTTTCATCCAATATACATTTCGTAATTATAGCGTCAGAGTTAAGGTCAAGAGGGCATCATGTATAGAAGTATTGAATGTGTTATCTCTTTTAAATGTTCATATAATACATTGACATAGGTGCTACTCTGTTGTTACCAGAAATTAGATTTTATTAATTAAAGACTAAAGCTCTTTCTTACATTTAAATACAGGTTTTGCAAATATATTTAATATCTTTCTATAAAAGACTATTATGGTTCACCAGATTAAAATTAAAGTTTCGTCAAATAATATTATTGTGCTGGTACTATAAACATATTGAGAAACATATTTTCAAGAAAAAGTGAAGAAATAATGATGCAAATAATACCATGATTTTGATAAATAGAGTTTAAGGCTTACTATTCCAATATTAATTAATACAAAGATTGCATAATTGGAATATATAATGCCATTTTATTGTTTTAATTGCATTTTTAATATAAAAAAATAAAAATAGCGTTTTCTTCATTTTATGCATTGTAAAATTTCCCGCCTTAATACATATATAAATATATATATATAACACTATGTCAGGAATAAAGATAAATGAAATCAACAAAAATAATACGTTAAACCCATATCGAAAATAAATATTCTCATTAAAATATATAGAAAAAATTGTTTATTACAGTATTTATTATACCAAGTAGTCAACTTACTGCGTTATCTATGAAACGTCGGAACCTTCAGTCGCTCTGTTGTTTCTCACAGCGGGAATGTATATATTTAATATTATGCTTTGGTACATAACCTTGTCTTCTATCGCCACGTGCTTTTTTATCTGCCAACTGATCAGGGATACACTACACTCATATACTGATCTTTTTCTACGTAAGATGCGTTTGGAAAATACATAGTATGATTTGTCCGTCAACTCTTGGATCGCACATTCGTGAATAGGGATTTATAGATATATTAAAATATTGCACGAAGTTTGGGCATAATTTTCATACAATTCTATTTAAATAGTACAAATTCTTAAATGGGTATTTTCCGTGCTATAATTTAATATAAATTAATGTAATGTATAAAATTTATACTACGATGATGTTTTAGTAAATTAGTTATATTTGTTTCTTTATGATTACGATTAATTAACGTTACAAAGCAGAAACTAAAAACATTCGTAACTTCGAAACATATTATTCGTGCTGATTCTGTTTATCGTTATAATTGACAATTCATTGTCAATCGTTAGTTTCGACGAATGAATATAAAATTGTATACTCAAGGAACAGTCTTAATCCGTAAAATGCAGCACGAGCGAGTAACTTTGAAATCTATATTATTTCGTTTAAACGTATAAAATACTCGCACGTACTTGCATTAAGACATTAACGCGTCCAGTTTGGTTAAAAAAAACATTCTTCGTTTGAAACGTTCAGTTGAGAAAATCGTAATTGGTCACATCTTCGAACTGCTGATTTTGAGGATTCCCGGGTGCCATGGGTCTTGTTGTCATTTGGCCCCGTGGACCAACCATTTGCTGTTGTAATCCTAGAACTTGTTGCCTATATGGAGGTTGCGGCTGAAACAAACAGTTTATTCATTTCTTTATACGATCAAAACTTATAAAATCAATAAAGAACATAGAATATGAAATAACGCGAACATAAAATATTACAAGGAATGGTTTTAAAGTATTCGCACCTGTTGTAATAAATGCCTAAGCCCAAGATTATTCGTTGAAACAGGACGCATTAATCTTGGAGCGTTCGCCTGTTGGTTTGCCATACCGCCGGGATTAAGAGCTCTTTGTGCTTGTTGTGCCTGTAAATAAATATTTTAGACAAAAGGAATCTTATTATTCGTTTCCCATAAATACACTTCTTTTGTAATTGAATCAGACCAACCTCAAGCTGTTGTTTGTATTGCATTTCCTGTTGTTGTGCAACTTCCAAATTTTGTTGTATCTATGAGATTCACGAAATGTATGAATATCAAATTTAATTTAGCTTCTTACGGATTTACTTACATTTGTACAAGTATTACTATTCATTACTTACATTCACTTCTAATTGTGATTTATACTGCGCTTCTTGTTGCTGCGCAGCTTCCAACGTCTGTCGTAAATGTTGAATCTTTAACAAGTTCTGATGTCTGGCTATTTCCAAATCATCGAACGGCGGCCGTTGCTGCCCGATCATTGTACCGGAAGCTGCGGCAACCTGGGAACCGGTAATGCCACGACTCTGTTAACATCACAAATTCTTAAAATTGTGATACAGAACAGTCATGCCATTTCCTGCGTGCAACAAAGTCTACCTGCATATTTATTTGATTTTGTGGCCCCGCGGATGAAGTTAACGTTTGCTGCGGTGCGTTCGTTGAAACCACGTTCTGTGTTATTTGCCCACCTCCCATTGCTATAGTATTTGTCTGAGACATTAGAATTCCACCTTGTGAAGCTCCTGTAGTAGGCATGGGACCAGATATTGCATTTCCTTGCGCTGCTCCTGCCTAAAAAATTGACTCTTAACTTATTACAGATCACATAATAAGTAATACAGAATACTTGTCTTGCACTTACTTGTCCTTGTCTCATGGACGCGTGAGATGTTTTCTGTTGCTGTATCACTTTCCGAAGACGATCTACAAAGGCTGTTTGATCATTCGGTATAAATCCCAAGTACGTTCTTTTCTCGACAGTGTACAGAAGAATAAGTACTTTTATTTCACAAGCGGATGTCGACGGCACGGAAGTAAAGTGTACACATCCAGCCTAGAGTATAAACTTCTTATTAGTGACAAGTAATATTTGTATGATTCGTTACTTATTTTAATTAATACTCATGTACTAACAAATCCAGAACTCATAACTTTTGTTAAAGATTCCAGAGCCTCGCAAGGCGTTGGATGGAAAAGGACCGATTTAGAATTTTTCAAAAATGATCCACCGATATTTCCAATTAGTTGCTTCGGCATCAACTGCATTATTAACTTTTGCGGCCATGTATCAGCTTTCCTGTAAAGCAATAACTGATTAGTAGATCATAGTATTAATAACTAATAGCTGAGCCAATTGGTTTCAGAATGTGTATAGACAAATAATAATTTTTCACACTTACAGCTCTGGATCACCATCCTTTAAGCTAGCAGAAACTTGACAAGGAAGATGTCTAGTCTGCTTCTGTGCGTCTGCAGGAGTTTTAGCTTTCTCTATCCATTCGATAATGCCCTGCCAAATAGTGTGCCTCTCACGTTGCGTACCCATTTGTTGACCAGTTACAGTTCCAGCAGATACATTGCCCTGAATTATTATAATCATAGGTAATTTTTATACATTTACGAAATAAGAATGTGCAGTACTGAAAGTTCAAAATATTACCTGTGTTTGGGAGTGTGAGACTTGTTGAGTAACCGAGGATACAGACGCTTGCGTTTGAGATGCTGTTACCGTTTGTGGTACCTGAGTAGGTATTGATTGACTAACACAAGAGACAGTAAGCTGTGGTCCTGGTTGTCCATGGGACTGCTGTGCCGTCATGGACATGGAACCCTGCTGCTGAACGTTTTGTTGTTGCTGCTGCTGCTGTTGTTGTTGCTGTTGTTGCTGCTGCTGTTGCTGTTGCAACTGCATAGTCAGTCTCAACTGCTGCTGCTGTTGCGTTAGTTGCTGCTGCTGTTGTTGTTGCTGCTGCTGCTGCTGCTGTTGCTGCTGCTGTTGTTGTTGCTGCTGCTGTTGCTGTTGCTGCTGCTGCTGCTGCTGCTGCTGCTGCTGCTGCTGCTGTTGGGCGTTGGCAGTCATAACATTACTATTTGTCACTGAAAATGTAAATCGCGCACTATTAGTATAGATTTACCCATTCTGTATTCAAAAGTAGATTATATTAATAACATAATAATAATGTTTTACCATCCATTCTCTGTCCAAATTGAGCCACATTAAGTCCTAATGATGGGGGTGGTTGTGTCAGCTGAGCTATTAAAGCACTGCTCTGTGTATTCGTTGGAGCTGCACCTCCTGGTGAGATGAATGGTCTCATCCATCTGGTGTGAGCGGCTCTTGCACCAATTCCTGCTGGGTGATATGTTGGTGGTGCATTTATTTGAGGATTATAAGGAGGACGACCAGCGTTCATTGCTGCCGCCATCGAGGGCGCAACTGGTTGATGAACCGAAGTAATATTTTGAGGCGCCTGGTTTCTGAATGGTGGTCCCTGTGGTTGTGTTGGCTGTGCAATGTTTTGCTGAACTTGATTCGTATTTGGACTATCATTACTCTGTAGAGGGCTCAATGGTATTTGGGTTGCAGTTCCTGGTGCATTATGTACAGCTCCACCAATTGTTGGACTGACAGGTCTTTCTTTCAAATTATAATTGCGTAGCAGTACCAAATGTCGTGGATCTTTGGCATAGTTTTTAGTCTGAGATGATTGAAGATCTCCTCCAGCTTTTTCAAATAGTTTAAATAGTGCTGGTATTTTTCTTGGTGACAGTATAGATAAATTAATGTTCCTCTGAAAGAAAATATGTATATTTATAGTTTCTAATTGATTGGTGCAAAAAATGACTTTATTCTACTCACCTCTTGGTAAAGTGCAGCCAATTGCTCTATAGTGTGACCAGAAAATTTATATGATTCTTGTATAACTGTTTGATATGGAGGAGAGTTACAAATGAGAATGCAATGTTTTTGTGATGCTGTATTTGGTTCACGACGTAACTGTAGATCTTCAAAGCATTGTAATCCTGTAGCAAGCCCTTCCCCAATGTTTGCATAACATTCTCCTTTTCCACCTACCATTCTGTTTATGTGAATATAGACATTAATAACATATATCGAAATTACTTCAAACAGAAATATCATTTATTTTAAATTCTACTCACTCCAACTTATCTAGAACAAGTAATAACTTATGGGGGTTTGGATATGGTCCAAGAGTTTCAGTACATGGTGCTGGTAAGCAGTCAGCCGCATGGTATACAACTATTCCATACAGCGTTGAACTACTCTATTAAATAAAATTATACTATTAGGTAGAAAACATTAGAAGAATGCAGATTTATATTGAGCACACCTAAATACCTCAGAAACATATTCTCTGTCTTCTATGCCTCCCTGACTAAAATATCTATAACAGATTATAGTGTTAAGTTGATTCATTGAATTAAATGATAAGAAAATAGTAGACATATGTATGTTAAATAACTTACTCTAATGTTGGGATAAGATAATTTGTTTTAAGGTCATTAAGGTAAGCTCCATTAACAGCTGTTCCTTCAATGACAAACATTACATCGGCTTGTATGCCATGTTCTGTAGGTCCAGCCACCATCTTCAATTAATTATCTAAAATAATATTACACAATTTGTTAATAGGAAAAGATGCTTGTAAATTATGCTTTCTGACACTTTAATCATGTTATAAATCATATCATATTACTTTTAACAAACAATTAACACAACCAATGTGATCTTTTTATAATGGAAATGAAAGTTTATAATATTCATTTATATAAGCTAACTTAAACTTTATTTATTTGTAATCATGTACTAATCCTTCTCAATCACTAACGAATGAATGATTTTATAGGTTACATGAGCGTATTATAAAAGATGTTTAACAAAAATGTTTAGGATCATCAAATTACATTATATGTTCAATGACAATAGAAATGTGACAGGATGTAACGATAATAAACTACCTGTGACACAGTGTTAATAATAGAATATGATAGCAACCATAAGCTATGAATATATATCCAGTATTAGGATGTGTCTGGATGGGTCTCACTAAATTTTTCCCAATTCCTCGTACTCTACATATTTCAATTTCTATAATACACCTAGAGAAACGAACATAAATATTTCTTGATTTTCCTGGAATAAATTATATCACCCCCAACAACGCGCCTCGGCGCCACTCTGCGCCTCTGTTGCGTAGAATTTTTGCTAAATTTGTTCGGCTTTACGCGCCTGCGTGAAAATGCTCCCTCTATCACATAACATAAACCGCGTTAATAAACTTGGTTATGGTTGGTTATAGTTTAATGTTCAAAACTACAAAATGCCGCTAATGCTTTGAAAGACATTCTAACAGAATATATATTCGGAATTCTGTTGTGAAAGAGATTCTCACACGCTGTGCAATTAGTAGTTCAAAGAATGAAAGTTGGCATGTAATTTTATGATAACGGAAACCATATTGCCTGTCAGTGTTTATATAGGTTTCATAGGTTAGACACGTGGTGTACACCTTACACTTCTATAATTCTGTAATCACGTTAGTGATTATAAGAATACCTAATACAACTGGAAACACAGAAGGTAAATACAGGATTTATTGATTAGAGAAATAGACGAAAAATAAATTTTCTTCCCATAAACTTAAAAAGTACATTCCTTTGGAAATGGAGTGAAATCCTTTCTTATGATTAATAGTTATTGTGTGACTTTTGTAATTTCAGGTATTATAATATAGTGAAATGTCATTCCGTGGTCGTGGTGGTGGCGGTGGATTTGGCAGAGGAGGTGGTGGAGGTTTTAGAGGACGTGGAGGTGGTGGAGGATTTAGAGGACGAGGAGGCGGTGGAGGATTTGATAGGGGCGGAAGAGGGTAAGTTTTGAATTCAATACCCATCATAAAAAAACTATATTTATAATACTTTTATATCTTCCAGGTATGATCAAGGTCCACCAGAAGAGGTGACTCCACTAGGTCGCTTTACCTGGTCTGTTCAAGATGATCTTGTTGCTAAAGTAGATATCGAACATGTGCCTTTCTTTAATGCACCAATTTATATAGAAAACAAACAACAGATTGGTAAAATAGATGAAATTTTTGGTAACATCAGAGATTATTATGTCTCAATAAAATTGTCAGAAAATATAAAGGCATCTAGTTTCGAAAAGGATACAAAGGTATATTATTCCTTCATTTTAAAGTTCAACATTCTTCCATCGTTTTCTTTTATACTATTTTACATTATTATTTCAATCATTTCAGTTGTTCATTGACCCAGCAAAGTTGTTACCTCTACAAAGGTTTTTGCCAAAGCCTCCAGGAGAGAAGAGAGGAGGAGGCGGTCGTGGACGTGGAATGCAGAGAGGTGGCGGTGGACGCGGAGGTGGCCGAGGAGGTGGTGGCAGACCATCGTTTGGCGGCCGAGGTGGCGGCTTCGGAGGTAGAGGAGGTGGTGGAGGAGGTTTTAGAGGTCGCGGTGGTGGAGGAGGAGGATTTGGACGTAACGATTCTGGCAGAGGTCGTGGAAGAGGAAAGTGGTAGAACGCAAACATATACAGATATAATTTTTTATGTATAGACACTAAGGACTAAGAATACATAAGTTTCAATGGACAAACAAAAAGTACGAATGTTTTCATTCTGAAGAGTATATAGGTAAAAATGAAAGGAGTATGATATATTTGGAATAATTGTAAATTTATATTCATCGACAATTTGTCAAAAACTCTTGATTTATCATTTTCCAGCTGCATTTACAACATAAAAAACATCTTACATTTTATATACAGATATTAAATAACTTTCACAAGGAAACAAATTGCTTCATTTTCATACTTCATCGAATTTTATATGTTTCCCGAGTACTTTCTCCGCCTTCTTTAACAATTTGTTTCTTCCCCTTTGTTTAACTCTGATCTTATTACCTACTTTCTCTTCCCTATCTTGTGAAATTTTATCCCAATACATTTTTTCTTCTTCGTCTATAAAATACACAAATGTATTAGTTACCTATGCATATAAGTATGTAACGTGTAAAATTTTTACCTTGCAATATTGTGATATGCCTTTCTTCATCGGACTTTTGTGCCAGTAATTGCGCAGCTTCGGCGGTATCGCATCTAACATAAGCCTGGTACGAGCCCTCTTTAACATCGATGTACTTCACAGAACTGTTGCCCTTTAAGTCCATCTGGAATAACAAAATGTTGGTATTAATATCAATAACTGTAGACATTTTTGCTTTCATTCACTTTCAAGAAAACCTACTTTGAACCCTTTTGGATCTGTACATGGCTTATCCATTTCAATCTTAACTATAACTCCTGGAGTAAACGAGAAACGACATGTGCTGGTAGTGTCCTGTTCAGACTTTTCTTTTTCATCATTCTGTTCCTTCTCAGGTTTACTTTTTTCGTAATTCGGCCACTGATTCCATCTTGTTTTTCGGAGATGTTGTTTCAATTGCTTCATTTTACTTCTCTGTAGTTCTAAATACTTATTTCTAAGATGTTTCCACTCCTTTTTAGCCATTACCTGTAATGCCATGCCGTAACTAACGTCTTCCAATTTACTTTTTCTTTTTCTCTTTCGTTTTTTCTTTTTATCGTCGGTTACATTATCTTGTTCTTCATTGACACTGCTTAGCACGGCACTATCCTTAGTTACATCTCGATTCTTTTGATCAATAACTTCCATTTGCTCTCCTTCAAATGTTGATCCACTTTGTTTACGTTTCTTTGACTTTTTCGGTGAATCTTGTACAGCATTACTGCTTCCCTTTTCATGGGATATTTCATGTTTATGTTCATGAGTTTCTGTCCTTTCGTTGTTATCTGAATCTTGGACTAGTTCATTATTATCTTCGCTTGTGGAATGTTTAAGCTTTTTCTTCTTATTTTTGATTGTATTTGTGTCTATGTCACTTTCTGCAATTGAACATTCTGTGTCAAGCGTTTCTAAAGATTCTGACTCTTTGTGCCTTCTTTTCTTCACTTTTTTCTTGTCTAGATTTTCATTTGACTCTAAGACCTCATCTATATTCGTGGTTTCTTTTTCTTCTTTATTTTTATTCATTTCAACATCATTTGATAATTGTGTATCTACAAGAGTCTCTGCACATCCATTCTCTTCAGCAGTTTTCACAGGTTTTCCCATCCGAGTTACATCTTTTTCAGCATCATCAAATGTTGTGATACTTAAAAGATCATCAGGTGATGCATATGAAGGTAAAACACAGCCCTTTTTCTGAAAAGACTAAAAGATTGAAGGATGAATATAGTATCATGAACAAATTTCAGTTAGAAGCCTTCATTGTTGTATATATAGTTGAGAAAGTTTCCTCATTCCACATACCTTCAAACACTTGTGAACACTTTCTGGTTTATCAAACTCCACAAACGCAAAACCCTTAATCTTTTTATTACTTTTATACCGTGGCAAAGAAACATAAGCAACTGGACCATATTGTGCAAATATTGAAGTTAACATTTCATGATCTGCATCTGGTGGCAAATTTTGTACATAAATTGTACAATCATCTATATTTTCCTTCTCTATAATTGGTGATATACGACAGACTTTTGTACCATCATCCGACAGTGATAACATAGTTGAGGCTTGTAGAGCTTTAGCAATCCTATTAGTGTCAGTAGTCAATTCACGTATTTTATTAAATCTAATGAAAATGTTGAGGTCAATGTCTGAAAGTTAAAGTATATATATTTAATAAAAATTGACACAAACATAATACTATCTCAATGTAGTATAATTGAAACTTACATGGATCTTGTTTAATAAGATTTCCTAAGAAACGATCTTTACTTAAATTAGCATCACCAAAATAAAACTCCATTTGCTTAAGTATTGCTGCATGCAATGCCTTCTTTCTAAGCCTAGGCTTTCCTCTTGATATATTGGTAACTTTGTTAATAGTTTCTACACGTGTCTCCTCAGTCGGTTTTTGTACTTGAGGAACAGGAATTCTTTCCGAATCCAGTTCCATACCCAATTGCTGTTCTTCCATCACCATTGTAATTCATCAATATATACAACTGACGTTTAAAGACTATACAGCTTCATTTGACTATAAATACCTGATGAAAATATTTTATGAATTTATATATAAACTTTAACACATTATTACAAATTTTGGGTATTATATCTACTAAATACTTTCTCGTTGAAAGTATTAATATTGTAATACATTCAAAACGTTACAAAAAAGAAATTCTACCTACTTAATACGAATCGCAAACGTTTTCCGGTAAGCAACTCTACCAAATACACGAATATAATTTGATACAATCAACACTGTCAACGATCGTCAGAGATCACGTAAATCACAGATAGATTTCGATGAATTTTAGGAAATGGAGTTAGGGAATTTAGGAGCAATTTATTTCACCATTTTCATGAAAAGGTTTCTATGTGACGGTGGTATAAAATTGCAGCACATTTACTAATACACATTTACTAAAAGTACTAGATTTAAACCTGCGTCAAATAACTGAAATTTGGATGATCTGAAAAGTTTCCCTTCTTTCATTGGTTATCAGTCAGTGGTGGCCAGCCCTGACGCATACCGTCACTGAACTGCACTGAACGGAATCTGCTCAAAAATCTCAAGTCATTCATCGCTTCGTATGTTCAGTCGAAATTGAGCCAGAGACAAAGCATCAGATATAATGGACGAGATTGGTATAATTTTACCCGACAAGGTACGTTTTTTATATTTGACCATTATTGCAGAATTCAGGATGAATAACTGAAGGATGCAATTAAATAGAACACTTTATACCGTAACCTCAATTTCATGTCAACTTTCTTACTATTTCTATTTTTCTGTCTCTTACTCTGTTTCATTGTAAACAACAGCAATTGAAAAACTTACAGGATGTCGGGGAAATGGATTGCAAGCCTGCAATTGGCCACGGCACTGGTGCTGGCGATGAATTGGATGTTGAAGACCTTTACACCAAGTACAAGGTAAAAATTTGGTTTTTACACTTTCAGCGTTATACGTGAAGAAGTATTGAAGAATGAGGGGAATTTTGATTTTAACAGAAACTGCAAAGAATGTTGGAATTCCTTGAAGTCCAAGAAGAATATATCAAAGATGAACAACGCAATTTGAAAAAGGAATATTTACATGCGCAAGAGGAAGTAAAGCGTATTCAGAGTGTGCCCTTGGTCATTGGGCAATTCTTAGAAGCTGTCGATCAGAATACTGGAATAGTGGGTTCCACAACAGGGTCAAATTATTATGTTCGCATTTTATCGACAATTGACAGAGAGCTCTTGAAGCCATCTGCCAGTGTAGCACTTCACAAGCACAGCAATGCTTTGGTAGATGTTCTGCCACCAGAAGCTGACTCAAGTATCTCTATGTTACAAGCAGGTACATATGAAGCAAAAGAAGGTCATAGATTGTATTTCTTTGCTGACTCATTTTCATTTATTCATAATTCTTGCAGATGAGAAGCCTGATATTCAGTACAGTGATATTGGTGGAATGGATATGCAGAAACAAGAGATTCGAGAAGCAGTAGAACTGCCTCTGACTCATTTTGAGTTGTATAAACAGATTGGTATTGATCCGCCAAGAGGTGTGTTAATGTATGGTCCACCTGGGTGTGGAAAGACTATGTTGGCAAAAGCAGTTGCCCGACACACTACAGGTAAATATTAATATTACAGGTCAACCATTTTAATTACATAAATCATATGAAGTTATGCAAACTAATTTGATTTTTTGAATATTTTTCAGCTGCTTTCATTCGCGTTGTGGGCTCTGAATTTGTGCAGAAATATTTGGGTGAAGGGCCTAGGATGGTCAGAGATGTATTCCGTTTAGCTAAGGAAAATTCACCCGCTATAATTTTTGTCGATGAAATCGATGCTATAGCCACGAAACGATTCGATGCTCAAACTGGAGCTGATCGTGAAGTACAGCGTATTCTTTTGGAATTGCTCAATCAAATGGATGGCTTTGACCAAACGACCAACGTTAAAGTCATAATGGCTACGAATAGGTATACCTAACGATTATTGTCTTATTCTTTAATAATAACAATCGTTTAACATGTTCTCAAATATATCTATTGCTTTCCAGGGCCGATACATTAGATCCTGCGTTATTACGTCCAGGTAGATTAGATCGAAAGATTGAGTTTCCCTTGCCTGATCGTCGACAGAAGCGTTTGATATTCTCGACGATCACCGCGAAGATGAATTTGAGCGAGGAAGTAGATTTGGAGGACTACGTGGCGCGGCCGGACAGAATCTCCGGTGCCGATATCAACGCCATTTGCCAAGAAGCGGGAATGCACGCTGTTCGTGAAAATCGTTACATTGTTTTAGCGAAAGATTTTGAAAAAGGTTACAAGAATAATATCAAAAAAGACGAGTCCGAACACGAGTTCTATAAGTAAAGCGAAAGGGGATAAAGCTAGTGCATCTCTAAGCATCGTTCGTATTTTATGGTCCCATATGTATTTGCAAGTTCATGTATTACTATCAATCGAATAATCAATATACGTTTACAGAATTGTTGTGTGTGTGCATCTTCATATATATTTTATGCTTACGTTTTTCCTTACTAAAATTATGTAGTGCGTTTTTAAGCCTATGAGACATAAGTAATTGAAAAAAAAGGAATTTATAATAGGTTGAAAATTTGATCATTAATTAATTTCCAAAGCATGTCTGATTTAATTACAAATTTAATTACAAATATTACTTTCAACAATCGTTTAAAAATTCGATGTCATTGCCCTTCACCTTTGAAAGTAATTTTTTTGCTTCGCAAGTGAATCAATTACATTCCCCTAGATATAATTTTGTAGGCGGCACTATTTTTTAAGAAATGACGTTGAAATGGTTGAAACGACCCTAGTCAGCAAACGAACGTTCACTTCACAGACATACACAGATGACAGACGCAAAATGTTGCAAAATATGAACTTATTTATATCAGTCTTTAAAGTATTGCATGTTTCTTTGTATCAGATGCAGTCCATTAATATATTTTAATCAATATTGGTACCATTTTGTTCAGTGCGTTTCACTTTATACCAATGACAGACTGCTACACATAAACATAATATAACCTATAAAACATTAATCGAAAGACGCAGTCACCCAGATCTAATATTTTTATTAGTATTAACACATTTTAACGGTATAAACAAAATTGTATGACAATGACTCTACCACGTATATTAATAGTGAGCACAGAAAAAGGAAAAGCTAATGAAATCGCCACAGGTAAATTGAGATTCTCGAGTCGTTGCAAAATAATGTTTTGGATGTCATGAAAGTGTTCATTCCGTATTCTTTTGTAGAAATTGGTGGAGAACGATTATCTAACCAAGATCATTTCGATTATTACGTATGGGACATACAAAACAAGTATTATAAGACACAAGTGTTGTTATGCGTTACAGAAAACCCTTCTAATCAAATCTCAATCGAAGGTGTTGAAGCATTAATTCTGCATCATGATCCACAGGCAGTAAGTAATTTTACTTGTACAAGGTACTCCTTTTCAGAACAATAGTTTATCAAAATTGATTTCCATAGGAAAATGCAGAACAAAGTCTAAAACAATGGTCATCTGTAATTACTTCTTTGGCAGAGGCTGAAGTATTGCTATTTTCTTGTAATTTAATTACAGATGCTCTTATTCGTGATAGAGGTAGTCACAGAATTGATGTACAATAGATATAATTAAGTTGCGCAAAGTTACATTTATTTATGGATTATTATAGTGACGAAATGGTGTTTACAAAAGAAATTCGAACTGATTGAGTTAAGTAAACCTGAATTGGTGGATGGATCAGACATTGATTTAGAACACAACAAATATGGCATTGAAAGGATTATTGAAGCTCTTCATGCTCATATGTGGCCTAACATGGTCCTGAAAGGTTTCTATTAGATATTTAAATGAAAGAGATTATGCAGTGCTTTCGAAAAAAAACCCAAATTGTATTTTATTTTAACTACATAGGAAAACCGCCTGAGCTTGGAGTACCTGAAGAATCCAATCCTGATTTAAATGAGGTAGAAGAACAACTGGAAAGTTTTCGATTAACACAGGACCCTTCAGAAAGATTGAGGATGGAAAGCATGCTTGGTCAGTTTATATAAAATTTTATTTACTTAAGGTTTATTTGCAGATTGGAAAGAATTATTTGTTTTTAGATGGAATCATGGGTGGAGAAAATGCCGACTTTGGAGAACTATTCAGTCAGTTAATGGCTATGAAGGAACATGCTGCATCTCTGCCAACTAATCAAAGACGTATAGCAGCAGAACAATTAGTTACTGCTTTTTGGAAAGCTATGGGAGGTGACCCATCCGAAACTGAAGATTAAAGAATACATATTTGAAACTACCCAAGTTTCCTGTAATGGGATCTCTAACACATTAATTGCCAAAGTAATAACGCAACAAATTCGATGGAAAAGGCATTTGGCAACTGTTGTTTCGATATAATTTCGATACTGTATCACTCCACATATTAGTACAGAAACAAGACGCGACGATGTAGTATTAAATGTATCAAACATATATATTTAAACTCTCTCTCTCTCTATCTATCTATATATATATATATTAGACGATTTACAGTAAAAATTATTCGAATTCATTCTTTTATATGATTTGTTTTATAAATGTATGTATAAAATTGGTTTCATAAAATCCAGCCAAATCGTATGTAATATTCAAATGTGACATTACAAAACGCAAAGATTGATAATTATAATTATAATCTTAATCTTAATTTTCATTTTAATCATAATCGGAATCCTGATCATGATCATAATTTTTCCATTATTTATTCCCTATAATATTGGTATGCGTGATTTCGCCGGGTACCGCGAACACCACAGTTGTCGGCCTGCCGTTTGACTAAAATGTCTGACGCTTTTCACTTGCTGGCTTCGTTCGACTTGGAGGAACATAGAAATAGAGTAGTGGAATTGAAATCGTTCGCGCTATCGAGGGTGTCGAGGTGCGACGTGCAAGATATTTCGTTGTTTCCGTCGTGGACAACATGTACTCGTCGATTACTTAATACTCGGCATGGGGTAAGCGACCGCACGACGAACAACATTATGTTCTGTAATATCGTCCCTTTCCAATATTTTGTCTATCACTTTGCCCCATTTCGCACGGTAGTGACAGTCTATGCGAACTTCGTCCGAAATTGAAAATGTTTCGTAGATTTCCGAATGGTGTACATGTGCGGGAATCGAGTTCTCGTCTCTGTTTACCTTGTCTAATATTTACCTGTTATAAACAATCTTTCGTCCATTCAATTCTTTGTATATGTTACACTTTCTATATACAATTGTTTGCGATGTTTTACCTTTTCTCGAGAAGTTAATATTAATCGCGGTGATGTTTGTTTATACATTCGTGTCTCCGTCATTATTTAAGAATATTTTAATATCTGTGAATGGTATACTTTAATATGTATCAGTCTTATTTTGTATACAAGTCTTGGAATATATGTGATATGTAAAAATTGTTACCAGCGTGTTGCTTGCAATTGGTATAATTGTGTATGACTTCGTGTAGTATGTATGATTATGATATATCGTAATGATACGTAGAAGTTTAGTAAGCCCCAAAGTGTCTATAAACATAATATATAATACAGGTATCTAATGATTTTATGTATAATTCAATTTACGTTCAATTATAACTAACTTACTTTCTTATTTTATAGAGTCTGAAGTGTCAAGCATGAAATCTAAATGACATTTACGCTTAGGATAGTTTAAGAGAATAATTAGCTGCATGATATAATAAAATGGCAGAGACAGAAGTAGTTGATTCCCTGGAAGGTAAATAATACCTTATGTTTCTATTAGTTCATTGATTTTTATACTACAATAATTTCTTTGATTTTCTTCATTAACATTTTATTTTGTTGGTGATGCCATTTCAAATGTAGAAAAACTGGAAAAGAAAGATATTAATACAATGTCACGATCGGAAGATGCTTATGCTCCAGAGGAACCAACACCAGACGTTTCAATGTCATTGCTCGATATACAAATGCCAGAAACGCCAGACAGTACAAAAGGTCAAGTCAGCGATGGAGATACAAGTAGATTGGAGAGTCCAAAAATACTTAAACCTGTGCTAGGAAAAGTGCAAGCTAAGAAAAGATTGATGGCATTTGCCAATAAGTTCAGTGTGTTGTCAAAAATTCAAAATAAATCGAATCTTTCGCAAACGCATTCTGTTAAACTCTTAAAATCTAAGGATAAATCAGTGACTAGTGGAAAGACTTTGCAAACTGGATCTAATAATATAAAGACCAACACGGAAACTGATTCTACCCAACAATTTCATAATCGTTTTTCAAGTGGTGGTAAACCAAGAAAGAAAACAGGTATTACTTTTTCAGATAAAGACAACTATTCTAAATTAGTAAGAGGTATTTAATAACCTTTTTATTTAATCACACAGAGGAAAAAATACTGGCAATAGAAGAAATTCGAAGAGAGGAATCTAAAAGCAAAATGTTACTAGCAGAGGCTATGGCTGCAGGTATTTTATTATACAGCATTTGAACTGAAATTTGTGTAGAGTTTTTATAATATAATATCTTACTTTGCAGCTAATTTAGATGAACACTATGGAAACAGAAATGGACAAAACTTGTTAGACAAAATAAAGACTATGAGAGAGAAAAGTAGGCAAGATGAAATTAATATTAATCGTAGAGGAGCTTCCAAATCATCCATAGAAAGTAAATACTCTGAAAGGTAACAAAATATATATCTTGCGTGCAGTATAATACTTGCACTTTTTAATGTGTATGGATGATGATTAAAGTTTCTTTTAAGGCGGAGACATGGTAAGGATGAAAGGAGAGAAAGTTCAAGTAGAGATATAAAGGATTATAACAGCAGTAAACGTAAAAAAGAGAGAGATAAGAAGGATGATAGGGATAAAAGAGACGGAAGTAATAGACCTGAAGGAAATCGAGACAGGAAAGAAGATCTTAAGGATAAAAAAGAAGGAAAAGATAAAAGAGATAATTTTAGGGAAAAACGAAGTGTGTCTAGAGAAAGGGGAACAGAAGTGAAAGATAGGAAAGATAAAGAAAGAGGCAAAGATAAAGGAAAGGATAAAGATATAACGAAATCTTGTTCATGGGCTGAATTAAAAAAGTCTGGTGTTACTTTCGATGACGTCATCGAATTTAAAAGAAAAGATTCTTCAGAAAGACAGATAAAGAATAGGTTTGTGTAATACTTCAAATTATTCAATTTTTATGAATTCTTGTTGTGCTAAAACAAATTTCTCTACATTACAGGACAGCGCAAGATTATTTACGTTATTTCGAACAAATGCTTATGTTGAACGACTGTCGTTTAAAACGTTCCGCGTTCATTGGCGAGGGTCTCGAAGGGCCTAAAGAATATCCTCCCGAATCAGTGAGAGTGACGAAACGAGGAAGGCCTCAATTATTGTACTGTGAAAATCCGCGTATATCTCTTTTCCTGAACCATCAGCAGCTTCTTCAATATATCACGATAGATCGCCGTGAAAAAATGCGGGAGATATTTGACACGGCTTTTACACGGTATATTAAAATGCTTTTCCTCCTCTACATTTTTCTTTACCCATTCAGATCTTAAAAATTACAGAGCTAATACAGAGGAGATAGACGAGCCACAACGTTCTCGTAACTGGTACGAGAAGATAGGTGTGTGCAAGTCCAGCGAAAAGTCGAAATGGCATTTACCTGTCAACGTACAACTTCCCAGATCAAAATGGGATAGCGAGGACGAAGAAAAGTTGGCCAGTGATACCGGAAAGGAAAGAGAAAGTGAAGTAAACTTGAACAATGCTACTTTGGAGCAGGGTAAGAAGATTTTCATAATATACACATAAATATGTATACCTGAATTTAAGCAAGTTGTACAATATAACAGTTTTAATGGTATACTTTCCACAGAAATGTATATTTGACATTAACATTTAGAGATGCCTATATTGAAAGTTCTATAAAAATTGTTGAAGTTTCCTTTTGAAATTTCATAGAAAATACGCTCGATATGCAACATTTGTTCCAGAACAAGAAGAAGCATTCTCTACCCGATCTAGCACAACGGAAGAAGATGTTAACAACGACAAAAACCTCTTAAACGAGGGTACAGAGACTTCCAGTATTAAAGACGCTGATAACGGACAATCGTCCTCTCCCTTGCTGCACTCTACGGGCGACGAGAAATTAGCCTCCGAATACGAACAGTTTATGAAGATGGTTTGCACTGATATGCCTTTACCGATTTCAAACGCAAATAAAGAATACTCTCCGAAGAAGATTCCAATGAAGTCCACATCACCGTCGAATTATCACGAATTCAACATCGAAACTAATTTACCGGAGGATAATAACTTCTCATTCATCGAAAGGGATGTACCTGGAAAGCCAGAGAAATCTGAAGCTGCCAGTACGGAGGACACGTTTCAAAGTAACGACAGTCGGCAGAATGCTGACAGAGTTTCTACCATTGTGGACGAACAGTCCGCGTCGAGTAGCATTCACGCTTTATCTCAAGAACCAACGAGACAAGACTCGAACGACGAGAAAAATGAGTCTGAAGATTCGCGATCGATACCGAGCGACTGGGAGAATGTTAGGATCAAGGTGGAACGTTTGAGCGATGAGAACTCTGATTCCAGGGAAGTAAGAAAGAAGAGAAAACAGAAGAAGGTCACATCTAGCAGCGAATCGTCCACCTCGTCGAGTTCTTCGGATTCCGAGGAAGAAACAAAGAAACGTCGACGGAAACGGAAATCGTCGAACGACGACACAAGTTCATCCGATTCGGACAGTAGTGAGAGTAGCAGTAGCAGTAGTGATTCTTCCAGCTCGGACGATAAACGAAAGAAGAAGAAGAGAAAGAGGAAAAAAGGTGGGAAGAGAAAGAGGAAGGCGAAGAAAGCAGCGAGGGCACGGAAAAAGCGAAGAAGAAAAGTCAGTACCGATTCCAGTAGCAGCGACTCGGACGTCAGGAGAAAGAAGAGAGCAAGATCAGTTAAAAAATCGAAACAAGGAAGCGAAGTTGCCGAAGAGCAAGACAACGAGAGGGATATAATGAAAGCAATGCAGAAATCACCGTTAGAAGCATTACCGTCAGAAAGTGTGAAGTTAATACGTCCGCAAGTTACGCTGCCGAAAGTTAAAGAAGAAATTGAAAACAGAAAGAGAGCCACGGATACACATGAAATATGGAACAAGGAACAAGAACTAGCGCGGAAAGTGATTTCCGACAGCGATGTGTGTATTAAATCGTCTGTCGCTCGCAAGGAAGAAGACAAACGAAGTAAAGGCGACGAAAGGTATATGGAAGAATGGGAAATGGATCCTGTAACAATGTTGCAGAAGAAGCATGACGAGAAGATATCAAGCAGAACGGAAATCGAAACAATAATCGATACGGATATGGAAAACATACGGACGCTTGATAAGACAGACGAACGAAACAAGAAAGACGACCGTTTAAAAGAAAAACGTTCAAGTATTAGCGAAGATATTATGTTAGAAAATAGTAAGAAGATCGAGGAAGAGAACGAAGCAAAAAAGAAAAAGAAACGAGATAAAGAAAAGAAAAGCAGTACAGAATTCTTAGCCGATTGGGAACGGGAAGGCGAGCGAATATCACAGCAGATGATTCAAGATGAAATGAAACTCTCCAAGAAGTTTGATAAGCCGAAAAAGGAGAAATGGAGGGAAACCGAATTCGATATGTTGAATGTACCTTCCTTGACGCAACTGGAAAGAGAAGTGGGTAAACGGCAACTTCTAGCTGACGAATGGGAAGTGGATAGTCTGGAGGCGGTACCGGATTTAATGATTTGCAGGAGAAGATCCTCGCGTGGTCCGAAGAAAGTGGAAAAGGAAGTCAGGTACGATAAGAAGACCGACACGTATATCGCCATAGAGAAAGAAACTTCCAGGGAGATTAAAAAACGTCAGGATCGACTGTCCGCTATGAGAATTTGGGAAGAGGAGCAGGAAGAAGGGGAGAGAGAGATGATGCTTATGGAACAGAAAACTAAAAGAAAGAGGGACGATTGGGATATCGAGGAAGAATCGTATCTGCGCGAGAAAGATGAACTGAAAGAAAATATTGAAGCTAGTGATTCTCTGCCTGACATTATCCAATCAGATTTAAACATAAGTAGTCAAGATACGGATAAATCATTGACACATGATATACCTTCTACTAAGAAGACTAAGAAGAGTCGTTGGGACATGGGATCTCAGTCTGAAGAGAAACTTGAATTGAAAGCACCGGTTATGTGGGAAGACGAATGTGTTGAGTGGTCAAAGTTTGATCGTAAAATGGACAACATGTCATTAGAACGTGATTCCATTTCGTCTAAGAACAGAATAAAAGAAGAAACAATCTGTATGGCTGATCAGCAATTGAAGAAGACTGCGTCAATGACTTCAGGGAGTTCTGAACTTATAGATTTGTTTTCCAGGAAGTCTGAAGATATAGATTTATTAGAGACGCCATGGACTTCGGAGGAACTTACAAAAAATCTATCACGAGCAAAGAGCTTAGAATTCACTTCCCAAAGAGATATATTATTTGATAAGCCGAAGGAGCACACATGTACATCAATCACTAAGGAACTTCAAGCTGTGGAGCGTTTGAAAGATATATTTGAATTAGACGTAAAATTGAATAAGAAAAACATAGAATTATATAGTCCTAGTTCTCCAGCGTTATCACAAAAATCTGAGGTACGTTTGTTTGCTGTTTATTTATATCAGTTGTTAAATGCAAGATTAATTTAATAAATATTGAAATTTTCCTTAAATACTTCAATGTTTCTAATTTTTCAGGACGTCGAAGCATCTAACGACAGCAGTTCAAGCGGATTGAATTTGAGAGAACGGTGTCAGGAAAAGATAAGACAGGAACTTGTGGATAAATCAGAAGAAGATTTAGTTAGCTCTAACATCCCTCTCCAATTAAAATTCCGAGAAACTAAGTATGTAAAATCTATCGTGGCAAAGGAAGAATTCGAAGATATTCTGGAACCGGAACCAGAAGACAAACTATCGACTAAGAAATTTGATCTAAAGAGTTCCGAAAATTCACTGAATGATTTTCCCATTAATGAACCATGTCCGGATGCAAGTAATTATAAATCGTTGCAAATGGATATTTTTGCTGAATACGAGTCCGACGAGTCTCGTAACAAATTAAGCGCGAAAAGCTCTGAATCCGTAACATCTTCTATTAGCGTGAAAGGCGAAGAACCGATCGAAAATAAAGCTGCCCTCAAGCTTATACCCAAGCAACTGTTGATTCGCCGTAATAACGACCGTGTTAAGACCAAGCTAATTTCAGAAGACCCTGTCCAACATGCCGCTGCTCTTCTAACCATTCAGAAAAAACTTCGAGAATCGCACGCCATGCGATCGGACGTAAAAGACATGACGAACGATGAATCTCTGAATGAATTTAAATTGGAATGTGCAAAACCGACTGACATCGAAACTGCTATCACCGAAAGAGTTTCTACAGAGCCAACTACCGCTACTGACGTGAAAATAGATTCCAAAGACGTGTCCATAAACGTAAAGACCTCTATAACAACGAAGTCGGAATCTCCGGTTTCCGCAAAGATCGAATTTGAGCAAACCGAGTCGTACAAATCCTACGAGAAAAAGAGTAAACCCGAGGAACTGAAGAAATCCACGCACAGCATTAAAGAGACCAGCGATACGGATACGCAATCCAGATCGCCTAGCAGAGAGCAAAGACGGAAGAGTCCTGGTAAGAAAGAAACTGATAAACGACCCAGCGAACGTGGTAAAGAGAAAAGAGAGAAAAAGTACGACGACAGAGAACGGGGCGACAGGAGAGACGGTAGGAGTTCGAAACTTGAATACGTGGACAACAGAAGGAAGTCGAGTCCTGTAAGTAGTCGCGGCAGGAGAAGAAGAAGCACGAGTCCGGGTGCTTCGTGGGAACGAGAGCGAAGCTGTAGCGAAAGCCACAGTCGTAGCTGGAGTAGAAGCAGAAGTAAAAGTCCCAGAAAGAAGGAGGAAGCATTTCTCTCGTCGAGTATTCGTGAAAGAGAGAAACGATCGGGTAGACACGATGATGATAGATCTAGTAGATCTAGAGCGGACGATAAAAGAGATAGATCTGTGCGTAGTCCGATGCGATCGAACACTGCCACATATAGTAAAGGTAAACATATTTGGCGTTTTATTTCCAATTTGTAATATATTAATTAATACATTACTTGTGAAGGAAGTAATAAGATCTTTTAGTTTTATAACTTTTTCTAAATGATTGGCAGATCACTTCAAGAAATATGGACCAAATAAAAGTGATCGCGACGATTGGAATAGAAGGAAGTATGATAATGCAGATAGAGATCGAGAAAAGGAAACGAGACCATACGATCCGATGGAGATGTTGAGAGAGAGAAACATGGACCCTGACAAACACAGGGAAAACAGATTTCGAGAGGGAGATCGACCATTCTGGCCTTATGAAGCTGATAATACTTTGAGAGATGGAAACGAATCGTTGGATTCTTATCCAAATGGACAAGATTTAGATCTTGATTATGAAGATCGAACGTACTATAGGGATGAAAGTATCGAAAGGGATATTATGGAAGGTCCAATTCGTTCCTCATCAAAGTTCAGATCGAGGTACGTGTTTTACCAATAATAAATCTTGTCTTATTAAAGTATGTATCATTCAGATTATACTTTTATTCTAGCAGACAAAATAGGCTAGGTCCAAGGAGAGACAGACAATGGGAGAAAGACAGAGACTCCTTGGATTTGGACAGACACGGACACTCACGAAGATCCGATAAACCACCACCTAGAGGCCGTTCACCACCACGTCAAAGACGCACGCCACCCAGATTACCACCGGAACGTTTCAGGCGTGGATCAAGATCACGATCGAGATCGTGGACTAGGTCCAGATCGAGAACGAGATCACGTACACGATCGAGATCGCGATCGAGGACCAGATCTCGCACCCGATCACGTTCACGATCAATATCTAGATCGCGGTCGATGTTACGATCACGATCACGATCGAGATCCAGATCGGAGTCCCGATCGAGGACTAGATCTTCCTCTAGATCAAGATTAAGGAGCCCGGAACACGGTCTGAGAATGTCGGAAAGGCTACGATCGTCCAGGTAATATATCCCTAGCGAATACTACTTAGGGTGTAGTTTCTCGTCGGCAATCAGTACATAATCGTATCGTCGATTCAGATCACCTTCTGTGGGGCGAGGTAGAATCAGCGAGGGTTCGAGGGAAAGGAAGGATGAACATGATAGTAGGAAAATAGATACCTGTGGCGAGAGGGGTAGACGAATTGAAACGATCGTTCAGTCCGCCGCGGGGCTCTCTAGAGTTACGAGCGACTCGAACGTCTTAGATTCAGAAATGCATATTGGTGACAATATGGAAGCGGTATCTACGAGTTTCCAATATTCGAACGAAACCGAGGTTGGAAACGAGTATTACTATACCGAAAATAACTTGACTTATCCGCCTTGCATAGACGACTCAACCACGAGTTCTCCGAAACGTTTATCGCTCGATGATAGGTAATTTGAAATCGAATCGTGTCCTGATCCTATCTACCCTTCCTTTCCATAGCATCCCGGTGTCATAAAAACTCATATCATTTAGTAATTAATTGTAATTAATAGTCTCAACTCTTAGTCATCGTATTTATTTTCGACTCTAGATTGGAGCTTGAATTGGGGATCAAGAAACAACAGGACACTGCAGGAGTATTAAATGAATATCCCGAGAATTTCGGTGCAAACGTCTGTTATTCTTCGCCGCCCACGCAACAGCAACAATTGTTATACCGACAACAACCAACCGTATTACAAGTATGTCAATTTTCTATTAAAAACTATCTACTATACATATACCTATATATCTTTGTAGGTATGAAGAAAAAGAACTGTTCTTATTTGATTTTCTACAATCTTTGTTAGGTGGGGAACGTATTACAAGTGGTACCGGCCGATTTTAACGGAGTTCCAGCAACACGAAGGGAAACACCGAGTACCTCGGCAGCCCCAATCGTGCGGGGTTCCAGTCAGGTCGTGCGCGTCGGTAATGTCTTGCAAGTTGTACCAACGTCCTTGGACTGGAGCGGAGCTCCACCATCGGTCGAGCAACCGACGAGTGTGATGTACTCCGCAGCAGTTCCGCAACCCTCGCCAGTTTCTTCGGTCCCTATATCTGTTCCTGTTCCAGTTCCCGTACCCATGCCAGTTCCGGCAGTCCCTGCGGGAATCACCTCGTCTACACCCGTGTCCACCCTGTCCCCTGTCCCGATACCGCTTTCCGTACCCGTACCTGTTCCGGTTCCGGTACCGATTCCAATCCCGCAAGCGACGTTCACGAGAATAGAAGTTGCGCCACCGAGTGAGTGCTTTCATTCGAAATCATCTTGTTACTATTGTTTCAATAATCTTAATGAGAATGTTAATGATAATCTTTTGTACAGAAGTACCATCGCAGCCAGTGTATAACTACGAGGTTATTCTGGAAACCCGTCGTAAGGAAAGAGAAGAACGAAAACGTTTACGTGAAATGCGAAGGAAAGAGAAAGAACGCCGAAGAATAGAACGGATAAATAGGCGGGCACTGCGACTCCTTGAGAAAAATAATTTGAACCCTTGTCAGACTGATAACGCTGATCCGCAGAAGATCCCATTGAGTATGGATACGTCCGTTCTGAAGGCCCTTCGAGATGGGGACGAGCCGGAAAAGGACGATCAGCCATCCGTTGTGACTTCTGACAAGGAAGAGGAAACGCCGACAGTTTCAGTAGCTCCAACGGAAGAGGAGGAAGTGGTGGCTGACGAAGATGAAGAAGAGGAAGAGGAGGAGGAGGCTGAGATTGAGGACGAAGACGAGGAAGAGGAGGAACCCGAGGAGGACGATGAGGAGGAGGAGGAAGATGAAGAGAAGTCGTTATCGCGAATAAACAGTCGACGAACCGAAGTGGATGAAACTACGACGGCAACCACCGAGACAAATAAGACTTCAGATGAAACAGAGTCCAAAGAATGGCCGGAGTTGCCTCCAGCCCCTTTGAAAGGAATTTTAATTGCCCCTGGTTTTAGGTACGTAGCTATTTCAATAGTTTCTGGAATATTCGTTGTATAAAAATATTGTATAAAAATTGTTTATCGTTTCAGAAGAGTCCCAGTTTCTAATGGTAATTTAGACGATTTGTCCACGCCTGACGACGATAGCGAAGACAATACGGATAAAGAGGATGGGGAGGCGGATAAGAACAATGAATCGAACAAAGATGAATCTGGTGAAAATAAATCGATAAAAGGAAGGATACTATCCAAGACAAAGTCGAAATCGTTCAGATTATCAAAGAGAAAGCAAAGGAATAGAAAATCGGTTCAATTCGCTGATGGAATTAAACCAGGAGAAGGCACGAGTCCCAGTGGTGGTGAAGGTGATATGCCATCGCCACCACCTCCCACAGGAGCTGTTACTCGAGATGGAATTCGTGAAATACGGCGGTCCAGTTCAAGGAAGAGCAGGAAACAAGAGAAGCGAACGAGACCGCCGAAAACAAAGAAAAAAGTGAAGGTTCGTATCATCAGGGTCTTGTACAATTTACTACCACTCACCAAAGATTCTGATAACTTAGCCAAATTAAACTTATTAAGTCATTTTCTGTCTATCTATGTAATATAATATTATGTAACACGTTTTTTAGGTGAAAATAATCAAATTAAAAAAGCCACGCATTACTCCGTTAACGGCCATGATGATGGATGATTCAGACGATTTGGACGACCGTTCCCCACCACCACCGCCTCCCGGTTCTCCTCCACCACCGCATCTATGGCCAAGCTATCTCGCGGCGTACAATTCCACGAATCGTCCCGCCGAACCACAAACGACAACGTCTATAGTGCCAACAACTGTTCAAGCTCCACCGCCGCCTACTCCATTACCTCTTTTAGTTCCACCACCACCCTTAAACTATACGATACAACCTTGCAGCAAGGCATAAAAATCATTGCCGCGAGATTTCTCGTACATTACATAGTTCATTTTACGCTACGTATAACAATCTCTAGGCTAAGATTGTATTATAAGCCATAATTGAATTTTTATTGCTCTACGGAGACAAAAGATCAGCGTGGGATTTAGAAGAACCATGTACCATCGTTAATAATCATCGACTGTTTGCTTTTGTAAATAGCTGCACTTCGAGACATAATTATCACCCTTCGACACGAAGGGTTTGTATTGAAACGCTGTTCCATTGCGTCCACGCCCTGGAAAATTCACATTAGTTACGTTCATATATTTTCGATACGAAAATAAATCGAATATAATGAAAATTGTACGTGAGACACGAGTGTAATTAATACGTACAACTCGGAATTTAAAGTGATTGTTCATAGCGCTATTCTCAAAGACGAGATATACCCAGGAAAATGAATTTATGTATATTTTACTTTTCTAGTTCATCGCCAAGATTCTCTGATCTAGAAATAATTTACAAGGGTCCTGATGCAATTCCTTATTTTTTCTTTTTTTTAAATTTGAGCTCGTTTTATTTGATGGAGTCTGTATATACTCGGGAATATATGTGATTAGACTAATCTGATTATCAATAAAATGACGGTTAATATTAGAAATAAAGGAGTAAGGTAAAGCTGGGCGTAATTCATTATTAACTGAATTTCCAGATTTGTACATATTTTTGTTTAATAACTATATCCTTTACGCAAAACAATACTTTCCGTCTGCGATAACAATTTTATTGTTACCGGTCCGAATATCTTAATTTTCATCGATTATTCCAAGTAATCACTTTGTAACGAATAAACGCAATTCCCCCTTTCTAACAAATATTCTGTTTGTAACGCTTCTTTAAAAAAAAAACAACTAGAAATGTGTTATCGATACACTGCGTTATTAATAAATTCTGTATATTCCGAGTTTAGTAGAGATAAGGTTTTTATCCCCCGACGCGTACTGTTCACGACGTGCGCAATCGGAACGATTAAATTCTACGCCGCAGAAAGTGATTGAAGTGTACAGTACAGTATACCGGATTGTATATCCTTCTATACGATATTTTAAGTGGGCCGTGGCCATCCCGTGCGTAAGAAAGGAAAATGAAAGTAGCCGTCGTAGGAGGTGGTGTAGTCGGTTTAACTACAGCGTTGCAGCTGCAACATGAGTTACGTAACACCGAAATAACGATCTTTGCTTCTGATTTTGACAATACCGTCAGTCACGTGGCTGCCGGTATATTCCGAATCGGTTCTTCGTACTCGGGGCCCAGCGAAAAGATAACAAGGTGTCTAAATCACAGTATTATGCAATTCTAAATGTTCTCCATTCTTTTGTTGCAGTACCTATACAATTAACTTCTATTTTCTGACAATTATAAAGAAAATATTTCATCTAATCTATTATGAAGAAAACCATTCCAAAATCCGCGGGCAAATAGTTAACTAAATGTTATCATTGACTTTACTTTCAGAGACTGGATACGAGATTCGTATGAATATTATGATACGATCCGAAAGTCGCACGAAGCTTCTTTTGCAGGAGTAACTAACATCTCCGGTTACATGTTCGCTAATTCGTCGGCGGATACCGTGAAGGTTTCATTCGTCTTAGAACTATTACAATAATTGTCCCGTTGTATTACCAATGAATTATGTTTATGATTGACCGTATTCTTCATATATAAGAAATTATAATAATATCTTCGCTGCATATCGAATTCAATTTTATGACAGAGTCAATGGATTGAGAATATAGTACCGTTGTACAGAAGAGCTACGGATGATGAATTTGATTTAGTCGGCGGCCAGTGGAAATACGGATCGTTCTTTACAACACTTCTTACCGAGTGTAAACTATATCTTCCGTGGGCTCGTAAAAAGTAACTAATTATTCGAAGAAGAATAAAACGTAAGTGATAAATCATTGCCAGAATATCATTGTTACAGATTGCAAGAAAATGGGAATACCTTGATAACGAAGAAGTTTGATTCCCTCAATGAACTCACTTCAAATTTCGATGTGATATTCAATTGCACGGGATTCGGAGCACGACAATTGTGTAAAGATAAGCGAATTGTTTCTATACGCGGCCAAGTAATTAAAGTACGAGTCTCTTCACATAAATATTTACTTCTATATTCGAAGAGCCATATATATCATGAATATATCAAAACATACAGGTGAAGGCCCCGTGGCTAAAGACATTCTTCTACGGTGAATTAGATACATATATCATACCAGGATTCAACGCAGTTACTTTAGGTGGATCGAGAAGTTTTGATTCGCAGAATACAAATTTGTGCCGCTACGAATCCGCGGCTATACGCGACAGATGCAACAGTCTACTTCCATCGCTTAAACAGGCGCAGACTTTAAGAGAGGAAGTCGGTTTGAGACCGCACAGGGAAAACAATGTGAGAGTGGACACCGAGTGTATTCAAAAAGGCCTTTCCAAAGCTATTGTTAGTTTCATGAAACTAATTTATTTCGTTTCAATCTTGTTAAAAAGAGATTGTTTTAACGTGATATTGTTCTGCTGCAGGTGGTGCATAATTATGGGCACGGTGGTTACGGAGTATGCACTGCTCCTGGAACTTCTAAGTATGCTATCGAATTAGCCAGAGAAATGCACAAGTCTTCTATCGCTAAATTGTAATCCATACACTTTATCACGTATACTTTGTGTAATGCGAAAATGTACGTGTCGTCTAATCATGTTTATGGAGATTTTGTAGGAAACTGTTACTCGTAAATACACGTTTTATTAATGAATTTACATAAGTAAATCCTTAATGGTGATCTAATACTGCGTGGTATTTGCTCATGTTCACTTTTACGTGCAACACAATGACTCATATTTTCAGATTTCGCGTTCTGGTGATTCTTGAATAAAACAAGTAAAAAGGCTGTTTTCTACCGTCAAACACATAGCATTTTAAGTCAATCTATAATCTCGTGTCCTTTTCATGGCGCGGGCAACCATAAAAAAAACGTTAGTTGTGTTATGGTGATAATAATCTTAAATAGCATATTTCGCAATCGTTACTCTCTGAATGAGTAGTGTGTAGGTAAGCCAACGCGTTCATCCGTGTTATCTTCCAATTGTATGCGAGACTCGCGCGCGTACCATACACACACTCAGCGGTGACTGCAATGCCATCCGCGAAAGGATTGTCTAACAAACTCGAGAACGTCATCGCAAACTATCATACACAGCTGCTTGTCAAGTGCTTGTTAAACATTGTCGAACGTGAATTTCACGATAGCTAGACCCATTGGTTCGCGTTCGTCTTCCGCTACTTCTTGCCGGGTTTTACGTTTTTTCGGGGCGGAGCGCCCCACCTTAACGCACTGCTGTCGACCGTTAGCCGTGGTCTTTTATACTGACTACTTTTAATGTGTTCCTCCACTAATTTAGGTGTTACACAGATCACATGCTGCCCCTTCCAGTATTTTACCATATTCATGCTTTGAAGCGTAGATATAATGTCCGTCTGCGAGATACTTGTCATTTGACTGCAATTTAAATCGATATATTAGTTAGTACGGTACAGTTCATCGTAGCTTTCCTTTTCCGTTATGTTATGATAACTGTACCTTAGATCTTTAATGCTGAGTGTGCCTCGGAAATCCCTGAGAATCTCTAAAAGAATCCAACTCCAATAACTTCGATAGGACAACTTTCCTAAATCACTCAACGGTTTTTCCGGACTTCCAACAGTTTGTTCTATTCTACTGAGTTCATAGCTAAAAGCTATTAGAAGTTTGCCATATCCTTGCCTTTGGAATGGCGGTAAAGTCAGAATACAGGCCACATTGTTGCCATCGGGTGATTCTTTCTCCTGTAAAATAAATATTTATGAAAAACAGAAAATGAGCTTGCATAATTAATATGTGTGAGAAAAAGAAGGATGTAAAGTACCTTTGAAAAGTATCCCACCAGATGAGCTCCATGTTTGTCTACTTCACAAAGAATGTAAAAAAGAAACGGTTCTACATCGAAATAGAGTGTCTTGTGATCAAGGAATAACTTTGCCAGTAAGCATAAATTTTGACAATAAATTTTATGCTCCCTCCCATCAACTTCCCAGATACTTAATGTCCCCTTGCGGTATATTTCTTTACCGACTGGCTGCCTGTGAGTACATTCACTCTGCAAGCAGGATATTGGCATGTCAATTGCATCACTAGCAAGAAATACTAAACAGTTTATAAGGATGCAAATGCTTACCATGTGATACCTATAGGTTTTCTCCAAGCGCATATATTTCAAGCAGTATTCGCAAATCCAAAGTTTTGGTTGTTTACCATACTCTTCAGGGTATGGGCTGAAGTACCAAGTATCAATTTCATACTTTCCTGGAAATGAACTTTTGCAAATAATGAGACCCTTTTCACACGACAAAAAATTATACAAGAGAAGAATCAATGCTTACCAATTTGAATTTTGTCTATGTATTTAACTTTTGTTATTGCTTCATGTTCCTTTTCCAATGCTGCTGTTGTTGGGTCCATTTCTGCATATGTCTGTGAAGAAAGATAAGATAGAATTAGTTTAAAGAAAGATACATTGGTACATTAATATAAATGAATAACACTACCTTTTGGATATGATTAATTTCATCGTGTCTTCTTTTCTGATTCCTTGTAATCTTTCGATCAGAAGAATCTGCTAATAAATCAGTAACAGAGTTTCTTTCGCCACTCTTCCAGCTTCTGTCACTCATGTCAAATCTACTTGACATGATTCTGTCCCGTGGTACCCATTCATCCAATCTTCTATTGTGTCCTTCGTAGTGCACATAATATTCATAATGACCCTCACTCTCATTATACCGTGTTTGAATAATTTCAGCAGGATCTACATAAGAAACAACAAAATTATTATTTCTAATTACTCAAAATTTTAGTTTTCATCCACTGAACACCTAGCACTCCGAAAATATTTCTTCATCCATATATCTTACCAAACTTTCTATCCCAGTAAAGGGCATGTAATATTCATTTAAAAAACAGTAGAACCAAAATTCAAAAATAAAATCGAGAGTTTTATACTAATCACATTTTTAATTTACAAAGAGTGAAACCGGTACACACTGTACTGTTTTGAAAACAAGCATGATTTATCGACGCGATGCCGGCAATCAGGAATATGAAACACCGACCACGCAAAAAGTTTACAAACAATTTGATATAATCTGACGTAATCTCGGTCGCGTTGATACCGTAACAATTGTACTATTTCAAAGTCTTCTTACGCCAGGAATCGTCTGATCTGCGAACAAGATAATGCTCGCCAATATCGAGAGGCAGCTCCTCGAGACTATCCGCGTCATCGCCGGATCCCTTCCCGCCATTCGTCAACGTGTTCTCTCGCTTGTCCTGCTTCGCCATCGCGTCCTTCGCTGTCACGGCACAGCTCTCCTTGCTTCTCGGCTCCAGTTCGGCCATTCTTCCGTTTTTATATTCGCACCGCGTATGCCGCACCGAGAAACGCCCGGGAACAGATGAACATTGCAACCGCTGATGCAACGCACGACCAAAGCGGCCATGAAAACTTACTCCGCGGCGTACATATCGAACGTCCGGAAGTTACCGAGACATGGCGGAAGTGACTTAAGCTCTGCGAATCATTTACGGAAATTCAAACAGTATTTTTCTAACAATAAAGACGCTTATAGATTTTGATATTAATATGTTTGTAGATGAATAAGACATTTTTAATTGGTAGTTAAAATGAAGAGGAAAGATAGAGAAAGTACATGAATCGCGTAATTTATTGAAACTGTGAGATTTGTAATAATAAAAAAACTGTATAACATATTTTTAATTACACATTCGACAATATTTTATTATTCACGTTATTCTGTGTATATACTAGTATATACGCCGTTCGCGCGAATAAATCATGTTTCCTATCGTCTGCTCCATCTATAGTGAATTATGCAACATTTCGATAATATCGATTTTTTTTCTTGAACCAAAGTATCATTCAAACGAAACGAAGTCGTGAGAATTACCAATTTTTATAGAATAAATTAATTCGACTCAACACTGCCTTTCCGAGTATCATCGTACTTTTTTGGGAAATTTGTTGTTTTAATGCCGTTTGAATACCACGAAAACCCTGATCTAATGTTTCCCGTAAAGAATCAAGGTGTACCCGTCGAGGTCTCCCGTACTTGGCCCGAGACAAGACTTTGTCTGTTGATAACAGTTTTTTAGTTTTTCTTTCATTACTTAAAAGGATATATACGGGGGTTAAGCACTATTCTGGTAGCGGACCTATTTTCTTATAATCACATAACCTTCACTTAATTAGATTACCCTCTGTTGTCGAGAAACTAGACCGTATCCAAGATTGCACAAGGTTCCTCGAATACCGAGCGATATGTTGAGGAACAAATTCCTCTTCTTCGATATAGAGACTGGCAGTGCTATTAACCGATTTTAGAAATCTTAGAGATGTTACGACGAAACAGGTAAGACTACGAATAGTATCTTATATGATTTTTCGTATTTATATTATATTAAACTAAACTGATTTTGCTATTAGTCTTGAACAAGGTAAGTTTTGCGTCTGTCGCTTCTCTGTTTTTTCTCGAACTGAAGAATTTGTAAATATACAAATGGTATAAAACAAACTGTACAAATGGAGTTTGGAAAGATTTTACATTAACGCATTGCATCAACCAGGTTCAAGAATAGGGTAATCTCAATTGGTGTCATCATAATTGCAACAGTAATCTACAATGAGTTTCTGATATATGAAATACAGAAATTTAAATGGTCAATGCGTGAATGTTCAGAATGTGTCAAAGTGCTGCTTGTTGCCGATCCACAAATATTGGGTGAAAGAAATGAAAATTATTTAGGTGCTTGGATCGCAAGATGGGACAGCGATAGGTATGACTCCTAATTAATTTCCCTAGTTAATTTCGTAAGCATTTCTTCCATTTTATTTATGTAGATAGTTTTCAGTCAATGTAGAGATTGATCTCAGTTTTGTTCCACAGTGTGATATTTTCAGGTACTTGAAGAAAACATTTTCAAGAGCTTTGGCACATTCTCAGCCCCATGTTGTTGCATTTCTTGGGGATCTTATGGATGAAGGTCATATCGCAACTACAGAATACTTTGACACATACAAAAGAAGATTTGATTCTATATTTGATATGCCTGATGAAATAATGGTACAACCATCATAAAATTTGACAAATTACATTACTGATATATCACATTCAAATATTTATTGATCTTAATAGAAAATTTATCTGCCTGGTGATAATGATATTGGAGGTGATGAAGATTCAGTCTCCGGTAGTATCCATAATCGATTTAACTTTGCATACAGTCAACCAGATACGTTGGTGTATAAAACTGTTACATTTTTTAAGGTAATGCTTTGCAGAAAATGCTATAGAAAATTTGAAACGATTCTAGGGAATTTTACAATATTTTATTCTATCGTAGGTCAATAGATTAACTCGGACAATGCCGGAAGCTCCAAAGGATGCCTTTCTTAATGATTATGCAGAAAGAAATACAACAAATGTAGTACTTAGCCATATGCCTTTGTTATTTATGCCTGGAACATTTGTCCAAAATGTATGCACACTTTGCATAAATTTATAATTACATTGCTACTTGTTTATCTTTTATAACAAATTGTTGTTGTAGGTACTTAAAGAACTGTCCCCACAAATTATCTTTACGGCACACGACCATAAGGCAATGCATATCAGTTTAGATACAGCGACAGATCAGCTGAGCGAAATTTGGATTCTACCACCGTATGAAACGCCTTTGTATCAATTAAGAATGGACGTGGGTGATATTCACGAAGTCGAAGTACCAACTTGTTCTTATAGGATGGGTACACCTCATATGGGGTACGGACTTGCTTTTATCGGTACGAAAAATATTCATTTATATTTAAATAACGTGTACCGTATTCAATGTGTGCTCAATGATTAGTTTTCTATCTACTTTTCCCAGATACTCAAGAGAAAACAGTGGAATTCACGATTCTGTGGTTACCGGGAAGATTTCCACAATTGTGGATATACATTTACGTAGGAATATTAATTCTCGCGTTCAGCGTATGTACTTGCATTTCCGGAGTTTGCTTAAAGAGCCACGCAGCTTATAGTCGTATGCCTTCAATATAACGTAGTGTACAAACGAGATTGGATGTGAAGCTGATTAGTATAATAACTTGACATTGAGATCGAGGTACAAAGATCCGTCCAATACATGTGATTCTGTTACCACCTATGTCAAGTTTTAAAAGAAATGACGCAATGAATACTGAACATTCAAAACGAGAAAAAGTATTCACTTTCATTGCTAAGATATTTCATAGAACATGTTCCTAAATGTAGTAATCTCGTTACAATTGGCAAATAGAGTATTTAAAGATCTGATTGTTAGTGAAAGATTTTAAAATAAATTTTATTCGATCGGCTTTCAGAATTTCATCCGAAATTCCGTGATAAGACAAAAACGATGCCAAACTTCTGTAACTTACCGTTAACATATGTACTTACATTTTTCGTTTGAAATTACTGTAACCTATTGCTTATATATATGTACTTTACTACGTTTATATAGTATTTACTAACACGTTTTATATTACCAATTGTATTATGTAACATAGTGTTTGCTGTAAATGTTTTTAAAGTCGACGCAAAGAAAACCGTTTATATATTTCTCTAGTTTACGCAAATAACAGAGATTATAGCTGTATATAAGTACTACATAAACAATTGTTGAAATTGAAAAAATGCGATTTAGAAAAAGCGATTTATATTCGCGAGAGGAATTGTATATAAATACATTTGCCTGAAATATATGTTGAGTGTTAAAGCTTGATTTCCTAATTACCTATGAATAATTTGATCGAATTAACTATGAGTAACCTGCGAATATATTTATTTTTTATTGTTTATTGAATTTGTAAAGAAGAAACGTGAAGTACATCATTAAATCTTCGTTCATTGCGCACATAGTCTGCATCAGCCTGTACATGTTTGTGCACGGACAGGGGAATCCATTTGAAATGAAATAAATTGTTCTGATTTTCGTAAATCGCCTGCCATTTCCGTAATTTTTGAGCTATTAAAACGATCCGGGGCGTTTTGGACGCGGAATCCGAAGCCGAATAAGACAGTGAAAGAATTATTTTGATATCTAAAAAATTGTAGAAATGGCGAGCGATTTACGAAAATCGCAAAAAATCCTGACCTACCCCCTTCAGATTTTGGCGAAAAATTAAATTTTCGAAAAGTACAACTATTATAGGTTGATCTGCCGTAGAATTTCCTAACTAAATCAATGGTACCAGTTTCAGACCGCTATCTCAAAAATTGAGCGAATGCCGAACGAAAAACTGCTTGAAATTGATGAATTTTCGCGATTTTCGTAATTGTTTCGTCATTTCCGTAATTTTTGAGCTATTCAAATGATCCAAGACGTTTTGGACGCGGAATCGGAAGCCGAATAAGCCGGTGAAAGATTCATGTCGATATCTAAAAATTTACGGAAGTGACGAAGGAATTACGAAAATCGCGAAAAATCGTCAAATTATGACAGTTTTTCGTTCGGCATTCGCTCAATTTTTGAGATAGCGATCTGAAACTTGCACCACTGTTTTAGTTAGGAAATTCTACGGCAGATCAACATATAATAGTTGTACTTTTCGAAAATTTAATTTTTCGCCAAAATCTGAAGGGGGTAGGTCAGGATTTTTCGCGATTTTCGTAAATCGCCTGCCATTTCCGTAATTTTTGAGCTATTAAAACGATCCGGGGCGTTTTGGACGCGGAATCCGAAGCCGAATAAGACAGTGAAAGAATTATTTTGATATCTAAAAAATTGTAGAAATGGCGAGCGATTTACGAAAATCGCAAAAAATCCTGACCTACCCCCTTCAGATTTTGGCGAAAAATTAAATTTTCGAAAAGTACAACTATTATAGGTTGATCTGCCGTAGAATTTCCTAACTAAATCAATGGTACCAGTTTCAGACCGCTATCTCAAAAATTGAGCGAATGCCGAACGAAAAACTGCTTGAAATTGATGAATTTTCGCGATTTTCGTAATTGTTTCGTCATTTCCGTAATTTTTGAGCTATTCAAATGATCCAAGACGTTTTGGACGCGGAATCGGAAGCCGAATAAGCCGGTGAAAGATTCATGTCGATATCTAAAAATTTACGGAAGTGACGAAGGAATTACGAAAATCGCGAAAAATCGTCAAATTATGACAGTTTTTCGTTCGGCATTCGCTCAATTTTTGAGATAGCGATCTGAAACTTGCACCACTGTTTTAGTTAGGAAATTCTACGGCAGATCAACATATAATAGTTGTACTTTTCGAAAATTTAATTTTTCGCCAAAATCTGAAGGGGGTAGGTCAGGATTTTTCGCGATTTTCGTAAATCGCCTGCCATTTCCGTAATTTTTGAGCTATTAAAACGATCCGGGGCGTTTTGGACGCGGAATCCGAAGCCGAATAAGACAGTGAAAGAATTATTTTGATATCTAAAAAATTGTAGAAATGGCGAGCGATTTACGAAAATCGCAAAAAATCCTGACCTACCCCCTTCAGATTTTGGCGAAAAATTAAATTTTCGAAAAGTACAACTATTATAGGTTGATCTGCCGTAGAATTTCCTAACTAAATCAATGGTACCAGTTTCAGACCGCTATCTCAAAAATTGAGCGAATGCCGAACGAAAAACTGCTTGAAATTGATGAATTTTCGCGATTTTCGTAATTGTTTCGTCATTTCCGTAATTTTTGAGCTATTCAAATGATCCAAGACGTTTTGGACGCGGAATCGGAAGCCGAATAAGCCGGTGAAAGATTCATGTCGATATCTAAAAATTTACGGAAGTGACGAAGGAATTACGAAAATCGCGAAAAATCGTCAAATTATGACAGTTTTTCGTTCGGCATTCGCTCAATTTTTGAGATAGCGATCTGAAACTTGCACCACTGTTTTAGTTAGGAAATTCTACGGCAGATCAACATATAATAGTTGTACTTTTCGAAAATTTAATTTTTCGCCAAAATCTGAAGGGGGTAGGTCAGGATTTTTCGCGATTTTCGTAAATTGCCTGCCATTTCCGTAATTTTTGAGCTATTAAAACGATCCGGGGCGTTTTGGACGCGGAATCCGAAGCCGAATAAGACAGTGAAAGAATTATTTTGATATCTAAAAAATTGTAGAAATGGCGAGCGATTTACGAAAATCGCAAAAAATCCTGACCTACCCCCTTCAGATTTTGGCGAAAAATAAAATTTTCGAAAAGTACAACTATTATATGTTGATCTGCCGTAGAATTTCCTAACTAAAACAGTGGTGCAAGTTTCAGATCGCTATCTTGAAAAATGTGGAAATGGCAAGCGAAAAACTGGTTGAATTTAGGTTTTTTCTGACTGTAGTAAAAGCAAACACGAGATATACGTACATATACTACTCGTAGCCAATTAGCTCGATACCATTTGCATCGAAGCGATACATTTTAATATAAACGACTATAGATCATCGGACTTACAAAAAAATATTGATAAATTTTATTATCGATCGATGCAAATAATATCGATCCAGGTCTCACCACGTGGAGGTTGCTACTAATGGAGACCCACCCTATCCACGGCTCCCATCCTCCCTCCTTTAAACGATAACGAACATAATCTTTACGTTCAGAAGGAAAGTAAAGATATCACGCGACCGCGATCGCGAAGCTAATAACCACGATCTCAAAGATACGTCTATCAATGCGATCGTGGCCGAAATATTGAAACCAGTTTCAATATAACAAACACAAACCCATCACCATCAAACGCCAATTTCCCGCGAAACGCGAATAAAACAAATAACATAGACGAGAATGGAAATGCCGACCAAACCAGAAAAGCAACCTCATGGTAAGACTAACGCGGGTGACTCTAGACGTTTACCATATCTCGACGGAAAAACAATTTACACACTTACACGGTGGCTCGTACCACGGTCCGGAGAAGTACCCACGAACCGGGACTCCCGCCAAACCATGGTTAACCGATACGATGGGATAAACGTAAGGTCGATTTACAGGAAAGGGCCTCACGAAAGATCCGAACCAGGGACAAATCGAAGATGAAATATATCCGAAGATATAGATCATCAAATCGAACTGTACACGGGTTAAGCCATATCAGGCTAATCGGTCCGGCCGCCACCGATAAGCCTGATACGTCCCATACCCCGCCAAATAGCAGTCCACCCGTGTACAGGTCCCCAGAACGAACTCGGGCTCACCTTTCCAGACAACCTTAGGCCACCCAAAGATACCGGCGGAACCATGATCCGACGAAAGCCACGCTCCATGAATATATCGCAGGACCGCGATTTAACCAGATAGCCGTGAGGCTATGTGGCCGACTACACCGTTTCTCGTGTTGTTTTATCGTAGGGGTATGACAAACGCCGCAAATTACGAGCAAGTGACTCTACTATTAAAATGAGTTTAAAAAACTGAAGCTAAAAATTGAAAGCTGAAGCTAAGTATTGAAAGTAAAAGTTGAAGCTACGAGTTGAAAGTAAAAGTTGAAGTTAAAAGTTAAAAGTTAAAAGTTAAAAACTGAAACTATGTAATTGAAGGTAAAAATGTTTAATTGATAAGAAGCTAATAACGCGGAACGAGCAAAGAAGTCGCGTTTTCTAGTCGGTCGACGACAAACGAAGTGAAATTGACGTATGATATCCCCTTAAACTAACGTTTTGACACTATAGTGATCAAAACGTCCCTTTTAGTCGCCTTTTACGACAGGCAGGGAATACCGTGGGTCTATTCTTTCCCCGACCCACAGGGGAACATGTTTTATATTTTTGTAATTAATTGGAATACTATAAGCTAGAAGTTACTTTGCGAGTTTACATAGAATCGAGAAAAATGCAAGCGCGGCGCAAAAAAGATTTCTCGCCATTTAACAAACCATTCAAGGTGAGTAAATGGCGATTTCTCTAAGTTAACGCGACTCTAAAAGCAAAGCTGGAAGAAGAGTGATTAGCTCATTTTACTTATTGTAATTTTACCGTATCGCAATCTTGAGTCTATAATTAATAAAGGGAGAAAAGACTACTTGTCACGCGCGGTCGACATTGGTCGGTATGGAAAGAAACGACCGAATTTACATAATTTCCGCAACACTAAATTTATTTACAATTTCCGTGGGTTTCGTCATAGAGAATAAGTGATCGCATGACTCTAAAATTCATTGAAAGAAAATACGCGATGCGCGCGCGAATATATTTTTCTTGGTCCACGTTCGCGAGTATTTCCGCAAAACTAATACACTAAATTACGAAAATTCCTCGCGAAAAACCGACGCGCAAAAATAATGTTTCGTAGTTCCACGACCGCTTTGACTGATAATACGCGAAAATAGAAATTAATTGCAAACGCGAAATGATCTTAAATAGATCCAATTTAGTTACGGCTGAAAAGAATTTCAAGATAAGACATTCTAATATAAAATGCAATTTATGCATAAAATTATGGCAATATTCCTTCTAACAAATGCTTGGTTCAATGATTGTTTTTAAATAGATTCGTACAAAGACGGCGATGTACGACGCGATTCGCGAGTCACTTAGCTGCTTTAACTTTTTGATTTTATATTAGATAATAAAATTCGTATACGGCATTAGAAAACGTGTCTCCGAGACACACAAAGATAATGAATTTTAGATTATTAATAAATTCGCGGAACTAGAAATGCAGCCAGTGGTGACAAATATTACGACCGGCGCGGATGGCAGTGTGCAAACTTTGCACACTGAATCATACTCTACCCCTCTGCTTTTATCAAAAATTCAATTTCTCAAATTTGTAATAATCAAAAACTCGACTCTAGTAATGACAAAAATATATATTCTTAAAAATGAACTCTCAGAAAATATCTCAATAAGTAAAATCTTTAGGTTCCTTCAACAATAATGAATAAAAATGACTTAGATTGAAAATTTGTGAAAATAATTGAATAAGAAGAATGACTCGAAAGCTTTAATGCAATATTCTTTGAATAAAACTTGTGAAAATATTTTAATAAGAAAAATGACTCGAAACTTTAATGCAGACCGGGGCAGAGTCTTCACGGGGAGCTCTCCTCGACCCGCGGAACTAACTACTTCTAACTACTTCATTCTATCACACTCTACCCCTCTGCTTTTTTCAAAAATTTAATTTCTCAAATTTATAATAATCAAAAACTGGACTCTAACTCTTTAACAATAATGAACAAAAATAATAACTGAGTTTGAAAGGAATTTAATATCAAATTGTAATCAAAATTCTATTATCAAAACTTGTGAAAATAATTCAGTAAGAAAAATGACTCGAAAACTTTAATGCAAAACTCTATTACTTGACACTTATGAAAATAATTTAATAAGAAAAATGACTCGAAAACTTTAATGCAGATCGGGGCAGAGTCTTCACGGGGAGCTCACCTCGACCCGTGGTACTAACTACTTCAAATTACTACAACTATAATTACTCTACAACTACTACGAGCATAGTGACTTAGTAGTAACGGAATGACCATCCATTCTGGAATTGAACACTCCAAAATGGATAGCCATTAGTTGCTGCCCTCTTCTAGACAGTTTGTCGGGCCTCTTCGGCATATAGCCTCTTCGGCGTAAAGCCTCTTCTTGCTTCAGGCCGGAGCCCAACCTGTATTCTGCAAGAACATTCGGAACCATAATATGGTATAACCCTAACACGCGCCTAACCAGACAAGAGAATGGGCTAACACGGCTAACACGTGTGGACAAGTTAACAGCTTATTCTCAGAAGAATGACAACTGCAGTCCGTGCAAACGGTTAGCCGCTAAAGACGAATGTTCAAGCAGAATTTACTTATTATTAAAAAAGAAAAGATTATTAGCCTGATTTTCCAGGAGCAGGATATCACTGGTTGCCTACAGTCGAAACAGTGATACCTGCCCTGCCCTTCCTACTTAAAATTAAAGCACACACATTCCAGAGAATAAATTACCTGCCTACCTATTACCTATATTTAAAAAATGGCAAAAATCTCTCGCACACCAACACACTCTCTCCACGATTCTCAATCAAAGTCGGTGTTTCCCCCTACGGGAGACGTCCCGGGACGTCTCCAACACCGACTCAAACCCCACACATACATTCAGGTACGTACCTTTTTGCTGAAATCGACTCACAAGGTCAGCGATTATTGCGATTTATTTAGACTTTTTGAAAGGGATTTAATGAAAACTTGTAGACGTAAAATATAGAAATGAAAGTCTTGTATTTAATTCGTAGTTTAAATAATTACTACGTTCAAAAATAATGCTTCTGCATTTTGACTCTAATTGAAAAGTAATTGAATATAATAATCTGAGGTTCGAAATATAATCGAACTTAAATTGAATAATGTAAAATCATAAAAATATGCAAGTTGAATTTAATCGCGATTTTGCAATAAAAACGATTGTTCAAAACCGACGCACAATCCACGAAATATTCAATAAATTGATCTCACACACACACTCACACGTGTGGATCGTACGTCGTGCACAATCGCTAACGCTTGTGAGCCGCCACATAATTATAATTCTTAAAACTATAAGCCACGTTCACCGCCATCACCCATTCGTGTAGCACCTGGGCACACGAATGAGTTCAAGCCAAATAGGGACATGAACGTGGCAACTACATACTAGGCTTGATGTGTGCTGAAAATCCTGAGCTATAAAATGATTATTG
This sequence comes from Mimumesa dahlbomi, assembly GCA_917499265.3. NCBI lineage: Eukaryota > Metazoa > Arthropoda > Insecta > Hymenoptera > Crabronidae > Mimumesa > Mimumesa dahlbomi. The sequence continues at coordinate 5,919,026 of OU824116.1, read as the reverse complement.
AAATAGATCTTCTAACGAGCTAGTAATCGTTACTTTGACTTTATAGAATTTACTTGAAAATATACTTTATAAAATGACTCGAATGTAATATTGAATAATAATTGAAAAAGTGAAAAAATTGCATCTCGTGCAAGAAAACTTTGAAAACTTTAAAAATATATATATTGAAAATTTTAAAATATTGAAATTTATTTGAAAAAAAAATATATATGAAACTTGAATTTATTATTGAAAACCTTGGTTGATTCCTTATTCAAAGTTATATTCTAAACAATGCAAATATGTTCAAAATTAGCCTTTGAAACCAGAATCTACCCATCGCGAATTGGTCTTCTTGGGCATTTCAAATACAAGAATTTAAAGGACTTTACAAGTTAAAGGAAATGCCGCTACTAAAAATATGCAAGTTCTGACTGAATTTAACTCGTATGATTTCGTCTTTTGTCAAAAATTCTGTGATTATATAAAATGAACGCGAACGCGAATGCTATTAAATGAAGATCGAGGGAATCGAACCTCCGAATTAATTAAATAAAAATCGCCCGTGAAACTAAGCCACAAGAAGACCCCTGCCTGAGCTAATTAAATATTCACAACAATGGGGTGTTACTACCCACGAATGTATAGTATAAAATACTTTACACCCGCGGTCACTATGCTCGCAAACTCAAATAAAATACAACCAATACACTCGTGCCGCTTCGGACCTTTGCGTCCTACGACATGATTGAGTGATCGGAGGAACCGTAAATTTTTTGACTCACCGGTCGTAGATTTCTTCTGCACCTTTGATTGTAGAGATGATACTACGACCGGCTCTGCAGTTGCGAAGTCATCTGTAACAGAAAAATAGCAAAGTCTTTATAGTTTAACCGTCTATCATTCCTAAAATCGTTCGTATTTAGTTCTGACTCGAGTTCGATATTTCAAAATGTAATTTCACTGTGGATTAGAAGTAAAAGTAGAACATTTTGACGATATTTACCTGCTGCCTGATGCGACGGCGCCCGATGGAAATCCTTTCCGCAGCTGCTGCGTACCTCTACTTCATCGCGGCGAATAATTCAAAGAAAAATAAACAGACTACACTCCCGACCGAAATTATTTCCGGCGAACAAACTGACTCTACTCTCGCGATTCAAAGTATACAGGAATTTCGCGACCGAATATGTTACGTTGTAGCAGTCCATTTCAATTCTTACGGCGGGTTTAAGCACGCGTATATCGAACAAACATAATTTCTAATAGCGCAACAACACTGATTCTATTTCGCGATATACTTTTTCGGATCAAGTGAATCTAAGACCGCATTGCACTCGGCCAGCTAAATCGTTGCGATGTCTTCTGTAACAGAAAAAGAGAAAGTCTTTATAGTTTAACCGTCTATCATTCCTCACATCGTTCGTCTTTAATTCTCACTCGAATTCGATATTCCAAAATGTAATTTCATTGTTAATTAGAAGAATTAAAAGTAGATTTTGCTGATATTTACCTGCTGCCTGATGCGACGACGCCCGATGGAAATCCTTTCCACAGCTGCTGCGTACCGCTACTTCATCGCGGCGAGTAATTCAAATAAAAAAAAATAAAAAAAAGGGACTATATTCGCGACCGAAATAATGTCCGGCGAACAAACTGACTCTACTCTCGCGATTGGAAAAATTAAGAGAATTTCGCGACCGAATTTCATTTCTTTCGGCGGTTTTAATCACGCGAGTATCGAGCAATAATAATGTATTAATATCGCAACAACACTGACTCTATTTCGCGAAATACTTGTTTCGCAGAAAATGATTCTAAGACCGCATTGCGCGCGGTCACAAAAGCTGAAAATAAAATACATCGCGAACGCGTATACCGCGGAAAATGTCGTAGATATTCGGTTAAAGTATTTTTCAATTTAATTACCAAGCATTGTTATTAGGAATATTGCCATTGTCCTACTTTGGTGTAAAATGAAATTGTGTACGCAATAGTCGACGCGAAAAGATGTATACTTTAATAAACCGGCGCGAAGTTTCGTAGAAATATTCTCAAACGTTTCGCAGGAAAAATATTTCTTATATCCGGTTCACGAAAAATAAACGGCACGATGACTAGATTCAATCTAACGTAACTCACGGAAAATATAAATTCCCGTTGTAGATGTACCGCGAACAATGTTAGATACGACCAATGTCAAGGGCGTTAACAAGTAGGCTTTGACCGCTGCGATGTCCATTGTGTTCTTGTTTACGTCTCAAGTAACCGGGCTTCTTTGTATAGTGGGTACCTGGAATTAGAAACCAAAACACGATAAGAATTAACAGTCACAAATTTATCCAAATTCTAAGTACAAACAGCGAAATTCATAAGCAAAACTAATGAAATTGTGATAATATAGTAAGCAAGAATTAATAGAAATACAGAAGGTATTTTCCAAAAAGTTGAAAAATTATTTGTTTAAATCATACTGAGAAAAGTGGACTCGATTCATGATTTTAAATGTAATGCATTGAATGTGTATGGTATAATCGTATATATTATGATAGGATATAGAATATAAATGAATTGAACAAAGATAAACGTTCTAAAACGATGTCACATACCTTGGAAACCACCCAGGACCTCCTATGAGTATGTACGTCCTCACCCCCCGGCCGCTGAGCAGAGACTGATGCGCGCCCGTGTCAAAGTCACGCCAGGTAAACTCGGGAGTCGGCCGGTCACGGTCGGTTGCACTCATACGTAGGTACCCGCCGGCGAATTTCTTCGATCTATTACGACATAATAAAATCTATGTTAACCTCGAGCGGACCGTTATTAAACCGTAGCATTTTCAGGATTTATTGCTAACAATTAAACAATTATATATTTTGCACAAATAAAGAAAACTTTTGACTATAACATCGTACAAATTCGAACTATATTTTATAAGCTTGATATTAAATATTAAGTTGCAAATCGCGATTGCAAATTAATAACAATAAATATAATTATTTCTAAAATTTGAATATTTAATATATTTCTACTGCCTCTATTAATCAATCTCTATTAATTAATGCAATTGCAATCAATCGGTGTGTTACTCAGTACTAATAATGTATGAGTAATAAATGAATTTTACTTCGGGAGGTTGACCGGAGCGTGTCATGAAGAGGTATTGACTCCAGGATGTTTTATCACAGACTAAATGTTAATGGCGTACTTGGCAATGTCAGGTCGAGTGTATTTTGAAGTTTGGTTGTACTTGATCCGTGAAGCCTCATCAATAAAGATGGAAATAACAGGTTCAGTCTAATACACCTATGAAAATATTACATTTCTGTGTTTTTATTCACGAAAGTTTTATTAACATATTCGTGACGTTCCTCTGGTTAAAATGATACCAAACACTATAACATTTATATAACATAACCCGTCATTTTACATACTTTTATGAATTATAAATAATGCAAATTTTGTTACATTTGATATCATATTAATAAGAAACAGCTCAGTAACATGTTAACTGTTGACGTAGACTGTATTATGTTTCACATTATCGGAAAAGATTTGAATTATTGGTACCAAATAGAATGATAATGGTTTTAAGAAAGTACAATTGTTTATAAGAAATAAAGAAAAATAGTGGAAAATGTCAATATTCATAACTTTTGTATGTATTCCGAAAAACTGAATATTCTTCTCTATAAAACAACTTACTTTTGCTGTGACTTACAGTTGTATACCTGTGAATTCACTATCCTTCCTTCGCAGTACAATGGTCAATTATTAATACGCATAAACTATAACTTCTATATCGTATTCTTACTAATAATCGACGGACATCCTAGATTTGAACCGAAAATGGTAACGTATCGAGTGACACTAAAATGGTAAGAGGGCTCTAGAGCCCTCCAAACCAGTGACATCGAAAAGCATGGGGATGATCGGTCTATCCAATACCTCGTCTGTGCTATAAGACTATCCTAACCTGACCATCCTGACCGCTTAAGTGGAGGGGATACAAATGCGTTTGTACAAGTCAAAACAAGAACGTCACATAATCTGAGATTCGATGTGAACCGGTATATTTTGCGTTATATTCACGAAAAAATTAACCGGTGAAAACTAACTACCTGCGTTCGACAGATTTATTAAAAGTTCGTGGCAGTTTAATTAATCAAGTATAATTTGTATTTATAATGGGAAAAAGAAAGGCCGCTGAGATCGCGGGGAATCCGAACGAAGATTTGTGCGACTTCTTAATTGGTACGTGTTATAAAATTGTTTATAGATATATTTAGTTAGAGATTCATTTATTATTATTACGTATTATTGCAGAACTGGCAAATTATGAAAAAAATGTAAGCAAGAATATATATAAACACAATGCTTACCGAAAAGCGGCTGGTACTTTAAGTGGTTTGCCACAAAGAGTGAAAAGTGGAGCAGAAGCAAAGAAGTTACCAGGAATTGGAGAAAAGATTGCAAAGAAAATCGATGAGTTTCTTGAGACTGGGAAATTAAAAAAACTGGAAGATGTACTGCTTCTGATTTATTTATAGTTTCTTATTCGTAACCATTTAGTATCTACATTCTCATATTTTCAGATCCACAAAGATGAGACTAGTGTGGCAATCAATTTGTTAACACGTGTATCTGGTATAGGACCATCAAAGGCAAAGGAGCTGGTGGATGCAGGCATTAAAACTTTGTCTGATTTAAAGAAGCATCGCGATAAACTCAATCATCATCAAAAAATTGGTCTCAAGTACAGTAACAAAATACTAGTACTTCAATACTAAACTGAATCAGGTACAAATTGAAACATTGTTCTTAGGTATTTTGAGGATTTCGAGAAACGGATTCCACGAGAAGAAGTCAATCAAATAGAAAAGATTATGAAAGAAGCTATTTCAGATATAAGTGATGAATATATCATGACGATCTGTGGAAGCTACAGACGTGGTAAACAGGAGTGTGGAGATATTGATCTTTTGTTGACACATCCATCTTATACTTCCAAGGAGAAAGATTTGAAGGGTTCAAAAAAGAATGTGATGAGTACATTGAGTAATGTCGTGGATTGCCTAAAAAAGAAGAAATTGATTACCGACACGATATCTCTTGGCCAAACGAAATTTATGGTATTAAAACAATGTGATAATAAGTGAAGTAATGTTACTTCAAAGTCATTTCTTAGGGTGTATGCCGCCTTCCGGATGACAAAACTAAACCGTTCAGACGACTGGACATCAGATTAGCGCCATACGATCAGTACTATTGCGCTGTCCTTTATTTCACCGGAAGCGATGTTTTTAATCAAAATATGAGGGCGCATGCTTTAGAGAAGAAGTACACCCTGAACGAATATACGCTCAAACGTCTCACTCCTGAAGGTATCCCAAAATATCAGAAAATTTGAATATTTTTGGATCTCTATTATGAAAATATCGATTATAGGTGTACCGGGGGAATCTGAAACAATTACCAGCGAAGAGGATATTTTCAGGATCTTGAACTTACCTTATAAAGATCCGAAAGACAGAAATATATAAGCGGCACGCAAAGTTTATTGCGACTGTTGGTACTTATAATTTGTACTATATACATATGTATCACGTCTATCTATTATCGTAAGTTATTACTGTTTTTGAGCATCCGATTCCGTAACAGTTATTATACATTAAGTGTCGAGTGTTTTATGTTTGTAAAATCTTTATTTATAAAAATAAAATACGATACTTAAAATAATTGATTAAAGTTAATTAACCTTTCGTCATATTTAAAAATACGAGTTTCTCTTTTTAATTTTTCCATTTCGCAATATTATACGTCCTTTCCTTACGAATGTTGAAATACGAATAGTGTTATTTAATTTATATAATAGATAATCGTAAAGTATTTAATATCACACTGATGCACAAATCTTTATATTGTAATAATAATATCTTTCCGGTAAAGAAGGTACCCGATCACCGCCCATAACGTCGTCGTCCATAAATTCATTGCAAAATACCAAGAGTGTGATGGGTTCGTTATTTCCCATGCCCATGGAAATAATCCCTTCGTTAAAATATGACCCACATAAAGAAATATTGGATTTGCTCCTACAAGAAACAAAACATGAAACGTAAGGACCCCGGGTAAATACTTCATATCCGCTATATTAATATGTGTATATCTTTTACGAACCTGCGTAAATAAACGGTGCACCACTCCACAATTGTTTGCAGTCAATGGTAAAGTACAATATAGTATAGAGTAAGAAAGCAAAACTGGATACGGTCAAATCAAATGATAACGTCATCATTTTCTTGCTCAGTGGTATCACACCGCCTTTTTGTTCGAAATTACATAAAATTCCAGCAACGATACCCTACGATGAATTTTATTTCATTATGTAGATATAAACTAGTATCAGCACTGTATGAAATGACCAATTAATGAAAATTACTTACAGTGATTACCGACCATAATAGCCATCTAATTACTTTGGAATTGCATTGGTAATAGAGTAATAAAATCTTGCCAGCATGAACTCCCATGTAAACGATAAGCGTGGCTGATATCGTGTTCATTAGTCCTATAATTCAATGACAATGACAATTCAATCACAAGTTGTCGTCGTAAAAATATTCGATAGGTGAAATGTTTCTTTTTCATATTTGATAAGAGAGTTCCAGTGTACCTTCGGGATCATACGGCAAAATCGTTCCATACACGAAGTCCTTCGTTTTTGCATACGTGTGGTTTCCAAAAATCAACCTATCTAAGTATCCGGCTGCACCAGCGGTGCAGTTCTCATACTTTCCGCGGTATTCGTATTTCCCACCTGGTCCCAAATATCCACTTGGACAACCAGGTACAGGAAGAAGGAAAGTAATTAAAGTATGTGCAGTCACAATAACTATCATGATTAACCATTGAGGCCAGTTGCTTAGAATATCTCTGAGTATTGCGAAACGTCCGAACTGCAATAAGTTATCCTAACAGATTATTAATTTTTTTACATCGATACCAATTAATAACACGATCTACAGTAGAAAAGTTTTCATGCGTACCTCAGAATGCATCTTCATAAAAATCGTTTCTAACGTCGCGCACACGAAATACGATACAGCTAGTAACTGAAGAACACCGGGAATACGTAAATTGCTCAGTGAATTATCTTGTATTGAATTTAACATTAGTCCTAAAAGTATCAGATTTAATGATCGCTGCAAACAACGTAATATTATTTTTGCGCGTGACGTTGTAACACGAAGTTCTGCCCGCTTTGATATTGTTATGGTCAGTCCCATTATCCATGCGAACCTGTGGATTTATTAGATTGTTACTGACTTATACGCACTTTGTAGAGGGTAAACAATAACGTACCAGGGGAGTACTAGATCTGCTATTGTAAGGCCATACCACGCACTGTGATTAAGAAATACATATTTTCCACCGCCATTGTTGACAAATATCATTAGTAGTATAGAAATACTGAAACAAATAATGTTAATAATGTTGTATCGAAAAAGTATACAAAATTTGGAAGTATATAAATTTACCCCCTAAAAGTATCCACTGATCGAATTCGAGTACTGCACTTTGTGGTCCTAATTACTGGCCTTGGACTTTCAGATTCTTGAAGTGTCTCTAAGTCCTTAAATAGAATATAATATTGTATGTAAATTCAATTAAGAGTGATTTAATTAAATCATTTATACTTACATTTTCTACATTGTCTGGACGAAATACTTTCCTTATTAATATTCTTGCAAAAATTTTTCCAATTTTCCACAAAATTAAGAAAATAAATAACATGAAAAATATAATGATGGCTGCAAAAATAGGAATCTGTCTTAGTTACAAACAGAGTACTCTCCTACGATGTGAAATTTTAACATATACAAAAGACAGCTTACGAAAATAACTATATGTTGGTTGATTTATGGTATAAATGTGCGAGCAGAGATCTTCTCTTGATATGTTCCATCCATAACTACCATGTTCTTTAAATGTGTAAGTTGTGCTGTGAGAAGATACTGTATTTTAATATACATTTCTAATCAATATATTCCATACAGAGCGTATACATCATACACATCATGTATAATAGACTGCAATATGTTGCTTACTGGCAATATTCGTGATCAGCTGCATAATACATATGTAAAGGGTATTTTGTAGTTACTATGACTGAAGTGTTACTATTTGGAGGTAATTTAGCCTCTGGCATACCAATCCCCTACGAACAAAAGTAAATGAAGTTTCAGATTTATAGCAAGAAGTATTTATGGAACATATAACATAGATAATTTTAATGGATACATACCGAGTAAGCCTCCCATATTACTGTATAAAATATTATAGTACGATTGTACATATTTAAAATACTGAAGCATGCTTCGTCTATTCCAAGCCCCTTAAGGCAAGGATTGTCAGCCGTACTGGTTATTTCCAGAGACATGTTGTTCTTGTTGAAGAATTGTCACTAATTACATTTGTGAAGTAGACAACAAACTTTCATTAAACTTTCAACAGCAAAATTCATGAAGCACATCGAATTATCTCTGAAAGGAGGTGTATAGATTGTTAAGGTTAACTTGAACATCAATAATAAGATAAGAATTATTTTTTAACTACAAATAATATTTAAACAATGTACGAATATACCGCATTGAAAAATTTTCAAAAATAATCAAACGAAATTATTTAACAAAAGATAATGTAACTATAACACGGTTTGAAGTGACAAACAAAGTTAATGCTCGATAAACGACCGAAAACTTTCCCGAATGTTGTATACCTGTTATCAACGTAAATTACACAGCGAATATTAGAAACACGTAACTGACACAATTCGTATTTTTTAGCCGTGCGAGGAGAATGTCATTTAATATATGATCCGCGCAATATGATGTCGGCAAACTGTCTGCGACGTAATTCGCGACTAACTGGACAACATCGTACGTTACGAAAACAGAAGAAACTGCGAACTAATCGCGGGCCAACAACATGAAATGGAGCAGACGGTCTGCTGCCCCCGGAATCATTGCAATTTTACATAACCAACACGCGGAACTATACTCACTGGTGCTTGCTGGTGCTTACCGAATGTCACAGTGCAATATGACGTATACAGGAAAAAGTGGTGGGATTCCTGCATTTTTAAACGGTGTTGGTTGATTGGAATAATGCATGCAAACAACCAATACATATACATCGCGAAAGCAGTAAACCTACGCATCGTTCTATGCATACAACTACATCATTCTAATAAATTTGCATGATATTCACACATTTTATATCGTTCATCTCTGTTTCACAGTATTTACACACAATTATTTACATTTTTTTTACTGACAACTCTCCACTACGAAATTTTGCCGCCAAAATGTACGTAAATGTTTTCGGTTCCAGGAATGTTTTGAAAAATATCGCGCAATTCCAAGAATTCACAGGATAGGTAGGTTTGCATACCGTTATCTTCAGTAAATATAGATAATATTAAAATGTGTCCTAAAATATTTAGATACATACTACAAGAGACATCAATCGTCCTTTGAAATTTAATATGCATAATTTTACAATTTATACTTGAATACCATTGTTTGTTTATAGAGGCATATACATATATGTAATAATAATGTAGACTCATTAATAATTCCGCGATACACAATTCTACATAGTTGAAAAGGACAACGACAATAACAGGATGCCCTATTCGTAAATGCGTATGTGTACGACATAGTACACATTCATTCACTTACCAGCTGTGCCTCCATGTATCTATACAGACAGGATGCCTCCAAACTAGTACCAGAAGTGAGGATTAAACGATATCACTGTCAACTACCTGTATTGTGGTCAGAGTTTATCACATTCGAGATAATGATAAATAAACAATGAAAGAAAAGTATCGTTTTCTTAGGCATTTGTTTGTTTATGTAAAACTTGTTGAATATAACCACGTCTTTTCTGCGATCATTTTTAATTTAACCAATTCCCAAAGAACGTATCGATAAATTATTGATTAACACACTATCAATCCATCACTGTCTAATGTGACAGATTTAAATACTAACGTCGATAATTTGCAGTGATATTCGTCAGAATGAAATGATTCACAATTAGAGTAGCATTTCGTTCGATTCGTCTGAAAAAGTACTATCATATTACGAATAAGCGTTTCATTAAACAAAAATAAAGTTAACCATGAAATTTTCCCTACACTTTCATCCCTGCAGAAACCCCCTGAATTACATATCCAGTTTCATATAACTATTATAAATAATACCTATTGCATATTATTAATGAAAAAACAGAGGTATTTGATAAACAATAGTAAACAATAAAGTAATATCTGAACCCTCGTCATATGATTGTCCTACGTAAGTAGTTCACCTCCCCGGTTATCAGTGAAAACCGACCGATTTAATGTAACCGTAGGTTGGTGTATCGACGGTCAAACGTGCTAGGTGACGGACGCGATAAAAATCGTAGGCATGATAATGACTGATAAGCCGTGTACGTGTGCCACGCTGTGGTGCACCAACCGCAGGTTTATCAGCCGAACGATATCTCAAGACAACCACCAATCCGGTGAGAACCGATGTTCGCCCTTCTGTTTCGCCAGATTTTCGTTCAGTCGTTGTAGTCTACTCTATTTGACGAGTAAGTTCTTCCGCGATATGGAGCGATCGTCTTTGCAGAACAAAGACAAAGAGGAGACTGTTACCGAATCGGTACCGATCGCCGATACGGAGAAAGATCCACGGGTAACGATTTTTTAGTATTACGTGATACCGTGACGAAAAAAAAATCGGAAATTCATAAGGTCTGTGCTTTCTGAATGAATCGAAAAATCGTACAGTGATTTCTGATCGTTAAGGAATCTTTGTATACACGATCTATCGTAAGATGTTCTTATTTGTGTTGTATTTACGAGTTCTTATTTGCCTATGTTTCTGAAACAAGCAATAGAATTTTGGAAAAATTATTTTTACCAATGAAGATCAATGGGTGGGTTAAATGTAAAAATCTAGTCATTGCTTTAATAGTGTTTAATCCTTAATTCTTTCTAAATATGCTTGTAAAGATAAATCTACTTCTAGGTGTGAGAAAATCCCTTGAGAGGTAGTGTATGTGTTAGAATATAGATCTTATATCTGAAAAATGCTAGAAAAATCCGTGATATACGTGAGGTGTGCGTGTAAAAAGAGATTATAGTGCTCGGGGAAAGAGTAGTCTCGATTTCCACGTTTAAATTGACGTGCGCTGTTTGATGTTTTGGATCGAATTCGTAGTACCTTTGTAAGTTGTACTAAATTGTGTATGTTATTAATAGTCGTGTCATATGAGCGACCTAAATTGTTTTCGAGCAGAGTGTAAACATCGTAGCTGTGAATATTTAAATGCTCTGCCGTTTTTCCACGTGTCGACGTGCGCGAAAGTCGCGAATTCTGACGGCCCAACTATTTCGTTCTTTATTCCAATCGATCGCGAGTGAAAGTTCTAACGATAGTTATGATTAAATTCTAACTAATGAAAATTACGAAATACTCACACGAGCGCGATGTGTTTTTACTTAACTACAATATAAAATTTATCGAAAAACTGAGTCTCGCGATCGATAGTGATAAAAAATGTCTAAAAGAAAGTGTAACGATCATCTAAAGGTGAATTCATGATAGTCAGACGATATAATCGATATAGAACGTTATGAGTCATCAGCGAGGATAGTGCAATACTTTATTTCTATTTCTGTCAACAAAGTGTTCGATATATATCATCAGTGTGAAATTCAAATAACGAATATACCTATGAGAAATACCAACAATACTTATATTCTAATAGTTTCCTGAAATTCGCCGATTTTCTAGCGAAATTAATATAATTTCGCTCTCCGTTGTTAGAAACTCGCTGAAAAGATAATAAAGCCATTCATAGTCTTATCGATCACTGATAATCATCCATTTAATGCTGATCCGACAGCGCGGTGTCGTGGTTTTAATAAAATCATGTCGCGCTTATTCCTACGATTCACGAGAAAACGAGATACACCTTGTTTCTAGGAAAATCAAGACGACGATGGTTGTTTCATCTCACTGCCACCGGAAAAGACGTCGACCAGCACGAAACGTAGAACGAAATCGGTGATAGATTCAAACGATGCTGCTTTCCTACCACCTGAATTTTCCACACCCGTTAGAAGCAACTCAGAACCGACGGAGAAGGTGAGTCATTCCGTGAATAAAGAATGAAACATGGTTGAAAATATAATAGAACGTATCTACCGAAATTACACGTGGGAAAAATGAAACTTTCTTTCCGGATTGAAGTCTCGTTTTCTCATTTGCAGAGCTCTCCCGACGAAGGTTACTCGGCCGCACCGGAGGTTTCCGACGATAAGGATGAAAAAAAATCGAGAAAACCTGACCAGACTGACGCGCATGCTGTCCGTTATGACGAATCCAGAGGGTAGAAAAATCAGCTACATATTTCGCAACGAAACGATAACTAGATCTATTATTCCAATGTTTTCTTATCAACATTGCAAACGAGTGTGCAACTTACTTACCTTTTGTCTCGAGTTTTTCGTGACGAGACAATGTTTTTCCGTTTTTGTCATCCATTTTACAGAAATGTAAATTAATATTTTTCATTCCACTTATTGTTAATAGTATCGGGACCAATATCACCGTCGCAATGTCCGTTCAAAAGAACAAGATCTGTTACAACATGAACCACAGAAACCGTGGTAAGTGTGTGATATTCAATCACGAAATCTTCGAGACCGGCTACGATAAGCGGCCAGGTTCGACCGCCGACGCGAAGAGGATATACAAGACCTTCAGTGATCTAGGATTCACCGTGGAGACGCACGATAATCTTTCCCATAGCGAGGTCATTAAGAAGATTACCGAACGTACGTGTTTTTATCGCCTGTATCCTGGTTACCAGGGGAAGCTTTTCTACGCGAGCAAAAGAAAAAATAAAATATCTTGGATTAGGGGTCCGAAATTAAAGATAAGGTTTTTACAGTTAGCAAAGAGGATTACAAAGATAGCGACTGTATCTGTGTCTTCGTGCTGACACACGGTCTCAGCAATGACCTGATATCCGCCAAAGACGCTGTCTATAAATCGGATAACATTTGGAAACCATTTACAGCCGATCAGTGTACAACGCTTGCTGGCAAGCCGAAACTCTTCTTCTTCCAAGTAATTTATTCTTTTTTATTAGTGTTGACGTTGGACAAATTAACGATGGTTTTTTCATTTTGTGTAGGCCTGTAGAGGGGATCAACTGGACGGTGGTGTTCTAATGCGACGAAGTTATGGACGAACGGAAACTGACTCTGTCGCAGCTTACAAAATTCCTACCCACGCGGACTTTTTAATCGCTCACAGTACGGTACAAGGTATGGATAATTAACTTGCGTCGCTGATGTACATTTTGATTTAAAAATTTCTTCTAAAGTGAAGTACACTTTTCACCAGGGGGGTGAATAATCGAAATTATTTCATGCATATGGTTTGTTCTGTTTTTTTTGTACGGTTGGTTCACTTTTATAAAAATTTGTCTCTCCGTACCGAATTCAATGGAAATTTGTCAAGTTTTCGAGTAATCGTGGAACAAACATTCGTTCAGACAGACAGACAAATAAAAACTATATTTTGGGTTTTTGATATCGTTAAATAAAAAATCATACCGAAATTTCAGAAAAATGAATGTTGAAAAAATTATTTATTCTATGTATTATTTATCGTATTGATGTTTACAGGTTTTCTTTCGTGGAGACATCCAGAGGAGGGTACGTGGTACATCCAGTGCCTATGCAACGTTATAGATGAATATTGGAAGACTACGGATTTACTGACCATGCTGACGATAACGTCACGCAAGGTCGCCCTAGATTATACCTCCTTCGACGACATTAATCCGGCTAAGCACGAGCAGAAACAAGTACCATCCGTAACCACTATGCTGATTAGAGATATCTTCTTCACACCGAAGGAACAGGAGCATAAAGAGATTACGATATAACAGGAGGATAATAGCGAATAATAAAAATCTCTATGTAATCGTCCGTGCCTATCGACCTACGTTTCCGTAGGTTGTTCCATTGTTACGAAGGTATTCAACGTACATACACACTAACAGTTTCATTCATTTTCTCTCAACTGCCTTTTGAGTGTCAGTTTGGGTCGACGAGAATGATTTCATCGTTATCATGATGTCAATGTACCACCGTTTTAAAATAGCTAATTTATATTAGATTTATAATTTACAAGCGTAACTTAAATGGCTTAACGAAGATTTGTTATACCGATTGAATGTTCCACAGAACTTTGGGACACGTTTTTAATATCTTTTTGGAATACTTAGCGTTCTAGAATTTATGATAAATACAACTACTTTTTGTTTCTTTTTTTTTTATTTCGACACGAATATCTCTACTACTGGCCAAGTGAGAGCTGTGAGACCTGAACAATGTTAATTATGTTATTTTTCTTACATTCGTAGAAAATGTATTTTTATTTAGATAGCTTCCATTAATATTGATTAACTCTTAATAATAATAATTAAGCGTCTGACATACCACGTGATCTTCTTCTCTTTATTTTAGAACAGTATTAAGAAATACAACTAACGTATTCTGTGATTTACGTATTAGCAAGTTAATGAAACAATTTGACTGCTGGAATGTAGAAATTATAGAATGTTGAAAAATCTAGAAAATGTTTTCATCTGGAGTACCGACGAGGGAATACCGTTTCCGCGCGAACACTGCGTGGAAAATCGTTTATTCACCCTCCCCCTCCCCCACTTGTATCAATTTCCCGATCGTGCTCCTTCATCTTGATCTACAATTTTCGTGCTTCCCTGGCTATTCTTTTTCAATCTCGCTTCGCGCAACATTTTTTCCATGAATCTCTCGACCACTTGTTCCCGCTCGATCTCCCATCGGTATTTAATTGGCTCTCAGCTCCGTCCTACTGTCTACGCTTTAAAATGAGAGAAAAAAAAAGCTCGTTAACTTTAAAAACAAGTGATCCCCGGCCGTGCCACCAATTACAGTTCGTTAATCAGTCTCTTTGCAGAAATCGACGAAGTTCGTGGATGCCGCGAATTAAATGTAAAACATGCTTGAGAAATCCTTGGTAATCGTACCGAGGAATTTCCACCGCAATTCAGACCGGTCTCGTGAAGATCGACAATGATCTTCGTCGGTCGGTTTTATTTAAATTGGTCATGTGGGCGTTGAAAATTGGTCCCGCGTAGTCGCCACGTAATTGTCGTGATTACAGCGATATTTCAACCGACGTGTTTTAATACTGCGAATCGATGGAATATTTTAACGCTCTTCAACTATTCCCACAGAATGAATTATAACACAATTTTATATATTATTTTTCAACATAACTTCCTTTGAAATCTTCACTAGGTCCATGGACGGACCGACTTCATCGGTGAATAATAATCCTTACCCTTCTGGTTTTTCATTTTCGAATGATGAATGAATGTTAAGCTTCTTTTCATCAAAAATTTTGTCAAAGCGCATCCGAGGCTCAAAGACCACCCAGCACGATGACGATTTCCGTCATCGTGAAGAGGCTGTTGTGTCAATGGACCAACTATAAAGATTTCAAAGATGATTATACGTTGAATAATAACGTACAAAAAGTTCTTAATAAACTCCTGTATTAAACCACGACATTACAATCCAACCCCGAATACGAACATCCAAGTACAAAACACAAGACGAATTCATTCATCTTGATTCTCTAATTTATATGTCATCGAGTACCTAAAAGAGACTATTTTAATACGACATATTACTTGCAAAGCGGAAAAACCTGTCAGGTGCAAAGCTATTAGACTCTCAGTAACACACCGTACGTACGATATTAGTATCGCGAGTGCGTTTGAAATTGCTCTGCCGAGAAAGAGAGAAAGAGAGAGGGAGAGAGAGAAAAAAAAGAGCTAAAAAGTAGAAAATATGACTTATCATGTATTCCTCCTGTACGCTATTCATACGTATATACATAGTATATCCGTTAAACGATTTCCCTTGACGCAGTGACATACGTCACGTACGATCCTTTACGCGTAAAGCTCGTTGCATTACACCAGGTTGGTATCATGCTAATGGGTGAACGTACGTTCCTCTGTACGTTCCTCTGTACCCGCCGACAACGATAACCAGGGTCATAGTTGAACCCAGTTGAGCACTTCCGGCGTCGCCGAGTATTTGGAAGCTGCGAACGGAGTGGGAGTGATGAGAAGAGGGGGTGGGAGAGGGGGATGATGGTCGCGGTGAAGAAGGCGGGAGAGAGTAGAGGGGTTTTGGCTCTGGCCGCGGAGGGAACCTAAGAGTCAGGAGTTTGCGCGAACAGATCAATACTGCCCCCGCACGTGGAAACGCTTCTCTCTCTGTTTTCTCTCTCTCTCTCTCTGTCTCTCTTTCACTCTGTATCTATCTCTCTCTCTCTCCGTCTCTCTCACGGTCGCCCACACCGTCGTTTCCATGTCTGCGTCTCTTTTTTTCTAAATCATACGTTTATCCGTTCTCCTTGTTGTCTACCTTTGTTTTTCCATTGTCTCCTATCTATCTTTCTTTCTATATATATATATTTTTGTATTTCGCTTTACCGTCTGAGTGCACGTCTTTTTTTTTCGTTCTTTTTCGTCTTCTTTTTTTTCTTTTCTTTTTTCTCTCTCCTAGCTTTTTAATTTCATTCTTGGAACCGCTTTGTGCTTTACGATATCTCGCCTTTGCCCGTGCTCTTCTTTCACTTCGAATCCCCTTTCCCTCCCCCTCCCTACCTCCCCCATCCGTCACCCGATCTGTTCCTTTTTCGCCCTTCCCTCCCTCCCCCTTCCTATTTCACCCCCTGTTGTCCAACCCCCTGATAACTGACACGTCGCTTAATTCCTCTTCCCGTTTTCTCACTTATATTCCTCTTTTCTTGTACCAACACTCTTATCAACGACGGCATTCTGTACCTGGACTTACGGGAAGATCTTTGCGTATGTCTCCCTGTGCATCTTCCGTACCATCCATCTCCTGCCTTCGTCTCTCGCAACACCCTCGGCTAGGTACATACATACATACATACATACGTATGTATGCTCGTCTTTCGGTGTAATACTACTGCCTAGGTTTCGTTTCGCGGTTGTCTTTCTCGGATTCTTTTGTAGTCTCTTTAGCCGTACGTGTTTCTCGCTGTTTGTATTTTATTCTCTTTTCCCCTCCCCACTCCCAGTGTCTTGCTGTCGGCGCTTTGTTTAAAATCTCAACCTGCCGCCTATCATTTTATAAAGGGCTCCTTTTAACTATCCCTCGTATGTATATGTCTTTTAATCGTTGTCTACTTTCCCCGCGTTTCATCTAAATTCAATTTTCTGGCTGTGTATTTCTTATACGGAATCACGTGTACGTATAATTTTCATCGCTTTACGTTCGTGCTTATTCGTATCTCGTAGACTTTCGTTCCGCCGACTTACGATTCCCCTTTATCCGTATCATATCCTTTTCTAATCTCTCTACTTCATCTCTCTGCGCGTTCGCTATTTTTCTTTCCTCTTCTCACGTACTCCCACCCTTTCTTTCTTTCTCTCTCTCTCTCTCTTTTCTCTCTCTATCAGCTTTTATCTGCTCGCATAGAACCACTCTCTATCGCGTACTTGCCTGTCCTCTTTCATCTTTCTACGCGTTCGCTATTTCATCCGTCTCTCCGTCTCTACACTCCCACGAAAAACTTCTTCTTCTATCCATCCCTACTGTATCTATCCCCCCCTTGGTCTTTCTACTCTCATCCTCCACTGTATTCACCATCACCCTCTCCCCCTTCCCCCAGTTCG
Source organism: Mimumesa dahlbomi (assembly GCA_917499265.3). NCBI lineage: Eukaryota > Metazoa > Arthropoda > Insecta > Hymenoptera > Crabronidae > Mimumesa > Mimumesa dahlbomi. The sequence goes on along the minus strand of OU824116.1, from coordinate 5,901,200 downwards.
TGTTCTTTCTCTCCACACACAACTACTATCTCTATCACATTCACCCCTTGGTCCTTCCATTTTCATCTTTCTCCACTTCTCTCACCCTTCTCTCTCTCTCTCTCTCTCTCTCTCTCTCTTTCCCCTCTTAATACCCCTCCATGTTTCGTTCGTGGATTCCGCCTCTCCTCGCGTACTATTTCCCTCTATTTTCATCCCGACCACCCCCGGTCTCTCACCTTTTCCTACTCGTTCATTCTTTCTCTCTTTCTCTCTCTTGTTTCTACCATCCCTCTCCTTCTCTCTCTCTCTTTCTCTCTTCTCTCTATCTTCGTCCCTCTCTCAACGACCCCCTGGCAAGGTGGCGGTCCAGCGCGGAGCGTGTCAGCGTGCGGGATGCTGAGTCGGTGGAGATTCAGTCGTACGCCTGGCTCCCTTCTGTCGACGGCGGTTCGTCGTCGTCGTCGTCGTCGTCGTCGTCGTAGTTGTTAAAAGCGTCCGCGTGCCGCGAGAGCAGCCAATCTGTCAGCTCGCTCTCGTACAGTGTCCGGGTTTTCTCTCTCGCTCTTTCTCTCTCTCTCTCTTTCTCGTTTCGAGTTCCTGCCGGAAATCGAAGCGAGGCCGGCATGGGGATTTTCACGTGAGAGGCGTGTACCGGGGTAAGTCGCCATCGTTACCCTTCTTCCGCACTTGAACCTCGAGTTTCCGCGGATTTCGTGGCATTCGACCCCGACGTGGATCAAACCGAAACCATAAGCGATCTATCTTTTTAAGACTTGCACGAATACATAGACACCGTCGTCGTGGAGACTTTAACGATACATACACTCGTGTGACAGGTCGGAACTTGGGCTTTTGTCTCGATGTTCGAGATCTGTGTGTTATGTAAGCCGGAAAGTGTTAGTTAAGAAAGTACGATTGGATTTGATTAGTGTTACATTGGTTTAGGGTGCGTTACGATGGGTCTTGATCGGTGTATATACGTGAGACGCGTTGTATTGTTGTTGGAAAGTATAGTAAACGTTTGATAGTGAGGATTTAGAGGAGCGAGGAATTGTTATTGAATCTGATTACTAGTATATATATTATTAGATTTTTGATTGTCTACGTTGATGGGTGAATAATTTTAATTACAAAGATTTAAATCAATTTTGTTCGTATAAGAGAAATGTATAAATAATATCATACGTTGTAATTAGCGAATTTCTTTTCTTCCACGACGATTGAGTTTTGTTAATAGCGGGTCGCGTTAAAAACTTTTTCCGCACAATGGGCGTAAATATGTCGAGTCTCCGGAGAAGTGCCTTATAACGCGGGGCAACAAATCTTTCTCTCACGATTTTCTCCTCTCTCTCCCTCGTTTCTCTCTTTATCCGCGTCCCTTAACCGTTAACAACACCGTCAAACACCGGCAATTGAGGATATCCGACTCTGAAAAATGTTAAATAATTGACCAGCCTCCGAGCGAATTTTCTTCCGAAGAAACTAAAGCCGTTCGCGGTTCTTAAACTTATTTTTTCCGCCGAGCCATTTAATCCTGACTAGCACTGTTTTTATTTTTTTTGTATTTCCCCAGTCTCCTCGGAGAGTGGCTCGCGGTCTACAGAATTTGAAACGCCTTTCATTCGCTTTAATTCACCTGTGTTTCCTACAATTTCATAACGAACCGCCGCTATTTATCCGTATTTCTCGTTTCCCCGTTGACGTTTTGTTTCGTTTTTGGCTGTGCCTTATTAATATATTCGTGATACTGTAGTAATTAGGAAATTCTGATGCCTTTTCACTGTAATTATTCGTATACCGGGGAAATTAAACATACATTACCGTACTTACACTATTTAAGCAATTTCCCGACAAATAGATTTATTGATTATCGGTTCTAGGTATTTAGACATGTATAGGTTTAATGAAATGTTTTCGAACGGTCTGTATATGTAAATAGCACAGCTACTAGTTTTAATTGGCTTCATCCAGCGAGAGCCAAGGGACAGAGAGAATACGAGAGAGAGAGAAAGGGATGAAGAACGCAAACGAGAAAACGCAGTGAAACGACAGATAAAAAATACAGAGAAACTGTCGTAAAATACACCGTGTAAATTTATATCTCTCATCGATTCGTTCAGCTTCACTTTGCAAAAACAAACATTCCTATATTTCTCAGATGGATGCATCGCATTTATTAAAAAAAAATACTCATAAACCATACTAAAAAAACACACACACACACACTATATCAATGTAGCATATCGAACATCTATACAACCGATGTTTATTTTCATTAAACCGAAACGAAAACAAATTATCAAAATTAGTAAACTTTCAATTAACGAACGCATATGTATATAATTTTTATTTCCGTAAATATCTGAATTTATCCAATACCAATGGCGATTCCTGTGGGTCACTTTTATTTCACTTAGCACGTTCAAACACCGTGAAAACGATCGCGTAGTGGTCTTAACACGGTTTCCCTGAGAAATAAGTTCTGTCAGGGCGGCCGTACCTATACGTGGTCTGATTTCTCGTCCACGTCGGTTTTTCAGATACCCGAAAGAGCGGTTTCGAACGAAATTAATAATGCCGAGCGAGAGGAGCTCACAGGATCGGCTGAACTTTACGTGAGTACATGGCTGCTCGGGTCATGACCCGACGACCCATCCTGTCCGATATCTGGGGCACACTTGAATTTTAATCCACGTTGCAATTGCCGTCGCGGTCGATTAGCTCTTCCACGGTTTGCCGGACGAGTTTACCGAGCTTTAACTTTTGCTTTGCCCTCGAGCGAATTGCGATGTTGCCTGCTATCGCAAACATATATGTGTATGTATATGTATATGTATGTATCCACTGGAACGGTTTATTACTGGCGAATTTTACCCGGGTGATTGTTGAATTGATTAGCATGGATAGATGAAAATGTTTGACAGGTAAACAGAATCAACGGTAGAGATCATTTCCACGGAAATCTGTTCTATACGTTTTTGTGAGACGAATAATTCGTAGAGAAATATTAAAATTTGTATTTATTCGTAAAAATGAAAGAAATGTAAATTGTATCTTTCATAGATCATTATTGTCATGTATTGTCTCATGGTATAGTTATGCATAGTAAACTGTACGAAATTCGATCGTATAACAAGTGTTATCGGGTATGAAAACATTTGTCTATTTACATTATTCTTACAATATCGTTGTTCCCGGGGCGATGCTTCATTTGCATAACCGCTTGACGGCGCTTCTGAATTTCTCTCGCGGTAATGAAATTAACGTGAAAGAGGCTACGCGAAAAACAAAAGAAAAAGTGTATCCCCGGCTTTCCCGGAACGTCGTCGTTTACATTTTAACATGTTCCAAATGCATGCTATATATACCGCATCCATTCCGTAATGCGTTTCTATTGAATCCGTTATGTGTACCTACGTTGAAAATCATCATCATCTATCTCTTTACGTTTCAAAATCACCGTGAAACGACTCACAGTGATTTTTCTCCGTATTTCGTTTTCGCGTAAACCACCGTCGATCGTTTTAAGGACCGTCAAGAGAAAGAGAGATTTCGTGCGAATCGGTCGTTTGCCCGTTTCGTTCTATTCGCGAGTCTCTTGAATAGGAGAACAATTAGTGTATTACAACCGTTTCAGACGAGCGTTCCGACGATAGTGATGCACGGGAACCGGAAAATTAGTGTCGAATAGAGATTCCAGCGATGAATGCGAACCGTCTTTGTCAGTAGACAGCCGGCTGCACCGCTGTTACCCTTTACACGGTTCGTCGGATAAACACACATTGCAATTAGCATCTAATATCGTTAACCCCCTTTTCGCTAACCGATGATTCATCTTCACCGAAAAAAGAAGAAAGAAAAAAACGGTTATTCCACGGTTATTGTAGAAAACCAACGCTCGTTAACGCTTATAATTTTGCGACCGTTTGTCAATGCTGTTTACCACCGGCTTGCTTCCTTTCATATTAATGTACATTTTTCTTTTTTTTTTCTTTTTTTAAGATATTTATAATTAGAGGGATCGTTATAATTCCGGTGTCCCTTTTCGAGGAGGCGACGCGTTAACGTTGAAATCGTCAAGTTGCAGGGGATTACACGATTATCCCAAAAGAGGACGAACATAAAAGCACAACGATGGGCGTATACGTGATAGGGGTGGCTGGCGTGATCGTGTTTTACGTGGCGGTGTTAGGTGTCGGCGTTTGGGCGGCCACTGTCAAGAAGAAGAAATCTCGACAGGGACAGGATGACATGATTTTAGCAAATCGTGGCCTCGGTCCTCTTCTCGGTGTGTTCACGCTGATCGGTAAGTTTGTTTCAACGAATTTTTCACTATTTTATCATCTATTTTTATAATACATATTTTTATAAACGAATCGATCGTAAGATCGTTCGATTTTTTATTCTACTTGAAAACGATCGAACACATATCATCGACGAAGAAACGAAAGAGATAACAGGAAAAGAAAAAGAGAAAAAAAAACTAATCTCCACGTGGAATTACGTGTCATTGTATCAAGGGTATAATGGATCGTAGCACTTGCGCCGGAAGTCGTACGTTAATTTCCGAGACTCCGACGAGATAAGCTACTACTTCGCTCGTTCGATAATCACGTTTGCCGTGGAATCCATCGAATCGTCGATTGTAAAGCGGAATACACTTAAAACGAAACCAACGATCCACCGACCGATTTTCCTCCCTCCTTTTCCCATCGTCCTTTGTCTCTTTTATTTTATTCGACCGCGTACACGTAATGGTTTATCAGGAATGATAGTAGGACACTAGGGAATCCCGCTTTGTTAGCGCGTCAATCGCATTTCTCACTCGACCGTTCTCCATACGGACAGCATTATCCATAGTTCCCATTTTCTTTCTTTTTTTCTTTCTTTTCTCTCTCTTTTTTTTTTGTCAGGTTTATTCTACTCGCTTATTATACGCTTTCATTCTGTTCCGACGGACATACATACATACTTCTCTCATCTTACGTTCACGTTGGTCTATTTTCCGCGGTAAAAATCATTTTGCATCCTCCATTACCTTAATGAACACACCGGCGGCGGTAAATATGACTTGGAAAATGCGGTGGCAAGAGCGTATCCGTTCTTTATTCGCCCGGGCTGGCTGTCCTTCTCTCCTGTGGACTGAATGAAAAACGGGTTGGAAAGGGTGGCAAAGGTATACGCTTCGCCGTTTATTCACGGCACAACATTCGGTCAGCATTTTCACTGGGTATTTAAGCCACGGAGAAAAAAGTTCGGGTCGTCGGACTGCCGGGTGGTGCGTAAAAGACACCTTTTTTTCTGCTTTTTTCTGTTTTTTTTTTCTGTTCTTCTCTCTCTCTCTTTTTTTTGTAGAACGCGACACATCAAAGTGCGCGACGTCTTTTACGATGATTTCATAAGAGCCATACTTATCGTGACCGTGTCTTATACCCTTTCCACCAGGGTACGCTCCGTTTCGTTTGTAAATATTACGAGTACTATTTTTTGTGATTTTCTTTAATGATACATTTTTAATTGCAATTTAAGAATAAAAACACACACTCTCCACTTCGTGGTAAGTCTACAGGGTATAAAGAAAAAACACACACATACATATACACACAAAGGTGCGGTACATTCAGCCGAGATTTCGTTACTTGAAAATCTCACGAAGTGGACGTTATTCCAGACGCAAGAATCTCTCGTTTGAATGTAATTTATTTCACAAAGTACGCGTGCTCGACCGACCGTCCGAACCTTACGGGAAACTTATTTCGAACATTAACATGTCTTTTTTTTTTCGTTGTCCTTTAAATTCCAGAGGTATCACGTCGATGTCGATCAAACGACGCGTGCGATGCACAAAGTCTTTTTTTTTTTGTTCACCGTCCCCCGTAACATTTTCTCTCGAAAGAGCGATTTTTCGCTTAATCGAAGGATTAATTGAAAACTTACTTTTCATGCGAAGCTACGTGGGTCGGAGGTGCCTTCGTGAACGGAACCGCCGAAGCTATGTTTACAAGAGGATTGGCCTGGTGTCAAGTGCCCATTGGTTACAGCCTCAGTCTGCTATTCGGTACGCGAACTTTAAAAAAAAAAAAAAAACCGTGTTCACCATCCGGGTGTAACCTTAACCCTTTGGCTGCCACGCATAACGTATATCGTAGATCGATCACAGGTATCCTTGTGTTAAAATTGCCACGGCCGAGGACATCGGTCACTTTGTAAATTTATCCATACCGCCATGTTACCTTCTATCGCGACGATAAAAAGTCTATCATCCCTTTTTCCAACGTATTGTTCATCGTAATCACGTTAATTAACACGGGAAAAAAACAACATTTCCACGTGGATATATTTATTGCGGGATAATGTTGACGCGCAACAACAAGCTTGTTGTACGGCTCTGTATACTGTTCTTGGCTCATGAATGATATCCCCTTTCATAACACACTACGGTTGACATTTTAAACATGCTTTACAGCACTAAAAAGAGCAGCCCGACACCGTACTTGTTGTATGCACAGCATCGGCATTCAAACGCCAGGAATAGCGAAATAAATATAGACACCGGAAATCTCGAAAGGCTAATAATCGTCGGTGTACGTTATTATCAGTGTTACAACATCGAACTAACGAATTAATACATGTACAATATAACAATACAGACGTTTCATCGTGTGTAGTGATACCGCTAAACTCGAATCGCAATTAAATTCAATCACATTTCCCAAATCTATTATCGATTCACCATTTTCATTCCCTTTATGGAAATATCATTTTTACATGAAATAATCGCAGTCAAAGGGTTTCCATTTATTTGTCGATATTTTCCTGATTTTATCGACTGTATTCACAGGCGCGGCACTTTTCGTAAGGCCCATGAGAAAGGCCCAGCACGTGACCATGTTAGACCCTTTCCAAGAGAGATACGGGGCCGGTGTGGGTGGTTTGCTCTTTCTTCCGGCCCTTTGCGGCGATTTGTTTTGGTGCGGTGCCGTCCTGAGGGCCCTTGGTAGCTCGTTGGCCGTGGTGGCCGGCGTCGATCCGAATATAAGTGTCTGTGCTTCCGCACTTTTGGCAGCTATGTAAGTGGAACACTTCGAAAATACGCGCGGGAACGATACACGAAGTTTATTTCTTCGTAAATAAATATCATAAATAAATAAATAAATTATCATGACTTATTTCCGTAAAATAGAATACCTAATAATCTCATCCCATGGACCAAACTTGTCAACTATGGTCCCATAATACTTGACACTTTTTTCCTTTTTTCTTGGGCCATATTACTGGATATGTTTCTTTAAAATTAATTTTTCGACAAAAAAGTTAGTATATTTTTATTTAAGAGTAGTTTAAAAAAATATTGAAATTGAGCCATATATTTTGATAATTAACCGCCACGGAACGAAAACTATCAAGTATTAAGTACGGGACAGAGGAAGTATTACATAACTTTTCACCCTAGAACCTTATAATTAAATCTCGACTCGCATATCTCATGTTCCCACAAACAAATTCGTGTATCGTTCGCTAATGACAAGTGTCACCAAACCAATTACTCGATTACAGATACACGGTGTTCGGAGGGTTGTACTCGGTCGCGTGTACGGACGCTTTGCAATTAGCTTGTATCATAATAGGCTTAGGGATAGCCGCCCCGTTCTCCATCTTTCATCCCGCGGTCTCCTTCGAGAGGAATCTATCGACGCACGATTGGCTCGGGGAAATAAAGAACGAAGATCTCGGCGTATGGGTGGACGGGATGCTGTTGTTGGTGTTCGGTGGGATACCTTGGCAGGTAATTAAAATTTCTCCTATAAAGAGACATCGATCGTGGATTACAAAAGACGGACACACGGAAACGACCAGTGTGTATGTACTTGTGTTCGCTTGCACAGGGATACTTTCAACGAATCTTAAGTATACGGAGCACAACGGTGGCGACGACGCTGTCGATAGCGTCGATGTTCGGTTGCATGATCCTCGCGGTGCCGTCGGCGTTAATTGGCGTCGTTGCACGTGCGACAGATTGGTCGTTGGTCGAAGGGTTCAACAAGAGTATATCTACGGACGATGGAAACGCAGCGTTGCCTATGGTCCTTAGATATCTGACACCCGAATGGGTATCTTTCGTGGGTATGTTAATATTTTTTTAGAAAGAGAAAAAAACAATAATATTATTTTATAGAGAAAACAATATTAAAATTAAATAAATTAAAACGATAATATTATTCGATTTGTTTTGCGATAAAAAATTCATGTATAATTATAATTAATATAATTCTGTTTTAATTATTTAATGAATAGGTTTGGGAGCGATTTCAGCGGCGGTAATGTCATCGGCAGATTCAAGTATACTAGCAAGTAGTTCGATGTTCTCGCGAAACGTCTACAGACTAACGTTAAGACCAAAGGTGAGCGTTCAGCGGGATCAATCGAGGTAAAAAGAATTCGACAAATAGTGTCTCTATTTCTTGTCACGTTCCAGGCATCCGACAGAGAATTGAATTGGATTCTCCGAATCTCCGTAATCGTTGTTTCCGCGCTGTCGACCGCGGTGGCGCTTACAGTGGATAGCGTTTATTATCTGTCGTAAGTAACGCCGGATTCGATATCGCGTTTTAACGATCGTGCTTCAGAGATTTCTGGCGGGTTAATTAGAACGGCAATTAACCTGGATAGCGTATATATATATTTTGATTTGTGTGTGTGTGTGTGTGTGTTTTTTTCTTTTTTCAGATACTTGTGCTCCGACCTCGTTTACGTGGTACTTTTTCCCCAATTATTAACGGTCGTTCATTGGCCCTCATTGGTCGATACGTATGGATGCCTTGCCGGATATTTCGTCGCTGTTGTTTTGCGGCTTTGCGGTAAAGATATTTTTAGTTTAACGTTCTTTCGTATCATTCTATTTTCAATTTGTTAGAAATACTACTTTGAATACTATACGTAAATACTTACGTGTTCCGTGGAAAAGTTACGGGACACCCGAGGATTCGATTAAAAATTATCTTTAAATATATCACAATTTAATTTAGACTTCAAAATACGAATAACTCTGAGATTTCTACGATATTAGATAGCTGTGAGACAAAGTATCGTTTGCGTTTCGAAGCTTTTTGGAGCACGGACATTTTTTCTAAGCTTTGAAATTCCACTCTTTGGAACGTCCGTCGCGCAGAAATTTATAACGAGGTGTTACGTTCACTATTTAAAGAGGTTACTCTTCTCAAGCGACCACCGAATCCGTGTCAAGTCCGTAACTTGCGAACTAAGTTCGATGTTAGAATATCGCGTGGTAATTCCTGTGATATTTTCATCTTTCAGGAGGAGAGAAAGGTTTGGGTATACCGCCGTTGATCGAGTATCCTTTCTACGATACGGAGACACAGACACAGAAATTCCCCTTTCGCACGGCCGCGATGATAACGGCCCTTTTCACCCAACTGATCACAAGTTTCTTTACAAGGAACCTCCTTGGAAAGGGATACTTCCCGCGATGTTGTGACGTTCTCAGCGTTTACTCGCCTGGGAAATCAAAGGACCAATCCGGGGTCGTGCAAAGTAGCTCCGGAGCTGCATTGATGGATTCCTCATCAGTAAATGTAATTTCTTTTTCACAACTTATCGTACAGCATCTCATGGATCGCATGTTAACAACCTCAAAGTTTACTGCCTCTATTTCTCTAATGAGCCACATATGTATATGTATATAATCATGAAATTAAAATTTCTATATACATATAATAAATGTATACGTATAATGTTATATATATATAACTGTATACATATAATGTTATATATATATAATCTGTATACATATAATGTTATATACATATATTCTGTATACATACAATGTGTATATATAATGTTATATGTATATACATATATCACACAATCAAAACATATAAAATCCGGTCAACACAGCCATTAAAATTTCCTCACAAATAATTCCATTGACTCTCCCATCACCCATAAATTTCTTTCCTTCAGAAATCAACATCAGGTATAGACTCCTGCGACGGCATCGGTACCGGGAACTACGACGACGAGAGGACGACCTGCAACTCCGTCGAGGACATGACGATCCGCGGGGAGGCCGGTGGCATGCAGATGGACACCTACGACAAAGAAATGAAAGCCAACAACATCGGGAACGCTGTGCAAAAAGCGAATCAGAGTTTGCAACACTTACAAAGCCTGCGGAACTCGGTACATACGGGAACTCTAAGTGGTCGACACACACCAACGCCCAATCAGTACGTCGCTATGCAAAACAACGAGGTGTGCAGGGGTCAAATACTCGGTGTACGGAACCTACGTGGCTCCATGGGCCAGATGTTGATGCCCACCGAGAGGCCTACGGTCCCCGTCGGCAACGTCCCGACGATCCCGACGAATCCGACGATGACGACCCCGATGACACCCGGGCCACATTATGCTAAATTAAATGCCGACACCTCGTTGCCGGAGAAAACGAGGGAAAACGAACGAATCAGCATCGTCGACAGAAGTAACATGGAGTTTCAGAGTGCTCAGGACAGTATGCTGACGACGATCGGTGTGAAAAAAAATGTGAAGGGTGTGAAGTTGGTGGGTATGGAGGGTGGGACATTGAGAAGGCCGTCGTTACAGGTGAGCGATCATGACGCGACGTCATTGTAAATTAAATATTCGCGATTACGCGAATGTTGCATAAGTAGTGGTTGTTTTATTTTTTTATATAATTTATGTTATATTTTATTTGTAATTTGTATCCTTGGTTTAATTAAACGTTATGAAAGCTTCCGTTGAGTTGTTTAATTTTCGTTTGTCGCGTTCGAACATTCCGTCTTGATTTCATCCATAATTTGTCTGATTTATTTTTTCTTTAGAAATGACGAGGAACAGGATTCTTCTTCAGTTTTTTTGGCTGTCGTTTTTAGAATATTTTTGAGATATCGAACTGCGACGATGAAAATTGCTGTTGATCAAGAAATAAAAAGTAAATTGAGAATCTCGACGTAGAGTTTCAAGTATTATTCGAATTTCAAAGTGGCAGGTCGATATCTCAAGAGTTGCGTATACGACAGCGAAAAAAAAGCTGTAAAAAAAATCTGTATCTTTTGCCCGCCATTCACACAATTTTAGTGATTCCAACTTGAGACAGATAGGAGTGACGTTCGGGAGACCGTTTACTGACCCACGATTAAGTACTGTAATTATTCTTATGATTTATACGTGTGTTTTATTAATTAACTTTATTATTCGGTAGTGCAACACGTTTATCGAGAAGCAGCTTAATAATCGTACAAGTCGGATAAAAATTCTTAAGTTACTTCACGATTTATCTGTACCGCATGTATACATTTACAAGGACCCGCAAAAATGCTTTTTTTATGGGGTACGTGGTGTGCATGGGTAGTTAGACCTAACATACCTAACCAGACCAACCTAACCCGGACCTAACCCGAACCAAACTCACATGTAACATATCTAATTACCTAACCAGACCTAACCAGACCCCATACCCCACAGTGAAGTAATTCTTACGGTTCCCTGTACAATATTTCTCTTACCCAGTGAACGTGATATTTGTACAAAGAATAGTTGAGTGTAAAAAAAAAAAGGAAAATTCGATGTCACGTGTCCGTAGGGCACATTCTCGCCGACACCGTCGGTGGAGCTTGTTCACATTTTGGATAGGAGACAGAGCAGTGGTTCCTACGGTCCGGGATCTCTGTCTCCTGTTCCTATGGGAATAGAGGCATGCAAGACTCATGGTACAGCGTTAGAGGGCCAAGTGGGAAACGAGCATTGCAGAATTAAGAGGGGCATTGTCAGGCATCACAGGTATCTATAATACACAACGTAATAGACGAGGAAAGACTTTCAGCCCATGAAATGTTAGTTTAGTGGTCAATTATATGTTTACCCACTGTTACACAGGGTAACAATTAAAATTCACACATTCATTTGGTGTACCTTGTTATAGATTACGTTGTCTCGTTGATAATGAAATATTTCTAAATTGAAATTTAATAAACTCGATTATTGAGAGTTAAACAAAGTTTCACATTCATAAGTAATTTGACTAACAGATCAGCCGTGAGTCAGTAAATTGCTTCATCAGTCTGTATTATTTTAAGAAACGGTACACGTCGAAAACATCGATAAGCACGTATAATTCTGCAGATAATTAACGAATTTTTAGTAGAGTTCATCTTGGAAAATGTAATAGTAAATACACAGTGGTTAAACAAATAAAAAGTGCTACATATTTCGCATATCTCGTTTCATCGTTAGATCGTCACTATCTTATCTTTAAAAATTGTCTCATTAACACAATTATCCATATATTTCCTATACACATAAAAATTCACAATATCAAATATTTCTTTATCATCCATTATACATGTACATACCTATACTATAATATATACAAAATCAATACTTGACGCTTTCTTTAGTCAGCGATCGCGGTCGGGGATCGAAATCTAGAGATCGGTAAACGCTGGATCCACGATCGATCCCTCCGTTTTTATTTCCCAACGTTTGCGCAGTTTCAACGACACGGGGGACCGTGCCCTAACCACATTGGCCAGACAACCGACGTATCCGTCGATGCCGCTGCGTCCGGAGGACTGTCGCATGACCCTGGTGAAAAAGGACAAAAGGACATCGACCATCGCGCGACACTCGTCGGTGACGAACGAGAAAGAGCTCGGCGGTTGCACGACCGGCCTGGTTGTATGCAGTCCCACGTACAACATGTACAACTCGGCTGTAAAGAACGCCAACTATTTTGTAACGGACGACGAAGCAGTTAGCAGATTCTAAAGGAAGCAAGGAAGCGGTTCAAGGACCACGAAGTAAGGACAATCGAATACCCCCGCCTCGTCGGTTTGCGAGTCCGATATGCAAATTTTTTCTCTCGTCTAACTTACACCACTGCCCGATTTTCACGTATTTTTTTCATTTTTTCTTTTTGGTATTTTCTATCTATTGATGAATATAGGATATTTTCTTGAAGAATTTGACCAACCGGGAATTCCCACTGATTGTTCGAATAGGATACGTGAAATTAAGGAGTATTTTATTCGAATCTGTGAGAATTTGATGAATATCGTGATCTCTTTAATAACTGTTTTATATTTGATTTTTTTTTTTGAAGTTTAAGTATAATGTGTAGGGAAAACTAATTGATACAATTTACAGCTAACTGCTTGAAAATCTATGATTAAGGTAAAATATAAGAGTCTAGTTGGAAGGTGCTGCTCACGAGTTCGTAGGGAAATATAGTGATCGTGGTATGTACGTACACACACACACGCAACACACACACACCAAGCAATGAAGCCCTTCCGTTTAAGGTTTAGCTAGTAAATTCTCGACACTCACTACTTATAGATCATTCGCGATGCATGAAACTCGTGACTCTCACGATTCTCGGTTTCGTTGTTGTACATTAAGAAAAAGAAAAAAGTTCTCCAAAAGATGACTTTCGGAGCGTTTTGCTCGCGTGCGTACATTTTGAATACACACCACGTCCATTTGCATAATACAGTAAACCCCCGCTTAACGCGGTACTGTTACAACGCGTTTTCATATAACGCGATTTCATGTCCCTCGTATAACACGTGTTTTCCCCCATATAACGCGGGGATTAGGTTAGGTTATATTTCTGTACTGTGAAATTTATAATCAATTTCGCGTACGTTTGCACATTGTGTCAATGGCGTTCTTATAAAATTTGTGACAATGCAGATTTTTAAGAAATTAAAAATTACAAAACAGTTAAATAATGTTAAATTTTTAGCGAATAAACATGTAACATAACTATTTTTGGAATTATGTAATTTTTTTGAAATTAACTGTTTTTAGTTACATATGTATGAGTTTTTTATTTAAAATATTCTTAGTTTGATTTTAATAAAATGCCCATATTTAGTTTTTCCTTAATATTCGATTTACTTGAATCATTTGTACATAACGCGTTATACGGGGTCATAAAGCGCGTTATACGAGAATACTCATACAACGCGTTTTCCTATAACGCGGAACGGACCTACCGCGTTAAGCGGGGGTTTACTGTACTTTCACCGGTTGAATTCGCTCGGCAACGCAATTAATGCATTCACTGCCGATTTAAAGTCGCGAGTGGTGTATTTAATAATACACGTCGCAACGGTGCATTTAGGTGTACTTATTCTAATGGTGTTTCCACAGAGCGTGGCAGTGAATCTGTTGAAATAGAACGGGAATTTTTACGAAATCGATCGCGTTCTCGAGGAGACTAACTTTTCACTCGACGAGTGTGTATCTCGCGAACGAATGTCTGTCGCATATTTCTATAACCAACGAGATGCTGGAGTCGTATTCCTTTCGAATCTCACTGGAACGTCGTCTGATCGATTTTCATGTGATTTAAGTTCAGGATAATTATATTTGAATATTTCCCCTGGTATTTTGAACACTTATTTCCGCACTTTGGTAATTCGGACGCCAAGATATTTTTGGGTTTTGATATCAATTGGGATTAATTTAATTACAGAGTAATTATTTAGAAAATTCTATATAAAATATTTGAGTGACATTTTATTAATTCGTTTCTTCCGTTTTGTACAATGAAATTCAGTGTTTGATTATAGTGATTATAGTTCGATCGATGATGAGAATCAGTGATTTTAAAAGAATACGTTCTACATCGTCGTCTTTTCTAGTCATTAGCGTACCCCTCTTCAGACTGACCCAAAGCGGAACCAATAATTAGTTCGAAAGGTAATTAGTTTTGTACAAATTACGAGCGGACGTCATCTTTTGCATGAGTCTGTGTAGATAGAAGACGATCGACGGGAAGATGATCGATGATTTTTGGCCAGTCCGTCGCGCGATTAATTAACACACGCGTGTCTATAAAGTCTTTTAGGAACACTAAGTATTAGATAATTATCTACGAAGTATTACGTGATTAGCCGATAAAAATACCTAAGGATGGCGCACGCGTATACCACTTCCGGTGTCCAAGTAAAAAGAAGTAATAATATGTACGAATTGGTACGCGTAGACGCGAAGATAGAGGCAGCAGCGTGAACTTCGCTATTCGAAACATTTTATTTTTTTTCATTTTTTCATTCAAAAAACAACAATGATTTACTCAAGAAATTTATTCAATTTTTAAAGTGTCTATCGGATTTTTTTGTACGTTTTTGTTTCACAGATCAACGTATACAAATACTATTTCCATGTTTGAGCTCTGGAATACAGAAATTAGATTCTTTTTTCGGCAGAAAATTTGCATTAAATTATGTTTCTTTATTAACGTATCATTGAGATTACCGAAGATTAAGCTGCTGGATATAGTACGTCCAATGTATTACGTGCAAATTTATGATATTCCGACGACAAAATACGATATTTTTCCACCGATAATACATTAGTGCTGTAGGATTACTGTAAACGTAGGATGCGGAGGTCCCTAAATTAATCGGTGTAACGATAGTCGTCACCTCCGTCAGCTCAATGCGACATAACAAAAAAAAGAAGAAGAAAAGAATTAGAATAAACGAATACATCCGTTTCCCATCCTTGCACAATCCACTCCTAACATCCTTTCTAAACACATTGTATACAAAAGAAACCATTAACATTCCGTATCTTCATTTTCTCAAAATAAATGAATACCTTCCTGAATTTCACGTTGAAATTAAAACTAGGAAAGTATGTCAATGATATTTTTACCAAACTGTTAAAGAATTTATTTAACAATCTTCGAAATATTCTTACTGTGCTACATAGTTCGTGTGATCTATACAGATGATCAAATTAACATATATTAATTTATAATTACTTTACAGTCTGAAAAAAGTTTGAGAAAATTGGAAAGTCTTTCCCAAAAATTTCCTTGTCCTGTCTTCTCCCTTTGTACACTCGAACGTGTCCCTTACGTCCGCAGGGACATCGATTTTCCCGTACTTTTGTAAGAACGATAAATATAACGAAATCTTAAGCGCGAGATAAACGTCGATGACCTATATCAGTATTACTAAAATCTACAGAAAAAGGAATCGAGACTTAGCTATCGATTCCTGGAGGATAGCCTCGTGAAGGACCGAACGGTCTCTTCGTAGTGATAATTTAATCGTTAAGGTAGTATTATTTATAGTGAGAACGTTCGCGCTATGTATTTGCAATTATATCGCAAAGTCAATTACGTTACATTTCCAGCGTAGAAATCGATTCGAATTGTCAAGAGTATAAGTCTCGAATGGTTAGAATTGAAAATAGAAACGGTAGACAGTTTCATTTTTCTTTTCTTTTTTTGAACGAAACAATGAAAGTGTCGATAACAATTGTAACAATAGAGGAACATTATTGCACAAATAGAAATGTCGATAGAGTTAGAAACGTTCGCCTCGAATGCAAGGTATGTTCGTATGTTCGATTCTCAAATACATAGACGCGACCGTGTTAGCTTTTGTAACAAGTAAAATCCCGATACTATATACCTTCACACATGTATTACGTACATGCATACATACATTACTAGGCTATAATGGATACGAGAAACTTTCGTTTTTCGAATGAAAACACAATCGACAATTGTGTTACGTGAATTACGTGCCAAAGCATAGGATAAAAGGAAAAATGTATTATACGCTCGTGATATTGGATGCTACACGGCGAAACGGGATTATTAAAATCGTTTGCCTGATCAGCGTTCGATAGACGAGCTATTATGTAGGCTTGCCTTACCTTAAGGACCGTTCATTATAATAAGAAGTTCGAATTCAATACCTTGCTGGACGGAATCCAAAGGTATTTTTCACTGAATTTATTTCATACGTGATATAACATACTATCTACTACATTCCACAAAAGTATTATTCCACCAATATTACGAAATTTTATTGGCACTAAGAGTTAATTTGAAATTACACGTTTTAAGAAAATGAAAATGCCATTAGTTTATTAATTATATGAAAATCAATTTATTTCGCGGACTGTAATAATTTCGAATCGAAAGAATAGTTTCTATCTTTTCGGATTTTGTTTAAAATCTCACAATGAAGTCAGCTAAATAAATATGTGTAATTTCATTTAATTAAAACTGACTGGTCAATTAAAGTTGTTACCTGTTCGGTAATGTAATATTCTTGAATACTTTGCCGAAATCTGTTTGACAAGAAATTTAGAAACATACCTCTCGTCCGCTGGCAAGGATTTTGATATATGTATAAAGTTCAACACTTCATCAAGCCCGAAGGTATTTAACCACCTGATGGATTATCTCTAGTCAATACTGCTAATGTTATAAGCTATTGAATTGAACCATGAAGTACACATCGATGACACGGTTCGTTTTTTGCTCTGCAAGCTTGTCAAAGGCTCTTTTCTTTTCTTTCGATCTCTATTCCTGCCTGTATCACTCTTTTAGCCAATTTATCTACTTTATCGCTGTCATCTTATCGATCAATATCGCTGACGAGTGGTGCAAAAAAGAAACCATCCCCGTTCGATACGTACCGACACTCGACGCCGACGAATTATTTCCATTTCTCCACATTTTCTCGTATCAATTTTTCACAACTTTTTCCACGACGTAATGTTATTTTATTTAAATGTATCCTACATCAATATGATGGTCTTGAATTAATTAACAGTAACTTACCATATAGAAGTGCACTTTAAGACCTTCGTATAACGTGTCATATATCTAAATAAAATAACTTTATTGCATTTGAAACATTGTGCAAAAGTAATACGAAAGAAAAACAAAAAAACTGATGGACCACCACGATTAGGTATTGACTACAAGTTTGACATACAACGCTTGTTATAAAATAATTCAATTATGGCTACGTAACTTTGTAAAGAAAGGATGTAATTGATATTTAACATTTTTTTCCACAGAGATATTTGCGTAACTTGAAAATCATGATTAATCTGAATTTAGTGTTATTTGTGAAAGATATTTCGTCCCTTGGGCATGAGCATTGCGAACGGCTAAAGGCAAGAAGTATGATAACGTTTACATTTGATAAAGTCCGTCACTGTTTTGCCGTTTGAAATGCTCATCAGTAACTATTAAGTGTTTTCTCTTTCAATTACGAAGATTGAGACGTCGATCACTGTAAAGAAAAAAAGAAAAATGAAATCGCTCAAAGTGCCGAATAAAGGAGACAAGCATACATCATAAGAATATTTATTGACGGGCAACAATTGTTTCGCCGCTATCTTCTTCAATAACATTGGTTTGCATTCGCTCTCCCAGTAGTTTTTAGTCTAATACGAGGATACTGATAATTCTATGGAAAAGCTTCAACAAGAAAACAACTATGTTGTGGTCCAAGTTTCGCGGGATTATAAAAATATTTCGGAATCGAATAAATAGTACTACAAACTCGCATTTTTCCCTACAATCGTTATTGCTGTTTCACATTTCTAATATCATTACGACAACAGGATAGTTGCGTTCGAATCGAATGCTCGTAACATAGTTTCAATATTCTATGCGTCTCAAACTGCCTCTAGTAAACGAAAATTGAATACAAAATGATTAAATTACAAGAAATGTTAAAATACGTTACAATTCTGTATAAAAAAACTCAGGTTTATCTACAGATGAGTTGAATTAATCATTCGAAGATTGAAATTCTAAATTTGAAATTTTTCAAAATCTCAATTGCAATGACACATCTTCATTTTTTTTTTTAATTTTCATAAAATACTTCGCATTAAACAAAGAACATTATGAATGTCAATACGATTAGATGTATGATGATACAATTTACTCGAGATTTTAAAATTAAAAATTTATGAATCAGTAAAGGATCTTACGATTAATAGTTTTTCGTTTCATAATTTCTTACAGTAAATATATCAGTTGCACACTACAAAAAATAAACATGCTGCCCGAATGATACAGAGAACCGTTTTTCAAGTTTTCTTTAACCCTCTACAAAACCACTTCCTGTTTGGCTACCGAAACGAAATCACGTGTAATATAAATAACGAGGATTGTTTGTGGAATATAAACTATCACTTAATCTGAAATTTACAAATACTTGACGAACACACATCGGCGTGCAACCTAGAGAGTAACAATTGTTATAAATAAGTGTTTTGGTAACGATAACCGTTCCTTCAAACCACACAAAGGGACTGAGTACATTTAAAAGTATTAATATATTACCTCAAAGTCACATGGTATTGTAGAGGAGTTGTACTACAGGACACAGTAATTCTCTGTCGCATTCATGAACTATAATTCAGTTCGTAAAACAATAACATAAATGACATCACGTAGAAAAAAAAATGTATATCATACTTTGTTGTTTTGTATGTACGTATTCCTGCTATAGAATAAAGTTGTAGTATAGATCTTTTAAACGATGCAACGAGTATTAGCGCGCTTATATCACGCAAAACAGATTCGAATCGATTCTAGAGTGCCTTTCTAATCTGAAGATTTAAGACTGACCGTTTGTGACTGACAATATTCCTAGAAAAAAGAGAACAAACAAAATTTCGTTGGTCAACCTATCACTATATGATTTAATCAGACACTTCTCGGTGAAAAATACAATGGTATTATATATATTCCCGTTAGCCTGTTTACGCCGAGGAAAGTCTTTGATTTGATGTACTCAAAGCTAACTTTCATCTACGCAAATTTCCTAACGATAATCAATATCTTATGCTTGTGAAATAGGGTTTGAATCACCGCAAAGGTTACCGTCACGATTCGATCGTACCAGCTCCGTAATTACATCGTCCTTTGTATCATACAGTGCTCCATTTTATGCATAGTCAGATCGGTATAATTATAAAAACGATGTCCACAAATTTCGCACGAATAGTTATGATTAGTGTTCATATGAAACTGCAGCATGTCCTCCGTGGGAAAGGGAAGAGTCTCTGGGCAAAGGGGACAAATGTATGCTGCAGGTTGTACCGCTACTGGCACTTGATATTGAGCTGCCGCTACCTGGTAAACATTACCCCCAGAAAAATCAATTGCATTCTGCGGACATGTTAATAGGGTACGGTAATACTCAATACTAGTTTGCACTAATATGTCTTGTTGATATCCCCAATGTACCTGTGGTTGCTGTGGATACGATGTTGACGGCTGCTGATACGTCTGAGAGTGATCCATATAAGCCACCGGTTGTCCATACGTTTGCTGATACATTTGATAATGTTGCGGCTCATTTACAGTAGAATCGATAGGTTGGACAGTCGTTGATTGATCGGTCAAGACTGTTTCATCAGAAATCGGATTTTCATTTGAAACCGTTTCATCGGAAACAGGATTTTCATTCCACACCGTATTACTAGACGAGGGATTTTCACTCCAGACCGTTCCACCAGAAGACAGATTTTCATTTAAGATTCGTTCACAAGGAATAGGATGTTCGTTAGAGACCGTTCGATCAGAAATAGAATTCTCGTTTAAAGCTGTTCCACTAGAAGTCGAATTTTCATTCAAGCTCGTTCCACCAGGAGTCGGATTTTTGTTCGAATTTGCTTGATCAGAAGTCAAGATTGTGTTCATCGTTGTCTGAGACCTACTGTTAACTACCTGTGAAGTTTGCACATTCAAATTACTTTTCATTGAATTAGTATTGGTTGTATCGTTTCTTACAGGTGCGTCCGTGTAATTTGATTTAGATACATTGGCAGAACGTTGAATACTGTCCAAATATAATCGTTGTTTAATATACTGTTCCCTACGCTTTAAATGATCCTTAGATATCTCGTGTTTGGTCCAATCGTGTATCGTTTCCCCACGAAAATCGGGACAAACCAGACAAGCGAATTTGTATACTTTATCCTTGAGAATGATCTGGGTTTTTACTGTCTCTATCTCTCTTCCCTGATTATTAATTACTGACACACTCTGCTTGGGTGTTACATTCGATACCATATCCTTCTGCTGGCTTACATTAATCCCCCCTTGCTGTGTTTGAATATTGAAATTTGCTGGCTGTTGCGTACTTTGCGCAGCGTTAGAAGAACTGAATATCACACTCGGCTGAATCTTTTCTGGCCTTTGAGCAGCAGGACGCGCTATACATTTCGTTGGACGAACAATATTACAGGGTGGCAAATTCTTGTGATAAGCTGTGGTCGATCGTTTTGCGGTGAAAGTGGAATGATTAACTTTTGGTTGCTGTAGATACTGTTCTGTGCGTGATTGTTCCACGGGGACATGAACTGCTGAAGTGGGAAGCCCATAGGGAGTTTGGTTCGTTACTGTGGGCACTGTTGATTCGTGTGTCCGAATCTGTTGAGTTGTTGGAATTGCAGTGTTGTTTTTCGTTCCACTGGCAATCTGTTGCTGGCTTGTGTTTGTTGTTGCATTTTCTATCGGAGGCTCGACAGGTTTCTCTGGCTCCTTTGGAACTATGTGGATGGCAGAATGTTCTGTTAACTTGTCGATCGTTTCGAATGTCTGTTCGCAAACTGGACAGGCATGTGCTGGTTCCCCTGTTAACTCTGCCAGAGTCTTCACACGTAGAAATCCTCTTCTTGGTTCTGGAACACTCGTGTCTGTTGATACTAACGGTTGGACTTCTTTTACAACAACATCAGAAGCTACAGGCACTGTTACAGTTTTTGCGATTACAGTAGTCAGATTTTCAACGGGCAATTTAATTGTTTTATCTTGTTCTCTCGCCTCTGTTGAACATGTTTCATCTG
Source organism: Mimumesa dahlbomi (assembly GCA_917499265.3). Taxonomy (NCBI): domain Eukaryota; kingdom Metazoa; phylum Arthropoda; class Insecta; order Hymenoptera; family Crabronidae; genus Mimumesa; species Mimumesa dahlbomi. The sequence continues at coordinate 5,879,543 of OU824116.1, read as the reverse complement.
TCGGTGGTACTAACTTTGTTTGTGGCATTTCCAATCTAGGATCTTGATCCTCCAAAATATCAATCAACTCTTGATTGCTTAGCTCTTCCCCGTGTTTATTATTTTCATGACTTTTACTCTGCATTCCTTTATCCATCGACTCTACAGTTTTCTCAACATTTTCAACCGTTGATTGCTGACCAGTCTTGGAAGACATGAATGGATTATTCACTTGATGAATGATGGCGTGATGATTTAAGGCCTTCTGCGATTCGAAACCGACGTTGCAAGCTTTACAGGTGAACTCAAACTGTTTGTAGACTACATTGCAGTATAACGAACTGCCTCCTGTCCCACATTTGTGTTCTTCTACGTGATCCTGGAACGATTTCCAATTGTTGTAGTCTCTCTTGCAATGACTACAAACGAACTGTTCGCGCATTACGTGGTTTTTCGACCAGTGTTCTTCGAACACGGTCATATCTCCATACAAGCCTACACACGCGCGACAAACGTACGCCTTTTTGATAGGAGTAAGAGACACACAGTAGTATTGTGGTTTGGATCCCTGATCATGTTTCGTTTTAGCATGCTCAGTAAACAATGATATATCGGTGACACTTATGTTACAATGAGTACAAATCAGTCGTATGCTTGTAGAGTTCGAGACAGGTACAGTCTTTTCATTATTCGAACAGATCGGCTCGTGTCTTGTTAACTCAGTTTCCGTACCGAAAGGCACTCTGCAGTTCGAGCAGATATGTTCCGCGACCTGAAGGTACGTATCCGCAGGATCGTTCGACAAACGATTTCGCATGGTGGTTGACGCAATTTGATTTCTAAGCGTGACGGAAGGATCTATCACAGAATTCTTTGGAAACGATAAGCGACTAGCGATGAAGCATGGGTTCTTCATATGATGCGACCAGTGAATATAAAATAAAGAGCCTATTCCAATGAATATCACTTTACAAATGTTACAACGGAAATCCATGACGCAGTATCTTTGATAACGAGCGTGCACCTCCAGATGTTGACGTACATCTTGAACAGAACTGAACGTTAACTCGCAAGTACTACATAATAATTTCGGCGATCTGCCGGTCAAACGTTTCTTATTGCAATGCGCGTTTGCGGGCAAACGATAATGAGTTTCGAAACACTCCATGCTTCGGAAAAGCACATGGCAAACGTGACAGAGGAGTGCTACTTCGATTCTTAAACAATTCGGGTCGGTCACCACTGTTCTGTGACATTCACATAAGGTAATAGGTTTCGTGACTTGAACTACTTCCTCATTCGCTTCCACGTTTTTCTGTGTGGTAGTTAATTCTGCATTCTGAAGTCCAGTTCCAGTGGGAGATACCTGTTGACGCGATTTTGGATCTGAAGGTTTCTGAATCTTGTCCGGCTCCAGCATTCGGTTTTCAGAATCCTGCGTTGGTATTCTATTCGTTACATCTGTTTGACACGAAGACTGAGGATCTTTCGCTATTTCTCGATTAGTTTCTACGGTCGATGATGTTGTTCCAGTCGCAACTTCATCCAAATTCTTTGAACGTTCTAACGGTTGAGTTACACTTCTCAATATCTCCTTAATTTTTTCAGTAAGCCCCTTGCTCTGCGTTTGTTCATCGCGTATCTTCTGTTTAGCACACTTGAATGCCTCCTGTAACTCCAATTGGGTATGAGAGAATATGTGCTCGGCCAATTGTTCCTTCGCGTCGAAAGTCAACTTACAAACGCTGCAAATGTTCGAGCTTAAGGACGGTTTCCTCTTCGTCTTGGCTCGTTTGATTATCAGCGACGGTTTCTTTATCGAGCTCAAACCTTCTGCTCCCCCTTTCTTACTGCTGGTGCTAGAACTCGAAACACTTGCCGTCGTGGTACCTTCCTTGTCACATGGTAACGACTGACTCGTTTTCGCGGACACTGCGGAAGTACATCCAGAGGAAAATGATACTTCGCTCATTGTTTCCAGTACTTTGTCGTTAGCTACGGGACCGCTTTCGAGGTTGGTAGGTTCAACCACAGTCTGTTTCTGCGAATGAATGGTCAAGTGTTGTTGCAGTATAGAATAATCATCGAAGTGTAGATCACAGACGATACATTTGTAGACTGGATGAGATTCTTTCGGTGGTTTTGAGACTTTTTTATGCGGTGTTTGCTGGGGTTTGGTTGGCAATGCAGACACGCTAGAAGCTGTAACAAATTTTCGTGCAACCTTGGGCGAACTACTGTTCGTATTAGCTGAAGTTGCTGTAGTTGCTTTAGGAGAGATTGTATTTTTTTCTGAATCAACAAACTCCTTCGTACTAATTGCAACATTGTCATCATTACCAGTATCTTGGAATGTAACTTTTTTAGGAGAGGCAATCTCGGGTTGCTCCACTTTCTCCGGAGGATTTTCATCAATGACTAATTCTCCCGAGTCCTCGTCATCTAATGACTGATGACTATCATTCTGTCCTTTATGTGATTTTGTAACTGGAGTTGTAGGACTAGAAATTACTTCCTTTAAACTTCTGACTTCCTCAATACAGGGTCGCAAAGGTGTACTCGGAAGTTTCGAAGGAGATTGTGTTGGAGTTAATAACTTTTCAGGAGATCGTTCGATAGTTTTCACTTCCTTCGCAGGAGAGGAGTCTGTATTGTATATCGGAGTGGATACAAGAATCAATCGCAACTGAGCATTCTTGGGAAGAACTTGTACAGTGTTCGTAACTGCATTTTTCTGTGGCCCTTCACTAGTTTGCTGCGAGGTTCCCTCTGACCTGGTTGATGTTGATGGACTTGTTAAATTAATTGCAGGTTTTAACGCAACGCGAAGAATCTTAAGTGGTGTAAAGTTAGTGCCACCGAAGATCTCCGTAAGTCCTTTGGAACTCGTGTCGTTCAAAATTTTTGGTTCATTCGATAATTGTTTGCTACTTTTCGGATCTGCAACTGTTTTTTTCGTGTTCTTCTGTACACTCTTCTGCCATGGTTTAAGTGAAAAGTTAGAATTGAGTATAAAGTCTGTATATTTATTTATACTTTCTTCGAATTCCGAAATAGTATATTGTGTATCAAAAGCACTTTGTACATCGTCTAGTCTGACTAAAAAGACTCGTAACTCTTTGGAAATGTTATGTTTTTTCAATAAATCTTTATCAGAATGTATCGATCTATTAACTTTTTGCATTAACGTGTGATTATTTCGTAACGGTGATCGTTGCACAACTGTCCACCTACGGTTGTCCAAATCAGAGTTAACAACGTTATTTTGTGCAGGACATATAGGCTCCGAATTTAAACGAATGTCACTGGCAGTATCATGTTGTCCGGTATCTTTATTTAATTCCACATTGTTGGATATGGAAGATACCTCGTCAGACATTCTTTTGTCCATCCCTACATCTATTCTATTTAAGGAAACTTTTAAATTATTGGATGCATCCAACTTATGAGGAGATTTCGTCTCTGCTACTGATTTTTTAGATATCTCTTCTTCACTTTGTGTATCTATTGTTGATGTATCACTATCTGCAAGTTGTCTTATTGCTGTTAGTGTTTTTTCTGTTCTTTGTGTTTCCTTTATTTTATGAAAAGATATCGGATGAGATATCGGTTTCTGATGAATCTCTTTTGCTTGTTCTGTTTCTGTTTCTGATGAATCACTTTCTCTAATTATTCTTACTCTTTTAAATTTTAGTGCTTTCAGTTTCTGTGCAGATTTCCTACTTGATTTTTTTCTGTACCTATTTCTGATTTTGTCTGTATATTGGTCTGAGTCATCAATGAAATCAGTATCACTACCAGACCACAGATTTTCGCTCCTGGGTGTAACTATTTTTGCTCGTTTTAATTGTCTTGTTACTGTATCCAATTTCGGAAACCTTGTTGCTTCTAATACTGTCTTCGAATGAGTCGTGTCCGTTTTTTCTGTATCTTCTTGTAATCTAACAGTAATATCAGAATCACTATCAAACGATAAAGTCTTGCTGTTACTACCATATGTATCTATTCTTGCTCTTTTTAATGTTTCTGGTTTTGTAGTTAACTTTTGGATTGATTTGTTATCTGACACCGATTTAGTATTTATACCTTCAGTTTTTCCTGTATTTGATTTTTCAAAAATAACATCAGTATCATTGCTACCAGACGAATCTCTATTTACATGTTCATTTCCAACGCTTCTCCTTCTTTTTGAGCACCATGGTTCATCTGACTGTTCAACATTTGTGAACTGACGTTTTCCTAACTGCACATTACCTCTACTGGTAGATGGTAGGCTAGTAATTGATGGTGATCTCTCAATTTCATTGTTAGACACTTTGTTCCCACTGTGTATTGGTAAGGTTGTTGAATGCAATGATTCCACATCAGTTTCAATAGTTTCAATTGTATTTTCTGCTGTGGGTTGTATTTGTACCTTCTTTGCAGCAGGAATTGCCCTTGCCAAAGACTGTGCTAGTTTTTGAATTACTAAATCTATTCTTTCTAATTTCACATATGGCTGTTTCAAATTTTTTAATAAATCTAGCATATCAGCTTTTTGTTTCTCAGATGCTTCACGTTCACATGTTGCAGCAGTGCTATCAACAGCCGTATTCTTGGAATTGGTTTTTTTCTTTGGAGGACTACTATTCTGTTTGAGCCTTTTTCTTCTTCGTCTTTTGATCTTAGGATTTTCTACTTTTTCATTTCTTTTGTTTATACCCATTGTTGCTAATCGTGGAAGACGTACAGACACTGGCTTGCATATAGATGTACTTAATACTTTCGATTTGTTTGTTGTGCGTAACAATTTTCTTGCCTTCATACTTACATAAGCTGCTGGCAAGGAACTTATGTTTTCCTTGGTATTTATTTATTCTCACTTACTACATTTTGTTTCTATAATGTAGACTACTCATTTGTATTATCCTTTGAAGGCACACAGAGAAAAACTACAGGTACTCAGATATATCCTCAACAAAATCTGACATTTGTCTTAAAATTGATCTCATCAGTACTTATGCATTATTATGTAAGTATTGTAACTGTCACCTGTAAGAATAGAGTACTCTGTAGTAATTAATTTTATCCAAAATAATATTATTGTATATAAAAGATGATAAGTAAAAGTTATTACATAAATTGCTTATATTCACAACACGTCGAACACTTAATCGATATTATCTTCTAGCATGTAGAGAAAGTTAAAAAATCAAAGTACAGTATACCATATAAACATTTTTGAAGATAACAAAATAACAAATATAAGTGAGTCTAATTCATGAGGCATACTACAGAAATAAATTCGATTACCTTGGTACAAATAATCCACTGTACATGCAATGACACATAGAAAAAATGCATTATAGTCTTTTCACCTGTTAATTAAATAATACTCATGGTTTAGGTTATATGTCATTTTAGGTTACTCTTAATAGACAATACATTTCAACGTCTTTTCTTTTCCAAACTGTCTTGTTTTTACTTTTCACATAACACTAAGCTTCGAATACTATACTAGTCCTTTTCACTATAAACTATTTCAACGCGTTTCCGATGTTACAAAGAGAAAAGTTTCTTGCAAAGTGTAGATGATTTACACTATATACGAAGAACGACGCACTATGAAACTGTTACACTATGCGTCATTGTGTAAGTACATATTCAATATATTGTACATTTATATATATATACATACATTATGTATATTATGTATAGTAGGCATAGTAAAATAAATGCAAAATGTACTTGACTAGTATTACAAGCACTTCGAATAATAAAAGAAAGCGAAGCAAAAAATCAATTAGAAAAGCATTTGTGCACGAAGTCATAAGGTTTCAAATGCATAATGTTTTAAACTAATGATATAAGCCTATCAAATAATAGACATACTGGTTTAAGTATGCATTATAAAAAATATCTTCACCTGTAACAAAACTTCATGGTGAACGTATTTTAAACATCGTAAAAGTTTCAAATTCCTTAGCGGTTCGATGACAGATCAATCGATTACACTTTGTCGTTACTGGTCGTTACTCATTGAATACACAATAATTACTTTCAACACTAATGCGCCAAATAATGTAAATATACAAATATTTCGAAACAAACGTTCGTACACATTGTGGCATCCATCCCGATCCATTTATCATTCAAAAACGATACGTTACTCGCATTGAGGAAACGTATAAGATCATATTCCTTTTATGGTGAATATTTATTGGGTGTCATCGCCGGAACGAAAGGAAACGTCCAATCAGACATCGGACTTTGTCCCCAAGTAAAGCGTGCTGTCCCCGTCTGCTCCAATCTGCATCCATGCCCGTATCTGTCACGCTTTTATTACGTCACATGTTTACGTATACTCCATTTATGTACAAGAAATCACAGGTTCTTACGCGATACCTGACGACACCTATCCGAAGTTTCTTCTATACATAACATATATTCTATACATACATATATACTTCATATCCCGAGTGTTGCGGAGTGAGGCTACGGGATCTCCGCGTTGAAAGGAAAATGCGTATTATCAGGAATTCAATGGTGCGCGACTGTGAAATTGTATCTAGCGTTTAAATGAAAACGAAAACAACGCAAAATGGGCAGCTACATGAGTAAAATCGCGTCGATGTCAAACAATGCTATGCATTCGGTTTACCGCGGACGTAAACGAAAGTGCATTGAGGAGGATGATTTCGATTCTGAATCAGACTACATCGACCGCACGCTTCAAACGCCGAAAAAGTGCGAACGATTTGACATGTTTTGTATTTTATGGAATAACAATTTTATGTTCATTGAACAATCGTACTATTTATGGTACCGAACGATGTTTACGTCATCGTGAAAAATAGTTTCCTTTATTTTATAACCAATAGTTTATGACATCCTTTATCGATTTATTTCTAAAATACTGCCTAGTATCGTGGATCTTTTGATTAATCCTTTTGTGGTTCATTTTCATTTTTCAGAAGAAAGTTATTAACCACAGCACAATATATATACAAAACATTATTTCAAGAGGAGAAAGGCAGCGATATAACTGTGTTCATGCTGGGACGAGCATGGAGATTACATAAAGTTTATATCAGTCAGGTAAAATCTATAAATACATTTTTTATTATTTTTAATATAATTTATATATTGTCACAAGAAGTAAGTATTCATAAATCCATTTACTTGCAGAGTCCATATTTTGCGAGTATGTTTTCTGGATCTTGGAGAGAAGCTAATGAAACAGTCATCAGTGTGGAGATTGCTGACCCCAACATTACATTAGATTGTAAGCATTAAAAATTGTTTATAGGTCTGTTGTGACATCAATATCTTTTATGATGTTCAGTTTGAGATTAATTCCATGAATTTCATTTCAGCTCTCCTAACAGTCTTAGGGTCTTTTTACCAGGATGAAGTTAGTCTCGAACCAAAAGATGTAATATCTATTTTGGCTACATCTACATTATTCCAATTACAAGGTTTAATTGACCAATGTACAGACATCATGGTAGAAACAACAAATATTAAAACAGTTGTACCATATTATAATGCTGCTGTTTCGTATGGTGTACCTGCTGCAAAAGCAGCAGCAAGAAGATGGTTGGAAGTTAATCTGTTAGGATATGGGTGGTTGCATTTAACTTTTTTGAAAGAAATTAACCCTGACCTAATGGAGGAGTTAATTGCTAGTCCTGATTTGGTAGCTATGCAAACAGAATTTTGCATATACATGATGCTACGTGTATGGTATGTAATAAACACACTGATCAGCGTCATATTTAATAAATTCTTCCTACAGTTAATGATAAAATACTTTACAGGTTATTTGTTCATGTTCATAACCGAGAAGAAACACTACAAATTGACGAATATTTTAGAAATCATAAGTGGAAAGAACCTTTCCTAATAACAGAAGAGGGGAAAGAATTTGCAGCACCTTTTAAAGCATTGAGGATGAAATACTTAATACTATATGACCAAGACGTTAAATTTTTATACAGTGATAACTTAATACCACATGAATGGTTGCACGATGCTTATAAAGAACAATGGTTACACCTACTAAGAATAGATGGAAATAAAGACAGAGGGTATGTCAGACAATTCGAATATTTTATAAATTATCTTGGGTGTATGTTCAAATTGATTAGTACAGTGAAAAATGTCAAAAACATGGCTTCTTCTCCCTCCCTTTTCTTTTTATATCCAGCTTAGTGGACAGACCTTTTATCCTGAAAAACCTATTCCCACGCTTATCCATCTGCTTTAGGTACATATAAGTACTGTTATAATTTGCTATTTTCATTTCGTTATTAGTATCGAAATCCAATTAATAGTATCAAGCATTGTTAAAATTGCAGACCAAAACAAATGAGTGAAAAGGAGTTCGCTCGAGAATGTTTCCGTTGTGGAAGATGCGTCGAGAAAGCAGGAGAACATACTTGGAGATGGACGGCATTCCATTTTGGACTGGATCTACATGTTTCTTTGGACAGTACAAGTTTAAGAATTAAACGAAATCACAAATTAGATACGGACCATATAAAAGCCAATCACAGCAAGCACAACATAATTTTAAAGTTAGTGTTACACTTTGTAGGTTTTCTAATTGAATACTAATTTTTTAATATTTTTACAGAGTGTCATTAATTTCGTTGGACGAACAGAGGCAAGTGAAACACATTCAGAGCTCGGGATTGCTTAGGTTGTCGCTTCACAAAAATGAAGAAGTGAGTTAATCATATAAGTATATTCATTATTACTTCATTATTAAAATGCTGTGTATTGTATATTTCAGAAGCAAGTTATGGTGTTAGATAAACAACTTACTTACCCCTTGTACATATCAGTTAACATGCAGGTAGTAACGCCGTTCGTATCAACGGAAGCAGAAAAGTCAGCGGACATTATCATATTCTCAGACACTTAGCATCACGATATCTGACACTTCGCGAACTCTCAAAACCGAACTGGATCCCGGTGATGTACATTTACGTCACATAATACCACGAATATTTTAATCGCATTTGTCTTGAAATTGAATACTCTAGTTTGAAACACGATAACTAATGCTTTTTAATGAGGATGGACATTTGGACAATAGAATTTTTTTTAATATGATTTTTATGTTTCATTTTTATAACGTTATATATTATTATACAGATTTAATTACCAATTAAATAAATTATAAATTCTCCAGCTTTCTAGTCGACTGAACAGAATTGCAACATTAAGACCTAAGACTTGCTTTTACTCTTAGTACTTTTTGGATATCACGATCCAACCTTATGTTAAGTGAGACAAAAATTCGTTTATGAAAATCATTTTAATTTTTTCCGTATTCGAGTCGTCTGACATGCGACTGAGGTGATATTAGGTCGTCGTACATGTATATGAACCAACAAAAATTGGTTTAAACGGCTTGTCAAATTCTGTCCTTAATTAGTATAGTGGATTCGAATCGTTAATATTCCCAGGAAAGTAACAGCATCGCATGAAATATTGCAGTATTAACACCGTTCGCTATTACACTGTCATTTAGGCATTTACACATTTGTGAATAATGACACTCATTTTGAAAGATATCGACTTACTGACTGATAGCTTTATACTTTCATACTGAACAAAAAAAGTGTGATATATAAATATATTCATCAAATAAATTAAATTCGAGTGCTTTCGCGTCTTCCGATTCGCCATCGAAGTGCACCCTCCGTGCCTTCTGAATCTCAATCGAAAGAGCAATATATATATTATATGGACAAGTGCAAACACACATTATGGTGTCACGGCCACAATTTTTATATAAGACTCTTAGTTTTGGAAACGTTTACTATGCGATCACAAAATAAATTTTCCTTGGAATGATTCTATGGTGCTATCATCCAATGTGCGCAAAACATTCAAATTTCGTTACTATATAGAATTGATTCCATAAAAATCCAACTTAAGGTAGTTACTAATGTTTTCTACGTTCAATGCGCGAATTAACTTTAAATTAACCCTCGCCCAAAGGCTGTATAAAAGGTATATAGATATATATATATATATATATATATACATATATGTATACACGTGACTCTTGTTTAAGCGGCGAGAAGAAAATATAGCACTTCATAATATTTCGCAGTGATATGATTTATTTTGACCTGTCTTCTCCAGAAATTCAATGAAACCTTATGATTCTTATAACGTGCCGTCGATTTTTGACACGCAAAGTGTGTATCGCGCAAGATAAAGTGTTTCCGTTGTTTTGCGAGGATAATTATAAATGAAGGTTGTGTGAATCAATGGAATTTATCACGAACAGGAAATAGAGTGTATTTATACCCAAGGATGCCTCATCGTTTCTACAGACAATAAAGTTTGACAAAAGAACGCCCTTCCCCACAGTATTTCATTTTAGTAACCATTCAACACTTTATTGGCAGAATATTCTCTGTACATAATGATCGATGTGTACAATGTAATATTAATATCATACGACAGTAAATATTACATAGAAATCGAGTAAGTTTGACGTAGACATTCTCTTGATACCTTTCTAATTAACACCCTGCGTAATTCATTAATGAAACGTTAGCTTGTATGTACTATTGGGAAATAAAAACATGGCGACTATCAGTAATGTTTCAGTAGTTTTCACAATACCTTCGAGTTCTCTTCCACTTTGCCCACTAGAAAGAAAAAGCAGTAAGAAGAGACTCCAGAAAAAATGTAAAACATCAAAACTGTTCAAACGTTACCGAAAGGTGTCATTTATCTATTTTCCAATAGCGGATAGTCATGACAATATAAAGTAAAATATGTACTGTACGGATGTGGTATATTTCCATTTTTTCCTTTCGCTTTTCCATGTGACGATATGCTTAAACATGAGGCAATGTTGCCACTAGCTCGTTTTTATCGGTGTGTATGATATTATTATGATAGCATGATATGTATTACGTGTCGGGGTCACACGTGAAATGGGCGGCATCATGAATTCGAAACGTCGACCAGGAAGAAAACCTACTTCGTTATGATTCCCCTCCGCGCTTGTATTATTCCGCGCCACCACCTGAGTCATTTTGCAACCGAACTGACCCGCCGGAAGGAAATAGAACGTTGAGAAAAGGTATCATTGCTGTTTATTTTATTCTTCAGACGTCACAGTTTCTATGGTCATCGTGGGGTTTCGGTACATTTATTTTGAGGATAGCGACATAGAGTTGTTTCGTTGACAATCGTCTACGGGCATATCGCGATATTGCGCATTATTTATCAGTTTCCCATCGCTGTGTACCGCCGTTGTATCTTTTATTCTTTCTCTTCTTCTTCTTCTTCTTGGTGTTTTAATAGGTTATTAAGTATATATCACGCACGCAAACTGCTAAGGTACGATTAATTCGAGGAAGCGAATTTCTCTTTCTTTTGTATTCCTCGAACTAAGTTCTTGAATCAGCTCGAATTTTACGTAGAGACGAACGACTAGTTACATTTTATTTTTGCATCACGTTTATCTCGGATTTGAAGCCAAAACGGGGAAAAACTGGCCCTAAAAGATCGCTAGGCGTCTTCTCGGTGCATTTAATGTATACATCATGTTTACAATCTAAACAGCGAGCTAATAGACTAAACTAACTGAGCGGAACATAACCAAATATCTTTAACTATCTTTGTTTTTTCATTTAATCTGTTTCTCTTATTTTTTTTTAAATTTATGTATACCCTTTTTTTGTTATCATATATCCGTTACTCCAGGTCTCTGATTCGAATAAAGATGCGCGACCCGTCACTATGACGGGTGGGAAAAAGAAGCGAGTATCCAACGTGGATATAGGATTATGTTTTCCAGCGAAAACCATTGTTGTTTGCTCTTAATTTTGTTGTTGTTGTCTTAAGCAAGCTGCGGCGCGTGCAACTTCCAACTGGACGTGTATCAAAAGAATGTGAGTCAACGTTTTCGAGGATCTTAGATTTCATACTTTCCCGAATTCTCATCCGCAGTCCGATCCAACCTATCTCGATCAGTGTATGTAATCAGATATTTCCGTTTTCTTTCGGTTACTTATTTTCTTTTTTTCACCACATAGGGCACTGAACGTATTTTCATTTTTGCTATCGCGTCACCGTCTTTGCTATTGCTATCGTCCGTTGTTGCTTTTACCGTTAATTATAATAATAATTATTATTATTTAGTAACAATAGTAGTAGTAGCAGTAATAGCTGTAGTACTGACAGTAATAGTGGTAGTAATTAGTTAGTAGTAATAGCAACCGTAGTATTAATTAATGGATGGTGGCGATATGACACGGTGATAGCAGCGGCAGCGACGATATTATTTAATTAGGTACTGCGGTGAGTTGTGTGTTTGTTATTTTTTGCCTTTTGTTATATATTTTTTTGTTTGTCTGTTTGTCGGTTAAGCGTTCTACTTTACCCTCTAGTTTCTCGATCGACGACTCTACAATCTCCGGTGATTTCGTTACGGTTCTTGTTTTATTTTTTTCGTCTTTTTTCATGATATATCTTTTTTTTTAATCGGCTACATCAAAGAAGTAGCAACCATATCATTTTGAACTGAACTATCAGTTTTTAGCGTCTCTTAACGTACTTACACTCATGACGTCACGTATTCAGATTCGCGCATACACATCCACATACACACACACACAGATCAGTTTCTTCCCTTCGTGTGACTCCGCTATTCTCTATTGTTTACACGGCGTTTATTGCAAAAATCAGCGGAACACGGGTGGCGATCGTAATGGCGGATCTGTTGTTTACTCTGTGTCTTTTTTTGTATCGTTTTCTTTTTTTACTTATCCCTTCACGGAATGCAAAATACTCATAGCGCAATCGACGATATGTGTTTTCTTTATGCCCGCGTACATTGTTTTGTCGTTAAAATTTTTTTTGTACGATCCTGCGCATTCACGAAAACTACCCGACGTTACATTTTTTTTTTCTAAAAATAAGCTGTAATGTTCATCTTGCGTGCAATTCCATTTCTGCTTCTTTCCAATAAAATATAATATATATATATACATATATATATTCTCGCATATATATATACATAATATATATCCTTTTCATCTGTTTTAGCGGTAGCGTACAAAGTGCGAACGCATCACGATGCCGCTACATTAAATAAATATATATGTATATACATATATATGTATATATTTTTTTATCCTCGACAATGTAATTCTTCTGAGATATACTTTAGTTATTTTACTTTCTACGCTTATGCGAGAGACGCTGGGTGGTTTCACGCGGAGGCCGTGTTGTTGTATTTTTTTTTGTTCTTTTATTTTATTTTCTCAAGGAGTGTATGTACTACTGTAAGTACGCCCTCGCGTATCTGGCAGTTTGTATAACCGTTACACTACTGTTTTTTTTTTTGTAATTTGACTACGTCTGCGGACCGTTCAAAACCCAGATCGGAGAATCTCTCTCTCTGTCATTCCCCCTGAATTAAAGCATTCCGTTTGAAAAAATAAGGAATAGTAGCCACAATTCCAACCAACTCGTCAACAATCACGGTTCCCGGGTCTCGGATTCAGTACGTATTCAATCTATCGTTATTCTATTTCATTCTGACACTTTGCAGGTCTCTCGTTTCTTCGCATTATCGGCGGCTGCGATGCTAATTAAGAAACCAGAAGAAACTTCATTTGCCTTTCCGTAAGTTTAACTATATACAGCGCGAATTCGATGAAACTGAAATGCTGATTTGCTTTCATTCCTCTATAAATCATTCTTTTATTTCTTTCTTCCCTGTCTTTCGTATATGGAACACAAGATTATTTTGTTTATTTTCCGTCTTTTTTTCAGTTTTCCTTCGGACACGTATTACACGACGGAGGTATGACGCTGAAAAAACTATAAGCCGTATATGGTAAAACGATGACGCAATCCGTGTGCGGCGTGAAACCGAGACTAAAATCGTTTCTACGGTAAAACGAGATGGAAATCGGACGAGAACGAGTTGGGGGTGGGATCCGAACGGTCTCTGGTGAATCGTTGATTTGGTTTTTAGGCGTTTAACAAGTGTTACATCCGCTGATGGCCGAGGATCTTAGGCTATGGAGAAGTACGGCGACGTTAAGACCGGTATTGAGAACGGATACGAAAGGAGCAAACTCGGTACTGCCAGGACGATCGTCAAGAATGACGTCAACGGCAGTAAGAAGGACGGCGTGCGGCTTTCGGCCGAGTTGCACAGATCACCGGTGCATGAGCAGTACTTCGCGCGAACGTCATGAGTACCTGTTCTGAGAAGGCATTCGGCATTGTCCCGTTCGTCCGTTATGTATCCGCAACCTCTGACAACTCTGTCGATGCCATAGACTGGAAATTGATTAAAATCACACGTGTTACTAACAGGGAAACATAAGAGAGCTCTCTACAAAGCTTAGTAATCCTTGATAAATTTCGATTAGTCAATAGGTATGATCTTCTATCATTTTTAACCGACGTCAAATCATTGAAAGTTTCATTAGAATCGATTCAGTAGTTAGAAAAATAACGAAGGATATAATAAAGGGAAATTTAGAATCTAGTTTTCTTGAAGTCGGTTAATTAATAATAACAACTGGACGTTAACTTCGAGTGTCTACTTCTTGGCACACGTATCTATAGTCGTTTATGCCTGACACTTCCTTTTATCGCTATGTAATTACAGAACTACGATACTACCTACAATTTTTTAAATGGAAGGACAAACGCTACGGTGAACTAATGAAATTTACCCTAAACTTCGTCCGAAGTTCCTACATTCCGGGCGCAGATGGCATCGTTAACGAAGGGCACGTGCGAACGCCTACGTGGGAAAGGTGAAAGAGCTTCGGGAGAGGATTATGTAAGCACAATTTGACAAAGTTACACACCCCGCCTGGATGTACATACATTTGGGTTAGTGTTATCGCTCGAAGGAGAAACTGCTCTCGCATCTCTGTACTTAGGTACAAGCTTTTAGGATACGAGGACGCCGCAATGCAGACAGCTATCCTTCGTTTGCCCAATAACAAATATCTATATCCAGTGGAGTGTACGTACACATGCCTCATTTTGTGTTACATAATACCGCTGGGTCAATAGTTTGAAGGGATGTCTTTTCTACCAACGTTGTAATACGAATTTCAGGCTGTCATGCTGTCGAAGCTCACGCTCGAATACCTTTTTGGCTGATTTTCCGGCAGATAGTGGGTTCCAAATGGCTGAGGTGCTCCAGTCGTGGTTGAAAGCTGCAGTTCACGGTCCCAAGACTGTACGGATCGAATGGATCGCCGCACCTCGGATCGTATTCGCTGTTGCACTGATAACATACTATTGCTTCACCTGAAACAAAATTGAAAGATGTTAGATATAATCACGAAAATTCATTTCACAAATGAAAGGATTAGTATTTTTCAAAGTATTCTTTGCTAATTTGTCGGTAATCCGTTTAAAAAATTATCAGTCGATAGCCAAAATACATTAACGCTATTCGTGTGTGTTTATCTTTCAGATCAGTAAGCGTATTATATCGATTAGAACGAGGTATATTCCAAGGAAGTATAGTAATGTTTTAGGCTAGGGTAGGAATTAGGGTAGGTCAGAAGTTAAGGTGGGTGTGGGCTTAAAAAGAACTGCTGTCTCGACGCGCACCTCGAATCTATATTGAAGCTATGGCTACCAGCAGCACTTTAACCTTACTATATACGTGCTTTAACCACTCGAAAAGTGGACCAGGAACGTGTACCTACATACTTAATGGTACACACGTGTATGGTTAGCATGCTCGCATCCATTTAATCTACGGACAACGTTTACGGAAGTAGCAGTAATTTAAATAAAATCTTTAGGTAAATTACTAGTTTCATTTCAACTTGTCGAGGGTAATAATCGAACGTTTTCCGACAGCGAAACGTAATGTCATATAACGTCGTTAACGATTTCAATTTTCCTCAGACTCGAGGGTTCGTTTCCCGTTTGCCTTTCCGACGTGCAGGTGATTGGCTACGGCCCTGCCGCGTTGTGACGTCACAACGCAACCCCATTCACCCCCCGGCGAGTTCGGTTACAGCACCAGCTGATATCGAGCAGCCAGACCCCGACCAATGCGCGCGATGACCTAGTGATACACTCTTGGGAAATGGGATTCCGTATAGGTAGAACCCACAGATTTTAGGAAGGTAATTTACCGGATGATAGAAATATATACGTTAAGCCCGACGTTCGTATTACCATATGAACTACGACCTATTTCAGCAAAACGATAATCGTAAATATAATAATCATTTTGATTAATGTCGGACTGGCCGTAATATTTCGCTGAATTAAGAGTGAAAGACTACGGTGGATAAAAACAGTATTTTCACATCATCATCGTATAAATACACAAATTCTTAATATATAACAGTGATACAAATACATTTTAACCAGCAATATTCATTACGAGACGTCTAATAATCAATATTCCTTGTTGACATCTATTTATGTCCACGCTCTATATTCAAAATTCGTTTAATCGCGCGTTAGGCTGTGGAAACACCGTTTTTCTCCACGGTATACGTTAATCAGAAAGTTCGTAAAGTTACATCGCTAAACGTGTTATGCAATCTCACATTTAAATATCTAATGTTTTAAAGAATACAGTGCTAACGTTGTATTTTATCGTAGAACCGTGGGAATCGTCGTAGACGGTTGCGCGTATAAATTATATTGACGCAGTCTCGCCTCACAGTTCTACCCCACTTCTTGTTCGATTCGCCGGATTCACCGCGAACGCGCAGGGAAATATAGATGGAACGAGTCGGCACCCTGACCTTGAGCAAATTCTGCAGGGCGTTTGCTACATCATCCCGGAAAAAGCTCTTATGCTCTCATCAATCACAGAAGCGTGTGAAAGTTTCAAATTCAAGTGCACGAGACTCGGATGAAAACGCGACAGGAAATTGACGTTCACCGAACATCTCTACGGAACGTTAAACGATTTTTCATCTGTCGATTAATCAACGATGCACTGAAAAAAGAAAAGAACACGTGTAGCTATTATAAGCCGTCAACCGGTGATCTTCCGCTTCTATTTGAATCCTCCGGGGTTTGAAATTAGCTTGATGGAACTGGTTGCACATCGTCAAACCCTTTGAAGGCGAGCCGTCAACGGATTAAAGCCGACGAATCGAACGGCGACAGCTTTATATAAAGTAGCCTTTTTACAGCACCCTGACGGCTAGGTGTGGAAACATTGATCAGATGTGTACGCAGAAGACTTCCTCAATGACATTTGAAAGTACACGAGACGTTCGATCGGCAGTAAATAGGGCAGGGTGGCTCGCGGGAACCCGGTAGGGGGTGAGTCGCACGAGGAACCAACAAGCGC
Organism: Mimumesa dahlbomi; assembly: GCA_917499265.3. Taxonomy (NCBI): domain Eukaryota; kingdom Metazoa; phylum Arthropoda; class Insecta; order Hymenoptera; family Crabronidae; genus Mimumesa; species Mimumesa dahlbomi. The sequence continues at coordinate 5,862,235 of OU824116.1, read as the reverse complement.
TACGTGACATTGCGGATCCTTATGTAATCGACGGAAATCGAAACGGTGATATCGGCCGGGCTTTTACTTCCTCGTTCGATTGAACGTGTAGAAGAATCACGATAAATGAATGAAGCTTAAAACCGTCTTTGATACGATTCAAAAGCAGAAGTGTTTTACGAAATACCGAGAGCTAATAAACTGAAGTAATATTAACTTTATTTTACCGTACTTCTTAATAATACGAGTATTTACGTTCTTGGTTGAATTTACGGTCGATTTAAGCTAGGATTTCTTTTCACTAAAGATGTGAAAATGTACAGTTAAGAGGGCCTATTAAGAGGGATTAAAAAATCGTTAGAATACTACGAGGATGCATAGAAACGGTGTTAATTCCGTTTTATCTGTTTTTAAAGTACCTTACATTTCAGAGAGATTCGTAAACGGAACAATGACGGAATGAACATCGTGAAGTACTTCCTGTGCAACTAATTTCGGGGAGTCATCCTGAATGATTGCGGAGTTCGATAAAGAACAAAACTGGCACAAGGGTGCCGAATCTGCAACGAGGCGATATCATAACAGGAAATTTGCTTAAAAAAATTCGTCAATAAGGCAAGGTTAACGTGAGGAACATCCCCTTGGTCACGGTACCACGCGGTGCAGGGAGAATAGAATTCGGAGAAGGAGAGTATGAGAGAATGCAGTGGGCGGGAGGGGAGAAAGTGGGTCGCTCGATAACCCTCGCGGGGGCCAAGTTCTATGAACAAAATCCTAAATTTCAACAAACTGCACGAAACGAACAATGATCAAGATCATCGCGGCAGAAATAAAAGGCTCCTGTGACGGGCCGTTTTCCAGGGGACGTTTTATCAACGGGTGATAACATCCGAATTGTACAAACGTTCTGCTGTACCTTGGAAGGATTACGTGGCAGGAAAAACGTGTCCCCTCTAAGGTCACCCCTGTGCAATAGAATTGAACTCCATGCACCTACGCATTACCCACGTCATTATCAAAGTTTGACGTTTCTCACGTGAAACACGGTCGACCTGTTTCCAACGCTCGCAAACGCGGATGCACGTTTCGAATTAGAGAATCGTGTATATCGACGGCAGTTCTGTTTTTATTGCGCTTTAATCCCGACGTACTCGTTTCTCACCGTCGAAACGGTTTGTAGAAACATTACTCGCGTTAGATCCGATTAAAACGGTGAATACTTTGTGACCGTGTGGTGAGAAACTATTGATTTTGTACTATAGAAAAGAGTAGACGTTTCTTACGAAGCGTCGATTCTTTCGCATCGTTTTCGTTCTACGTCGCTTTAAACTTCCGCGAAAGTTTTCTCTCTCTTTCCCTCTTTAATATCGCGACCTTTATGACATTGCGATGGTCATTTATTTCGTTTTACCGTATGCGTATAGTTTACGAACGAGATGCTATTTATTCACCGTGGAAAAATTGTATTGTCATAAAATAACGTTTAACGATCGCTCGAAAGTGAGGACTGAAAATTCTGCACATGCATTCGGCGCAATCGAACACCCACGTACGATAAAAAGCATTTCGTTTAACGGCGCACCGAGCGATTCTCCACCTTTCCCCATGTCAGGTAATAGAATTGTATCTTCGACTGCGGTTGACCTGTTTCCTTCCCGCGCGATTTACTTTTATAATGGGATTCAATTTAGAAATTGAGTTCAGTTCCGAGGAAGCGTCGCGAAGTACCACAAGTGCTACGATTGTACGAGTTCCCTGACGAACATCTAGAGCACCGTAATCCTCTACAGGACCATTGTATCTTCTTATTACCCTCGTTCAACGAAATTATATTTTCCGATAACTGTAAAAAAGTACTGTAACGCCCGCATTTCGAAGTAGCGACTTCCTCCGGAAGTTTAGTATCCATAACGGAAGAAGTATAGATAGACGGCGAAGGTTTATTCCGTCCTTTTACATAACCCGGAATCAATATCTGTTTTTTTTGTTATCGTTTTACCGTTCGTTTCTTTCTAACGAACGTGTTTCCGGATTATTTTCGACGATCTGTAAGAATAGCACGACTCCTTGCGAATCTTGTACGGGTTTTGCATGAATGTGATATATGGATATATGACTCACATGACTTTGTATGTACGTGAGTACATTTTCCATCACTGTCTGCCGCAGTGCGCTGCGATGTGTGAGCTCGTTTTATCGAATAGACCGAACAAAACGTACGAGATCGTTTTATTGATTGTTCTTCGATGAAATTCTTCTCTCGTCTCCCGGAGGACGAGTTGCATCGACAATCGACTGGAGCTCTACTTTGCTCGTGTCAATTGAAAGAATGTTAAAAGGACAGTTGACACGTCGAACGAAAGATGGAAATTCATTTTCAACGATATTCCGAAACATCTTCGCCTGAAGTTTCTGTATAATGTATTTTTACTATTTTATCATATGACACTTTCTCTATACAAGAAGAAGGCAGTTCATACGCGTATCTAGGGACAATTTAAACAAAGGATTCATTGTCAAACATTTGCGTTGCAGTTTAACTAGCTCGCAAATGATTTACACCGAGAAATCAGTAGAACAAAGTCATAAAGCTGTATCATTCTTATTATAATCGTTTCTCGACTGAATCACCGTCGTAAAATCGTATGTAAACTCTTACGTGTATGTACAATGCATTTTCTAATCGAAATATTCGGAATGATTACAGATCCAACGGTACCAGGGATCGAGAATGCGAAAAAGCGCGTGGTGGACTCACCGTGGTAGAAAGACGACAGCAAAACCACGAGGACGAGGGTGACAATCGGCGCGAGACGATTTCCAATCATGATCACGATCACCGGACCATGTGTTTCAGGTAATCACGTTGCAGTCAGTCACTTCGGACGTGTTGTCTCCACCCTCGCAGCATGGACAGCTCGTACTCGGCTGATAATCTGTCGCCCAGCTCTTTTCTTTTTTATTTTCTCGTATATATCCGACCGATTGCCTGAATTCGACGAATAAAACGGAAAAGAAGAAAGACAAGAGAATAGAGGAGGAAAGTTGGCAGTGACCAGAACAAGACTCCGCCGTTGACACGTCCGAAATGACTGAACGAACGTACGGAAAACCTCCTCTTCTCGTTTTCGCGGAGCGCACCGTACGTGATCGCGGACGCGTCGCGTCTGACGAGGATCAAACGAGTTTCCGTCGGCTATGCGGCAGATCTACCCCCTCTGGTTTTTCCATGCGCTCTAGGTCCGCCGATAGCCACCGTCTTTCCGGAACCAATCTAAGACGACCCAACTACGTTCCATTAGCTCACCGAAATTTCTCTTTAATAATCCTGTCTGCCCGACGGATATTTTTGTATCACCGCGTATTTATTTTATCCTCCGACGTTCACGTTCACCGGTGAATGGCTGAACGAATACTCGGGAGGTCTCGAAAGACTGGTTTACTGGGTTCCGTTCTCCATTTTGAATGTGGAGGTTTTATTATGGATCTTTGGTTTTTGAGTTTACGTCGCGAGATTCGAAGAATTTTATTCAAATTATGGATCGTTTAATCGGTCCAGGGGATTGGGAAGATTTTGCGTAGAAAGTGTTTTGGTATTTTTGTTCTACTGCAATATTTATGGATTATTACTGACTACATTTGGAATGCTGTTCACATGGTTCGGTATTGCATAATACCGACTTATTTGTGTAACCTGATTTCCATTAGAGTGCTCTACATTACTGGCATCGCTGTAAAATTAACAGGTTTTACGGAATTAAGATTCTCAGTGATAAGAGGCAACGTATGCTCAGACTTTAAATGGGTAAAAACAGTAGTGGAAATGATATACAGTCAGCCGAGCCGTAGTAGTCAATATTCGTTGTAGTCAGACAATCAAAATATAGGGAAGTAAAATTAGCATAGTTTGATTTAATTGTTAAATTTTAATATATCAGGCGATTAATATTGAAGAAAATATATCCACATTGTTTATCTAGGAGATAAACATATCCTATTTAATACCAAATTTTCGTAGTCCTATTTTTTACGTAAGTGAATTATCTAATGCCATGTCGGACCCCTTATCGCCATCTAACGTAAAAATCGTGCACTATTAATTCATGTCGATCGATTTGGTTTCAAATTATATAGACACATAGGCGAGGTATAGGCATAGACTGTCACGTCCCGGATCGTCGCGGCCTTTTTAAATAGGAGTTCGGAAGGAGCTCGGACGAAACGGAATAAAACCGCTGTTTTCGGGGCACTAATGCCGTTCCGGGGATAGCGCGGTTTCGCTACCACGGGTGATAGAAAATACTTACCTCAATACTTACCTGTGGTCCAGGGATTATCTGCTGAGATCGTTCTGATTTCAGTGATTCTGGGAGTGGCGGTGCCAGTGTTTGTCGGCTCGATGACGCCGAATTCGGTTTTGAGTATAAAAACGCGTTTGCTTAGATATATTTCGCGCCGCGGATCATTGAGGGGGAATTTATACGGTGGTATATTGAAATGTGTGAATATAATAGGAGTCACCTTATATGATGTGTGCTCCGTCTCGACTCCCAGTAGTTCCTGGTACGGAGAATTAGTATCGTTTAACAAATTGCGCAAACGGCGTATTTGGTTTTTACGCCCTGCTCTACGGGCACGGGTCATGGGGGAGGATTTTGGGGAGACACTGGACCCTGTAGTTCGTTTCCAACGTGCGGATTGCCTCACTGAAGGAACGGTTTATAAATGCCTTGCGATGCACGAGTGCTAATGAGCGGATGTCCTCTCGAAAAGCTATGGTCTCTGAGCGGATGTCCTCTCTGAGAGACCAACGTGTAAGCAAGTGTATAAATTATTAATTGTCAAACAGCGTGCTGGTTTGGAGAAGGTGTGTTAGGATATTTGAATGAAAAACTCTTTGAATTAAAGTAAAATATAAGAAAAACGCTATATTGTTACAACTATATATGAATTAACAAAATTAAAAATAAGGATTTGAACTAAGACTAACTTATCGGTACTAGTACTCCGGGGAGTCTGAATTAAAGCTAGAGTTTGACGACCAAGGGAAGTCTGTTCCCTGACCGGATTGGACTTAGGACGAGAAATGATTAACGAATGCGAATATGAATGAATCTGAATGTCCGATTTGAATGCGAATGAATCTGAATCTCCGATTTGAATAGCTCCGATTTGGTCCTGTGCATCGCCTTATATAGGCGTGAAATATTATTGTTACGCAGGCGCACTGCGTTTTGGCGATCCCCTGGTAGAGGGGTTGACGATGACTAATTTTTTATCTTATGTGATTCTTAAACAATTCTCTTGCTTGACGCTCGGCTAGGGTACGGGTTAAGGTATGCGCTGAGCGCGCGTAGGTAGAGCGAGAAAGAGGGTAAGCAGCGAGAGTAGGGTATGAGTGCGAGTGAGCGAGCATGCGGGTGAGTTAGAGGGGGTATGGAGCGAGTGAGAAAGCATGATGAGTAAGTGAGAGGGGGTATGGAGCGAGTGAGAGAGCATGTGAGCGAGTAAGAGGGGGTACGGAGCGAGTGAGAGAGGATGATGACGCTTGGCGGGCTGCCGCGTGTCAGGGGCTGAGGTTTTAGAGAAGTCGAAAAGGTAGTATGAAATAAGGAGTGGTGAAAAATACAAGTGTAGGAAAGGCTTAGTATCTAAGGCGCATTATATATATAGCTAAATGGTGGGGTGGTCGAGTGGTGTACGTAACACCTCCCCCCTTAGTTAGAAATGCTGCAGGCGGGCCTCAGCATTTCGATTGGAAACGATCTAACATTCTATTTAATTCAGAAAAATCCTTAGAGGAACTAGGGGTTTGAGGAGCTAGGGGCGCTTCTTCAAGGGGTATTGTCTCTTTGGGCACAATGTCTTTGGGCACACTCTCAATGGCACTTTTGTTGGGGTTGTTGGACTCTTCGTTTTCCGAGGGATTCTCCGTATGGGAAAGATGAAGTAGTAGATGGGCGATTGACGACCATATGGCTCCAAGTAGGTGAAGGCTCCATCCGTAGACAGAATGTAGTGCATATCCTCTGACCAGCATGTCGACGAGGACCTTGATTATCCTCAGGATGAGGAATATTGCGAGTACTCCGGCGCTGGCTGAGCCGAATGTAATAAAGCTGTTCCACAGGCGTAAACCGGCACTTTCGGCTATCCTGTTTAACGATTCTTCGTCTAGTAAGTTATGCAGGGCGACGCTTCCGGCTGGAATGCGGCGTCCTAGGGCTCCTCGAGCTAGAGTATTTAGCATCGCTGGTTTTTCAACCGGGAACATGATGTGTTCTCTTAGTCGTTCAAGATCATCCTTGCCGTATATACCACTGGTGGCCAAGGAAGATGGGTTTTTGTAACGCCATGTGGGTTTTGTAAGTGGTTGGATTGTCTGCGGCGCCAATGATTCAGTGGGATTTGGCTCCATTTTATACCAGGCGTCGTCAAGCTGGTACATTACCGGAAGTAATCGGTTGCATTCCCTAGGTGTACCGGTGATTGTGAGTAGTTTGGCCTTTGGTGTCAGGAACATGCTTCTGTTCTGATGCGTGACTGGAAGTTCCTGGTAGCATTCGGCGGTGATCCGAACCTTACACTGGACCGGGATGCATTTGATAATGTGAACGACTTCTCCCGCAGTTATGGCCATATAACCGGGGCCTTTCATAATGGTCAGTGCCACCTCTTCTGGTGCGATGCTGGCAAGGCTGAGTGCGTTAGCGAGCACTTGTCGCTCCAAAGCGCATTTCTGCATAATTATGTCTTTGTATAGATGAGAAATCTGGGTGCGTATATGTTTCTCTACGTACACGAATTTTGAATTCACATAACTGAAAATGTCGAGGTTGTCTACGGTGACAGGGCCTCGAACCTTGAAAATTTGGTCTCGAACTATTTCCAAAATTAATAGTTTCGGATGCTCCGTCTTCACGAGTGTGTAACCGCACACACTGATTTCTGTGGTACGGGTGAGCGCGAAAGTGGTTTCTTTCGTGGTCACTGTGTAAATTGTTATGGCTCCTTGGCTGTCTTCCTTCGAGGTGAGTCTCGTCGCGTGTCCTTCATACAGCACGTCATACTGGTTGAAATGACATGTTTCCATAGGCACTGACGGCCAAAATGCTAAGTCACCGTTGGCGTCCTGGCAGGATCCGTCCGACACTGGACAGTGGAGTCCTGAATGCAGGATGACTTGATTTGAAACAAGTTTTACCGGTGCTCGATAGTTCGAAAGCGAAATTCTAATACTGGCTTGAACAATTACGTTGTCCCACGTACCATACGGATCACTATATTGAGTTCCCGCGCACTTGCCGTCTACGGCTATTGTTCCCGCTAACGTAACACTGCGCGTTTCCGTGGTATTCGGCACTAGTCCCGTGATTTGCGCGTTGCCACCGAGGTATATTATACCTGATTTTTGCAATTGTTGGCACAACTCTGAAGTCATCGCGAGAATGTATTCACGACGGCCATTGTGCACTGCAGAAATGTGCGAATGCATACCACAATAAAAAATTGTTCGGTCTATTTCTACGCGGCACTGTATAATGTCTGTGTAGTCAAATTCGGAAAGTTGTAGCAGCTGAATATTGACTTCCTGTGTGACAGGCTCGGTGTCACTAATTTCGCACTCATCAATCTGTGTGAGTGAAAGCGTTGTAACGTTCATTCCGTCACTGGCACAATCGTATCCAACAAGGGATAAGGCTCCTGGGAGTAGGCATCCCAGCATAAGAAGCTGTAAGTTGTAGGTCATCATTGTAGGCGATGGCTGCTCCTGGTGTATGATGTCCGTCCGTGCTGCTCTGACAGGTGGGTTATTGTGCTGTAGGCGCAAGGCGATGAAGTCTACTGTTGTAGTTGTGTGGCTGCGTTGTTGCCGTGATACAGGCGCAGAGCGAAGTGATGAGGACTGCTAGACGGGTCCTCCTTATAAAGGGGCTTATCTTCGTCGTCGTCTTGAAGTTGCGGAGGGGATGTGCGTGCCCTTACGATTTTGGGGGGGGGGGATTACAAAGATTATGCTTAATAAAAGAAAGAATAATTAGAATAGGAATTGATTATGCGTCATGCGCTAACTTATAAAATAGATATTCTACGTGGTATAAGCGTGTTTCAGCTTGTCCGTATGTACGACCTTTGTAGTCGATCCAAGATCGATTCTAACATTTCGGTTATCAATAATTTCGGTCACCTTATGTGGTCCCGTATATTGGTCGGAGAACTTCCCTTTGCGGGGCTCCTTCAGAAGGAACACTGAGTCACCCGGAAGAAAAGTTACCGGCTTAATTTTTCGATCGTAGTACTGCTTGGATTTGACTTTAGCACCGTTCAGATTGTCTCTAGCGATTTCTTGTGCGTGTCTTATTTTCGTAAACAGTTCGATAACGTAGGCGAGGTATGTTTCGTTCTGCAGATCATCGATAGGAGGGTCACTCGATGGGGTGCGAGCGAGACTGCCGAAAACTAACTCGTGAGGGGTATGTTTCGTTCCCTCATGCATACTGGTGTTATATGAGAACATCGCATATGCCAAGAGCTCGTCCCAATTATTATTACGATCGATGAACTGCTTGAGATATTCCGTAAGCACATGGTGAGACCTCTCAAGAGAACCATTTGACTGAGGATGGAAAGCTGTAGTTTTGTATCGTTTGATTTTAAATTTCTTCGCGATGGTTTTAATAAGCGACGTCAAGAAAACTGATCCTTGGTCGGTTAGTATGGCCCGTGGAGCACCGAAGCGACAAATAAAATGTTCAGTAAATGCGTTGGCTATACTGATGGAATTCGCTTGGCGGAGGGGAATGGCTAAGGAATATTTCGTGAGGAGATCTTGAATGGTGAGTATGTATATGTTTTTGTTTTGTGTTTGAGGGAGCGGTCCCATGATATCAAGCGCTACTTTATCGAATGCATTACCTGGAGTATCGGTGAGTGCCATTGGTTGTCGCGTTTTGACTCGAACTAATTTTTTTATCTGACATGCTGAACAATTACGAATGAAATTTTGGACATCTTCCTTTAGATTGGGCCAATAGTATCTTTCTCTGATTCGGTACGCTGTTTTAGCGACACCTTTGTGTCCTCCTACTACGGAATTGTGATTTTCTTCGATGATTTTAATTCGGTCATTCACTAGAGGTGTTTTAATTTGATTGAGACATATAACGATTTTTACTTGAGTTTCGGAAAACATTTGTCGTAAATTATAAAATATCCAATTCCAGTTTATATTATCTACGTTTCCCTTTGATATGCTAATTGTTTTCAAGTCTAATTCGAGAGTGACATCCAGAAGGGATTCCAGGGCATCGAGCATAATTTCTTCCTGCGTTAATATTGAAATATTTTCTTTGACTGGTAAAGCTATGAGGTATCGATCATTGATTTTAGTGACTTTAGCGCGTCCCAAGATTGCATCTTCTATTTTTGGCAGTTTATTATGTTTTTGCAAGTCTAGAGCTCCTGTATCAATTGGCTTTCCTTTTTGTGTAACGAAGAAAACTAGATTACTTTTGCGCGAAGACAAACTTTCTTTTATACTTACTGACTGGGAAGCGGAAGGGTTAGGAGGTGCACATGGTACGTTTTCCGAGGTGAAGATCTCTTCAAAACTATCGTTAGGTGAATTTGGAGATGGAGGATCCAAGGAAGAGTCATCGATGTATGGGTTTGGTACAACAATTCTTTCATCTGGGAGACTGAAATCGTCGTCACTGTCGTCGTCGTCGTCGTCGTTGTCGTCGTCGTCTGAGAGTAATCGTTGCCTTTTATCTTTAGGGGATTCGTCAGAACTGTCGGAGGTTACTGGATGAATGGGAATTTGAATTGAATTTGGAGGATTGCGGGAGAGTGCGTCCGCATTGACATTCATTTTACCGGCTTTGTAAACGACTTCATATTCGTATTCCGCGAGCTTGAGTCTCCACCGTACTAGGCGTGACGTAGGATCTTTCACCGAATGAAGCCAAACTAAAGGCTTATGATCAGTGACCAGAGTAAACTTCTTTCCGTATAAATATGGTCTGAAATGTTTCACGCAATGGACTATGGCAAGCAGTTCTTTCTCGCTAGTTGAATAGTTAGTTTCAGCGGAGTTCATTAGTCTCGAGGCATATGAGATGGGCAGATCCTTCCCGATTATTCCCTGGCTGAGTATGCCTCCAATCGCATAATCCGAAGCGTCGGTTGTCACAATAAATTCTTTAGTGAAGTCGGGGTATTGGAGAACGGGCTCCTTACATAATGAGTCACGGAGAGATGAAAAAGCTTTCTCTTGCGGTGGTGCCCATTCGAAAGGCGTTTCTTTCTTTAAAAGATTAGTTAACGGCTTAGCTACCTGTGAAAATTGTGGTATAAATCGCCTGTAATAACCCGCGAGGCCTAGAAATTCTTTTACATTAGTGCGATTCTTTGGCCGCGGAAAATGTTCTACCGCGACTATTTTGTCTGGATTTGGCTTGACACCGGAATTGCTAATTACGTGTCCCAGATACATGACCTCTCTTCTCAGGAATTCGCACTTGTCGGGTTGTAGTTTTAGATTTGCCTTTCGTAATCTTTCGGCTAGCGCATTGAATTTTATGGCGTGCTCCTGCAATGAGCTTGCGTATACGACGATATCGTCGAGGTACACAAAGAGTTCTGTACCTTGGAGACCCGAAAGAACGCAATCCATAAGACGTTGGAATGTTGCGGGCGCGTTCTTTAAACCGAACGGCATACGATTAAATTGATAGTGACCATGCGGTGTGGAAAATGCAGTTTTCGCTGCGTCGCTCTCGTCCATAGGGATCTGATGGAACCCGGATGCCAGGTCGAAGACCGAGAAGTACTTGGCTCCGCCTAATTGATCCAGAATCTCGCATATGTTAGGGAGAGGGTACGCATCGCCAACCGTTTTCTCGTTTAGACTGCGGTAGTCGATGACCATTCGCCATCTTTTATTACCGTGCGAATCTGATTTTTTGGGCACGATCCACAAGGGGGAATTATACGGAGATACGGAGGGTTTAATAACATCATTTGTTAATAAATCAGAAATTTGCTTATTGATTTCGTCCTTGTGAATCGGCGGGAAGCGATATTGTTTGGTATGAACCGGACGATCGTCGGTTGTAATAATTTTGTGGGTTATCGCGTTCGTATATTCCAGTTTATCCGAAGGTAAGTGGAATAAATCGGCGTTCTCGCCTATAAGATTCGCAACGTGCTTGCGTTCCTCAGTGTTTAGATGGTCCAGCCTCAGGAGAGGGGGAATTTCGGCCGCCCGATCGGCGTGAGCTTGCTGATTGACATTATAAACAAATATGTCGCCTGGGTTCAACGCGCTCTTATCTTCTTCGAACTCATGCAACTCGACTGTAGGCACAACAAGTTCGACATCTGTATCTCGACTGTTTGTTACACGGACTAAACCACGACCTAGACGATTTTTAACGATACAGTTTCCTAGGAATATACCGTCTCCTGCATTTAGTTTAGGAACAAATCCTTCTTTTATGTTCACGTTCGCGATTTTAATGTAGAATTGCGAGTTAGTCCGCGCGGGGATAACCACTGTTTCGCGCTTAGAGAAAGGGATTTTGATACCTTGCCATTCAATTAATTCGTTTGGAAAGTCGATTTTTGCCGCGTTATTACAGAATTGAGCTCCTAATATTCCCTCTTGAAGGATGGGGAAATTATTAGGCACGATATAAAAACGTACTGGGTACCCGAAAATGTCCACTTGGATCGACCCTAAGGTTGAGACTCGGCCCTGAGTAATTCCGCTAAGGATGAGGGAGTCATTCTCATTGATCTTCGTGGCTGAAGGCACGTTACGCAATTTGATTAGGTTTGGTTCGGCACCGGTATCGAGCATGAAATTGATATTAGGCAAGAGGTCTTGTGACGTGATCGCGATTGTCGGGACGTTAGTCGTTGTGTTTAATCGGAGAGTTGCGACTTGGACTCCTGGGGATCCCCTATCGCTTGTATCGCACGGACTGAGGTGCCCTGTATGTTCCTTGACGCGTCCGGACGGTTCGGAGGGCTCTGCTCGTTTCCCGTCGGATTTCGTGAATTGTTATATTCGCGCTTACGGCATTCATTGATTTCATGACCGGCAATTTTGCAGTACCGGCAAAATTTTCCCTGAGGGGGAGCATTCACGGATGTATGTTGTTGTGGTTCTGGGTTCCGTCGTGGATGTTCCCATTCGCGTCCTCGCGTTTCGCGCCCTCGCGTTTCGCGTTCTGAGTTTTGGTTACGGTGGTCCGGCGCGTATCTAGGCTCCGGCTGACGATGTGACGGCATAAATCTAGAGTCTTCGTTATAATATCCGCGGTTCGAATCTCTGTGATTTTCGCGAGGTGCGTCGCGGTATTGACCACGGGGTTGACTTCTGTACGAGTCGCGGGGTGGGTACGCGTTTCTACCTGGATCCCGACGTGACTCGTCGTGTCGCGGCGATTCGAAATAATGTTGGCCGTCTTGTACCGCGCGTAGCTTCCTACACTCGGAGCGTACATGGCCTTTGTTTCGACAGAACGAACAACTTATCTCGCGGTCGATGTGTAGTGATTGTCGTGTTTGGGTTTCGCGGCCTGGCGTTCGGGCTTCCGCGAAACGCTCCTTATCAAGCTCCATCTCCTTGTGTATATCTTTCGCGTTGGCGAATGCTTCTGACGGTGTCATATATTCATGCGGCCGAAGTTGTATGCGGTATTCTAACGGGAGGCCCTTACAAAATGATCGGATCGTAAGGCCGTCTAATTCCTTCAGGATAGATTCCGGGATGATTCTATGGTTTAACCGTTCTCCGTCTAGAATCGAGGCGCGAAGTTCCTTTACTCGACTAATGTAATCTAGAATGTGTTCACGCGGATTTTTAAATATCATGCTAAGTTCGCCTCTATACTGGTCTATGGATTTGCCGCTTCCGAATGACGCTTGAAGGAGATCTGTGAGCTGTGTTATGTTTCTACACGGTTCGTCTTCTATCGCTAGGTATGCGCGTCCGCGTAGTCGGTTTATTAAGGCTTTTGTGAGATTATTTTCCGCGGAAGGCGGTAACGTGTCGCGTGCGCGTCTACATGCTCGAATAAATTGCGCGACGGGTATGTTATAGCCGTCGAAATGCGGTACGCCGTCTATGGCATCGCGGATTGAGATTTGGCTTGGCGGTGAATTTTCTTGTAATCTGTCATATACTGGATGTCCCGGAGCAATGTCTAGTAACGGTACTGTGGGTGCTGTGCTCGCTTTTGCATTGTCTAACTCACAACGAAGCTTATTTATTTCACGGTTTAAATCATTAACGTCTTTGCTCGTTGTTTCTATACGTTCGAGTTCGCGATCGATATTTTTCTGCCGCTCCCGTAGCGTTTGATCTTTATGTCGAATTGAGACTTCTTGTTCGCGAAGCAAATCTTCCTTATTTTTTAACATTTTCTGCCATTCGGACAATTCTGCTTCCGACAAGGGTACAGCCGCGTCATCTACACCGCGCCTTGAACGTGTCTCCATGATCATGCACTTAATTTACGTAACGAGAAAAAAAACTGATTCTATTATTTCACCCGACGGTAACTTTGACGTATCCCACCGCTGTCACCAGAATTTGTCACGTCCCGGATCGTCGCGGCCTTTTTAAATAGGAGTTCGGAAGGAGCTCGGACGAAACGGAATAAAACCGCTGTTTTCGGGGCACTAATGCCGTTCCGGGGATAGCGCGGTTTCGCTACCACGGGTGATAGAAAATACTTACCTCAATACTTACCTGTGGTCCAGGGATTATCTGCTGAGATCGTTCTGATTTCAGTGATTCTGGGAGTGGCGGTGCCAGTGTTTGTCGGCTCGATGACGCCGAATTCGGTTTTGAGTATAAAAACGCGTTTGCTTAGATATATTTCGCGCCGCGGATCATTGAGGGGGAATTTATACGGTGGTATATTGAAATGTGTGAATATAATAGGAGTCACCTTATATGATGTGTGCTCCGTCTCGACTCCCAGTAGTTCCTGGTACGGAGAATTAGTATCGTTTAACAAATTGCGCAAACGGCGTATTTGGTTTTTACGCCCTGCTCTACGGGCACGGGTCATGGGGGAGGATTTTGGGGAGACACTGGACCCTGTAGTTCGTTTCCAACGTGCGGATTGCCTCACTGAAGGAACGGTTTATAAATGCCTTGCGATGCACGAGTGCTAATGAGCGGATGTCCTCTCGAAAAGCTATGGTCTCTGAGCGGATGTCCTCTCTGAGAGACCAACGTGTAAGCAAGTGTATAAATTATTAATTGTCAAACAGCGTGCTGGTTTGGAGAAGGTGTGTTAGGATATTTGAATGAAAAACTCTTTGAATTAAAGTAAAATATAAGAAAAACGCTATATTGTTACAACTATATATGAATTAACAAAATTAAAAATAAGGATTTGAACTAAGACTAACTTATCGGTACTAGTACTCCGGGGAGTCTGAATTAAAGCTAGAGTTTGACGACCAAGGGAAGTCTGTTCCCTGACCGGATTGGACTTAGGACGAGAAATGATTAACGAATGCGAATATGAATGAATCTGAATGTCCGATTTGAATGCGAATGAATCTGAATCTCCGATTTGAATAGCTCCGATTTGGTCCTGTGCATCGCCTTATATAGGCGTGAAATATTATTGTTACGCAGGCGCACTGCGTTTTGGCGATCCCCTGGTAGAGGGGTTGACGATGACTAATTTTTTATCTTATGTGATTCTTAAACAATTCTCTTGCTTGACGCTCGGCTAGGGTACGGGTTAAGGTATGCGCTGAGCGCGCGTAGGTAGAGCGAGAAAGAGGGTAAGCAGCGAGAGTAGGGTATGAGTGCGAGTGAGCGAGCATGCGGGTGAGTTAGAGGGGGTATGGAGCGAGTGAGAAAGCATGATGAGTAAGTGAGAGGGGGTATGGAGCGAGTGAGAGAGCATGTGAGCGAGTAAGAGGGGGTACGGAGCGAGTGAGAGAGGATGATGACGCTTGGCGGGCTGCCGCGTGTCAGGGGCTGAGGTTTTAGAGAAGTCGAAAAGGTAGTATGAAATAAGGAGTGGTGAAAAATACAAGTGTAGGAAAGGCTTAGTATCTAAGGCGCATTATATATATAGCTAAATGGTGGGGTGGTCGAGTGGTGTACGTAACAAGACCTAGCACAGACGAGGTATTGGATAGACCTAGCACCTTACGGGGTTCGATGTTCACGAAACTGAATTACCGACGCGTTCAAATTTCAGAGGATTTGCAGCGCCACCTTGACGAAGGAGCAGAATTTTTTGAACTAAAAGAGTATCGTTGGTTCCGAAACGGGCACCGCACCCCAACCCCTTTTGTGAGGTTGTGACAAGCAATTTTTTGATTGCCATTTGCTCAATTTTTGAGATAGCGATCTGAAACTTGTACCGTTGATTTAGTTAGGAAATTCTACGCCAGATCAACATATAATAGTTGTACTTTTCGAAAATTTAATTTTTCGCAAAAATCTGAAGGGGGTAGGTCAGGATTTTTTGCGATTTTCGTAAATCGCTTGCCATTTCCGTAATTTTTGAGCTATTAAAACGATCCGGGGCGTTTTGGACGCGGAATCCGAAGCCGAATAAGTCACTGAAAGAATCAGATTGATATCTCAAAAATTGTGGAAATGGCGATCGATTTACGAAAATCGCAAAAAATCCTGACCTACCCCCTTCAGATTTTTGCGAAAAATGAAATTTTCGAAAAGTACAACTATTATAGGTTGATCTGCCGTAGAATTTCCTAACTAAATCAATGGTACCAGTCTCAGGTCGCTATCTCGAAAATTGTGGAAATGGCAAGCGAAAAACTAGTTGAAATTGACCAATTTTCGCGATTTTCGTAATTCCTTCGTCATTTCCGTAATTTTTGAGCTATTAACATGGTCCAGGGCGTTTTGGACGCGGAATCCGAAACCGAATAAGTCAGTGGACGAATCATTCTGATATCTAAAAAATTGTGGAAATGACGGAAGAATTACGAAAATCGTCAAATTTAAGCAGTTTTTCGTTCAGCATTCGCTCAATTTTTGAGATAGCGACCTAAAACTTGTACCATTGTTTTAGTTGGGAAATTCTACGCCAGATCAATGTATAATAGTTGTACTTTTCGAAAATTTAATTTTTTGCAAAAATCTGAAGGGGGTAGGTCAGGATTTTTTGCGATTTTCGTAAATCGCTTGCCATTTCCACAATTTTTGAGATATTAAAATGATTCTTTCACTGTCTTATTCGGCTTCGGATTCCGCGTCCAAAACGCCCCGTATCGTTTTAATAGCTCAAGAATTACGGAAATGGCAAGCGATTTACGAATGTCGCAAAAAATCCTGACCTACCCCCTTCAGATTTTTGCGAAAAATGAAATTTTCGAAAAGTACAACTATTATAGGTTGATCTGCCGTAGAATTTCCTAACTAAAACAATGGTACAAGTCTCAGGTCGCTATCCGTAAAATTGAACGAATGCCGTCCGAAAAACTGGTTGAATTTGAGGATTTTTCGTGATTTCGCTCTTCCACAGATGAGGTATTGGATAGACCACTCATCCCCATGCTTTTCGATGTCACTGGTTTTGAGGGCTCTAGACTCTATCGAATACCTCGTCTGTGGTAATGGTTTTGCAACGCCCCCGTCAGAAAAATAAAGATTCAAAAAATCGTATAAAGATATGCAGACAAATCACAAATTTACTTAAATAGTTTGAACATTCTGCGTGGTTGTCAGAAAGAGGAACATCAAGAGACTACACGTAAGTTGCTCTTTTATACTTTTTCGAGGTCGCCCCGACAAGACTGAACCTGTTATTTGCATCTTTATTGTTGAGGCTTCACGGATCAAGTATAACCAAACTTCAAAATACACTCGACCTGACATTGCCAAGTACGCCATTAACCTTTAGTCTGTGATAAAACGTCCTGGAGTCAATGCCTCTTCATGACACGCTCCGGTCCACCTCCCGAAGTAAAATTCATTTATTATTCATACATTATTAGTACTGAGTAACACACCGATTGATTGCAATTGCATTAATTAATAGAGATTGATTAATAGAGGCAGTAGAAATATATTAAATATTCAAATTTTAGAAATAATTATATTTATTGTTATTAATTTGCAATCGCGATTTGCAACTTAATATTTAATATCAAGATTATAAAATATAGTTCGAATTTGGACGATGTTATAGTCAACAGTTTTCTTTATTTGTGCAAAATATATAATTGTTTAATTGTTAGCAATAAATCCTGAAAATGCTACGGTTTAATAATGGTCCGCTCGAGGTTAACATAGATTTTATTATGTTGTAATAGATCGAAGAAATTCGCCGGCGGGTACCTACGTACGAGTGCAACCGACCGTGACCGGCCGACTCCCGAGTTTACCTGGCGTGACTTTGACACGGGCACGCATCAGTCTCTGCTCAGCGGCCGGGGGGTGAGGACGTACATACTCATAGGAGGTCCTGGGTGGTTTCCAAGGTATGTGACATCGTTTTAGAACGTTTATCTTTGTTCAATTCATTTATATTCTATATCCTATCATAATATATACGATTATACCAGACACATTCAATGCATTACATTTAAAATCATGAATCGAGTCCACTTTTCTCAGTATGATTTAAACAAATAATTTTTCAACTTTTTGGAAAATACCTTCTGTATTTCTATTAATTCTTGCTTACTATATTATCACAATTTCATTAGTTTTGCTTATGAATTTCGCTGTTTGTACTTAGAATTTGGATAAATTTGTGACTGTTAATTCTTATCGTGTTTTGGTTTCTAATTCCAGGTACCCACTATACAAAGGAGCCCGGTTACTTGAGACGTAAACAAGAACAAAATGAACATCGCAGCGGTCAAAGCCTACTTGTTGACGCCCTTGACATTGGTCGTATCTAACATTGTTCGCGGTACATCTACAACGGGAATTTATATTTTCCGTGAGTTACGTTAGATTGAATCCAGTCATCGTGCCGTTTATTTTTCGTGAACCGGATATAAGAAATATTTTTCTTGCGAAACGTTTGAGAATATTTCTACGAAACTTCGCGCCGGTTTATTAAAGTATACATCTTTTCGCGTCGACTATTGCGTACACAATTTCATTTTACACCAAAGTAGGACAATGGCAATATTCCTAATAACAATGCTTGGTAATTAAATTGAAAAATACTTTAACCGAATATCTACGACATTTTCCGCGGTATACGCGTTCGCGATGTATTTTATTTTCAGCTTTTGTGACCGCGCGCAATGCGGTCTTAGAATCATTTTCTGCGAAACAAGTATTTCGCGAAATAGAGTCAGTGTTGTTGCGATATTAATACATTATTATTGCTCGATACTCGCGTGATTAAAACCGCCGAAAGAAATGAAATTCGGTCGCGAAATTCTCTTAATTTTTCCAATCGCGAGAGTAGAGTCAGTTTGTTCGCCGGACATTATTTCGGTCGCGAATATAGTCCCTTTTTTTTATTTTTTTTTCTTTGAATTACTCGCCGCGATGAAGTAGCGGTACGCAGCAGCTGTGGAAAGGATTTCCATCGGGCGTCGTCGCATCAGGCAGCAGGTAAATATCAGCAAAATCTACTTTTAATTCTTCTAATTAACAATGAAATTACATTTTGGAATATCGAATTCGAGTGAGAATTAAAGACGAACGATGTGAGGAATGATAGACGGTTAAACTATAAAGACTTTTCTCTTTTTCTGTTACAGAAGACATCGCAACGATTTAGCTGGCCGAGTGCAATGCGGTCTTAGATTCACTTGATCCGAAAAAGTATATCGCGAAATAGAATCAGTGTTGTTGCGCTATTAGAAATTATGTTTGTTCGATATACGCGTGCTTAAACCCGCCGAAAGAATTGAAATGGACTGCTACAACGTAACATATTCGGTCGCGAAATTCCTGTATACTTTGAATCGCGAGAGTAGAGTCAGTTTGTTCGCCGGAAATAATTTCGGTCGGGAGTGTAGTCTGTTTATTTTTCTTTTTTTTTTTTCTTTGAATTATTCGCCGCGATGAAGTAGAGGTACGCAGCAGCTGCGGAAAGGATTTCCATCGGGCGCCGTCGCATCAGGCAGCAGGTAAATATCGTCAAAATGTTCTACTTTTACTTCTAATCCACAGTGAAATTACATTTTGAAATATCGAACTCGAGTCAGAACTAAATACGAACGATTTGAGGAATGATAGACGGTTAAACTATAAAGACTTTGCTATTTTTCTGTTACAGATGACTTCGCAACTGCAGAGCCGGTCGTAGTATCATCTCTACAATCAAAGGTGCAGAAGAAATCTACGACCGGTGAGTCAAAAAACTTATGGTTCCTCCGATCACTCAATCATGTCGTAGGACGTAAAGGTCCGAAGCGGCACGAGTGTATTGGTTGTATTTTATTTGAGTTTGCGAGCATAGTGACCGCGAGTGTAAAGTATTTTATACTTTACATTCGTGGGTAGTAACACCCCATTGTTGTGAATATTTAATTAGCTCAGGCAGGGGTCTTCTTGTGGCTTAGTTTCACGGGCGATTTTTATTTAATTAATTCGGAGGTTCGATTCCCTCGATCTTCATTTAATAGCATTCGCGTTCGCGTTCATTTTATATAATCACAGAATTTTTGACAAAACACGAAATCATACGAGTTAAATTCAGTCAGAACTTGCATATTTTTAGTAGCGGCATTTCCTTTAACTTGTAAAGTCCTTTAAATTCTTGTATTTGAAATGCCCAAGAAGACCAATTCGCGATGGGTAGATTCTGGTTTCAAAGGCTAATTTTGAACATATTTGCATTGTTTAGAATATAACTTTGAATAAGGAATCAACCAAGGTTTTCAATAATAAATTCAAGTTTCATATATATTTTTTTTCAAATAAATTTCAATATTTTAAAGTTTTCAATATATATATTTTTAAAGTTTTCAAAGTTTTCTTGCACGAGATGCAATTTTTTCACTTTTTCAATTATTATTCAATATTACATTCGAGTCATTTTATAAAGTATATTTTCAAGTAAATTCTATAAAGTCAAAGTAACGATTACTAGCTCGTTAGAAGATCTGTTTCAATAATCATTTTATAGCTCAGGATTTTCAGCACACATCAAGCCTAGTATGTAGTTGCCACGTTCATGTCCCTATTTGGCTTGAACTCATTCGTGTGCCCAGGTGCTACACGAATGGGTGATGGCGGTGAACGTGGCTTATAGTTTTAAGAATTATAATTATGTGGCGGCTCACAAGCGTTAGCGATTGTGCACGACGTACGATCCACACGTGTGAGTGTGTGTGTGAGATAAATTTATTGAATATTTCGTGGATTGTGCGTCGGTTTTGAACAATCGTTTTTATTGCAAAATCGCGATTAAATTCAACTTGCATATTTTTACGATTTTACATTATTCAATTTAAGTTCGATTATATTTCGAACCTCAGATTATTATATTCAATTACTTTTCAATTAGAGTCAAAATGCAGAAGCATTATTTTTGAACGTAGTAATTATTTCAACTACGAATTAATTACAAGACTTTCATTTCTATATTTTACGTCTACAAGTTTTCATTAAATCCCTTTCAATAAAGTCTAAATAAATCGCAATAATCGCTGACCTTGTGAGTCGATTTCAGCAAACAAGGTACGTACCTGAATGTATGTGTGGGGTTTGAGTCGGTGTTGGAGACGTCCCGGGACGTCTCCCGTAGGGGGAAACACCGACTTTGATTGAGAATCGTGGAGAGAGTGTGTTGGTGTGCGAGAGATTTTTGCCATTTTTTAAATATAGGTAATAGGTAGGCAGGTAATTTATTCTCTGGAATGTGTGTGCTTTAATTTTAAGTAGGAAGGGCAGGCCAGGTACCACTGTTTCGACTGTAGGCGACCAGTGGTATCCTGTACCTGAAAGTCAGGCTAATAATCTTTTCTTTTTTAATAATAAGTAAATTCTGCTTGAACATTCGTCCTTAGCGGCTAACCGTTTGCACGGACTGCAGTTGTCATTCTTCTGAGAATAAGCTGTTAACTTGTCCACACGTGTTAGCCGCATTCTCTTGTCTGGTTAGGCGCGTGTTAGGGTTATACCATATTATGGTTCCGAATGTTCTTGCAGAATACAGGTTGGGCTCCGGCCTGAAGCAAGAAGAGGCTTTACGCCGAAGAGGCTATATGCCGAAGAGGCCCGACAAACTGTCTAGAAGAGGGCAGCAACTAATGGCTATCCATTTTGGAGTGTTCAATTCCAGAATGGATGGTCATTCCGTTACTACTAAGTCACTATGCTCGTAGTAGTTGTAGAGTAATTATAGTTGTAGTAATTTGAAGTAGTTAGTACCACGGGTCGAGGTGAGCTCCCCGTGAAGACTCTGCCCCGATCTGCATTAAAGTTTTCGAGTCATTTTTCTTATTAAATTATTTTCATAAGTGTCAAGTAATAGAGTTTTGCATTAAAGTTTTCGAGTCATTTTTCTTACTGAATTATTTTCACAAGTTTTGATAATAGAATTTTGATTACAATTTGATATTAAATTCCTTTCAAACTCAGTTATTATTTTTGTTCATTATTGTTAAAGAGTTAGAGTCCAGTTTTTGATTATTATAAATTTGAGAAATTAAATTTTTGAAAAAAGCAGAGGGGTAGAGTGTGATAGAATGAAGTAGTTAGAAGTAGTTAGTTCCGCGGGTCGAGGAGAGCTCCCCGTGAAGACTCTGCCCCGGTCTGCATTAAAGTTTCGAGTCATTTTTCTTATTAAAATATTTTCACAAGTTTTATTCAAAGAATATTGCATTAAAGCTTTCGAGTCATTCTTCTTATTCAATTATTTTCACAAATTTTCAATCTAAGTCATTTTTATTCATTATTGTTGAAGGAACCTAAAGATTTTACTTATTGAGATATTTTCTGAGAGTTCATTTTTAAGAATATATATTTTTGTCATTACTAGAGTCGAGTTTTTGATTATTACAAATTTGAGAAATTGAATTTTTGATAAAAGCAGAGGGGTAGAGTATGATTCAGTGTGCAAAGTTTGCACACTGCCATCCGCGCCGGTCGTAATATTTGTCACCACTGGCTGCATTTCTAGTTCCGCGAATTTATTAATAATCTAAAATTCATTATCTTTGTGTGTCTCGGAGACACGTTTTCTAATGCCGTATAGGAATTTTATTATCTAATATAAAATCAAAAAGTTAATGCAGCTAAGTGACTCGCGAATCGCGTCGTACATCGCCGTCTTTGTACGAATCTATTTAAAAACAATCATTGAACCAAGCATTTGTTAGAAGGAATATTGCCATAATTTTATGCATAAATTGCATTTTATATTAGAATGTCTTATCTTGAAATTCTTTTCAGCCGTAACTAAATTGGATCTATTTAAGATCATTTCGCGTTTGCAATTAATTTCTATTTTCGCGTATTATCAGTCAAAGCGGTCGTGGAACTACGAAACATTATTTTTGCGCGTCGGTTTTTCGCGAGGAATTTTCGTAATTTAGTGTATTAGTTTTGAGGAAATACTCGCGAACGTGGACCAAGAAAAATATATTCGCGCGCGCATCGCGTATTTTCTTTCAATGAATTTTAGAGTCATGCGATCACTTATTCTCTATGACGAAACCCACGGAAATTGTAAATAAATTTAGTGTTGCGGAAATTATGTAAATTCGGTCGTTTCTTTCCATACCGACCAATGTCGACCGCGCGTGACAAGTAGTCTTTTCTCCCTTTATTAATTATAGACTCAAGATTGCGATACGGTAAAATTACAATAAGTAAAATGAGCTAATCACTCTTCTTCCAGCTTTGCTTTTAGAGTCGCGTTAACTTAGAGAAATCGCCATTTACTCACCTTGAATGGTTTGTTAAATGGCGAGAAATCTTTTTTGCACCGCGCTCGCATTTTTCTCGATTCTATGTAAACTCGCAAAGTAACTTCTAGCTTATAGTATTCCAATTAATTACAAAAATGTAAAACACGTTCCCCTGTGGGCCGGGGACAGAATAGGCCCACGGTATTCCCTGCCTGTCGTAAGAGGCGACTAAAAGGGACGTTTTGGCACTATAGTGATCAAAACGTTAGTTTAAGGGGATATCATGCGTCAATTTCACTTCCGTTTTCCGTCGATCGACCAGAGAACGCGACTTCTTTGCTCGTTCCGCGTTATTAGCTTCATTTCTATCAACAACTTTTACTTTCAATCTTATAGTTTCAGTTTTTAACTTTAATATTTAACTTCAACTTTAACTTTCAATTCTTAGCTTCAACTTTTACTTTC
The DNA here is from genome assembly GCA_917499265.3 of Mimumesa dahlbomi. Lineage (NCBI taxonomy): Eukaryota > Metazoa > Arthropoda > Insecta > Hymenoptera > Crabronidae > Mimumesa > Mimumesa dahlbomi. The sequence continues at coordinate 5,838,949 of OU824116.1, read as the reverse complement.
AATTTTTAGCTTCAGTTTTCTTTTTAACTTATTTTAATAGTAGAGTCACTTGTTCGTCATTTGTGGCGTTCGTCATAACCCTGCGTTAGAACAACACGAGAAACGGTGTAGTCGGCCAAATAGCCTCATGGCTATTTGGTTAAGCCGCGATCCTGCGATATATTCATGGAGCGTGGCTCTCGTCGGATCATGGTTCCGCCGGTATCTTTGGGTGGCCTAAGGTTGTCTGGAAAGGTGAGCCCGAGTTCGTTCTGGGGACCTGTACACGGGTGGACTGCTATTTGGCGGGGTATGGGACGTATCAGGCTTATCGGTGGCGGCCGGACCGATTAGCCTGATATGGCTTAACCCGTGTACAGTTCGACTTGATGATCTATATCTTCGGATATATTTCATCTTCGATTTGTCCCTGGTTCGGATCTTTCGTGAGGCCCTTTCCTGTAAATCGACCTTACGTTTATCCCATCGTATCGGTTAACCATGGTTTGGCGGGAGTCCCGGTTCGTGGGTACTTCTCAGGACCGTGGTACGAGCCACCGTGTAAGTGTATAAATTGTTTTACCGTCGAGTTATGGTAAACGTCTAGAGTCACCCGCGTTAGTCTTTCCATGAGGTTGCTTTTCTGGTTTGGTCGACATTTCCATTCTCGTCTATGTTATTTGTTTTATTCGCGTTTCGCGGGAAATTGGCGTTTGATGGTGATGGGTTTGTGTTTGTTATATTGAAACTGGTTTCAATATTTCGGCCACGATCGCATTGATAGACGTATCTTTGAGATCGTGGTTATTAGCTTCGCGATCGCGGTCGCGTGATATCTTTATTTTCCTTCTGAACGTAAAGATTATGTTCGTTATCGTTTAAAGGAGGGAGGATGGGAGCCGTGGATAGGGTGGGTCTCCATTAGTAGCAACCTCCACGTGGTGAGACCTGGATCGATATTATTTGCATCGATCGATAATAAAATTTATCAATATTTTTTTGTAAGTCCGATGACCTATAGTCGTTTATATTGAAATGTATCGCTTCGATGCAAATGGTATCGAGCTAATTGGCTACGAGTAGTATATGTATGTATATCTCGTGTTTGCTTTTACTACAGTCAGAAAAAACCTAAATTCAACCAGTTTTTCGCTTGCCATTTCCACAATTTTCAAGATAGCGACCTGAGACTGGTACCATTGTTTTAGTTAGGAAATTCTACGCCAGATCAACATATAATAGTTGTACTTTTCGAAAATTTTATTTTTCGCCAAAATCTGAAGGGGGTAGGTCAGGATTTTTTGCGATTTTCGTAAATCGCTCGCCATTTCTACAATTTTTTAGATATCAAAATAATTCTTCCACTGTCTTATTCGGCTTCGGATTCCGCGTCCAAAACGCCCCGGATCGTTTTAATAGCTCAAAAATTACGGAAATGGCATGCGATTTACGAAAATCGCGAAAAATCCTGACCTACCCCCTTCAGATTTTTGCGAAAAATTAAATTTTCGAAAAGTACAACTATTTTAGGTTGATCTGCCGTAGAATTTCCCAACTAAAACAATAGTACAAGTTTCAGACGGCTATCTCAAAAATTGAGCGAATGCCGTTCAAAAAACCGCCTGAATTTGAGGATTTTTCATTTGATATCATATTAATAAGAAACAGCTCAGCAACATGTTAACTGTTGACGTAGACTGTATTATGTTTCACATTATCGGAAAAGATTTGAATTATTGGTACCAAATAGAATGATAATGGTTTTAAGAAAGTACAATTGTTTATAAGAAATAAAGAAAAATAGTGGAAAATGTCAATATTCATAACTTTTGTATGTATTCCGAAAAACTGAATATTCTTCTCTATAAAACAACTTACTTTTGCTGTGACTTGCAGTTGTATACCTGTGAATTCACTATCCTTCTTTTGCAGTACAAAGGTCAATTATTAATACGCATAAACTATAACTTCTATATCGTACTCTTACTAATAATCGACGGACATCCTAGATTCGAACCGAAAATGGTAACGTAGCGAGTGACACTAAAATGGTAAGAGGGCTCTAGAGCCCTCCAAACCAGTGACATCGAAAAGCATGGGGATGATTGGTCTATCCAATATCTCGTCTGTGGTATATCCTATATCTCGTTGTGATAGGGATAAGTCTAATTGAGTATTAATAATCATTAGGGCTCTAGAGTTAGGTACTTTACACAATAATGTAGTAATGAGTCGGTATTCTGCATTCACACGTTACTATTTTTAATGGAAACTTGAAAATATGAAAACAATTTTAGTCACAGTCAAGTAAATTCAATACGTAATACAAAGTTTATTTAATAAGCGTACAAAGCTTTTTGTCGACAGTAGATTTATTGTAAATACACTATGTATAAAATAAATGAATAAGGGCAATATACAAAGCGATCGCAAGTTTTATTTCATGTTTGCTAGTGATCCCTGGCTTCCGCACTGGGATATCAATTTCGACATTCTTGTAAGGCATAAAATCAGCGCGACGCGGGACACGATACTGAAAAGTTAATGCGTGTAAAACTAATATGAACAAGATGCTGCAACGTACAAAAAGCTCTAGTAAAAAAAAGGAATGTCTTGCAAACGTGAACGAATTAATAAACGAGTAACACTTTTATACCGATTTGTAAGTATAATGCTATAAGAAGATATACAGTATACAACAATCTCCATTCTTTTGACATTTATAAAGAAACTTTGCGGAGAAGTTCGTGTGATACTATATACCACGAATAAACAGGCACGTTCAGCGTAAGTACTAATTCTATTCCAGTCTCCGATGAATACTTACTTGTTCATTCTAATATGTATATATCTCATCCATGTTACAACGCAACCTGTACTTACGGATAAATTTCTAATTTATATGTGTGTATATATATGTAAGTAAAATTCATTTGTCGCGAAATAGAACTACAAAACTTCATTTAAGGCCAATCATTTTTATCAGGAACTAGTGTGCCAGATTTACAAAATTAATATAGACTTCGGCAGTCGTCCGAAGGCAGACGTTATTTATATTTAACATACAAACGTAAGTTGCCTCCTATACGAGGCACGTGGTGGTACAAAGTAACAGAATCCTTACAAATCGGAGAATTCTTCTTCGTTTGGCATTATAGCACTAATAGTAACCTGTGATAGAGTTAATTTTCGTGTTCATCCGGATGGTCGGTTTTAATATGATGCGTGAACGTATACTGTGTCGTGAATCGTTTTTTGCAATAAGGGCATTGGTAGGGCATCACAGGGTGCGCAGATCTCAAATGTGCGACTGCTAATTCTCGTAAAACGAATGGCGATTGGCATACACCGCATCTATACCTATAGAAAAACATTTAAAATCTTATCAATTAAAACTATAGATTACATTTGAACAGTACAAAATATTCTGAATATTTTCATTGGACTATCCTGGATTTTAGAAGTATCAAAGATGTTAATCTACCCTTTTTGCTAATCTACCCAGAGTTCAGTTCATTTAATTTTCTTAAAATGAAAGTTGTGTCCTACCCGCCAGTTGTCCTGATAAGAGTTCGTTTTACCGGGGGCGGTGTACTTTCTTCGCTTATTTCCACTTTCGGTTCGATTGGAGACACCGTATATTCCAACGACGTCTCGGGACTTAATTTTGGCATCGGTTCATCCTCAGATTCTTCTGTTTTAACTTCCTGCTTCCGTGTCTATGTATATGCAAGCAAAAAAGGATTTATAAAATACAGAACTAATAATAGATATAGTATTCTATAAATAAACATATATATATTGAACTCACCACGGTGCGCGCACTTTCCGAATGTATTCTCATATGAGAGTTCCTTGACTGTGCTCTGCTAAAAGACGCGGTACATTTCGAACAGTCGTACCTTTTTGGATTACTTAACGATGAAGATTTCAACGGTGGAATCGCCACTTTGTACACGGCACCCCCCGTGCATTGATGTGTCAATAACGAGACTTCTTTGAAGAAGATCTTATTGCACTTTGGACAATGATATGTCTTATCAACAGTGTGCGTCTTTTGATGCGACTTGTATGTACTTTTGTCCGTGAATGATTTATTACATACGTTGCATGTGTACATAGACATAGTCTCGTTACGTTTGTGAGACATCTGTTATTACAGACAACAAGGTATTAAAAGAGATATACGAGGGAATAAGCAAAGCCGTATAAAAAATAAATATATACCTCGTGTCTAAACAGTTGCCATTTTTCTTTGAACGATTTCTTACAGATATGACAATTGAAATTTTTACAAGTGTAATTGTCCGAATGCGTTTGCAGATGTGTTAACATCGTAGTATGATCGCTAAACCATTGTAAACATATGCCACATCTTGCCACGTTTTTAAATGCATTCGGATTTAAAGGTGCATTACGTTTCATAGGTGGTTCATCGTGATTAGGAATATCGTCTCTTCCTAACATCTGAAAATCATGATATATAAATATTATCTCCGACTTCATTTACAACCTGACGTACACGATTTCTTAATGGATCACGTTTGAACCTCGGAATAAGTTCTATTTCTTGCCGCACGGGTTCTAGCCTCTCTCGCTTCTCTCTCAGCGTTTAACGCCTCTTCTTGCTCGACACTGGCCATGATTGGTGACATCGTAGGTTGTTGACTGTGCTCACTCATTCTGTGTGCCGCTAAACGTATAAAAAGTCCAAAAGATCGCCCGCAAATATCACATTTATGTCTCTTAGGTTCATGAGTGCGCATATGATTCGATAACGCACTTTGCTGAGTACAGATCTGTATTTACAGAAAACGTTTAAAACGTTTTTATACCAAATAATGTATTAGACATTGTATAAATGAAATTGGTTGAAGTTTTTTACCTTCCCACAAGTAGGACACGTGAGCGACTTAGTATTCTCCAAGAAGTGTTCCCTTTTTATTTCCCTTGAAGAATCCTCAGTTATGGAAGGAGTTATTGTAACTGTTTCCGTTAACTGTGTAGATTTCACTAATGGGTAATTACTGGCTTCGTGTAATTGAATGTGACTTTGATAAGCTTCTACACTTTGGAAAAATCTAAAAAATAATTGAATAAGAGTAAATTTGATACATTAAAAGTAGTAAAGATCGCGCGTGAAAATATGTTGTACATAAATGGTTTTCAACCTATTGCATAAGGAGCACCATGTATTGGTCCCAATTTCAACAGCTTCTGCTAAATGATCTCGTAGTCTATGTTGCTTTAACATTTCCCAGCTTACAAATTGTCTGTCACATTGGTCACAATCTTTAACGTTTTCATCAAAATCTAGTGTTACTTTTAAATGGCTAGTAGCTTCGTGTTTAGCTAAATCCTCCACTAACTCAAAGCACGTTGAACATTTTCTACATGTATACTTCCGTGGACAATGCAACTGCATATGTTTCATTAAGATTTCCCTTGATCTACAATACGTTATTGCTAATTAGGATATCATTATAATGAGTATTTTGCATAGTTAAAGGTAGCTTACTTGTAATAACTATTACATGGAGCACACCACCATTTAGAAGTTAACTTTGTCTTCGGGTTTAATTCTTTTCGATCATTCAATGTTAAATTACCCGTTAGTACTTGTTCCAAAATGCTGGTCCTTTTTTCCTCTTTCTTTTCCAGCTTTGAACCTTTATTTCCTTCCCTTAAGTCATTTAGATTAATAATATCATCCATTATAAGAGTCTCATATAATCCATCAGTATCTTTTGCGTTTGGTGTTTCATATATAGTTACATCAGCTCCAAGTAATGGTTCTGTATTCATTTCTTTAATCTGTACTTCACATGGTAACTCAGGTAAGGTTTCAATACAACTATTCGGATGATCTTGATTGACATCAATTGGTGTCGATGGGCTCTCAACTGGCAGTGAGGCTGGCAAAGGAACTAACGGTGGTGGTGCTCTAGCTTTTTCCCTCCATAGTTGTGCCTAGTAACCATTGTTAATTTTTGATAGTAGAAGGAATACAAAAGATGTAACAGTTTTTAGTAAGTAATGAGTTGGTACCTGACAAGGATCAGGAGAGTTTTTCATTGCTTCTAGGAATATCTGCACGGACTCAACATTCTTGTATGACAACAGCTTTACGTGCATACTTTTATACACGCCAAGGCAATATTCTCTGAATTCATAGACATCATCTAACCTGGCAGCGCAGAACTGACATATTTGCTTTGGCAGTGGATCTGTTTTATACACTAGGACTGGCAAACAAGCACGTAGTTTTTGTGCTACCTTACGCTGTATACCCTCGTTACCAAAAATCGACAGCATCTCATTTTTTTGCTCTGAGCACAATCTGCAAGCATTTTCCCACTTGTTGGGCACAGCCATTATAAACAATTCTCTCTACCCGATCGCTCCTTTTTGCAACGATTTTTATGACCCGCAATAAAGCGATCATACGGTAATTGACGGTACGTGTTTATTTTTCGTAGCTCCGTTCACAGTAGATACGTGATTGCGAAAATATCAGCAACGAATGAGGTTAGCTAGTTGTTCATGCTTTATATCGGTGTTACATCGGGAACTGTGATTACACGATGCATGCATCTTCCTCTCGATCGTTGTACGCGTCCGTCCAAAAAATCTCAACGTGAGATTTTCGATCTGCGAACCACAAATTTTTCATTTATCATTTTACTTTCACCTTACGTCTTTTCGCCTGTTCAGAACCAGCCTTTCAAGTGTAACGATTCAAGAAAACCGGTTTACGTGCGTAACCGCTTATGTGCATGGATATTGCTTAATACCCTCGTCTTTCATACACACCCTCCTATCATCGTTCTGCTGCTCGCATTTTTTTATTTCTCTCCCGTTTACGGTGTATGTACCTTATGCTCCCGTTGTGTTTTGACAACTCGTCGCCCCCTAATCAAAGACGGTACTCGCCGTTCCCCGCTATTTTACGTATTATCGCTACACGCATGATTTGGTGGTTCTTGAGCATTCCTTACATGCGTTACGATAAACGTGACAGATTGTCAAGGTCCGAAGAAAATGTAATAAAATGGACCGATTGAAGACAATAAACGGTATTTATTGGTCTTAGTATCAACAATGTGATCGGGATCATTGAACATCAGGTGAGAGTCACTGTTAGATAATAAAAAGACGCGGTTCATTTAAATATAAGTCTTTTCTTTCGTAGTTTTTTTTTGCGCGCGCAAATAAACTGGATCGTAAGAATAATAATTAAAGAATAAATATAATGAATATACAATTACATGTTTGTATATATTGTATAGCATCCTTCGGACATTAATTTATTGTATAAATTTACATGATTTCAACATAAACACATATTCATATCGTTGATTTACTTATGCCAATATGTATTTTTTTTAACTTCGTGTATCTCGAGTCGCCAATTATCACATGGAAAATGCACCCTTTCGTATTATTTATAAAATAGAAAAAAAATAAAAATAAAGAACATAATATGTCAAGTGCTTTTCCATTTGAAAACTTTACACTAGAGAATAAGTTAACAAATAATCTTACTAAAACATTATCTTAAAATTATATACAGAGTGTGCAAAAAGTTTAACGCACGTCTTATCTGGATTTTCCAAGACAGTGTTCCAAATGAATGATAATTCAAAAAAAATCAATTTGCACGAGAATTATTACTAATATACCTTTCCCTACAATTTGAAACATTTTAACTGTTATACATCAGACTGGATTACAGATAAATTACATTTATACATAATTCTATTCACTTAGGACAATTTTGAGACTTTTCCAGAATTATTATGCAATATACTTTCAGAACACCCTGTACATATAACAAATAGCATTGCGTATTACCTTAATTGTATAGATATTCACATTGCGTATATTCAGTAACTGACTGGTACATAAGTGCTTCTTAAAAGGAAGTTACGTGATTGTAACAAATGCTGCAGTATTTGCATAGTAAGCATTAATTATAAAATCTGATAATACTTATTCGCGCCAATATATTCTTGCACGTCCTGTTTAGTTATTATTTCTTTGAATTCAATATGGCGTATGATAATATTTGTTTATATATGTTCAGCTAATTTATCATCATATCTATTAAAAGTGTTATGATATAAGAAGAAGGCAGAGATAACATATTATGAATTATACAGCGGATGTATGTACATGAAAAAAAAATCAAGATGGCAATCCTAGTAGACAAATATTTCATGAATTATTTCATAGTTCATAAATCGCATATAAACTTGCGTGCTTTCAAAATCTTCAGCGTTTACATATAGAAAAATAATTTCACAGCAAGTTATTTTTTATGGCTTTTCCTTTAGTTAAATATGAGTCGACGAATCATATGTGTGCTAATTATATTATACAATATCGTTAGTGAAACATGTTTCCCTTCAGACTTAAGCAACACAGTATCTCAGTTATTATTCTCATGGTGTATACAAACAAAGTAAAAAGTCATTATTAAAAGGTTAATAATTTAACAAATTGTAAAGATATGTTATTCAAAATTATTATAAATATAATGCTACTTTCTACGAACAAATATTTAGATATCTTAAAATCATCAACACTTAACATACCAACTCTTAACTCATTGATTCATTAGAAACGTGACACTGTATAATATTGACACATATGATACAAATATAAACGTATTTCCCGCATTCGCTTGTTCATATACAATAATAAATTTCTTTATATAATAGTTAAATGTCCTCGCGTATAGTAGTTAACGTTTTCCAATCATTTGAACTTTGTAGATCACGTTGGTTACTTATAAACGCCTACAAAACGTTTGTTTGTCTTGTGAAAGAAAATTTGTAACGAAGAGAGAAGAACAGTCAGTATCACCAGCGGTGCATTATCAGTATGAACACGATTCGATACGGATTTATATATATTATCATTGATACATTTATAGTCGACTCAAGAACTGTAATCGTACAAACTATCGTGTTGTATTTTTTTTCGCATCTTAACAGTGCCGTTGCGTGCGTTTTTCAAGAAAATATATACTTCGCTCTGTGATAATTCTTATCATTTGCATTGACTCTCCGAATTTTCTCGACATACCGGGAGAAAGAGACGCGCTTACTTAAACATGAAAGTAGTTCAGTTTTTAAAACACTCGAAAAAACATTGTTTCAGCGAAATGTTATGTTACACTGTACACGGTTTTCCTTTTCTCATTTCTATAGAAGTAATTCGGCCGGTCTCTAGCCCGGCGTGTATTCGTATTATTTTGATAACTATTCACAACCGAATGAGGAGCAAGTCAGAAGCTTAGCTAATTAAACTTAAAATGTAACCCAAGTAGTACTATATATTACACGTTCTACGTTACATAACTTGCGATGTACATGTTGTTGTTGTTGTTTTTTTACGATAAAATCACTTTTTAGGATTATCGATGATTTTAAAATTGAATAAGGAGCTAAGTTCTTTTTTTTTGTTTTGTTTCTTTTCGTTTATTTATTTTGTTAATTGGGGCTATGCATTCATTTCAGTTTATCGTAACGCGATCAACACTCACGTTGTTGGTGCTTTTAAAAAGATTATCAAAGAATAACGATGTCGGAGATCGGTTCCACCCTTCTCGTTTAAATGTTATCAGTGTTTTTATTGTTGTTGTTGCTGTTGCTACGAATATTCCTACTACCTTGCAGCTGGCATCTTCTCAAGAAAATCTTGCTCGATTACCGTTTCCAACTGCGTGATATTTAGGGGTGCATGAGAGCCGCTTTGTCGGCGACTGAGCGTGGTGAAAAAATAATGTAAATCTTGCAACGAACGAATATTGTTCGATGTTAAAAGTAGTTCGCCGGACGTCGCTTTCACGGTGCTGGTTTCCTGCTTGTACTGTAACACACGAGATTATTATTTTATACAACATCTTGCCGGGTTTTCAAAGAACACTGAAGAATATCTGGTATTAGTATATTGACGTGTTTGCCGTACGGTTGTCCGTAGTGTTATTTATAAGTTGAAAATAAGCGAGCACAATTTTAGAACGGGAAAATCTTTTTCGCGCTCATTTCTTCGTTCCAACGTGTTTCGCTATTCTAACTGTTTCGATCAAACGAACCATGTGTTTTCGCTGTAGAAATTGACGTCAGTGAATGTACAGCAGCGGAAATAAAACACACGGTGATCTTTGACTTAGTTGCAGTGTTAAATGACATTTAAACACCTGCGTATTGAAACGGAGGGTTATTGGCTTAGACGCAAAAATAAACCAAGCGTATATCTATGTTTCTTGCGATGCCAAAATAAGTATTTCAGTTACTAATTGAAAGCGGTCCAAGGCAGTGCGCGTATTTCATTTGGTAAAGTGAAACTTTCGGATATTAAAATACAAAAAGATTGACAGCAATTGAAGTTATCTAAAGATATGTGATTCTTTACAATAAATTTTTTAACTATTTAATAATGTTTAAATTATCAGTCGTCGAATGAGAGCGACCGAAAGGAATCGATAGTGTGAAAATAGATGAAAGAAATTGAATTTTTTAAATGGAAGAAATGTATGATTAAACCTCCAGTGTTAATTGGATAGGAAAAGATCATACACTGGCTACAGTCGGTCAGTTTCAAAGTGGCCATGGCAGTGGCTAGACTAAGATCAGTTGCTTACTTCATCTTTTGTCTTATACTGGCAATAAATGCTCGTAAGTGTTACATTCATCGCTGATACTTAGTGAACAAATTTTTGTTTTCACTGTCTTTTGTTGTTATACGTTTCTACAAAACTATTTTCTTATTAAATACCATCTATGTTGTGTGTTCTATGTATATATCACTCAAAATGTTCAAATTAAAGCTTCAGAATCTTAATTAAGAAATCAAATAAGAACAGTACTTTTAAATCATGAATATTCTGAAACTCAGACAAAAATTACAAAAAGATTTTGTCGCGTGACATAAAGCAGCAACGCAACGTACAAGTCATAGCTTCACCGCATTTAATGGGCGCAATTCACGTTAATTGGAATTAATTAATCGAAAATTAAACGATAGAAATCGTCCAGTAAATCGCCGATTTGCATCTTTAAACTACTCCTGTCATGTTGCGCTCCTCGAACGCGGCATCACCGCGTTGAATTATATTTCTAACTGCACCGTTACGTAAAATAAAGTAACACTTATTGTGTCATTGTATTTCAGAATACACGGACGATTCCGACTACAATGATTTAGACTTTTACGATGAGATACCGATGGGCTACGTTAGCAATTTCGGGAAAGACCGTCCCAATGTTGCGCAGGACGATTTTTACATTCTGAGCGAATTCGAGGACGCGGACGCCCAGCACGACGTTTATCCTAACACGAACGACATCCAGATCCCGTTCGAGAACAGGGACGATTCTCTGAAGAGGAGAGACTCGTTCGCAGCGCAATTGAATTGGTATAAGCCGGAGAGGATCTATCGATACACGAAGCATCGGATTCCCGGGTACGATTACGAGGAACTGGATTACGTTGCTGCGAGAACCTTTCAGCAATGCGACGAGAAATCCATGTGGACCCACTGTCTCTGTCAGTTCACGTGTTCTGATCCCGACATAGTGGACTGTTACACGCCGTGCAAAAGTGGATGCGAGTGCAAAGAAGACTACGTTTTCGACGAGAAAACGCAGCAGTGTTTACTGCCGGAGCACTGTTCCCCGAAGGAGAATTTTGTTTATAACGAATAAAGCTAAAATTCGTGAACGATATACATGGTACTAATACTTTATACAACGTTACAGGGTATTAAGTACGTATTAAGTTTAATAAATTAAATAGAGAACACTTCTACCGAAGTATCAAGTGTTTCGTTTGAACAGACTTACCTTGCTGTCCATGAGTTTCGCTATTCTCGTAATGTGCGGCACAAAGTCGGAACATAAATTGTTGTTCTCCATGCATCCTGCTGCCGAGTCTCCCACGAATGCCCATCTATACCTACAATAAAGAGATTAAATTTCGTTTGATTAAAAAAATCGAATAATTGTCGAGGAATGTTGTATTTTGTTTTTTTTTTCTTTGAAACGAACGGTTTGATTTTTGTAATGGGACTTACATTTGGAACTGAGGAAGTCTGTGCGCAGGTAACAGTAACGCAAGGTCCAATAATTTCGCGGCTGCGAGCTGCAACTGCAACCAGTGCGGATGTCCGTGGGCTTGAAGTCCATTGCTAGCATTTACAGCCCAAGATGAGTCCAAAGCTGATAGAAGTTTTATATGCGAGCTGTGTACAAACGATACGCCCGTAATAATTCCCGGGGTGGTGATGGAAACGATAGAATTTACACCTTCGAGGTTTTTGAGAGAAAAAAAATCACAGCATGTTACGGTGGGAAGCAAAGACGTAAAACAAACATAAACCCAATGAATGACCTATATTTTAACTATAACTACTATCCGTTTATACTATGCCGTATGAATAATCTTTGAAAAAAAACATTCGGTAGAGAAGTGTACAATCTTTTGTTGATTTTGTTAGAAAATTTATACATGTAATTGTCCGAATCTGAAGCGAAGTATTTAAGAATTTCTATTATTCATATATCGAGAAACATAGAGCTTATGTTCATACTTGATATATAAATAATTATAATTCTCAGACACAACGTTTTTGTTGAAACTCATAATACTACGTCTGACAGTTAATATGCAATAAGCACTCAATTACCTGCTATGACGACTGTTGTCCCAACACCAACCAATTTATGGAGGCATCATAAATTCCACCAAATCGCGGATACCGAAACAGAGCCAAAAAACAATATCACATTAGGTATTATTATTGTTAGTGAGGATAAAATACAAACAATTTTAATAAAGCATAGCATTATAAGTTTAGAAATAAAGGCTTGTAAAGTATGTTAAAAGGTAAAAGAAAGCTATATATAAAAATATAATAATACTATCCAAACATATAAAGAGATCAGAATTTCTCAACTAAACTGTATTACTTAAAATCCAGTAAGAACATATGAACAATACATAAAAATGATAATTCTGTTCGTTCACTATCACGTATTGTAATTAACAAACAAAATCTTACGAATATATGAATGGTATGCAAAAAGATGTTTTTTTAAAGCCATTCAAATGTTCTAACTTCGATTCTTTCCAAATATAAAAAGTCAATCATATGTCATGCATGAAAAAGCACCAAAGTCCCCAAAAAAATGTTGCTCCAATGTATGAGATGTAGCCATATGAAATCCCGATGTACCTGAACTCTTCGCTGTCCGCGTTCAGTTCTTGTTCGATGTATAAAAACACCTGAACGAGTTCGCTGACTATGACCGGCCACAGGGACGTGGCGTGCTGCGGTGACATTCGTAAAAGCAGTACTCGGAAACAAAGGAATACTTGGGCCTGTATCGACGGTATCACTTGTGGTAACCGCAAACTGTCCGCAAGACGTTCTGACCAACAACAGAAAGCTCATAAGATTTACAGAAGATTAAGACGGTCTTCATAGTCCGGATACTGATTTTGTCCGAACGGTTAGTATTCTCATTCGTATCTCACCTTGAATTTCAGGCATATATTTTTGATATTGATCGTTCTCACTACAAAGAATCACGTATGCCAATCTCTTCAGAAGCTGAGCCTTTTGCTCATATTCCTGTTCTTTTGACGAAAATATACTTATACTGCTACTTTGGGCCATTGATACGCGATCTACAAAAGTGGAAAATTGTTAGATTGATTTTCGAAATGTTTTTTATCGTACGAAACTCATGATGGATAGTTACTCATTAAATCTCTGAATGTAGTATTGTCATGTGTCATTAAATTGTCTATGATGGTCCTCCAATATGGCAAACACGCTGGTGTCATTTGGAAGAAGGCAGGATCTAGTAAAAGATCTAGGACGTCTTTCCGCCATGCTTTCCTCGTGTATTGGTATCCGGATAAGGAACTAAGTAGTTGTGAACAAGCCGTGAACGAGGCAATGTTCTTTGTTCTATAAATTTTGGAATTGAAGAACGTAAATATTAAATTATACACAATAGTATAGTACTCTATGTTAAATAATAGATCAGTCGAGTCTTACGTGTGATTTTTCAGATATGGCGTAACATTATACATAAGATTTGTTAATAGCGTTACTACGCGCTCTTTTTCTTGGGAACCATAACTAACATCCAACAAAGGTGCTAATATTTCCGCGAGCACAGCCTGCGCTTGAACACTGTACGCTGCGTTAGGTGGTGTGCCGGGAGTTACTGTAAAAAAATATACAAATTTTTATCGTTTCAATGGTACATTGTACCTAACACTGCAAGGCCGTATCGCGTTAACATAAGAAGAACGTTAAGTACAATTTAACAGAGAAGCCATTAAATAATAAAAGCGTACGTCACTAGCAGAACTTAAGATACATTCTAAAAATTAAAGCACATTACGCACCAGCACCGCTTTTGCCTTCTTTACCTTCCGAGGATCCTTCAACGACCTCAAAGACATCTTCTCTGACTGCCAAGTTCCTTCTTAACCATGTCGTTTGTTCTAAACAGGCTCCAGCTATTTGCGAGCACGATTCGACTAACTGGAATGTTTCGAATCGATGAAATAATATTATATTTAACCTAATTAAAGTATTTCGAATCAAACTAGTCTTACATAAGAACACGAGCAACAAAAACAACTGCAGAGTAGAATACCGTACCTTTGCCGACACATCTTGTAGATCCCTTATATCTTTTTTCTCTTGCATTGGCGGACATTTTTGTACGTACTCGTTTAAAATTGCTAACAAAAGAAACTGCGCGGGTGCCGTTAAAGATAAACCGTCTTTAAGCAAGCCGAGCAACGATGCCCAAGATTCGATAAGCGATTGCGACGTGTTACTTTGCATATAAACGTAAAGCAATTCCAACACGGACACCTCCAGCGAGAAATCCTGCTTTACACCATGAATCGGTGGTGGTGTTTTTACCACTTGATGTACAGTTTGAACCAGGGTGTCGATAGGCATAACGCGAATCGCACTGACTAAATGAACCATAACTTGTTGATTCGGACAAGTTTCTGGAAGGACCTAGGGGACAGAAACGTAGAATGTATTGTAGAAAATATATTATTATGACGTGCTACGTTGTGGTAATAAAAGGTTACCTTCTTTGAAGTGGCAGAAGATTGTCGTCTCTCATGCCAAGCTACGGCAATCGCAGCTAAAAAGTTTACTCCGTGATGGAAGGATATAGGAGACAATAGTTCTAAAAGCTGATGCTTTACTATCCTTGGACTACCAACTACACAGCTGGCCTGCTCACTGAATTTATACGATCAAAATTAGATTAATACAGACAACACATTAAATAATTCATATAAGATAAGTAAAAAATAAAACAGAAACAAACTTGTCTTTTGTCGCTAGAACTGCTTGCCATAAAGTAGAAAGGGATGCGATTATTCTTGGTAAATGGCTCAAAGCTGTTCTCCTAGCATGTTGTTGTAACTCGGTCACACCGTTTTTGTCTTTTCCCATGGTAAGATCCTACAATGGGATATTACATAATTAAAATGCACCTAACATTATGAAACACGGTATATTAAATCTTGCGACATGTATGGAAAAAATATACATTTCTAGACTTGTGTACGGCTTCGTAGCTTACCGGAGAAAGTGGACTCGGCATAAACACGTGAATGAGATTATTGAATATCTGGCCTGGATTTGCACCAGGAATTCCAGTCTGAATTGTGCCGCTGAGCGGTTGATTAAATGAAAAGCCGATTTGCTGCGACGTATCCAATAAGCAGTAATGCAGTAAAAACGTTAAAGCCTCTAGATGTGTGACTGTGTAATCAGCAGGTAGACAACACTCCACTGTACTCATATCTTGCAATTTCGATGCTGATGCCGTTTCCTCGGTGATGTAATACGACGCCAAGTGCTCGATATTACAGCACAACTGGTGAATGACCGATGTCACTATAGACGTTAACGAGGATCCCATAAACGGAAGGCTGGACGTGACAAGAGTCGTCCAGTGTTGGTGCAAATGCCTCATATGTTCCTTTAGTGCAACAAAAATAAATTAGTAATTTTCCGATATGTTCATTGTTTCACTCTCAGACTTCAGAAGTAAAAGTTTGCATTTACCAATTGTAAAGCGCTAAGTATACTAGCAAGGAACATCGGCTGTTGTGGTATCGGGGCGCCAGGTACATATTTCAAGGTATTTCCCATAAAATTAGGAACAGTTCGCGTTGGTGTACTTGGTGTCGATGTGGCCGGAGGACAAATCTCTTCGCCTTTTTGACTTCCACATTGATGTTCCAACATTATCAAGGCCAATAATAACCTTAAACAATAACGAAATCGTGTAAATGCATAGTTATTGAAGACACTATACTGTTCTTTTTTTAATATTTACCTAAGTAGCTGAATTTGAAAAGCCTCCGTGTGATCACTCACTCTATATTTGCATTTATTTACATCGGTATCTGCGACTGGATCATTGAACAAGACTATCTCTTCTGTAAATGTGGATACTTCTTCGTTCTCCTTATGCGCGTTTTTCATGTTCATTACGCTGGACACAAGACAATGCAACGCGACTTTTTGTACTTTACATTTCGCTAATAAATCGACTATGTAACAACTAAAACCTTTCCCTGAATCTCGAACAATTGGAATCAATTCAGAAAATATGAGAGTCAATAATTCTGCGCTCGCAAGTTGCACCTATTGTTAAAAAAAAAACATATACTCTCATAAATACCAATGAAAAAACGAACTGTTGTGTTTTTTCTTCGAATGTAGAATGTACCTGTCGATTCCCAGAAATTTCTTCGTGCGTGAGTCTCATTTGTCCCAGATTAGGATAATAGCTTCTTGCGAAATACAGGCACACGCTAATCAATACTTCCAAATACATGCTACTTCTGTAAGCTGCTATAAATTCTGTATTTGCTATGTCTCCGTGAAAGTTCCTTCCGAAAATACTTTTTCTATGCCTCGCTAGAAGGTTCAATAACGTTGTGTTCTTCGTGGTATTAGTTACACTAGTTGTCGCGGCACAACACAAAAACATTCTGGTATTTGTCAGAAGTTCGTTACGAAGAGTGCGTAAAGCGTAAAGTGTTCTGGTTGAATCGTACACCCCGCAATACAATAACATATGTGAATGGAGATTGTGAACCCCGACTCCAAAGTTTCGACTTGTTTTCGTGTTCTGATATGCAGTCTCATCGTTCTGAAAATAACAATAATTTATTAAATAATTAAACCTCTCTCAGTAAAATAAAGATAATTATAATACGAAATTAGATCTCTTACATTCTTAGCTGGTTCTACTGTATCACATATTTGCATGACTCGATCGAGTACTTCATTCAGAATTTCCTCAACTACGCTGTTACTACTGGAATGACTGAAATATTCCTCGGCAGTCGTGCTAACATCCAACTCTGCCTCGTCGTCATCCATTGTCCAGCTGGGAACTTCCGCACTCGCTTCGAAGCTTCCAACATCATGATCATAGTTTGTTGTAAATTCGTTTGTACTGTGGTATCTTCCTTTCAGGATCGTTCCGGCTACTTCCCTGGAACTACCTGGCATTATCACAGGATCCTTCTTCGTTTTACTTTGTTTATTTGTAATCTCAGGGCTGCTGGAGTCGAAACTGTTTGTAATCGAATCCAACGATGAGTCTACTTCACCGTTTAATTTCTTGAAACCGTTTTTCTCTTTCGCTTTCAAGCTCGAATTGGCGGACTCGAAGAGGCTCTCATCTAGACTAGCTGTCGAACCTTTATCGAAATCTATTTTTCTAAATCTGGTTGCGTTCTTTAATAATTCTGTTGTCAGATTAGCTTTCTTCGAACTGGGTAATAAATCGTCTTCAGTTAAAAAGTCGTTAGAATTCTCACTACAATTTATTGACAAGGGATTGACGAACACGGAGATTTTTCGATTGCCAGATATACTCGGTGGTACTTCCAGTTCTTTCATAAATTGATTCCTTTCGGTTACGTACTGATTACAATTGTCTCCCGTAGCCAATGTCGTTACCGCAAAAATTCTCTTTACTTTCACTGGATTTATGGTCTTCTTCTTTTTCTTTCCCTTTCTCCATTTCTTATCTTCGTCTACACTATCACTCACGTGGTATATTACATTTCCGTCTACAGAACTAATCGCGTATATCTTTGCGGCGCCTTCCGTATCATCTTGTACCTCAGATTTTTCTTCTACCGGATCATTCTTCGTTAGAACCGTATTACTATGCTGTATACTGACGTGAAGCACACTCATGCGACAGGTAGACGGATCCAGAAGTATCATTAATAACGGATCTACTATTCGTGAGATATCACCTCGCATCAATGAATGAAGGAGCCACGATTGAGCGTGAAGCTTCAAAGGTGAATTATCCGCAAGCTGAAGGTTGTCCAAAAGTTTTAACAAAGACCTAGGTGAATTAATTATATTAATATTAAATACGCCATGAAGTTTAAGTTCTTATAAAGAAAATATATGACTTACTGGTCGAATGATTTCATACAGCCGCGTAGCCGCGGATTCGTTTCGATTTCCCGCCCAAGATGCCATAACGTGGAAAACCTGTTAAATGCTTCTATTCTTTTTTCCGTGTTTTCTGATGTAAGTGCTGCTCCTACAACATCCTCGATCGCGTCGCACGAATTATGCAAGGCGTGATGTAATTCGTGTAATAATTCAACACATCGCATCCGGTATTTGTGTGCAGGCAATTCACCAAGATGATGCCATAAAGAATGTGCCAATATCTTGGAATGAAAGGAAAATATTTATAAAGGGGAAATGTAACAACATGAGCATGAAAAGAAATGATAAATAAATACCTGGAATACATTCGTATGTTGCATCAGATACGTTACGTGCCATTGTTTCAACAAAGGCACCATAATTACGGTCGTCACGCCTTCTCCGCTTTTCGGATGTGTTTCAATGTCGTTGTGTGCTTTTAGAAGAGCTATTAAATCCAACAATGTCGCGATACTGGTTAACTGTAGTGTAGGTTGTTTACCCAACCAGCAACTGCAAACTACTAACACCTTCAACCAATCTGGAAGAACAATGGTACCCTTCGGTTCCTCTTCGACGAGCATCCCGTCACCAGGAAGAAAGTATTTAGGAAACGTGGACAGTTCAACGAATAGACTGGATGCAATTCTTACAGGTTCCTCCCATTCTGTTTGCGAAACGGAATCGATGTAAAGATGTAGAATGTCGAAACGTTTCGAATCTTCTGTTACAGACACATCTTGGCTGAAAAACCCAGAGTCCTCTGAATTTAATCTAGAGTTCAACAATACTTCTAGGTAACGCATCCTCTCGTCGAAACTTTCTCTTGGAGATGATATCATCAGATTATCGAACATTTCTTGTACCGTTCTTTCTTTGCTCAGTACTCTATTGCTAACTAATTTTACATAAAAAATTTCGTACTGTCTTAAGCATTTCTCCAGCATCGTATGCTGTGCTTGAAATGCCGGCGATGGACCTCTGGTTAAAGATCCCGTGGAACCCATAGGGCTATTTTTACACGATTGTTTCAAAGTGGTCAATTGATCCTTCGATGGAGACGTATTGTTATCCGTTTCGATATATCCGCTCTTTATATCATCCATGCTTTTATTCCTCGGTAGATTTTTCGACTCTTCGCTTACTACTACTGAAATATTACTACCATCGGCTTGTATCGAATAGCAATCACTCAATTTCGAGGTACTTTTACTTGCTTTCTTTTTCGACTTTTTATCAGTTCTTTTCGTCGCGCCACCGGAATTCGCCCTCCTCCTGGGGCTCGGACTTTTCTCGGGGAAAGAACTGCTAGACGTGTCCGGTTTGTTCAGTTTACTGTCAGACTGACTCTTCTCTAACGGAATTGCCGTTAGGGAATTGTCACTAATTGCGGTAGTACTGTTACCATTCGTAGTCACGTCATATTTCATTTCCAGTTCACTTTTCTCTGCGTGAGTCGTGACTACCGTCGGTTGTACTTTCGACAAAATCTTGGCACATAATCTAAGACTTCTTGATATCTCCATAGGAGACAAAAGATCAATGTGATTTAAAAGTTTGTTGATGATTTCATAGAATAAACCAGGCAAATGCTCGGAGGGCGTATCAATAAATGCATCCAGTGATACTGTCTCCAGTAAGAATTCCGTTAAAATACATACTTCCATGAAATTTGGCATTCCACTACCCACAAGCCGTACAATCACATCTTCTGTTTCTTGTTTACTAATTACTCTTCCCTGACAGGCCTTTTCAAATAAATGTCCACAGTGTATCCAAACGTAAGATGGTTCCAATGTAGAAAACAATAGATTTGCTGACTTTACTACTTCATTTGTTTTTGGTACTCTTACTGATTGTCCACAAGCATTATAAAACGTCCTGTTGTAAACAAATTAGTTTCTTATTACTTTATTACTTGGAGTTTTAGTTTAGTTTTTACATTAATTGATGGCATTGATCTTACCTAAAAATTTCAAACAAAATATCATCTAGGATTACTGGGCCAATGTCTGCTTTATCTAGTAAGGACACTAATATTCTGTAGGGCTTCAAGTCCTGTGGACTCTCTTCAGATACAGCTTTCAGTAAAGATTTTATTGCTTCAATTAACATTTCCTTTGAATACATATCAAAATAGGTGGCTGTAGGTTCAGTATAATCTGAGGCTGTAGTAGCAGTAGTTTGTGTCTTTCTTTTTAAAATAGATGTGCTCACTTCAGTACCCAAAAGCCAAGCAAATAAACGCCTACAATGATGAAAATTGTATAATGTGTTAACCAAAAATAGCAACGTATTAAACATTTTATTTTGTTTTATTTTACCTATTCAAACTCATGTCTCTTCTTAATATAGTGATAAGAGCAGCTGTGACTAGTGACACCATATGTTCACGTGTTAATTGACTATTATGTACAGGAAAACCAACTAACAGCAGATCCAAAGCACTCCTTTGTACTAACACAGAACTGTCTTGTACTCCGGCACAAAGGGCAGTAACCTTTTACAGGATTCGCAAAAAGCATATCAATAATGAATGTGTTCTATTTCAAGATGACTGGTTTTCTTATACAACTTAACTCACCATAATAGTAGTGTCAGTACCCATGATGTATTTTTGTTCCTCCATTGATAGTTTTTTGTTGAAATGGGCTAACACAAATGATATAGCAGGTAGTCGTATCCCAGAATTTGAAGCTATGCAGTCCCATAAACACGCATAGAAATGTTCTGCGCCTACTCCCTCACATACTTTTTCAAGCAAAGAATTGGTTCTAAGGAAAATATATATTTAATCCAAGAGTTCTTTTTCTATAGATATAATGTATTTAGTCAAAGACTGTTATATTAAATGGTATTATAAACATTCTCAATAACATATATAATTCATAGTACCTATCAAAGTGGTCAGAACCATCTTCTAAACCAAGTAAAACGCCACTTAAAAAGCCACTTAAACCTGGCCTCAACCTTTCTCCAAGAGGTACGAAATGTGTCTCGTATACTGTCAGTAAGGATGGTCTTACATTCATAGCGGCATGTCCCAATAATGGGAAAAGACCTATTAAATATATCAGTGAGAAATATAATTTGAACTATTTGTTCAATGTTAAATAACTAGATATACATCTGTAGTTAGAGCGAACAAGTGGCACAGATTGGTACATACCAGCGCTATATATAAAAAGCTCATGACTCAGTCTATTAGTACCCATACACTTGAAAATAATGTCATATGTTTCTAGAGCTTTTAAATGAACACCGGATGGCAAAGCAGGATGCATACATTGTGCCAATCGTTTGGATATTTTAATTCTTCTAGGAATAACTGGAAACTTCATATGACTTAACAACACCTTGTTTAATTTTCCAAGGGCAGAGATTAGATCGGCCCATTCGCTAGTGTATTCAAAGCTCTTTAGAGCTTTGTCAACAGCAGACACATAGCTATATAAGACACAAAATTGTTTTAATTATAAACCAGTTAAAACTTATAAGATGTAGAAATCAATATGTATTCTTTTAAGCAAAGTTAGTACACCAATTGTTTTCTGTAAACACTGATACTTTGAAAGCAACAAAGGAGAAACAAATACAAGGTAGAGTTAATTAATATATAAGTTCTATATAATTAATGAACGCTGGGTAAGATATGCAAATACGTAGAATATTTTACTCACACTCGATACTTTGAGTCCTTCATTAACTCGTACTCCTCCAAAGCGATGGAACCCATTATTGCAACTTGTCTTGTACTTTCACTAAAATAGATTACTTATCACACACACTTTAATCCACTTTACATTATCCCAAAGTTGTAGGTACCACAAGTGATTCATATGAAACAGATTCCACTTATGAAGGTTTTCACCACACGGTACATTGTGTTCAGATAAGAATACATTCCACTATCTAGAGGACAAAATAACGGACCTTACATTACCATAGAAATTTAATTGCACATGCATATCGGTAATACAAGTACGTTCGGTATACACGAAACTATTCTCAGCTGTATTCCGTAATGATAAAAATAATCGCGGTTGTCAGAAGGATATCAACTCCTCCAACGGTCCCACTGCATTAACGCGGTCCGCTTTAACCGCAATTATTGAAAAAGAATGGTATCGTCGTGTCTGTGTAACCATATGATTTGGCAATGTTTGTAATTATCGGAAAAAGATGGTACACCAAAGTCACTCCGTTATCGAACTGAGAAAAATCACGAGTCTCGCGGCTAAAAACTCTAACAGTAAACTTCGCTGTTGACGGTGGGACAAAATTTAAACGTGCGTATATGAATGTAACATTATTTTTTTTCTGCTCTCTCTGTTTACACACTTACGCGTTCCCGTGTCAAGGACTCGAAATTCGTCGTGGTTACATTCTAAATTTTCATGGTTCCCATCTCGCAAGGGAGAATGGAAGGAGTGAAATTTCGAGCGGGGAAACCGTTCAAGGCGAGCGCGGTTCGAACGCGACACGTTAAGGACGACAAATGATTGTCTGTCCATCACGCAATACGAAATCAGATCCGATAGACAGCTCACCTCTTGGTGTTGACATTTCGAATTTGCATATGTTGTCAAGGGTAAAGGTGAAAAGCATCGAGTCGCCGCGGTCTCGTTGATTATGAACGAAGTCATCTAGATAAACACGGAAACGTGCGGGAAGAATTACGTTCCGCATCGACGCTAGACAATCCCCGCGAGAGAGACAGATCAACGGAGATTCGTAAAATACTCCAGTCGGGCGAGTTTTTCCATCGCTTTTTTTTACAGAGATCTTAGCCTGAAGTTGGCCGCGATCGGACAGAGGCACACATTCAATCACGTCATCGCATGCACATGCAATCGCATCAGGTATGTCGTGTATGTGTGTGTGTGCGTGCGTGGGAAGACATATACCGCGCATCGTATGCACGCGTGACGTAATTTGAAAAAGGAAATCGCATCCGTAAGTCTAATTAAACGATACCTGAGTTTAATATCGAATTTTGTTCACTTCTTGCGTGGTAAGAATAAATTTTATTGTCCCTGGTTATTTTTTAGTAATTACTTTAATACGTGAACACCATGCACAGACCAGTATTTCTGATACATATCTTGTAGTTTAAAATGACGTAAATACGTTCTGGACACGTGTTTTATCGATTTTGCGACGCATTTTTTCCTGTACTCTATTTGATAGTTGATTCAAACGTGAATCAAGTGTTATCACAGCGATGCAAAAAATTGTACACCATTTATTTATTGAATACACCGTTTTCTTCTAAAACATCGCTAATAATCGCTTATTTTAATGTAAATTGCAGCGTTAAGTTAATAGTAAAGTATCCGATAAGAATGTCTTAATTCTTTTTTCCGTCAACGCATAATTATATTCAACATTTGTAATATCGGTAAAAAAAATGGTTCGTAATACGTAGAATGTCTGATAAAAATAAGAATGAAGTTAATGGCCGCTGAAGGAATAACAATACCGTCCGAATCTGTGGTTTTTTTTATCTGCGCTTATCTCCTTTGTCCGGTCTTATCTGACCTCAAATACAGAGAACATTATTTAGCGATAATGCACATTTATCGTTACACGGAATATTAGGAAGTTCGCGTATTTCATAGAAATGACACACACGCTTATCTAAACCTCTATGCTTAATGCTAAACAATAATACGCTTTAAGCGTCACTTCGTATCACCAATAAGTCCAAAAATAGACCCACTGTTGGGTTCCTGTAGCGATGTAATTTATTTCAACGTTTATAGTTCGATAGCTGAAGGATGTGGAAACTATACAAATTATTATTTGATAAGACGATTTATTATATACCACAAAATTTGATGCGATTATGGAAATCCATACAGGCGCACCAAAGAAAAGAAATGCATAAAAAGACTAATACTTCAAAACATTATTTTTCCATTTCATCTTTGTAAAATCAGCCTCTAGTAAAATCTGTGGGTATAAAATCACAGAGATGTTAAATACCAGATAAAGGCACGTGTTACAAATGCATAACTCGTTTTTTTTCTTTTTTTGTTTAACTGACATCACCTTCGTCCAAAAGTTAGGAAAGCTTGTTCCATTTCGTACAAAAGAAACAGCTACTTCAACTAAGTGCGAGGTCATTTATATTGGAATGTCCTTAAACGTTAATAAAACCCTAATCACATCAGACAAAAATTTAAACAACAATTACAAAATCATAGGTTTTTCTAACACAGTTTCTTTCTATACACTGTATTATTTGGTTAAATAAACCAGTCCTTTGTTTTTGTATTACCCTGTAATACAATATTCTTTCATTTTTGAGACTTGGTTTATGCTATATCAAATTGCCACTCTGAATTATATTAAAGTAGTGATTTAAATGTATCATACATTATGTAGTAGCAGTCAACAAACACATTAAACCACACATTTCAATTTTTCTAAAGAATATACCCCAGCGATATGTTTTCTATATGTAACACAATTTAATAATATTTAACGCAATAGCTTAACAATTGATACCCACAACACAAATTGTAATCTGATTTGGCTTTGACGTTTTTCTTTCAACTCTAACAATCGTACCATGCAGCATGAAAAACGACTTGTTTGTGCATAGACGATATTAGGTAGAAAATCATTAGAACTTTTGATACCAATTTCTGTGAGTATGGTCGTTCACATCATGAGCTTAACTTTGCACCCAACGGTTGTGGTCGTGCATTACGTTCCAGCCTTTTCTGTTGCTGTTCAAACAACCGTTGCTCACGTTCTTTCCGTCTTTGTTCACGCAATACTTTTGTAGGATCTCCAAACTCTTCTAATGTTTCTTCTTCCCAGCCTGCAGTATTGTCTTCCCATTCTCCAAGTTCGTTCTAAGTAAATATTGTAATTGTCTAAATATCTGTTGGTACAATGGGACGTAAGTTATGTTATACTGGGGAAAACTCACAGTTGGTATGGGATCAGTGGCTACTGCAAACTTTGCAGAGTTCCAAGACGTATTCTCTGATGCCTTGTCTTTAATTAAAAGCTTTTTTTGTCTGGTAATCTTTGGTGTCATATCCTAAAGCGAACAGAGAAAATCAAACACCATTTTCTTTATTATTGGCAAGGTATTCATGAAACAACTACCTCAAAGAAATTTGGTTGTGGTTCATCCTCTGCATCCGGAGGTTTAGATGCTTGTTGCCGGTATTGTTCAATCTTGGCCTGTATTGCATTGACGGGCTTATCTGGTATGACCACGACAGGGTTTTCCTCCCACTGATCCCACTGCTCTAATTCCTTGAGCAAGCATCTTCAGTGATTACTACTATCGAAGTCAGTGGTACAATATTGTTTGCATAGTTTTACGAAGATCGTCGTAAAACAACGGACGCGATAGACAAAAACGTAGGCATTCGAAAACTCACTGTTGTATTGCTTACGTTCGGTATTACACCGACCGCGGAGAGGGGAATGGAGTCACAGGACGACCTCCGTCGACGTCGGAGGCAGCACATGGCTCGCCTAAATATTCCCAAAAGAAGTACAATAAGGGCCTTTAGCCGGTTTACCAGAAACTCTACGGCCATCGTAGATTGTCGGCGTAAACCTAACCTATATTCGCTCGTTACTAACGAACGAACTGTTTATAATGTAATTACGAAAAATTAAGACTGATCGAATGCCATTTTCCCATGAATACCTCGTGACGAAGTGACAGTTCCTTTACATCACTTCGTATTTATTCTGTCAATCTGAATACCTGGCGGGTATGTACATCAAATAAATACCTCGTATATGTCACACTTTTTCTAACCTTATATCAGCCTTATACTCAATGAATAGTGGAGTATAAGTTCGAGAGAAATCGAATCATTTCATTCGCTATCGATCTCTTCTCAACAGGTTGATCTCGCTGCGATTGATCGAACCGATGTTCGATCTATATGCGACAAATTATCGAGACGCTTGTGAATAAGTTTGAAATTTAAATCAGAATTAAATGATAAACCGTACTATCATTTAAGCATACTTTAAAGAAACTCATTTGAGTAAGAAATAAATAATTTATTTGCCTCCATATATTTATATTTCCATCCAGTTACGAAGCTTAAAATAAAAACGAATCTTTAATTTCAGAAACGATTTATTTTATCCTACGAGTTTATATTATGTTCACAATGAAAGTATAATGAAATATGTAAGCACGGTACATTCGCTTATGCGCGAACGCATTTCTCACGTTTCGTCGATCGATCAAACTGACACTTTTCGTATCTGGTACATTTTACACCAGCACAGTAAACAGGACCTGAAAAATAACAACACACAATTCGAACAATCTTTATTGATACATATCACACACATAAATTTCTTCTCATCCGAAATACGTAGAATTAAAATAACTCGGAAGTACTTGTTCGACTTAGATATCATTTCTCATCTGTCACCCACGGAAAATACGTAATTTAATAAACAGAATTTAATTTCCTTACTATCATCCGATCCTTTGTATCCATTGCCGGTGCTGATGGCACTAGCTGACGCGCACGAGGAATGTCCGCAAACGTTCGGGCAACATTTTTCATTAAAAGAGCACTGATAATCACTCATACATCTCGGGCTGCAACTCTTGATACTGCTCTTCAAGGGACAGTGTCCGCTTTTGACTAAACGGCGGCATGGAATAAAAGATTTAATCGTTCGTAGAGATCAGCGGACGATTGATAAATACTTGAAGATTTCTACGTAAGGATTACATGCACTGGCGAAAGGCCGAGTCCTTGACTTTAGTTATTACAGCCTTTACCACACGTGGACACGCAAGGCACCTTGGTGTTTCTCAACACTATTTAGCATCCGCAATGAATTTGGCTTACAATGTAAGATAGAGTTAACAGAAATGGTTAAATTTTCGCTGCAAATATCGCCGCGTTCCGAGAATTACGATTTTACATGGAAACTCAATGTGCACGTTCGATATATTCATGTTTATTGTTTGATAGTCGAGTATTTCTTTGTTATCGTTAATAGTAAATGTTTAGTGGATTAATATTAATAAATAATCCGTTAACTTACATGTTAGCTGGCAAGATGTTGCGGCGATTAACACGCACACAAGAAACGCAAGGATTGTTACTTTTTCTGCAAAACACAGTTCGAATGAATTAACAGACTTTCTATATTAATGATCATAGATCAATAATTGCAAAAATATGGTTACAATGATATTAATAATATAATTGCATTCCAATTTATATTCGATAGATACGTACGAAGCATCTTCGTGGTAATCCAGCGACTTTTTCTCAGCCCAAGATGTATTCCTGTTAACGTATAAGCTACTTCTAATCTGTGCACGATAAGACCGCAGCTTCTTAAATCACTTTCTTGTTTCCACCACCACCACCTGCTAGACCGCCATGGTGAAACGGGGTTTCCTTGGAACAAGGAAGCGTTAAACCAATGTGTGATTCAATAATTTTTCTGACGTTTCTGATAGCAAAAACTATTTCATTGGTTCGTCAATGATTCGAGCCCGCTTTCCTGTATTTCCAACGGGACACTAATATAATAGTACTTCAGTAGATTTAAAGAATGTATATGTACACGCGTGAGTCATACACTTCGTTTCGTGTGTTATTAACTGACGTAACCGTTCGGATTAAATGATTGTTCTATGACATATAGAGCGAGAATTGACAGAGTCTTGACATAGGTGGATAATTGACAAGAATTTGCATATAAATGAAGTCTTGGAAGATGTGTCTTTCCTTGTAGATCATTTTCTTTTGGAAGATTGTGAACGTTTTGCTATTATCGATCGGGTATTTTGTGAAAGACATTTGAAGGGAACGGAAACGTAAATTCCAGTCTGTCAACGACCTTCCTTATTCACTGTTTGAATATCATTAACATATTTTTTGCGCCGAATGTTGGTTAGTAGGTTAATATTATAATTTGTTACGTAAGATTATGTTTCAGTGAAATTAGTCCCGAACTGGTGTTTCTTCTTTTTTTAATGTCTGAAAAACGTATTTTGCACTCGGTTATGCTTTGTACTTTTAAACGAGCATCAATGTTAAAGATCTACTTTGTTCTGGTATTTCATTGGTATGAAAATATTCCAAGGTAATATTTAAATAACGCTTTTTATTTCTAACCTTTCATAATCTGTAAAATTCTAGAAAAATATTGCTACCAAGTAACGCATTTCTTGCTCAACGATATAAAGTTGATTACATTCTACGCAAATCCGATGATTTGTAGCTTTAATAAAGATATTTTAATCACCTACGTGAATAATAATTTTCGCGAACAATGTGACCGTGAAAAACATGACTTAAAATGATAAATACATTTTATGACGGTTACATAAATATGGCACAAGCATTGAAACAAGTAAAATATCGACACGTATATTACAAAGAAAAAGTAACTCACAAAATTGATAGTACCGCAATGAGACTCAATCATTAAACAATAATTATAATCGAAAGTCATTAAAAGTCAGTTTCCAATACGAAAAAAAATGTGATGAAATGTAACAGTAACCCTTTTGCTGTGATTTTTAGAATTTTTACATTAAATTTTGCTTTTTCGATCATCAATTTTATGAGTAACTCTATAAAAAAGGAAAAACAAATGTTTAGTTATTATTGTACGCGTAATAAGGGTATGAATTCCGGTTTCCGGGCATATCGTACGAATTCTCTGACAGCGGAACAACCGGGATTTCGACCGATTCGATCACTTCGATATCCGGTTTCTGGCAGGCTAGAGCACCGCAGCGATTTTTGCAACATTTTAGCGTTCCTCTGCAATCGTTATCATTTCTGCAGGTCGGCGAACAGACCCATCTTCCTGTTGGGACTGCCGGACAAGATCCTGGCTTTTCTAAAACAGCATAAACATAAACCATTGGATTCTACAATCTCATAATATTCGAATATGAAAACGATCCTACAATCTGAACAAGAATTCTAAAAGAAGATGGGCAATGAAAGATATGTGTCTTAGATACCCTATGAATCTTAAAACCACGCCCTATAATTTTCTTTTCATGAATCACGATCGTAGGGTGGGTCGTGGGCGACTCTATAAGATATATTGCATTGTTATTCCAACGCTTCTGTTCAATATTTCAATTTAAATACAATAATTCGTCTGAAGTTACTAATGTGTGCAAATGAAATCGAGTATTTCCGGAATAAAATCATTTATTTTAAATTTGGAGTTTAAAATTGGAATTTATGAAAATAGAGTAGTTCAAGTTTCTATTCTATGCAGCGATTGCTTACTGAAAAATCTCGATTGCTCACCTGTTTGAACGGGTTGCCTCATCGTTACCGGCCTGGAACAAACGAAGCCGCCGCAGCTGGTGGGGCAGCACTTGCCGTTTCCTTGGCAGTGCGAGTCCGCGAAACAGGATCGCGTGCAGATTTGCACGGGTAGCGCTGGTGGACAGGAACCCGGCTTCTCCGCGAACGGTTCGTACCTGTACCAATCGCACAAATAGTGAAAAATGCCAGGTATTTGATGAAATGAGAATAAATCATCGAGATTTAGATAAATCCTGCAGACTAATACAAAGTATATTCGTAAGATAGAAATATGTCAATAGAATTGTGTAATAATGCCTATAAGAGAGTAGTATAGTAATAGTATTCATTATTTAAATAATTGCATAGCACACCTGGTTTGACCGAAAGCAGTCGACAGTATAGCTAACAATAACAGTCCCAGGAAGGCTTTCATCTTTCAACCTTTATCAATCTGCTCACGTTTTATCTGTCTGAAACCAAAACGAAGAAGATCTATATAAATCACTTTAATTACACACCCTTACATGACGATACGAAGAAAATATTAATCTTCTCCACGATTCAAATATAAATTCAATTTAATTCCTCTTTGACCCGTTGAATTTCACCGTAACACAATTTTGAACACGTCTACAACGTAAAATGATCACTTTTCAAAAAAAAAAAGAAAAATAAATCTATCGCACTCGTTTCACGTAATAATAACTAATTAAATATTCCCATTTATAATTAAAAATTCCTAATAGCGTTCGATTTGCCCGTTTGAAATTTCTCCCCGATATTTCTCCGCAATTTCACGAGACAGTGTTCATCGAGACGGTCGGCGTTACTTACGATCGAACGAAGCGTCGCGACGGTAGCAAAAGCGATCGTGGCTTTTCTGGCTTTGCCGAGGGGAGAACGGTCTCACTCCTATATACGATCGATCCCCTCTCGACCGATAACACGGGCACCGATGTCCACGTGCAACCGGACGAGCCCGGTCCTCGGATGTCGAACCGCAGAAGTAATTAGCGCGGGGAATCCAATTAACGCGAAATCTAATTCGAACGGAAGGAACACGTTGGTTTTCCACACGGTAAAAAAGAATCGCGTCGTCGACGGCGTGTGCCGTCTGAACGGTTTCCGGGTAATTTAATCGGACCGCTGTGTGTATTTTTATTTATCACCGAGACTTTACCCTGTTCCCTGTTTTTTTTTTTTTTTTTTTATTTCTTTCATGTTCCGCGTTCGATTATCCCTTTCCTTGAATTGTATTTGCGCACTTCGATCGGGGTAAATTAGTGGATGGATATGTAATTATATATCTATTCGATAGTAGTTTTCATTTTCGTGGAAACTATACGCAGAAAATAACTTCCTTTTTTGTTAATCGTTATACAAGAGGAATAGAATACCTGTTTTGTCATGAAACGTGTTTTCGTGTCACTCGAAATGCTTTGAATTTGATATTTTCAACGATGCAAGATTGTCTTCCCTGTTCCTTTTAGTTTCACTGATAAAACGACACACGCCGAATTGTACGTAGAGTCTCGCTTCGCAACGAAGGTGAATACTCCTTTCGCATGTTTTATTCAGAATTGCATGTAAGTATCTGTACGCAAATGGAAGTGACGTCACTTTCCGTTTATTAATGTGTTATTCATTCTGTTAGATGACTTCTAGAGGTGCTACTATACCTCGTCGTTTCATTATCATGGCTTCCGTAGAAATGCATATTGCATGAAGTAAATAAGTCTTCGTATTGTCATTCATATCGTTTCGAGAAGTTTGATCGGAATAAATTCCCAAGAGAATTGTCTCAGACATTTTTACAACGACGGAAGGAAGCTCGATTGAATCCGTGAAAATGTTTACTTCCGTCCGAGACTATTTTCGGTTTTTCTTTACTGTTTTCGGAATCTGCATAATCTCGTAAGACATCGCCGGTTGCATAATTCTGTCGAACCGAAGCGAACTCGAAGTTGTCATTCCCGAGGACGACTAGTTTCCGCTAATATTTCTCGGCTGAGTTTTCCACGCGCCGAGGGATTTGCATATCGAAAGCTACGGTATCGGAAACGTTTTAATTATACTCGATACGATCGACACTTTTATGAACTTTGTAATCGAATTCCGTCGCGTCGAAAGTACTCTCTCGCCGTTAATCGATCCGTTCGTCGACGGATGATCACTCGTCCGTCTGTCACTTTGCACCACGTGAATCGACTGTCTGAAAATGATATTCGTCTGGCGATCGATAAAATTCGTAGTCTACGGAAATCATTAAGGATCATTGGTAGTATCAATGTTGGTGTCTCTTCAATTTTCTCGGTATTTTTCATTTTATTAATATATAAACATAAATATAAAAAACGGCCGTTGGAATTGGTAGAAAAATTTCTGTAAAACACCTACGAGTACAGATTACGATAAAAATTAACAATAAATGCATCCTTGGTACTTGAAACACACTTTGTGAACCACAAATAGCGCTTCCTCGACACTTAAAAAAGTTCGAGGGTTGTTATTCTAGAGTAATTCTCTACATATTACTAGCCTAACACATACATACGAACACGAACTGCATAATGACATTCTAATGACATATTATTCTACGACGCCAGGTTTCTTTTACAGTCTTTCAGTGTTGTAGAATTGGCAGCTATACGTAAATCTTAGACGTCAAATTATCGATAATACTATCGCTAATATTACTAAAGTAGACACCATCGTGGACTTTAGAAAAGAAACGGTAAAACTCTAGATTATACTAAAAACTACGGCAATTAGGTGTAGAGAGGGTGTGTGATAGAGCAAAGAAAAATATGTACAGGTGTTTTTGGCATTCCGCCAAACAATGAAACTTTGATTTGGCGCTCGCTAGCATTGTATTCGTTTTTTCCATTGGACCGAGATCCAAAATTAATGTACAACTTATGAATGAACATATAGATAACAAAAAAAAGCTTTGAACGATTTTACCATCATTTCATTATTCTTATACTAGATATTTTGATAATATTATTTTAAACGCTAAAACATTCATAAAAATTATATGATAATTACTATCGATCGGTGTTCGATGTTATACAAAAATTCAATCACTTCGAATTTCATAATGATTTTTTATTATATCTTACAGGACGCATTCAAAGCCTTTTTTCGACAGTGAAAAATTAAAATACCTTAACATACTATGTAATATATAGCTGCATTGATACCGACACACAATTTTCTTTCGTTCGTTTAAATCTTACTATCCTCGAGCATTTTCTTTCGAGGTACTGCGAAAAATATACACAAAGAACGTGATCATTAACGGTTAATTAAACGCGCAATACATCAATTAACAACTTTATGGCTTTTTTATATGCTTACTTATTACAACTATGTCCTATGCATGACGTGTAATGTTTACAGTTAAATACGCCGCTCGCACTAGAATTACGTACGTTTCCGGAAAACATCGAAATTGGTGTCTATTAAATTACATATGAATACTTTTCTCAAACACAATTATCCGAGGCACAATTTGCAGACAGGAAAATATCGATTTTATTAAAACGGTATACCGGGAACTATCGATATCCATCGTCATTTTCCGCCCTATTTTTTCGTCACAGCTGTAACAAAGAAAATCCAAAAATAACATGTTAATATTATTCAAATATATATTAGAAAATGTTGCTTTTATTCTTTTTACTTGATTTCTATACGAAATTGGAGCTGAAACGTTAACAATTTTCAATGATTCATATAAAAAAGTCAATGGTTATAACATAGTTCTTCAAATACATTATTACAATGGTCGAAAAAAAGATCTTAAAGTGACTTAAAATGAAAAAACCGTGTTTTTTCTGTGCCAATCAAACGTCTCGCAAAAAGGTGGAATTAATGAAATTCCGATTAAGTAACTCGCCTTCGTGAATTCCCCCGTGTAAAAGGGATCGACGAGTGATTGGTTCGAGTGGAATGTCAATTCGTGACGTTCGATTCGTTGAACTTTTCTTGTTACCCGAAGTCACTCGAGCCCCTAAAGGAAGTCTTTCTCTCCACCGCTTTCCGTTAACTCGGCTGGTATTATCGTGAACTATAAGTCATTAGACTTGACAACGCGAATTCGACGAAACGATTATTACGATCTCTATTTCGCAATCGGGAAATAAATATAACTTACACGGTGAATCACCATATTTCCCGAACCGGTTTGACACTATGCATGTAATAAACAATGATACCTTTGCGATTCAGTAAAGCTGCCGAGCGACGAGTCACCGGGGGAATCCGAATTTGAAAATCCCATCAATATTTCCCATTATTGAAAAGTCAACATTTTCCATTATTCAGAAATCAATATTTCCCATTATTGAAAATTCAATATTTCCAAAAACACGCGAATATTTACAATCAATTTTCGCTTCGTCGAAATTTCCATAGAGACTCAACATTTTACCAAAAACCAAAAACCATCGAACTCCATCATAGCCAATAATCATCGCAAAAAACAGAACACCATACCTCGTGGGGGTACAGGTGGTGCAGGTAGCTTCTTGGTGGTAATTTCCGCGTTGACGTGATCCCGGGGCACATCCATTCCCACGTTCATATATTCCGGTAGTCTGCTGGTGTCCGGGACATCCAGGTCCATCGATCCGTTCACGGAGTCGGTCTCCACGTATTCCTCGTTCCCATCGTCGTCCTTCGCCTGATTTTGATTCGCAACCTTGCCCTCTTCTGCCCGATTTACCGCAGAAGTTTCCTTCGGGTTTTTCGACGTCTCCGTGGCGTCGTTCCTCTGTTCGGCTCGATGTTCCTGGAAGGAAGTGACGCACGCCGGCGCCACGTTCACGTAGCTCGTTGGAATGCACATGCCAGGTGGTGGTACAGGTGTGGAATTCGTCGTCGACGGATTGACGTTCGCGTAGCTGTTCCCGACGGGTCTCGACGACGACTCCGTTTCCGTCGTTTCGACGGTCGAACTCGGATGGTGGATCATGTCCAGGTATCGCGGATGATCGCACGGGGAACTCGGGGTCTTCGGTTCCCTGATGGATCCGTCGGATTTGAAAGCTGAATCAATGAAAAAAAAAAAAACACTTGTTACGACGATTACGTTAGGTGTCGAGCTGTCACGTTCGAGCAGTCACGAGAATTGTTTTGTCATTATTAGTTCCAGGATTCCGATGAAACGATATATGCAAGCGTAACTATTCGTTGGAAATCAATGATATATCAATGGTCAAAGTGACACTTGATTAATAAATTAAAAAAAAAACACTGTAATTTTCAATACAATCTTACATAGTCCATTCTATTTTAAATAATACTAGCAGTTTCATTCAGTTTTATTCAAATTGACAAAAATTAGAGTGGTTAATCATCTGATTTTTTATGTGTCTCGTGTATGCAGTTAATCGATAACGTTATGAATCAGGTGTGATTAGGTTTATTAAAGAAACATCAAGGTTTTAATCGATCCTGGGAGAAAGTACGTATTACGTACAGTGGATGGGTAATCCCGATGGTGGAAAAGCGATGTAATACTCGTTGTCCTCGACCCTGGACGCTGGCTGTGACGGTCTAAGGTCAAGGTCGGTCGTTGTTGAGGATCGAGGTGATGGGGAATACCTCAAAGCCGGCGAATATCTGCCCGTGAATGGTTTCGGGGCAGGTGGTATTTCGTATGACATCACACCTGGCTTGTCCTCCCTGGCATTTTGAAGCTGGAACAATTAATTTCTTATTTTTTTGATCCAGGACTGACATTCGTGAAACTATTCAGTTTAAATATGTATTATATTAAAAATATATTATACACTGTTATACAATAGTGTAAACCATATTTCGCGCGGTGTAGCCGCGTTAATTCGAATTAACTCGAGGGGAATAATTACCCCAATTATTAAAAATCGTTAAATGTTCGGAATGAAACTATTCATTGTTTAGATTTACTGTTATCGAATTATTTGTCCATTGTTTACGATGACCACGATCGGTATAAAAATAGCGAAAAGTGTCAATATGTATTTCACGGTATTATAAAGGGTCATGTACATATTTTATTTAACATTAGGTGTCATAATTTTTCAATTATAAATACACACATACCCTTCTATCTTCCGTGTCGGAGTGGGTTCCACTGTCACCGAGACTGGTTCCGCTACAACCACTGACAGTACTCATTCTCCCTGACGAAGAGGAACCTGTGAAAATTCACAAAAACATTATACTCTCGAAATATCAACAGAAAAACTTTTATTTATATAAAATGACAGTACTCTTACTCGAAACGCTACGAAGACTCAAACTGCTAACAGGTCGGCGATCAGCCAATCCACCGTTCACATTTTCCGCTTTACTCGTCGACGACGAATCGTCGCTTCCATTCGCTGTGTCTTTCGTATCTATAACAAATAAAGATTCATTTAAAAAACATTTAATTACAATCCAGCGAACGAAAACGTAATAATAAATTATATGATTCGTTTTAATTCACCTTTCTTTCCTTTCGAGAAGAACTTTCGAATCCTGTCGAAAGGAGTCGGTGCTTTCATTTCGTCTTTCAATCTTCTCTGTATCCTTTCGTATTCTT
This sequence comes from Mimumesa dahlbomi, assembly GCA_917499265.3. Lineage (NCBI taxonomy): Eukaryota > Metazoa > Arthropoda > Insecta > Hymenoptera > Crabronidae > Mimumesa > Mimumesa dahlbomi. The sequence continues at coordinate 5,802,555 of OU824116.1, read as the reverse complement.
CCCTCATGGCTGTCAGTTGTCTCTGCTTGTCTTTAAAACTCTGTTGAACGTCGTTACGATTCCTCCAATTTTCCACCAGTCTCTCGACCTCCGTTATGGTGAACACATTGTTTTTGAAGTCGTTGATGATTTCCAGAAGCTCGTCCTGTGGTCCGGATGGTTCTCTCGATTTCGTGCTGGAATTCGAGGCCGTTCTACCGTAGGAACAGGATGACTGATTGTTCTCTTCCCGCGAGCACCCTGGATGAGAATCCTGGCGATTTTGCGTCGGCGTGGCTGTTCGGGACGGCTGCTGGCTCGCGATGGTCGACGTGGGTGTCTTTGGCCCTTGAAAACGAGAGTCTCGAGTAAATTATAAGTTATGTCTATAAAAACAGATTTCAAAGCTACTTTCTACAGAATTTTGTCATTAACACGTTGAATACCACGCGAATTTGGCATAGATTGCCTTATAGTACCTTTCTAGATTCGCAACAATGTAATTTATATACTTAGAGTGTCTATTTCTTGTTGTATAACGCAGTCATTTCTTCACAGCAAAATAGTAACTACGGTGGTATCGAAGTATATATAAATATTGACATTTATTATAATTATCATTTTATATTGATCAGTAGAAATTAACTCGCCAGTCACTAATCACATTCATAATATTCAACGTGTTAAAAAAACAAGGAAAATAATACTTCTAATCTCTAATCCCGAGTCAAAGATTGCTAACAGAAAAAACTGATATTCACAGGTGTATTACGTTACGATAGTCGATTACAGAAATAGTAGTGGTATTTACCAGCCGGGTGCATTTTCATGTAACCTTGAAGAGGTAGATCGAAACCATTGGAGGTGGTTGCGGTGGTTGTCGGGGTGACGACGACGGGTGTCGGTGGCGGTACGATCGAATAATTTGCCTCAATGGGGTTACTCGTGGTCGGGCATGGGGTTATTGGTAATTGGCATGGCAAGATTAGAGACGTTATCGGTCTTGCGGCCGGTGGGACCGAATAAGCCTCGCTCAAAGGTCGTGGACGACAGTAATCTTCCTTGTCGTTGTTTGCGTCGTTCGGTGTGTTGGTCGATGATTGGTCCGCACCTGAAAATCATTCCCATTGTCTTAAAAAAGTGACTGATTTTATCTTAATTATCAATATTTTTAAATAATACATTCAAATTTAATTAATTTCAAATGTACAAAGTTATTATATTGATGCGAGACAAAAAAAATTGCGTGGGTAAAAGAATATTGATTTAATAGTGATAAGTTGATGTATTGATTAATCAATGAATTGATTAAATAGTGATAAATGTTAGGTTGGTATATATTGACTTACCTGTCGCTTGATCTGCCGTCGTCTCGCTTATTACCTTTAGGTAGCTGTACATGTTAGTGAACTCGTTCATTTGCTACGGATCCGCGGACGAGGATTCAAGGCGAAGCCCGAAACATGCAACGCAAAAGCAAAATACCAGTTAGTTTACCGAACACCTATACGACAAAAGCATTCGAAGATCCTTAATAATCAATTTCGTTAATAATTCAACATATACTCGGTGTGTCTTCTTTATATTTATTAAACAATGTATCATTTATTAAATACCTCAGCAAGTGTTATAATAATAATAATAATAATAATAATAATAATCAAGTAATTACGAGTGATAACGTAGTTCCGACAAAGTTATCTGCGCGAAACCTCGCGACGGTAAGTTTCGCGGAAAATCTTCGCGAATGATACGGGAAACTTGTAATTGCATATAGGAAAAAAAAGAACAGAAATATCGCGAAAGTACCGGCTGTATGGAATTATTTCTGACGTTGCTTTAAAGGCGATGTTTTTGTACCATGTAGCCACGGAGTTGATGCGCCAGTCGCACGTGTCCTGCCTGATCGGCGAGATCGGCGGGGGTCAACTCGGACACGTTTCGCAGGTCGCATGCTATTTCACCACCTGGACACTCCAACAATTGCCAGGCAAGTCTTTCCAATCCGAAACGAGCGGCGAAGTGCAGCAACGTTGGGTTCTCCTCGGGACCTACGCGAGAATAATAGAATATTAATTAAATAAGTATATTAAATGCGGTTAACTATTGTAATACTTGTTTAGTGGAATTCAGCGAACAAGTGAAAGTTTGAACACAAGTGATCCTGTAATTAATAGTTACTGTCAGAAAGTTCAGGTGAAACTCTTACCGACTACTCTTCCTGTTCATGCAGCAGATAACAGGAATATCAAATAATTAATATAATATCATTTAAAAATAGATATTTATATCTAATAAATTTATAAATTTGATATATTTGATATATAGTATATCTACAAATGACGGTGTAATGTTTACACTTAAATACGCCGCTCACACTAGAACTACGTAAAACATGGACATGAATTTCCAGAAAACATGAAAATTGGTCTAATATCATTTAAAAGTACACATTTATACCCAATAAATAAGATAGCTAGATTTTTCTATAAACTTATCATCCCCGAATAGAAATCCCAGAAAACCCCGAGACTAATGAATCCACCGCACGATCTTGCAATTACGATTTCGAAACATCGATCGTTGACTTACTGGTGTGTGTCTTTTGTGCGGAAACCAATCCGCTCGGAGTGGACAGAAGATTGAAGTGCGGTGGGACGTTTCGTTGGAACGCATGGACCATCCAATTGTCCAACTGTTCGCGGTCACCCGGATTGAAGCCGAATGTCTGTAAACAGGATCCCAATGAATTAATACAATAAATTTAAAACAATGACGTTACCTGCGAATATAAATTTGACAAAATTTACCTGACACATAAATTCTAATGGATTATCATGTGCCCTGAGAATTTGATCGAGTTCCCTCAGTCTACTTTCGCATTTAACTTGTCGGACACCCAGTGGACAACCGTTCTTCGATATTCTAACGCCCACCAGCATTGAAACTTCCAAACATCTCTCGGGGATGGAGAACTGTAGGGCGTATGGGTTTCTTCGTTTCACGTGGGCGATGTCGATCGCCTCGCCGCAACGATCTACGATCACCGAGACATTGTCCTCGGGTCGTAGGGGATCGTTCAGTAACGCGATTATTCTATTGTGACCCTGGAAATACATTTTCAGTCAGTCTCTATTATACCTTTTTCTATCTAGAATGTATCATTCGGAATGAATCCGTCGAGATAAACCCCTATGTGGAATACTATATTCATACATTTCTAATATGAGTTGAATTCGTCGTTGTAGTAAATTTTAGATTAGATTAGAATATGTGTGGGGTTTTTTAATACGTTTTGAAAAAGTATCAATTTGGTTTAATTAGATTATTCCAGACAATAATAATAATAGTAGTAGTAGTAGTAGTAGTAGTATTCAAAACTACTAGTACTATTAATAAAGATTAATTAAATTGAATTAATCATTTATTTGTAATTTAGGTTGAAATTTATATTAAAATACTGTTTTTACTCTCAATGATTAGTTCGATATAGCGACAAGGTATTATTCTCTTACCAGTTTCACTTTCTTCGGGTGAACGGAAAATGACGTTTTGTCGCTTCGGAGAGCCGGAGGTGGTGCACTGCCCAGGATGCCGACGGCGGCACCAAGGAACTCTCCGACGAAAGTCTCGTCCTGGTCCTTGACGAAGAACTTCCGCCATTGGTTGTACGATACCAGGATGGACTTGTGCGTGTCGCCGATGTGGCTGTCCAGGACGCCCAACATCATCGCCAGCACTTTGTCCGTAATTAGTTGTCGCGATAAGATCGTCGCGTGTTCCGGACGGCTCTGAATTCGTTCGAGAAGAACCGGACAAACGACGACGATCTGGAGGCGAGCGGACCGGATCCTGTCCTCGGTGCCGGTAGGTAGGGACTCCTCGACTGTGACGTGACGTACCCTGAGGAGATAAATTATTATGTACAGGGTGACACGGCGTGACGAAGTCACGTGGTGGTGGTAATTGCCTGTGTAGGCTGAAATTCTTTGAAATTTTTGGAAATTTCTACGCGTTGAAGTTGTCGATGTTTGAGATTGATTTGCATGAAAGTTTTTATGCGTAGAAATTGGCGTCACTTGAAAGTCGTGCGCATGAAAATTTTTACGCATCGAAATTGTGAATGCCTGAGATTTGTGTGCATGAAAATTGTTACGCGCGAAAAATCGCGAAAAATCGTCAAATTCAACCAGTTTTTTGGTCGGCATTCGCTCAATTTTAAAGATAGCGATCTGAAACTTGTACCATTGTTTTAGTTAGGAAATTCTACGCCAGATCAACATATAATAGTTGTACTTTTCGAAATTTTCATTTTTCGCAAAAATCTGAAGGGGGTAGGTCAGGATTTTTTGCGATTTTCGTAAATCGCTTGCCATTTCCATAATTTTTGAGATAACAAACTGATTCTTTCACTGTCTTATTCGGCTTCGGATTCCGCGTCCAAAACGCCCCGGATCGTTTTAATAGCTCAAAAATTACGGAAATGGCAAGCGATTTACGAATATCGCAAAAAATCCTGACCTACCCCCTTCAGATTTTTGCGAAAAATTAAATTTTCGAAAAGTACAACTATTATACGTTGATCTGCCGTAGAATTTCCTAACTAAAACAATGGTGCCAGTTTCAGGTCGCTATCTCAAAAATTGTGCGAATGCCGTTCAAAAAACCGCCTGAATTTGAGGATTTTTCGCGATTTTCGTAATTCCTTTGTCATCATTAACGAATCGACAGGTACCACTAATGTGCTCCCGTCCATCGCACGATACTCGAAATTCATTTTCGACCCCGAGGACGGAATCTAGAAGTTGGTCCGACGTTGCCAAATACGCAGACCCTTTACATTTGGCAACGGCAGCAACATGTGGGCTTGTAACAACCTCACAAAAGGGCATGGGGTGCGGTGCCCGTTTCGGAACCAACGATACTCTTTTAGTTAAAAAAATTCTGCTCCTTCGTCAAGGAGGCGCTGCAAATCCTCTAAAATTTGAACGCGTCGGTAATTCCGTTTCGTGAACATCGAACCCCGTAAGGTGATAGGTCTATCCAATACCTCGTCTGTGCTTTAACGTGTTTCTAGAAGAATCGTCGCGTAACATGTTTTAATTTTAGAATTATATTTACTTGAACGGCGGCCGGCCCTGCTGTCTGCTGATTTGCTCGAAACATGCTGTGAGATAATTGACCCATAAACTTGATATTTCACTGTCCTTACTAGAAACGAAGAGTACGTCGTCCTCCGTACTTCCTTCGACTTTAGACAAGACGGTCGCTGAACGTGACCCTACAAAAAAAAACAGAAAAATTCAAGCATTTCAATCCACAATTTTATTAACAATAAAACAGCCAGGTGCGGTTAAAGAAAATTCATTGTAACCAACATTCTCTTAATTTTACCTAACAATTTTCTATTTTATCGCGAGCAAAGTAATATCACAAATTAAACTTCACAATGAAATGCAAACGGTATATTCGTCGGTCGACGGATTCAATTTCACAGTTTTAATTAACTGTTTACCTTCCCGAAGCCATTAACAGATTATTCAGGGAGACACACCTTGCTTTGGTTTTCTCTCGGGGATGGTTGCTCGCGTTTAATTTCGTTTAATACGACGGGAGACACGCAAATGCCCTTCCGTGTCACGAGGAACAAAATAATGGACATCATAACACGTTTGTTCCTCACATTATTCAAGAAAACAAGGGGAGAACGTTGTCCGAACGAGTTCCGGGAACTCTGACCCGTGAAAACGCATTCGAAATTTATCACACAATTTCGTCAAACGATTCTCGTTGATTAATTTGAATATCACACGACCCAGATAATTCCCCCATGGAAATATATTTAATCTACATAAAAAATAAGCCGAGGCATCAAACACAATTATCATTTTGAATAAAATTCACCGGAAGATTGTAATTATTCGTCGAAATTAACGTTTGTGCTACAAACATTCTGTACGATAAACTATAATTATATTTTCCAGACAGAACCACGTGTTTCAAAACACGGAAACGAACCCTTTGCCTCAGACCGCAGCTTTCTTCTATTCTTAACGGTGGATTTATTTGTCCGTGGTCTTCACGGAAACTGTAGGGAGAAAATCAAAGTTTACCCCATTCCGGTTATTTTCGGACTCCCGTACCCTAGAGAACGTGAACCTTTCTTTATTCAGGTACCACCGCTGTTATTTACCCGCAAGTCATCCCCTGCTCCGTTCACAGTTATGTAATGAAATCAAATAAAACTCTGGACACCCCAGGGTGAATGTTATATTTTTAAAAAATCTTATCAAACTCTTTAAAAATCTCTTCTTTCGACTTATTCTCCATTTTCAAATTTCCAAAATCACACAAAATAAATTTCCAATTATTCACAATTTCCTTTTGTGCCTAATTAATAAAAACAACGAATACAATATATAATTCGTTCATCTCAATGATGTCACGTTGGGTTCGACGATGGAAATTTCGTAAAATTTCCTCTGCCGCGGAACAGATAAGCTGTTTATTGTAAAAGAAATGTGTCTTTTTCCGGTTATTTTCGGCGCTGGGGATCGTGAACCCCGGGTTCCAGCCGGTCACTGGTAGATATCGATATCGCCGACACAAAAGCTCCGTTGTGAGAACGACCGTAGTTACGGAAAACGAACGACCCCATTAATTATACCGTTTATACGTTCGATAAACGTGTCCGGGCCCTACGGACGGTATTAAAAGACGTCTTGATAAAATTTCAAATCCGTTACGTCGTCATCTCTAATACTATTCAAGGTCACTAATAACCTCTACAATAAAAAAAAAAATTACCATCAAATTATCCTATGCAACTTTTTTTTAACTACAAAAATTTCTTCTTTTTTTCAATCACGATATTCTTGATATTTTGATAATTAAAATTGATTTTCTATTTATCCTGTTTGATATTGTGCTAGATCTCAGGTGGATCACGTATGTACGCGGTGTGTGTTTTGATATAGGTGGTCACATTTTGATTTTCCCATCCCGTAGTTGGCCGGCAGTCGCCGCGAAGTCGCCGCGAAGTCGTTCCGTACGTGACGCGCGTGGCTTCCGTTTTCGGCGTATCCGGTCTTAAGCCTGAATTAATATAGTCGCGCGAACGATTATTAAAGTCGCGGGGCCGTTATGCGTGCTCCCGGGTAACTCGATTCCGACCGGCGACAGGAAGCGCAATAACCGATCGTTCGGAAAATACAATGGCGCGATGACGCACGTGAGTTATGCCGAGTTAATCGTAGATCAACTCGGACGTATCTATTATTCTTATTATTAATTACTATTTATAATTATTGTTATTAATCGCAGATAAGGTCCCGTCGAATTCTTTAAGCCAAATTTTAGCGTATCGCATTATACTTTCATTTTGTTGAATTATTATAGAATTTTGGGGTTGAAAAATATTTGTAATTTCATCGATTAGATTGATTACAGTTTTGTAGATAAGAAAAAAATGTTGATTGGAGAAACTCACGGGTAATGTTGGACAAATCCAAAAAATTCGGTCTGTGTCTCCGTCTAGAGCGCGGTGTTTCACATGTGTTCGCCATATTTACGAATTCTCGATGTTTCAAAAGGAATATAATGTTCAAGTTTGACGCGCGATAGAAACGTTTAAAAATGTTCACTCTACTGTCTCACTGTTAGTGTCACTATATTTGAAAAATCAATTCGAACGACACCCACGACTCCATCATCGACGACTGACCGTTCGATCGAATCGGTGGTCGATTCGATAACTGAGCAGAAAACATCGTTTAATTCGAAGCCCCACCCTCGCCGATGCGATTTGTCGTCATTGTTTTCACGTGTCGACTCACGAATTAGGCGATGCCCATAATTACCGTGCACGACCGTCGAATTTTAATCGACCGATAAATCGACACGTATATTCGTTTTGTTTTGGATTTGCCGGTCGGTCGTAATCACGAAAACAATGCGACACGTCCGAGGAAGAAATAAAAATGTTGATAATAAAACGTTACCGAACGATCAAATAGAATTCCCTATCATCGTCAACCACTCGCGTAGAATATAATTTGAATATTCAAATTATGAAGATATCCAGAATATACTTAACCTTTAAAGCTTGAATTCACCTATTTGAATATCTAAACTTCCTGTATATAAATATTATAAAAATATCTTTCCTATCTATCGTATCTTCCCTATCCTAGTAACAAATTCATTTAAATATTGATCATAAACACACGATCTATGTTTCAATATTATTTGATCTGTTCGTTGGAAAATTTGAATTTCCACGTTGGAAAACAAATTCTTACAGAATTCACGGCGTGACTATTTCAGCTTTGAAAAGCACACAGAAGAGATACAACATCGGTAGGCAATTGGAAAGGAAAGAAGAGGCTGTAATGGCATAAACATGGTGGCACCTGGGACCCATTTGTATTCGGCACGGTGTAAGGGCCTCCGCATAGAATTAGCATACCGCATATCCTGCATCGAGTGCATCAGGATGACAACTGACGCTTTCGAATGCACGAAAATGTCTGCTCGTGGAATTCACGAAGGACGCGGTATAAATAATCTACCGACATTCCGTAGTTTCTTTTACCCCGCCCTCGGAGCTGCTAATTAAAATTATGATAAATTATGCGACACAGCGATGCAAACGTTTACGACGCGAGAAATACATCGTCGATTTGTTCGCACGTTAATTTATCGTCGGTAAAGTCTATTAGACTGTTTGTGTTCTTAATTAATGGTAAACAAGACGGGGCTTTTAATTGTCCGTTGATTAAAATTTTTAATGAATCATTGTCGCACTTTTCTTTTCATTTATATTTAAATGTATGTACGCTCGATGTGGTATATGGAACACTGGAACACATTTGTAAACAATGCTGTCCCATTTCGATGAATGGAATTCTATTATTCCGTATATAAACATTTTTTTAAATTTATTCATTAATCGCATGCGTTTGTATATATCTCTGAATCATCTATTAATTTATTTGAACGAATATAAGACATTCTAGTTCTTAATGTTATCAAATATTATCTAAAATAACTATTTTAAATAAACAAAAACAAAAATTGTCTACCGAAATATTCCATGCTCCGTTTCGCGTAATGATTCTCCTCCTTTATTTTCATTTTCGGATGATTTCTCCCTCTTGATCCCACGAACGATCGATCCTTCTCACAAACGCTCAATTTCCGCCACGATTACTTCATAACCAACTGTATGAAGCTCTCCACGTGTTTCATTTCACAATAAACGAGCAAATAAAAAAACCGCGTGTAAAAATCGACACTCTGTATTCCAGTGAGAAAAAAAAAGAAACAGTTGATCTATCGGACGGGGGAAAAAAGCACGAAAATGAAAGGATCAACGTCAACCTCGAGCGCGGCGCGCGTCGTCACTGAAGATCTCTCGAGGGTTGTTTCAGAAGATGCGTTCGAAGAACTCCGTAAATCGCACGCATGCGCACCATCCTGCGCGTAGATCTGCGCGGATGCGATCACGAAAGATTTATTTTTTTTTCAGGGGTCCACGTGCCCGAGAATCGCGACACAAAATTTACTAAACTCATCCTTTCGTTGTATCAGTGCTCTATATCATTTATCACATAGATCTATAAATCATTTTATAGTGTGTTAGAAATCTGAGATTTATATATTAAAGATCATTTTTGGCTCGTTAGATTTTAATGATCATTAACTAGGGAAAAATAGTACGAATTTATTTGATTTCGTTGAATTCGAAAGAAACGAGTCGTTAGTTAATGTGATGCACTTTGTTCGTTTCTTTTAGAGTGTTGGTTTTCTTACGTTGCAAACAGGCGTATAAACAGGCATGTAAAACCGTTCTCGCAGAGATATTATCGCGGTTACACCGGGATCGAGCGGTTTAGTTCGTTAAAGATTAATTGACTTGGTTGTGCAGTACCGCGTGAATAATAATATGCCCGCCGGTAACTTTGTTGCACGCCCGTGAATATCGGTGAAAGGAAACGATGTTACGAAGTGCATAATGCTTCGATGCCGCTGCATCGTCGTGCAGCGGCGCATTATCTTTTAGATAAAAAGGCGTGGTAAGTTGCGCATCCTAAGCAAACAACGGCTACGTGCGCTGAGAACGATGAGTACACGCTCTCGGGATAGATTTTTAAAGAAAAAAAAATTTTTGCAATGTCACCACTACTTATTTTCATAAATGAATGATATTTCTAAATTTTATAAAAAGTCTACTTTTATTTTTTTTGTATATATGAATGTACCTACTATAAATCAGATGAAATAGTTGTTTGGCCAAATATTTCAAAGATCTCAGAGAGAGATAATATCTATATAAAAGAACGTGAAAGTGGGGGATTTTAAAGAAGTTTTGATAATTATTGAACACTACTCCCAGGGCACTTAACATTGTGTTACAAAGGGTCCCTATATTACGTGCACTTTACGGGGAACCTTGATCGTGAACGCAGCGAGGAGAAGATTTTCTCAACGAAAAACCTTGAACAGGCAGTCCATTCACGAAGAAATCGAAATTCCAGCGAAGTCGGTTTTAGGCGGCGCCCTTTATCTGTTACTATTTCCGCCGTTGGGAAGAAAAGAAAAAGAAGGAAAGTCAAAAGAGCCCGCTTATTGATGTAGAATGTAACCGTGGTAATTTCAGCGTGCTATTAATATACTCGCTGTCCGATGGTCATTTCTGTAAATACATCGAGCGTAAGAATGTTGCTGAATATATTGTATGTGTATATATATATATGTATATATGTATGTGCATAGAAAAAGGTGGAAACACCGCGTTACGAGAACTAAGAATTCCAGTCAGTTTTGAAGGGCGCCAATTACAGTATATTACTTCCGCTCGAAAGCGTTTCCTTCCATAGAAAACAAGGTACGATTGCGTGGTTGTACGCAAGGAGAATCGAAAATGAATATAAACAATTAAGTTATATAGCGCGTATCGTAAACATTACGTTCACACCAAAGAAAAGCCTCGTTTTCCCTTCTGATCCATATTACAACGTTAAAATGAAATTCTCGAAAAATATAATATCCCTTGAAATTGTAACTGATAATTTTTCATTTCGTTCACGTATACGTATACGTATCTGTCATCGTGAAATAAAGTGGTACATGTTTCCTGTATTTACGTTAAATTGAACAAGTACCTCTTAACCCCATGCGTGTTTCAAACCCGAAAGCGTTTAACATGCCTGCTAGGGCAACTGTTTTAAACGGACGAATATTTTATTTGACAGTACGTAACGTAATGCGATAGTAATCCGTTTACGGGCTCGCTCGACCCTCGCTCTACCCTTCTAACACAGAAATTGGGCCTCTTCAATTAGCGAGAGCTCGAGAGAAGGAGAGTGAGTCAGTCGGTCGAGTGACCGACGAGAGAATAATCGTCTTAAGGTCCTGGAGAATCGTTCTCAACGTCTTGAACTCGCGGCATACAACTGGAGTTTGCTTGCATTGGCGTCGGTATCTAGGTTACCAGAAGAATAGTGATAATATATTTAAAAAAATAAAGAAATACGTATAGATACACATATACCCATATATCTGTGATTAAATCTGAAACGAGCTGTAGTAATTGTGATAAATTTTGTTTCTTTCGATTTAAATGATTTTTCAGTGCAAAGTAACAACGAGTTTCACAGAATTGGAATTTAGACGATATAATATACGTTATACATATATGATTATATGTATGTATGTATCTATGTTTGTATGTGTGTATACAAGGTCGACATTGTTAGCGTTTGGGGACAGTAACTTTTGGCAATGTTCGAATAATACAGATTCACGTAAATTGGCGGCTGCGGTTAATCGAGTATGTTGCAACCGCGCGAATTGCCAGACCCTCGAGCCAGACCGTCGTCTTGGCGTTCTACGAAATCGCGATTTATATCTCGGGACGCCGCTAAATATGACTAATTACCAGGCTCTTCCTAACCCGCGGTCCGTTCGGTGCGATCGAGATGCCGCGGTGGTCTTTGTATTCTTAATTACCGTCTTAATCCCGTTTAATTGCGGCAGGTAGAACGCCACGTGCGATGTAATCCCCGTATCGTGTATCGTTAAGACAGATTTTTTCTTTATTTCTAAATTTGTGTTCTTTTTCTTTGCTTCGACTTACACGAATCAGCACAATCTTGGTGCTATGTATACTGAAGTACACGTGAACATTATTAGGTTCCTGAATTATTCAATTCGTTGTGATATAAAGGAAACTCAAGATAGTTGATATTTCAAAGTTTCTGAAAAAGGAAAGAATTTTCCTGGAAAATTCATTTCTTTAATTTATACCTACGCGATTGTTCTTCACTATAGTGTCGAAAAAACTTCTGATTACAAAATTTTTAATGTGAAATTCTAATTGTCCGTCGATAATAAATTTCTTCCTGTCTTGTTGAAAAGCAGGAAGATAGAAAATCGCGGGGGATGAATTCGCCAGTGTCGTTTCTCCGGAACGTTTCCACTGTAAAACGGTGGGTAACAACCGATCCATTTGGAATCCCGTGGCGGTGATTTTCTCATGATCGCAGATTGCAGGGAAACGAAACGAAACGAGAACGAGATCGTCGGCCGTTCACGTCGGTCGATTACCGCGATTACAACGTCGGCGTTTCTAACGAGGATGGACGATCCCCGCGTATATGGTGTTTATAAATTTCTCGGAGGGCCGATAAAAGCGTCGCGAGTTTTCCCGATTTCTCGGAAATCCGCCGGCGAGATTGTTCCTCGTCGGGAAATAATAGTCGATAAATTTCTCACGTCGCGATGCAACGAGACCGTCTTATTTCAGCCGTTACGCAGAAACGACGATTAATACGTGTTATTGGTATTCACGATGAAAATTAATGCGAACAGAGTGGAACGTGTATCGTACGTGTGATACAGAGTTATCGCGAATTCCTCCGTTTTCTCTGGTAATTTTTGTAATTCTCGCTACATACATATTTCTGGAATAATGAGATTATAAATTGTATTGGGAATGTGATAGATCGTAGTCTATAAGAAAATCTGTGTAACATAATAATTATTAGTTATTTAGTACTAATGATCACACGGAATTGTGAATTGATGATAAATAGATTGAATTTTTCAATATTTTACCAAGCTATTTTTTACGATAGTTTTTCATATTATAGATGAGGTTATATTATATGTATAATATACGTTCAGAACATGTTATTCGAATCATTTCGTCAGTTTCGATTTCACGCTCGAATTGCACGAAAAAAAAATTACAGTGACCCTTATTTGTTACAACTATCTCGTACAGGACGTGGGGTCGAATGTGACAGTCAGATAATTTATCTATGGCACCCATAAATTTCTACCGAGATAATATAGGGTCCCATCCTTCGTGAGGGTTTCTTTGTAGCATATCAATGTGTCCATCGATGTGACACGGAATAAAATGCAATGATTTCTTTGATTTATTATTAAAAAATCGTCGAGTTGTCATTACCATAAAAATTATGTTACAGTATAATTAATATACTTTGGAAATCTTTTATGTTTTATTTAACAACACGTTAACGTCAGTTGGAAGGAAAGATTTAATGGGAAGATTGATTTGATGATTTGCCGTATAATTGTATACAGATTTCTAGCTTGTTTGAAGAAAGTGGCTCTTTTAATGGATCGTTTCAGCCGCAAGGGTATCGAGTTACATGCTTACAACTGCACCTGAAAATAGGCAGCCAAGGAACACCAGTGCACAGTTGTTTTACTTCCTTTGGGGAACGTTATGTATCGTAATATTACAAATGATAGATATTAACAATTCTAGCCGAATAAAATTGTTAATAAAAATTCAACACATTTCTTTACACTATTCTACTTTATCCAAACATTTTTATAGTAAGACATTCTGTACACAATTTCTATTTACAACATACATCAGTCTATGTGAAAATTGTAACGATTATTAATTATAATTGTGACAAATTATTAAACGGAATATATAATACCGAATAAAAAAAAAATACAAAAATTATATCCCCGGTTTTGTCATCCATCCTGCCAACACCAAACGACAGGCATAATTAATATGCCTAGCGTTGATTAGCTTAATTGGAGATAATCGATCGGTAATTATCTCGTGGCAGTAGCTTGCAACATCTGTCCCCGTTTCGACTCTTTGTATCTCCGCGCCCACTACAAACCGTTCCGATAGATAAAAGATTAATAAACGCTCGAAAAAGACCGTCTATCACGGACGTCGTTATGAATCGTCGATTATGTCAGTTTCCCCGCAATTTATGTTGTTACGTGACGTCTAATTATGCCAGCAACTGTACACACTCCGGTAAAAGCTGCGTTACGTGTTCGCATTATGCAGCAACCAATGAAAACAGAATATATTCTTCCACAGAGAACCATTAACGTCCGGGGGAATCTGCTTGGAAATTTAAATAAACTTTTCCGTCGGAAAGCTGAACTACAAGAATATAATTTACTCGGCTTATGGGATAATATAGGTGCGCCTGGTTATCCTCGAAGTTTAGAAAGCAAGTCTAACGAGCTTAAATCTCCGCGAGTCATGATCATCGTAGGCGGCCATGCCTTTTTACCAAAACAAAGAAATCACGAGGATTAAGCGTGGAAACTTTCCACCAGGGACAGCGGGACTGATTAAAAATGGAAATATTTCCACTTGACCATGTATCACGGAATTAAAAATCATTCTACACTTTCTATTTTATCATTATTTACTACATATCTATTTGTTCATCGTTTATTACTTGAAACTCTTAATTCGATCTCTCACGTTTCAATCTTTTTTTTCTTCCCGAAAAGCAAGAGTATCTGTGACAAAACGATACGTGTCAAACAAGATACAGGATCTTCCCTCAAAATAAATATACGTTTCCTATCGTAGCCGACTGGTATCTCATTCCGGAGTTAAAAGAGCAAATAACGTATTATAGACGTGTCACGAAAACCAAGTGGTCACGAACGATGAAATTATACGCAACGATTTATTAGGCTCGAATGAAATTACACCGTAAGATTGTAGATAACATTATTGTACGTAAAATCAACCGGGGGACAATATATATAGTCATATAATGAATTATAAATTATCGTCACGGTTTTACGTGTTTAACGGTCGCGAGAGAGCAGTTTCGCGTAAAATTCACGAGCCCTTCGGGCACTCTTTTTCACGGATGACGTAAAAATAGAGAACAGTCAGGGAATGTCGACGCACCCGTAGAAAATGCATATGAACACGAAAATAAGCAGCCGGCCGCCAGATAAAAATAATAAAGGGGCGGCTGTAAAAACAGAAATAGGCACGACTTTATGCTCGAGTCAAGAGCGACGCTCGCTGCACCGACATTTCACGCGATATTTACTAACGATCGTCATTGAAATCATTTTGCCAATGATACGCGTACATACACACCTTTCTGCGAAATAGTAAACGATTTATTTGATGATAAATGTGACAGCTATGGAGTTCCTATTTCTATGAATAGGAGGATGAAAATAAATATCATTGTACTTTCTTGATTATTGGAATCATTTTTCATATTGAAAGATTATTTTTATTTGTTATATGTATTATTATGTTGGACGATTATATTATAATTCTTTGAGTTAGGAAGATTTGAATATTTTGACGATCTTTGAAAAGAAATATGGTTATCAAAGGTGAAGAAATTTGTGTAGATATTTTTTTCTGTGATTTATATGTGTTTCGAAGGTACGACATTCGTGTGAGAATTATTGACGAAGGAACGACAGTGGACTTCCGGTTCACCGAATAAATCACAGTTGCCGGACATTGCGTATTGACCAATCAGGGCTCGTTTAGGTACTTGATGACCATTCCAACTTCAATCTCGAATCCCTTTCCAGGCACAAATAAAAAATTCGCTCTGGAAATCATTTTCGTACAATTAACCCTCGTTTATCTTGATTCGGGGTACTTTATCAAACAAAATGTTATCGAAAATTTGTACTTTAACGTAAAATAGTCATACGACATCACATTAACAAGCATTTTTTAACATTTCTTCCAGAATCACAGTGTCGCAGGATAATTAATTCATTACGTTGTAATTTCAATTATCAACTTTTCGAAGATTCGTCGGAACGTGGTAAACTTTCTATTCTAATCCGTATCTGGTGAAAATCACTCGATAAGAAGGTTTACGTGGTCCGTTAACAGCGGGCAGACCATCGTCCCGGATGTTTGCATAGCTTGCCGGTGTATGTATCGATAAATATCGTTGTATCAAAAAAAAAGAGAGAAAAAAAAACCCGCGGAAGAAAAAGCAAATCGAATCGAAATAATCCAGCGACCCACGTGACCCAGATACCCCTGTAGAAGAAAAAGTATTCTGGTAATTTAATTTCTGGACTACCGGTCGCTCTTCAACAAGTCCAATTAATATGATTAATGAGGTCGAAGGACGACTGAAAGATAATTAAGAATAATTGCACGGGAGCTCCGCGAAAGGAAGAGTTTCTCTTTATTTTTTCTCTTATTATTTTAATTCAAGAACAAAAAGCGGAAGACCGCATCCGTCCTAATGAGTCTTTTAATTTGAATTTATATATGTTGTCCGTTGTGTAACGTACACCGTAATCAAGTTCGAGTGTAATTAATTTATTTCCAATGCATTCAGCGATATGTTGTATGTATAGTATAATTATACTGTAAGAAAAAAAAAAGTATGCATCCTTAAGCTTTAACACGAATGCGAGACGGGTAAGTAGATATACATAGAACCCTTCCCTCAGTACTCGAATTATTGTTCAATTAAATTAATTAGTCCGTGTTACACGAGAAAAATATTTCCCCCCGATATTTCAAAACAATGTTCATTATCAAAAACAGCGTAGAAAGAGAAAAAAAAAAGATACCGTTAACAGCGAACAACTCGCTACGGTATTGGTTGGAAAGGAAATCGAGTCTTTGTCTTCCGGAAACGAGGTTCCAGCAAGGGTGGGACCGGAAATCGTGCTCGGCCAGCACCAGGAAGTATAACCGGTAAATGTACACACGGATGGAAAAGTCTGTGCCGGCGGAATACTTAATTTCACGGTTATTGACCGGCATCTTCTAAGCAGATCTATGTGACCTGCTCTATTGCGCATTTAAATATAGTCATCGTTTAATATTCCACGTGACCGTCGCGAAAAAATAAAACGAGCAACGCTACGACCGGGAATTGTGATTTTCAATTAAAAGATACACACACATACAGAGGAGCACCTGTGCGCTGCCGTGGGCGAGATTAAATTGTTCGAAGTTCTTTTTTTCTTTTCGAATAAAATCGGTACTCCAATATTTAGACAGTTTGATTAGATTTATCGGTGCATTTGTATACATCCGTTTAATATCAACACAATTCTGTATACATATATGTATATGTATATATGTATGTATGTACGTACTCAATCTCCCAGTTGCCAGATGAATCAATATTAGACAGGTCAGTGTATTACATTCCGACGTTACATCGATATCGACTAAACATTGGAATATCTGGATTGAATGTCAATACGTTTATTTCTTAAATATTGTCAATCTCATTACGTCTATTTTTATTATCCAAAAACTCTATAGATATATTATCAATCTTCCCTTGTTCCTAAAATCTAACACTATTGCTACAATTGCAATTCAAACGCCCTTGAATATTAAAAATAAAATTCTGTTTTATCGATCGAAAAAATTAACAGGTAGCAAGTAGTTGATTCTATTTGGAAATATTGAAAAAAAAAGAATGACAGGGATCCTCCCTTCTCACAGGTTGACAGTGTTAATGATAGACATCGTTTAGAAACGAAATCCGTGAGGGCTGACGTTAGTTTGTTTTAACTGAGGACAACATGTCGCGCTTCCCATCCGGATGCAGTTCCGCGGGAGCCGGATGTACCGATTCTTTCGTCGTTCTTGTACACAGTTTATCCTGGCATCACGAACACCCCCCTGAGGCTGCAGGGAAAATATAACGAAGTGGTGTGTATCCTTTCGACGGCTCGTACGGATCGAACGACGTGACAATGTCAACAAATGAATGGAAACTTCCGGTTCGGCTTGAGAAACCGTTTTTACGATTTGGAACAGAACATTTTTTTACGAATTTTCAGGAGATTCGTTCAAATGGTTCAAATCTTTTTTTATGATCTCTAAAACGTAATTATAAATTGTCTTTTTTAATCTTACACGACTACTGTCTGAGAAATTAATTCGATTAAGTAATACAGTTAATCTTATTAATTAGAAAGTTTAGGGTATTATTTTATCAAGGGTGAGGGTGAAAAAAATAGGACAAGTAACAGGGGTGAAACTAGAGACAGATGTATGTGTACATACATACACATATATCAACCCTCGCGGAATTAGAAAGTCAATTTTCCCTCGACCTCGTTTTTTTTTTAACTGTGACCTCGAAGCTCGCCCGTGGAATTGACGGATCTCGAAGGCTGTCGGCACGAATATCCATGGTTCATTTCCGGCTTTAATTAAAGCCTGGGAGAGTCGGGTCGTGTGATCGCCGCAAAATTCGACAGCCGGTCGAAAACCCGGTTTCGATTTTCATTTGGACATCGTATTACAGAATCATGTCGAGTACTGTCGTCTAATAAACCAACCTACCAAAAAAGTGGACATTCGAAATCCATTTTTTAATTTAGTTATATATTTTCACAAATTTTACTTACGTTGAAATTATTGATTGTAAGAAAATATATTATAAGTGTTAATTAATTTTTGATCGTTGGATCGATTGAGGAAAATCGGGACAAGTACCAAGTGATCGACACGTGGACGTTGGTTTTTCGAACGAGTAGGATATCACGTGGAATTAATATCCTGAAGCGTCCGTTATCGACGGCTCACGTAACGCCGTAAATTTTCTCGTCTGTCTCCAGTGTTTCTTCGGGTATAGGTCGAAGAGCGACGGTCGTTCGACGAATACTAAAAGTACCGAGCTTCCGGGGACGTTCTCCATCCGTGTCGTTTGTGTACGTCCACCGGGGGAGAGGATTTCGCTTCGGGTGCCGGAATTATCTGCGAGCCGATCGAAGATCACCGGATATCCTTTACGACCGCGATTTCTAATTCGAATTTCAGAAGAGATCGTTCCCGGGAAAGACCGTGTTATATTAATGAACATAAGAGTCCAGTTATCGTTGAATATTGTAATTTTAGAGAATAGGAATGGTGTCGTTATGATGGAATGTTCAGATTTTGATATTTTTCTATAGAGAATTGTTACGCGCAGAGATTTCTGCGCTTTGAATTTTCTAAGCTTTGAAATTTCTGAGCTTTGAAATTTCTGAGCTTTGAAATTTCTGAGCTTTGAAATTTCTGAGCTTTGAAATTTCTGATCTTTGAAATTTCTGAGCTTTGAAATTTCTGAGCTTCGAAATCTCTACGCTTTGAATTCTCTACGCTTTGAAATCTCTACGCTTTGAAATTTCTGTGCTTTGAAATTTCCACGCTTTAAAATTTCTACGCTTTGAAATTTCTGCGCTTTGAAATTTCAATGCTTTGGAATTTCAGTGCTTTGGAATTTATACGCTATGAAATCTCTACGCTTCGAAATCTCTACGCTTCGAAATCTCTACGCTTTGAAATCTCTACGCTTTGAAATCTCTACGCTTTGAAATTTCTGTGCTTTGAAATTTCCACGCTTTAAAATTTCTACGCTTTGAAATTTCTGCGCTTTGAAATTTCAATGCTTTGGAATTTCAGTGCTTTGGAATTTCTACGCTATGAAATCTGTACGCCTTGAAATCTCTACGCTTTGAAATATCTACGCTTTGAAATTTCTGCGGTTTGGAATCTCCTTGCTTCGGAACATCTTCGATTCGAAATCATACTCCCACACAAAAAGTAACTTCAAATCTGCCGTCAAATACGATGTCAATTAAGTAGACACTTTCTTGAAGAAAGTTTGTATGACCGTAATGCCTTGCGTAACATCACGACAATAGATATTAGTTCGATAAGGGTCAGAGAGTGGATGCAAATCGACTGTTTCGTCGATCGAAATCGAGCGGGTGACTCGAATTCGTAACGAGGCCTTTGTGCGTGATTCATGCGGGCGTGCAGAGCAAAATCTGGCCCGTGGGAACACGGGTGTTCGAGTGCCGACGATAATTATTCCACCGATTGACCGTCAAGCAGAAAAGAATAGATCTAAATACGTTGAAAATTGCATCCATTGGCGGCGCGTTAACGATCTCGACAACGAAAAAAGAAAATAAACTTTCAATCTTTCCCTTTCGGGGTTTTAATACACTCGCTCTTAGATTCTAAATTACTTCAATTGTATCACAGTTCATTGTACCGTCTCGATAGATTAATTGCAACTTCATCCCGTCGAAGAAAACAACCTTCTTATATAATATTAAAGAAACAATTAATCCTTAAATATTACCACCCAGATAAAAACATATAAATTAATTATCATTTACGTTAATCCCATACTAAAATTAATATTCCACAAAATTTCTCGATATTATCAACAAATCTTCAGATAATAATCCATTTTACCATATACATATAATTCATTATCTATGTATTCATTATCCTTCAATAAATTTTCCTATAATCCCTGATTCACACTGATTCTCATTTATCACCTACAATTTTCATTTTTGTTTTCCCTTAATTTTTTCTTGTTATCAATTTTCACTTACCTTTGCTCGACGAACTTCGGTGTCGCCTGCGACGAGTCCTGCTGCAGGATCTTTCCTTCCTCTCGTCGACACGTACAGGGCCGTCCACGGTGTCTATTGGTGCCGGTGGTGCCATTGTGTCGGGTTCCACCAGTACCGAGGAACTGTGCAGCTGCCTTCTCGCAGGATTGGTCGAGCAGACTCGATCTTTACCGAGAAACGTGCCGATCGAATGTCTTCTGCGACCGGCGGCTGCGGAACCGGGTGTCGGCAACGTGGACGACAGATTGTAATACCTGAATCACAGAATTGTAACACTGAGAACGTGGAATACACTCATACATCGATAGATATATTTTTTTTCCACGAAAATACTGTGTAAGAAAATACATAGAGTGAAAGATTTTTGTTGAATTTGAGGGAATTTTAATTAAAAATAATTTGATAAGAATAAAAGTTTTGGTACACATTTAATATATATTTTGGGAAATGTTTTTGAGATGTAGGAAGATTGAATTTATTATGATGCGTAATTAACTGACCTGGCGTCGTCAACTCCAAGGAAAACTTCACTGGAGTCTACATCGTCGTCATCGTCATCGTCATCATCGTCACGAGCATTAGCGTCCCTAGCTAATCCACAGTACACCATATCATTGGACAATAATTCGCTAGCAGATTTTAAAACTGTTCTACCGCGAGTGGGCCGTCGACGATCATTTTCGGAATGCGAGTGCGACCTGTTGACAAACAGAAACGGGTTAATTAACCAATTTTCTACTATCTAATTTAAACCGCTAATTACATGTCACCTTAAATACACCTGTTTTCACAATCAAAACCTACACTTTTCATTACTACAGTAAATAGAACCTCTAATTACAAAATTAAACCCGTTTTACAAGAATCTCAGGTACCCAAAAGTCCAATTTAATTGAATTTTATTAATTTTATTAATTTTATTCTATTTAACGTTTAACTTTAAATTCAATTGAATTTAATTAATCTTCATTTATTCAAACTAATTTCATACTTAACTAATTAAAATTCCTATCCTTCCCTAAATCTCAAAATCAAAGCACCCCTTGGAATCCTTCAATATCACAAAATCCAAAAATCCCCACCTGTGAGGTAGATACGGCGACGGAGGCGCGACGTCGGAGGGTCTAGGGTCGCCCTTCAGGAACTGTTGGGTCCTCTCGTTATCGGCGTTCGCACTGACGGATCTGAACAAGTTCCTAAAACTTCTTCGCTGATTCCCGGAACCGTTTCCGCATTGGACGCCGCCGTTCCTCGGCAGCATGGGAACGCGCTCCTCGGTGGGCGTCGAGGCTCCGGACACGTTGTCCTGGTGCATCAGGGTGCTGGTGGAGGTGGACATCACGCTCGCCGAGGAGGTGGTGCCCATTTTGCAGGGCCGCCTCCGGAAGAGGGCCGTAAGGCCCGTGTGCCCTCTAGGAGGCGGCGAGAAGGACGTGGTGGACGTCGACGTCGTCGCCGTGGACGACAACGAGAAATACGAGGGGTTGTCTGTGAACATACGGGCTCAGGGTCATAGAGTCCTTGGGATTCTCTGGAACTATCACGATCTTCCAATGGATCCTTTTAACACGTGATTTTTAAAAAATTCTTCGTTTTTTGAAGAATTTGAAATTCGATGAATTGTGCGAATTATTCACTCTTTAAAATAAATATTAAATGAAACTACGATCACCGGATAGATGAAAGTGTATGTGTGTTTGTATGTGCTTTAAAAGATATCTCTACACATTATTCTTTTTAAATATAAGTAAACCGGATGTCACTGTAGAAGTCGGATATAAAAAATCAAGTTCCACTCGCGATCGTCGATTTAAATCTTCCCGGTAACTGTCACTCAATCACGCATGATTACAACTCACGTTTCAATTAACCGATTCACCTAAGGATACAAGTAGTCCACGTAACGATCGTTAAACGTTCATTTTCTTTTTATTCCTACGGGCGAACTATCACAATTGAATTTTCCTCGATCATAATAAAAGTTCCGTGTTATCAAATGATCGATGGTGTGGGAAGTGTAAAATATAAAAAAAACAACGACTAGGCGAATAGAAGGTTCACCTGAGACTGTTCAGGCAGAGATACACGATGTCTATAGAACGCCATGAACGATTCGAATGGTACTTGAAAGTGGGGGGATGGACCGGACGTTGTATTGTCCCCCACCCCATAAACCAGAAGCGAAGAACGAGCAGACGTACGGCACCGGAAGCTCGCCACCACCATTCACGAACCACGCGTTATTACTCTTCGAAGATGAATTGACCTCGTGAAAGAGAGAGAGAGAGAGAGAGAGAAAGAAAAAAGAAAAAATAGAAGAGGACAGACTTACGGCCCGAGCGTTTCCTGTAAACGAGTTTTACGGTGCTTCTAACTTGTATAAATATTTTTGGTACTGCAAGGGTGGCCCTTCTATACATATACAGGAATTCGAACCCTTTTACTCGAATCAGAACATAGCCAAAGTTTTTTTGATAAAATATTCTAATTATAACTTTTATTTCTAGTTTTATTTCTAGTATACTTATAGTACGAGAGTCTATTTTTATGGGAATATTATTTAACCGAGATGTTGTCCCTTTCCGTAAAAAAGGGAATCGTGAAATCTCCATGGAATTTTCGCGAAAGATAAGAATTACGTGACAGGGATGTGAGAATTGAAACGAAAACTACTGGTATGTACGCCGTGTGACTATAAATTCGAGTTTCATTTCTGTTACCGGTTATCGTCCCGTTCTATGTATAAAATATTGTATATCAAACTTTCCTCTACGTTTTCCCGTCAAATGTTCTCTCCTCGTCTCCGCTCCCAACAATTTATGGATACTCTATTCTCCGACAGATTATTTCCCGACTGCGATACCTCCGGAGAGTCGTGAAAGGAGAGCAGCGTCGAGTTTCCAGATTCGCTCGGAATCGATCGAATCGCGTTACCAAAGCGAAAGAAAGAGAAACCGTCGCGTCTTCTCGAGTCTCGCGAGATTGGTTGCGATCCGTCGAAAGGATAAAAAAAAACAACAACAACATCAAAGACGGATGCCGACGATCGTCGAAAGTTCTCCACGTCTGAATGAAAATCCCTACTAAAGCCAGGGTCGATAGAATCGAACGTGAGTAACGTTATTTTTCCTTATCGACTTATCAATCCCCGTACGTTATTCGATATCAAATCGGATTTTATACGTGTTTCCTTCACGACGATGAAACGTGTCAGAAATATTATATCAAATATATTATTATCTCGAGGATATTTACGACGACGTTTCGTACGCGTCAATCTCGTTAAAGAAATGACTCCGAGAGTCCCGAGAAATTTATTTCCAGCTTACGGACACGGACTCGAAGGGTCCCCGGGAGAAAACGAAAAAGATATCGTCAGGGCGGAATACGCGGTAGCCGGCTGCCGATACGTGAGCGTGATTATGCGTAAGTTGCGTGACTCGGGTGCGAAACCAGACCCCCGAGATACGTGGGTGTGGATTGGTCCAAGAAACGGGCGAAACTCACCGACTGCCATGCTGACCCGCTGCTAAAAACCACGGTCCCGGTACTCTGGAAAATATAGAGAAATTAAACGTTAGTTTATCGTACATACAAAGCGTTTTTATTACATGGAGATTAATTTCCATTGTAATTAATAAAAATTGTTGCTAAAAACTAGGGTCCTGGAACTCTGGAAAATATAGAGTAATTAAACTTAATTTATTATATTATACATTCAAATAGTTTTTATGCGATGGAACATAATTACCATTATAATTATTAAAATTAACGAGTGAAGGACATAGGGTTTGTTTTAGGGAACAATTTCATAATGGAAATAGAGTCAACGAATCGTTCAAATGTCATATTATAGATCCTTTTTGTATCCGATACCACTCAAAATCGAACAGATTGATACCACGTTACAGGTAACCCTATATATAAAAAAAAAAGAAAAAAAAAACAGAATCGAATCACAAAACTCGTTTTCCATATGAAGCAACAAATCCCGTCGTTGCTTCGTCAATCCCCCTATACGCAATTACATCGAAGATTTACGTAAAACTCTCGTGGATGCGCGATCAATCGATTTCCAATCGGACCGATCAATTTCCTGTTGAAAATTCCGTCCCGTGAAATTCAATCTCGTGCTTCGCGAAAGATAAAAAAAAATCCAACGCGAACAAAAATATTGTTTGTCCACACAAATAGGTGTAGGGATGCTGGGGATGTTTTCGTCCCAAACAGACTTTTTATCCGCGTTTCAACCGACTCGATTCAGAAGATGCGTCGCGATGCCCTATGGGCTTTCAGCGTCGGTTTCATTCATCGCTGAAAATACGCTCGAATATTATATTTAGCACGGATGCGGAGAGACGCGTGTCGCATGAGAGGCATGACAGGTTTATGGTGGCAGATGAAGGGGGGGAGGGGGTGAACAAGGGGGATGGAATCGGGCACGAAGCGTCTCATTCAAGTTTCATGTACACGGTATTGGCGTGCGATCTTGGATGCGTCGCGACGCTCGTGTTACTCCGGTGTCTTTTCTCTCTCTCTCTCTCTCTCTCTGTTCCCTCATTCACCGTGGGTTCTCGCATCTTACATTTCACACCTTGTAACTCCGCTTAGCACGGTTCCTCGCGTATTTCTGTCTTCGTTCGCGAAACCATCGCGTTAATTTATACGATTAAACCATAACCCCCCACTCCCCCCCCCTTCTTTTTACCTTGCAGGAATATTTAAAGAGTACATGTAATTACTTATGTAATTACCTATGTAATTACTATTATATTTATGTGTTACCTATGTAATTACTATTATACTTATGTATTACCTATGTAATTACCTATATTTTCTATTTATGCAACAATGTTCGCGTTTACATTGTACTCGAAGAGTCTGTCTAAAATTACACGGAATCTCTATTGTGAGGAGTGTTAAATGTACATGGTCTGTCCGGAAAGTAATAGGACTGATTTTTTTCCGCCGCGACTGTACTTCGGAGCTTTCAGGTGCCGACTGGATTCGGTAGAGGAGGTCCTTAGCTAATGAATGAGGGATTGGTCAATTGTCTCCGAGAATCTGGAGAGTCAGGACAGCCTTTTTCCCGCGACGTGTTTTTGTCCGCGGTACCAGCAGAAAATTCAGCGTTCGTTAGAGCAGAGGTTGGCAATCGCTAAAATTTAATCAATTCTGTGTGAAACGCGGTAAATCTGCGACAGAGACATTTGATATGATCAAGCAGGCTTATCCAGATAATACTTTAGTAAGAAGTAGTGTGTTTCGGTGGCACAAGGCCCTTTCGGAGGGCCGGGAAGAGGTCGCCAATGAAGACCGCGCTGGATGACCTTCGACTTCGACAAACACCGACAATGTGACTCGTGTGCTCGAAGTTTTGAACTCTGACTGTCTACTGAGTACTCGTTTAATTGCCCAAATGTTAAATTTCCCAAAAACTGTGGTTCATAACATTGTGACGGAGCACCACGACAATGCAGCGGCTCACACCTCCTTTCTTGTGACCAGCTAAATGACCCAGGCAGGTATCCTAACGCTTCCCCAGCCATCCTACATCCCAGATTTGGCCCCCCCGGACTTCTTTTTGTTTCCTCGCCGGAAAATACCGATGAAAAAAAATCATTTTGAAACGAATCATTTTGAAAAGAGGGGATCCAAGCAGCTTGTACCGCGGCTCTAAACGCCATTCCGGAGAATGCTTACCATGACGCCTTCAATGCTTGGAAATCGCCCTGGTAGCGCTGTATCGACGCAGGAAGAGCCTTTTTTGAAAGTTTTTCAAGAATTATAACGATTGGCTCAATAGTTTTTTTTTAATCGACTCAGTCCTATTACTTTCCGGACAGACCATGTATGACGTAAATCTGTCAGAGTTACCACTACCGGGAACTCATTATCGCGGTTCAACCCAGAAGTTACTTTTCACTTGCACGGCATGGTCATTCGAATTACAGCAAATACGTGTGTATTTCGAGGGTCATTATCGCACAGTGCTCGCTTTCTACGGGAAATTACCATTCCGCGAGTGGTTCGTTTATCGTTTCACCGACGGGTAATCCCCGGGTAACCGGTGATATTCGTTTCCTCGAATTTCGTTAGAATTTCGCGGCGAGCGTGGCGAGTTAGCGATTTTGCCGGCTTCGTTGTTGCAGCAACGAGAGTACGTACTATTTTCGTACGGCTTCCGATGAAGACGGAGAGAGAGAGGAGAGAGAGAGAGAGAGAGAGAGTGGTGCCAGAAGTGGACGACACGTACAGAGGGAGAAAAGAGGGACGCGGGTTATCGTTCCCATGAAAGCCAGAGCACTTCTGATTTACTCCCCTGTCCGAATGGATCAGCTGATGAGACGAATCACGATGAAACGAGCCTCAAACTAGTTCGCATTTCGTCGCCATGTCGCGATTTTTCCACCGATCATTACGTATATCCAACATTTATGTATGTACGAGCAAAGTAACTTTGTACATTATTGCACAGAAGATGAAAAAAACAACTGTTGCTATCACCGCAACATTTCAGCAATTTGTCATATTTTCAGAGATGACTAGATTCTTTTTAGCAATTAATCGAAACGTGTTCAATATATATTTCTAATATATATATGTTTATATCTATATATATACATATTAACGGTAACATATAACCGTTTGTATATATATAAATATAATATATATATTTATATGTATACAAGTGTTTAATATATATACACGAATCAATAACAATTATTATTAATATTTAAATTACAATTCACAGGAGACTTTGAACAATCGTAACGTCCGTTATACTTTGCGGAAAAAATGTACATTCCGCGGGAAATTTCGTGGGTGTGATTGTAAAACAATGCTGGAATCAGATCCACGGTTCCCGGGGGATAAGAATAAGTCCGTTGTTACGCGTGTTATGAAAATACTGGCCGCCGGTTAACCTGAACTGTATTTTAATTGGCGCGCAACGCACCTGCTGTTACGCGCGGCGCAAAAGAACCGTTTCCGGTGGTGCACGTGCCCCCGTAACGAAGTAATTGCGTTAAGTTTAACGCGCTCGGGTCGTTGTGTTTTAAGGGCGACGCGTACGATGGATCGTTGATTAGCATAGAATACGTAAATTAGGCCAATTTGCGAATCAGCAAACCGTTCCTCCGTCTTATACGTTGCACTACCGAAGCCCCGACTTCTTCGTTGTTATTAGAACACTTTACTATCACGTCTAACTCTCATCATTTACTTTTCAAATAAACCGGTCACAAATAATTTACGAGAATAATAAAAATGTTTGAAAAAAACTGTATTGAATTTCGATTCACAGAATCTTTTTTTAATTTTTTTCACTTGTGAGACCGGATTAAATGATATTTGTACGATGATTAATTAAAGAGATTTTGAGGATTAATTTGATTGAATAATACTTTGTTTAAAATTGTGAGAAATGATTTTATATAAATTTCTCGTTGAATTTTTCACTTCGGCCGCACGCGACACGCATTTTCACGCGCATTGTTGCGCAACTGAAGGTATCACGCTTATGGCACCGACGTCGCGGCGCAACCAAGTGCACATGTACGTTCAATCAAACCCAAACGCGACCCTCTTACGTCTTTCGTCGTGTCCAAGGTCTGTCGATCGAATTTATCATAACGCGACGTGATTGAAAATCCTGTCGCATGTATCGCGAATATAATAAGTATAATCAAAAGAATTCATTCCTTACCGACAATATCGCGAAATGTTTATCCGTCGATTTTTATTTTCAAATAAACAACCTAACTTCTCACTATAATTCGTTTGAAACACCCCAAATAATTTTTTTTTTCATATCGAACGAAAAAGCAGGATTTTTTGCGTGTCAAACATGAAACGATTTCACTCTATGTTCAATTCACCATGAAATTTATATAAACAGAGTTTCTATTGTTGATGTTTACAAAGTTGAAAATTAATCAAACTAGTGAAACAATACACTTTTATTTTTGTTATCTAGAGAGTTTGTTGGGTTGTTTTTCCAAAGTGTAGCGATTCTCTCGTAACGACGTGATATTTACATCGACGTTGTTGCTGCGCCGGTAGGGTCCGAAAAAGAAGTAGTATAAAAATATAACTTACGTTAAATCGATGTCGGTTCGAAAGTCTAAACGATGCAGGCAACGATTTCGCGTGTAACGCACGAGCGTCTGGTTAGGTTCGGCTGTCAGGTTCGATCTATTAATATACACGGTGAGCTGCCTGCCTAATTCCTAATGGAATATTCGTACAGATTTCTCGACAGGGGCGCTTTAAAAGTATTCCCCGCTGGAACGTGCACAGAGAAACACGCCAGTGTTTTCACCACAAACAATAATCGAGAGAATGAAAATAATGGGAGAATTACCGCGATGCTAATTATGCAAACATATCATCCTTGCTTTAGGTTCACGATCATTTTATTCTGTATGCGTTAGAATATCATTTAAAGGAATTCCATGTATATAAATAATTATTTGAAATAACAATTCATTCGAAAATGTATGAATATTGTTTTCGATGAAAATTTCACACAGTTGTGACTCATGGTAATGAGTTTATGTTAACGGAAATAGATTTGCTGTATTTTAAATGTGATACTCAAGAATTTTGTCATATTCCAATAATTGCCTAAGGATTGATTTTTAGAAGAGTGAATCCTAATTTTCCAGGAACTGTTCGAGCATGCGCCGATCAGCTGATCGTCCACGTGCTTCGTTATTCCACGACGACTAATATTTTTCCCCGCGAATAGACCGCGAATTATTATTTCAAGCCCTGACTAACGACCGGTCCTCCTCGAACGTGTTTTACAATTCCGATAGCAAAACCGTTGCCAACGTGTGTTATCGTTGCGCGTCGGAATGTGCGAAAAATCTGCGAATTCCACGATCCCTCGGTATTCTCTCTCTCTTCACGGTATTTGTTTGCAGTTTCGAATAGACGAGTGAAAATAAACGAACATGCAAAGAAACCATTCTTCAAGATTATGGAAACCAGAAATTATAAAATATATATTTTTAAAAACGACAGTGAAGAACGTCGAGAATTCTTTTGCCAAATATATCTTATAATTGTTAACGAAGATATAATATTTGTTTTACCTTTAATTCTGTCTGGATAAACCGAAGATACCCGAAGCACTCATTTCCTTTCAGCGTTCTTTCTCTTGAAACATTCTTTGTCGTGGACGTACAATGGAGCTGTTCTCAATAACTTTTATCGGGGCTCTCTATGCGGGGAATTGCACTTGAAAAGACACGATTAGTGAGCGTAAGAGCTTCCGTAATTTCATACGAGTACGTACCCCGATAAATATATATTTACGTTACTGTCGATTTCACGTTTCACAGACGGAGAAAATGGATCGTACGTATGAAAGATGGCATTATCCGTTTCTCCTCCACTGCGGTCTTGAAATAACTTTTTATTACTTCTCTGTGCAGTCGTTTCCACGATATGCTATACCATCGAACACTCTATCATTCTCTATTGTAACAATATTGAATAATGTTTCTTTCTGTTTCTCTATCATAACACATATACCATTTATATTTCCTCACTAATCCTGTACAGTATTCTTTTTCCCTTCTATTTTCCACCAATGTTTCACTTTCACCATAAATATTCCTTTTTCCTCTAATATCTTTACAAATATACCATATCATTCATTCATGAATATATGTATAATTTCATTAAAAATCTCAATACTCCAAAAATAGTATATAAAATTCTTTTAAAAAAAAAATATCTCCCCGCCACTTTTACATAGTCTTTCGCGCGTTATACAATCCGCAGGCGCGTCACTGTGCGCAGAAAAAATTTTGATTCTTCGGTGTAAAACACTATAAGCGATCGTAGAACACGTACTATGTGGTACGTATACGTGTGTACGTAGTTGAACGCGTTTTCTGCGTGCCCTTCGGGGTTGTACTCGAGAAAGGACTGCACGACGCGGCGCAACACTTCACGGAATACTGACAAGTCAGGGCAGAAGAGGAGCCCGCGACGATGCCATGTGACCGTCATTCGTGCTCTCCTTCTCTTACTCTTCACTGCCACCACCCACGCATCTGGCAGTGCCCCGAAGAAACGCCCATGTGCGCCAGGAGCGTTATTTCGAGATAAATAAGGACGGACAGGCGGTGAAGAAAGAACGAGAGAGGCGCAAAAGGGAAGGCGTGTGAGTATGTTCCTGTAAAGGCGAGAAACTTTTCGTTACGACGAGCAAAGAAGATCTCAATGAAGAACGAAAGGAATTGAAACTTAATGAAAACGAGATTTGTTTGGAATTTAATTAAGAGCGTATCTTATGTTTAGTCTTGTACTTAACATCAATTACAGTGGAAATTAGACTGTCTCAGGTGTTAAATTGAGAAATATATTAAGTATTTATGTAATTCTAAGTTTCTCTATTTAAATGTCACATGAAACTGAAAGTGATGTACTAAGTATTCTAATAATATGTCTCGATCGATCAAGATCAAGAAACGTTATTTATTACCATGTTCTACAGGGACTCTATTCAAAGTACGATACAATGTTGCAGATTCCTTGCGGGTACATTTAATTTCTACAAAGATCTACGAGTTAGAAGCTTGTGTCTACAATAAAAAGATAAAAATAACAAAAAAAAAACAAACAAAATATGAGAAATACAAAAACAAGAATGAACGCTGTTTGAGCGGCTGGCTTTGGCGAGCATTAAAAGCGGACACGCGTGTACGAGCTCCTATAAAGAATTTTTGTTAGGGTAAGGTTAGTGCCGCGCGTGCACGCTTGCGTGTCTGTCACGCATGTGCGTACGGAAACAGAGCGGAGCGTGTATTTCCTCCGTATAAAGGGGCACGTTTCCTTTCGGTGTAAAACAGTGTGACCCCTTGCGAGATGTTCGTCTCCGTAATCGCGATCAACGATCGTGCAAACGGGAGAAATAATAGGAAGACAATAAAAAACACATCATCGCAGCAGCACGCTCGTGAGATACGTACCCCTCGTTGTATTTAATTGTTACGTTTCTAACGTTAATACCGTATCGCCAGACGTATAAATCATATTTATCCGCGACCCGAGTGAAAATAAAAAAAAAAAGAGAAAGATTTCCTGAATAGAAATAACAACCGTGTCCTCGTATGTATGTACTTACGTACGTGTGTGTACACGTACTTTAATTACATTTCGCGTAACGCTCGCAGGACGGGGATAACATTATTCTTGATCCGCGAGAAGATCGAGGAATTAAAAATGGTATTAATGCTGCCATCGCAACGGAGATCTAAGGATTATATTTAATTGCCACGCGAGGAGAGGAAATCTTATTTCCTCGCAAAGTGAACAAAAATTCTGTCGAATATTTATATTGGTAAAATAGAAAACAAAAATAATTCACTTTTTGTCTCTTATAAATTTATACGAAACTGTATTTTCGTTTTGAGTAAGATATTTTGCATTTTTTCTTTGATTCTTTGGGAATAAAACGTTTCTCTGGGAAAAAGAAACCCGCGCAGAGGCAAATGGTTAAGTGGCTTGCTGGCACCAAAATTCGAAGAAACCGTCGAATGTGCTGAAGATCTGAGGCTCGTGCTGTCACGTGCCACTGTCTCGAACGCTGAGAAATGTGGCCGTCAGGAGTTCAGCTCTGCCGATTCGCCAGGAGAAACGTTGACATTTGGCTGACACGTGTTTCACACGTTTTATAATGTCAAGCCTCCCCCCTTGCCCGAAGACCTTTCCTTCGTTTTTTATTTTTACGTCGCTGTGTTCGATAGCAAGTAATCCTTTCGTTTTTTAATTATACACAAATTCAAGCCAACTAATTAATTCAACAATTGTGATCACACTATTAGTTGTCACTTATAATTAGTGGAAAAGTATACGAAGTTATTTACGTTCTTATTAAATTAATTAGAATAAAGTTCCTTTTTGTAAAAATGAATAATAATATGTTATATATTTGTTATTTCAATAATAATATAGTGTGATAATAAATAACGGTGCACACGTTATCTATTTGATAGATAGTTGAAAATTTGACAAATTTCACCCGGGCATTGTCGTGGGTTTTAAAGAGATACTAATTAATACACGATAGAATCTTTACCGAGAGCTTTCTTGTTTGGAAAGCCTCGTGGATCCTTGAAACAATGGTCTTAACAGCTGTAAGCAAAGGTGCCGATAATCAGTGCCTCTTCTGCGGAAGCGAGACGAATGCATAATGAGCTTACACATTCAGTCACGTTTTGGTGTCTTCTTCTCTCATCCTCTCCCATAATCCTGGAGAAAATTTGAATTTCTAATGACGTACGAGTCTGGAGAGGATTATCCACCAGGCGCCTTTTTCACTCACTGTACTTTCTTGCTTTCTGCAAAAGTATATATATTCCTGCTTTCGTGTTAAATTCATTACGCCATGTAATGTATATATTTTTAAAGATCATTTTAATAATATTAGTTTAATTATTTAAGATCATTTTTTTCTCATATTCTTTTTTTTTGCCGTTCATCGCGAGATTTAAAGATATTACATTCTAGTCGTTTTTAGAAAAAAAAATTTTCTCCTCGTTTAATCGCGCGACTTGGGAATTTCACCTGAATTACGTAACGTTACAAAGGTTGACGCAAAAGGATTTAAGAACCCGAGGAATGAGATATACAGTACTAACGGAGTACAAAAGAGGTTCTGGGACGCATGCAACCTGGTTTACATGAAGGTACGACGTGGTGTTCAACTCACTAGCGTGCTTCAGAATTGAATTTAAATTGTGCTCGAAGCACGGGCGAGCAAAAGTTCCCGGCAAAAAGAGACTTTCGTTTCAGCTACGAAAAGTACCATCTCGCCCGAATTCGAGAGAATTAGTTTCGTTTTTTTTTGTTAAAACACACACACACATACATACACGTACATTTGAAATCCACTAGACAAGTATTTCATTCGTGATATTTAAAGTGTGGACACCGAGAGAGAGATATGTTTTTATCGGAAAAACGAGCACTTTTAACAAAATTGTGTTTACGCTTTCATCCGGTTTTACGTCGAATAAAATTCCAACCGACTGACCTAACGCAGTTACATAGATCCGATGATTCGCCGATTTCATAAGAAAATTCCGCGGAAAATGCTTTTAATCGTTTGAAGTATAGAGTGATTTATATCAAAATTTCTAATATAATATAATATATGTACAAAATCTCTTCTCCATAAAGATAGAGAATTAACTAAGAATAATTGACACTTTTGCGAGAAATTTTAATTGTTTTTTTTTGTTCTTTTTAATAATGATTCACACAGCCTAGTTTCTCATATCGGCAGAGCAAAATCGCGAGTCATTGAGATTGATCGCATGGATCTAGAGATCTAGACCGTCTAGATCGCTCCGTCGGTAACGTGACGAGATAAAAAGGAGAGGTTCAAGGTCACGTAACCACGAGTGAAAGCCACAAGACCCTGGAATCTCTGGCAAGCAAGACGTATATACGCAGTACGCGTCGACATTAATACCAGTTAACAGTGTTTCACGAGACACGACGATCCCGTGGGAATACGGTGTTTCCCCGAAAGTGCATTAAATTTCGAAAGCGTGTATACAACTCAAGGTTCGCGTAAGACCTTCGTCCCGTAAGTGCATTTTATTCTTCGTGCGGAAACTGGTGGCGGGAATAATATTTTTTTATACTACCGTTGTAACATAAATACAGGAGGAATATAAAATTTACTAAATTGTTCGATATTAATGTAATTGAAAGACTGTTTCGTGATATTAATTGGTGTATTAATTGCTTAGTACTATTGTTACGTACGAGCGTGGATATTAATCAAGAGATATTAATTATCTCGATATGGAATCCAAACGTATGTATATATCACACGAGGAAAACAGAGAAAAGTATGTTTTGGGACGATGAATGTATGTATACGTACAATACCTATGCAATTAGGGAATATTATTATGACTTTGAGATAAATTGATGAGTTCTGTTAATACGTTGGCGTATCGACGTGTGAATGGAAAGCCATTTCTATTAATATTCCTTCGCTGGTCGGAATTCATTTATTTGGAAATGTAGATGGGATTGTTTGATCAAAGAGCGTGGAAATTTAATGAGTCGAAATATATTTCGCTTGGGAAAATACTTATGAAATGTATATGAAATTATTGTTTCCTTAAAATTCGATTCCGGGAACAAGTTAAACAAGTTTCGACCGGCGGTGTGGAGGATTACATCGACGGTGGTAGCGTTTCCTTGGAAACATTACTGGATCTATCTGTGCGGAATTAAACTAGTGATATTTCCTCAAATGATTCACCTTGCATTCGCGAGAAATCCCGAGAGAATTCTAAGAATCTCACGTTGGAAATAACGTCCGCGAGATTTCTATGTCTCTTGAAATCCTGGCATTCTACACGATTAAATTGGCATTTCCAAAGATCTTATCCAGAGACAAACAGCCCTCAAAAATTCAATGATCCATGCATAATGTAACATCCGCTCTACATTCTCCTTAGACATTTTTACCTATTGTTAGACACAGCCCACTAGAGAATTTAAAAAAGAAACTTTCGAAAATTTTCGCATAAACTACCGTAATCTTATTTCACATCATTCCGAATATTCCTCACAGAAACTACCTTTACACGAAATCACCAAAACGTTGTATTTCCCCTTTAAGAAATTACATCACACATCTCCCAACCCCATCTTCAACCCTACAATACAATCAAACAGAATGAATACTTTCTAAAAATTCTACATCTTTATCTTCAACAATTCCTTCGACGAATCTTTTCCCAAGCCCACAAAAAGAGAATCAAAAAATAAAGATAAAATAAAATAAAAAGGTCTAGCAGGAACAATCGTTTTTTTCTTTCAGGTTCTTTTCGAAATTCTTAAACGTCTGCTAACAAAAAAAAAGCGGGGGTTGTAGCCCAAACCCTTCGCGAAACCACCCTTGGCAGGGCATCGACGGGGTGGAAAAAGGAGTGGGCAGGTCCTTGTGCGTCTGCGCGCGGAATTTCCCGGGAATCGGGTCTTTCCGGGACTCCGACACGGTTTTCCCTCGCTCGGCTCATTTCAACGGGCGACGTGCGACACGGCAACAGGTGACGGACGGAGAGGATCATCGCGGAGAGTCTGGAAAATCGACGAGACCCGAATAGAACGGCCGACAGGGGATTCCGACGTGGGGAACGTGCTCTGGGAGACAGGTGCGGAGATTCTGAGGGAAAATGAGTGTCGAGGACGCCATTAACTATAAACAGAGCGAGGAGGAGGACTACTATAGTCTGCTGGGCTGCGACGAGTCCGCTACGGTGAGTTAGAAATTGTTTTTTTTTTTGGTATTTTCTTTTTGATCACATTTTTTTTTACGGGTCGGGTGACTATTGGTTTGTTGCAATGAGTGTTAGGATCGTTTATGTAGATGATGGTGCTGTCAGATTTTGTTTGTTTGTTAAATTGTTGAGTCAGTTTCGTGATGGGATAAGTGAGGTAGTTGGTATTCATAGATGTTAGAGATCTATTGTTAATTTTTGTTGTGTATGTGTACAATTTGAGAGAATCACGGGGATATTAAATGTGTGTTTTTCGAATTACTTTGGATTTTTTTAAGGAGCATGTTTGTTAGATATAAATATTGGATATGGCAATTATATGTGTAATGAAAGATTTGACGAGATAATGCCAATGTTTACGTTCATGGTTTACGTAATTGCGTAGGTATAGTTGTAGGATAGATGGATGAAATTAGAATTGTTTCACTGTATTATGAGTACTGCAATGTTTATCGTTTTTTTTTTTTTTTATCACTGAAAGGCCTACGAGATCCGTAATGTGATAATCGTTGCACTGATTCACGCTTTAAGTCATTTGAATTAGATTCCAAGTGTGAGATACACGATTTTTTTACGTTTTTCCGTAGTACGTTTTTTTTCAAAGGAAATAGGTCGTCGTTGTAAAAAAAAGGTGATTGAGTATATAGCGTGGGGGGATCGTTTTTTTTTGTTCAACCGTGTCGCAGCGAGGCTTAATTGAGTGACTTGAAATTGAAGTGAACGGAGAGCTGAAAATTGACCCGGTCCGATATAACAATGGATATGTATCAATAAATTATTTTTCTGCTTGGTAATAAAATGTCAAATTCAGACGTCGTTACATCATATTTTAATTAAAATGTAACGCAATACATTCGGACGTACTTTTGACATTTCTGTTAAATTTAATATTTGGAAATATTGAAAGCATGTAAGTGGTTTCTAAATGGGTATCGAGTTACTACTGAAGTTTCACATATTAATTAGTAATATTATAATTACCTCGAGAAACTATAATTTTATACATTTTTCATTTCTTTGACGCTTTAAGTATCATCAGTAATTTCCATGGAAATTCTATGTACTTTACAGTCCCATAATACAGTTCCTGAAGTTATGCAAAGCTAATTAGCTTCTGTGATAAGTACATCGGAGTAAGATAATTGCATTAGGAACGAACACAAGTTTAATTAATGCTTGGGTCGAACTTCTCGATCGAAATCAACTCAATTATAGATAATGCGATGGGGAGTTTGTTAAACAAAAGTATATTCTGCGTTAATTTCGCTTTCTTCGTTCGCAAACGGAGCAATTATCGTTATTA
The DNA here is from genome assembly GCA_917499265.3 of Mimumesa dahlbomi. NCBI lineage: Eukaryota > Metazoa > Arthropoda > Insecta > Hymenoptera > Crabronidae > Mimumesa > Mimumesa dahlbomi. The sequence goes on along the minus strand of OU824116.1, from coordinate 5,765,247 downwards.
TATTAGCACGTATGAAATAATGATTATGAAAATTTAATTACTGTCCCTGATAAACGATAACGCGATAGACTTATCGAAACAAACATTAAATATTCCATGAACTTTCGTAAAGTTACACAATACTGTTTTGTCGTATCGATAAAATACGCTTATCATGTATTTTTATAGCAGAAATATATTTAATATTATCACGATAAAAATATTCTTTCTGAAACTACGTTCAATGTATTATACTATAGAAACAACACATATATTATTACCAAAGTTCTGAAAGCACAGTAAAAAAGAACTTTCTCATAATAACATCATAACGCCGAAGTGTCGTTTGCCTCGGATAATAAAAAAATATTTAATCGACATTATCGTAACTAACACATTCCCACGGAAGATCTTCAATGACCCTTCCAATGAACTTTCTCTTATTCTTCCAGCGTTCTTCGTAATATTCTAAAAATAATCGACACCGCTTTAAATAATGTGTATAGTTAATAAGCGATTGAGTTTCCCTGTTTACCGATGGATTGCGCGCTCCTTGAAGGTCCATTAGGAAAATCTACACCAATTACGAGAATTTATTAAATTGCCTGGCAAATATCAGTCATTCCCATTAGCCGAGAAATTGATAAGATACCCTCCGGATTATTAAACTGCTCTTTCGAACGGGGAGAAACGTCTAACGGTGTTCCACGCCGACGTTAACTTTTACGAGACTCGGTTTCATTACTTTATCCTTTTTTTCTTCTATTTTTTTTTAAGTTTTCACTACACGGATAATGTCTATTTTAATCTTACCCCGCGGAAACACATTTTGCGTGTATCACACGACAAAAATGTGCTTCCTGATAAAAGTTCTTTTACTATGCAAATCACTTTTTGTTCCAGGTGGAACAAATTACAGCGGAATATAAAGTTCGAGCGCTTAAATTTCATCCTGATAAAAATGCAGGAGATAAGGACGCGGAGAGGAAATTTCAGCAATTAACGGTTCGTTCAGTTTTCAGCGACACTGTGCGCTTGTTACCGTCGGTTTCGATTGCCAGTTAACGATTACAACGAGATTACCGCGGCCCCAAGATATTCGCTTATTAAGATTCATATCGCGTGATGCTCCCGACTTTATTCCAGCACGCCAAAGAGGTTCTCTGCAATCCGGAGAAAAGAAGCAATTACGATAAATGGAGGCGTAGTGGGATCGCTATCAGCTACAAGCAGTGGGTCGGAATGAAGGAGCACGTTCACCAAGTAAGTGAAATCGATGGAAATTGAAAACAATAACCATCGTCCGAAAGGAACCGACGAATTTTACTTAACTGGGCGTACGAGAGATCGAGTGAAACCCTCGAAAGATCTGTTGTTCACTCAATTGCTGAATATCTTTTAAATTCATATATAAAACATACTAGATTTTTCATGACTATATACCACAATATTATAAATACACATTGAATATACATATTCTTTGCAAAGTGATCTTTCAAGCAAAAAATCATGCGACCCATAACAAGTTGACCTTCTCATTTCCAATATACATATATATTTTTCCCTATTTCACGAAAAACTGTGTTATCCACCCCTAAACACTACCTTCTCACGAACATTACCATAATATTTGTTTATCCTTTTCAAATGACTCAAATCATTATCCCAAATCTTGCAAAGTATTTCTCTAAAACCCTGAACCTATTTTTAATTAAAAAAAATCATTATCCGGGGTGCGTTGACACGTCTGGCAAACCGAAGGTTAACCCGAGATCTCTCGTACAACCCAGTATGTTACTATTTAAAAAAAAAAAGAATCCCCCGTGGAACTCGGGGAAAAATGAGTCGGATGTAAGAGAAATCGGTGTGTAGACCATGCACTGGAGTACACCGAAGACGAAGGATCGCATGCTGCCGGATGCATCCGGCGAGGGTGAGGGTTCCCCGGGGCACACACGGACCCAAGCCCCCAATGCCCATCGGAGGGCGTCGGAGGGGGGTGCGAACATCTACTACGGGGCCCGTCGGGACCTGGGTTGGGACTCCAACGCTCCCAGCGAGGTGGTCAGCAAGTTCCGCAACTATGAAATTTAAATAATTGGGATTCGAGGAACGTGGCGGGGGGGGGGGGAGGAGAAGACGAAGTCCATGTCGCCAGGACCAATTTACCTATGTGTGTTTACCTTGAAGTATATCGAATGGAAACGTATAACACGTATACATGTATCGCCACCTCAGCATCAATTTGTCGTTCGTCATTGTCCAACCGGGATGATAAGGGAGGGGAGGGGAGGGAAGGGGATGAATGGCCTTGTAAATGGGAGATGATGGATTCGTGATTTTTTGGTCGAATTTGTTTAAAAAAATATATATATATATATATATAAGAGATGTATCCACGAGTTACAGTGGTCGCGGTGAAAGTTTTTAGTTTTATCGAGGAGATTGTTCGAGGAAATGACAGCTACGTGAAAAAGAATGGGAAAGTTCGTTGGAGAATGTCCGGAGATATGAGACTTTAAAAGAACGAGTTATATCGGAAGTATCATGTTTATCGGTAATCGAAGAGCACTGAAATTACTGCCCGGGGATTTATTTGAAATGTCGAATATAAATCTGGACAGCGAGATACGAACGAATACATACATATATGTGTATGTCTGAAAGAATCGCTGCGGAAAGAAGAATGGAAATCATATAATGGAAATCGAAAAGTTGAGGATGAAAGTTTTTCGATCGGTTGGACGGTATATTGATGTCATATTGAGAGAAAAGTTATTCCACGATTCCGGAAAATGGGATCGGAACGTTAGAAAATAACTCGTTGTTTCTACTATACGTTATTCACAATGGAATACTTAAGTGATCTGGTTATAATCGTGTGTATAGTTTCGATTAAACGATGTATTGCCAAATTGAGATAAATGGCACTGCACAATTCGAACGGAAAACACACCGTAGACAATATTTCTACGATAGGTGTTAATTATTAATTATTTGTCGGACTAGATTTTCATTAACTCTTTTCTCGAAAAAAGAGACGAAGAGAAAAAGAAAAATATGAATTTGTTTCGATCGTTGCATTTATTTTCAAGAATAGCCTAATATTAGTAGTAAAAGTAAGCTCCAATTAAAAACCCCGATACACTTCCACGTAAAATATAAGGTGAACAATTTTTCAGGAAAGAGTTAACCATAGAATGTATTGATTTCCATTAAATTTTTGTATGAGATATTCGTGTCGAAACAATACTCGAAAGTAAAATTTACTACTTAAGTATCCTTTCCATTGTTGAGTAGCTTAAGAAAAGTAACTCGTTATTTCTACATACATTGAATACTGTGCGGTGGAATACTTACGTAGTTCCCATACGAAATTCATAGTTGTTCGTAGTTACCAGGTATTCGATGAAACTTTCCATTTCGATGATGGAACATTTTCGGGACTGCTTAAGTATTTTTTTCCACCGTTGAACAGTTCGATGATGGCGCACTTGTACCTGTGACAAACGCAAAGTAAATCGTTCTTCCTCGACGATACTTGAACGTTTCGAATTTGGAAAGCATTCTATCGACTATCAGCTTTCCAATATTTCAAATCATAAAGAACACCATTTTTTCACGATTTTTTCCCCCTTATCGAAATTTTTCATCGAAACTCATGGTTATTGTATATCACGCATTCATTACTTATGTACTAGTGAATTATCTTTTAATTTCTTTCGTAGAATTTTATCCACAATCATGGATTACATTCTAATTAACCACGAGTGAGACACTCGATGCATTATGTTTCGCGTATGTAAAACACCTATTTATGATCGATATTAGCAATCGACCCGTGTGTATCGATGTCACCTTTGAACGTTAATAATAGGATATCATTCGAACATACGGCTTGATATTTTCATTTTCCCGTAGACGATCATACCCCGGGAATACTTCCATATCGTTGATTATCTTGATATCTCGTCCTACTTACAAGTTACAGTGATAACGAAAGAAAAGGGGGATATCATTATATCGAATGATTAATTTTTTTAACGAGTCGTTACGTTTTTAATCTCGATACACAGAGACGCGATACTTTTTCTACTTTCGTGGCGTGATCGAGCAAAGAGGAACGCGAAATAATAAAAAGAATAAAAAGACACATACAAGACAGATGTAAATATACGTTCTACATCGATACTGACGGTGCAAGATTTTTGCAATAAACATTCAGGACCGTAGGAATACCCCACGAAGGAGGTATTTCGTGCTCTCATGATAGCATCGCGACGTAACTCTCCATCATTATCCATGACGGCCGTAGTCGAATTTTTACAGTGTAATCGTTTACGGGTTTCCCGAGGTTTCACGTACGATTTCCAATGTATCACGATGTTAAGGATCAAAATTCAACGGATCTCGAACAACGCGAGACGATTCATTCACGGGGCTTTTTGAATTGTGAAAAAACTACCGATCGCACGTTACCGGTGATGATAATATAAATCTTCGGGTTCATTCAAGATTTTTGCGTGATAAACGACGCGACGGAAAGTTATGAATGGATCCGAACGTTTTATGGCGATACGCGTGTGTCTGTCTTCTATCGACGAATCTCTGAACCATCCTGTACATGTACTCTATACTCATATTTTTCTAAAGCTCGTCTGCGATTCCGCCTCGTGGATCGTTGTACCTTGTATCTATTTATTTCTGCACGGTCGACCTATCGAAAATATTGTGCATTTCCGGTGGAGAGGGAAACAATTTCGTTTGCTGAAAAATCTGACTGTGAAGCGCGCGTATGTATTTTAGAAGATACACACGGATATATAACGTACGTGTAATTTTAGTTTGATGAATATTTGTTTGTTTGATATTGAGTTGAGTTATTTATAATTGTTATTCTAGTTATTGATATTTATTTTGAAAATATTAAGAATATCTTGTCAAATGTTGTAATACTAACTTCGCACAGCTCGTTGTAATATTCAGCAATGACAATTTTCCCCTCTATCGGGAAACCTGAATCTCTGTCACGTAAACACAAGAAAAAAAAAACGTATATATATGATGTATAAATTCTATATTCGTCACGCGCTGGTCGACGCGACGATCTGTATTCATGCCATTAAAGATTCAATAAATGTGTTTAATTAAGAACAGTTTCCACGTGAAATTACTACACCGATGATATCCGACGAAATTAATTTTTCCTTCAATGTCTCTCCTGAAACCTGTGCCTAAAAACGTCAAAATAAAAATCTTTTATTAATTTCCATTACGAACAGAACAATTCACTTCACAGTGTCCTGGAAAAAAAATTCTAATATTACATGTTTCATCGACACGACGGAACAATACACAATATACTTTGTTTTACCGTCGTAAAACTTTCTCCTTCTATCTCCTGCGACTCGTTTATGGACAGTGGGAATGATGGCCTAATTTACAGGCCGCGAAACTTAATATCGCACGGCGAGCAAGCGTTTTACTATGTTATCCTCTATAGAATGGCCGGCAGGACACGTCCTTTCATTCAGAATGTCTCCTTTCATCGTAAACTCGAATGAAAGCGACTCCGGCGTAGGCGCTAATAAAGCGTGCCTCTCCTTTGTGGATAATTAACATTAGCTCTTTTATCGCGTGCTTTGTTCGAGAAATCGGTGTCGCACTTTAATCAACCAACCGCCGCAAACTGGATGAAAAGGTATACGTATTCCGTGATCATTGACTTTCGACGAAATTTCAATCATCGGCAAACCAGACTTAAATTAAATACCCCAAAGGTAATTTAATATAATTGAACTGTTTATTGTATAACATGTACGTATAACGTAATATGGGTATCAAAGTTATAGCGTTATGTGACTTACATAACAGAAATTTCCGATAGAAACAATTAACGTTACAGAAATATGTATACTTGATTATTATCAATAACCACAAAAGTTTGATCAGCTTCGTTGGATTTATTAAAATTATTCGAGACGTAGATCTATTTTTTTTACTTCTTTTTTCACCTTCAACTAACCCGGTACGGGACATCATCCCGTGTATCCCGTATCCGAATGAAACGTGACCTGGTCATTTGTTGCGCGACTGTTTAATTAAAAAAGAGAGCCGACGTGTTTTATTCGGTTGATCCAAGCGCGTCGTTCGTAAACCATCGTGACGAACAAAAGGATCACAAACAGCAGGCTCTTGTCAGATAAACGACCGAAATTGTCGAGAAACCCTCGAAGCGCGAAACGAATGTCTCGCTCCAGTTCCCAATCATCCATCGGCCGCACCGTATTCAGTATTGGCAAACAAAATTCTCCGACGTAACTTACGAGGGGGTAGAGAAACGCGCCGAATCGAAAGTGGTTGGCGGTAGCACGGAATAAAATAACAATTAACTAAAGCTTTCTGCTGGGACTGTACATACGTGATCGATATACGTTACAAATAGTTCGTGATGTAAATTCGAACGTGAATCGCGGACCATTCATAAAGATCTCTTTAGAAATGCTGAGAAAAAGGAAACAGACATTCAGATTTGACTGACAATTTACAGAATGGTAAGTAAGTAATATGTAAAGTTACATGGGAGTATACTGTATGAAATTTATTATAATTTAAGAATTAGATAGGTCTTTGACTTGTGCATATATGTATAATGATATTCACGTACTTCACAATTCTGTATTACGTTCCTCGAGACATTTCCCATGAACATAATTCAACCTTTGTTCGGTATCATTAACCCAAAATTCAGCTATTTTCGGGGAAATCGAGTTAGGATGCAGATACCCGACGTAACAGCGTGAGTAACATAGAACGTCTAGTTACATTGCAATTACCGGAATTCGAGCCGTACCAGTAGACATACCGGGCCTTTGTTACAGACTCAAGATGCTTCGAATAATTACAAAACTATCAAAGCCCTTCTCCGTGAACGTCAACCACTGCATTTTCATATTCAACCAAAGAACAGATCTATAAAATTAAAAATATTAATTCCAAAGCTTTCTCCTATCCCAAACCACCATCTTTCTACCCATTGAAAATTACATTTACTATCTTTGCCCCGCGAATTCACATGGCTCGCGTGTCCAAAACGTTCACGGACGCCTACGAAATCGTATTAATACATTTTCCATAAACCCGTTTTGCGCTTTATGTAGACTCTTGCTACGTAACTTCGGGAATAATGCATAGATTCACTTGCTCCCTTCTGTCCTTTGCCCATTAGACAGGAAATATCGGGCCGCATTTTCGGCGGAATCGAGTCAGTCTGACGGTGGGCAACGTGATTGCACACGTAACACACGTAGCAGCCTTGTGGCCCTTTAGGAGCCATTATCCTGAATGCATTTCATCCTCCTCCTCCCCCCCCCCCCCCCGGGGGGCATCGTCGACCTCCTCACCTCACCAGCCTCATTCAATTCCCTAACGTGGCATCCACAAGTGTTGGCTGCGTCCGCCAGATAACGAGAGATCGTCGCTGCCTGCTGCTTTCGATTGCCTCGACCCCGGGACAGATACCTGGTGCTCAGGTGGGGTAGTTTAAACTTTGACCTACCTAGCGCAATTTCAAGCTACGATTCATACCTTCGGCCGTGTATCGCCGGGGATGAGATAATATAAGAGGAGACAAAACACTCTGTAGGGTTTTCAGTGTCATGGACATGTAGCGAAAATTGTTTGGCTATGTATTACATTTTATGACTAGAGAACGGTGAGTGTATGTAGATTAAAAGAAATAAAAGTTAGGCTTGTTAGATGTTAATGAATTTATGGAGTCTGTGATACTATGTGGGACTGCTAGTAACGTTATGTTCTGATAGAAAAGTGATAATAAGTGATTGGTTATTAGAATGTTTGTTAATACTGAATTTTTACTATTTTTCACTTTCGTTCGACGCTGCAACCTGGGTAACAGAGACACAGAAAGAAAATCGATTAATTTCTATGTCAATTATTCCGAAAGGGTGGAGTTAGTCAACGTTTGCAAGATCTATTAGAAACTAATCAGCAATACCGGTCAGCAACAAGTAGGTCAATTATCGATCGTTGCAAAGACGACGCCCAGGAAAGCTCTAGATTTTATAGTCTCACTGTGTGTGTGTGTCTTCTCTCTCGGCAAGAGGAACAAAATATCATAAGAACACTTAAATGATATTTAATATGAACTCTAACACAGATGAGATGTATGATAGATTTGTCACTCTTATTGTTTTTGATTTCGTTGGTTTTTTGAGCTCTAGAAACCTTTTACCATTTTACTGTCACTCCCAACGTTACCATTTTGGGTTTAAATCTAGGATGAAGTATACGATAGAGCTATAGAACATATAATTTCTTCTGGTATTTTCTTCTTCGAGAAAGAACTCATTAGCGCAATTTTAGAGTAATCGATCTAGAACCGCTATATTTGTATTGAATTCAATATTCCCAATCGATATGTTGTAGGAAGCAGTATTCAATAATTTTTCGAAGACCTGAAGGTTTATGAACCGTACATTTCTCAATTCTTAAAATATCATTCCAATATCTGAGACCGTTCCCTTTAAAACTTTGCTCGGAAACGTTCCACTCACTCGGTCGAACTTACCCACTGTCTTCGACTTGATAAATAAAGTTTCCAGAAAATAAGGGAACTCGAAAAGCGAAGCCGATACCGAAGCCCCGGGTCGATGTTCGATGGAAAAATTGAGTTTTATGCTAAATGGCAGTTCTTTAACAAGTTCTCCGGTAGCGGAGAATTTATGATAGCGAGATTCGTGATCACGTTTCAACGGAACTGAACGTTTAATCGATGCATCGCAGTGGATTACGATTTAATGATACAGAAGTTACGTAAACTCAATTTCATTAAGACCTTTGACGTCGGTTGTCATGTTTTTTCAAATAATTGTTTTAGAAATAACTCGACGATACAGACGTTAATCCGCCTTCGGAACGTTCGACCTACATAACGACCTGCATGATAGAAGCGCACTTTAATATGTTGCCCATGGGTTCGACGGTTAATCTACATGTCAATCCCACACACGCTTAGTAAACACTGAAGATTAACGGGATGCTGCGGTACGCTGTTTAAAGAGGTTCGCAAATATCGTCGATCGAACAATGCGAAAGAAAACAGGATACGGTCGATTGATTGAAAAGCATTATATAGAATCGAATTTAATGGGGGGGAAAATTCCGTCCGTAATTGTAAACATTCAGTGGATTAATTATATAACTGTCGCAGATCCGGATTATTACGCATGCCAATAATGTCTGTTACACGGATCATCAAATTCGATTACGTACCACGCGAAAATACAAATGACTCTTTGTTGATCGTTTACAAAGAAAATTTCGTTTGCATATTAATAGCAAATCTCCATAAGGTAAATACACGTGTAAAATCCGCGTATGAAATACGAAGAAGTGAACTTTGACCGTTCGTAGATATTGGAAATTTTATCGAAGATTTTCGAGGGTACGAGGCTCGCTTTAGCTTGGTCTAAATATGTTGTAGTTCGATCCCAGATATAAAGAGAAATGGACTGTGATCTTGGCAGGGAAACGCTATTGAAATAAGTGCGGAGACAAGAAAAGTTCACAAGAAAAATTCTATAACAAAAAAAGAATCATATACCATAAAAAGTAACTAACGTAGGATAGAACATGCAGATTATAAATGAAAACAAACAACAGAAACGAGGATAAAACGAGACAAAAAGTAAAGAGAAACTCAACTGGACGATACGGGTGCGAAAGTAGTTAAAAAAAAATGGGGAAAGACCAATGAAACCGACCTGATAAACCAAGTCAGAACGGGTGGATCAAAGAGGAGGGTGGAAACGTGGAGGGTAAGAAAATATAGATCCAGTAGGAACGACAAAGCTAGACTCACACGGCACTCCCACTGGAGTGAGAAAGATAGTTAAACGTGGATCGATCCACACTGCTATCCTGTGGGTGTGTTCTACGCCTCGCTCTAACCGATACCTTCGGCAAACACGAGAAGAGGAAAATAGCTATATATACGTCCGTATAATGCGATTTCAATGGGGGAAATTGCGACCCGTGCATGCATTAGGACACTTTGAATCCGCGTGTATGTAAGAGACTAGTTTTCGTCGGAGACCGACGATCGATCGTAGAACTTGGCCATTACACGGCTACCATTTATCACGTCATTTCCTACGGAAGATGCCGTCAATTTCATGGACAATCACGTGTGAAACGTGCCTCGAATAGTTCCCGTGTTAAATGTCGAAGTTCACGTTGTAAATCCGCATTTGAATTCCTGCTTGCATGACGACCACGTGTGGGTCTCGATAGAACGACGATATAAAAAAAGCTCTCGCACGATCGAGATAAGAATGAAACTCCTCCGCCGCAACCTATCGATGGGAAAGAAAACAGGATGGATAATATATAACGGAAGTATAGGTGATAAGTTTGAAGAAAAAACTACGAGATACGATTTTTCTCGAGGAATAGGTGTTCCGGGTAACCAGATAGAAATGAATATGTCTCGGCAACGGGCGATCTGGAGATTTGTAAACGTTTATTGCATGACATTAGTTTACGGCTTATCAGTAGGATGAAATAGTAACGATCGTTATAAACGAGCTTACAAGCTACACGTTACGAAGGAAATACAGTGACTCCGTGACAACGCGGATTTGCGATTTGAACGCTTAAAAATAAGCTACTCCGGCTTACTTGGCCTAACAATAATCATTACGTGCGATAACAATGAATCGTAACAACGCGCTGAAGCGCCACAGTCGATCAGAATCATGATCGACAATTTCTACCCCCCCCCCCTCATCATACGTTTCAATCGAAACATAATGTCGAAATTAAGGATATGATCATTCAATCGATTTATTTAGACGCGTCGTATGCATTCATGTTCGGCGCGTAATTCATTCTTCGTTTTCTACAGATTCTTATTCGATGGTAATTTTAATCACCAATTACTAAATACTAAAATTGCTTACTAATGAATTGTTGCTTAGCGTTGCGTTCGTGTCCTACGATGAATTCAACGTAGCTGTTTACTTTCATGGAAACTCTTGTGAGATAGCTGGAGCATAGTAACATGAGACTGACGAACATTTCTTCGAGTCTTCGTTCGAATTGAACTGTTAAATCTTCTAAACACTGAACAAGATTAATAACCGTTCGCACTGACATGTTTTTAAAAGAAACGATATCGAATAGTCAAACTTTTCGTCGATTATCGATTATCGATTATATATTTACGCGGGAACCCATTTTTCGGAAAGTAACGCTGTGATTGGTCCAGGCGGCGGTAGGGAAAAAATCTGACCAATCAGCGCAAGCGTTACTAACTTCGAGAGTTCGATGTCGGACATGATGGATTTCCGGTTACCTTTCTTTCCCGGTTTCGACGCGTACTTTTAACCGTTCAAAAATGAAACGCTATTTGTAATTATCCAATTTCTGTGACTAATAATTAAGTGTAATGAATATTAGTGCGTCGTATTCTCAGTTCGAAAGTGGATTGAAACAGTCAAGTTGTAATGATTATAAAATATAAAATTCAATTTCTTTTCGCTACATAAATCGTTCGTTATTCGAAAGAAAACAATGGAGGATATTCGTTTGAAATGGACGTGCGCGTAAATTCGCGGAAATGTATGTGCGCGAGAAAACATTACTTTGTGCTTCATTATCAAGTACGAAGGGTTATCGATCAGTCATTTATTCACAATACCTGAATACATATCAGGAAGAATTATTGTTTGAGGTTATTATAATTAGTACATTGTACCGCGAAAAATCGTGTACTATAAACTGTGTTCTCTTATGAAAAAAAAGTGTTTACGAAGATGTCGAAGAAATGTTCGCGGACGAACGCGTAAGTGGAGATTACGATTCAAGATCACGATGAAAAAGGCTAGAAAACTGTGCCGGCATCTAAAGTACGTACTATTCGATTACTTGAGTATTTTCTACTTGATATTTGTCAGATTCTCGTCCGATAACGACGGACATCGAAGCTCACGAGTGACGGCTTACTTCCTAAGGTCAATATCACGTACAAAGTCGTCTTTTTTTTTCGTCGCTTATAATAATTCTGTCGCTCCGCGCCAATTCCCCGTTTTTTTTTCATTTTGTTTTTACAAGCAATTCGTATACAAGACGCTCGATCGTAAAGGTTCGTCGACATTCTCCCCGATCGTATTCCTACTATTTACAAAAAACCCGATGAAAAGGGTAAAAAAATGTCGTAGACGAAGGAACGATGCTCTCAGAGTTTTTAATTAGAATATCCTCTTATGAAATAGGGAAACGTGTTTCCGTCGTTTTTTTTTTAAATCGTTTTTAAAGGAAATTAATTATATTAATCAGAAGAGAACGTGTAAATCATTGTCATCATTGTCCTCCGTACATTTCGTGTTTGTCTGTACATATGCGCAAAATCACTTGTTCATATGATAAACTTACTGGCTCAAACGTGCAATTATATTATTGCTTTAACTCCTAGTGTATGCTAATTAGCATAAATGCTGTGCTTCTCTGTAAAAATTCTAGAATTATTAATAATAATATGTAATACAGCGTGTATGGTTTCGAAAGATTCTTTCGGCCATTCCTAACCACTGAAAAACAACAAAAAAAAATGCTCGATTATGATCGATGGCAGAGAAATTACAATTTCGCAAATATACAAAGAATTGAAATTGTTCTCGACTTAACGGGAGAATCTTGATAAAAAATAGAAAGTCGTTTGATCGTACAATAATTACATAGATAGATCACATATCTACATACGTATCTTTTGCGATTTTTTTTTTTATACAAAAATCTCAGATCTCTACAGGGTCAGATCTACGGTTTTCCGGATCAATTAAACACTGGCGAACCATCTGAATATTTTTCTCTACGCGTAATATACTCACTGGCACTTATGAGGCGTGTTCGGTACTCTCTAATCGTTGATCAATTTTTGTTACATTAGTAAATCCACTCAAAAAGTCTTAAAACCAATATAAAAAACCGTGTTATTACCGACCCATCCGAATGATATAAATTCCTCACAGTGGTTTTCACTTCGCGTAATCGCAAAAAACGATGAAAAGATATCAAAATTGATTCCCATCTCTATAAATGGGCTTAACGGAGTGTCTCGCTTAATTGTTAAATGCATTTTACAACGGAAAAGAGACATTCTACCTTCCGTTCACGGGCAATTCGAACGGAATATTTCAGATATATCTCTTTCCCTGTTTATTTTCGCTATTGTTGACGATTCGGAGTTCAAAGGTCGATTCACTGCCTGACGTCAGCTTCATCCGCCTCCTGGTTTTCAAGCGTGCAGGGCCTCAAGAATTCTTGTCCCCTCTCGTGTAACCATTTGTTTGCCACTGAAATTCCAAACGAAGTAACATTATTAAAAAATGCTTGTGAAAATATTTGTAAATTATTTTTCACGTTGCACTACGTACCCCATTTCGATCCGGTGAGTACTGGACACGCCGCGTGTCTCGTTTTGAAGTCCCCTTCGCCGTTAGGTTTCAAATTATACCAAAACGCGGCACTACCTTTCCTTGGCCAGAGGGAAATGTTAATAGCGGTAAATACAGTACCGCCTCCCTGTTCAACGTCACTCATCTGCAAAATATAATTCGTTTTATACACCATCTTATGGATTTAATTGTAGGATGAAAAAAAAATGGAATACTCACGTAATAGAGAACCGTAGCAATGCGGTTGCCTGTTCCCAAGCTTTTAAATGCGTTTGTTTCCACTTTCTAGAAAAAGATACACATGATTTGTATCGGGAGAGATTTTTTTTTAAATATTAAGTATAGGGACTTGTATAAATATTCGATTAGAGTCAACTAATTCATAGTTTTTTTTTTTAGTCTTTTAAAGTTCTTATTTAAGTAAGGAGACGTATTCGTTCGTTTTATAATTGGTTCGAATCACAAAAAGGGGTTTTCTCAAGTATCATTATTATGCTGTTCAAATATCGATGCGAGTGGCTGCATCCTAGTTGGAGGTCTCACATACCCTGGCGAAATCGAAATGGGGCTCGTAATGTCCACCGATGCCGTAATTGACTACTTGAAGCTCCTCCGCAGTATCGACGGTCATACTTGTCATGTGTTCCACACGCCTGCTTACCGCCTCCACGTGTTTGTGTTCGTGTTCCTGTAGCCATGCGCTCTTACTAATTCTATAATTCGCGATCTCCAACGCACCGGTTTTGTAATTCTGCACCGTTGCCCTTTTAAACTGCAATATCGAGAAACCAATTTTGATTATTGTGAAAAAAATGAAAAAATAATGACAAATTTTGTTGGAAATGAACATAGTCTAATAGACTGATTATTTTTATCTTTCACATGAAAATCATTGTAGAATAAATAAATTTGATTACCCTTGGCTGTGCCATTCTTTTGATGGTCTCGATTTCCTCGTCGTATATCACATCGTGATAAATGACTATCCTCGGGTCCAAGTAGGCTTCTTCCTCTTTGAACGGGGCGATTTTCAGAAATGGAATTCCGCGATCAACGTAACGACACTTCAGATCCTTTTGCACGTTCAACGGAATCGAAATCTCGCCGCGGCACAACATCTCGTATCTCTCGCGTTCCGACAGTTCCTCCCAGGTTTTCGGCTTCTCCTCGGCAACCGTGAAATGCTGTATGATAAACAAAGAATAGATTTTATTTGACTTCAATCTCACCCAGCTTGATACTTTCGTTTCCATCGTTCTTTCGTTCGTCGTATTTGTTTTTGCCTTAAATTTTTCCGGTTGGTCGTGATGTTGAATGTAAAATATATATATTTTTTTTATTTTACCTGTTCGGGAATTGATGTGTCGTCTTGGCCATCTTCGCCGCGTTTCTTCTTCGACTGGCTCGCCTTGTTCTGAATTTCCTTCTGATAATAAGCCCGGTTACCTAGTGCCCGTTCGTGAGTGGGCACAAGTTCCAAAAGCTCGTTCGTCATACTTAAAGCCCGCGCCACGTTCCCTATTACGGTGGAATAAAATTCATTAGCAAATTGCGTTAACTCGGGCGAAACACGAAATTGAGTATTTACATGAATTAATATGTAATTAGGCGTTCCGTTCGAGAAAACCGTTAAACAACGAGTGGGAATGAAACGATGATAATGAACATAGCGTTATTAACTATGCGATAATATTCTACTATTTAATAAATTCGAGTAAATATTGTGCTTCGCTCTCGTATAATAATAATTCGTATCACATCGCGGACTATTTGAAACGCTGGTACATCCGTACTTTGCCACGTAAAGCCTCGTCCCGTTTATTTATTGTTTTTTTTTATCATACATTGTTTACATCCACTTTTCCGCGGGACACAAACAAAAAATAGACTGGTCAGTTGTCTGTAAACTTTACAACCGCCGAGTAACACGGCGGTCGCATGAGAAATTTAGTCGCTAATTTATAATGCGCGACTGTCGCGAGTTTCCGCGGAGTTTATTCTTTTATTTTGACCGCGGTTTTAATCCCGACGGTGATTTTTCACCGCGTGACAAGCGAAAACCACCGGCAATTATTATTTTAATTTGCCAAGTGGTCGACCGTACCGACGACTATTCGTTATTTGAAAGAGTTCGTAATTGGATTATTCCGGAGTATCTGCTCATTGGTGATTAATCATGAGTTTAGTATGTAATACGTATGTATGTACGTGATACGTTCTCGTTTTACAAAGTGTAGAACAAAGTAGAATTATGCGAATCGTTTAGTACAGTCATTTGCATTTTCAAATGATATCTGAGTCGAAGTATTTCACGTAATGTGAAAAGTGAATAAATGACTGATATAAAATGTAAATGTAGTAACCTTGCATATACGTCGAGAAAGCTAAATACTCGAGAATATCCGGCTTCGAGGTTGTAGTGGCATTTTGTTCTTCTTGAAGACGGTCCATTGCCTCTTGCATCCACAAAACGGTGTGATAATAATCACGGTTGTGATAAGATTGTCGGCCAAGCTCGAAACAATCGCTGGCTGTAAACAGATATTAAATTATACTTTTAGATATGCATATTATATATTATTCTCACGATTGTGATACGTTTATAAATTCACGAATGAATATTTCCTCGTTATCGAGCGTGTTTTATCTACAAAAGTATGTAAAAGAACTAACACGTAAGTACATGGACATTTTTCATACCCGGTCGCATTCCTATTTCAATTAACCAGATACGATATTTAATTCATGATTCCCTTAGCATAATTATATTCGTAACAACTTCTCGAGCGCGGGCGAGCGGTCGGCAGAATTTGAAAGTTAAAATTCGAAAAGTAAGTGTACGGCGCCGGAACCTTATTTCGCGTTTTTCAAACTCCGCAGACCGGGCTGAATTGAACGATTTCACGGTATGGAAAGTTTTTAGTGAAAGTTTAAAGGTTCCCTGGACCTTATTATGTATTCTGACCGACGTCAAACCGGGATTTCTTTTTTCTTACTTTTTCTATTTGCGTTACGCCGGCCGATTTGCCGCGGGCGTTACCGCTACGACGCGGAAAACTTTGTTCGTTAATTAATTTCTTTCTTTTTCGCCGGCCGAAAAGGCCGTTGCCCTCCCATCATATTTATCTAATGAAAACTTTCGATTTACGTTCATTGTACTCCCTCGTTTCGGAGAGTTTTAACATCTGTCTATATTCAATGAAAACATCCTGCTGATTAAAACTACCATCGCGGGAGAAATGGGATTCCGTGAACGGGGGGAAAAATAAAAATAATCGTATTACATCGTAAACCGGTTGGAAAGTTTCCTTCCGTATTATTTAAGGGAGATATATCGTAAGGTATATATTATTAATTTATTTAAAAGTCTAATTACGAAAACTATTAATCGAGTCTGTTAACGATATAACAACTTTAATTACAAATGATAACGTTCCCCCAAGAGCATAATGTTATTACGCTGTAATTAATTTTCACGGCGTTCAAACATTGTCGAATAACTTCTTTCGCGTTTCACGACGGGCTATTAAGTCCTTTTGAATTCCGCGCGAAATGGTAATTGAAACATCGCTCCCCCGAACTTGGCCACTTTCTTTGCCGCGAACAAAAAGCGAAAGTTCGAATAAAAAGAACAGAAAAGAACAAAAAGAAAAAATAGAAAGTACGTGGAAAAGCACGATCGACGTCGGAAGTTGGGAACTGCTGCGACAGCAGAGACTTGCCGAGGGTGAAATCGGAAAACGAGTCGCCCGGAAACGAAGACAGGATGCTGATAAAGGAAACCGCGTAAATTATTCATGCCGGAGATCGTTAAGTACAGGTAACATCGGGAGCCAATATTCTTGTCGATTCGCAGCATTTTGCCTTCGTCGTTTCAGGCCGAATAAATAATTCACGACTGGCAAAGAAAAAAGAAGGGAAAGGAAGAATGAAGCTGAACGAAATCCCGGTTTCTTACCTCGTAAGCTTTTCTAATACGATACTCAAGCTTCGTTAGATCGTACGTGAAATATTAATTCGCATACGCGCAGACGAAGGGGAAAATAACGCCGGCCGATTTATTCGCGTTTTCTCTCCTTTCACGTGTCTTTAATGTTGGAAACGTGAAATATATTCAGAAGCTTTAAACATGTGATAAATATTAGGATAAACTGTCTAAAGTAAATAATTTTTCATTGTACCATTGGTTAGGCAAGTAATTTTTGTTTAAAAAGTGAATAAAGCTCCCTTTTGTTGAACACAAAAATTTCGGAGGGAATAGACGCAATGGTTAAACAAAAAAATAGAGGAACAATATGTTTACAGTAGCTATGTGAAATAAAATCGAAAGCATTTTGTCCATCACGGTGAAGATCTTTCTTTTCAACGGGAAACTCTGCGAGCGCGACGAAAGTAACGTTATGAAAAAACTAGCACTCCATTTCCACGCGTGCGGAGTTAAATTCGTAAAAAAGTTGCCTCCCCGTTTACGACGTTCTCGCTATTCATTAAAATCTCGTTCCCCTCTACTAGAATCTATTTTTAACAGTCCGACACTTTATGAAAAAAGGACAGACAAACAAAAAATCGTCCGCAAAAATCCAGCTTTGGTATTTTCCGCGTATTTCACAAAAATATTTTTCGGGTGAAAGGATTAAAGCTTAAAAACGGATAATAAAAAGCGGCAGAGATCTACAGAGAAATAGACGTATAGATAGATAAATACATATACGAAAGGAAGAGAGAGAGGTCGAGACCGAAAGTGACGAAGAAATCGTCAGACGGACGACTGAACGAAAGAGAGAACATAAAAAAAAGAAGTACGAACCACTTAATCCGGTGCTATACTGGACTCCATTTAATACGCCCCTGGCGACTTGTGCAGTTTCGAGTTTGTAAGTGTCCTGGAGCCTCATCAGAGCGACAGCGGCTCCATTAAGGTCCTCGTCAGTTGGGAATTTAAGGTCGCTCCTCGAGTTCGTGATATTCGCGACGAAAGACTTGCCCACGTCCTCGGTTATCAGCTCTTCCACCCTTTTCCAGTCGGTGGTCAGTCGTTTGACCAGTAGATAAGCGTTGATAGGGTTCGACAGGTATTGCTGAATATTTCGTGATGCCTCCTCGTGTTCCCTTGCATAATCGTCCACGTTCCTAAAAAAAAACAACAGAAACGTTCCTCCTTTGAAATAAATTTGATTTCCCTCTAAATAACTCCATCGGAAGATTGGATAAATCAAATATCTACGTGATACGAGTAGAACTTGATAATCGCGGGCAATTAAATTGGACGGTAATTTTCACGTAATCGCGTAGGGATCATTTGGCTTTTCATACATACAGTTCTATGTATGTATATAGGTACATACAGCACAATTACGGTTATGGTCTTTCAAAACTACAGAGAGCGAACAATAGTTCGCGTTCCGCCAGTCATATTCGGGAATTGAAGTGCGTCTAGGCTATCCGGTGTTTTGTGTGTTAATGGTTCGTACTCGTGTATTTGTAGTTTTACGGGTATATAAAAAGAGAGAGGGAGAGAGAGAGAATGCACCGTGTAGGAGCTTACGACTATTTTTATTTTTTTTATCTCGGGTAATCCCGTCCTAATGCATACAGGAATTTCAAACGGCCAGCAAAGGAATTTACTAGAACGACGCAAAGATGCTTTTTAATTTAATCTTTCAGCCTCTGGAAAATGGTCATAAGCTTCCCCTCATCCCTCCCCCGTTCATGCATTTCCCATCCCTACTTTCCTTTTACTGTAATTCAGAAGATATATCTCGCGAATTCAAGAAGCACTTTCTCGCTGTCATTTTTCACCGGCGTTTTAAACAACAAGCATTTCATTTCTGCGCGATTCCCCGCCGTGTTTACGTATTTATATTATTACCAGGGAAACGGGAAAGCCGGCACGGAATGTTAAGCGCGTTTTAATTGATTCCGCGATTCGCGAGGATCCCACGTGTGCGTGCGGTGAAGTTGTTTTAACGTTTGTATCTTTGTTCCTCTGCTCCATTTCGCAGAAACTCGTAACAACGTTCCAACATAAAGCTTTTCGAAGATAAAGGAAATGATTTTATAATTTGTTCGATGACTGTCGATCCTGTCCTCCATATTGTCTGCTAGAAAAATGTTAGAAATCAAATTTCCCACCCATTCGATTCACCATTCGTGTATTTGTTATCAAGAGAATTATCATGATAAAATAAAATAATTAATCGGTGTGAAATTGAATATATATCCCGATAAAACGATGACAGAAATGATCATTGTTACATCCCAACCGTTTAGAGATAAGCGGAACGTCTTCCTTCAAGTAAACTTGGAAAAAAAGTCGTTCCCCGTTTCTTGTCGGTGTAATTTCGAGCTGTTCTACTCGCAACGATATTGCGCTGTGTAACGCACACACGTACACACGAACAGGGGAGACAGAGACGTCCACACACGTGGCCGGGTCGAAAATGAAACGTGTTGCAGGGATTCAACGATCCTCGAATTCCTTTTCTTTTTTTTTTTTATTCGCTGTCGCTTTCCGCACTTTTGTGATTCACGGGGGAAAACCGTAGTATAGGGGTGGAAAGGGAGAGGGGAGGGGGTGAAAACGGCAACGTATCGTTGTTGCGTGTCGTGGAATGCGTCTCCGGAAGTACACGGAAATTGCGATTGTCACGAGAGGATCGTATCTTTCGCGCTAACGAATTCTCATGGAAACAACCGAGATACCAGAGATACCGGCATTAAGGCAAAACGCGGTCGGCATAATTTCGGCACGAATCGTTTCTTATAAAACAATGGGCGATGGAATTTATTGTTGTCACAATATAGTAAACGCCACCTTAAGTTGTCGCGTAACGTCGTGAAAGTTCAATTAAAAGATTAATATTAATCTAAACGATAATTAACGACATGTCTGAGATTGTTTATTAAAATAATGTTATTAATATATTGTTTCTGTTTATTTTATTCCGCGTGGAATTGTATAGGCGAGCACGGTTTAATATGCGCATGGTAATATAAACGAAATTAGTAATTTAAACGTGGTATACGTATACGGTACGTCGATGGAATACATTAAAAGGGTATTCAATCGCTGCTTGGCGAAGTTAATTGCGCAAGTAGCGAGAAAATGTTTGTCTCTGTGCTCCCGGACTGTGGAAATTTATCACCGCTTATCTCCTCTCGGTGGTAGTTCGTAAGAAGATCCTCTGTAGTTCGAGTCTAACTCGATATCACGGGAAAGAGTGTACGAGAGTCTAAAACCACACGGTGTGAAAAGAAAGAGTGTCAGGGGGTGGGGAAAACTTTTCGTAATATATTTCTAGTTTGTTCGCTCTAACTCGTTCCTACTGTGTCACGTTGAACGGTTAATTGTCTTTAAACGTCAATAAAGTTCATTATCTATAATATGTTACGCAACCGTGTCACTTTATACGTAATAAAACTTTATTAAAAGTCGTGATACATTATATAACGGAATAACTACGGAAAATTCTCGTTTTCCCCGTCGTTGTACGACTGTCTCGAAATTTCCACTGGGTTTAAAGAGGACTATGAAGGATTTTGGAAGGTGACGAGGGAATTATTCAGTTCTGTTCTCCATTTCGGTAGGCATTGTGCAATAGGCAATAACTGCCTCGCGTAGATAACGACCACCGGTACCCCTTTTCCACCCCTAAGGGGACAGAGATAATTCGCCAAGATCGTTCTAGCACGTGCAAAACGGAGGGAATCGGTATCCCTACCCGACGTAATAATACGCCGGCCGATGGGAGGAGGGCTGCGTGGCTTGCATGCAAATCCTCCAGGATTCGATTAATTTCAAAACCGTTCTTTTCCTCCATTTTTTTTAACGCAACTGTATGCGAATGTCTTTCGAATCAATACATTCGTAGTTAGTCTTCTTTTAATTAAATATGAATATTTCGATGGATAATACATATCATTGAAAATATATTTATCGACATTACACATATTTTATATATCCAGTGTAAGGTAAATCGTTTTGAATATCTCTTGGTATAACGATTTCTTTTTGTTATCGGTAACGATGCATCGTATCGTATCGTATCGGCCGGTGATTATGCCGAATTAAAGTCGCGATAAAACACAGTGTTTCGTCCGAGTTTCCATTTCGATCACATTTGCATGAGCGTTCCCCTCCTTATCTCGGTCGAACCGATCACGCAAATGGCTCTTCTGTTCCCTTTCCACCCGTTCTCAATCTCGGAGTTGAACGACCGGATAAAACGGCAGAGCCGAAAGAAAACGCGTGGAACCACTCTACCGGCTGAAGGAATGGTTGCAACGATTCGGGAATACTGTGGGAAGGTCCTCGAAATGAAATTGTCCTTTTCCTATCCCTTTTGCTTCTCTCTCCCTTCGATACAGTTCCCCGGGAAACCATGTCGAAGGGTGAACTCCCGTTTAAATACCGTCCACCGTGTGTCTCTGTAATTTCTGTCCCTCGTATTCGCGACGCTTTCGAAACAATACCCTTCGTCCGTTATTTCGACGTCGCGGAAAACGCACAAAGAACCGGGATTTTCGTTGCTCGATGATTCCTGGCGGAAATCGCTGGAAGGGCGAGCTGGCGTGAGAGCTACGCCCCTGATAATAGTAATACAGATAATTGTGGAAACGCGATGTACACCGCTGGTCTGGTAATACCGCGTTGTTATCGCGTACACAGAGTGTTTCTAAACGGTCCCATTTTCGTAAGGAACACCGCATATTATTGCGATTGTTACATTTGCATTTAACGTTCAACTGTTACGTCGGTATTACGGACATCGATCGATGTACTAAAAACTGGACATTGCACAGGGAGAACATTTACCGATTCTCGTAACAGATATTTACAATCTATGAATATTTCTATCTACAAAAGAATTCATGTAAATCGTTCGTAACGAACCGTTTTTAAACTCTACCCGATTAAACCTTGTCACGACACGACTAATTTCCTCCCTCTCCCCCCTTTCGTAAGGATAATATTTAAACAGTGAGACTCGGTCGAGCGTGAAAGTAAGTTCAAGTAGAAAAGATGACGTGTATCAGTAAAGAAGAGGAAGAAGAAGAAGGTGTAAAAAGATGAAAAAGAAACGAAGATACTAGTGAAAGAAAGAGGAAAAGGAGCCGGGAAAGTGGCGGGTGGAGTTAATAGCGGTTACAATTCTAATTAAGATAATACTTTAGCCAGTTTCCTTTCGGGGAATCGAAGGGGACGCCGGAAACCGTGGGAATGTCTGTGAAAACCGCAGGATATCCAACGACGGCAGCCGTGTCCTTACGGCCATCGTATAATGTCTCCACGGAGTTGTCCTGCGGCTCGTTCGCCCTGATGGAAGCAATTAAAATAATGGGGAATTCTGCTACGATCTTTTGCGACCTGACGCTGCAACGAACCGACCGTAGTTTAACGAAAGTGCCTGACTTTCGTACTTCCTCTATCTACGCGACACGATCGCGTTTGATCGATTTAATCGAAACCAAGTGTGCGGTGGCCGGGTGTTTCATGTTGTATCACTTAGATTCAACGTCCCGGGGAAGATTTAAAGATTACCACGGTAGATTTCGTTCGCTTGATAATATTTTACAAAGTGAATATTCTCCGATTATCTTTGGCTTTGGTTGAGTTAGGATTAATATCAGTTGAGAAACAAACGGGGAGAACCCGTTTAATAACCGTTGTTATAGAAGAGAAATCACGGGGAATAAAATTTCATTTAAAGACGATTCGAGGGATAGCTCTGTAGTTGTTACTATTCCGCGGTATTACTTAGTGGAAGTCTCACTCCGACCACTTTCGTTCCTAAGTACCTCATTTGTACTCCCATTACGTTAAAAGTAGATACTCAGTCGTCGGTGGGTGCAAAAAAAAAAAAATAAAAAAAGAACAACAACGGTTATAAAAATGTAAATGTGAATACCTTATCGAAACTAGAATATAGACTTTAAACAGTCTGATATATTTGCAAATTACGTTAAGCGTTAAAAGAAAGAAGAAATAAACATATATACATATAAATTATTTTCTATCTACGTTGATGTTGAACGTATATAAATACATATAATAAGTCAACGTCAGATTTCGCTAGACTATCGCGAATTTGCGGTCAGGGGGGAACAGCTGACGCGTAATTTCGGATGATCCTACGGGGCGTAGTCAATTATTCTGTGACATTTGTAAGTACGTGGATTAACAAGAACGGGAACGGGCGCCCTACGAGATCTAAAATCAGTGGTGTTACTACGTGTCGCGGCCGATGTACGCGGAAGATCGTGCACCGGCTGAATCAAGATTTAATCGAATAATTCTGTTGGGATCTAATGGCACGGAATAATTTATCGGGCCCGAGAGCCGAGCTTTCCTAGATTATTAAGCCAACCGAGCGCACTCCACGCGCACAGATTCCATCGTGGAAATGGCTACGACAAGGCCAATTCCAGCCGGGGACTAAACATCGCGGAGTACTTACGTAACAATAAGCGATCCCGATGTCTAGACGGTCATGCATCCGAGTCACGATGGGTCACCATAATTCCGAGAAAATCGTTGCGAGTCATCATTATCTTGATAAATATTATATTAGAATTATTATTGGATAGAATACCGTGGGAAATAGGAAGGATGGGATAGGTTTATTATTATAATAGGTTACTTTTGTGATAGGAGTAATTTGTTGGTATTGATATAGATCTATTTTAAATTCGCTTGCATTAGGAAAGTAAAATTTTTAGTAGGATTTATATTACAAAGTATGGGTTTTAACATGATTTTCAAACTATTATTTAAATTATCGTGGTTAGGAACTAAACCACGATAATGGTTATAAGAATGATGAAGATGATAAAGATAACTCAGGAACGATAGAATAAGGTGCCGTTTAGTAGAATTCTTCGCTCGGAAATTAGATTAAAGTCTACGTGTAACAATTCGCGTAATTACATGTAATATGTAGAGCATCGCGGAAATGTTCATTCTAATGTATTCGCATATTCCTAGAAATTATTCCCAGCTGGAAAATTATTCAAAGCCTAGTAATAATTAACGCAGCCTTTGAAATTACATAGTGAAACCCGTAGCGCGACCCGTCGCGATTTAAATTGCAAAACCGTGTTTTTTGTTCGATAATTTGCGAGTCGCGCGAGATTTCTCGCGGCTGATGAAAAAGCAATTATTATGTCGCTGATAATCGTCGGTTGATTTTAAATGTTGCGACTCATCTCAAACGGAATTACGAAACACGTTTTCACCACCGACCTAGCTAGACGTTAAGTGACAACCTGGAAGTTACCAAAGACTGAAATTTAACACGAGTTTAAAAAAAAAACTTTACCTCTCAACAAGACTCGTGTCATGTAAGCCACAAATTTTCTAAAACTTTCAAACCACTCTCGGACTTTAACGCGACAGCCTTTAAATGCGATATGCCATACTGCAACACGTACATATCACGTTACACAAAACATCCCTTAATCTTGTTTCTCACCGCCTTTTTCCAAAAATTCCTAAAAATTCTTTGAAATTCCAACCGCAAAGCTAACAAAAATTTCATAACGAACCCGTTCGCCTTTCTACGGTGAACAATTGTTCACCGATTATTAGCAACCGAATCCAATCAACGTCCCAGCACGTGACTCGCTTCGGAATAATTCTATTTCAACGAGGTCGCGATTGTTTGATAGAAAAAAAAGAAGAAAAAAAAACCTCATAATTATCGTTGAAAATTCGAGTCGATAAAGACTTTCCACCGGCACTCCGGGAGAAGAACTTCTTTCCGCCCTTCCCCCAGGTCGTTCGGTGTCTGGCGGAGTATCCAATTACAATTGGATCCGCGATTCGATCGCGATATCAACCTCGTGGCGGAAGATAGGGACATACCCGACGCTATTGTCCTCCCCGTGACACAATGGCCGCCGATGCGGACGCCTTCCGCGCTCTCTTATCTCGCGACGCGAATCTCGACAATTCATCCCCAGTTCCACCATCCCCATCCCCCCATCCCCCATCCCCCGCGACTTCCTACCGCCGTCGTCGACGTGCTAAATACTCGTATTTAACGTTAAAAAACGATGGCTCGTTCACCACTACCCCCTTCGTTCGTCAACCCGATGCGACGACACGTGTCGTTTAGTGCTGCCTCAGGGGATTCCTCCATGGAGACACACTGTCTGCCAAACAGATTCGCGAGGCTTCTCTCATTAACGTAATTACAGACGTACAGGGAGACACACAGCTTCTTGGAGTAGTGGTGTATACAAATTTTTTTTTGTTCCTACCTGTCGGTTGCAGGGTTCAGTATTGGAGTGTTCTGTGTTATGATGAATATTATTAATTATAATGTACATACATATATATATATGTGTGTGTGTGTATACTTAGAGTAAGTCGTATTGATTAGAAGTTACGTAACTTCCAATGGTATTGTTTTCGAGCCGTGTTACTTACAAACAGCGAGGATTTCGCTGGCAGTGTGTATTTCTTAACGAAAAGCTCATTAAAACCACAGACATAAATTAATTTCCGTTCCCTATTGCAAACAAGCCTTCCCCCCCGATGAATTTCACCCGTGAAATCCAGTCACGAGGACGTACCTACACGAATCCACGCGAGATTCGTGGAAAATTTGATTACACCACCGATCGAATCGATCGACTTAAACGCCAAGCGTATTAAAACGCTGTGGGGGAACGAACTTTCACGGGTCCGCTTCATAGTTTCCCAACACCGAAAAGTACGTATCAATTTCCCGAGTGGAGCCTCTGTTATGTTAGTTACCCGTAAATGACGAGTTGTCGTATAAATTACCCGAATAAACGAGCCAGGTGCGCTTGACTTTCCCTCTTCGCCCGACAACGTTCACCTGACATCCGCAGCTGCGGCGAAGTGCGAACAGGGTTACATCCTGCCCCCGGATTGGTCCACTCGTTACACGAGAGAAACCAATCGCGCCTGGACAACTCCTAAACGTCGCTGAACTGTCGTTGCCTCGTCCTCGGAGAGGTCCTAATGACCTTTTCCGAAGCGAAATTAACGCTCGACGGTCTCTTGTTTTCTTCTCTCGTCATTGTCCTCGACATCGATTCAATTTAAAGATAATATGTACATAAGCATAATGTTCTTGCCAGTGTAATTATTCGAAGGGAAATTGTATTTATCAGAATGTTGTTCTTTTATATGTGTAAAATTTTGTGTATACATAGATTTTATTGGTACCTTCGAATGTTTCGAAATGATTTGTTATCGACGATAATCGTGATATGTAAAACACGTACGAGTGATCCTAGTAAACGAGAAAAAATGTTAGGGAAGCCCCGTTAGATCTCTACTCGAACATCGTGTTTTGCACGCTATGTTGTTTCGAAAACAACAGCATATATGGTAGTGTGTCCGACAATACTGAAAATACATGTGAACGATATTTTTTAATACCGACCAAACATTAAGCGTTTGTATTTTGCGAACTCGTCTATCGCGGATCGTCTGTTCTATAAACATTAACGCTTATCCCGTGGGAATACATGAAAAGGTGAGCCACAGGCAGAGAAACTCGATTAAAAAACTGACCGAATGCATGTTTGTATATAGGTATATATTCGTATCATCCCGAGGGACACGGTAGAGGTGCGATAACGACAGTTCTTTATATTCCCACCTCCAGTCAATAACGAATCCTCTCGTTAGTGCGATTTCAACGTTTTCGTCCGTTTCCTTCGCGTCCCTCTCTCTCTCTCTACTCTACTCTCTCTCTCTCTTATCGTTTATATTGCTTTCGATGATGCGATCGTCTCTCTCTTCTCGTCGTTCGATCCTCTCCGTTTCGCTCGCGTATCGTTCGCGACAGATTTTAATTAGCGATATATGTACCGTGACCGAGCGTAGTTTACCGAACGCACACGGGTTTACTTGTTCTTTTTGTTCGCGAGAACGAAAAAGTCGTCCGTATGAAAAATGCCGTTTTTCCGCGGCGGCGACGAGGGACAGTCGGCGAGATTCATTTTTATCGAGACTTCTCCCTAACCTCGTTAACTTGGTCGTTTTACCCGTTGAACGCCGGATAAATTTATTACATCGACCGACGTTTTCATTCACCGTCGTTCTAACACGGGTCGCGCGATTTAAGATCGTGAGATTGATACGAACGCTCGTTAAGTAATTACGACGGTGATTATTATTAGTCACGAAACGTTTCAAACTCAAATATCAAATGTTTCCTATTCAATTAGCGCGAAGCGTAACGACGAACACGTCGACTGTACGGAGAAGCCTTTCAGTCGAGTCTTGTGTTACACGTGCCAACAGCGACAGTCATCGAAATGAATGTATGTATGTATTTTACATCCAGGAGGGGGCGATAAAAGTTCGGAAAACAACCGAACAGTTTATTTTATGTACACCGAATACGTGCTCACCGGTCAGTTTCTATGACTGCCAGATTTTCCCACATTTTTTTTTCTCCTTTCACACCATCGACGTAAATGGAATAGCCTGGTATCAAGGGGGATACCTAAAGCAACGCACGAAATGGTCGTTGGATTCGAAAGCTTTCAACCCACCGTTGGTAACCACGATCCACCACCCTTTCCCCTTCCACCTCGTCCCACCCTTCCCCTCCCTCCCACCCTTCTCGTACCTTACATTTCATCCCTCTCGGTGAGACTCTTCAACTCTCCCTGCCACCCGGCGCTCTTCAACCCGCAGATAATGGCGATCGTCATTTAGCCACTTCCGGTGGTTCGATAACGTTGCGCGATTTACATGAGAATCTTCCTTGAAATTTCCACGAGATTGCGTGCCAGGGGAAAAGTCTGTTACACGTCAGACTAGATGGATGACTTCTTTCTTTCTTGTTCACTTGCTTCGGACGACTTTCGCTGACGACTTGTTTTCTTTCGATCACGAATACCGAGTTTCTATTGCTGGTACTTTGTTGTTGGACTATATAGTACA
Organism: Mimumesa dahlbomi; assembly: GCA_917499265.3. Taxonomy (NCBI): domain Eukaryota; kingdom Metazoa; phylum Arthropoda; class Insecta; order Hymenoptera; family Crabronidae; genus Mimumesa; species Mimumesa dahlbomi. Next base: position 5,736,858 of record OU824116.1, on the reverse strand, counting down.
TATTTTAGTTAGGGCTATTATTTAAATATCTTTTTCTCGTGATAAACGAGGGTATGTTGAGATGATGCAATATAAATCGGTCACTTTATGATTGATATAATTATTCGAATCATGAAAACATTATGAATCACGCGTTTTATGTGTTTTTATTATGTTAACATTGGTTTTCAACGGATATATTTAAGTGATTATTATTATTTATAACAATCACTATTATCTGTTGAATTCCTGTAAAAAAATGGGCTGGTCCGCGGCAGTCGATAACGTCGTAGTCGACGGGAAACGCGCAGTTGCAGAAAAATGGCCACCAGATGGCGCGCGCGGGGCATTTGGGACTGTACGTGTGGCACGCCTGCGCAGATTGCGCTTCGATTGGTCGGCGACCAGACGGTTACGCGTTGTACGCATTGGTGACATCACGGAGATGCGTCGCGAATTACGTGCGTTCGTCGTTTCGAAAATGTGAAGCGCGCCTGGCGCGGCGTATAATGTAGCAACAAGTGTTCGAATTCTCGTGAAAAAGCCGGCGGAGATAGTTTTCCTCGGGCGACGAATCATGGCCGACCTCTCGGCGAAAAACAACGGAGAGGTTAAATCTCCGCTGTACTCGAGCTTCGCCGACAAAGTGCACCACGACTGGATCAAGTCCGAGAACCCCGAACGCGTTATCACATGTAAACAGCTACAGAACGTGTTCATCTACTCGGACTCGAGTCTCCATTGCAGGGTGATTAGTAGGAATGTCGTTTGTGGTTGGAATTTTAAGATCGTGGCGATCGGTGAGTGATGTCTATGAGTTCCCTCTCGTTCGTATCCGCGGTCATTGTTTGTCAACAGTTGCTATTTGTAAACAATTTGGAACGCGATATGTTCGCTATTTTCGATATTTCATCATTAACTTTAAGTTTATTCGGATAAACAGTATAATTTCTCGATTATTTTGATCATAATTGTTTACATTATTGGTTCATCGAACATTTTTTAAAGATTATGAAATAAAAGTAGTCCCATTACCATTATGGTTTTTAGAACTGGTTTTGTTTATCAAGCATGTATAATTTGTTTATATTTACTTGTGAATTAATCTTTTGAAAAGAAGAAATCCCCAATGAGACACAGTATTTATTGTGTCTATCCAGGCAAGCAATTGCAACGAGTAGCGCTAACATTGGATCAAAACCGTAAGAACTTTCTCCTAACATCGGTTTCCAGTGGTAGCAATGAAATTGGTATTATAAATGCGCAGGAATGGTACAGTATAAAATCAGAACCAAAGACTGTGAATGGAAATGAGAATAATAGAACACAGTACTTTGTCAAGGTTGGTTTTATGAGTAACGAATATGGTACCTATCATCAGAATGTTATTTTTTACTTTGGGGAGTACCCTGTGGTGCTCATGAGGATTTGCATAGATTGCGTACCTAATGAAGACTTTTTAAGAATTCATGGAGCCACAGAATACCAATTATCCCAAAATCCAGTAGTTTGGGACACTGAAACAGTACAAGTTCACCGGTTCGAATCTCCATTTGTTCCACCAAAAGATCCAAAAGAGGAAAAGTTGTCTATGATATATCCATATCCTGACAGAAACAACTTCTTTTTAACTCAGCAAAGTCTAACAGATGATTCATTAACACCGGAAAATTATAGAGGTCGCCTCCACGAGCTGATCTCAGTGGAAGAACTTGCTAGGCATGAACAGCTTGCCCGTTACAATGAAATAACAGAGATGTGTCTTTTGTCACATTACATTCTGTCTTCTTCCGGCGATGCCTCTACTGTCGCCAAATACGCACCTCCTGGTGAGCTCTTCGCTCAGGTGCGATTTTTATTTGCAATTACATCTTTTTGTATGATTTCTTTTGTAATTTCAGAAGTAGCAGATATATTTAAATTTTTTAAATATTTTTATAAAGCTTATTACTTAAATGTATTAGACTATACTGTATGTTTTATGCAAATTATGCATCAGAAATTCTTTCAAACATCTATCAAAATTTTTTATCACAGTTACCGCTAAGTCGTAATATCTCAGAGGATACGAAAAGTGGTAGGCTGTTCCTGAGGGGTTGCAATAGCATATTGTTCAAGGTCCTCGCACACAATTCACCTGCTAACACAGTGTTTGAGGCACACATAGAGGACAAATGTACACAAATCGTATATGTCAGGCTGTCGAAAGATTGTGTGGGCACGTTAAACTTGAAAGCTGACACAAGTTTGCAAGTAAAGGTGCAGTTTGTACTAAGCCGCCTACCATTTTGTGAGTGGCATAAAGCAGTCGACAGCCTTCCAGACGTGGGATTAGTTTTCCTACACAAAGCTCATCAGGACATGAAAGAAGCGAGCATTCTCAATTTGTTTGATATGAATTTGTCTATGTTTCATCAGAAATGGGATTGGCTTATATTAACACCGCTATTGAATTCAGAGCAGAAACGTGCTCTGGCCATTATGACCGCTTCTACAAAGATCTCTTTACCACCGATCCTATTGCTTGGGCCATTCGGTACAGGGAAAACATTCACTATTGCACAGGCTCTACGACTGTTACTCACACAGAGTAGAGAACACAAGATACTGCTCTGCACGCACAGCAACAGTGCAGCGGATCTTTATGTGAAAGAATTCTTTGACGGTTGGTATAAAAGTGAAAAGTGCCCAAGATTGAAACCTGTTAGGATTTACTACAAGGATCGTGCTAGAAACACGGTACGTTGTAAACAGGCGAAACATTCCCAGATAGGGTTAATTAGAACTTTTACTTCGTTCAACATTCACTGAGTATGGCGTTTCGCATTCAGGTACATCCCATAGTGCAAGAGTACAGTCTGATGAAAGAGAATGGCACTTTCCGCACACCAACGGCGGACGATCTTCGAGACTGTGGTCTAATTGTAACAACTTTGGCAACGTCTAGTTCATTAACGTGTTTGGATCTATCGTTAACACACATAGTAATCGACGAGGCTGCACAGGCTTTAGAGTGCGAGGTTCTGATACCGTTAGCACTAGCCACGAGGGATACTCGCCTGATATTGGCGGGTGATCAAATGCAACTCGCGCCAGAAATATATAGCGATTTAGCCAGTGAACAAGGCCTAGGCGTAAGCCTCTTAGAAAGGATCTGTAAAATGTATCCCCCGAGACATCCGTGTAAAATATATCTCTGTCAGAATTACCGTGCCCATGCGGACATCATTAAATTTACGTCCGATATGTTTTATGATGGAATAGTAAAGCCTGGAAGTAATCTACTAATGACACATCCTATCTTAAGACCGTTGACATTCTTTACTGTCCAAGGTGAGGAGATTCAGGTATGTCCAAAAGTTGGCGAAAACCCACAAACACTAATGTACACAGAACCGAAGGTATTTCTTAAGTTCTCACTACTTATTCTTTAACCAAAAAACATTACCTATCCAATTACCAGGCCAACGTTTATCAATGGTATAAAATCATATTCAATTGATATATATTATTAATTATATATAATCACAGGAATATTCATTTTCAGCATAATCTCGTTTCTCTGTCGACAGGGTGTACACTCAACCGGTTACGCTCATGCTGGTGAAGCATCCGAGCTAGCCGATCGTGTATTCGAATTAAAAAACAGTTGGCCGGTAGATCGTTGGGGCCCATATACCGAAGGATCGATAGGTGTTCTCGCCTATTACGCGGAACAGGTACAAAGGATACGTACGGAGTTGCGTAAACGTAAACTCCATGACGTTTCCGTCGAAAGGGTATTAAACGTCCAAGGGAAACAATTCACCGCTGTTTTTATCAGCATTGTTCGTACCAGAACTTGCTGTAGATACTCGGCCGAGCGAAATGTCAATGATTATGGTTTCCTGACGAACCCGAGGCTACTCAACACGGCCATAACACGAGCCAAGTGTCTGGTGGCGGTGATCGGGGATCCGGTGGCACTTCTGACGATTGGCTCCTGTCGGAAATTGTGGCAGAAGTATCTGGAGGTGGCTGATCTACACGGGATCGACCGGCAGACGTTGCAGTACCATCTCAGCCTGGTTCCCAAACTTCCATTGACGGCACCGCTGAACCCGCTGGCGCAGGAGTTCGTCCCGAGGAATCAATCTTCATGTTTCGTCGAGTACGTGCCGGTGCCGATAATGTACCCGGTGGTTCATTGTTCGCCGAAGTGTTGGGCGTTAGAATCCTAGGCTCAGTGTTAGTCAAATCAGATTTAAATGTTCGCAGGCATGTACCGTGAATGTCCGACGTCTTGTTGTCGGAAATGAAGGACGGGCTTCCGGGACGTTGAAGTTTCTTGAATGACGGTGTACATAGGCGTCGAGGATGAAAATCTCACACTCCCCCCCTCCATTTGAAATTCTGAGTTCACGAGGCGTGTGTGTCTTATCATATTCATTTACAACGGTCCAAGAGATCAGTATTAAACTATAAATTCGTGTTAAGTTTTATGCATCCGTAAAAAAAAAGGAAAAAAAAGCCTTCAACGATTGAGTAACCTTCCATTTATAATCATGTTTCTTTTATCTATTATACAATATTTTTTATTTACCTTATTTTTAATAAACTCTAAATATATTAATTTAAAGACACTTTTTTTTTACAGTTATTGAGTTTTCCTGTAACGAACGAACTTTTTCATCTTAGATTTATACATATTTAGATATAGCGTTTTTTTTTCATAGCCTAAGAATGGACTTTGGTTTATACATATTTCTTTCAGTTTGTGTAATATTTCATAAAAAAAAACAAATAAATCTACCCGTAACTTTGAACATGGTTACGGCTCTTTCGTTCCATCGTTTCGGGAAAAATGTTAGTGACGACAAGGAGCTGAAGAGGGACAGAAAAGCGCGGAATAAGAACAAATGAAAAGTGTCGGGTTCTTTTGAAAACCGCCTACCTTCAGTTTCGCACGTCGTGATGATGAATATAGAAGCGACGACGGGCCAAAACAAAAGCTCCCGCTCGCTTTTCTTTATTTATAATTAAGGACCACTCTGCCGAGTATTATGACGAGGCATCTTAGACGTAAAAATAAAAAAAAATACAAAATAAACTTGAATATACACGCGCACCAAGGACGAGACTAATTTTCGGCCCGTCCTTTTCAATGTCGTAAAATTCCTATCTGTATTTTGTTAAAAAAGATGTATATGAGGAAATAAAGTGGAATCTGTGTGTAAGTAATGTAGTCAATTATTGTAATTATTCACTACATACTTCGTTGTATACGAAAGAGAAATATTAAAGATATAATAAACATAAACGAAGTTTGAAGAAACATATATCTTTGATTGATTTCATTGTTACCTTGTCAACGTTATATTTTTTTACTTTTCTATATGTGTAGAACCCATATTCTTCCCCTCTGAATATTTTCAAATATGTCATCTAATAGTAACACGAATTTCAAAAAGAAATTACTCGAATACTCTGAAAGACTCAATTTAAACATTTCTTTGCTACGTACAACAATTTTTCTCTCAACTCTCTTTAATTCGTTCACATACCATACGCGTATTACACGTTGCACAGAGAACGTTTAAACGTAACAAAGTCCACGACAATTTCGCAAGTTTGCAATCACAAATTTATTACATCCCTCGATATTTCCTGACAGTAGAAGTACAGTAACCGGAAGATTTCACAAAGCTCTATTACATTTCTGGAAACAAATTACTCAACCGTATAAAAGCGCGCGCGCGAGAAAGCGAGAGAAAGAAAGACACAGAGAGGCAGAGAGAAAGAGAAAGAAAAAGAGTCAGTTATATTATACTCCCTTTTCATACATATTTATACAGGGGTAGTGAAACGAGCGCGAGATATTGTAGTTTCCCGGGGTGTCGCAATGGTTCCTTGATTTCCGTTTGGTAAAAGATGCGCGGACGTAGATATAATAACGCTGTATACCGACCATTTATAAAAATTCTAACATTTTCATGGCTGGCTGCCCCCGGCGTAAATACGACTTCGATTCCGTCGTGAGACTCGACTGCGCCACCATAACGTATTGTATTAGGGAATCTCCGGAGTTATACCGAACTTCCATTTCCGTCGCGTGCAATAACGATACGTATCCTTTATCGTGGCCGGCAGATTGGTGCAATAATTTTCGTGGCTCGTTGCTTTGATATTTGTTTTTTTTTTCAGATATCGTCGACGATACGCGACTGGTATCGTCGTCGGGCAAGAAAATTCAATTACAACCCATAACGATTTGATTTAATTACCCGCGCAGTTCGTCGTTAGACCTTTTAGTTGAGTACTCGCAATAATAAAAAAAAAAAAAACGATCGACAGAGACAACTGTATTTTTTGTTTTTTTTTTTTTGTTCCCCTGTAGATTGAACCGTATAATTACATGGTGAATTTTTATTGTTTTGTCGATAACGGGGAAATATTGCGCATAAATCGATAGACACGGTGTGCACCGGGGAGTTATTGCGTGGCACTTCTGTGATTGACGTCCAGATTGGCTACGTTTTTGACAATCACTGTACGAAATAACTACGCCGAATGCATTCGCGGCAGTTCGATATACATATAGGCAAATGGAAATATCTATCTACTCCGTGGAACTTTTCATAGAGCTCCACGGGAAAATTGATTTAACCTAGGTAATATTCTCTACGTTATCAAAGGAACTTCCTTATCATATTGCTTCAAACAGAATGAAATTTCGCAAGTAATTAACACCGATGCGTTGCCTCATTTTCTTTTCTTTTTCCCCTTCCTACATTCTCTATACTCTCGAATAGAGATGTTCGATAGAATTTAATTTCACGATAATAAAAATTCTTACGAGAAAAATAATTATCATAGAATATTACCGACATTGTCCTCTTCTTTTTTTTTTTCTTTATCATATCTTCGTTAACAAAATTCCCGGTCGGTGAATGAGTTAATTCAAAATGAAATTTCAACGTTCCAACCTACTACGTTAATGACAATAGGTTTTTAGAGAGATAGGAAGCTCGTTCTATCTGGTGGAGTTTCCTCGGTTAATACATGGCGATATTAGGTGTACCGTAGGGGTACGGTGATGACAGGTACACCTTGATATACATCCTGAGCATTGTCGTGAATGCAAGACACGTAGGTGCCGGTGCACACATATGCAGGTAATGTGCACCGTCGATACAGTTACATCTGTGTATATTTGACCGTAACTCTGCGACACAGCTTGTCTCTTGATTCCACTTGCTTAGTGATATCGCCTCGTAAGTGTGTCAGCGAGCTGTTACCTCTTGGAGATTTCGATTCAATTATATCAAGGAACAATTTACGGAATGACGTAACTGATGCACCCGTTCTCGCACGGATTAAAGGGAAATCCATTCGCTTTGACTATCGTCGAAGTTTTATAACAATTATTCATTCGGATCAACAAATATATATATATCTATATAAAATCAGAAGTGAACAGAGACTCGTTATCTAAGTTAATAAATTAAACTATCCCGTAAAACATAGCTGGCAGTGGAAAAGATACTTTTAAAAACCATATGATCTAATCACTGCGTTTTAATTACTTAGGATCTTCCATAAACAAAAGTTATCAACAATCAATAAGTTATCAACAATCTCTACGCGTTTGTCCATAGGAAATCGAGAATAGCAACAAGTAAAAGTGTTCTTTCATTTCCATATTCATCCTTCTTTCAAGCTCGTTCGATCGCTATTAAAAATAATTTTACACGCTGCCATAACATGATTCCCTCCTCCTTCCCGTAGTGTACGCGGCGACTATTAAAAAGGATATTAAAAAAAAATGTGTATGCACGCGTCACAAGGCCGCCCCCCCCCGGTGGATGGGAATAATTTTGTTTTCCCTTTGTTCGTTCGCCGACGCGAACACGAGGGAGGGAGGGGGGAGGGGGTATCGGACACGCGTGTTTGCATCAAGATTCGAACGGGTGAATTTAATCGAACGCATGTAAAGCGTACAAGCCTGGAAAATTTAAACGACGCCACCGCCGCCGCGCCGTATCGGAATTGACTTCGAATCGCGTCGAATAATTTGTAACCGAACCGGAAAAAATATCCGGCGATGAACGATGAGGGGTTGTTCGTCAAATTGTTCGGCCCGCGAAAATTTCCAATTAAACGCGAGTTTTCCTCGCAGCGTAACGAAACCGTGGCCGAAAACTCGTAGAACACGCGTGTAGTGACCGGATTCGATCGGTTTCCATTTCGCCGAACTTTGCGATATTTCCAGGCCGTTCGGTTGGTTGACTGTCAAATTTTTCCCCCAATTACAAAATTCTTTTGTTCGAATTTTTCAAATTTCACGGGCACGCTTGAGCCACGCTCGGAATCCCCGATTCTATTTATTTTATTTATTTTTTTTATTCACTGTCTATCACACGCACGCAGGGACGCGTGTGTGCGTGTGTGTGTGCAAGCCTGTGTAATTAATGCGTAATCGCTTTTGTTTCCGTGCAGTACCATTGATGATTTACAAGGACCGTTTTGTATCGAGATTAAAACTCAATTTCTGTCCGATAGTTTATTACCCGTTTTGTTAAGCATCCGCGGCGAAATGCGCGACGTTTCAATTAAACGTAGCGAAATTTTCGGAACATTCCGCGGATATTTGCCGGAATTTGTTGAATCACTGTAAATGAATACGTTCGATTTCAGTTTTTCGCCGAATTGCCGGCGAATTGTATCCGAACGGAATGCCATCGATGTTATTCGATTCGGTTACCACCGCGGGATGGGCTGTTCGTATAAAAAAATGACAATGCGTATTATACGATAATAAAATTAATAGTGACTGATCACTAAAACCCCGGATATTTATACAAATCCATATATATATATATATATATTTTCCATGAGAATACCGAATAATATCTAAAACAAACATCTGTCTCGTATTTTTGTTAACGTATTTGAAAAAATCCTCTAACGATGAAAAATATAATACTTCTCTTCGTGACCCGCTTTTTTTTCCTACGTTCTCTATAAAAATACATATTTTTTACCGTATATGTATAGAATAAACGTGCACACAGTGTGTTCGTGGTGAGGTATCCTCAACAAATTTTCTTCGCATTCTACATTATAGAAGCATTCCGGTACACAGGTCATACTTTTCCGGAAGTTGTTTAACGTCGGAACTTCTTCGGTGTGTTACGTGGGAAAATTTTAATATCCCCTAACGACTTGTACATACATACATACGTACTATTACCGAACTTTATGACCGCGGGTAATGACGATGTTTTACAGTTAACGGCGAAAACTTTTGACCGCGGAGCCAACGATTAAAATATCATCATTATCTCAGTTCATAAACCGTTCTATGTATAATAACGGCGTGCGTGCGTGCGCGTGGAATTTCAAACGTTGCGCACGAAATTATAATATTCACGTCTGCTAGAGGTTACTTCAAATTTACTTCTCCCTTTTTTTTCTCTCTCTGCCGTGGAAAACTTTTTCCGTCCCGAACTGTACGTTCCTCCCGGTGAATTTCACTTTTCTCCAGGCCTTTGACACTCGGAATAATTAAAATGTGTTTCTTGTTAAACAAAAGTTCTTCTTTCTTTTTTGTTTTTCAAATCCCGCAAACGCCCGCCCGTGGAGAAGTGTATTTTCAACAAAATTTACGTGCGGCGATTATCCGCCGGCTTTCGCTCGGTTTCCACCCAGTAATTAATTTGTGTGTACACCGGAAGTTTTTTCCACTGATTACTCGGACCGTTTCCGCACGACTAAACGTGAAATGAGACAATTCCGGTAGGTGCACTCGAATCCGATTCCTCGAATCTCCATTTCAACGGTATCCTTATCAAAGGGGGACTCGAGTTTCAAGATGTACACAACAGTTTCTCAGGTAAAAACCGACGGTCCCACCGTGTTTCGGGATTCACCTTCGAGAATCGCTAATTAACCGTGTATCTGTCGCGATCGAGGATCGTTAGCTTGTCGTAATTAAATATCGGACCATTAATCGAGTCGCTCGAGTTATTCCGAATCGATCATGCGAAAATCAAATATCTTTTCGTGCATCCTCCCGTGTACATATATATACAGTCTCCATTCGAATTCCCACATTGTTACGAGTAATTACTTTCTCTAAGTAGCTGCAAGTCCTCGGTGGAGATTGGTCAAAGGAGCGAACCGCTTGAATACGTGTGACCAACTCGGCCGAACATAGAGCTCCACAAAGGGTGGAAGTTTGAAAGTGTACAGCCTGTGTTACGGATTTGCTTTTGCGTGTAATAGTGAATTCCTTCGGAACTTCGAAACGCGGGGGATTCGCGTTTAATATCTCGCGAACGCGGAGAACCGATCGGAACTTTCGTTTCCGAAATGTTTTACGCGTGACTGAGCGAAACGTATTATTACCGACAATTAGAACGGTTAAAGAAGAAATTATCCACTTTGTAATATATGTACTTTCATTTCGTGAAAGATTAACTACGAGTGTCATGAAAAAAAAATGAAAAATAGAACGGGGAATTTTTTAATGAAAAATTTGATTTTGTTTTATATCGATTAACTACTCGGGTTTCGTCTTTATTCGATGTTTATCAAGGAAATGTTATCATCATAAGTCGCTAATTCGTTCGTAATTTGAACAAGGTTGACTGAACACTCGACAGAATCTTCAGATTCTTCGGAAGTCCCTTTTACTACGGGAGTTCGGAAAGTTTTTCAGAGGAAATTCCTCGGCGACGAATCCTGGGTAGAATTTTCAACGAACGAACGGTTGTTTTTTAACAGGTAAATACCATTACAGTATTTTCCAAACGATCGGCTGCGATGTTTGAGCGAATATCAAGAGACGGATCGGTACTTTAGGGTGGAGTCAATTTTCCCGTAAAGATCATTTATTTTAATTAAATCTTCATACAGCCACCGTGAACTCTTTCTTCCAGCGGAAACAATGGAAGTCGAGCATAGCAGATGCTTTTAACTTCCACGAAGAAAGCAATTACAGAGGTACATTTTTAATGAACATCTGATGGACATTAATGTCCGCCATTTACCAGAGACGAATCAACCTTCTTTTATCTATTATTAACAAAATTAATGTAATATTCCGTCAGTTTGATTTCATCTTACTTATACCCTAACATATACATACATACGTATATTTATAAAGATATATATAAAAAAAATGTGTCTCGTTACACGTGAGACGTGATACAAAAGACTCGACTGATAAACGCGGGTAATTATAATATCCGGACGAATTATAGCTTATTTAATTTAAACTTCCCTTTGTCGCTAAAACTTTGTGTCTCTGTCCGCATTTTTTTTTCACTCATGGTTTGTTGTCTGTTGACAAAAAGGGAAAAAATACGGGCGTGGGAGGGGGCAAGAGAGAATCCTGAACCTTGTAATCAAATTTGCCATGAAAAACTTCAAAGCGGAGAGGTTTATACGGAAGCCGGCGTTATTCATTTTAAAATAATATGCAAAATATTTCGTCAGGTTCTGTCCGGAGACAGGCGACGTGTCCACTTTCACGGTGACAGGGGAGAAACGAAATATAAGCTTCACTTTATTTACGAATTCTAATTAATTCGAAACACTTTAATTAAACTACGAAAATGTTGCACCGATGTTTTAATTCGATTCCCAGACTTGGCGGGAAACAAATACGTTAAAAAACACACACACACACACACACGATTTTATTTTCAATTATTTTTTTTAATTCGTCGCACATAGCCGTTACATCTTCTTATAAATTATAATTTCTCGTCCCATCTTCTCTTTCTCTTTTTTATACATATATTTTTCCGTGTAAACGCTTCCTACGTGCCTTTACACGTCTCCCTGCCGCCCGCGGGTCCGTTTCTTTTATTCGTCCGTGTTAATATTTGTATTTTTCGCGTTACACCGTTCTTCACGTACACCACCGTGGGCACTCGACTCTTCTTTTTTTTTTCTCTCTCTCTCTCTCTTTCCATCTTTTATCCCCCGGCCCACCGGCGGGGCTTTATCCCGCAAACGTTCGAGAACGCGTGTAAGTGTGTTTCAAGTAGCCTGAGGGAAATTCCACTTGTACGGGATGTTCGCCACGTGACTCGATTGCAATTGCTGAACTTTGAATGGCCATAGAGAACAAGAGAGCGCCAGATACGATGGGGTTACGATAAAAGCGCGTGATAAGTACGGTTGCTTCGAGTGTTTGCGACAGGACTTTCGCAATTTTTCTGTGTATTCTTCAATTTTTCTTGTTTTCTTTTTAAAACGGCGTACAAATTCGATAATTTCCTTTCCCCCCGTTACACGCTGGTGTTTTATTTTTCCCTACTCGTTTACTCGTTTTTTTATTTGAAAACACGATCGCAATTACGAGTCGAACGGATAACGTCGATGGTGTTTCCCTCGTTTAGTGCGACGTTCCCATTAAAATTCTGCGATTATTCACTTTTGCATTCCGTTTCGATAAGATCCGTCGCGTCGTAACCGTTTCGAATCGCGTCGGATGATCGTTTTCGATGCGCCGTTTTGCCGGGCGTTATTATTTCCCCGGATTCCGGCGGAAGGTTGCCATTACAAGAAAATTCTGGCGAATTCCACTTGCCCTCCCCCCCCTGAATGGCCGGCACGTGACTCGATTGCGATTAGCGAAGTTTGAATGACCGTGCGGACGTAGAACACGTGTGCCGATGGTAAAAAGTCCGTGATTTGCTTCGCTTGTTCAAAAGATATTCCTCCCAGAATATACATGTATACAATTATATGCGTGCATGCATGTACAGGGTGTTCCAAATACTTCTGCGAGGACTGTAGAGTGATATTTCAGGTGATTCTAATAGAGGAAAGCTCTTTTTTCAATTTCCTATATCAATTCGTCGCCGAGATTAATAAACAATTGCATAATGATGTAGAATTTTCAGTTTTTAAACTATCGTAAGAAACAAAGAATTACCTAATCGGAATTCTGTAGAATTACGATCAGTTACCTTATAGCTAAAAAGTGTTCATTATTATGAAGTAAAAACTCACGATCGATAAATGAAACAATGATACGTATATATATTGTTATAAAATACGGTTCCTTACGGTGTTTTAACTTTCGTTGGTCGTTAAACCGCACAGAAATCGTTCTCCATGATGGAGAACTTTTACATCGAACGATTTCGAACGTTACCGAGTCTATTTTTCGTTCGCTGCCCGGTCACGGTTCAAACCCAACGAAACCTAAGTGTTAAGTGCGGCATTACCACCGGTAACCGTACGAATTGTTGCACCTGCGAGGAACGAGATCGCCGCGAGATATTTCGCCGGAGATAAGGGAGTGCGGTTTTTCGGCCACGTTTTTCGTCGTTCCTTCGTTTCCGTCGTCTCTTATTTCCTCGCTGCCCTCGAAAAAGGGCCAAGGCATCGGTATCGAGTCAGGCAGCGTGCCAAATCACACCCGGGGGAAGATAAAAAAAAAGGAGAAGAGAGCGAGAGGGAGAGAGAGGCGGGAGGAAAAAAAAAGGTGAAAGGGCGGATATGGTCGAGAGTCGAGGGACGCGCGAGGCGAGGAAAAGCGACGGGAAAAATCTTTTTTATATTCTACGGAATTTTTGTCTCGCCCTGGCGAAAAATCGAGGAAAACATGACAGGAATATAGAAAGACATTCTAGCGAATTAATTCTGCACCCTGGACGATAAAATTGCGGTGCGAGTACGCACGCTGTATGTATTTACACCACGGGAGATTGTGTTCGACTAACTCGCGCGAGATTTGGAAAACGGAAACGTGAAAGTTTCAGGGGAATGATGATTTTTTAAAAACCGTGAGGGAGAAAGAGAGAGAGAGACATAGATAGAGAAAGAGAGAAAGAATAAAAGATACACTCCATCGACGTACGTTTTAATTCTTTCCATTTAGAAAATTAAACCTGCCGATTTTATCCGGTGCCATGTTAATCTTTTTTCATTTTATTTTATTTTTTTTTATCTTTTTCGGCGGACGGGACACCGTAAAAGAATACATACAGTAGAAAATACGTGAAATACGCAAACATACCGTCGTTCCCTCCCCGTATCGTTGACCGTATTAATTTTTTTTTTCTTTCATCCCCCTCCCCACCCTTCCTCCCTCCCACGTTCTTTTTTTTTATCTACGTCAACGGAGAGAGCCCTCGTTAATCATTTCCCGGAATGTATTCAAACGCAGCGAAATACCCCGCGCACCAACGTGTTCCCGTAAGTATGTGTGAGATGCATATAGATATACGTATAGACGCGGCGGCGGGCTATTCGTATCAAAGACAAGCACTCAAAGGACCCGGGATCTCTCATATCTGCCGTGAAAACGAGAAACCACGACTTCCAGGGCTGTCACGGCTGGTGGAAATATATTGGAAATGTAAGAGCTCTAAGAAAATACAGATACGATTCGCCCCGCCGTTAAACAAACATTGCACGTCGGTGATAAAATATTTTTACAGCAGACGTTAGATCTCTGGGTCCCGGGCGTATGTACCAAATAGAAACGTCCTCTTTCTATCTTTTTTTTTTGTTTCGTAAAATAGATACAGCGACGAAGGACACGTACGCGACTGTTATCCCTTCGTTCTTGTCGTATCCGTGTCAAATACTTTATCTGTTAATAGTAAGGGTAGCAGGTTTGATCGTTTGACTTCGATGATATTATTAGGGGAGACTTTGATAGTAAAATTCGGAAGATAGAATTTTTTATTTACCTGTTCGCGAATGTGGCTTCCGCGAAAAAGGAACAAAAAAAATAGGGGTTGTATGGTACGTCGGGTTTAAATATTTTCTACATTTATTATTATTAAATAACACCGGTAAACATATTTCGTACGGGTTTGCTTTGCATGCTGTTTTAAATTTCATTTCCCTGTGAAAATTGTGAAACACACGTCGTATTTAAATACGCCGAGCGAAATAGTAGAAGTTTGTAGGTGGATTGAACTTCCGTTGGAATCAGATTCTGTCGTGTTTGTAAATCTACGAAGTCGGTGCGCGCAGTGGGAATGGAACAAAAAATTCCTCTGTATAAATGTTAACTTTAATATTCATTTTATCGGTGAAATATCGATGGAGAATCTCCGAGTTCAATTTTCACTCGTGACTTGTTCATCCTCACTCGTTTCTTAAAACCCACGTATTCCATTTAATTCATTATTAAACCATTTTCAAAAATCTCTACTTCATACCGGAAATATGCACAACGAAATTAAAATCTAATCTCAATTTCTAAAAATATCGTATTAATAAATGCGTCAAATATATGTATATAATATAAAATATAATTTCAAAATAATACCCATAGAATTCAACATATAAATACAACTTTACCGGTAAATTCCCTTTTCCGAATATAAAACAAACCCATCACAATTCTCCAAAAATATTACGAAAATAATTAAATCTCCAGAAAGTACTGACTCTATATTCACCGAACATCCAGTACATCATTACACGAATACAGTAACTTCCAAAGTTACAAGACATCCTGGAGGGTGGAAGATCTTCCAGTAACGACGCCGTAGGGCGAAGGTACAAGAACGAAACGATATAGATCGTATTGAAAGGTTTCGGAACTCACTTTCGAAGTGTCGCCAGACGTTGCTCCTGGACTTTAATGTAACCGTTGAGCGTGTCGATGAGAACCGCCTCGGTTTCCAATAATTCTTCCATATCGGCGAGCGCCGTGTAAAGCTCCGCCAGGCCTCCGTGGAGCATCGTCGACGAAATCAGAACCGCCCAGAGGAGCATCGTCGCGCCTCCCGTTTTCATGTTCGCCGTCTCTCAGTGATCCTGAAACCCCGAAGAACGAAGGAAACATGAAGGATGGCAAACAGACGAGAGAAAAAAAAGTGATGGAATTATAGGTATTATACAATGGGAAGGATAGTCCGGTTGGATCGATTAATCGCCGGGGTATATCCGGTCGATTCCAATTTTCTCGCTAATTTTTTGTCCGGTACTTTTCTTTTTTCTATTCTTTTTTTTTATTTTTTTATTTTTGGAAAAGCGACACTAACGAGGATCAAATGAAGATGGATGGCTATCAATTAATCACGGGCGGGTGAAAATAAAAATTTTCGCGGATTGATTCGAGCCATCGCATTTTCCACGCTTAACTCCGTCGGCCGAGAGGAATGAACAGAAAAAAAAGTAGAAAAAAAAGAATCTATCTATCGATCGCTGGAGGATTTTTCTCGCTCGTTCCGCGGTTCCCGACGTTACGCGGCTGTCGATAAATCTATTTCCATCGGACGGTTAGAAACGAACAAAAATTGTATACATTTAATTGTGATCGATTTCGATTTCATTCGATTACCGCGAGTACTGACGTTAAGAATCGTAATCTTTCACGGACGTTTGAGGATCCATTAGTACACGTCCAAGCATTCGAATTTATCTTGATCCCGACACACATAACCAACTATTTCACGTTTCACTTTACCATTTGTCAATAGTATCCTCATTTTCCAAACGTTCATATTAAAGTCAATAATCTACGATCTATTATTCACAAATAAATTAACAAATCCCATTCATTTACCACTCGTCCTAAAAAAAAACTATCAAAAAATACACAAAAAGACTAAAAACCCCGAAAGATTCACTCCACCCCCCGATTTATTGCGTCACGAACATCTTTCACCAGGGATTTCCGGCACACCCTTCGCATCGTTGCACGTTTAAACTTGCCGATCAATTTCCCGCCTCTGTCCCGGCGAAACCCAAGCAGCAGTCACAAATTAAAGAAAAATTCTCTAATCGAGTTTCCCCGGGATTCTCCGCTCGGTTTATCACATTCAAAGCGCAGCCACGTCTATACACACGCTCACGGCTGTGTGTCTGTGTGGCCGTTAGGTGCTCCAAGTTTTCCGGAAGGAGGATTAAAGTTGGCCGTAGGGGTGCGACTTACACCTGCCGGATCGACGATTTATTCCGTCACGCTGTCGGATCGTAAACTCTCCCTTTTTCCTCCCCCCGCCCCACCCACTATCTTTGTTCTCCTTTCAGCCTCTTTTACCGACACTCGAAACTTCAAAAGCGGTTGCCCGAGCATATGGGGGAGAGGGAGAGGGAGAGGGAGTACTATGGGGTGAGTTGGAAAAGTTCAGGGAAACAAATTATAAATGTTAATCGAAATGGTCATGTCCGGAGGGGTGGGGGAGAATGAAATAAAAAATAAAAAAAAGAGGAAACGCTCGTTTAACGTTCCGCGAAACTTTGCAAACCCGCTTTTCTTGAATCTCGATGCGATCCCTCCCTTCCCCCTTCTCCACCCCTCCTCTCTTTTTCATCTCTGATACCTTAGTACGGTTCTTTTTTTTTCTTTTTTTTTTATCGAAAGGCAGGGAAAGCTTGTGTCGAAAAATACTTCCGGATAGAAACTGCAAATTAAGAATTTCCTCGTAACGGGGAAAATGGCTTTTTACTTTGCGAGAACTGCCGGGGGAACTATTTGCGATGAAAGTTTCGTTTATTTTCCGCCGGCCCTTCTAGTTCGGTTAAGGCAGATTGAATTTCAATTTCCCCCGGTGAAATTTATATATCGTTCCCGTTTCTCCCTCCCGTGGTTACGCCGGTGGAAATGAATAGTATAATATCTTGGTTTTTCGCGAAAGAATACGCGGGGCACGTCTATCATTTTCCGAATGTATCCGGTAAGATTCTTAGATTACGTTTTAAAGTTTCAATCACATTTTCTTTTTTTTTTTCGTTTCCCTCGGTCGGAACGCGGGGAAACATTTTTCAACGGAGAAAATTCTCCGGATGAAACGAGAAATATTCGGCCACCAGGCTCGTATCAATTTTCCCCCGAGCGCGTACGTTGTTGGCTTCATAGAAAATAGAATGGAAGGGAGGGGGGAGGAGGAGGAGGAGGGGGAGGAAAGGGGGTTGCACGTAGATTGCATGGTTTTAGTGTCATCTGCGCTTAACGTAAATCTAATAATTTCTGCGTAATTTACCATGGCTGACCACACTTTGACCAACACTCGTTCCACTTATCCCCGTATCCATCTAACCGTGAGGGCTTAATATTAAGCCCGCATTAATAACATTTCGTACTGTCGTTAAAACAACGCTGGGATTAGATTATCCCGGCGTTAGTCAGCTCTTTAACTCGCCAACATTTACAAATTCTCTCGCGTACGACGAAACGTACGAAATCGAACTGATCCACTCGACTTTTATTTTATACACAAACCAAAAAAAAAAAACAACAACAACAACTTTCGACGCCGGTTACACTAACGTTAACTTCCATCGTTCCACCGTACTTGAACGAAACAACGTCGTCCCGGTTCCCCACGGGATGGGAACGTCGGTTACGCGGAAAACGGCGTGAAGTATATCCCGCGGGGAGCGATTCAATTAACCGTCAAGCTTTAAACAAAGAAACAAAGAACTTATTCTTAAATTTATCTCACCCCCTCAACCCCTCACCCTTTTCATCTCCTTTACCTTGGTAAAACGATCTCGCGACACCAATTTCGGCCCCCCCCTCCCAAAAAAAAAGCGATTAAGAAAGTGTCGACATGTTATATTAATTCTTACAAAATTCTTTTGATGCCTGCCGTCGCGCCACTTCAGAAATTCAAAGGGTCGCGAACAAATGAAATAAAAAAAAAGACGCCGTTCAGGCGGTAGAAGGGAGAGCGAAAGAGGTGGTAAAAGGGGGTGGCGGCCGGAAATCACGGTGAAAGGACGGCGTTAATTAAGCGGCACCCCGGAAGAATAGGCGCTCGAGGTGAGCGTGCCACGACCACGACCGGGAATTAAGGTGTAAAAGAGAACAGCAGCAGCAGCCGTCACCGGGCCGCGAGAGAGACGGAGGATGAAGAAGAAAAAGCGAAAGGACCGCGTCGTGGAAAGAAGAAAAACGACGAAGAAGAAAAAATAACGGAAGAGAGGGGAAAAAAGAGCAATCGGAGACCGCCTTTGGGTCACCGTGCAACCACTTCCCACCACTTCCTTTTCATCCTCGACACCGTCTATATATTAGAGACGAGAGCTACGCGGAACTCGAACGTTTCCTGTGCAACCATTTTCTTTTTGTTTTTTTATTTTCTTCTTTTTTCTTTCTTTCCTTGTGGTCGCGAGGTGTTAATTACAACCGCGGCCGTTCGTTTCGAGAAAACGCGAACGGAATGGATGAATTATTCGTGATGAGAAGTGTTGATGATACCGTGAAAAACAACGTAGGAACCTTGGAACAAATGATTGGGATCTCGAAAGAATTTTATCGATAATCCTAATTAGAGAATGGTGAAAGGGATCGCTAATCAAGGTTGACACGCGCGCGCGCGCGAATCTGTTATTCGGCGGGTAATTTGATTCCCAGGGAAACAAGGGCTCGGTGAGTGTAAAAAATTGAGACGGGTGAATATTTCGGGTAAACATGAGACACCCCCCCCCCCTCCTCCACGGATCGATGATTCGTTGCGCCCCTTTTGTTCAGGAAGTGTCTCATTTTTACCCCTATTGACCGTGGTTCACGCGAGTTTCATCCCCTGGATATCTGATTCCATCGAGTACAAACGGTAGACTGATAAATTATTAATTATATCTGTGAAATTAAAAAACAAATAATAACAAGAAAAGAAAAGAAAGAGATAAAATTCAACACACCCGAGGGGTGCGAACGAACCTTTAATAGAGTGTCCACAAAAACAGTCTCTATCCCGAAGATAAACCGATAAATGTTTGCTCAAAGGGCCGAGCACTCGCGGAACTAAAGAACAACGAACGAAGGGCAACTCTGGAAGAAAAACAGAAGACAGAAGGGTGGGGGGGGAGGGGGTTTGCGAAAGTCTTTCAAACCGTCCCGTTTGTACGTCCCTGGTCGCAACCTTTTGTCGCCCGCGTGTAAGCCGCGTTCGCGTTCAATTTACCTCGAAGGTGACTGCAAGCGGCTCGATTACGAAAGAGCCGGAAGCTAATTTGCGGTCAAGCGTAATTAGTGCCGTTATGGCAAAGGGAAAAATGGATGAAAGCGGCCGCGCCGCCGGCGGCGCAGTTAAAAGCGTCCGCGAGACGTCTGAAGTAACGTACACTTACTTCACTACGCTTTTCTCGACAATCCGATTAACACGAATACCACCACCGTCAACCTACCCCCCCCCCCCTCTCCCTTTCCCTTGTGACACCTATGTATTGTAAATTTAACAGAACTTTGCCCACGCGAATCATGTTTCGCTTTTGCGTGATGGACGTGGGTAAGAATGTTTAGACAATATATTATATATATTTATATAATGTATAGTTCTATATATGTATATGTATACATAGATTACCATTTGGTAATGGTAAAGGGTAATTGGCAAATGGTAATTTATGTATACATATACATATATGAAACTTACTTATATGTATATAAGTTATATACATATACATATACATATATACCATTTATACCAGTTATATATGTATACATATATGTATACCATTTATACCATTTTGATACCATTTATATACATACAATATATTATACATACAATATGTATGTGTCGAGGCTTGTAAGTTCTATTGATACGGCGACAGGTTGTCGATGCAACGACGAAACACATATCCGAAGTGAAACTGGTCTCAGGGTTCGCGTACGTCGTCGCGGGGAACTGAGAAGTCGATTAGGTTCGCGTAAAGGTGAATCATTATAACACGCGGGCGGTGAAACACTCTTTGAAGTGAGGCGCGACTCGCAGCGTGGATTTACGGCGAGAAGATTATCCGTTCTCAAAGGAAATTACATGGATGTATATGTATATACATATATATATACATAAATACATATATATACAGGATGTATGAATAGTTTTTTAACGTCAGGGAAATTACCGGGCCGGGTTTAATAAGGAAATGAATTTTTCCCACGGGACACAGCTACAACAACGTATACAATTTTATGTATATATTTATTTATTTATTTATTTCCTAACTGTTGACAGTTTCTACTTTTACGTTCAATAACCAATAGTCTTTCAGACTGTGGATCGTTGTTCCGTGAACGTGGTTAGGCTACTTTTCCGAAGAATGTCGCCATATGGCGCGGCACTATGCCGGAAAATTTTATGATTATGAGACAATATCCGGGTTAACTGGGAATCGAATTACGGTTCCGATGTTTTTATACTGCCGGCCGGTTTAAAACATTTCGGGACCCGTAAAACGTAATAGCACGTAACGTCGCGTTTCACGGGCGATAGAGGTGTTACGCGATACGGAGGGACGGGGGCAACTAATCGTTTAATAGAATATTCAATTTAAACAATCAATTTATGAGCAATTGACTTTTTAATGGGCGCGTTTAACATTTTTGAATGCTGCACGCAGTCATCTGTTGCGGCGGTAATGGGAGTTTCATGAATATCTGTGGAATATTTGTCAAACATGTTACATATAATTTGCATTTTTTTTTTAGTTTGTTCATTATTTTATATCAGGGAGTTATTACGTTGATACACAATAATTTACATGTGTATAATCTATTAGAGTAACCGAAGGTTATAAAATGTTTAAATTTAATAGTCTGTATTTTAATAATCATATTTAATTTTATTCCAATTGCGTTGAACAGACGTTTTCACAGAAACGATTACAGAAATGTTACGACACGCATAATTGTCCAATTAATCAATGAGTAACGTATCTAAATCAATGTACATAGCTTCCTATGTGAGTGAAGTATCCTTTATGGCGCACACGATAACACTTGATCAGCTTTGAACTATACCGCAATAAAGCGTTTAGATTACCGCTAATCTTCGTACCAAATGAATTTTAATTATTTCCAAAACGTTTCTCGGTACATACATACATACATACATATACCCGTTATTCAAATTTCAACCCGCGTATCGCGATGCCGTATGATTTATATTAATGAAACGTTCACCATTATCACGAAATTGTTCCGTGTTTGTCAGTTAGATTCGAATCGTTGCAAATAATTCATTGTCATTTATACGTATACACAGAAATTTCGTGTAACCTTAATATCACGATGTAACAAAATATTATTAATTAATATGTAACACGAGTGGAAACAACACAAAATAAAAAAACTGTTCGTTCACAAGCGAAAATATACAATTGATCGAGTGTTTAGAGTTCCAATAGCGATGATAGAAAGACACGAATATCACCAATAAGAGCACCGCTGTCAGCTCGTGCAAAAAGATGGCTTTGAAACCGGGCGCGAGCTTCAAAATGGTAATTTCACGGTTTCACGAGCATTTTGCCCGCGGCCAATTTAATTCAGGACGGATGATCCTGTCCTCTCTCTCTTCCCCCCTTGAATCTTCCTCCACCCGTCTTTGTCTATCGTTCCTCGTGTCATCCAATTCCGCTTGTTCGAACTCGTTACCCCCCCTCCCCCCTCGACTTTCCTAACTTTTTGCCCGCCACTCTCTCCGCCACTCCCACCATTTTCGGTAGTTTTTCTTTATCTCTTTCTTGTTTTTCCACTTGAATTTACGTCGAGTCGAAAGTGGTAATTGTAAAAGATTCGCCTATCGGAACTTTTCCCGAGATCGACTCTACTGTTTCAAGGAATATGAATAAAAAAGAAAAAGAAAGGGGAAAGTGAATCGTGTAATAGTACCATCGATTTTATTTTTGTTCTTTTCTTTTTTTTAAATGGATAAGATTCGAGTTTTCGAAAGTTTCACGGATTCGGCGTTACTCGGTCGTTATTTGTCGAGGAAAAGAGAAAAGCGAGGGGTGAGATAAAGGAAAAGATGAATCGTTGAATAAATTTTGTAAGATTGTTTCATTACAGGTAGAATATCACGTTGAATTCTTAAAACGTTCTTCTTCTCCGCGGCTTCCAACCGTTGATACAGTCGGGACAGCGAATATATTTTTTCCTCTTTCTTTTCGCGCGATTCTTTCCCTTTTTTCCCTTCCATTCTGTGAATTATTGACGTAAGTTAGGGGGAAACGGAGAGATTTATTCCAACGCATTTAATTCGTAGTCAATTTAAATGTAAGACTGGCCGAGTTCGCGGATTTAATTCCCTCCACTTCCGATCTTTACCTGCCATTTTCTTTCTCCCCCCCCCCCCCCACCCCCGTTCCCCGATGTTTCATTTCTACAGTGTCTTTTATCCGGCAACGGACTTTGAAAATTTCTTTTTTTTTCATCACCGGTTCATTATAAGCCGAGAGGTTTTTCTTGCGCGAGCGCAAAAACGGCTGAAGGGCCATAGAAGTTTAAAATACCCGGAAGGGCCCTATAAAATCCTAATTTACAGGGCTCGAGGAGATCACACGTCCAATCTTTAAGTGCCTATATACATATATTAAATTTCACGACACCGAAATCATCAACCTAACGCTGAACATTTTAAAAATGAACGCGCGGAACGAGACACTTCGGCGATTCGACAAATTTTGCTAATTACAAGTAAAAACTACGGCGTTGAACGAATCCAATTATTTTAATGAACGTGCGAATGTCTTTTCTTAATAAAATTATTTCGCAGAGTATATCTGCTAGATTCATATATTTTACTAATGTAATAAACGGTTCAAGTCGTTGAAGAAAGGAAATTTTACAAATTTAATTGTATTTTTCGTGAATATTCATTTTTTATTTAAATTTTAAAGTAACACAGGTTGATATAGGGATTATTTTGTGTTTGATATTTATCGTATGACAATTTCTAATACGGTGAAATCTTCCTTTCTATTTCCCTCTCTTTTTTTCGAGGGCCGTTAATTCGAGTAGCCGCATTATTCCCTGCTCGTCGGAACTTTTGCGACTGCGAGAAACTACTCTCGACTAATTGAATCGATTCTACACCTCGTTGCGACTTAAAGAGTCATTAGGAGACCGGTAAGAAAAGATCTACACGATTACCGCTCGTGCAAAATGATTCCGGGCCGTAATCTGGGAAAGAAATTCCCCGGTAAGTAGAATTCGATCGCGAGTACCGGGTAGATCAAAGATCTCGAATTAAATACGTACAATTTCCATCGATAAACGTTTGACACTTCGAACCTCCCTGCCGAAATAGATTTAATTAAAATACTTACATCCACGTGTTCGTACAAAATTTAAATAATCCGTAGAATTAATTCTCCGTTTCCCCGTCGGTAAGTTTCGAACCTTTTTCCACGGGTAAGGAAAGACAGTAAGAAAAACGTTCACCTGATGTAAATACCTATGAGAGAGAGGGTAAAAAAGTCGAAGAAAAAGAAACGAAAAAATTCCGAAACCCGTTAAAAAGTATATATTCCCCGGTCTCTTCTTTATGTAAGATCATAAAAACTTCATCCTGGGATGATGCGAGGAACCTTCTCGCTAGATTTATAGCGATCGAAAATTCACGGCTACGTTTCCCAAGATTTACGGTATATTCATGCGCGAATATATAAACCGAAAAGAGCTGTGGAGGGAATAAAAAAAAAAAAAACAAAAACGTCGGACTATCAGCGTGCCGAAGTTAATGCTCGATTAAGTCGATAGTGGCGCTAATGAAAATTTCGCCGAAAAATTTCCACCATGACTATCGTTGTGGGGGAGAGAAAGAGAGAGAGAGAGAGAGAGAGAGAAAAAAAAGATGAATGACGCGGAACGACCCAACATTTTTGCGAAATTTATCGACGAGTAACACCTGCGAAAACTGCGTGGCAGACCGATTCGACGGATTTTTTTTTCACTCTCACCCCCTCTTTATCCACCATAGAAGGGTACATGGAAGAGTGAAGAGGGCGACAGAAACAAGGGAGGGGGAGGGGGTGGTTACCGGTCGGTTATAAACTGCGTGTTTACACGAGCCGTGAATGCGAACGATGAATTATTTCCCACCCTCCGAAATTTCCAACGAAATGGGCAAACACACGGGCGGATATTTCTGTCGACATTTTTGAACCTCGTCCCGAAATTTCATCGAGTACGGAATAAAAAAAATAAAACGAATCCACAGTTCGATCTGCCTCATTAAACGTTGTCTTTTCCCGAGTTTCTTTTTTTTTCTTCTCTCCCTTGTTCCGTTTGTTTTTCCGCAGCTATTTCTTTTTTTTAATACACTTTTCGTACGTTTCTTTATTTCCCTCTGGCTTTGATTTCAGCGTTTCCTTTCCTTTCGTTTCAGCCTTCGCGAGCGTTTCTCCTTTTTGTTGATTATTTTTTTTGGTTTATCTCCGTTGGACCTCTTTTGGTCAATTTTATTTTTCTTCTTTTTTTTTTGTGTTCGACCCCTCCATTGTGGGTTCACTCTCGTTCACCCTCTCGCTTTGTTTTCGGTTTCTCGTCTATATTTTCCCGCTAGTTACCATTCCGAGTACGTGATTTACTCGCCGCGCGTACACCACCGTGGGGAGAAAGAAAAATACAAGCCGGAAATAATGATTTAAACGGGAAACGTGCGGTGCCGATCCGGCCTACCGGCGCGAAAATATTCGCGGTTGTTTTTTTTTTTTTTTTTTGGTTACAACACAGGTCGCGAGACTCTTCCCCGTTTTTTTTGTTGCGTACGTTCGCACACGGGAAAAAATCCAGCTTCGGGCGGAGAATGATATCAACGGGATGAAGATTTTTTTTTATAGTTTTTCTAATACAACCACCATTCTATTTTCGAATGACGCGAGTTCGAAAAAAAGCGTAGTCTGTTACGTGAGACTAGTTGACACGAAGTATGATAACTTTTGAGAAATATCTGTTAATACTTTGAATACCGTGAGGGTCACCGGTGACCCGCAATCAACTCGACAATAACGCCACGTGGGTCACCGGTGACCGATGTGCCAAAGAAAATCATATTTCTAATAAATATAAATACTTATACACTTTTCGATAACACTATCGTTACTATAATGATGTGAAAAAATTAACATCACAAAACCTCTAAAAATAATTGTATTTACACATAAAATATCCACTTAAACTTCTTTTAATTACCATGTTAACAATAGACACTATCGTACGATATAAATCAAACAAACCGTAACAATGTGTATACGTATAGCAACGGAAAGTTATCGAGAGTCCCTCCTACTAAATTCCCACGTCCAACTCCACAATAATCCACAGAAATCAATCCTAAACGAATTCATCGCGTTTCCTTTACCTTTCACTCTCTTTGGCCTCACCCTAATTAATCGTGGCACGCCGCGACACGTAATTACATAATATTTGTGGATCGAGACAGTCTCGAAAACCGCGGACCAGGTATCGCAACTTCTCCCGGACAAGTGTTCGAAGTTCTTCGCGCTACTTATCGACGGACCGCGTAAACTGAAATTCGAAACTCGGCTCCGTCGCCGAGTTTCCGGCGAAATAGTCGCGAATTTGCAACCCGGCCTATATCCGATTTAACTATATGTATATACATACATATAGTTTGTATATACACGCGGTATCACTTCCGGGGAAGTTTAAGTTTAATTACCGGCTGATACGCGTCTTGGCGGGGACTAGTTCACCGGGAAGTTGCGAGTGACCACCGACGCCGAGGCGTCGCGACGCAACTTTCGAAATCTCGTGGAATGTATTAAATCCCGTTCCCATCTCCCGGAGAAACTTCTAACAAACTTCCTGTGGAAGAGGAAGGGGGAGGGGGGAGGCTGATAATGGTAGCGGGGAAATACAAAAATAATACGAAAAGAGGATTAAAATGAGATCATTATTCCGGTTTTGGAATGAGATTGTTGTACAAAAGGAGAAGTGGAATTATTAATTTCAGAGAATTATTAAAAAATGGAGCATCTTTGATTTGATATATATTGTTAATACGTTACATTTACTGAAAAAGATCAAAATTTACTGTTCGAAAGACTAATGAAAACGGATCGAGTTTTACGTTTTGATGGAAACTGTCACCGATGAATTCCATAGTGTGATTAGTAGAATGGAAAGAAATACAACGTTGCCACGGTGACGAAAATCATTTCCAATTTACACGTGCGACATACGGTACACCATATTCAAATCCACGTCCATAGCGCTCGCATAAACGTTTATGTTTCGCGAACGCGAAAACTCGCCAGGTGTTTAAAAAGAAAAAACGACCATCACGAAAGTGTCGCACACAAAAACAGGTTACGATAACACCACCGTGGTACTTGTCGAAACATCACCGGTATCACTGTCCACGTGTTCCAATCCAGATAAGCAAATTACAAATTTTCAATCGATCCCGTACAAACATCACCCTACAAAAAAAAAAACACTATCAAACGACAAATGATAGAATGATCGCGAAGAATCTCACAAAAGTTTTATTTCCCCCTTTACCTGACGATAACTATAATGAATTTTCCACGAAATTTATCCGATAAATCGAACGAACGCCCAGAGAGAAATAAACGGACACAACACGGAATGTCTCGCGACAGTCGCAATAAAAATCATGGAACAAAGGCACGTTGATTTTCGTCCGGTAAGTCGCTCACCGTACCGTTTCCCTTTCCAATTCGCATTTCTCCGAGAGAAAGGGCTCGCGGCTGCTGCGGCCACCGAAGAGAAGAGACAGGGAAAAGCTGAAGGGAAAAAGGGAGGTGGGGGGAAAAGGGGCTCGGGAATGAGAAGCTTTGAAAGGAAGCCGACGTTTTCCCGATCCCACGAGAGACTGTATCGGTCCTGTTCCCCGAAACAATCGCTGAAAACTTTGGACGACAATGCGAATCGTACCTTCGGACTGCGCAACGAACGAGCAACTACCACGGTTTGTTTCTGGTTCTCTCTTTTTTCCTCTTTCTCTCTCTCTCTATCTTTCACTTACTTTCTAACTGTCTCTCTATCTCTGTACAACCCCGTCCACTTTCCAGTTTCCCCGTTGCTCCTTTGCAAAAGGGATCCTTCGAACTAAATCGCAAAGGGAAACCGCGCGTGGATCGTCGATAATGTATATGAAACATTGAAATATCGGGGAATGCCTGCCGCGGGTATATTTGCCCGTGGAGAAATATATCGTTTCGTAATGTTAGACGCGGAATGTTTCCGCGGAATTTTACGGTGGACGGGAATAATGGTTATTGCGATCGGTAATAATTTAATATCATTATTAGTAATTGCGTGAAATAAGAAAACTTCACGAGAATCTTACATTCGTGTTAGTGTCGTTTATCGTTGAGTTTTCTACTGAAAGTAGCGAACTATATGGAATTTCGTACAAGTATGATAACAGGTAGTGTGTTTAATACTGTGCAACGTTGTAGTGGAATGATAATCCGTTATCGGTCATCCTAGTGCAGGGTTTCGCACAGATTTATATGGAAAATTGATGTGAATAGATGAGAGGTACATACATACAGGGGAAAATGTCGTCGGATCATCAAAATCAATGATGGGAATCTAGTTTCTCAGAGTTTCGTGCTTTTGTACACGGGTGCAATTAAATTTAAAATGAAAGGGTGGATCGAACGGATACATCGAAGGGAAAAAGCGAAAAACCTTCGAATGAAAACACGAAAGCTCGAGCCAGCCACCATTGGTTTGTTTCCCGGCTTTTGCAACACTCATTTTTATTTATATTCTTCTTGTTCATACTCTCTATTCTTTTTTTTTGTTATCATTATGGTTATCGTTTCTCTTTACTTCGCGAACCGGGGTCAGTGAATTAAATCGCGAACACGTGTACGGGGATCGCCGGAAGTATGTCGGAAAATTCTATTTTCCGGGAAAACGATATTCGCGGTATTTATCGCGTTCCTTTCTTCGTCCGCGTTTTCCCGAATTACCTTTGTTCCGCACGTGTGTTGTTCATTTTTTTTTGTTCTTTATTTCAACGAGACCTCGCATCTCATTATGCCGGCGGTGTCTCGACGCGGCTTTTGTATGAATAATTAAAATTGAAAATGAAAGCACGAACCGATGCCGCAAGTGTCCGTCTCCCGCGCGGCGAAACTGCGATGGCCGTTATTTTTGACCGTATCCACGAAGAGAGAAAAAAAGAAAGAAAAAGAACATTCACAACGTTGCGGTGTCCCGTTGTTACGTCCGCCCGTGCAGATATTGTATCACCATTTTTAATAAAAGAATCTCCGCTGACTTATAACCGTAAACGAATACGATCCCACACGGAAAGGAAAAGAAAAGAAGAAAAAAAATAAAGAAAAAGAAAAACTACCCGAACGTGACGAGGAAATGACAGGCAGAAAAACGTCCCGTCTTCCATTTACAATACAAAACACCGCGGATTCTTTACAATAAACGAAAAAGAACAACGTCAACGTAGAACAAGAAACTCTTTCCCTGTCGTCCCCGTATTTCCCTTTTCCGTTGTTCGCGGTGTTCGAAAAAAATATTGAAACTAACTGGAAAACATGGATAACGTGTGTGCCACGGGGATACAGTAGAGAGAGAGAGAGAGAGAGAGAGAGAGAGAGAGAGAGAGAGAGAGAGAGAAAGAGAGAAAGAGAGAAAAAAAAATGCGACTCGAATGGGTATCAATCCTTTCACGCGGTGTTGTAAACAAACTAAAAAAAAAAGAAAACAAACAAGAAAAAAAAGAGTGAAAAAAAGACAGATCTACATTCATACAGAGGGGACGACGGGGGAGTTGTATAAAGCCCGATGCGAGTAAATCACGTTCTCGAGACCACGACTGTTTAAGGTTGCATCTCGTGGTGACGTCACCCACCACCACGACGACGGAGGAATGGAAAAAAGAATAAGGAGATGAATACGTATTCGCGAAAAACCCTTCTAAACTTGCCCGGGGTGAATTTTTGATAGCACAAGCTCCGAATTCCACCACCACCACCACCACCACCACCACCACCACCATCATCCAGTTCTTCTCCATCGCGAGTAACATATATACCTGGCCAGGGAACGCAGACTTCCGGCGGAAACGGTCGATGTATTCTGTTCATTCCGGATTCATCCCGAAAATGAATTTTAGATTGCAGCACGGTTGCATATCCGCGGTTGCAGCTGCGCCCTGCGAACCCGACACGCGGTACGCTCTCGTAATTTCCACTTCAGTATAACTGTCCATGCGACTAAATAACTAAATAAGCAAATAAATGAATAAATAATGGGCCCCCTTCCCCCCGCCGGCGGGCCCGCGTGAATTTATTCGATGATCCTACCCCCCCGGTTACCGGAAACTATATCCATCATTTAATAGTAGAAACGATTTTCCGTTTTTATTTCTACGCGAAACCTGTCGATCACTGTGCGTAAAAAAAGTTTTGTTCGGAATATAGTACGGGAGAGATATACATATATGTATATGTATACATATAGTTACACCGGACGTATTTTTACTTGGAATTTTTTTTTTGTTCTTTCTACCCTCTCGATTTCAACACGAATAAATTCCGTTTCGATTCACGAACGATGGTCCCCCAGGTTTTTTTTCTGCCTTTATTTTCTTTCTTTCTTTTTTTTTTTTTTGATTTTTTAGTTCGCGTATACATCGTCACACACGGTCGATGTGTGTCCCCCGCGGTGAAAACCCCCGTCGCGAAGTGTATTTTAAATATTTACGCTGCGCATTCCGTTCGTAAATTTAATATCTCCTCGCGTACGGACCCACGCGACTACCGGAAACATAGTCTAATTACGTGTATATCGCGTTATATTGGAATACCTTTCTTACGGTTCATATTAATATTACCGTGTCTAGGCTAATTTCTACCGTTAATAACGCTTCTACACAGATATTAATAATGTTCTAAGTAATAATACCTCTTGCAACGTCATATTTTCACGACATCCTTTGTTATCCCCTCCACAACCACCAACACCACTACTTTTATCCCTGTATTACACTATACATATACATATATCCAACAGGAATGGTACTCTGTACAATAACGAGGTGAAAATAATAAAAGCCACGGTGGAAAAAAAATCTGGCGCAACGGTGAATATCAATTTAAACCACTTTTCACGGAATCTCTCAAATTGCTCACACGTACGACGTTATTTGTAATCTCGTTCACCCTCCACCACCTTCTCAACTCCCATTCCCTAAATCTCACCCTCTTTTTCTCTCCACCATCCAACCTCTCGTTCTACACACATATCCATGGTTTATTATTTCCTTCCTCGGTAACCAGCTACCTGCCGCCCATTTGTCTCCGCGTTCCCGTATTATGCGTGTTGCATAATGTACACCGTTGTGTGTGTACAATACACACACACACACACACACATCCCCAAGATGTGGCTGTGTCGCGCGTTTATCACCGGGATAAAACACGTGGTTCCACGACCACTATAGGCGTTCAAACGGGGAAAATACGAACGCTGGACGAGAATCGTCGACGATAAGTTCGGGATTTTCACCGGGAGATCTCGGGTACCGCCACGTATGGTTCGTTGACGGATGACTCTCGTCGTTATCATTACCACCGGCAACGAAATAATTAATGGCACGTATGCACCGAATTCCGACGTTTTGCATCGTTGCACCACGGTGATACGAGAAATACGCTGTAGTGTGTGTGAGTTAATACATCTATCAACGCTATGGTGGTGGTGATGGTAGTGGTGGTGATGGTGGTGGTGGTGATGGTAGTGGTGGTGACGGTGGTGGTGGTGATGGTGGTGGTGGTGTGGGGATTTACGAAAAGTTTTTTGCCGCCGGGAAATAGGGAGTTCGGGACGCGCCTTTTAGATGCACTGTTATGCAAATGAGGGAAGCGTGACAGGCGATGCATCGAGTTAAGTGCACCGGGCACGCGCAACGACGCCGCTATAATTTAGTTAAGAGCGTCGTGATTCTGATATATCAGGGGAAAGAGGGGAAAGAGGGGAGAGAGAGAGGGAGAGGGCGGTGTTTGGGTAAATATGATCGCAGAATTTTTGGGGAATGAAAATGTTGGACTCGTGCCAAAGTTTGGTTACTTAAGATTAGGGAGATTAAAAATGACGTAACGTAAGCAGGCAAGTTTGTGGGTTGAGAGTTTTAGTAGAGGAAGAAGGGAAATATGAGACTTTTTGGGGGTGGATGGTTTACGATGAACAATAGTTTGGAAATATTAAGAAATATGTTGAATCAGTTTTGGTCTTTTTACATGGGAAAGTAAATTGTGGATAATAAGTATTCTTTTTTTAAATTAATATCTTATTCGTTTAAAGAAATAGTCTCGCGGTCAGTTTTCGTAAAACCGAGGCCAGTCTAATGGGAATAAACAAAAACTGAATTGATTAAAGTAACATGCTACGTCGAGTTTTTGACAAACTTTCGATATCAAATTTACCTACTGTAAATTGTTTTGTCATGTAACGAAACATTTGTCTCGTCATTTTTACAAAGCTTCACGTGACGCGGAAAAACACGTGTACAATGAACCCCCACTAATTTTCGAATCGAACCGCCAAAGTACCAAATTACGGTGACGATAGTATAGAAAGTATTGTTACAGAAAGACACTTCCCCCGTCAAAAGTCGACCGGTCATTGTATTTTTTTTGTAAACAACACGATCCCATTGTTACTATGCAACCAATTATTTCACGTTACATACCATTCGAAAAATCCGTCGAGAATTACGTCGGGGGTTAAAAAAAAAGAGAGGATCAAAAAAAACAAAAAGAAAAAAAAAGAAAATACGGTGCTGCGAGTATTCCGCGCCAGTTCCGCCAGTGACACAGGAGTGTTCGAGTGTTTTCGAAACAAAAACGAAAACAAAACAACAAAAAACAAAACAACACAGAGAACCGTGTGATATTTTTTTTGTCATCGAGGCGTCGTCGCGAGAGAAATCGATTCGTAGACGCGCGATTTCACGGTTTCCGTTATTGTCCGAATCGGAACACCAGTGACGGACGATGTATCGAGTTAAATGCGCCGTACACGCGCGCACCACGCCGGACTAATTTATTCAGAAGCGTCATAATTGCGATATCGCGCCGACTGCCATTGCGGATTACCGCAACGGAGTTCTCCGTGCTGAAATTGCAAAACCATCGTCGCCACCGCCGCCGCCGCCGCTGGGCCGAGCGTGAAAATCGGAAACGCCCGTGGGAAATGCTAATTTTGCGATATGTAACGACGTACCCTCTCTCTCTCTCTCTCTCTCTCTCCCCCTCATCCCCTTTGAAACTCTGTGACGCGCGAATTCGACCCCCGCGAAACATGATTTTTCGCGTATCGTCCGTCGACCGCGTCGTTTTGACGCTGCAATAATATTTCCGTCGACGGAAAATACAATTATTGTTACCAGGTGTGTATATCTATGTATTTGTATGTGTATGTGAGTGACGGGGGTAGAGAGAAAGGGAGGAGGAAAAAAATTTGCGGCTACGCGAGACACACCCGCGGAATGTTGAATATCAATTAATTATTATGAAACATGATTTGTTTGCGTTGCAAAAATTCTCGCAATTATGTGACGCGACCGGGACGCGCGTGGAAATTCACTCGTTTGTTTTACATTATAATAACTGTCGTCTCCGTCGTTCCGCGAAAATACACACGGCGGCGGTCCACTGTGTTTCGGGTGGTGTTTCTATGTATATTTTATCATGATAATGGAATATAAATTAGTTGGAAATACCGACCTGCTTATACATTTACGAATTCATCTCGCGCGTGAAACGACAAACACGTGAAAAGCATTACTTTGATATTTTGGTGGTTTTTACTGTTTTTTTTTTGTTTTTTGTAATCGTGCATGTTTCATACGTTACATCACCGGGGATGTATGAAAAAAACAACGTTGTTATTACACACAGACTACAGTGTGTTCCAGAATATTCCCGATCCTGCACACCGATAGATCCTACACACGTTACAGCTTCACCGTGTAATCGTAATTTACTACCACTTTGATTACACCCAAAGAATGTCCGTGTTTGCCTTCGTCACCGTCAAAAGGAGTGTGTCATACTCATAAAATTTCATTCGTTCCACGGATGGATCTTCGAAGTTCAGAATCGATATTACAGTCGAAACTTCCTAGTACATATCCCATTTATCGTTGCGGTTACGCTCGATTCGGTAATCCGATTTATCGCGAAGAAAATCCTCGAAGTCCGTTTTTCTTCAGCAACTATATTTTATACATCCAATAGAAACGCCGTGTTTGCGCAACGTCGATAATAATCGATCGAACTTTCGATCAACATCGTAAGATATCTTTCATCGTCGCGAGCTACCACTTAAACGTCGACCGAGAGGGAGGAAGTGAAGGAGAAGAGAGAGAGAGAGAGAGAGTGAGAGGGGATGAAAATCTCGCCGCCATCGTAATATTTCATCCGTTCTAGTCGCTCTCGAAGAAATTAAATTTATACGGATTTTTACGAGAGCGTCGTGCACCGTCCGGGAAAAATAAGACGACTGAAAATAGTTTAATAAGAACGCGAATAGGTGGGGGGAAGTAAAATGGAGGGGAGGGGAGAGAGGGGGATAGAGTTTGCCTTTGTTATCTCGGGCAGAAGAAGAACTATACGGCAGAAGATTATTTTGGGTATTCTGTCGTGGCTTTATAAGCTCCTGCGGCAGGATAACTGAACGGAGACTGATATTAAAGCTTCCTATTCGGAAAATCCGCCTTGGGAAACATTAACCCTAGAAATACCGCGATGTTCCGGAACGTTTCTGAGCTGGTTGCTTATTAAATTTTTTTAACCCTCACGCACTTCCGGGTTTATCGTCTCAATAATACCGAGATCATTGTCTTATATTTGAATTTGTCTTTTTTTTAAAAGGATCTTTTTTAAATTTATTCATCTTGGAATTTGTTGAAAAAATCGAGAACGATTTAAAAAATATATTTACCCCATATCTCTTTTATATCTATAATACAAACTATACATATGGATATATATATATAAATATACTTCAGACGTGCTGCACCATTTTCACCGTAAAATCCCTCATCGAAACCATCTCTAGATATCTCTCTAAAGTTTAGAATACACATACACATCAATTTTTCGCGATCACGATTTCTCTCCATTGTGATTGTAAAATTAAAAAAAAAATCTGACAACCAATGAAATCTGTATAACTCTGAAAATGCGTCCCCGTTCTCGTAATCGGCCCAGCGGCTAAGGGTTCAAGGGAATGGCCTCACCTTTCACCTTCTTTTTTATTTCCCGACCGGCCATTTTCTCGTTTTCTTTACCTGTCGCTCGCGAGAAACGCGGAAAGATGACAAAAGCTAAAGCGATATAAATTATTATCAACCCCCCTCCCCCCGGTGGTCCCGTCGTCCCTTGTTTGCAGTACATAAATTCGGATATTACACCGTCCTTTTCGACGTTCCCGTTTTGATAATGGAATTATTGATGTAATTTTCTTAATAGAACGTCTCGCGCGGAACCGTTTGAAAAGTAGCGCCGATATTATTACTTCGAAGAACAATACGTCCGTCCGTCGTTGCGACGTATTGTCAGGCTTTTCGGAAGCAATTGAGTAGCTTCATTATCTGGAAAACTGACGTAATGAGGAATCTGAATTAGTAAAACCGGAGTAGAAGATGAAACTCGCGGAAAACGCAGAGCCGTCTCTGAGTGTATTCCATCGTTTTTCCGCTAATAATTCAGATTTTCTACCATTGCGAAGCGAATTCACCGCGTGCAAGTGTTCTTTCGAAGGTTTATTTTCATAATGGAATTCTCGATGATGTTTCGTTAATATTTATACACGCTTATAATTATATTTGCCGCGTCGAGATGTCGATCGCGATAACATGTTATCGTTGTAATTGTCGTAACACGGATTAACTCGCGAGTTAATTGAAATTATATTTGAATTTAATTAATTGATCTTGAGCTGAATTCGTAATTAGCGGGAATCGAGTTTAAATACCACGTTGTTCCTGACGAAATGAAAAGAGATTATTACGTACGAGGGATAATGAAAATTCAATGAACTTCAGCGTAACGCAGAGATCCCCATAGAATTTGGATGAATATAACAATGGTAAGAGAATACTCTTGCCTAAAATGCGGTCTCGTTTCGTCAGGCTTTTGTAATAGATAATTTTGAATATTACGTAATATAAAGTGAACACCCGCACCGACTTGCGGTCGTCACGCGAAGTCTCTTAATGAGTTATTGTAACGATAAATTGATCTGTCGGCATAATTTCATCGACACTAGTTGATATCTCGCTGTTATTTCGATATACATAAACACTGACACCGCAATCGGTTTTGTCTGATATAATACAGAGAATGGTATTTGATACGTAGTGCTTGAAAATTCGATGTGGTCTCCTGGAATTAAATGATAGTGCAGATGTGGGCAGGATTGAAACATTCGCAATAGATTTTCACAGACCGCAGAACCTTCGATTCGTAAGAAAATTTCCGAAATAGACTCGTCTCTCAACTTTCACTAGTAATTCTTAATGCACAAATTTCAAAATTTCCAATCGCAAAAATCCATATTCGCAAAGTGTCCACGTTTCGAAATGTCTACATTTCCAAAATGTTAATCTCACGGAAATTCCATGACATTCGCATTTCGGCGCTCTTTTCCATCTCGTGGGTTTTCAACGTCTGTTTAAAAAAAGTCTAAAAAAAATAATAAAAATAAAAATAAAAGTTTCGCCACACCGAGCATCGGGATATCGCGCGGCAAGTTAGAACGTCGTTCGACAAACGACCGCAATCGCGTAAACTTCGCCGCAGATCGAACGCATAGATGCAAAAGCACTGCTGTGCGAACTTCCTGGCCGCGTGTTCGGCCGCGCAAATGGCGAAAAAAGTGTTGGCGAACGGCGACGAAAAAACCGACGGAGGCGGTTCTTACCGATGAATAATACATTTCTTCGCCGACCCGGCGATACATTATGCCGAATTCTCGTCTTCCACCGCAGAGAAGATGGTAATGCTGTTCTAAAGACCGTCAGGAATCATATCGGAGCTTTAAACGCCGCCAGGATTCGCGGGGATTTCTTTTTCGCTTTTTTTTCTTCGCGAAGGATTTTCCGTCTTTCGCGAATTCGCGTTTAACGTTGAATTTTTTTATCGAAACAAAGGGCACTGATTTGTTTTTCCCTCACTCTCTCTTTGTGTGTCTGTTTGTCTCTCTCTCTCTCTATCTCTCTCTTTCTCTCTCTCTCTCTCTCTCTTTATGGAGAGACATAGCGTGAAACGCTGCGTCAGACATTAAGTAACTGGTTTACACTCCTGCGCGAGACACATGGCGGACCATTGTGGTGCCGGTAGGGTAGTTAGCGGATGTTTTATGAAACGGATAATAAAGCGGAGAATCACTTGAAAAGTGGAAGAAACAAAAAAAGTTGCGGGTTGTAACAATGGGGGTTTATTTTACACGGTAGCCGCGGTTACGCTGCAAAGTACGCCGTCGTCTTTCGAATCTTTCGAAGAAGTTTACCTTCCCCGAAACAGTTTAATTGAACACCATACACGTGAACGTATAGATAAAGTATATGTATATGTATACATAATAATTAAACTGTCCGATACACGTTGAGAAATAAAAATAAAAAAATCAATCTTCGATATACGTTAATTCCGACACTATCTACCCGATAGAAAATATAATTAAAAATAATCATTTCGAAAATATTTCGTATCCACTTCACAATTCCCGAAGCTCCAAGTGTTTTACACCAAATATCTTCGAATCGTTTATTTTCACCGTTCGCGGTGCAATAATTAATTTGCCACACGATTCCGCTCGAGTGGTCAATTCCTCTCGAGAGGACGACGAGTGGTTAACCGTCCCCTCTTTCCAACAAACAAACAAAAAAAAACGAGAGAGAAAAAAAGAAGAAAGAAAAGATAAATAAATAAATCCCCTCTGTCTGGTTTGCCGCTAATCCGATGAATTAACCGAGAAACCGTTCCTCGTGTTTGTACACCGATACTAATCGAAGAATCAATAGCGGACCCCTACCTAGCGGAACCCTGGACGGTGGAAAGTGTGATTTCTCGGCCCTGGTCGGCCAGAAAATTCGTTCACCGTTGCGACGGATCCCGCTTCACCGTTTCACCGACGGAAACGAGCAACGGCGCGGAATCAAATAAATTGCCCCGTCGTTGTCGTTCCCCACGTCTTCTCGTAGTTTTCCCGAACTTTTCTCAAGATTTCCCAACCTACGATTCGACGTGTTCACGGTATCGGAGCCCATCGACTATTGTTCTTCAGTGTGATCGCGAGATTCGTACGCGTTTCGTGTTTTTTTTTTAGTTCGGTTGTTTATGGACTGTATCGGGGGACGTTATTTGAATCGCGGAACGAATTAATTCGTTAAGCACCGATGATCTCGCTCGAGGGGAATGATTCGCATGGATTGATCGTCGATGATACAGTTCGCTGGGGAGAGATACGAATTTTGAGAGTGTGGGATAGATGTTTTAGTGGATTTTATTGGGATTTTGGAAAGTATCGTTTGGAGTTAATTGTGTGGGAAAGTGAAGGGTTTTTTGGTGATGGGTGATCAGTGGAATTGATTAAAAGATACTTCGAGTTAGTGATTACACTTATTACGCGTTAATAAAAATCTTTCAATTCCTTAATTACTTAATTACTGAGCGTTGAAATTTGTTAGTTTGGAATTCGTGGGTTTTTGGAGGCTGAGACAAGTTTTTCAAAATTTCAAATTGAACGATTCCTGTTCCCAAAATTTCGACGCCTCGTTTCCGTAATTTCACGTTTTTTTTGGAACTCCATTCGCGCAGATCTTTAACATTCTAAGCGTTGAAATTACTACGTTCCGAAATGTTCGCACCTAGAAGTTCAACGTCTCGAGGGAACCGTATTTCTAAATTTCCGTGGCGAAGATTTCGATTTCCCAGTCAACAAATTCGCGCATCTCAAAATTCTACGCTCCGATATCTTCTCACTTTGACGTTTCCACCACTTGAAATTCGACGAACGGATATATTTCCGTCCTTGACAACACTTCTACGGTTCGAAATTCTGATTCGCCGTCTCCGTCGATCAACTTCGGAAACTCGCTAACGAATCCTTCGGAGTGATCGTCGGAAGAACGATACGCGGTTACGTAAGTTTCGCGACAAAGTACGAAAACTTTGGTGGGCCAAATTTCGATTCTCGGAGTCGAAAGAAAAGCGCGGGAAAATGTATTTTCGGTTGCTTTCGCAAGTAAGCACGGAAACCGCCGGTAACAGAAGTTCGGCCAGTTCTTAATGAGTTAACGCCAAGAGACTAGCCGGGAGTAATTACACGTGAGAACGGTGAACCGAGAGAACAGTTTGCGATATTATGATTAGATACGCTAACTGTTTCACAACCGCATGATTTGAAATATGTTGCGGCCGGATACTGAACTTGGTTAATCTCAGGATTATTCGGTTGGGGTTGATATTATTTAGAAGTGGATAAAATGAAATTTACTGCGCTGCGTGAATTGTTGATATCACGTGTTACACTTTGTTAAACATTTCGCGTTTGATAATCCGCCGCGAGGAAATGAAGAGATCGAGCGAGTACAAATAAATGTAATAAATGTAAATATTTATCGTAGCAATCAAATCGTGCATTTTTTTTCGACACATCATTTTGCCGAATGTATTTTCCGTAGATTCTACCAGATACTATAAATTGCGGTATTTAAATACGATTCAATTGCGAAATAAATATATAACACGAGATTCTTATTGGGGATAGAAAAATGATTGGAAATTTACCTTTGATTTTCCAATGAAACAGGTGTGACTATCCTTGTAACACGTATGGGAAGTTCCAGGTGGCAAACATACGATTCTGTAACAAGAACAACCGAAAAAAGTGTTACCAAACGAGAAAGAGAGATAAAAAAAACAACATTCGTCGAAGTTCAATTAAACGACGATTGTGTTGCTCGGGTGCAAACAACTTTTCGACAATGAAATTCTATCATTTCCGCGTCGTCGGGAAGGGCAGTGCTATCTAGAGAATTCCTGTTGCTCGTGACAATCGTGTAAGAAAAACTTCCATTCAGGTTTCCCGCACTGTGACAGCTTTTCAATGACAGCGTTAATCTCCCACCATCCCCATTCGCTTTTCTTTCCTGATCCATTTTTCTTCGGCAGATTCTGCGAGTCCTTTCATCCTCAAGGTCAAAAATATATTTTACGGTTCCGTACCATTCTCCGTGTCT
This sequence comes from Mimumesa dahlbomi, assembly GCA_917499265.3. Lineage (NCBI taxonomy): Eukaryota > Metazoa > Arthropoda > Insecta > Hymenoptera > Crabronidae > Mimumesa > Mimumesa dahlbomi. The sequence goes on along the minus strand of OU824116.1, from coordinate 5,696,908 downwards.
CACCAAATCGTTTACCTCCTACACCAATTATAAATAATTATAAAAAAATACAAAGACAACGAATCTTCGTTTTTTTTTATCAGAAAACAGAAATTCGGGAGACTATCAAAATTTCAGATCGTAAAGTCTAGAATCTTAATGATAGTCACTCGAAATATAGAAATTGCCAAACTTTGCGTAGAATTTTTAAAGTGCAAAATCACAGTGCGTAAAAATATCAAGATAAGATATTTTTCAAACGCAGATAATTCAACGCAGTTTCCTTTTTTTTTATTGTCACAATGCATAGGTAACAACATCAAAGTGGAGACATTTTACAGGATTTTCAACACAGTTTCGGGGCAGAGATTGTCATCTTCACCGTGTCGAAATCTCAGCAATCGCGGATCTTCGAGCGGCGCGAAATCGTCGAAAAAAAAACCAGCCGCGATTCATAGCCGTCGTAAAGTCAGTTCTCAAGCGACGTTCCCCAGGTCGCGGAGGATCGCGGCGTGTTTTACGACTCCTGGCAGTCTTCACCGTAGCCCCTCTGTTTCATTTATCTTAATCCCCGCGTCGTTTAACCGGTTAAGGGCGCATAGGTTTCGCGGCGTTAAGCGTGCTAATTTTCATACCGTTACGAGATGCTCGATTTATAGACATCGCGAGCAGAGCTAATGAATGCATAAGTAATGAGAACTCGCCGCGTAATTGGCATCGGTACTGCACACACACACACACACAGACACACAATTTCACCGTTAGGCGGTCTCTTTAATAACGTCTATTTCCATGATTGTAGAAACCTTGCGGAGAGACGTTCCCGCGATCTGTTATTCCTTGCCGTGGAACTTGGTATTTCGAGTAACTTGGATTTAACCACGTCGTGGTAGTTGCAACGCAAATATTTTCATACATATATAACGTACGGATGGTTTAAATCGAGTATGTAATTGGGGAGGGGGTGGGAATATTGTTTTAAATAATCATTTATATAAACGTCATAAATGATTACGTTTAAATGATCGTTTTTGCGATTATGTAACTCGTTGGCGGATAATTTGATGATATAAACGTCATAAATGATCAGAAATGATCACGTCATAAATGATCGTTTTTGCGATTATGTAACTCGTTGGCGGGTAATTTGATGATTCGCGTAACGCAACTATTTCATTTTCCATCCGACACTGTGGTAATTTCGTTATCCGGATATTGCTTAGTTTTGCTTTTAAGCCTTAGACATCCCGGTAGATTAGATACCGTCTACCCGTGATGCATACCCGGTTAACCCGGACATACGGGTAGCTCGGATATCTTACAAAATAGAACATCCTATACGTGACGTTCGCATGGTTTAAATATTCAAATAGTTCACGTATTTCCGGATACCAGGATGTCGCAAGTATTTTAGTATTATATATAGAACGTATCTGAATATCGGAGACATTCTTATCGTTAGCTAGAACAGTCGAGTAATTTAAATATCCGATAATCGACGAGCGACTAAAAATATCGTCTGAATTTAGATACTCAATAAAAATTAGACTTTCAAATCGCATGTCCAGTTAACAGACACAATAAACTGTCAAATATTTCACGTATCCGGACATCCCTATCGACGAGGCAAACGCAAAAAGCAAACACTCGAGACACTATCGACCTCTAAATACATCTTCTCCCAGTCTTTTATCATTTTCCACAAAAATCACGCGAACAAGCGTCCCATCTCTTTCTCTTCCTCCTCCTCCTTCGAAAGAGAGAGAGAGAGAGAAAACGGGAACATCGACGGAAGAAAGTGGCGTTACGATTAAAATTAAAAGCTCTGTTCCAAACCGTAGAAACCTGGTGATTCCCAGTTAGAGGGTTTCGGTGTCCCGCTTAAAAAAAAAAAAAAAAAATAGAAAATTCCTTCAATGTAAATATTCCTTCAACCTCAGACGGGCCGCCACGGCGTCGGTCTGTCTCGAATTCGTCGCGTAAAAGACCCGCGTTCCCCGTGACGTGTAAGAAAAGCTTCCATTCACGTTTCCCGTCGCGGTGACGTCTTTTCGATGACAGACAGCGTTGATCTCCGCGTGTTCGTTCTCCCATCTCTATCCCTGTCTCCCTCTCCCTCCCACTCTCCCTCTCTCATTCTCTTTCTCTCTCTCTCTCTTTTTCTCTCATTCTCTCTCCAGCAAGGGTGCAAATGCGTTTCTGAAAAGCCTGCAGCCTGTCTGCAGCACGACGTGCGACGAATTCTTCCCGCAGCTCGTCTGCATCCAGTTCGGCGGCACGCGGAAAAGAAACAGGGAAATGAGAGAGTAAAGGAGAGAAAGAGAGAGAGAGAGAAAGAGAAGGGAGACGAAGAAAATATCGTCGGCTCGCATCGCCCGAGAAACGCAGTGATTCGACGAACGTGGACGGAATTCGCGCGACAAACCGCGTACTTGTAGCGAACCCCTCGTAGCAGATTTCTTATATTTTTTTTATTCATTTTTTTTGCGCCTCTTTCTCGCCCCCTCCACATCGATGGAAAAGAGACTTCGGAAAGGTATTTCGCGGGCTGAGTGACGCGAGAGTGACGTTTCTTAACGTAACTTGTATATTGCGTGAGTACTTGTAAGGAGATTACGTTGGTATGTATTTTTGCTCATTTTTGTCGTTACGTATGTTCTGTTATGGGTAATTTATATTCCTGACGTGTCTGTGTATATGGGGTTATATTGTTAGAAGGGTGGAATAACTGGGAACGGGGAACGATCACGTAAATAACGGGACGATGATTTGCGTCGATATTATCGGCACTTTGGTTTTGTAAATCGGGTTTTAAAGGTTTTTGTATTATTTAGGGAAAGTAGACTTGAATACTATATTATATATGGTAATTTTCGTGTCATCAGTTTAAAGAACTTGTGGTATGACTATTCAGGTTCCCCTGTTCGACGTGAACTTCTATGGAAATTTTGTATCGTCGAATATAATAATTTTTATGTGAATAATTAATTATAAGAGATTTTTAAGGGGACGGATTAAAGTCGATAAAGAGAAAAGATAAAAAACGGAAGAAAGTATTGTCAAAGTATTGCCGAAACAAGGGCTGAAATTTTATTCGACAGTATCTCTTAATTATGCAAATTTCCCGGCAATCGTGGTCGTCTATTAATCCGCCTAAACGCGTCGATAATCATCAAACGCGTTTTCACACCTCCGTCGGATTAGGATCCATTATAAAGTAATCGTCGTGTAACGGGTGATAGGTTACTAAACCGAACAGGAAATCAAGGATATTATCCATAGCGTCAATTTAGAACAACGATGATCAACACTTATGAGAAAACGGATTTCATTTTCTTAATTAATTTATTTTTAGTACTTACAGAATAGTTAAAATCTACTCTTCTTAAGTTCTCACTTCTAAAACCCTCTAAAAAGTTTCCAACAGAAAATCAGCTATGGAAATCGTTTTTTATAAATTCGTAAATATACCAAACATTTTTCATAATCTCCATTAAGTCAGTTCTCTTTTTTATCACATAAAAAATAAGTTTATCCACAACATAGATCATTTAAAAAAATCTCCTATATCTCAGTGTCTGACCTATGATCACAGATTCGCCAACACTCGCTTTCGAACACCCATGAATTAGGAGATGAGACAAAAACCTATTACCATTAAATTTGTTCCCCGAGAATAATAATAATAATAATAATAATAATTCGCGGGAGGACGTGAGAGAGGATATGGAAGGTATGAAACGTAGCCAACGAGTATCGGTTTTGTGTCAGATCCAGAATGTCGGCAGGACTTTCGGCCTACGTGGGACACACGATAAATTCTTCCGTTTGTACTAATGTCTCTACGTACGTACGTACATACGTTGTACGTACAATTCTGTAGCACACACGGTACACGTGTCCGACTTGTTTCCCTATTCTTCTCATTTCGAATGGCCGAATCGCGCGCACCGTCCCGAAAGAAACACGGCGAACGGTCGTTACCGGCGAATAAAGCGAGTCAGGTTTTGTTCCGTTTTCAGTAGGCACGGTAAACTACCGTCGCGGGTATTGTAATAATATGATGCACGATCGCGGGATTCAAAGGGGCGTAAGTCGACGGACGTTAATCACGAAGAAAAATCCATGTGAAATTTCTGCGAGGAAAATAACATTTTTTGATTCTTTGTTAAACGATATTACGAATTAATAATTGATATATTTACCGTTATTGGTAAGTTACGAATGAGTATAATTACCAGTGAATTGTGTCCGGAAAAAATGATTATAGAAAACTACTGATAGTCACCGAAATGATTTTATAGGGAAATATGAAAATATGTAGAAAAAAAGGGATATGACTTTTAATGATTTTTTGATTAATTTAATTAATTTGATTGAAAGTATGGGACATCTTGAAGTATTCTTTGATCGTGTCTTAATTCGCGAATAAATTGTACAAGCCAGAAAGAAATTGTGCCGGCCATAGTTGGCAAGTAAAGAGAATGTTGCGAGTTCGTTTATCCTGGCGGGTTTCTTGAATTTTATTCAGCTTCTCCAAGTACCGCCGGCAGTTACCGGAGAGTCCTAATTTGATAATGTTAGTCCCTCTTTGGCAAACAGGTCGGACATTCTGCTTGAGCTGGTAGCGGTTGTCGTGACGAATTTGTTGAATTCTGTTTTATTTACAGACTCTTTGGAATATATATATATTATATATTGACTTCAGTGCTGATTCAGATTCAACAATGTACAGGAGAAATTATACGTTTTAAAGTCTATTATTGCTACATCGTGTTCTACTAGCAATATTGTAATTATTGATAATTTAAAGTTACCATCGTTTAATTATATTGTAATTATGTCATTTATTTAGCGATTAATAATCTGCTCTAATCGTATTTCAATTTCTATTCATTTATAAGATTATTTTCTTTTTAATTGTCTAAGTACGTATTTTTTATAATACCTTTTAACTTGCAAATCTACACGCGGTATGTAACCATCGAAACGATTCGATTCACCGGAATCACGTCGAATTAAATAAAATTCAATTCGGTATGCTTTATTATCGAGATAAAAGCAATATGGATAAAGTGGTTCGATATAAATCTTCATTCACTCTTGATTAATTCCATACGTATAGTAGTAAATCCTCTTTATATTTTTTTTTATAAACCGATATGTTTTAATAAATACTACGTGCAATAACCGACGGTCCGGCACGGGGGAGGAAAAAATCTGATCTGAATGCCATCTATACAGGCGTTTACGAATAATTCCGTCGAAAAAAAACGGAGGGGTTGAATAAAAAAAAAGAATTTACCAAAATCCATTTCCAATCTCCATTACGTACTCTGCCAACCAACGATGTCCATCCCTTTCTATCGGTCCGAAGTTCCCATGAAGAGCAGAACCCGTGCATCATGTCGAGATAAAAAGTTTACCAGTCATTGCCAGGAAATAAAATGAACCGCACTTCTCTCCGTTCGCCGTTGTTTATGGTCGACGCTCGGTTGTTGTACAACATCGAACTTCCGAAACTTCCGTCGCGCAATGCGTCAAAAGTACAAATTTACCGGGGAAATATGGGAGCCGACGTGAAACATCTTCTTTCGCGTGTTCCACGTGATTTTAATATCTCCATTGCTTGTATAATATATGTTTATGGTTGCTACATCTTGAAATTTTCTCATCATGAAAATTCCGTGCCCCGAAATTTCTGAATTTTGTAATTTCCATGCGGTAAGATTCTCGCGTCTGGAAATTTCTACGTTTTGAAATTTCCACGCGGGCAAATTCTCGCGCCTGGAAATTTCTACGTTTTGAAATTTCCACGCGGGCAAATTCTCGCGCCTGGAAATTTCTACATTTTGAAATTTGTACGCGATAAAATTTTGGCGCCTAGAAATTTCCACGCGGTACAATTCTCGCGCCTCGAAATTTCTACATTTTGAAATTTCCATGCATTGGAAATTCTCAAACCCTCAAATTTATGCGCCTTTAATTTCACCTTAAAAATCTCTCCCAGCAAAAATATCTACGTCCTAAAATTTCTGCGTTTGGCCAAACGCAAGTATCATCGCGATATACAATCAAACTAAGCATCCTAACTCTAAAAATCAAAAAAGAATCTTACTTTCCATAAACCTCCAATTCACAACTATACACACACTTTACCAAGAACAAAAAAAAAGAAATTCTTCCTTCATCTCCATTGGAGTGTTTAAAAAACCATATAAAACGAAAAAAACAAGGGAAACAGGTACAGAAAAGTACCTGACAGGGAGATAGACAGGGGGTGGGGGGGAATGCTTGACGTCTGAAAATTTTCATGAATTTTTTCCGTAGGTTATTACCTTAAATAAGCGTTTACACGGTTGTAAGACGCATAAAAGAAGTGGTCTTTTGTTAGTAAATTCACATTTAACTCTTTCTCTCTCTTTTCTTCTCTCTCCCGTAGAATTTTGCTGTCTCTCGCTCTCCCTATTTCATTCCCAGGTTCTTCCCGCATGAGAGCCCGATCCGCAGGGGAGGATGGGGGTAAAACTTGGTGCAACCGGGGTAGGCAGTGTGTATTATGCCGAGATAAAAACTTTGCCACTCGTTGCCAGGAAATAAAATGAACCGACCTTACCTCGCTCCGCGTAAACTAAGTTTGCTTTAGCACCGAACGTATAGCCCCCTCCCCCTCCCCCCCCCTCTCCCTTCCGAACACCGCTCTCGACTACGATTCAAGAAGAAAACGAACTGGTCCGGTCGACTAACCGAAATAGATTCGCGTCTCCATCGGCGATGTAACGCGAGAGTTACAACGTTGGCGTTACAGAGTGGTGGAAATCTGCAATTACTTGATTGCGAAGGAAATATCAAAGGATTCGTGTGTAAAGAGTGTCCCAAATATGAGTGGATAGATAACAAGAGTGATAAGCGAGGAAGTTGTAATATATTAAGATGTAAACCCTTTTTCAAAGTCCTATGATAATCTATGACAGAGTTATTAATGAGAAATGATAGCTAATTGGAGAACTTAATTAGATATAATAGCAGAATTATTGATATACAAAAGAAAAATTAATGTAATAATGAAAATATAATAGAAAATAAAATATTATAGTTTTGGATACTTTCTGCTGTGATCTTCAGGTTTGGTATTTTCTAAAGTGAATTTAGTTTCAAAAGAAATGTCCCTATTTGTTCGCGAGCCAGAGACTAATTGCAGATATATCCGGAAACAAGAATAACAGGACGGTGTCTGCGCATGGACAAAGTCGGGATCTATTAGATCAGTACGCTGTGTAACCTAAATTGAGTTCTCCCGGAATCAAAGGATTAAACCCGTCGTATCGTAGCTATCCTTGAAGGTGTTCCTTTCAGATACTAAAACCTTGTTTTCCTTTTACAACGAAAATCATCGGTAAGTTCCTCTGTGGAAGCACTACGCAGGATTAAGGTCTGATTGCGAGTACGTTCGGTACTTCTAGCTTCTGTCGTAAAATTAAAAGAACACGAAGAAGACGAAGAAGAAGACGAAGAGGAAGATACTGTTCCGTGGGACGTTATATAAAAAAAAAATGGGGGGAAAATATAAAAATGAAAAAAAGCAAGAGAAGAAAAATGAGAATCCAGCAAAGTCACCGCTCGTACATCAGAGATCTCGTAGATACTTTGATGCTCTCGAGTATTTTTTTTTTTTTTAAATTGAACCAACGTCAATGTAGTTTTATTTGCTCATCGGACGTTTTTCGGTGGTTCACGTGTTTGAGGAACAGAAATATTTGGGAAGCTGAAATACCTGGCAGGTTAAGGTATCCTGTTACCTGAGATCTTTTGGGTAAGCTAAGTGTCAAGGTACTCTAGATTCCTGGTTTACCTACATATTTGGGATACTTCGCCACCTTTATTATGGCTGTTGACGTTAACCTTTTGTGATTCTTTGTCCCCATGGCTGCCTGTGGTATTAAATTCTATACGACACTGTCGCCGAGATGGTCAGAGGATTTTGTGCACCGTTCCGAAAGCATTTTACAAACTAGCTAGATTCTTGGGACCCGACAGTTTAAACGCTATTAATATGATAATTAAAATCATGAGAATGTACGTTGTTAACGACGTGGAATTTTACGCGATTTTCATATGGACTCTCTATGGTGTCACCATAGATCCGCCACACAGCAATCTGTATATTTAATATATAAATAGAACTATATTCAAATAATTTATAACACAATAATTTCTTCACACCATCGTAATAACAATATTAGTATCAAAAAATGTATAAGTATTAACATTTACCACTACCTTCAAATTTACCATCTGTCACCGGTGACCCCCATATAAAAAATCCACCAAAAATCAACAATCCCACTTCCCATAACTTTCACTCTCTACAATTATCAAAAAAACAACCTGAAACTAATAACCAACCATCACAAAATCAATAAAAAAAAGTATTCTAAACCCGTTAAACTGCATATAATTTACCAAGCACAATATCGCCGGCAAGATAACCGAAAGAAAAAACAAACGACACAGAAACGAGACAAAAAAAAAAGACACAAACGTGGAAGAGACTATCCGGTCCCGAAAAATGCGAACGCGAAAGGCGTAACTTCCGACGAGAGGTCATTCGAGGGGTGACGTTATCTCGAGGGGATGACTACGGGTGGAGTACGGTCACCTCGTAAGATCATTCACGACCTGCTTGCGCACACTTCGTCGGGAAAAAGTTTCGCGAGTGCCGAGATTAGTATCTTCCGCTCGTCCGTGTATCGACCCGTCCTACCACTACCACCACTACTATCACTACCACTACTACTAGAGTGTGTACCACAAAATTGCACTTGCTCGCAGCCTCGTCTTCTCCTTATCACGGGGGGCCCTCTCTCATCCCCGTTCTCTCTTCCTGATTTTCTTCCTGCCGTTTAACGAGGCTGCATCCCAATTTCGAGGAAATATCAACCCGCCGGAAATGATTATGAATTGCTGCTGAGATAGTCACGTGTGACATACCGGAAGTGAATTATTGTTTGTTTTGAAAATAGAGACAGAGGTGAAAATTTGATGAATTGAACGGTTTGGGAATGTTTTGTGTTTTTGTTACGTTTTAATTAGTGTTTCTTTTATTTTCGGTGATTTTGAAATGGGAGATTTAAATAGTTTTCTGGTTAAATTGATCGGATTAAAGGATACCTGTTACGTGGAACTATTCGTGGAAAGTATCGAGTTATTCGTAATGGGAGAATGCGATGTTCTGGTTTTTATCGGATGATGGAACTACGTTTATACGATTTTAATGTATCATAATTGTTAATGGTAAATGATTTTTCACGGAAAAAGAAATATTTCACGTGGAATTCTGACGGTATTTACTGTTTTAACGTGTTTTCCATGGCATTCCATTAAAAATATTTTGCAATTCGGCGACGTTTCTCGTCGTCGAGATTTCGTCGCCTCATCTTCGCATCAGCGGTCGTACTTTTTCCATTTCCGGCCCCGTCATTTAGAGTTCCAGATTCGAAATTACGGGGAGTCTGACGTTCCACGGAAGGAGACGCAGACGGGACGACGAAATCTCGGGTCAAACGTAATTTCTTCGAAGTTATTACGTGTATAACGTACAAGTAGTTACTCGGTTTCATTGAGATTGAAATTCTGAATTACTTGCGAACGAGAAACAAGCGAACTGTAAGATATAAAAAAGTAACGTCGGGAATTCCAGTCGTTCCTCTAAATTCAATTGATATGACGTTAAACAAAAAAAGTCTACCCCTGTAAAACACTTTTGTAATATTAATAATTAGAAAAAAGATAATATCTTTCCATTTACTTTCCGAATAATTAACAATCTCACTCTTGATTTTACTAATTCCTCTTATTTTCTCTCTCGAGAAAGTACGGTCCACTGCAAAACTTTATTTATCCCAAGTTCTATTTAAAAAGAAAGAAAAATACACTGAAATTGTTAATTTAACTAAAAAAAATCACGTATTAACGTCCTGGTATCAACACGTCTTTACAACACGCTCCGGTCACCTCTTCGAGGTAAAATTCATTAAATTTCAATTATATCCATTACGTACTCATCCTTTATGTTATAAATTATTTACTGTTTAATAACAGATTGAGAGTTTCATACGGTACGCGTCATTCCCTTACAAACCGGGGGGTTAACGGAAGAAATAAAAGCCGCGGATTTCTTTTTTTTCTCTTTTCCTCCTCCTCAATCTCCCGGAAACCGTGCGGGAAACTGCGGAAGCCGCGTCGGCCGTGGAAAAACCGGCGGAAATTCAGTCGTAGCCGCAAAACGCCGTGGTAATCTCACACTCGTGTTAATCCGGGGGCGCGCGATCCGTGTACGAAGAAGAAGAAGAAGAAGAAGAAGAAATCCCGAGACAGACGTAGCGAGTGGCTACGGTGTTTTTACGAAGAAAAGAAGACCTGTTCCGCAGATGTTGCAAAGCCGGCCAGGTTTATCGGTCGGCGAGCTGAATGCGCCGGAGAATTTGAATTTGAATCCGTCGGTTCCAAGAGAAACTTTCGAATCGTCGAACTTCCCGGCGCAGGAATTTCAATGAGCCGAAATTTCCGACCGTGGAAACTTCGCGGTGTAGAAATTTTCCTGGGATACAATATCAAAACGTTTCGTTGTTAATCCGTGAGAACGTTCGCGTTGGAAATAATAAATATATCACTAGTACAAAGAAAAATTGAAAACTTTAGGAAAAGTAGAAATTTCAACTATAGAGAATAGTCCAAAGTAAATAATAAATATTTCATAATTTCAGTGATTGATATCTGAAACGGTAGAAATATCAATTCACAATGACGTCACAGATATTTCTGAGCACAGAAAATTTGAAAAACGATCACAATTCTGCGATAAAGAACAATTCTACGTTCGCCTAAGCGTAGAATCTCCTCTGCAATTCGCCATCAGGAAACCACAGACCACGCGATTCCATGTCAAACAGCACGAAGGCGGAAGTGTTTGGGAAGCCCCGACGTTAATCGAATTACAAGGTAGAAAGTGAAGGATCTAAGTTAGATACCTGGGTGGAAGCTGCGACCGAAATCGTCGCGGCTCAACCGAAGATCCTGTTTTGGTAAGACGGTTAATTCGCGGAACGATCTCTGACGGAGTATCTTCGGAGACGTAGCAGGAAACGCGACTCCGAATGTACACACACACACACACACACATGGACAAATACGCATAATTATCTATGTGTAGGGTAACCGTACAGGAATACAGAGTACAACTTGTTTAGTGGGGAAAACAGATGTTGGTTGCGCGAACACTGGAAACTATTCGAAACTGCTCTAACTCGACTGATATTAATGACAATAAATTCTCGTCTGTACACGCGTAAATTTCACTATTGACACCCCACGCCGAGAATATCGAGTAATTAATCTTCGATTAAACAGTCCTATATATATGTATATTTACGGGATTATTCGGTTCGTATAATTTCGCGGTTGAACCGCGACGAGACACAAAAAAAGTGAGAAAAATATGAAAATTCTCCACAAATCACGTTACAGTCAATAACCTGACACCGATCGCATAATTTCTACGTCACTCTCGTTGAATTGTCGACAACGAACAGATTGTAATCGACGTTTTTATCCCATTCTATTTAAATCATAGGATTTGTATCGAGTTTTCAAAATGTCCACGTTTAATCCGGATTTTTATCGATCCGTAAAACTGTCGCCACCAGTTTAATTAGTCTAAATGAACGCTGGTATATACCATATACGATCAACATAAGCATCAAAATATTCAAACTCTGACACGTTAATTAAACTTACGGGTGGCGCAACATTCCTGAATGCACTTGTTTGTTCCATTCGAAATATGTATATGAGTTCCAGAACTTCGGACCTTAAAATTCCGACTTCTATGGATAATTCATTCCGCTATTGTGAACTAGAAAATTATTATATACATATACACACACATCCACATATTATACACACATATATCACTTGTATAAGAGAACATTGAAATCTGGCTACCGGTCTGACCGTAAATCAAACGACGCGAGAGAACCGGTTGGAAATTTATTCGGGATAATTAGGGTGCATTTCGAAATTACACGAAAGGTTTCCTTAATTTCCGGCCGAGGGCGAAGGTCGTCGCCGTCCCCGGGGACAATTTCAAGGGTCCGCGTACGTGTTGTGTGTACCAGGACGACCGGGATAACCTTACGACCTCCTGCGGGAACAAGAAGGTATACGGGGGGGACGTAGATGAGATAGAGAGATCCCGTTGTTGCTCTCGCAAGACCGCAGTGCGGAGGTGTGTAAGGGCGGTTAATCGCACTTAGCCTCACCGACACGACCTTGTGGACCAGCCCTTAACCGACTGCGTTCACATCGTCGAAATCGTTTGGCCAAATTTTACGAAATCCTGCGGAATTAACCCTAGAACGACTAAGACAGTTAAAATGACTGGTTCTGAAATTCTTCTACGAACCATTTAAATTTAAAACATTGCAATTTCCAAAATTATTCATAACCATATTTTTATATATAAATAATTAAACTGATCAATTTACTATCCATCTTTATTTCTTTGTTTCAGACATATTTATCCAATTAATCCTCGGTCGTTTTAACGAGAAATCCTCCCGAAATCGATTTCGGTTATTTTTGTTAACAGGATTTTTGGGATTTTTTAATAATTGTTTAGTAATTAAAGGATTGATGAGGTATTTTGGTTTTGGGTGATTTTCATATTGGGGCATTAGGATGATTGGAATTGATAATGGATCGAGGGATAACGTGGATTTTCGAAGCTTTGAAGTTCGAGTGATATAGTAGGTATAGTGATGTCTGAAATTCGAATGCGAGGATTTTCGAATGGTGGCGGGATAATCATGTAGCGTCATAGTTTTTGAAAAGCTTTGATGTTTCCGCGCCATAGAGTTTCGGAGATCGTTGGTCTCGATAAAATAGGGCGTCGAAATTCTGATATTTCTGGCTTTCGAAATTCGATAGTTGCTGTTTTAGGAAGCTGTGTCCTATCGATCGTAATTATACTAATTGCGAAATTATGACCACGGTGATGTTCGAGATGTTGCGATTTATTTATAGGGAAAGTTATTTAACATTCTACTTTCTAATCCTTTCCCTTCAACGTTACGAAAACTTGTTCGCTGAAAATTTGCGCAAAGTAGTAACACGTGACGCCAATAATTGATTACGTAACGAAAGTACTTCCGAAAACTGAAACCTCGACGAGGTTGAATATTGTATAAATTCATATTCGAAGAACAACAGCCACAGATCGATAATTTTCATTTTCCTCGTTTTTCGCCATCTTCTACACGTTAACCCATAGTTTCCCTATAATCGCAAGCAATTTTCATGGGATCAATCTAACCCCTCAATCTTCTTCATATACTTTTAATATTCCATAACCGTTTTCTATTGTCCCATAATCACCTCGTTAAACTTGCAACTTTTTAGAGTGTCAATAAACAATTTCAGATAACTAATAAAATAATAAAATTTCATTATAGCAGTCATAGTTTTGTTTTTTTTTAAACGATTATTTTATCTAATTCTAGATCACATAGATCCACGTAGAATTTCTCTACAATAAAATATATTGATTTCGTAATATTTCTTGGGTTTTAAATCGATAAGTAACGCCAGGGTGGTAATAGTTTCCGACGGTGTTTTATATGTAAGCTTTAATAGCACAATTAATTAGGGTCTTACACGGTATTAAAACAACAGGTTTTAGTAAATTACGAAGCGACGTCGACGCGAACCTTAAGATCGTTACTTCGACACTACACGATGAGCGTCCGACCATAAATACGTCTACGGTGGTGTTCTGTATCACCTGAAGGCGCTGTAAACATCGATTTTTAATTATCGCAATCCTATTACGCCGTAATTATCACAGAAGGCGTAACCGTTGTCGTTTCAACGGGAAAACGTCGAACACGTGGCTCGTTTAATCTGATTAAACGGCCGAACTGGCAGCCGAAAAATTTTCCAAAATGTTTTTCACCCCGCTTATTCCCTTATCGCGCCGGTAATATCGTTGCGATAACGGTTGTCTCGTAATTTTCAAGTATCAACGGGGCATCGTGGACTCGTAAAATTCACAAATTTACTACTTGTTCGGATTTTAAACGTTCCTCCCATTTACGAAGTATTAATTTCGCCGAAATATTATCGTGATCATCGGTGAATTAATTTTTTTCACAGATGTTTCACTTTGTTTTTTTCTCGTTGCAAACGTCAATGTCAATTTATCAAAATTATAAAATATATCAAATTTAATATCTAATTTCAAGTAAATACCGATCAAATATAACTTTGTCTATGTCATTAATTTGTATATCTTAAATTTAATTAATATTCATCGGTGAATTACGTAAATAAACAGGAAAATGGTAAGAAATATCATAGATCTCTACTAATATCACCGTAAATCGGTTATCAAAGGCGTTCTATTTTTTTACTCCGACTCGTTACTCTAACTGTGCCATGTCTGGGATATCCACCGACGCAATCATCTCCGTGGCTTTGAAAGGCATCGAAGGTCACGTCCCCCGGAGACTGCACCGCAGGATGCATACGAACTGCACCACGAAGACCTCCCGAGATAACCTCTGACCTCGCCAAGAATCTTGGCCAGACGTATTCTGAGGCACGAAACATATCAGGAATTTCCAGCAAACTGAGCATTTTTTATTTTTTAATTAAAAAACAATTGTGTGGATGTGAATTATCATCATTATTATTCATATCATGTAATATTTAATTAGTATTTCGAACGGATTTATATAATGGATAAAAGAAAAATCACTTTTTCATTAAATTAAAGTGGACAAAGCGCACAAATTTCTATCATCCCGGAATTTTTATGCAACACCATTTTTTCTACTGGATGGAATGTTCTTAGTTCGCAAATTCCCAGCTATCGATTATTTCATTATTGTGAAATTTCCCTCGCACGTGATTCGTTTCGATCGAAATCGACGAAACTTCGATGAAAACCACGTGACACTTCGAAACGAAATTCGTATTTCGCCACACGTTGCTTCGCGTTTCGTAAATCGTTCCGGAAGCGACAGGAATTCATTCGGACGATATTGTTATCGCTTTGATAACGGTTCAAATGATCAGACACGCGTGCTTCGGGGGTGGGTTCCTTTACGACGAAACAATACGATTCTTCTTATCGCTCCGAGCAACTTCACGAACGTCGAAGACTACTGGTTCGGAAACGAAGCGAAGAAGGGGATGCTGCGAGAGAAAAGCCCCGCAAGTGGTGCGCGACGAGGCATCGGGGAAAAAAGCTTTTCTTGCAGTTCCCGCTGTTATGTACGTCTCAGCCAAGATCAAGTCCCTTTCATCGAGGTGAATCCTGAGAGAATTTATGCGAAACCAACCGCGTATAAACATTCGGGAGCGAATGAGAAACAAGGATTTCTGGAAAATTTTGATCGCCCTATGTATTTCCATTTTAGGGTGACATATTTGGAGAAATTGATGTTGAAAATCGTGCAAGATAATTATCATTACCGAAGGAATATCGCGGTTAATTAAAAAATGGAGTATAATTATGTAAATTTTTGTGAAAATGTCATAAAAAAAAGTTTCTACAGTGTTTCGTTTAAAAAAATCATAGCACTGAAACTATCAAAGAAAAACGTGTCCAGGAAACGTGAGTTCGTTAGAAAAAAGATCAAAGTTTCGTGAAAAAACATATATATTATTACGACACCCCAGAGACTACGTAAATTGTTTAAAAAGAAAGAAAAAAAAACACTCGTTTTATAAAGTTCTGAATACACAATGTGTAAGCCGGGCCCGTAAATTTCTCGTAATATTTTTTATGACACTGTTTACATGTGCCGCGTAGCTTGTTTGCCGTTATTTATTCCTTTGTCAAACATACATATTTGATATACAAACGACTACGGAATGCAGATTGATTCAAAAAGCGGAGAAATTTATGAGTAACCAACACGGTGTATAAACATTTCTGCGTCGTGAATGGAAAACGTGCTCCCTAGGATTTCTTAAATATTGCATTCCTTCTATTTCCCTAGCGGAGTGCTCCACGTTCCCCGCGGCTCCGGTCGACGGGAAGTCACGTCATTGAATGCGAAATTATTGGAGTTTTCCGTGCAACGTAAGGACAAATTTAAATTTAAATTGGATACCGCGAAACCACTGATTTTTCGCCGATTTCGACGAACCTTGAAACTTCGCGAACAAACTGGGGATTTTTATGAATCGACATGAACTCCAAATCGAAACTCTACGGTTGGAATATTTTCGACGTTACGAACGATGGTTCGACAGAGAGAGAGAGAGAGAGAGAGAGGAAGAGAGAGAGAATTATTGTAAAAATTGTTTCACGACGTGATGTACTCGAGGACCTCGAAAACCGACGAGTTTCCACGAACGCGACCGCATATAAACATTCGCTGTCACTCGCAAATGGAAAACCTGCTCGCAAGGATTTCTTAAATATTGCATTCCACCTATCCATTCCACTCGGAATGCTCGATCTCCCGTTCACGTGGATAATCTTAAGAAAACTGAAAGCCCACATTACAGAACCATGAAAATGTACCTTGAAATTCAAATCCATGGCTTTACAATATTTTCCATCGAATCAACGATTTCACTTGCGCCGGTTTAACATACACGATTCCATTTTAAACTACTATCCGAGTGAATTAAAAATACAAAACTAAGGAAAAATTTGAAAAAAAAAATACTTTGTTCTATCGATTCTAAAACCACACCCCAAAACAGACACATCAAAATTCCACGATGTCGCCTTGTTTAAAACATCCTCATTACCAGCGGCAGACAATCCGCAAACAATTTCTACGAAACGATATTTATCGGTGTTACGTACCGCTCCATAAATAATTCAAAACTGTCTCCTTATTTCCGGAATAATTCATGACGGAATCGCCTCTATGATGTTCCGTGAACAGTCGGTAATACGTGCCATAGGTCGTAGGAGAAAAGGTAAAACAGGTAAAGAGAGACCGAGACCGAGACCGAGAGAGAGAGAAAGAGAGAGAGATCGCAACGTATCTCTCGCAGAATGCATTAGCAAGGAAAACCACGTGGGACACGTCGCGGTCCGCACCACTTCCATCATATCTTCGAGTAAGAAGGTTGTTTCCTGATTTTCCTCGAGGTTCCACGGTTATCCGGATCTGCTTTCAGTCGTCGCCGCTTCCTGCGGGAAAACCTCGTGCCCTCGAGCAATTTTCTCTTCCTGGCCGTGTTCGTCTCAGCACGCGACACCGGTGGACAGCGATGATACAAAAGCCTCGAGAAAGAACTGACAATCCCCCTTCTTCCCCCCCCCCCCACCCCCGCCCCTCCTTTTATTTTTCCCCTCCACCCCAGCGTCGTTTCTACTTTTCCATTTATTTCCGACCGTTTGATACAGTTTCCCGGCTGGGAAACGTCGACTTGGCTCGGGGCGACGAAATTACACCGGCTAATTTCTCTCACTTTCCGTCGGCGACGGAGACGTCGCGACGACGGAGAACGGTAAAAAGTCGGATGGCCGACGTGTTTACGCGGGTGGTGGAACGCGTATGTTGCACACGTGGCGTGGCGTGGGTGGTCGGAGGATATCGTTCAGGGGAGCCTGGGAATTTTCGAGTAAATTATACATTTCTGTGGTAAATAGCTGGGGAATGTGTTTTACGTGACGTAATTGCTTGGAGTTGTTTTTCAGGCAGACGTCGTTGGTAATACGCTCGTTATAGTGGTACGTACGTAGAAATAGTGTAACGCGCGTGGAAATGCTATGGAAAAATGATGAGAAGTTTTGAAATTCCATGGCGCGGGTGTAATTAGCACTGATAATTAATCAAGTTACCCTGTAATTCCGAAACTACGAAACGTTTCTACGGACACTAGGCGTGTTACGTCAAACATTTTTGTTTCCTATTTATAATAACCACTTTCAGCATTATACATAATATGTATAATGAAGATGACAAGCCCTCTAATCGTAAAAAATATGTCTACTATACCTATCCCACTTTACTACCCCTCCCCCCTAAAATTATATAACAACAATATAGATTCTATATAAACACATCATTTACCACCTAATAATAATTAATGACAACTCCTCCACGTGGAGGTGAAAAATTAATCAAAAATTCACTTTCAACCGCGTTATCACCCACCCGAATCACCTGCACGCGAAACTCGCGTGTTCCCGCTAATAAAGTACACGCAACAATAACAAAACCGACGAACAAAAAGGGAAACGATTAATTTATCCGGTTTCCCTTTTTGATTCCCGGCTACTCTTATCTCTCTCCCGCAGGCTCTCCTATTTTCTCAGGAAGGCACCGGAGGTTTCCTCCTCTCTCCCCCCTTCTCCCCACCCCCTTTCACCCTCTCTCCCGAAAAAAAATCCTCTTCCACCAGGAATCGGTTCGCAGCCGAAAGGTGCCGGTGAAATTTTCCAGTTCCGTCGACGAGTTCTCCGTTGCCTTCGTGTACGTCGATCCGACGGCCGTTATTACCGCGATATTTCTCCGCGTCGATGCAAACGAACGACGTCGTTCCGCCACGGCTACGGGTAAACGCGTAATTTGTCCCGAGAAAGTCCCACGTGGACGAATGACGAGGGAAAACGAGACAGGTAAGAAGTCGGGGGCGAATGAGAAACAAGATGCGAGACGATCCTGATAGGAACGAGATACTGCGAGGGTGTTTTTTTTTTTTAAAGTGTCGCAACAACCTCCCAGACAATTTTGGTGAGTTGATATAGAATGATTATTTTGGTAAAAGTGAAATCAATGGGTTAGAATGAGTAAAGAAGGCGGTGGTCAGTTTTGTGGGAGGTTTATAGAGTTTGTTAGGGTTTTATTTGGCTTTTTGAATGAAAAGAATAATGTCATTATGTGTAATTAATATTTTTGGTACCATTGTCAGTAGCAAATTTGGTATTAATTATATTCGATTGTGAGAATTAGTTTTTTTTTGTTTAGGAACAACTGTGATTATGTAATCAATATAATGTGATTATACAGTCCATAATTATCTAAGGTGTTAATGTGATCTAAAATAATTGGATTTGAAAGAAAATTGTATCTTTTGGTAGAAGTGTATGTAAAAATTGTCCGAGAGTTCAATTTTTACAGACTTGAGTGTTGGAATTATTTTTTCTTTCCTCATTGAGAATTCTATTTAATTTTCTCTCGTCGTACACCCGTCGCAGGATTCACGGGCGATATTAATTAGTTGCGAACGTTAATTTGTAATGAATTTTCACGATGCTCGCCAGTTATCCCGTAAGTTTTCTTTTTATCGTGTCTGTCACGGTCAGTCGATCGTCGACAAATCGCTGCGACTATCGTAAAAAGAAAAAAAAAAGCACTTTTGGGGGCGCAACCCTCGCCCCCAAGGGTTGACGTTCGGACGATAGACAGCTTAGGGTGAGCCCCCTGTTTTTATATCGAAATTTACATAATTCGACTTCCAAGTTTATTCAACTCGGCGGGACCATATTATTTCCAAACAAAGTTATAATAACACTATATAACACTAAAATAATAAAGAATAACAAACTCTCACCGTACAAAACACTTTCCTGCACAAATGCTATTTCCTTGATTGATATTATCTTTTAAAAAAAAAACTTCCTTGACTTATATCATCCTTTAATAAAAAATTTCTTGATTGACATCATCCTCTAAAAAAAATGTTCTTGATTGATATCATCCCCTTTAAAAAAAAAAAGAAGAAAAATCGTAATCCGTCGGCATACTTCAAAGTGGTCCAGTTTCCGACTTCCGTTCGCGATTGTTTCGATCATCGCGCTTCGCTACGATCTTCGTGTTTGCCGGTTATTGAAATTTGGATTATCCCGCTTACCGTAGCCCGTCGATTTCCGCCGGCGTGTTACGGCGAACCCACGAAATTTAGACGACGCTAATATTCCGCCGGACTCGTATAATCAGATACGTATCCCCGATTTCCGGAAATCTTCGACACCTCGACACACCCCTCCAACCCCGATATCGGGCCGATTCCACCGGGGTAACCGTTGAAACTGGGGTATATCCTCGATATCGCAGCTACTCCGTAAGCAACTTCCACCAGGCGAGATGTGAACGGAACGGTGGATAAAAAAAAAAAGACCGTGGGAATAGACTGAGACGGTGGAAAAGTACGGAAAAAGGAAAAGACTCGAAGAAAAGTAACGATGTAAAGGAAAAAAAAGACACACACATACACGCATGCACACACACACACACGTACACAAAAAGAAACGACAGCCTGTAGGAGAAAGGTCACGGTAGGGTGAGAAAGATCCAAAGAAAAAAGAAAAACAAGAAAAAAAGAAGACAGAGAAAGAGAAAGGGACGAGAAGGTAAAATAAGAGAGTGAAAAAGACGAGAGAAAGACTGGGGAAAAAAAATCGAGAGAAGAGGGTGTGTATTCATTTCCGACATAATCGTAAGAGCTGCTTTGCAGCACGCGACGTCTAATGGAATTTCCTTGTACGACGTGGAGGAACTCAGAAGAAGAAGAGGAGGAACGAGATGAAGAGATGACGATGAAGAAGAAGAGGAAGAAGAAGAAGAAACTGCCACGAAGAGACACGAAGGACGATGAGAATTCGAAATGCTAATACGAGCGAAAAACGGCCAGGACAATGAAGTTCACTGTTTTATGTTAATCCTGAATTTATGTGCCGTTTCCTTTGCCCCGTGGTCCTGGGTAAATCCGTGCTAACTAGCGGATGGACGACGGGAAAAAAAAAGAGTGTGCGGGAGAAATACAACGTTGGAATAATACGTGGCTGTTTGATATTACTAACGTGGCTGGTGGGCTCACTGAAAGCGTATTCTTAAATAAATGAAACTTTTCTTTCTCCCTCTAAGTTTCTCCAATTAAAGAAATAGTCACGATAATACAGGGAAATATCGTTTATAAATAGAACACTAATTTAAATTAAATAACATCGGGGAATATATTTGTAATCGAATTTAATCACTGGAATTTAAATACACTCGATATTTCAAAAGGTTTAATAATAATAATAATCGAAACGTTTCGATGCCGGATAGAATAAATTTCATCATCAAAATTCCCACGTGAAATTGCTATCGTAGTTGCGAGACCGTGATGGAGTTAGAAATACATACATACATACATACATACATACATACATATATATCTAACAGTACATACTGTTCATTTAATTCGTACGTCGGTTAGCATAAAGAAAAAGCTCCCGCTCGCGGGAAGTAAATTTCTCCTTCATTGTTTCCCGCTGCAACGGCGGTTTCCCATTGAACGGAGTTAATATTTCGTCTCGTTCGCTGAAGTGCGGAGAATAAGAAAAACAAAAAAAAAAATAAACTCTCGGCCCTTAATTTCCGAGACGCGATATATACTTTCAGATACCACGGTCGATCGGGTAAAGCCGCCCTCTCGATTCGAGATATCGAGTCGGCTCACCAGCTTCTCTATTCCGGCGGGGATCGTATAATGGCGTCCGTGTTTTCTTACGTTGTAACGAACAAAATGCTGAATCGGTTGGCCCCGGCTTATCGCGCTGATGAAGCGGGAAACCGACGGAACCGACGGTAAAAGAACGAAAGGAGTCCACCCGTAGCTCGAATTGGCTGGGAATAAATTTAGGAGAACGAGTGGCCAAACATTGAATCGAAGATTGGCCGAGACTCCCGATCTGATTTCCACGTGGTCGGATTTATCGCGGTTCGATCGTTGCATTTCTATTCTGTTATGCATCCGGAGGGGTGGCGTATTATTCCGGTGAATAGAAACACGCCGTGTTGATTCTGATATCCTCATTGCGCTATAAATATGGTCGATGTATGTGTGCGCAAAGTGTGGCTATCAAATTTTGTGGATCGAGAACTACATGTGTGTATACTATGTATGTATATGTATATTGAACTGTGTATCATGGATTTATATATCTTAATTTTCTATTATAACGATTGGAAATGGAATTGGATCAATAAATTGATCATTTTATGTGATTTGGAATGCACAGTGGTGAATTTTTTTAATCCCTTGTTTTCTTATAGAAGGTATCTCTATTTTTGTTGGTAGAATTGTATTTTTGGTAGATTCTTATGAAAACGTCTTGAGGTATAGGATCAAGATGTCGAATACATTATCTTTACATAGGAATCATTACCTATCCGACTAATTGGTATATTTATATAAATTCTGAATCGTTCAGGTGCTCTATTCATGTCCTCCATTGTATAATATTAGACTCATCTATCCACCGTGATATTTTTACACGAGTGTATTAATACACTTCGCCAATAGAAGAAGCCCGTCCAATTAACGCTACGTGGAAATATTTCTCGAGAATTCCGGCCTCGTTATAAATACCGGCGCGACTCGCGGGGAAAGCGCTTGAAAAAGGAAAACTGAAGAAGTTCCGTCGTCAAACGATCAAGTCGGAAGCGTGCATAAAAGTGCCGCACTCTCGCGAAACGTCAAAGTTTTCCCGCGATTTCGCGGCCGTTTCCCGTATAAAAAGAAAAGTGCAAAAAAAAAAAAACAAAAAATAAAAACCCGAGGGGAAAAAAGAACGAAAATACTCCGGCGAGATTGTTTACAGCTATATTTATAGTTTCTCGTCTGAAGTGGCCTGAAATGACCAATGGAGGATCTCCGTACAGCCGGAGCAATTTAACTTCCGGTTTTTCGAGACTCTTCGGCAAGAGTAGGCGTGGCCATGTTCGTAAAACTGTCCAATTTCATTTATCCCGCAAGACGAACGATCGAGAGATATTACTCAAAAAGTTTCCACCCTTCCGAAACGAAACAAGACCCCTAACGATCGCTCGATCGATGGATCGCCGCTCAATTAGAAAAATTAACGGTCCGAGGGTCGCGCAATTACGAACTTCTCGAACGGCGAAAAGTATGTTCGCGAATTAACGACCGACCGGGAAGAATTTACAGGGAAAATCAGGTAGCGAAGAATTATCGGGAAACCGGGGATCTCTCGCGGAAACGCTGATGACGACGAGAGAAAGGAAAACTTGAGGAAAACCTCTCCCCTCCCCCCCCTCCCCCCTCTGGTAACGGAAAGATTGTACGAAGACTTTAGACTTTGGACTTACGTCTGATTTTCATTTTCCACTTGAATTCCTTATCATTTAATATCACGAAATACACGTAATATACCGTAAGACTTTTTCGTTAGTTCTTTCTCTCTTTCTATATATATACCTACCGTTTTAAATTACACCTACCTAAGGTAAATTTCGTTATGATAAGTTTTCTTCGTTGAATTATCCGGTTACTTAGTTTTGTTCTCGTTTTACTTTTTCGTTTTTATTTTTCACTGTGTTTCTAACGTGTGGCAAAAGTGCTTGTAAACTGGCACGAATTTTAATTACTCCGTAGTATTCCGCGTCTCATCTTGCGTAATACGTGTCTCCACCCTCATCGCGAGTGACACGTGTGCATAAAAAGGCGAAGGGACGAGGAGGGTCTGGCGAGACAAAGAGATACGAGACCACAACAGGGGACTTCTATATCGAAAACTTTCCCTTCCGAACACGCTGCGTCGGGATCGAAATTTTATTCAGTACACCGTCGCATCGGGGAATAATCCTATTTTCTTTCGATCCTAACTTCCCATACGTTAACAAATCTCATAAAATTTATATATACAGTCCTGATAAAAACGTCGATACTCGGAACTTCATCCCCCTGGCCCACGTGTATATGTATATGTATGTGTATGTAGCTTCGGAAACCGGTGAAATTCGGCTTCTA
This sequence comes from Mimumesa dahlbomi, assembly GCA_917499265.3. Lineage (NCBI taxonomy): Eukaryota > Metazoa > Arthropoda > Insecta > Hymenoptera > Crabronidae > Mimumesa > Mimumesa dahlbomi. Next base: position 5,673,136 of record OU824116.1, on the reverse strand, counting down.
TCAACGTACAAAAACTTTTGATTTCCGGTGGAAAAAAAGTCAGAAACGTACGAACACGTCGCGGGGAACAATGTACCCCAGTGATTCCCATATATTATAAAAATACCCAAAAACACACAAAATTCCCATTAATTTCACTATTTTAAAAACGTTTGCAATTAAATTCCGAGACAGGGTGGTAAGAAAATCTGTTACCATCGTAGTAACGCAGGTGTTGCGACGAAATGACGGAGTAAAAAAAGACAAAACAAAAAAAGAAACAAGAGAGAATACAAAGAAACTAGAACAACGCGAAAAGAAAAGAAAAGAAAAAAACCCCACAAATCAACCGTTCCGGCAGTGGCAAAGTTCAACGACAAAATGATATTCTCGCTCGGAAGCTCGTTACGTCTCGATGGAAATGTAATTTCAATCTTGCGGCCGGCCTCCGACTTGCGTTTCTCGTTTCAACCCCTCGACGACCATTGTACCACCCCCTTATCCACCCTCCCTTTCGGTTTGCCCGTACACTACATAAAGTATGACGTAATCATACGCGCCGCGTAATAACACGTGTACACTGCAATACCACGAGCTGCCCACGTGTATGTAGTATACGTATGTACGTGTCTGGTATATCTGTATATTGTACATATGTACCAGGCGTGCCGCGGAACGCACAATGTAACTTCCTCCGAAAGCAACATCGGAGAAACAAAAGATTCAATTTTCGAGACCCGCTACATGCCGCCGGTTCCTCTCGGCGAGGGTAGTTCTCGACACTAACGAGGTACCCCTTCGACGTAAACGCAATACAGACTCCCGTATTCTACGTCAAGCAGCCAACCACCCCCCCATCCCCCTCCACCGTTTGTGTGTCCCTTTTCTCGCGTAATACGCGAGTCCTCCCTTTATAGTGACGAAGGGAGGGAGAGGAGGGAGGGTAGGGGGATGGGACGTCGACGCATTTACACACCGGATGAAGGACAACCGTCGAGGTGAGAAACGGAGAAACTATGTATATATATATGTGTGTGTGGAGGTGTAAGAGTGTGTGTAAGGGTGGGTGGATGAAACGAGGGAGAGAATGAATGAACGAACAGAGGGGGAGGGGGTTTGGTGGGAGTGGTTACGTCTGCGGGAAAGTGAAAGACTAACGAGTGAAAGAACGAGTGGACGAGGAAGTGGGTGAAAGGGACGAAGGAAGAAGAGGAAATGAGAGCTTTGGCGGCTGAGAGACGACGGGGAACAGAGGGAAAGGCATAGTTTGAAAAGATATGTATAATATGTACAACGAAATCTCGAGATGCAGAAATTAAAAGGGAGTCGCGTGGATTAAGCGAGGGCCCTTCGTTTCTTTCTGTCCGTCTTTTCCTGGTAATTCGTGGAAGTTTTATGAAGAATTAGAAAAATGTTGGATACAAAGTCGGTCGGATGGAAGAACAGGAAGTGAGAGAAAGAAAAACTATAATTTCTGAAGAACACGCGAAATCGCGAGGACGCCTTTTTCTTTCGTTTACCGAAAGTTATATAAATATTCACAAAAAAATCAGAAATCCCTAGAATGTGCAAAACGCACGTGAAAACGAGAATTGGTCGAAAATCGACGATCGAATCGAGAGAAATCGGAAACAGAGACGACAGGGGAATGCCAGAAAATGATGGAAGTAACTCGGAAGAAGGAACAACCGGGTTCACCGGGAAATCAAGGGACGAGAAAGGGACGGAGAGTAATAGTGAGTGCGCGGGAGTAATAGTGGTGGTGGTAAAACTAAGCAGGAGAGAAACCGAGATAAAGAAACAGAAGTACGGGGTGACAAAGACCCAGAAGGTAGAGGGAAAAGGAGAGAAAAAACAACGAGAGAAAAAGAGAGAAAGAAGGTCGAAGGAAAAAGGGAAAAGAGGGAATCCGCCCTTGCAGACTCAACACAATGGGACACGCACAATGCGACGTTGGATAAGGGATGATGTAGGGATAGGATGGTTAGGGTGAGAAGAGAAAACGAGGAAAAGGGAGAGAAGGGCGTATGGAACCCTCTGCGTTTACTGCAGTGCTCTTCAATCCATGGATATTTTCGACGAGGTTTGACCCTCGCTTTTTACTCGCTAATAAATAATAAAGCGCGTCGAAAAGTGTTCCAGGCATCGCCATCCACTGGACGCGGGGATTCGAAGGTGTTCCACTTCATTCCGCGGTTTACTCTGTTAAATTTTCTCCCCTCTCCCCCTCACCCTACCCATTTTTTTTATCGTTTTAAAACACTTAACGGTTTTCGCTCATTAAAACTCGTCGATCGAATGAAACTGCGGCGCGAATGACGTCGTCTTGTAGTCTTTATGATGGGCACGTGTTAAAAACATGCGTCGAACACGTTTCAGGCTAGCCCTCGCTTCCACTGTATATGTATACTTATACATATATCAGAAATTTACTTGTTATTGTGTGAGTAGATGATAATGCATCAAAAGTGGATGAAACGTGGTTCGTCGTATCGAATAAAAGTCTCGGATTCGCCGGAAGATTAAACGCAAATGGGAATCGTTTCAGGGAGTACATTTTTCAAATTCCCAATTATATATGGATTCCCGAAAAAAAAAAATAAAAAAGTGACCACGTGACAAAAATAACGATAAATATACGCGGAACGATATTTCCACAGATTCATCGCTGAATCAAATAGTATCGCAAAGACTTTCTCTATGTGGTCGAGGGAGCGTTATCATTTATCAGGCAGCGTTATCATCCGCTGCCGACAATGCGAAAAATGATATCACACCTGGGCCCTATAAAACAGATTTCCCCGTCCCGTAAAGAAACTACCGTCTGATACCGCCGCGAATGAGTTATTCGAAATTCTTGCCGTTTATCGAGCAAGTCCATCAGCTTTTGCACCCGCGGTGCCCATAAGTACGTACATCCCTTTACCGAGAAACACCGGTGAAAAAGAAACACACAGAGAGAGAAAGAACGAAATAGAACGAACAAACCATAGGAAACGTGAAAACGTAAATAAGAAATCCAAGAAAACCTCGAAAAACCTCGGAAAACCCGAACGTTATCCACGAAATTCGACGCGCATCCGATTTTCCGGTAAAATTCGAATACCTCAAATACCGGGAAACATGTATTTACCGGACGGTAGGGAAAATTTTCCGCGGGATTCCCAAAAATTCGAAAACTCGATCTCTCACGTTCCAGGAATCCGCTCGCGCGCGTCCATCGCCAGGTAGGTATTTTCCGATAACTCCGGCTAATTAAACATTCCTAATGATCCGGAGATCGTACGGTGTCCGTAAATCTCACATTGCGGAGAGAATTTTCCCCAGCGTCTCCGAGTAAATCCCTGCGTCGATTCTCGCGGAACTTCCGTAAGCAAAACTTCCTTCGTCCGGGAAGTCGCGAATGAAAAGCTAAGTGCGGTGTCCGAAGGAGAGTAACATTCTCTCACAGAGAGAAAAAGAGAGAGAGAGAGAGAGACAGACAAACAGACAGAGAGAAAGAGAAAGAGAGAGAAACAGAGAGAAAGAGAGAGAGATAGACAAAAGTTGGTTGGACCACAGGTTCGTTGGCAACGAGTCGAGATCGCGGCACGAAAATTCACGATAAATCTCGCGGCTGACTGCCGGAACATACACGAGGAACACTCATTTCCGGGGAATTCCTGGTTGGCGGACCAAGAATACTCGCAGACGAGAGAACCGATCGATTTCTGTCACGTCGGAACGATGCCTTCGTTGTTATCGACGCGAAACAACCCCGGGGGTCCCGTTCCGACGTTAACGTTCGGCGACAGATGTATTATACTGTCCTTTGTATTCTATTCGTCGACGGTGGCGAGCGAGGGAAAGATATATATATATATATACGCTACTGGAAATATTAATTATATGGTTGGTAAATATGGTTGAAAAGATACGGGACTGGTGATGCTACGTACTCCGTTAGCGTAACGTTTCTCGGCGTGTATTTATATTAATAAATGATATTTGATATTAATAACGGCGAATAAAAATGTTTGCCGGCTTTTAATTGGATGTTTTATTTAAACTGCTGTCACGTATCAATTTCGATTATTGTAAGCCGACGTGTTACGTGCCCGGGGATATGTGCAATCGGCAAAGTGGTCGATAATTGATTGCGTTTTTTGGTATGTGTGTGTATTTTTTTTGGTGAGTCAATTAGAGGAAAGAAAGAGCGAAGAATGATTTTTTGTTTTTGGAGAATCATTACAGTTGATGATAATAATTTTCATAAAATACACAGAATACAATGGTGAAATAAATTGTGTAATTATAGAAGGAAAAGCAGGAAAATTTTGTAAATTTTGCAATTTGGAGAGCGATGTAAAACATTTCGTTATGAATAATTTAACGAATATCAATCAAACCGTTCTGTTTCTTTGACAAAGATCGAACAAATACGTTAACGCGTTGTTCGGAAAAAAAAATCAGCGACGACGGTGTCTTGTAACTGACAGAATTTCCACGTTTTAACATTCGACAAAGACTCGACTAACGAGGGATAAACTAATAAATGGGATAAAGTTTGACTGGGGTTTGACGGGCATTGAAACAATCGCGATTGAGCCGTCGATTATCCGACGACGGTTCTTCTTAAATCCGAATGGAACGATGAGCCCGTTCAAACCTTTCATCCTGCGGATAATCAATGGATTTCCCCGAAGCTAAACTTGAAACAAATAATTCATTTTTTTTTTCATTTCCGTCCATTTAAATCCGTAATTTCCACACCGTCGATCGTGGACCACCGATAAACATCACTTTCGACTTTGTAAAGCCTTTGTTAACTCCTCATCAATAATTCCATACTTAACACGATGAACAAAAATATCACAAAACACTGCTCCACACATCTAAATATTCGTAAAATAAGCGACGATCAAAGAACCGCATTATCGATGGTTATTATCCATTAAATTTCGTACGATTAAACGACGCATTATAAATCCGACGGGGAAAATGTGAAACAAAATATGATTTAAAAATGAGATACAAAATATGATGTACCTCGGATATATTAGACTTATTGGCAGGCGGTATGCTATTAAAACGAAATCTTACGAGGGTTTTTCAGAAGACTACCCAGCCTCTATTCTCTATTGGAAACTTATAAAACGCTGAGCTGGCAAAATTCACGCGACCAATTTATTATCCGATTTCGATTCCCGTCGGTATTTCATCCTGCGCCTGTGTTCGTTGTCCGTCTTCGTTCTTAATGTTTCTTTCATTCATTCTTTTTTATTGTCATTCGAGTTCCTCGCAACGCTCGGCCCGTTTTTATTTGCATTTTATGGAATTTCATACGGAATGGCGGTGAAAATACGCAAGGGGTGGGGGGGAGGGGGGAGATGATGATACGTAGAAGCCCGACATTATCGACGTCCCTCGCATTGTGCAACGAATAAATTTGCATTCGATCATTATTACAATGTATCGTGAATATTAGCGGGCAGGCTTGTATTAATGCGCATCGATTCGGAAATTGTCAACGTAATTTTAACCAGCGCGAAACGAAATCCTCCTTTCATCTCGAGTAACGTAATTTTCCCCGTAAATCCGGCTATTTACGGATGGAAATAATCGAGAAAAAAAAAAGAAAATGATATGGATAATCAGACTTTTTTCATAATAAATCTCTTCCACTCGGATCATCTATTCTCGTTTTATAATGAAACATTATAACGTTGAATTCTGCAAATTTTTTCTCAAAACTCTAACAAACAGACGTTATGTCAAAGAAATTCCAAATTTCCTTAAAAAAAACACTATTTCTCCGTACATACACACGTTTCACATTTATTTTCCCTCTTATTATTCCACCAGGTAAAGAATTTTCCCCACCTGTTTATCACGTCACTCGCAATCCATAAATCCGTGAAAATGAATCCGTATTTTCGTTCCTCGCCTCCGTTGAAAATTTTCACCGTCAAGATCCTCTACCGATTCCTCATAGAGACACGTGCGAATCATTACACGAAGATCGTATAAATTTCCAAACAGTTTCCCAGTGAAAAACACGAGGGGAGGGGGAGGGAGAAAAAAGAAACGATGCGGATAGAAAATGGGCCGGTCGTGGATTTTTACGGGCAGTTTTGCAGTAGGCAAATCGCGACAATTTCGGGGCTCGACGATGCGGAAAATGAGTTTCCGTGTAACCCGGAAGTTCCCCGGGTATCGGCGAGTCGTCCCGGAAAAGTCGAAAGAGATACGGCACTCGTCCCGACGAAGAATGCGACCCCTATTATCGGCGGGCCACGGGACACTCGGGGAAAAAAAAGAACGAAAAAAAAATTGAGCAACCGGAAGAACACGCATTAAAACTTTCGGAATAACCAAGTTCCGAAGAGTGCTTTAAAACGAGTGAGAAATTGAACGAGACGAGAGGGAGAGGGGAGGGGGAAGGGAAGTAGATAGGGTGGGGGGTCTTTATGCAAATCGCGCGTGGTAGTCGAAAAAGATGCAAGGTGGAAAATTTATTAACTGTACAGTGGATAAGAAAACTTATTCGCGTGACAGGATGATTTGAATTTTATCTAACTTCGTTTCACATTTAATAAAGTTCCCCGATAACCGAGTGTAAATGGAAAATTTCCTGGATAAAATATTATATCTCCGGTAAGAGTACTCGAGAGTTTCTGTAGAACTCTCAACAATTTCATCGTTGAAATTATTATTTCTGCATTCCGAAACGTATAGAACGTGGAAATTCCCGTGAAGTTTCTATAAAATTCCACCTAAGTTCTATATTCTATTTATATTTATTTCTCAATCGTACTTAAATGAAATTTTTCCAAGTATCTCACATTTGACACTTTCACAATTATTCCTGATTCTATACAATAAATTTATTACCTATAACACTAATACTCTTCTAAGGGGGCCAACGTTATTATTCCTTTGACACCAGTTTCGAAGCCTACGTTTATCCCGAAAGCTAGGCGACCCAATTTGAATCCCCCTCTACATATCGATTAAAACGTCTAAACACCGGACAGGCCCGATCTAAATTCGCTCCCATGTGTTTTCCATTCTCCATGTACGTACCATGACCATGCACAATTTTCCAAAAAATCATGGCGTGAAAAAATTGCTAGTACGACGAGAAATGGTGGCCTGAAACGCAACAATCGCGGTTTTATTTCTTGGCGGAAGGTTTCGAGTGGCTGCGTGCGGCTCGCATTCTAATCGAGCGACGCCGACGTCGGGGGACCCGTTGGCTAAATCGAATCTGATCGGGTTACCGTTTGGCCTCAGGAAGCCGCCATTCTCGTGGCTTCGAAACGGCCGTCCCCGTCGTCCACGTCGTCCACGTCGTCGACGTAACGTTAAATCGACTCCTCGCGTGCCGCGGCAACGTACCGTGATTAAACCCTTTCGTCGGCGTTCGATTTTATATTAATAGATAGAGAATTCGCCGGCCACGTTAGCAACGTTCGCGTGAACGAACGCGAATTTATTAGCAGATTGTGCAAATTGAAATTACAAGGTGTCGGGCGAAACTATAATATATGCGGGGAAAAGATTGCCAGTTTATTCGTGTTTCAATTATGGCTGGATCGAGCGTGTAATTAATTGTTTCTATGAGAACACTTGTCACGAATGTTTTGAGAGAGTGATGTGGTAAAATAATGGGGTGGATATTTTTTTTTATTAAATAGAGTTTGATTATTGTTGTGGTTGGATAGAGGAGAATAAATTGAAATAATTTTAACCGCAAAGAGATAACTGTTCAGCGTTGTTCCGTGGTGTTGCCATGGAGTTTATGGTTCGTTGCACTGTTTATGGGTTTTTAGAATAAATTTTTGTGGGAAGTGTGTTTTAAGCGAATAATTAATATCGCGATCGAACGAGATTTTTGATTCGTGGAATATTTCTTTGTGCAACGGGTTTGTGTAACGTTCGGGAATATGAAATGTTGTAGTATTTCATACCTTTTAGTGTAATGAAACTTTCGATATAACGACTATGTTTCAGCGCAAGGAAACTTTAAATGGAATGAATTTTTCGTCATATCAAATTCGATAGAATAACGGGATTTTTTTCGTTTACCGAAACTTTCGGTAACCAAACTTTCACTGTAATGCACCCTTCAACTGTGGTGAAACAAAGCAAAAAAAAAATCCCGTCGGAAATTCGAAATTTCACGAGGAACACTCGAGACACATTTTTTTTTGCCCCCCGTACGAATCATTGAGAAACACTTTAATGGAATAACAATTTCCCCGAGTAGCTCGGAATTGAATATAATTTCGCGAAGTTTATTTTACAGTCCGGTAAAGCATTAGCGAAACTAGGTACCCGACGAAACCGAAATTCAAAATATTTTCCTTCCGCGTTATATCGCGTAACATACAATTCACATTACTCTAATTGGATTTCTAATTCCGTTTTTAATTCGTTCGCAAAATATCTCTCGTCGGATTCGCATAAGACAACGGGGATAATTCGTCGGGCTAATTAACTTAAGTCACTTTTTCGCTGCGTTCAAATCTGTTTTTTTCTTTTTAATTTTCTACTTAATTTTCTGTTCCGCATAGCACACACCACACGGAAACAAATGAAATCAAGTTCAATTAATTTCGATTAATCACTCTCATATGTTAAATTCATTTCGAATAATATTTAAAATCGATCGCAAACTCGTACGCAGCGCAATTAGCCCGTCGTATTAAAATAATAATAATCAAAATTACATAATCAACCGTGTAATTTTTCTCCCACACGATTAACTCGTTTCAATTTGAATTTCACACTTTGAAATTGCCAAATTATGCGAGAACGTTTCCGAATTACGTTCCTCCTATACGAATTCGATTCGAGTATTCTCGTGATTCTTCGACCTCCGTGATCGTGCCGTGAATCGAGTCTTATCGATATCTCTGACCTCGATAAATCGAGAACAAAGGTCAACCTGGCCGCCCGCCACCGGAACTCAAATCATTTCGCAGAAAATCGACTTTTTTTCGCACGCCATTCGGTAACATTTAAGTAAAATCATTTTAAGTAAAAATGATATAATGGTATTCATTTATGTTGCAAATTGTTTTGCTTCAATTATGACGCCGTCGAGCACTCGACCATTCGATATAAATCGATTTTTATAATCGAGAAAGTCCGCTCGATATTCTCTGGCCGACGTTCAATTAGAATCGCTCCCTTTGAATTTGGAATTTTGAATCTCCGCGTGATTAAAATCACTTCGCAATCGACGGGGGGGGGGGGGAGACTTTCCACCCGTGGTATATTTCCCCGGACGAGGAAATTTTTGATGGTTTTAAAGTTCACAGAAATTTTTACGGCAGATTTGAATTTCGTTAATACAACATTTTGCCCAAGGTTTCCCCGTTAGCGAGGGATTTTAATCGGAATTCAATGTTCTTGCTCCGCGAAATCGTTTTATTACACCGGCCAGGCTAGAGGTGTAACAGATCATTTGGAAATCGAAGTAATATCAATTTCCCCCGGCGATAGATTGCGTGCCCGGCGTGGAATTAATTTTCATTTCGGGTAAATTGAGTTCGATGTGCGAAACTTACGTTCAGCGGCGAAGTGTAAACGGATTCCCGTCGCTGTTATCTATCCGCATTTGCCTGTAAATGACAATTCATAAAGATTAGTTAAAATTCGATGAATGCTATGTCTGTTATGTGATGAAATAACTTGGTGATAAACTTCCCGAAAATTGTGTTATTCCGGTTTTTATCGCGAGCTATTTGATTATTTCATTCAGAAATGATTTTGTTTTATTTTTCTTTATATTTTTTTTTTAAATTTTACTGTCGGACAAGTCGTTTCTTCCAGAGGAGTAGATTTTCCCCGTCGAACAAAGGCAATCTCGCGGATTAAACGTCGGACAATTAAATTTACACTCGATGATTCCGACGCCGCAGAAATTCAACATTACGCGCGGAAGTGAAAACATCGCTGTTTTCCTTCTGGCCCCGGCCTCTTTTCATTTGCGGCCAAGAAATTCCCCCGTGAAAATTCCGTGAAACTCGCCGGCGGACAAAAAAAAAACGTGAAACGTTTAAAACCAGAGAAAGAGAACGGGACGCAATGAGAGCGGTCTAATAAAGACGGGATAAAAAGAAAAAATGAAAACGCGACGTAAGTATGAGAGAGAATCACGTTAACAACGGTGGATCTTAATTAATCTGAGAAATTACATCGCGTAATTAACGAGTCGCTCGAATTTCTATACCAGTAAACAGAAAAAAAAGGGAAATCAAATTCCGACGTGAAATTCGAACAAATCAATCGGCAAAAAGTAATTATAGGAATTCCACCTGTACAATCCGGTCGATTTTAATCAACAGTAAGAGATGAAAAAAAAAATCAATGAAACAATTGTCCACGGGGGAAAACAAAAAGTGTTCTATCAAATCTCTCCTGACTTTTTCCAAAAAAAAACACACACACACATACACAAATAAAAAAAAAACAACAAAACCTTCTACGTGCAAAATAAATTTCAAAATCAACGTGACCCACGGAATATATTAATTTGTAGCTACATCAAGCTGTTAGACTTTACATTCGTATCACGTTGTAGCTACCCCCGACCGTGTCATTCAAGTAATTGTAGTTTCAAACTAAAACGTTCCAGTTGTTGCTTGGGAACGCTTTAAATAATTAAATATCCCATGCCGAAGTTCAACGGGTTTACCTGGCTCTGTTTGCCTGTATGATGCATACAACCAGTTTATAACCGGCTCATGGCGCGGTGAAAAACAAAAGGAAACAACAACAACAGCAACGACAACAGAAAAAAAAAACAAGAAAAACGGGAACGAAAAAATAAACTTCATTCACAACGACAATTTTAAACGGGCGCGCTCAATGCTTCAATAACTTTGTAATTCAGCGAATTGTGCACACTCGTCTGCGACAGCGTCGTTTACCGGCGAAAATGCCAGCAATTTCGTCATAATTTCCCGCACGCGGAAGAGTATTGAAAAATAAACGTGTACACACTAGGTCGCGAACAGCAGAGTGCGGAATATTTATTAATTGAACGTAATTACGCGAGAAGAGAAACACATTCTAAAATTCATTTGTTAGAACAGTCTCATTTTCCTAAGTCTTTTAGAATAAATTTGTGTGAACGTGTGTGTAGGTTGAATTGATTAATTTTATGCATTGGAGAATATTTTACTGTTTTATAAAATAACAACAGTCGTACGTGTCGAAGAACAATGATTAACAAGTATAATGTTTCTAATTTACACGACTATTTATTCTTAACAATTGATGTATTAATTATTAAATATACGTCATACCGATTGTTAGATTGTACTATTTATTAAACAGTTAAAACAACTATTAACTTATAAACTTAAAGAAACTTTCTCAATAATAACATCCATTCACATATTTTCCTAAGTAACTATCGCATTAACTTAACTCTCAATAGAACTTTAATAAAATTCACGCGGGAAACTATATTACACTATGTATAATCACAATCCGAACGTTTTAATCGCGAACGCTATACAACCTCCAATATTCATTACCCAAAAGCGAAAAGAACTCACCATAAAAATTCCACATCATCAACCTAATCATTTCCTTAAGTATCATACCATCCACATAAACCTAACCACTAACCGATCACACAAAGTATCCCGTACGAAGAAATAATTAAAAAATAAACGAACACCAGAGAGATATAAAGTGGAGAACGAAGTAAAACGTGGGGACGTGAAACATAGAAAAAAGACGACGAAAACCGACGTCGATTCGACTGAGAAACGGATAGAAGAGAAGAGTAAGTCACGTAGGCCGCTTTGGACCGACGATGATGACGGAGACTGGGCCTGCTGTTGCTGCTCTTGCAGTCGTCGAGACATCGAATTATCGCAAAGTTTCCGACAGAGGCGGAATACGAATGAATCCCGTCGGCGTCGAGTTCGACGCTGGATATCGGACGTCCAGCCAGTAAAATGCTACGTGGACCAGTAGTAGTAGTAGTAGTAGTGGTAATAGTAATAGTAGTGTTGGTAGTAGTAGTAGTACCACCCACCTTCTCATGGAAACTTTACTTTTAATGGAGTCCGGGACTTCTTTTGAATTTCGTCGCGCCGTCAGCCTTCCACCGTATCCGACCTCCTTTTTCACGGATTATCGGAACGGTGTCGGGACGACGGTGGGAACAATGCGAGATATTTTCTGGATACTTTACCAGTACCACCGTCTCCATCGCCACCAGCACCTAGGGTTCGACCCACCTCTTCGATAGACGGAAGCATAAGTTTCGTGAAGTTTAATGATTTATCGGGGACAACCGGCGCCAATTTCAGCGACGGTCGAGAACGCCAACTTTTTCCATAGCGTTCTCTTTCGTTGACGGATATAGTATTATGCGCGGTAAGTTACCTCGGAATGTAGTCCGAGGGTGAGGAGAAGGTAGTTGTTTGATTCGTTGGAAGGGTCCGCGAATGAAAATTGTCGAAAATTGTTGATGGTCGATCATGGATTTGTTTTATTGCTATTTCGATCGAGATCTTGGGAAAGTTGACGGTGAGAGGATCGATATTGTGTAGATAGAGAGACGGGAGGAATGGAGTGAAATAATTTAACCCTTTAAGTGTCAAGGGAATTGGTAAATTTGCACCAGTGGGTCAGAATGAAAATTTCATATTAAAAGTTTGATAATAGGAAACAATTGTGATATATATTAAAATAACAGTATTTGTTACTATCGAATAGCGCAATTTTTAATTTATAAGATTCCATATATATTTGCATAGTTAATTAATTTCTATTGCACAGCATTTGCCTTAAAATGACTGATTTTAAACCCAAATTCACGATAGTCCCGGATAACCACCATGACCCACATAAAAAGAAAAACACCGATCCAATAGGACCAACGTGGCAGCGAAAGGGTTAAACACACCGCGGAGAGGAAACTGGACAACTGAAATCTAGAAGCGATAGAAATAAATATAGACACAAAGCGAGAAGACAACGACGCTGAAGAGAAACAGAGAGAAACGGAACGGTCAGAGATCGGAAAGAGAAGGAAAAGGAAGCTGGGCGTGGGACGACCGATTGAATTAATTTATCGCGTGGAAACGTTATCCAGAGGCTTTTCCCCTCAAAACCAAGTGTCTGTTTCTAACAGTTCCATTTCGTTCTCGTTCCCCGGTAATATACACGCCTACGTGAAACAATCGTAATGGAAGCTGGATAAAAGACGATCGAGGGAACGGTCTCTTTAATTCGAGAAGATTCCCACGTTAAAGTGCGTGGCACGCACTCCATTTCAGCCGGTCATGTATATCGGGTGTCCCAGATATTACGTTACGTCATACCGTTCGTATGGAATTATCATTTCTCTCACTCGTTCCTTTTTTTTTCGTCGTTTTTTTTTTTATTTCCTTTTTCTTTGAACGCGTATCTAGAAACGTTCGCGTGTGTATCAGAGAGAAGCGATATCACAGACACGATTCATCTGTGTCAGATTACCACTCGAATCCACGACACACTAGACTTTCGATAACTTTCCGAGGGAAAGGTTGGTAGATTTCGTGGAGGATTCGTGAACAGTTGGAAAGTTATCGGGGACACTATCGGTATCTTCGCTTCACTGTCGGGTTTTCCGATCTTTTTTTTTTGTCCCGCGTGTCTGGAACACGTCGACGTGGAAAGATATCGAGGGTAAGTATACCGTATTCTCTGTTATATACTATACTCGATGAAATAGGATTGATATTGCAATAAGAAAAGTTTCATTTGAGAAAATAGTCTTCCCAAACCTTATTTAATTTTTCTTATATATACCTATACATGTAATCTCAACAAAATGATTACGTAAGTGGAAATAATTACGTTACGTCTCGCAGAAGTACATAGTCACTCGATAATCCGAATGAAGTCGTAAACAGCAAGGTTACTAGGCCGATTGAAATTCTCTCCGGGTTCCAGAATTCTTCGGCCGACAATTCACTTGCGGATTCAGCGGCGAGCGTTTCAGGTCACTCACTTTTGCGGATGCTTTTCCGTCTCGCTTTCTCCGTAGGCTGCGAACTCGCTCCGAGATTCCGAAATTTATTTAATTTCATCAATTGTCAAATTCACCCGGGGACACCGGGTCCGATTTCGATAAACGACTCGAATCTATTCGATGCACTCGATTTATTCGACCACACTGTAAACTATTCGACTTTTGAATATTATACAAACTTACTTTTCAACTCAACACGATAATTACGTATCTGTTTTAATTAAGAATAAATCTATGATGATTTTACAAGGTATTTCATCATGAATTTCTTTAATCAAATCTCAAAATTAAAAAATAAATGCAATATAGTACCCGTTTACATTCTATGATTAATTTTTTCTTATCATTTTGATGATAGAGGATGAGATTAAAGTTAAATTGGAATCTTTACAATTTTTCGTTGTTCATTTCACGAAGGAAGAATCTTCTATTCCATGTTTTAGATCGTGTCATCATCGTTACCACCGTTCGGTATCGCAATAGATACATACATACACACTTCTCGTGTGAGAGTGTAACATGTGTTATCGTAATCTGCTTGCCGAACGTATCGCAACGGTTGCCGGCAGCGGCATAAAGTACAATATCGTTGGTTCCTCTTTCCAGTCACGTCGGGAACGACAAAAAGATTTTCGAAGGTTCGCCCGATGATCCGGCCGATCGAAATGGACATTAGAGTGGAGGGGAGGGGAGGGGAGAGTCGAAAAACAGCTTCGAGGATCGATGAAAAATTTAGAGGACTCTTGGCGTAATGGAATACCATCGCGGAGTGTGATCGAAATAAAAATTTCAGCCAACGTGCAATCGTTCACCGAGTGTTTCAATGATTCAACGTGACGTGCATTTCGAAGCTATTAAAAAAAAAAAATCTCCGGGTGTAAAGCGGAATTTCGAAACTCCTATGAAATCCAAATGTTAAACACATGTGTGTGTGTGTAACAATAATGGCACGCGTGTGAAATCAATCGTTGATATTTAAATACAGACAACAACAACAACAAAAAGACTAAAAGAGTTCGTTTGAAAAAAAACACTTCGAACGCGTGGTACAAAATTCTAGAGTACCATTTTACTGATTTTTTTTTAAAACGACACGTAATTTTCCTACAGCCGGAAGTAGTTAACGTATCGATACCGAACGAGTGGATCTGGAATGTGTATAAATACATCGTAACGTACGAATCTAGATCTATCGATACTCCGACCGAATTGATTTCACTTGCATTAATTACCTAAAATATGATCACGATTACCTACGGACATGCAATACGTTATATACATACATATATGTATGTATATATGTATTGCTACTGCATTACGGTATAATTCGATCTACATTTCATCGGTACGGATCACGTTTCCTATAACGATTGTTATGGTACAATTTACAGTGTCTATATACACACACACATACATACATACATCCAGACGAATATTGCAATCCACAGAATTCCACTTTCGTTCCGATTATCTCAGCTCAGTCACAACGTGACGTAAACAAAAGGGTAATACACTCCTTCCCGCGTAGTAATCTCAACGGAATCTTACTTCGTAATTACCAAAATCAAATCGAAAGTTCCCCGGAAGCGGTTTCCGCTAACGATTCTACCATCGGATCCTTTGTCCCGTAACGAAATCCATTAATTAATTATATCCCTGTTAATTACGACCGTGGACCCGCGTGGCTCGACTTGCAGACGACCGGATATCGCCGGGTAACACGTATCGATAGCTACGTACGAGTTGTTGCCGCGGTGTGTCGGTAGATATTACATTTTGATCCGGCATCGCATTTCATCCAATTACGGTTGCACTCTAATTTACACCTCCATCGTCAACCTTCCCCCTTTTCCTCTCCCCTCACTCTCCCTTTCCTTGTTTTCCCGTCCCTTTTGTCCGTTCGTATCCCGCGACGGCCATTCTTGCGCCGGTCGCCAAATGAACTATCGATTTTGCATAACTTATAAACGAACGAAAACACGTTCGTCCGGATGGCCATTTTTCCGTTTTACCCGCGGGCGGGATATAAAAACAGCAGAGAGGAGAACCGAACGATCCCGTCGATGATTACGGGGACGAACTGATAAACTCCTCGTCCACGGCACTTTCCCGACGACGTTTCCCCCAAAAAAACGATATTATCGCATCTGTGCCGAACCTGGGGGAATTTTTAGCGATCGCGTGGATGTACTTTAACGCGAATACGAGGATTTCCGAGTTATCGTGGATCGTCCGGTTGATGGCGGTTACCTACACGGTTTCCACGGATAAATTTTTGTACTTTGAGATCTGTGTGTGTGTGTGGAATGTTATGGGAAGATATTCCCACGGGAAGATACCGATTTTTTATGTTTTTGGATCGTGAAATATGAAAGGGTTGATATTTCTGGGTGTTGAGATTGTTAGGTTTTGATATTTCTGGGTTTTCAGGTATTTAAGGGTGAATATATGTATTTAGGCCATGACATTTTCACGTGCTGATATTTCTGGGTAATGAAAATTGTAATTATTCATGTTCCTGGGTTATAAAGTTTGTAAGCGTTGTTTATTCCGGGCTGTGAAGTTTCTAAGCGCTGACATTTCTCAGCTTTGAAATTTTTAAACGCTGATATTTCTGTGCCATGAAAGTATTTATAATTAAAGTCCCTAGGTTCTAAAATTTAGTAAGCGTTGTTTATTCTGGGTTCTAATCTTTTTGTACCTTGAAATTCCTTACGGAAGTATTTCTGAGCGGGAAGTTTTCTTGTTTGGTAATTTCTACGATTGAAAGTTACCAAATGCCCAGATTTCTACGGGACGATATTTCTGTGTTCGAAGCATGTACGCATTAGAATTCCTGGATCGTCTCGGTATTCAAATTTACGATCGTGACACGGTCATGAACTTGGATAGGTTTTTAACATCCGTGGACACGTGATTTTCGAACCTTAGAAAATGATTGAGCAAGTACACCACCAGGTGACAAAGCTAACGTGAAGGTACTGCGAATTTTTCTGTTACGTAACGCGAGATCAAAAGTTTACCGTCACAATGGAATAAACGAGGCAACGGAAACGCAGTGGAAACACAAAACTCTAACAACGTACACGCGAAACTGCGAGAAGTATAAACATAATGCACGCAGAAAATAAAGATCCAGGAAATGCGTAAAAAGAAAGAGGGAAAACACAACGATAATGGAAATACGTGTAGCCGGCAATAGGCAAAACAGAAAAGTAGGTACGAACGAACATGAAACAGACACGAATAGCAATAACCACCGTAGAAACATAGTGATCGCAGAAATAGAAAGTCGACGCTAACAAAAAACTACTAGAATGCAAATGTTTCGAACGCAACTGAAAGTCCCAAAAACAAAACCAAACGTCGAGGCAAAAAATAGAACTATAAATGTCAAAACGAGAGAAAATATCAACGTCACGAGATTCAAAAAATAAAAAAAAACGTATCAAAAGGATATGATAGATATAGCTATGGCAATGATATAATAAGTAACCAGATTTTTTCCGAAAAAATTATCCCTGAAACTTTGTTTAACAATTTCCCAGGTATTTCATATTTCTATCGCGATAAAGTGCCACCACCGTTTAATCGTCGTGACAACGTTTTCAATTCGCTTTTGATTTACGTCACAATTTCTGTAAATGCCACGAATACCAGCGATACGTATACTTTGCGATAATGTCTCGCGCACGATTCAGGTCGTCCGATGTTCGCCTCTGCAATTGATTCTTTGACGTCACCGGATCCTCCACCTGACATGTTTAATTTCATTTCAATCTCCGTCGCCGACGGTCCTCAAAGCGAATTTTATCGTTTTGTTTCTCTCTCTCTCATCCTCTCTCTTTTTCCCTCACACACTGTCCCTCTCTTTTTTTCAAAACGTTTCGAAGCGAGCTAAACAAATTAACGCGAAATTTATTCGTCGAACGGTTTTCATTTCCGGCGAGAATTCGGGTGAATTTCGCGCGTATCAGAAAACGTTTTAGAGCTCTCGTTTTATGGCGAATTAAATTTCCTATGATTCCATTACGACGCTCTAGCAGAAACGTCGCGCAGGTACAACAAACAGTATTACGTTATAGAGGTGATCTCTCCCAAACGCTTTTCCGTTCATTTTCCCCAATACCAGCAATCGTGTTTCTTTTTTCCCCTCCTCTCCGCCCCCCTCCCCCCCTTTTTTTCATTGTATCCAGTTAAAGAGTTCGATCTGAGTTCCGTTGAAACTTTTCAATTAGAATTCCCTATCAGTTGCGTACTAATAGAAGAAGTAGAAGAAAAAAAAAGGAGAGAGGGGGAGGGGGGAAAGTGGGAGAAAGAGGAATACAAGGAACCGGAGAAGAGGAATTCGATATTAAACCGTGAACGGAGTAACGTGAATGTACAGTCTCAAATCAATTTCTTTTACAAGTTTAATCAGAAAAGTTTGCACGCCAGTGAAAAGTGGCTGTTATGTGCCTTATTAGATACTTTTTTTAACCAACACATACACATATATCCATCCCTTTTCGCAACTCGCGTTACCAAAACTTATTCCACTCGTCCAACCTTTCGTGTTACGGTTACCGACTAAAAAAAAAAAAAAAGAAAAAAAATTTCTACAACTCGCAATTTCGTTGGCTTCCGAACTATCAAACACACCCCAAGAGTCTCTTCGCGTAAAAATACTCAAAAGTTCGACACATTTCACCAATCCCAAAGAAGTACACTTACTTTCTCATTTAACATCTATCATTTATACATCAAACATTAATCACGTTTAATTTTATAAACTAATAACGATCCACAAAATATAATATATATCCCCACTATTAAATTTTAATAAAATCAATGAAAATTGACAAAAATAAAATACTTAATCAACCGTATTCAGACAATCCTTTCGACTAATTTCAACGTCACACCTTTTAAGCTATTTCAATTAAAATAAAAGAATTATTAAAAATATTCTACGTAACATTATAATAAAAAATAAATTTCAATTAAAATTAATTGATCCCCGCAACGATCCTCGCCAGCGGAGTTTCATCGTCGAACTAAATCTTCCTAAAATCCTCGTCAAAGAGCGCCGAAGTACCGTTCGAGACGCAATTCGATCAAGTTTCATTAACTCGCCGAAAGACGGGAGCGAAGTTTCCGCGTCCATGCGGCGGATTGTCCTTTGGACGGCCAATCTGTTCGAAGTTGCAAAGCTCGATTCGCCGTTTGTCCGGCGGCGGAAAGGGCAGCAAACAGGAAGTGCCGTACGTCATCCGCGGCAAAGCTCGGCCGCTTCATTTGTATCACGTCCGACAGCGGAACTCCGACAAGTGTCGCGTATTTCCGTGTCGTTGTTTTTCCCCCGACGACGGGACGGTTAGAAACACGTCCACCGTCTTCCAATTTTACGACCCGCCGCTTTCCGAGACTTACGTTTCCCGGTTTCCTAATAATTTTCGGGGATTTCCCGCTGTTTTGTACGACCGACGTCGGGCGTCGTTGATACCGTTGTGACGTAACGTATCGAGTTTATGGTTTATTTGTTATGGGATAATTGTAGGGTGATTATGGGGGAAATGTGAGATGTTAAGTGAAATTTTATTGAAATTAGAATTAATTATAATAAACGTGATTTAGTGACGATTAATTGACATACTAAATACAATTAGAAATTTTATTTGAATATATAAATGGGGGCAGTTTTATTTTATTTTATTAGTTAATAAAATACGGAGTTAATATTAATAGTGAAAAGATATGACGAAATGGATAATTTTCTAGACACACCATTTTACTCTTCTGTTTCTCAAAGGTTTGTTCGTACGATTTAATAGAAAGGTACGTTTCAATGGACGATATTGTACGCGGTATCGAACATCCAGGCCGCGAGGTACATTTGATAATGACAGAATTGTATTTTCTAATTGGAAAATTCTCTCGTCGTCGCGTTTAACGCGGCGCTCTTTGTACTGCCTTTGTGTTTATACTATTTATACCTCTCTAATTCGGTGTACGTATTCTCTATGTACCGGCAAACAGAGAGAGAGAGAGAGAAATTTACATACCGCGAACCAGTTTGCCTCGCCGGCGCCGAAAGCTCCGCGAAATAAGAGCTTTTGCTCTATGAGCATTTAATAATAGTCGTGTGCGTGCACGTTTCCACGATTATACCCGGTGTCTAAAAATTAACGCTGCCGTGGTTTCAAAGAGTCGTAATCCGTGCCGGAATATACGGGGGATGCGAGAAAAAACCACGTTTTTCCACCGCCTCTTCCCCCTCCCCCAGTTTCCTTTGTGCGGACACTTATTATCCGTCGTTATTTCATCGGAACCAGCGCAAGTTCCCCTTGTATGTATTACTTTTTTCTATTATTTTTTCCCTTTATTTTTTACTCAAAAGTGGAACGAAACATTTTCAGATCTTGCGAAACGCACGAAAATGTCGGAGAACTGCGCGGAAAAACACCGGGGTGGAAAATCTTTTAATCGTCGCGCAATAAATTTTGCACGCAGACGCGGGACCGTTTTCCGCGTAATTTCTATTTGCAAAATACTTTGTCCGCGTTGTAAACAGAACGGATTGCGCTCGTGTTGTTAGAGAACGAAATAACAATGTATAATACAATTTGTTGAATGTGAAAAAAAAAAGAACTATGGTACACTCGGCTGAGAGTCATTCGAATATTCGCGGATATTTGAGAGAAGCAGAGACAAATTGCGTTAAAAATGTGGATCGACCAAACAGCGAAACGATATACAAAATGTATAAAAAAAAAATAAATGTATCTCTTTACTTTACGAAACAATTATTCTTGAACATCTTTCACAGCCGGCGACGGGGGAAACGTGGAACGGACACAATGCTCGAAAACTCGCGACGAGTTCGCAACGGGCAAATATTTGCGTGTAAACAGAAATCTATTAAGAGCGGCTGCGAAGTGTTTCGAAAATCACGCCGAGTAATAATTACATCACGCCAGGCGTCGGTCGTACGAGTTCGAAAACTTTCGCGAAATTTTCCGCGCTAAAACGCTACATCCCGGCGACTTACGTGGCCGCCGTGTATTTTAATCGAATTGAGAATTTTAATTAAATGCGTCGCGACATTGGATGAAACGTGGTAAAGACACGTAATGATTTTCTTTTTCTTTTTATTTTAATAAAAGAAACATAGTATACATATTTCTCTTCGTCAAAGTGAGCAATGTGAAAAAAAAAAAAACGTCGAGCATCGTTTCTCACCGTCGTGAATCCGGTAAAACAACGATAATATTACCTCGTCTCGTTTCTACTCGGCACGTTTTCAGTTACGAAAACGTATTTTCGTAACTAAAAGTGACGTAAACCGTGAGTCTGACACGTTCTCCCTAATATTATGCATTGTACATACACATATACACACACACATATGCTATCCGTATTTAAATCACACGTCCAACGAGATATTCAAGCGTGACTCCATTGAAAAAAACCTACGTACCACGTGGGTATCGCGAGTAAAAACAATTTTCTTCCTTATTTTCCCGATAATCGAAGGCTAGCACGAATTCCTATCACAGGTAGATCTGAAATTACACCTGAACCCTTGATGGAGTACATTGAATTTCGCCTGGGGGCGGTTTTCCGTCTGTCAGTACACAACGCAACGAAATTTCCGCTCAGACACTTAGTCAATATACACAACGCGAGGGAAGAAAAAAAAAATCGTGATATTTTTATCCCCTCTCCCCATCCCACCCCCCTTTCATCGTTACAGGTAAACTGCCCGGCGTTTTCGAGAAGAATAAAAAAAAAAAATATCGCTAATACTTCAGGCGAATCGTCGCGACGAGGATTTCGAGGATGAAACCCATTTGCGCGCTTCTCCGTGGAAAAAAATTCGAATCCATATTTTCACAAGGATATTTACGCAAACAGGAATATTCGCGCTACGGTGGGTGGCTGGATGGATGGGTGGGGGCGATAACAACAACAACAAAAAAAAAGAAAATACACAAAGGCAAACGTATCGTGTTATTCGAGACCGGAGGATACGGAAACGCAGCCCGCGTGCGGACCGTTTTATTTTCCAGTTACAATTTCGCGCGTCGATAAATATGTAACGCCCTGTAAATCGGTCGCTCGCACGTTAATCCGTTAATTTATATGCAAACTACATGTATATTTGCAGAGAAGTCGCGTGTCAATAATCGCGCTTACGGGAATTGTAAACACCGGGCGGGCCGGCGTTGCGCGTTTCAAGGCTACGGTTCGATTAGAAACGCAACCCCGATCGGTAATTAATCGGTAAACACCCGTACAAAGACAAAAGAACGAGTCACGATGGCGGATCGCAAAAGGGGGAAAGGGAGAAAAAATAATTACTACGATTATGGGAGAGAGAATTCACCTGACGTCTTCTGTCTCTGGCAAAAAATTGAAAAAAAAAACGTATGGAAACGTTTATACGAGTGTACGAGTGTATATGTGTGTGTGTGTGACATGACCTGTCATAGTTATTACTCCCCGGAGATTTAATTACTCGAAGCTTGAAGTGTTGACAAAATGAAAGCTATTTATATTTCGAAATTAATGATCGAGTCCATCGAATTTATCTCCACCCTTCCCCAATTTCCATGTTTCCCTTAAAACTTTAAATGTCTAATTTCAAAGTGTAATGATAATCCCAAATAAAAACGATCATAATTAGGAGTTTTTTTTGTGAAAAATTCATCGCGATACCTTCCAGCTGTTTCACGTTCAAATAAATTGAATTTTTCATCGCGTTAAGCGTCTTTTAATAATTTATTGCCACCGCTATTAACGAATCTAACTCCCGCAGTGAAAATACAACGGTTATGGTTGATGATAAGACGTTTCCATTGTTCACGCAACGGGAATGAACGGCAAACCACCGTGTGCTCACGGATTGCCGATATAACCGTGGATAATAAATGGCGAACGGCTCGCGGGGAACGAAAAATTTCTTGTACCGGCAAATGAACTATCGATTCCGCATAAATAATGTCGAAACGAAAACAGACTCGGCCGGTTGCCAGTTTTCCGTGGATTGTGCGTGAACAAACAGAGATAAACGGCCCGAATGGCTTTTCCGCGAGAAAAACGCCGGCGGAAAGACTACATTTATTTTCCTACATTGTTTTTTTACTATTGACGATTAACATTGGGAAAATTATAGTGGTACTTTCGACGAGGTAATCGATAAGACAGTATCTTTACTGATATTATGGAAACAGATTTTTCCGCCAATTGAATTTAAAGTGAAATACATGTATGTATGTTGGTAGATAGGTAGTAATAAAAAAGATAAACTCGGGCAGTTATTGTAGATAATTAATTACTCAAATGTATAAAAAGTGATGAATATTCCATGCAATTTTTAATTGGTTCCTCTGTGAAACTAATGGAAATCAATATAACTCGTTCCACTAATTAATTACGGAAATAAAGTTACGTTGTATAAACGACGCGATTATTTTTCCGTGAAAATTAATAAAAATTCGCCAGGTTTATTTGCCGACCGGCGTAGACCTGTATAAATGTCAATTGATGGAACAATATGTAGGTACACTTCACCGTTTGAATTTTAAAATGAAAATCATGCTGAAAATGCATCGGAAGCAACACGTGTTGCAGTTTTTCCTCAACTCGATTTCGCATCGAATTTCTTGGAATTCTTCACTCGCTCTTCGATCAAACTCCGTTATGCAAATTATAAATACTAGGTTGGTGTTGGATGGTTAAAATTGTGGCGGAATTAAAGAGAACCCGAGGTACAATCGACCGGCAAGTGGAAACTAAGAGAAACGATATTACACTGTCGGAAAAAGTGCCAAGATCAGAGCAACGCCGATCATTTGTCAATGGCACACCACGCAACCTGTTTTTGGTGAATCATCTAGACCATTTCCTAAACTACCTTGAACAATACACATCAATTTATCAAAACAATTCGCTTGGATATTGTCTAGAAAATGTAATATTCCAAACAGGAAGAAAATCAATATTTAATTCGTACTTTCATTTTACTTTTACTCTATATTGTAATTTACCATTAAATATCCATGTCTTGTAAATGCAAAACTCTATTCTACAGTACACATTAAATTTTCTCACACAGATATTCGTAAAAGATTCAATCCAATACAAATTAAAATATTTCCATCCCAAGATTCTCATAATTTTCACAAATGAAAATTTCCACGCGTGAAAATCTCCATAAATCTACCCAAAAATCCACCTTTCAAAGATCCCAATTCTTAAAACTACAACACAATAAAATTATCCACCTACCAACGTTTCCTCTCCACGAAATTTCCCACTCGCGAACCTTTCTTTCCCAACTTGTTCTCGAGACACCGCGGTAAATCTCTTCCCGGCGGGCAAAGTGTGACTATCAAGAAATTAAGCAAGTTTCCCCTCTTCGTACCGGTACGGCCATTTAAAAGCGTGTCCGACGAAACGATCGGACAGGGAAGTGCGAAATAAGAGTAACGACATTGCACGCCGGGAAAAAGGGCCAAGATCATAGAACGGTCCTGGACCATTTGTCAATGGTACACCATCCAAGGGTACGTGTTTGGCGGACCACCCATACACATATATATATACACACACACAGACACACAAATATATATACATATGTACGTAGGTACAAGTACATACATACATCGCTTACGGTACAGGGCTTTTCAACGAGCTCCCTTGAAATATGGGAGTCGCTGGACAAAGCGACCCTCTCCCAAGGGACTTGCTGATAACCCTCGAAAGTGAATGTAGTCTGGATCCCGCGCCGGCAAAACACCGTTCCTGGAAACCCGAGGGTACAGTCTGCAAGGACGACCGAGATATATCCCTGCCGTTTCTACGCTTTATGCGGAAATATATTCGTAAGAACGTGCCGCGATTACTCATCGTTCCACCTGCGCGCCGTTATCCCGCGACGGGTAACTTTTATCGAGGAATCGAGCGATCACGTTGGAAAAAATCTCGAACGAAGAAAAACGATGTAAAGGAACTGTTTTTTTTTTTACCAGATGATCTATATACATTGGGAAGTTTCGTCAATGGGAATAGGAATGATATTATTAAATAGAATTAAGTACGGGTTGAAAGTTGTGAAAAGATGTGTATATGTGTGAGTGTGTGTGTGTGTGTGTGTATAGGTACAACTGTGAATTAATTAAAAAAGTACACGAAACGTGTAACGAAACTGTATACAACGACGTTGGTTGATTTTAATTACTGGGTAAAAATGATGATAATAATAATTCTTATTATTGTTGTTGTTATTTTCGCGCATCAAACGAACGATGAACGAAACCGTTGCCGTTTCTCCTCTTCATCGGGAGAATATGTATAACGAGCGGAAAACTCGGTTGGCGTAATATTCGGTGGCGGGTATAATAAAAAAGAAAAAAAAAGAAAGAAAAAAGAAAAAAGAAACACAAAACAAAAAACAAACGGACGAGTGAATCTTAATTAAACATTTCGTTTCGTTACAGTTTTGCAATTACCTTCTGCTGCCTTGAATTCGAAGTCAAGATAATATTCCCGGGTAACGCGATATAACTGTAATTATGCGGAACATAATTCCCGGTGAAATGAAACACCGTTCCGCGAAATTCTTCCGTCCGACATGAAACTTTCGCAAAGTGTTCCGGCGACAATCGATTCACCCGCCGGATTGTATCCCGGTACCTAACCCGAAACTTCTGAAAAATGTACAGATTCCGTACGAATTATCGGGGACGGTTCACTATAAAATTTAGCCGGGTACCATTTGGCCCCGAAGCCATCTACGCTCTTCACTTCGAGAGATACTTTCACGAATTTCCCCTATTTTTTTTATCCAGCATCGGTAGCAGGACTGAACTACGAAAAAAAAAGAACGAACGAGAGAGAGAGGGAGAGAGAAAACGAAGAATAAAACGGTACGAAAGGAGGCGATTCCTTGCAAGATTTACGACGTTCTGAACGAAGAAGCATCGAAACGAGGGTGCAAACAGAAAAAGAGGGAAACAGTGAGAATCGTGGAAAGCAAAGTGTTCGAGAGAGAGAAACAGACAGAAAAGAAGAGAGAGAGGGGGAGAGACGGATAGAATTCCAAGAGTTTTCCAAGCCGGATTGCTGGAAAATCGTCGGTGACATCGACGAACATTTCTGTATCTCTTTGCCTCCCCCTTCAGCCCCGTCGTTTTAGGGCCCCCTTCTCACGAGAGCGTCCGAAGTTAATTTTTAAAGCTCCAGACGAACGAATCCAACAACCGTCTAGAGTCTAGACGATTCTCTCGTTCCCCTCGATCTCACACGATCGGATTATCGATTGTCCACGATTCGTGCCGCGGCGGAAAAAGCGAAAATCGGTTACGTACCGAGCGCGGGTTTACGATTCGAGTCGGTGTTAAGGTACGGAAAAATTCTAAGGGTGGTTGGAAAGGGTGTGGGAGAATCGGGAGGGGGATGGAGATAAAACGGTAGTGATACAACGAGCTTCGATAAAAGCGTATATCCAGCTCGTTGTTCAAACGCAATTAAAACATTGCGGGAATCGTGTCGTTATCATTGTTCGAATTCTTCACCGGTGAGATACTCGAGATAATTGTTTTTAAACGAAAAAGTATATTAAGTAAGTACTTAAGTAAGTAAATGGTAAAGTCGGACGAATTAAAAATGTAAGAAGAAAACACTTTAGATTTCTTCGGGAAACGGAATCCAAGAGCTGAGAGAGATACCCTATATCAAAACCCTTTTCTTTTATTCTATTCCGCTTTTCCCTCCGCGGATGACGAGAAGAAAGTGCTGCTTCTACCGCTGTAAAGAAAGAAGGAGGGGGAAGAAAAAAGAAGAATAAGAGAAGGGGAAAATAGAGAGAGGAAAATATTCCGTTCGCCAATGAATCGATATCGATCCACCCTCCAGCGAATCAGGAAAAATGACACGAGCTCTTACAGCAAGGACTCCGTTGGAATAATAGTGTCTCGCTACCGAGAACGACGAGAAAATTATCGCAGAATATTCTCCTCCCCCCTCTTAACGTCTCTGTCCTTCATCCGCCATCAGTGGGTTAATTTTTAAAGCACGAGACGAACGTAGGGACGAGTAGTTATCTCTCTCTTTCTCTATCTATCTTTTTCTCTCTCTCTCTTCCTCGTGCTCGATTTCACCGGATTATCGATTGCTCGCGATCAAACCTCGGAAAAAAGACGTTGAATGGTCCGCTTCGAGGACATTCTACAAGGAAAAGCATCGCGACGGGGATCTCGGGCGAGCGAGAAAATTATTTCGCAATGGAACGGCAGGCAAATCACGTGATCGTGAATAAAACGAAGTCCCCCCGTTCCCCCCCCCCCCCCCCCGTCACGACGACGGGAAAACTTGGATCCACAATGCCAGTGTTTTACGACATCCGACGGGGATCGATGAATATTCATCATTCCAACGCCGCTTTAACGAACGTTTGCTTCAATGAACTGTTAATATATCAACAGCTTCATCCGAGTGGTTTCTGTCGGTTTAATATCGATGTTCTCGTAATGAATAGACTATAAAAATAAGAGTGTTTTTTTTACCCTTTCAATCTCCTCGATATGTCTGTCATATATGAAAAAATATATGTATATTTATAAATGATATTCCGGAGGAAAGTAATTAAGATAGATTTATATAATATGTATGATCATTTTAGGTGATGATTGTTAATTATAGTAATTACAATAGATTTAAATAATATCTAGGATTAGTATAGACGATAATAGTTACCGATAGTATTTCTCCAAAGGACAATTCAAAATATACATATCGATCGTAGAAGGTAAAAACGAATCTTTCGATATCGTAAATTCATCGGGGAACCTGATCCAGGTATCAAAGACTTTCTCCTTATCCCGGCACGTATCCTGCCGTAAGAATTTACTGATTGCTACAGCTATCGGGATCAAGCTCGGCTATATCTCCTGGACGAGAGTTATTCTATCCCGATGTCTGAGGGGGAAAAAAATAGAAGAGTCCATCGCCTCGTTGCGCTTCGTGGAACGACCCGTCGGAATTCTTTTTTCGATTTTCGCCAATTTCCTTTGAAGTCGTTCCCACATCGATCCCGCTGAACGCGGGGAAATGCGTGACTCGGGTGTCTCCGAGGGAAACGCGGAAAATTCATTCGACGAATGACGAACGGCTGATCCGATGATAAGCACGCGAGATCCTCGAAATTGGAATTGTAATATATTTATTTAATCGTTGTTCTTTAAATATTTATTATTTGTACTCTTGATTCTAACCATGGATCGATATTCCTTAAATATTAATCATCGCGTAAGTCATTATTAACACGAATATATCATCCGTTTATATATAAAATCAAAGAAAACCCCGACAGGTGATTAACTATAGTACAAAAACCATAACAACACTACACATCACGAGAAAATGTAATTCTAATAAAACCAATTACATTAAAGTAGCTTTCAGTCTCCGCCTTTTAGCCGGACTTCTTCAAAAAACATTCGTCCGTACACGAACGTCGAGAATCATCTTGATCTCGCACGAGATGATCATTCTTAATAACAATTACCCCTCCCCCCCCCCGAAATGTCCCTATAAAAACTGGATTCCCAATACAGGGGGCATCGCTACGTCACGTGGCAAAAGTGTTATTAATCCCCGACGATAAGTGATAGCAATAGGTAAGTATAATAACGGTGAAGAATTTCCGAAAGGAAAATTCATTATTTTTCTTAATCCCCGAGTATGAAGTAAACAAGCGTGGATAACGTATAAATTCGTCCCTCAGGCTACTCGAAGGGATAAGGACGGGCTCTTTGGCACCAGGATCAGGTTCGAGAATGGATTTACGGTGCTCGAGAGGTCCTTTACGGTGCCGAGGCGTAGCTTCCTCCAGGACTCGCCCCGAGGATTGTTCAGCTCGTGTGACGAAGAGCGGTTTCAGCTCGATTCCGGTCGAGGATTACCAACGAAATCCTTTGGCCAGGACCAGGCGTTAGGATTACAGAACGGTCGGAGATCCTAAGCTCCATTTCTCTCTTTTTTTTTTACTATTTTTTTTGTCCATTATTCGTCCTTATTTATATATCTTTCTCATTATTTCGTAAAAATGATTGTCAAAAGAATTAAATCACGACACTGTTACATTCTATTCTTTTTCCACTTGTTAAGTGTTGGTAACGTTAATATATTCATCGAAGAGATATTTCGCATAACTCGGAACTTCCGACATATATTATACAATATCGAGTTGTCAAGTTTTCGCTTACGGTAAGTTGAAAAGTATGCGACGTACAGAAATTCCGCGGTGGCTACGTAAATTCGGTAGTTTCGCAACTCGCCGGCTTTCCAATTTCGGATTACATGAATTTCTAATTTCTCGCGACGTCCACACCGTCTGATCGACGGGGAAACTTTGGCAAACGTTTATGCTAACGTCGTCGATCGTTTCTATAATTCCATATTGCGTGATAATGATCGAGATTTTGCATTATTTTTTTTTCCCTGGATCTCAGATTGACTCGCATAAGAATGAAAAAATATTTTATGACACACACATGTCAATTTTACACACTTCATAGTGGTGAAACAGCTTTTACATACTTCCCAATGTTAGTTCACGTAGCAGAAAGAGTTGCCTTCCACGCAGAGATATGGTAATAACGGACGACACGACGAAAAGCGCAATAAATTCACGCGAATAACTTCCAAGAATTTCCCCATTCGTCCACGTCCCGTTGCCGAAGAGTTACGCGAAATTTCATTCGGACTAACGAATAAATTTTTCTCCAACTATGAACGCTCTGGATTAACCGTAGTTACACGGTATGTTTGTTAATAGGATTCAGGAACAAAGATTTACACGTGGACTCTATTTCTACTGTCATCAAAATGAACTTTTGAATCACATCACTAAATCAGTACAAATATAGAAAAAACTGTGAATAAAAAAATTGAAAGTAACTATTTACTAGTCCCACTTACAAAGTAATATTACAACAATTCCTCTCCAAACAGTAAATAGTCACTTTAAATTCTTTTTATCCGTCTAATTAAATTCTAATAAAAAAAACGGATTCAAATTTGATTATCACTCTTTGATTAGTTAAATTAGAAGATATACACAAGCTTACTCAAACAACAATTCGTACAAAGATATCCGCAAACAGTACTCGACCCCTCGTTCCGTTGCATCCGACGTTTTCTCGAATAAAATTCAAACGAGGGTGGAGGGTGGGGGATGAGGAAAAAAAAAGCACGGCAAGCAAAGGGAACACAAATCATCCACTGCAGGGATGAGAACACGGTCACAGTCTGCTGTCAACAATGCATTCGAATTAGCGCAACGAGCAAGAAATGGTTCGCAAACTTCCATCGCGGAATTCCGGGCAGCCGTTGTGCGGCCCTGATGAATTATCCGCAATTTTCTTCGCGATTTCCGCGACTCCCGTTGTAGGCACCGGATGAATCGGGTGTCTGGCAGCGATGAAAGCGGATTACATAATTAGCCGGTGGAAATATCATTAGGATCGACGCCCGGCGAAGACAGCGATCTCAAGAATTTAATTAGCTTGGAAGTTTCCGGGGTTCGATGAAGAAGAAAAAAAAAATAAATCAAACGGGTATCTGAATTTACGTGTAGAATCTATTTTAACGAGGAATAATAATGATAATAATAATAATAACGAGGGGATGTTAAACAGAGTTTTGAATCATTGAATATTTTTAACGATTCGATAATTAAGCTTCTATATTTTTCTCGACGATGTTTGATGGCGAGTTCGTATAATATTTAATGCCGCGTATCGGATTTATAATATCAGGAGTTAAATCGGTGCCAATAGAATCCTTCGGGGATTTCCGAGCGTAGTCAATTTACACGTGTTAAAGTGTATGCAACGTTTGAAATTTGCGTATAACACGTGGTATTTTGCGAGTACGATAAAAATCTAGGGAATTATCGTCTTCAGAATTTCCAGAAAAAAAAGAAACTCATCGTTTCTTTTTCCCGTTGTGTGGGTGGAATGGCCGAAACATCCCGTTAATATAATTACGGGCTTGTAAAAACAACGGTAACAATAAGGTAAACAAAGAACAACGGTGGTATCAAAGCGTATAACGAGTTATATCATTATAACAGC
Organism: Mimumesa dahlbomi; assembly: GCA_917499265.3. Lineage (NCBI taxonomy): Eukaryota > Metazoa > Arthropoda > Insecta > Hymenoptera > Crabronidae > Mimumesa > Mimumesa dahlbomi. The sequence continues at coordinate 5,642,005 of OU824116.1, read as the reverse complement.
AGATTATTATATATTCCGGGATATTCGTGCGCCGTGTACCGTAACCAAACAAAACGACACGAGTAATAGACAAACATACGTACGTTTACCAACAGAAACAACGAGACCCCGAATAATGTAGGAATTAAATTCCTTTTTGAAATTGAACAACAAAAAAAATGCAATTCCAGGACACGAAACAATAAAACGTCGAAAATAAAAAAACTATTTCCTTCTCGATCAATATAATATTAATCTACGATTTATTATCAAACATCCTCGTGATCCGAATAAAGAAACATTTTCGTCGAAAGATATACAACAATAACAACTTTGTAAAATAGATAGACATAGATATTTAATATATTTAATGAAACACCCAAAACAAACATTCTATTCCCCCACTTTGAAACGATATAAAATAGATATATACATTGTTAATCAATGTTTTATCAACAACCAACCGCGACGTCGCGATTCTCTCGTCGTCCGAGCGAAAACAAACGTCACGACGACGGTAAACGATAAACGAAAACGTACGCACAACCCGAGCCATTTTCTCGTCCGCGCTAATACCCTTTCGCGCAACTACGATATCGCGAATTGTTCAATTAAAAGAACGAGGGCCGCGGGTCGCGCGTAAAAAACCACGGGAACAACGTCCGTGGGTTTCGCATCGGGAAACTTTACGGACGAGTATTCTCGTTCGGGAGACCGCGGAAATTGCGCTGGTTGAATTATGACTCGTCGGATCAAAGCGGCGGGGGGAGAGAAAAAGAACCACGCACAAAAGGATAAAACGGGGAAAAACCGGGAGAGAGGGACAACGGATATAGGGGAAGGGTGGGGGGATGCACGGACTCGAAAGGGGAAGAGAGAGAAATAAAAAGAAAAAAAAAATACAACAAGGAAGCAAGAGCGAAACATTCGCCAAGAGGAACAGAGCGAATGAAAAACGGGGATCTGGAGATGGCGCAACGAATAAACAAAAGGTCAGATTGCGAGTTTGCGGATACAAATGAGAGAGAGAGGGAGAAAGAATGAGAGCGGAGAGGATAATGATAAACTTCCGGTAGGTTAGACCACGCATCATTCCACCGGGAAGGATTTTTTGACGGAAAAAGAAGAAGAATAAAAAAAAATACCTCGTGAACAAGTGGCGAAATTATGAAAATTCAATTCTAATGGATACCGCTGGGTAGACGAGGCATCGATTGAAAATATTTCGCGAACGATACAAGTATAATGAATATTATGCAAATACGTATCTACTGTAACTGTACTCAACCCTTTGACTAGGGACTTTTCAAAGACTCACGGTACACGTGCATTCACCCGCGCCCCTGTAATTTCAATTACCCGACGTTCCCGGGGTTTTCCAGTGAAATTTCTAAAACGGAAAATAGAAGATTTCACGGGAAAGTACGCGGCAAAAGAATATTAATATTTATTATTAGACCGCGTGATCTGAAATTCTGCTCACCCACGTAAATGTACATCGTATACATTTACATACACACATTTGGTACGAACATACACACGTATACAGCCATATTCGTGATATTTATACATATATCGCGTAATACGCGGAAACGTATCGCATTACTATTTACGCGAAAGAATACGGTTCTTCCATTTCGCGGGGGAAAATCTAAGGGAAACATCGCGGGTTCGATAATATTCCCGGACGTTATCATAACACGGTTAAAACACGATGCGACCCACCCCGTAATTTCTTTCTACGACGATATTATCATCGTCGCCGACTCGGTTTTATTTCCTCTGGATATTTTACACCATAATTGGATCGCTGTACGACCGACTGGAAACGAACAGTGGGGAGGGGGTGGAGGGGGTGGGGAACACGAGCAATGGAAAGAGGGGTGAACGGACAATGGAAATTGTATCATACGAAAATACAAAGAGGAACTCAAACTTCCGGAAGGATAAACCGCGCATTTTATATCACCGCTCGCAATTTCGTAGGAAAATAAACGGCCGCCTACGGGAAAGGAAGTGTGAAACGCTGTTTGCGTCCCGATCTGACCGAAATGCGGATACAAATATTGGCGGCAAACGCGCGAAAATGTTAAACGAGTGCCGAACCACCACTGATTCGACCGTACATAATTTCCAAACGTTTTTACCGTACGCATTGAACGCCGGAGGGCAAAAGTCCAACCCGAAAATAAATAAATCCAAATCATTCTCGTTAATACCACTTTCATTTTGTATCATAATAAAATTCAATGGAATATTTCTCCCGCAATGAGATGTATACGTACATTGAATATATTATATGTATATGTGTATCTGTGTGTTATTTTAAAATCTACCAACTTCATAATGAAATTCCAATAATATTAATATTTTCACTATAATATACTTATGTATTATATAACGTTTCTATACGGTAACAATGTCCTATCTATTGAATCCGATATTATCAGCCAACTAGGGTATCCTGTAATGAGTGTTACAATAATACCTCGCTGAAATACGAACAAATACGGTAAATTACAAACATAATTTACGAACATTAAATTACGAATATTAGAATAAAAAAAAGACCAAACAAATAAACCCCAGCGGCACGCGAAGACATTTAAAAGAAAACGGACACCCAAGTTATGTCGCAGTCCTCGAATTTTTTTCCCAACATTTATTCGGGATGCCCATCCGTAGGAAGATTTTAATAAAACATTTTTATTGGCCCCGGCTCCCCAGGTTTCCATCCCTGTTTCCCAACGCGGACTTATCGCCTCGGGAAGAGCGCGTTAGATAATAATTTAAACTGGAACACCCGGTAAACGGGACAAACGACTTTATCACTAGACGCGACCTCCCGGACGGTTCCCTTCATTTGCATCAGAATCGGCTCAACTATAAATATCCGTGATTTTGTAGATCGTAACACGTCCGATTAACTGCCGCGAAGGTTGCTGTAAATTCCCCGCGTGTTACAAACTGCATCGCCTCCAGTCGGTGCAATTACTTGGGGAACTAAGTCGCCCTGAAAATGGTCCCGCTACATCCCCGGCCAACGTTCCCGAAGCGAACGGGGATGAAAATTAAACAACGGTTTCGCGCACGATGCCGTGTGTATATGTGTGTGTGTGTGTGGGTGTCAGTGGGAGTGTGTGTGTGGGTGGGTGAGTGCGTGGAGACGCGCGCAACCGTTCCGCTCTGTTAAATCGTGATAAATCAACAGGCAATAGTAATAACCGAATTTCCATAACAACGGGTCGTTGGTAATTACACAATGGCTCCCGGAAACGATAAATCTATCAGATTAATATTCTATCCTAAACCGGAATAAATAAACATGTCGGAATAGACAGTTTGTTAGAGAACGTCGCTTTACTTGCTTACAAGTATAGTCAAACTATCAATTATTTTTCATTTTTTTTCATTGTTAACACCACGAGAAACATTTGTAGAATTCATAAAGTAGATATGTACCTGTTAATAAAATTTACCTGTTAGTGAAAATGGAAATATACATCGGTTCTTCGTGAAAAGAAATTATAGTACACACGTATACGTATGGATAGATTTATAGTATAAAATTCTGTATAACAGTGTCAAATGAAAAGCAGATGTGTCGTGTATAAAAACCGCGGTATCATAGACGTTAACTAGGTATAACACGTGCTCGTGGGAAACTCTTCGGACTCAAAGCCGCGGGATTTGAAATTTCGAATACCCGACAAATTGAATTCTTTTTTTTCGCGGGCGAGCGTCACGCCCGGCGACTGCACAAGTGAAAATTACTCCTTACGGGAGATCCCACGGATTTTTTTTTCTCCTTCCTCCTCCTCCTCCTCGCCGACAAACGGGCGGATTCAATAAATTCGTCGAAAGCTGCGGCAATGCTGCTGCAACATCCACTTTCGGAAGGAAAATAAAGCAAACGTGCGGCACACCGGTCTCCGAACCGCAGATGGAGAAGAATCCACCCACACATATACACACACACATATTTCATTCGACGGATACTACACGTGCGACGCTCTTCTTATTACCGTTCCGGCGGGATATTGAAAAAAAAATAGACAACACGTGGTTGTCGCGGGAAAAAGGAAAACGAGGAAACAATAATAATAATAAAGAAAAGTGTAGATGATAGTTAAGGTGAAAAAAGAAAATTTTCACAGGTGTGCGACAAATTTTTAACCACCGTTTCGCACATCGGCGCACTCTAAACGAATCGATGGACGAATTTATTTCTGGCTCATTGGTCGTGATCGGATCTTCCGCGATGATTGTTCTCAATCAGCGAAATTCCAGATATTCGTTCGCTTTCGAGTTGTGTGTAATGACTGATAATATTTACGTGGGAGTTTGTTGGGCTTGAATAATAAATTAAAAATAATGGTCGTCCTCGGAGCGAGAGGAATTTATGTTTGTGTGTGGGGTTTTTGTGTATAATTCTTCGACTGAGAGCAAAATATGAATTTCGTACGCGGCTGACCTGACGATATTTTTGTTTGTACGAACATCGGGGATGAATATTCTATTATCGTGTTTCTGCCATCTGAGTACAGTGTTGCGTAAAGTACGGCACATTTGAAAATGTAGTAAATTATTTTCAATACACATATTTTTCGATTGTGCGGCCTTATAAATGTCAATAAAATACCATTTCATCGGACACCGATTTCACCTATGCACATACATTTCCTCAGAAATATTCTGTATAATTGATACGCATAAACAATATCAAATTATTCACCTTCCAAAAGCTATTAACAAACATCAAATAAAAGGAATTGCAAAAATCGCGAAAAATCGTCAAATTATGACAGTTTTTTGATCGACATTCGCTCAATTTTTGAGATAGCGGTCTGAAACTGGTACCATTGTTTTAGTTAGGAAATTCTACGCCAGATCAACATATAATAGTTGTACTTTTCGAAAATTTCATTTTTCGCAAAAATCTGAAGGGGGTAGGTCAGGATTTTTTGCGATTTTCGTAAATCGCTCGTCATTTCTACAATTTTTTAGATATCAATCTGATTCTTTCTGCATCTTATTCGGCTTCGGATTCCGCGTCCAAAACGCCCCGGATCATTTTAATAGCTAAAAAATTACGGAAATGGCAGGCGATTTACGAAAATCGCAAAAAATCCTGACCTACCCCCTTCAGATTTTTACGAAAAATTAAATTTTCGAAAAGTACAACTATTATAGGTTGATCTGCCGTAGAATTTCCTAACTAAAACAATGGTACCAGTTTCAGACCGCTATCTCAAAAATTGAGCGAATGCCGAACGAAAAACTGCTTGAATTTGAGGATTTTTCACGATTTTCGTAATTTGCTCGCCATTTCCACAATGCTTGAGGTATTAAAACGATCCGGGACGTGTTGGACGCGGAATTCGAAGCCCAATCAGACAGGGAAAGATTCAGATCGATATCTAAAAATTTGCGGAAATGACGAAAGAATTACGAAAATTGCGAAAAATCGTAGAATTCTACCAGTTTTTTAGTCGGCATTCGCTCAATTTTTGAGATAGCGATCTGAAACTGGTACCATTGTTTAAGTTAGGAAATTCTACGCCAAATCAATATATAATAGTTGTACTTTTCGAAAATTTTATTTTTCGCAAAAATCTGAAGGGGGTAGGTCAGGATTTTTTGCGATTTTCGTAAATCGCTCGCCATTTCCGTAATTTTTGAGCTATTAAAATGATTCGGAGCGTTTTGAACGCGGAATCCGAAGCCGAATAAGATGCAGAAAGAATCAGAACGATATCCGAAAAATTGTGAAAATGACGAGCGATTTACGAAAATCGCAAAAAATCCTGACCTACCCCCTTCAGATTTTTGCGAAAAATTAAATTTTCGAAAAGTACAACTATTATATATTGATCTGGCGTAGAATTTCCTAACTAAATCAACGGTACCAGTCTCAGGCCGCTATCTTTAAAATTGAGCGAATGCCGACCAAAAAACTGTCATAATTTGACGATTTTTCGCGATTTTCGTAATTTGCTCGCCATTTTAAAGCGATCAATTATGAAACTCAATTCCACTTGACCTTACAATAAATTATCTCCCACCCTCCTTTCTAATTAATCAATAAATCCTTATAAATAACACCCACAAAAAAACAATACATACTTCCAAATTCACTTCTAACACCCTTCAAAACCATTCTATCCTTCCAAAAACCTCACTTTCCCGCCTTTTTTTTTAATACTCCACAAGAATCTACTCTTCCATAAACATTCCGCGTTCCGTTCGTAAGGTCACGCACGTGATTCGCAACGAGATGCCACGTTGGAAGCGTTAAACAGCGATCGGCGAACGTTCGCGCGACCGAACGGAAAAGTTTCGTTCGTTCGTTCGTTACGTTCAGGGCCGGGCATATTCGATCCCAGACTAAACACCACCGTGCTAGGGGGGCCGTGTAAAACGAACAAACGATACGGTTACCGTCGACTAACGAGGGAGGATTTTCACCGGCGACGAACGGTTACCGACATTCCCCGGAATTAACCGCGGTAATCGGCGTTACAGCGCCGCGGCGGGGGTATGGTTACCAAAATTTCCATAATTCCGGCGACTCTCGTTCCAGTTTCGTCTACCCACCACCGTGGCAACATGTAAATGCGCCCATTGTTCCATAACGGAGCACCCGAAGGTCCCCGGACGAAATATCGAAATATCAATCGATGCCCTTTCGCGATCGATCAATCGTCGATCACCAGGTGTCATTTATCCCCGGAACTCACCTTTTTGTCTGACGTTTCGTTTTGTGTTTTTTTAGCGGGTATTTTTTTATTTCTTTTGTCTTTTATTCGGTTTATTGCTTAGACGAACCGTGGTACGGAAATTTTATACATATTTTTTCCTCTCATCCGCGTTTAATCCAGCCTTCTTGCGGTTTTACCTTTGGTAACTTTTGATACACCGGCAGAATTAACCTGACGGATTTGCAAAGCCGCCGGCATATTTCGGGTTTTGCTACGGGTAGAGCGAAATTCGGATTAACAAGGTGGTGGAATAATTCTGGGGACGGGGTGTAGTTTAGCCGCGAGGGGTTAACTGTTTTTTCTTTTGATAAAAAGTTTTGATAATGGATAGTAATCAGATTAATTTATCATTAGGACGAATGTATCGTGTAATGAGATATAATGAATGATAGTTTCAAAACCCTTACATCGTTTCTTCAATTATCTCCGTATGAAATATTTTTATCATTACATTCGTCTTAATTAATTGAAAAATACCTCAAACGCCATCGATCATTAAATTTCATTTTAATTCATTCAAAATCCCAGCAAACTTTTTCCATCGATCTATCCGATCCGTAAATACAATGTTGCGATATACTAGAAATAATATTAATAGATTTTCCAACAATCCCATCGAAATAGCTCGCGGACAAAAATATCGGAATAATACCTTCGAGTACCCGTTTCAACCGGTGTACGTAGCCTCATCTATTCTCATTCTGCCTTCACCTTTCGTTTCCACAGTCAGAGTAACCCCGGCGTGCTTTTTCGTTCGATATTCGGTTGTCTGTTACACTACACGCGACGTCAAAAACAAAAACAAACAACACTTCCGAATCCTACCGTATGACTTTCGTTTGTTTTCCCCCCGGGGATTTTTATTCGCGGCGAAATCTCGTAATATTTTAATCGTATTACGCTAGAACGTAGATAATTAAATATACGGTATTTCTTTATAGTATACACGTACGTATATGTGTGTGTACGTAAAAAGATTCGAAGGAAAAACATATTAAATATATTTTTCAATTTCTTTTGGTACCGTCTTCAAAGCCACTGACCGTGTTCCAACCGACTCGTTCGCCATCGTTTTCTTTCATTTCGTTTTACGGCGTCTGGTATACGCTATTTTATTTATTTCTTTTTTTTTTAATCCGTCCGTTCGTAATCCATGAATCTTCGTTAATTCAAATCCGCGTAATACGTTACAAACCAGCGGACGGACTCCGCGGCGGCGGCGGCGGGGTGAAGTAGTTGTATTAAACGAATATTTTTTCTCTGTATTGAAGTTCCTCTCTCGCTCTCTGTCGGGTACGTATTTAAAATTTCAACGGCGTAATTTCCCCCGCTTTTCAGACGTTGAATTAGTATAAGGGTAATTAATTAAAGAGATAGAAATTCAAGCGGTAATGAGGAAATTTATGTTAAATTTTCCGCTCTCCACGATTTTCAAACTTTTTCTCTCTATATTTACACGTACACACCGACCACCGTGGATAGAATTTATTAATACATTTCTCGTTCTCCGTTTCGTACCTCGTCTGTATAATTCCTCCTTTTCTCTCTCTTTCTCTCTCTCTCACTCTCTCATTCACTTATCATCTTTTTTTTTTATTTTAATTCAATTTCACGTTTGATTTACCCACCAAATAATTTATATATGCCCGCATTAAATGTCCCTCCGTCGAGAGATCTCTCGACGGTGGAAATATCGAAACGCGACTCATCGATTTCGTTCGCCGGACTACGAAACAACCCTTTATCATCCGCGAACCTATTCAGCTTTTGTTTCGCGGCCGAGAGTTACCTCAGGTCGAAGCATAACGCCCTTTGTGCCCGGCCGCAATAACTGATTTCTTCTTTTTCTTTTCTTTTTTTTTTTCGCCGGAATCTCGTCGGCTCTGTCATTGGAATTTCTATGATTTGTGAGAAAGGGCAGAAAGAGGCGGGCTATGTTCCCACCCCCCCCCCCCCCCCCTTTCCCTTCGTTGTAGTTAATAATCGATGCCAGCGAACGTTTTTTCTATCCGGGACCGTCACGGTAACGGCAAGGAGTTGAATAAATTCCTTTGTTGTTCGGGGTCTCGTAGAAAAACACGGGACTCTTTCGTAATTAAAAAGTAAAAAAAAAAAGCACAAACGAACGAACGAACAAACAAAATGTTAACAGTACCGTTGTCGTTCCACGGAATATCGTTCCCTTTCATGACCATCCCGGTGAACTCAGGGATTCCTCAGACCAAAATGTCATGATTCTAAAGAACACAGTAGTCAAGCGCCCCTGTTGAATGAATAGTACAAAATGCTACCGAGTTTCTAATCGACAGAGATTCTAACCATCTTTATCTAACCGTAAATAATAATAATAATTCCCCTCGTTAGGAAACCACCACTCCCTAAAATAACCAAACTTACCCTCCAATTCTCTAACCCTCCCAAATATCAACGTGGATAATTAAAAAATTTAAAAAAAAATCAAACTCTTAAATCACGAGCAGCTAAATCATCAGCGGATATCAAGTAGCAAATATTAAACAGTAAATCGCTCCGTGAATGCGAATTGGTAGATCGAGATACGAAGAAGGGGTAGAAGGGGGAGGGAGGGGGGAGGGATGTAACGGTGTTTCGCAAGGAACGGAACTTAATTACTTCATTTCCGGCAAATTCAATAGAAATACAATTAGGAATTCAGCGCCGCGGATATCTTTCTCCCTCGAAAATTCTCTCGTTAGCCCGAAGTGGATATACAGAAGGTTTGTTCATTTTATCTGTGCCGGGGCTGTGCAATGTTGAATCTGAAACTGGGATGGTCGTTATCCCGACGACGACGGCCGGACACGGGCTTCGGGGCAACATTATTCAACAGAGTAACCAACGGCTTTTATTAATATCAAACATCGACGGAAGGGAAGAGAAAAAAAAAATAGGAAAGCATCGATGTGAAAATTTCACGTAGAAACCGGGAGCTTCCGGTTCGACTCGACTTTCCACGTTATTTGTGATTCGTTTTCGCTCGATGGTAGAGCATGCAAATCAGGGTAATAATTTCATACTAATGATAATAGAAAGAAAATATTGATGGCTATCTTAACGGTCCGTCCGAGGTGAGAGATATTTGAATTGGAAATGTAATCGGAAGGAAAACACGGGAAAAAACGTAGATGGTTAATGAGGGTAATTAAACGTTCGCGTTTGTGACATTTGTAACGTCACAGATTTCCTGGTTTCCCCGTTGACTCGGGGAAATGATTTCTAACTAAAATTTCCCGCGATTTAAATAGAACGGACGTTTGAGTAAAATTATACCACAGTGTTTTACCGTCGCATTTTATAGACTTTTATTTGATTACTCCGTTTCATTATGACGTAAATTGCGAGTGGAAATTTATGAATAAGTCTATTTTCAATTTCATCCGTAAACAAACATATTTATTAGTGACCGAGAAATTTTTGGTCAATCAAAATTTGATTTCCCGAACGTTTGTCTATAAAATCGCGAAATTTTACGAAACGACTCCGGATACGCAAACTTGATACTTCTCATCGGTCAGAAATAATCCATCAATTTTTGTTTATCCACTCAAACGAGCAAACAACATGTTGCCGACTAAATTAAAAAGAATATTCGCGCAAAACATTTTTATACGATTTGTTTATCGTTCCAAACGTCAGTCTCGACGAAAATAAATTCGTTCCGAAAATCTGGGCTCGATAATTTAACAAACTACTATCACTATTTCCATCGAGTTAATTATATCATTATATCACAGGACATTGCAGTCTCTCGAGGTTCTCGTTAGCCGATGGAATTCGCCGCCTGTTTTTCCGCCACGGTCGCAAAATTCAAGTTAACGTTACGATAACGAATTACCCTGCGTACCGTGAAAGAAAGAAAAAATAAATAAATAATACGAACGATCGTAAAATACCTAAGACTCGTTTCCCCCCGGATAAAATTCATGCTTACATCCTTCCACCGTCGCAATTACGAATTCGCACAAAGTGACGCGACTTAATTCACCGTAATCTTCGCGCGCGCGAATCCGAGGGCCGGCAGTTTCGCGACACCTTCGGCAAACATTTGGTTTAACGCTCATATTTATTCGCGAAAACGAGCCAGTTTGCTTTACCGCCCGCAAGAAAACAGCCAAAGAAAAGCGAACAAGAGCCGAGAAGACTATTCTCCTTGGCCGGCAGAGGGAAGAAAGATAAAGAAAGGAATAAAAAAAAAAGAAAGAAAGAGAGAAAAAAAGAAATGGATCCTTCTTCAATCTTACGAGTCCCACGGAGGGACAAACAAAAGGCAGAGAAAGAAGAAACCGTGGCACGTTGGAAAGGGCTTTGTAAAAATTTTAATTTCAAGCTGAAATATGGCGGAAACAAAGGGCGCCGGACCGAAGGTGGAGTAACAATTAGTGAAATAACGTGCAAGGAATGCCGCCCGCGCAGTCTGTTTGCTTCTTGCCGGCAAAAAAAAAAAAGAACGAAAAAGGAATCGAGAAGAGGTACAAGTTTCCTTTGGACTCCACGTATTCTGAAATCGCATCGAGTTTCCCATTTTCACTATTTTGTGTTTCTTTTTTTCTCCTCTCTCTCTCTCCTCGTCTATTACCTCCCCCCCCCCCCCCACCTAACCGCATCGTCGTTGCTCAAAAGGGTGGAAAAGTCTTCTGGCACGGTTTACTTTTAATGAAACGTTAATTATTTTCTCCTTTAACATACACGCAGTGTTAACGTAACTTACTGGTCTGGCAACATCATGCATTTTCCCGTCGCATTTCCATGCAACTTTGCATGCTAATGATCGGACACCATAGGTCATCGGAAAAATACCGATGTAATTGTCGGTTACGAAAAGGTGTAACGAAAGACACTACGAACCTAGAAAATCGTGGATTTACAACGACCTTTAATATGGTAATTTATTACACGGATTACGCGAGAATGGAATATATGAATCAATGAATATAATATCGCGATCGATGATGATCAATCGGGCGAGGCTAAAACAAAAAAAGTGAACAAAAAAAATGTGTGTTCACATCGCGGAACGATAGAAATATTCAGTTTTATTCTTACGCCAATTAATTAAATCAAACGCATTGATATTTATCGGTATTGTCAACCGGAAATCCATGAATACATTTATTTGTATTTCCGTCGCCCACCATGCGACGTCACCCCCCCCCCCCACCTCCCCCACCCCGCCCCCACGTCCATCGTACGTTACAAATAAAAAATAACGCGACGCCGACGTCGAACGAGATGAAATAAAATAAAATAAACTCCGTTAATTTGTCGTCCGTCCGGTTTACGCATGGCCGTTAAACACGCTTTTTGCATACGCGATATATCACGGAACTTCGCCATCTCTGTTTCGGCTCGTACATCAGGGAAGACAGGGGTAAATTTAACGCAACGGCAAATAGAACAATAAACAAAAGTAAGAATAACACGCGCCGCAACTCGCTTAATTTACTGGCCGGTCGAATTTATTTTGCCGATTTTTTTTTTTTTTACTAACTGTCGACTCTATCGTCCCGCCGTTTAATCGCGATTTCGCGCGTGTAACATCGACGATTCCCTATTGCACCCTCTCTCCCTTCTATCCCTTTTTTTCCTCTCTCTCTCTCTTTTTTTATTCTCGTCTACTATCTATTCCGTATATCTTTTTTTTTGTTTTATTATTAAATCGAACTTCCCGGTAGAACTTGGTTCGAAATTTGTAAAACTACGTATCGGCTACGGAACGTATGTGTTTATCGATCAATGAAAGATTGAATACTCGTGTTCCATCGCGGCGTTTCATCCCGTAGATCTATGACTACGAAGTGTACTTTGTTGAACAACGTTTCAACTTCCGCCTGGCGGACGAATAGACACATAAATCCGAAACGTTGGTTACATTGTACGTATATACATATACATATACATATACACACACATTTTTGAAGGGATGTTTCCAATGATAATTTCTTTGTCGCGTGTAACGAAAGGGCGGGCGTGAAATCTGCTTATCATTAATCCAAACTTCTTCCCTCTGTGTCGTTGCGTAAATCAAGATTAATGACGAGTTTAAGGAAAATAAAATAAATCACTTTAATTTGTCAACATCCCTCCAAGCATGGACATTTAAACTCGACCCTGTCTATGTATGTATGTATGTATGTATGTATGTAGTGTTGCACGACTAAAACCCACCCGATACGCGTTTGCTTTTTTTTAGCTCGTCCATCAGGGGGTGGTCCGCCCCCTGTTCGTCTTCTTTTTCTCCCTTTCTCTCTTTCTCTCCCTCTTTCTCTCTGCGTTTTTCGCGTTACGCGATACACCAGTGGCTACGTACGCACGCACATATAGTAGGTACGCTAGTACCTGTATTTATCGAACTATAAAGGACTATTATAAAAGTCAGTTCTCGCGTACGCGAAATAAAACTGAACATTCTATCGCGATAGCCGTGTGTACGATGGACGAAAAATTAAAAAGAAAAAAAACACACACACACACAAACAAACGAACCAACAAAAGAGAAGATATACTATACAGAGCTAGTCATATTCTCGTAAATACATACATATACACACATTCCCCCCCAGCGATTTTCGTAACTCGTCGTCGGTTGACGAGCGTCGAAACGGTTCCGGCGGGGTGGTTTCCGTCTTTCATTTTCACGCGAACTCACCCTTTATGCAACGAAGAACGTAAAATACTACCGATGCTAGCCGCATAAATTAAAAATTACCCACACTTCCAGCGCGTATAAACGTGACAATAAACAACCTCGTCGTCGTCACTGTAATTTCGGACGAGTGAATAAAAAAAAAAACGTGCAAGCGGTTAAAAATTAAAAAAGAAAAAAAAACACACCACCACCACCACCACCACCACGCGGAATTACAAACAAACAGAAAGTAAATAAAACCCGTTCGGGTTATTCCACGCATAAGCATTTAATCACACTTTTGCATATGCAGTATTGCGGTCGGACAGAGCCACCCTCCCCCTTCAAACCCTACTATCTCTACACCCACTCTCTGTCCGCACCCTTTTTTTCAGATCGTACATCAAGGGAGAGCATCCCCTTTTCTACATTTGCCACGTCAGGTACACATGTGTACGTGCTATCGCATTGAATATGCAATGAGAACGCGTCCGGAAATGCCGCGTTTTTCATCCACAACTTTTTCCACCCCCCACTCCTACTCTCTCTCTCTCTCTCTCTCTTTTTTCTCTCTTCTCCCTATCTCTCTTTCTTTCTGCTTCACGCACTATTTCACCCTTTCGAGCGTCGCGAAGGAGATGTAATTTCCTTGGATCTTCGCGGAGAGAGAATCTCCCTCGTGGCGAGAGGGAAGAGGAGAGGGGTGGGGATGAAAACTGCGGTCCAGGATAGTGGGGGAGGGGGGTGTAAATTCCAGAAATTCCTGATCGCGTCGGACACTTTATGACCGGAGCGATCGACGTGACATTTTTCGACGCGACAAAGCGGGAAACGCGATGAGACGAGCGTTTAACGGAGGTTTTTTTATTAAAAGCACGAATTTCTCATGGATGCTCGAGACTCTCCCTCTCTTTCCCTCTTTCTCTCTCTCTCTCTCTCTCCATGGGGATCGAGGAACGACTCGGAAAACCAAAACGTACCGGTTGAATTACAACCTTCCGGGTCGGCGGAGAGGCGACGGCGGGGAAAGACGTTGAAAAAGTTTCTTACGGAAGTGTCGCGGAATAATTCGGATTTATGTGACGGTTCCAAGCGGAATTTCATATATCGCGACGCATTCCGTGGAAAACTTTGCGCGAACTGCCGGTACGTTCTCACTTTCCGCGGTGCGCTGCTGCGCCAGCCAGATATACCGAAACGAACAAACTAACAGCAAAGTCATAGTTTCGTTATAATAGCTGCGGGGATCCGATATATTTGAGTACCGTGTTCTTTATCGTCCGTACGAACGACAGCTGTCGAGAACTGTCGATATTTCGCTACCCACTCGCTAGGCGTTTTACTACTGGCCCACAATGATTTATTCCGTGGAAAAAGAAGTGTCAGCCTTATCCAATGACGGATAACCGAACCCTTAGTATATACAGTACATAGTACATAGATGCGATAAAAACACGACTAACGACACGATATTAACCGTTACCACGAAACAATCTCGCGTTAACAATCCCCGAAATACCGGGATTCGAATTTCAAACTATCAAACTGTCGATTCCGGTTGCGCGCGATGGTGAAAAGCGTACCGTGAAAAAATAAATACCGAACGTGGAACGAACGAAATACAGAACAACGACAACAACGAAGAGAAGAATCGAAACCAACAACAAAACAAACTAACAAAAAAACCAAAATACCATCCTCGTGGCATCGTATCCGCAGCATCTGAAAACTATTTACCCGACGAACAGACTAGAGATCGGTGGAAAACACCGGTAGGCCCGCGGGGAGTCGAAAAATCAGACACCTGAAGGTGTAGGTATATGTGTGCGTGTGTACCTAAAGGGGGGGGAGGGGGAATGGGACGGTGAAATATTCCGCAACAGTTTCGAAAGCACCCGCAACCACCCCACCGGTACTCGGCATTATCCTAAATGGAGGGCCCAGATGGCATGATAAATGGCCGCGAGCAGCCAGACAACGGGAGCAACACGAGTGCGAACAACGGTAATAACAACGAAGACGAGAAACGTCGAAAGCACGTATAGGGATTGGAACGAAAGCGCCATGTGGCTCGGCTGCCGATAAATATCGTCCGTGATATCGATACGCTACGACTACCACTACCACTACTACTACTACTACTGCTCGTCCTCTCACTCTTCCCGGTGATATTAAAGACATACGGGGTGTGTCCCCTATAACCTCTTGCTTTGGGGACGAAGGAAATATTTTCAGAATAAGAATATGCTTCAGCAGATATTAGTTTTTGATATTTGAAATTAGAGAAATATTTGTCTATTGTTATAAGTTCTAAAGGACAATAGGTGTGAGTTTAATGAAATTTTAATTAGAAATATTTGTCGAGTGTACAGTATGCTTTTAAATTAATATTTGTATTATTATCAAGTGTCTGGAATACAGGTTGTAAAATATTAATCAAATTTTGTGATATTAGTGTGTAATTTAAATTAAAAATTTTTTAAACTAGGTTTTCTAATAATTTTCTATATTACGTTTTTATCTTACAGTATCCTTCTGTAACACCCTGTATAAAACGACCTGGGTTATCGTGGCCACGATATCACACCGATAATCCCGCGGACAGTTATACGCATACTATACACGGTACACCCTACCTCTTTCCCGCGTATCCAAACGGCTTTTCGAAAAGCGCGCTACGATAGACACACGCGGTGAAAATTCGACGAATATAATCTGTCACGATCCCCTGTCTCTGCCTCGCGCACCGCGTAACAAGAAACTCGAACGCGTTAACTTTCCCATTTTGTTTCCATTTGGCCGCCGTTTTGAGCCTCGGTTTCTCGTAAAAACTTCCATTCGCAACGATGGTCTTCAAACAACGATATCTGGTTGAAATCCCATGGAACGTGGTCCCTGAACACATCTGTACTCTACTCAATTTATAACAAAACAAAAATTCGAAAAAAAAGAAACCAAAGAGAACAACGTACACGATTTTATGCGAGTCTTTCCTGATACGCGATCTACTATGTATACATACATACATACATACATACGTACGTACGTATGTATATGTATACCTTTATTTTCATCGTAATATACCACACAAACGATTACGCGCATGCAGGTCGTAGTCTTCTATGGTCTACACGAGATTTTGGATGGTGGCAGTCAGTGTACGTTTTAGCCGCCAAAATCGATGAAATAACGGCTCGAACTTCGTAAAGTGTGGTTATTGCATAACCGTTACGATCCCAGCTGTATCATAGAATACCATGGATTATGAGAGCACCGTATGCCGAAAGTGCATCTTCCCCGAATTCTTAAATCGTCTGCGCTCTTACAGAGAAACCTATCATACGTAACATTCCCTATCATACGTTATCGTTCAATGATTTTCTGTATCACCCATGGTCGGGTAACAATGATTTATAGGAAACATGGTCTAGAACCATAGTAAATTGGAGAGAAGAGAGAGAAGAGAGAGAGAGAGAGAGGGAAAGGGTGGCTGTGTTTCGTCATCGTTACAGTTTATTCCGTTACAGGTTGCGACGATGGTAATTAATCATATCCGATAAAGTTATGATACATAAAGTATGGCTTCCCTGCCGGAGTATGTAAATCGATCCCGAAATTAACTCCGCTTAACTTCTGCCCCTTAACCGGTATCCACTTTAATACTTACCGGTCCCGTCATCCGTTTCCTCGTACCCGCGATTTCGTCGGATGAAAAATCCTCGCGAGATAACTCGCGAATGGTTCCGAGCGAATTTCGAACCTCTCGCGTGAAACTTCGAAGGCGAATAAAAATCCCCGGATGAAATTTCACCGACTAGACTAGTTTTTAACGAACTCGAAACATCAAAGCGAAAGAAACGTCACGATACGAGTAATCTACTCGAGTAAAAAACCTTAAAACCCTAGCGAATTATCAAACATCTCTAAAATTATAAAATTACGACGCATAGAAACGTACTTACACCATAAAATCCAAATTGCACCAACTTTTTCATCGTTTAAATATAACCATGAGTCACAAGGGGAGAGGAGAAGAGAGAAAAAAACGAAATACGTCATGGATCGAGTGTAGTTACAAAACCCGCGAAAGTTTCACGGTGGGAAATCCGAGATCGTGTAAATTGCAACGATCAACTCGACATCCCCTCCCTCCCTCCCCCTATCACTCTCTCTCTCTCTCTCTCCACCCCCTTTGTAACAAGCACATCAAGCCGTCAACGTCAGCGATTTCGGACATACAGAGAGAGCGTCGCGCAAATGATGAAAAAAACGCTCTCCCTTCAACGTCGGTCGAGCTGTTCCCGATTCACAAGGGGGCGAAAAACCTAAGGGCGGACCGTTCACCGAGGGTTCGGAGGTCGAGAAGGATAAAAGGACCGTCGCCGTACGGCGTTAGTGTGGGGGGTGGGTGGGTGTGCAGCAGCGTGTGTATGTGTCGCGATTTCGAGCGCTCGTAGGATCAAATTCCTCGTCGAGTAGCTGGCTGGAAACATTCAGCCCCGATGTTCCGCCGCCCCCATCCATTTTCGAGGGCCCTCGGAAGCGAGCCGGGGGTTCGGAGGATGCTGCGAATTCCATTGGAAGACACCGGGGGAGCCGCGTTTCAAAACCACGTCCCTGAGTTCACCGCGTGCCGCCGCCGTTGCAAGTGTGTGCGTGTCTCTCTCCCTCTCTCTCTCTCTCTCTCTCTTCTGCTTGTCTTTGCGTAGATCATGCTAATGCATTACGCTTAGGTCCGATTTTAATTAAGCTACTAAGGGAGGGCGTCGTTAGACGGTGATGTATTGGGAAATATGTGTGATTGTGTGTTGGTGGGTTGAGTGACTCGTAGGGATGGGGAGATTGTAATTTTAAATGATTTTTTTTTTGGTAAACTATTAACGAAGGGAGGCTTTGTGATTAGGTTTGACGAGTGTAGAATATTGGATAGTATAAATTTTCTTTTTATGATATTCAAGATAAGCTTGTGATATGATTTTATATTGACACGTTGAATATCAGGGGTCACAGGTGACCGGTGTGGTAATTTGTACTGTTGAAAATTATAGTTATTATAAAAAGTTTCTATATTTCCCGCTTCTTCTAGACCGTATAAAAAAAAATAGCAAACAAAAGTACAAAAATAACTTTTCTATTTGTTATTTACCAAGAAACGCTCGTTTATGCCCGTCGACATTGAAGAATAGACAAGCATTACAATACCGTTGGTAACCGAGCCCGGTTTCTTTTCAAGTAAGTCTAATTACCGTAGATATAGTCTTCCTCGCCCAGCCCTTCGGTTTCACCCCACCCTTTCCCATCTTCCTTTGTCAGTCTTTCGATTCTCCCAGCCACTTTCCCCTTTTCTAATTCACGCCAATTAACCACGAGAGTCCGCCTAGCTCGCCGATCACTTCATTTTTATTCGACCATATGTTGCCGCGATTCGAATACTCGATAAAAGCATTACGTAGGTACACCGCGTATTCAACAGCCCTATGTATTGTCATCGAATTTATTACGACGGTATTGTCGTTAAATATTCATATTATACCATCGACGGGGAAAGTGGGTGACATTATAGGAAAGAGGGCGTTTAAATCAAACGCTAAAAGAATTACGTCGCTCGCGTGTCCCATCCCTCGATAATATGACGTGTTTGTTTATCGAGTGGAATTTATAACAAGTCGTTCAAAAGCCCGTTTCGGAACTGCCAAGCAATTTGTCGTCCGTCGAACGTTTATAATTCGTATTACGGTCACCGATCGACGTAAAGTACGACTGATTGAAAATTACGCCGACGTATTATTTCTTATCGGCCGTCGATTTGTCAAATCCAGAAAGAAAAGAAAAATCGTTGTTACATCGATTCGTTCGTTGCTCCTTTACAAAGGCACACAGGAAAATAGGGAGGTGGAAAGGGAGAAATAAAAAAAGACTGTTGTGCAGATACTCCGAATGCATCTGAACTCGATTTACCTAATAACAGAGTTATCCCGAGTACCCGTCATTGTCATAATTGATTCATAATTAAGTCACTCGACCTCGATTCCGTAAATGCGATTCTCCGACTGTATTTGCGCGGGTACGCGGAACGATCTGTGATCGCAACGAGTATTGGGTAATTTCAATTCGATATCGGCCGATCTTGAATCGGGAATTTTTTCCCTCGATTCTACGACCCGCCGACGGGCGGGGGGAGGGGGGGGGGGGGGGGAAATCTCATTAGTAATACTATAATCGGAAAGGAAGAAAAAAAAAAGAACTCTTCCATCGAACCCGAAGTAGTCGAGCGACCTAAATATCTATCCTGCGATTCGTAAGATTACCTCCCCCCCCCCACACACCACACAGACACATTCGCGATGTCTCGTAACACTTACAAATAGAGTTGAGGCTGACCCTAAATTTCGCCGCAACCCTAAACGGCAACGTGTGGAATTTGCGTGAAAGTGTGCTTCGTCTATCAGGGTGAAAACCGAGGGGGAAAACCGGAGCGCGGCGAATGACCGTAATTATCCGAAAACCAACGATTCTCGCAATCCGGAAACCGTGGTACCGCGTGAACATAAGTCAAGAGAAGAATTCCACACGAATAGTAATAATAATAATATATATTATAATGACGTAAGCCGGACAAGAATTCGCGTGAAAAAGAAATCGGAATAAATTAAATTCCAATAAGCCCGACAAACGTCTGGCTGCGGGAATTCCAACACAACGACGGATCAAAACCGGTGAGAATAAAACTTTCGAGCCTCCCACGAAAGTTTCGCAACTCAAATATCGCTTATCTCAATATGACTCGTCCACTCGAAAAAAAATCCTATTCCCTATTCTGTCGGCGAGGGCTCTTGATCTTCCCCGCGAAAATCTTTATCGCCGACATTCTGCTGATAAATATTTGCCCGGTAACGAGTGGCCGCACGTGGCCACGTGAATGCGTTCCTCGCCAATAAACGGCCCCGCGAACCACTTTGCACCGTAGAATAATACCTATTTCGTTTGAGTTCATTGCGATGTCAGCAGTTTCAACGGGCCCGCTAAAAGTACTCGCAAACAATCACTGTGAATTATTTGAATTGATATATACACATATATTCTGATATAAATCTGTATATATGTATGTATACATAATAATTTTTATTTTATTAAATTTCATTTTTATATGTAGATTTTTAAATTGATAAAATTGTCTATATAAAATTATATATCTGTATATATATTTACAACGGAGATTCTAATAATTCCAACGTTCCCACGAGCCCGATATACTTTCAATCGCTGAATCTGATCGATCTTAAAACGTCCAACGGTTGGAAATTCTCCCGCGTCCGGCACTTCCGGTCCCCGAACTTCCGAAGCGGCGGAATACTCGCGGCGGGGCCGGAAATTCGTTACTTTCGAAATGTCTGCGCACTCGAATTCTCGTGCCGCCCCGTTATTTCTACACTCGTGAACTTTCAACTCGCCAAATATTCGCCACGCTCGAAAATTTCCACGGCCGGATGCCTCGGCGCGCTTTGAACTTTCCGCGGCTTGAAATTCTTCGCGAGCGTACAAATTCATCACGAAACAAACGTCCCCCTGCCCCTCTACCCCTTCCACCCCTTCAATCCTCTGTTCTTAAAACAACCATCGCGATTAAGTCGAATAAATTCGACGCGGTTCTACGAGCACCATACCACGTACACACACACACACACACACACACGCGTATATCCTTCGGAAATGTGTGGTTGCCCGTTGAACCACACATGACGGATACGAGAAGAGTGTGGTACACGTGGGTCGCAAATATTTCAATGTGTGCGTATAAATATCTAGTAAATAAACGAAATGGATTAAATATGTTCTAAAGGATTTTCATATAAAATATTTATCTTGTATTTTCTCTGATTTCTTCTAGTGTCTGTCTGATTTTTTTAAAGAGAAATAATTAAATATTATCGATTACTGCTCACTTCCCTTGTAAACGCTTGAAAAACAAATAATACTGTAGAAAATTTAAAAAAAAAGGACAAAAAACACTTTGTTTGCTATATAATATTTAATACCAACCAATAAAATATGTAAACAAACCCAAAAAAATAGTATCTAACGTAATCACGATGACTTCATAGTTCAATCACCACACATTCATCTCCTCAAATTCCAACTTCATTTTTTCCCAATGTCCAACCATACCATACACACTAGTCCCACCATGCGTTGTCCCGCACACGTGTGTGTCCGTGTGTGTTACGCCACCGAGAGAATACCTGGACCACTTTCTTCGTGGGGGTGCGGAATATTGCTTTCGGAGTCCGAATTCCCAAAGTCCCAAGTCACGCTTGACGATCTCTCTGTGAGAGAGACACGAGAGAGAGAGGGAGAGAGAGAGACGAAGGGGGGGAGGGGGATCCGACCCAGGCATTCGAGAACACCGAGATGCATTCGCCACACAGACACGATTGTTTCCGCAATCCGGCTCGGCGAGGTCTTTTTGAAATCGCGTTTTCCCCGGGTATTAATATGTGCTTCTCTCCTGTCCCCCCTTCCCTCCCCTCCCCTCCCCTACCCAATGCACAGTGGCCACCGTTGATTCCCGGGCATCGAAATGCTCCGACTTGATTCCCCTTTTTGATTCGAACACCGTTCGTTCGTGTCTGTGTATACGTAGACGGTTTTCGGACTGTTCATTATTTTTTTTCTTCATGTCCGACAACGGGTCGATAGGTTTATTTCACGCACTTGCTATCGAATAGCAAAGGAAATCGAACGAAATAATAGGGGAAGGGGTGTGGATGAGTTCTTTGGGGAAGATTTAAGAATTAGGTATATGTTGAAAGAAGATTCTTGGATTTTGGTTCTTGAATTTTTCAGGGAATCGATTTTTGGTTTTGTAAAGTATTGAAGTGGATGAAATTTGAGGTATGATTGAGATCTCGTGTGACTTTATTTTTCAAATTAATCAATTTCACGCGGTATCGTTTGAAGCACGCCGCGGAGTGTCGGATAATTGAAGCGAACTATAAATTCTGTATGGCAGTGATGCACTTCGACAAATAAATAATTAACTGCAATCAACGACCGGGATGAATAATAATAGTTAAACGAGACGGGTATGGTTTACGAACGTTTCGACGGTGGTCCGTGTAATTATACGATAGAAAACAAATGTATCATCGTACCGTGCAGATTCAAGGCATTCGAATAGAAAGTCAATTTGGTTATTGCCTTAATAACGCTAATTAATTCAATTTCCGTTTTCAATTATATTAGCTGCGTTTCACAGATCGTTTTAGAATCCCTAAATAATAATCCCCGATACTTCGTGCAATATTTACCCATCTACGATACAATAATTACACGATCTATATAAGTAATGTAGATATCAATTAATTAGTTAATTAATTAATTAATTAAAAACCTATAAACACCCCCAGGTGAAATATCCTTAATTACACCTAGCTGTCACGTGACCCGTGTGTATCGTTACAAATCTGACATACATTTCCTGTACTTTTCTTTTTCCTATTTCTCTTTTTCGTTCGGCCCACCGAACTTCTACCCGTACCTTTCCCAACATATTTATTATTCACCATAGAATATACATGCACCTCTTATCCATACTTGTAGATACTTTGAATGCATAATCAGACTCCCAAATGCATGTCAGGTCGAGCTCTCATTAACTTTTCTCATTAAAATTTAGCCTAGAGCTTCGGGGCAATGTCTAATGATAGAGATCCTGAAAGGCGGCAGCTTTGGACGAGTCCGAAAGGGATTTTCGGTGGTTGGAGGTTGATTAAGGCCGGGTCTATTCGCTCCCACGAAATTAAGGTTACAGACCGTATGAAGTGGAATTATAGATAACGCGTCTACAATCGAAATACCGAGGGAACGCGACGTCGCGAAACCTTCTCAAACTGGTCCGTCAGGGGAAAATATAGTTTTCCTCGTCGAATCTAGAATTATTTTTTAAACGATACTTTTTCAAGACAATACCATCGAATATATAGATCACACGATAAGATCACATCCGGAAATACGAGGTATTGAATTTATGAAAAAATAAATACTGTAAAATAATAATAGATAAGATTGATACACACCGGACGATAATTAAAATTACCAGGAGGGGGGAGGGGGGAAATTTCGAACAACTAATAATTTCTGACTCGTGAATGAAAATGTTTCTCTAGCTTAATAATAGCCACGTTCCGTGAGAACAATCGACCCGCCATATTTACGGGATTGTACACCCGCCGAATTAAATTACGTTTCGCCCAACAATATCTATTCGACGCGGAAGTCCGAGTTAAAAGGTAACTAACAGGCGGCGGGAAAAAAAGCGTCGTCAGGCGAGCGTGGCTCTTAATTTCCGCTTTGAATGTCGCGGTGGAAACTGCGGGAAAAGATGAAAAATCAAAATCGAACGAGGCACCGGCCCCACTATGCGTCACTTAACGGCCGTCAGGAAAATATGCTTGACGGTAACGCGTGGTCCCCCAACGATTTTATATATCTATATTTTTTTTTCAAAACGAATAAAATGAAATTTATCTTTTTTTTTTTATTTTCACCCGTCCCGCAAATATATCGCGTTCGATTGCTTTATAGCGGCTCGCCAATGTGCGCGGCAGTTTCACCGGCATGTTTTATTTAACAGAAAAATGCCGCACACATACAAACACACACACACAGGTGTTCCCGTTCGTTAACGCGCGACCCCCTCGTCTTTGTCGCGTGCGCGACTAATTTTTCTTCTCTGTTTTTTATATTTCCTGTCGATTACCCGGCGACCCTTGAATCTAACAGATTCGACGGATAATGATTCAGCGTGATACGTTCGCGGTGTTTTTTCAAAGGTGTCGCAGTAAAACACACCGAGCACCGGAAATTACGTGAAATATGTAAAAATTCTCACGCGGAATTTGTATTAGGTCGGATAAAGATTGACACTGGCTCGAGATACATTCGCAGCGTGCTAATGATGGTAAAAACGTGTCCGTTCGAAATTACACAGGTTCACGGGAAAACCGTATGGAGAAAGGTGTTTCGACGATAAGCCGATGTGTCAGCGGAACGTTGATAAATAATGAAAATAAGCTGCCATGGCGGACAGAAGTTCTTGGATGAAAAATACTCGGTTATTCAACGGTTTCGAGGGAGCGGACGTCGAAACAGAGACAAAGCGGGACGAAAGTATGTAGAAAAAGGGAAAATTGAAAAGTATATGTGTATCCCTCAGCTGCGAAACTTTCCACAGTTTTTCCACTGGACGGGTATCGGTTACAACATTATAAAAAATACGTGGCATTAAAAACGGTAGAAACTAATTACGAACACGCGGTAATAGCTCGTATGACATCGTTAAACGTTCATACGTATCTCTCTTTCCGTCGTATAAAAACAAAAAAAACACACACACACACAAAAAAATATTCACGTCAGTCGAGCGTGGGTGCGTTGAAATTTTTACCAGGCTCCAATTACCAAATGCGCACGTCAAACACGTAATTAACAGAAACCTGTAGAATTCATTAAAACGCTGCAAACATTCGTACAAAAACATAAATTTCCCTGTTCAGCTGCGTATGTATGTGTTTGTAATCAAATAATACCGATCGATCTACCGTGACTCTCCGGGACGAGCACAAAAAAAAATAATATTCAAATTTCTCGCATAACCAAGCGTTTCACCGACGTTAATGAAAATCAAAAATCGTGAAAATGTCGAACAAGTGTGTCTTATTTACAACCAGCGACAAACCTAAAGTGTACGACGTTTCTCTCCGTCATAACGACGGAAGCTCCGTTAACGTTCCCCGCGCATAGCCACCAGAGGACGTTCACCAGGTCGTCGGGATGCCGAAGATCCCCAGATCGAGATTTGCGTTGGCCCGGGTCGAGTTTCTATTTTCTACGGGACGTTGAACGGCGTTCAAGGGCCCGCCCTTAAACTACAGAGAATAAAGGACACATTCGGGGAAAAATTGATATTAAACGGCCACCCTCTGGAAGTTTCTCGTGGGACGGAGATGGGGAACGAGCTAAATGGAATGATCGTGCACCCGAAACGAAAGTACAGTTGGAAAATCAACCGACTTCTGGATGAAACTTCTCCCTGGGGATAGAACACTTTTGCCTTTATACATATGTCTGGAAATTTATCGTTGTAAAAATGTTATTGTGATACTAGGTTGTTGTTTGGGAATTATAAATCGGGTGATTGTAAATGTGTTTTTGAATTTATCGTTTTTAAAAATGTTGTTGGGATGATAGTAATATGGGAATTATTTATTGGTCAAAGGTTGTAACGTAAGTTTTGAAATGTATCGATTGAAAAATGTTATTGTGATGCTACTTGTTGTTTGAGAATTATTTATCAGGTATCTGTATTGACGTATGTCTTGATGGTTTTAAATTTGACGATACTACTTGTTCGAGAATTATTTATCAGATACAAATACCAAGGACATGATACGATAGAGACAGTGAAGGTATATGATAAAATAAGACGAATTATGGTTTGTACGGTAATAACTAACGCTATTAAAGTCACATTCGCAAATGTGAGTGGCAAGGAGAACGTTGAAGCTTCCAAAATGTAATTTTAATGGTATGAGTTATTCCCCTCTAGTTTGACAGTTGTTCCCTGACAGTCGCTGAATTTATACGTGTCTTCTATTTTTTTGTTGTATCAAGTTTAAAATGAAACTCTGTCCTCGTACAGAATATTTGTCGCGCTTCTACCTGAGTTTTACGTTCAGAGTTCGAAAATCATTTAAACATCTACATACTCGTAGAACTTTGGTAAATTAATAAAAATTTAAATCACCCTAACTTTAATATCCTAGAACTCACTAAAACTCAAAACCCTGCAATTTTTTCGATTCACAATAAAATCACCACCGTTCCGCAAAATTCCCCAGGAAATCATTTAATCATTTAAATAGTATCATACGACAGTTTTAAAAATTAAATGACAACTTATCCCACAGTGTCGACGGCAATGATTCGAACACGGAAACGAATTACGGAAAGATAACGAACAGAGGATGAAATACATCGGGAAAACGGAAGAGGGGAACGTAAGTGTACTCGAAATTCAGATGTTCCAGATGATACAGCGTACCGAACGTGTATCAGGGATCTGGTTACAACATCTGGCTCCAAGGCGTCCCGTTTTTGCGAACTTATGCCGGCAACGGTGGAAATGCAGTTACCAGGTGAGGCGCGGATAAATGCTCGCGATCGTATTCGGAAAATAACGCAAGTGAACGTAGACACGAGTAAAGAAACACGATCCAGAGACGGAGGAACTTTGGAGGTGCGAAAGCCCGCGAAACGATAAAGTAAGGTACGGTAGACTCTCCAGAACTCTCGAACCACGAGACTGTAGGGACGAGGAATTCCTAGAAGTGGAGAGTTATCGAGTGCCTCACCATGGGGGCCTCTCCTGTCGTGGGTACTAGAAATTTATTTTTATCTTTGTGACTAATTTAGAACGATAGAATTAGTATCAGTGAAAGTAGACGCACAGACGAGGTATTGGATAGACCTATCACCTTACGGGGTTCGATGTTCACGAAACTGAATTACCGACGCGTTCGAATTCAGAGGATTTGCAGCACCTCCTTGACGAAGGAGCAGAATTTTTTTAACTAAAAGAGTATCGTTGGTTCTGAAACGGGCACCGCACCCCACCCCCTTTTGGGAGGTTGTTACAACCCCACATGTTGCCGCTGTTGCCAAATGTAAAGGGTCTGCGTATTTGGCAACGTCAGACCAACTTCTAGATTCCGTCCTCGGGGTCGAATATGAATTTCGAATATCGTGCGATGGACGGGAGCACATTAGTGGTACCTGTCGATTCGTTAGTGATGACAAAGGAATTACGAAAATCGCGAAAAATCGTAGAATTCAACCAGTTTTTTGGTCGGCATTCACTCAATTTTTGAGATAGCGATCTGAAACTTGTGCCACTGTTTTAGTTAGGAAATTCTACGGCAGATCAACATATAATAGTTGTACTTTTCGAAAATTTAATTTTTCGCCAAAATCTGAAGGGGGTAGGTCAGGATTTTTCGCGATTTTCGTAAATCGCCTGCCATTTCCGTAATTTTTGAGCTATTAAAACGATCCGGGGCGTTTTGGACGCGGAATCCGAAGCCGAATAAGACAGTGAAAGAATTATTTTGATATCTAAAAAATTGTAGAAATGGCGAGCGATTTACGAAAATCGCAAAAAATCCTGACCTACCCCCTTCAGATTTTGGCGAAAAATTAAATTTTCGAAAAGTACAACTATTATAGGTTGATCTGCCGTAGAATTTCCTAACTAAATCAGTGGTACCAGTTTCAGACCGCTATCTCAAAAATTGAGCGAATGCCGAACGAAAAACTGCTTGAAATTGATGAATTTTCGCGATTTTCGTAATTGTTTCGTCATTTCCGTAATTTTTGAGCTATTCAAATGATCCAAGACGTTTTGGACGCGGAATCGGAAGCCGAATAAGCCGGTGAAAGATTCATGTCGATATCTAAAAATTTACGGAAGTGACGAAGGAATTACGAAAATCGCGAAAAATCGTCAAATTATGACAGTTTTTCGTTCGGCATTCGCTCAATTTTTGAGATAGCGATCTGAAACTGGTACCATTGTTTTAGTTAGGAAATTCTACGCCAGATCAATATATAATAGTTGTACTTTTCGAAAATTTCATTTTTCGCAAAAATCTGAAGGGGGTAGGTCAGGATTTTTTGCGATTTTCGTAAATCGCTCGCCATTTCTACAATTTTTTAGATATCAAAATAATTCTTTCACTGCCTTATTTGGCTTCGGATTCCGCGTCCAAAACGCTCCGGATCGTTTTAATAGCTCAAAAATTACGGAAATGGAAAGCGATTTACGAAAATCGCAAAAAATCCTGACCTACCCCCTTCAGATTTTGGCGAAAAATTAAATTTTCGAAAAGTACAACTATTATACATTGATCTAGCGTAAAATTTCCCAACTAAAACAATGGTACAAGTTTCAGACGGCTATCTCAAAAATTGAGCGAATGCCGATCAAAAAACCGCCTGAATTTGAGGATTTTTTGCGATTTTCGTAAATCGCTCGCCATTTCCATAATGATTGAGGTATTAAAACGATCCGGGACGTTTTGGACGCGGAATCCGAAGCCGAATAAGACAGCGAAGAATCGTTTTGATATCTAAAAAATTGTGGAAATGGCAGGCAAAAACTGGTTCTTTCGCAGTACAAAGGTCAATTATTAATACGCATAAACTATAACTTCTATATCGTATTCTTACTAATAATCGACGGACATCCTAGATTCGAACCGAAAATGGTAACGTAACGAGTGACACTAAAATGGTAAGAGGGCTCTAGAGCCCTCCAAACCAGTGACATCGAAAAGTATGGGGATGATTGGTCTATCCAATACCTCGTCTGTGGTAGACATAAGAGAATGCTGAAGCGGACACTTATCGAGAGTCTACAGTTCCTTATCATCCTCGAAAATATACACGGACCTTTTTCCTAGGAAAAACGGATATTTGTGTTACGGAGGGTTAACTGGACTTTGAAAATAAAGTGCGACCCAGGGTTACGAAACGCAAAAATTCCGAAAGAAAGAAATATTATACATTTTTCATAGCACACCCTGAATAAAGTCCCGGCGCGCCTTGAAACGGGTGGAAAAACAGATACTAAAAAAAAAAAAAAATAGGGGGAGAGTGAGAGGAAGAACAACAGTGTACCCAGCCTCTTTACACCCAGCGGAATACATACATTCTTTCGTTTTACAATGCAACGATACACGGCCCAAACGTTTGCCGGGCGAATAAACCAGCGACGAGGATGCTGAAACGCGGTAACATCGGTACCGAAGAGGAAACGACGAAGAGAACCGGGAGAAACGAATTTCGAAAAATAAATAAAAAAACAATACGAACGGAAAAAGAAAACACACGGAAAACCCGGTAATGGCCAGTCCGTTTGAATTCTGGGTGCAGATTCCTTCTAACGAGAGTCCCTTTATTCTACCTTTAAGGTTTCGACGAAATTCACACGGACACCTTGTAAGGGAAAATCGTCGCAAAGGGAAACTGCAGTAGAACGAAGGGAGACACCGAGTTGAATCCGCGTGGGGTGAAGAGGAATGGAAAGACGAAGCGAAAGAAAGAAAGAAAATAAAAAAGAAAAAAAAGGGAAAAGGAAGAGGAGTTAAAGGGTGGAGGGGAAATAAAACGACAAGGTAAGCAAGGTCTCCGGGAGGATAAGGGAGGCAAAGTGCTAGAGTTCAGTAGCTCGTTTCTGCCCGTATCGCCGGGTTTAACATAAAAGAAAACTGCCTTAACTATGTCGAACGACCCCCCGGCCCGTGTACCAGGAATTTCGAAACAATTTCGAATAAAACGTAGCCCCGGCAACACAATTGAAAGCAGTCGCGCGATAAACGAAATCGAAAGGGCAAACGTCATCTTTACGACTACGACGACGACGAGTTCTCGTCGGGATCGCGATGTTTGATGGGACAGTGGAATTTAGGACACGTTACGAACTTCTCGGATGAGTGAAATACACGAATCGAATGGTGAATATATGTATATATGTGTATCTATGTATATGTGTAGAGATAGTTAACAGATACTTGTGAACATGCAGTCTCTCAATGGACCCTACTGACGATTGCATTGCTACTCGAGTATTGATATTTTTTGTATCGTTGTTGTTATTATTGTTGTTACATCTACTAGACGCGCGTGCAAATGCCAGGTGTGTTTTACATCGCTTGGAAATACGTCAAAAACAAGCAAAAGTTTTTAATAAAATCGTCGACGAGAATCGGAAAATGAAAAATGGATATAGAAATTTAAAAAAAAAAAGAAACACTGGTGTCACTAGTGTCATTGTACAGAAGCATACTCTAAGTAAATTAGTAAAACACGCGGATAGCTATAGTAATTTGCTGAAGCTTGTACCGGTGAACACAGCAAACAGTGGTTTATTGCAACATGCACAATTAGGCGAAATACGTTTCGTAAACTATTTACCGTATATACACATACAGCTTATACAAGCCTGTATACATAGGTGTAATCATTTAGTAAAGAGTAGACACAGCAGATATACAAACGGTATTTTCCAGGAACACGTGCCAGTGAGCGAAATACATTTCTTGAACTATTTACTATTTGAAATAGTGTTTTACCGAGTTCTGTTGCTGCAGGGACGGTATTCCCTGACTTTATATTTTATTTCGGTTTAACTGCGGTATATCGTAATGCTACTGTACGTAAGGAAAACTTCTGTCGGGTTATATACACACACACACACACACACACATACATACATAGACGTCCGAATCCTTCGTTCGTAAATATCAATTCAAACGTAATCCTCTAAATAATTTCCATACTTATTAAGTAGAAAGAAATGACATTCTTCTCTAAATTATTACCGAAGATATTAGAGAAAGTGCTTCTATAGAATCTTTCAAAAGAATTTAACAGAACTTTCGCTTATAGTAGATAAATTTCTCAAAATATTCTTTATATATAGAAACTGTCATGAGGAGGAATGTAAATACAGTTGTGTACAGACTTCAACTCCAGGGACATAAATATGTGTCCGAACCTTTAATGGATGCGATATCGTAGTATCCCTTAAATACAATTCAGTAAAAAAAAGTAGGTTAACACGATAGTTCAAACGAGAAATTGAACTAGTACAACCCCGTGCTAGCTATATCTATATCTTCACAAGCCTAGCATTTATATAACGTTTCAAAACACTCAGTGACTATCAATTATAAGAAAGAAATATCTAAAACTCCATTCATCAAATTTCTACGAAATTTCAAAAACGTGAAAAATTTCAAAATCTACCACTATAAAAATCTCAACCATCAAACTCCAATTCATCTATTTTCGTTTACACCTGTCCTCGTACCAACAAAATCAAACACTATAAAAAGTTCCCTAAAAATCACACTACAAAACCCTCTTATCATTCCCGTTTCTCCGTAAATCGAATTGAATCTCACATGTGCCTTCCTCGGATCCATCGATTTTCGCTCTCGCGATTATCAGACTTTAGTGTTGCAGGGTTAATCAGGCTTAACGTGCAACGTACCGACGAGACGCCTGCGCTGACGGACGCTTTGACGAGTATAACGATGCGACAGCACGCTAACTCGTATTATGCAGAATCAGGTGTGCGAGACGCGTAAGATTTCATCTCGGAGTGATGCGTGGGCGGGCAACACGCATTCATACTTCGCCCAGTCCTAGAAACGTATCTCGTTCAAGGTTAACCACCGTTTGATAATCCAAAACCCACTGTTATACGTTCACGTATACAATGTATACACACATACACACGTTGTATGTTGCTCAAGTCAATATTTCAAAAAAAAAAAAATAAAGACTTGATAATTTGTTAATAAATGTTTAACACCTTCAACACTAAACCTACCGACAGTTTAGGTACATATTCTTATCGGATCCGAAAAACTGATAACCTTTGCAATTGATTTCAGGCAACAGTTAATTTGGTATAAAGAACTGTATTTTCTTTATGTCGATTAAAGAAATTAACGTTGAAAGTTATAACGTTGCGTATAGGGACTTTAATAAAAAATTTGAAAACGATCATTTGACCCAACCTCGGTAGGTTTAGTGTTAAAAAACGTAATATCCAATAATTTTTCAAAATTCACTTAGACCACTTTCATAATTATGGGCAGATATATCGGACCCGGTGCGTCGGTAACGTCGACGTATCGCTCGCGGTTGTCAATTATATTATTACGGCGTCGCGACGGAGGATAACGACCCGCGGGTTGCCTCTCATAATCGTAAACATGCTCGCGGGGACAAACTTCCCTCGTAGCATCAATCCTGATAATACTTTTAAGCTCGGCTTAATCCGGATTGTTATTTCTTTCTGGTTATTACGGAAGCACGAGTGCCCCGGCGATAAGGAGGCGAACTTTCGCCGCGACGCGACTTCGCATTGTTGACGACGAATATGCGTTACTTCCTCTGGTCGACTTTCTTTGCCAAAGTACGTAAGAGACTCTTCTATCTTTCTCTCATTTGCACGAGAGAACCACCGACATTCGTCAGGAAAACTTTTTTAGAATCCTGGATTACCTCTACGATTAACCTCTACCTTGTATCTCACAATAATGTTGATATAATAAATCACACAATGTACTTGTGTATAAATTATGAAACAATGAGATAAAGAAAATATTTCAAGTGATATTCAATCATATTATTCAATTTAAAATTCATTTTAATTACACACGGATAATACGTCGATCTAAAAGTCGATAGGAACAATAGAATAAAAATTCCGGTAAGAAAGACTTATCAGAAATTTTTAGTATCCGCGTTCCTTTAAAGCGGAGCAAACGTTCCACGCTTCGATTTCCCGTGCGAACCTTTAAGGTAGCGAGTCGGCCTAGATGGCTACCAGATGTATTCCAGAAAAATCGACGAACAACTCAATTTAGGGCGTTTATCGTGGGTAGAGGCGAACAGACGGCGATTCACTTCAACGCGAGTCAAGTAACGCAGCTTCTTCCATCTTCTTCTTTTTCTTTTTGTTAGTCTTCTTCTTCGGATGACGTAATTCATGGCGACATACTTGTGGGCAGCGCGATGGCCTCAAAACCGTTCTTCCGACCAGTTTCCCCTTTGCCCCCGTAACGCGTTTTATCGTCGAACGTTTCACGCACACGCGAGAAAATAAGTGTAATCTCGATACCACGTATGTATGTATAGTACGTACGTGAAATAACGAAGAATATGTTCGCGAAAAAAAAAAAAAAGAAAAACATTGCCTTCGCTTGTCAATATCGACGAATTAATTCGCTACGCGATGACAATCGTGACGGACGGCGTTGAAATACAAAAATATCGAATTATACATTCCGGCGTTCAATTGGAATTCTGATAGATTTGTGCGTGGGTAAAAAAAAGAGAGAATCGTTCGCGTCGGAAGTGATAAGTTCGGTTTTAAATTAAAATTGATACCTATGGTGTATTTTTCAATCGGTAATAATATTCGCGGTTTGACGTTTGATTTGGCAAATTTATCGATGAAAATCCGGCGAAATGTTTGCGAAATCAAGGTCACCGCGGCTGTTCACCTCCACTTTGCACAGTTTCCTACCGGACGAATTAAAGGTTTCGGTTTTCATCGAGAAAAATGTTTGTACATAACATTGTTTCATTGTGAGACTGTCGCGGGAGTATGTTAATAGATCATTACACGTTAGAAATGATAGTAAACGTATTTCAAGAGAATACATGTCCTATCGATTGGCGAAAGAAACCAGTTTATCACCAGAAACACTTTGCACTGTGATATACGAGGAAAGTATAGCTACCGCGGGTGCTTACATTCGTTTAAAAAGACCGAACAACAACACCACTAACAACAACAACAACAAGAAAAGAAACAGAAAATAAAATGAAAATGATGAACGTCGTGATAACTAAACGCAAACTTCTGCCTAACAATATATTTCTCTTACCGTTAGGTGTGTAACTTCACCTCTCGGACAAAGTTTGTCTCGCGAAAAAATTAGAATCTATTCCAACTTTAATTTTCCACAATTCGCACTTTTCTCTCGGAAGGAGGGTAACAAAAAAAATAGAAACGACATTGAACATTCAAATGCAGAGTAACCCATCCAGTTTCCTTTTTCATCCCCAATCGCCGAATAAGTAAATAACCATGTCGCTTTGAAATCACTCAACTTCAAAGCACATCAGTGTTCCCTTAATTTGCTGTAAAATATGAAATACGAAACGGCTTCTCTCCGCGCGAACCCCTTTTTAACCGTTATTTCTCTCGTTTCCTTGGAGTAGCCGTGTGAAGTGAAACAGGAGAATACAATTTTTACGGCGTTAACGAAGCTTCGACACCGGCCGTAAATTAAAGTGCATTCAGAAAGAAAGAATACGCGTACATATACATATACATATACATATACAAACGAGAGATGCGCGAGTCGTCGACGCAACCGACCCGTAACACACACACATTATACACATATACACACGTGAAACACGTACACGTAACATCTCCTACCAAATTTTCCCAGTACCCGGGGTAGAAAATTCCTTTTGTCAGCTCGTCATCTACGCTTCTTCTAACTTCTCTCGTGTTCTCTCGACAGAACAATCGTAACGCAAACATTCGAGGAACGTCGCGAAGAAAGGGCGGAACGTCGTGTGGGAGTATAGAGAAAGTTTAAAAAAAAAAGAAATGAGAAAGATAATAATAGAATGTAGAAAAAAAGAACAAAAATCAAAAAAGAACCCTTGAACGTACTGCGTTTGCATTGCTTTTAATACGAGGACCGAAAGATCGCACTTTAAAAGGAACATTCAGATATTATCGTACGTTGCACCCTAAAACACTTGCGCGCGAACGAAAACAAACGAACGTGTATATGTGTGTGTATGTGTTCCAACCGGTCCGAAACTTGTTTCACGGTCTTTCGAACGAAGTCAATGACACGCGGTCGAAAGATTAAAATTTCCCGCGCGGACGTCGACGAATACTAACGCGAAAAAACAACGTGGCCGAGGAGGACAAAGAACGTGAAAAAATGTAAAAAAAAACAAACAAACAAGGGTACACCGGCACACGAATGGGTTTCAGCTCGAAATACACCCGGGGAACCGTGATGTCACGGGTGACACAACGCGAGAGTTATGCCGGCTGTCACGCACGTGTATTAAGTCATACTTTAAACTCCCGGACGGAACACGATGCATCGGGGATCCACAGCCAACTTCACTCGTGTCGATGGCTCGCAGCTAAAGCTGCGACGTAGAATATGTTTTCACACGTCCCGCGAATACTTATCCGCGTTGTTTACACTACGTGCACACACGAAGCTACGTCTCAACTAGCATAGAACGTTCACAATGTCCGAGAGAAATAGAAATCTGACAGAATCTACGCGAGCTGTCGTTACAATTCTTTCTCACAGTCAGTATCATAAATAACTGACGAACTTCCCCTCCCACACACACACACAGACGCATACAATGAACACACATGGGTAGTAACGTTGAAAATTGTCACGTATTAATCCTCTGGAAGCCGACGTTAAATAACAAGAAACAAAACTGTTGTTCTTTGTTTTTGTGTTATATATGCACACATCGTCTGTCGACACTGACGGCGAACGATACCCGTTTAACACGTAACGAGATGAAATTGTGTCTACTCACCGGTAATATCTCCCTCGTCCGATAATCACGTTGCGTGGGTTTCCAGTAACTCCGCGGGTGGTCCAATCTATTTTTACGTCCGTCGATGTGTAAACTCACCAAGAAAATATACCAGACACACTGATAATAACGGGGTCGGATAACACGAGAAAAAACTCCAAGAGAGGAGAAAGAGAAGCCACGCGGTTAACCGGTGCAGTCAACGTATTATCTTGTGCACGATCGAAAAAGCTTTAACAGGAGACCCGCACGGCATGAAATCCGACAGCCGACTGACTTCACGAGGATGCTGCGGCGGCCGCGTTGCCACGCGTCCCTGCCACACGACGCGCATATCCCCACCACCGGCATCATTCGCCGTCCCGTTCGCACGCACCTTACCTCGGGTAACGTGCGCTCTCCGTTACACTCTCTGCGTTTTCTGCACGTGCGAGTCGCGCCATCCGCGAAAAACGATTTAAATAATGGAAAATATCATTTTTCACGGATGGCTAATGCTCCTGACTAATTTAGAAGGAAATTATTATACCATATTTTATGTATGTATTATTCATTACCACTTAAATATAACGCTGACTATTATAGTAATACTTTATTTATTATCGCAGACAATTTGATCGAATTGTTAATATTTTTATTGGGATAGAGAAGGAGATAGGGAAATGGAATAATTATTTTTATCAAAAATACAATTCTAATTAAACAGTGTAACGTGTTATATGTATTAAGTGTTATTAATGTATCGAGAAGGGGACTCCTCTGAATTTACGAATTTGTAAATGAAATCTAGCGTTCGATTCATACGACGTTTCCGGGGTAATCGCACGTGCCCGGTTTCATTCCTATCTTTCCGGTTTCTTCGTTTCAGCATTCACCCTTTCCGTCCCGTCCGTTTTATCGTCGTTTTTCGCCAGTCTAACCGCGTCCATCCGTTCGTCTCCCGTCTTCTTCGGCCGCGTTACGTTTCTTGCCCGGTACATATCATTCGTTTTCCTCGATTTTTCTCACCCCGACGTTTTACCCGGTGGCAGACAGTCGTTCTGTCTCGCTGGCACCTTTTGCATCGTCTTCTCGCATCCGGCTCATTTCATTCGTTCACCGGGCGCCGACTTACAACACCTCGTTCACCCCCCGTAATCGTTTTACTTTTTTGCCAATTCTCTTTCATAACGGGTTCTTTCGACGGTACGCGGTTAACTTTTCCATATTGTTGCCGACCCCGTCCGGGCGTCTCTTTGTTACTGATTCGTTTCAATTCACCTTACCGCGGGTTGTTTTTCCCTTGATTTCTTCCTTTTCGTCGTGCTACTTTGCACCTCGCCGCAACGCAAACTTCTTTCTTTCTTTCTTTCTTCCTTTTTTTTCTCTTTCTTTCTCTCGTTTCACCGGCGTATGAAGTGCACGGTATTGTACGACTTCGCTTTGCCCTTCCTACGAGCACTTCTACACCGATGCGGCCATTCGCGCCGCGACGCTGTGTCGTTGAATTAGCATAAAGTTCCTTAAACCTTTTTAAATATCAAATTTCAATTGTGGACATTTTACGGAAAGCTACGCTGGAAAGTCATGCTTGTACCGTCTCGGTTGGTTTATTTCCGCGGGTTGCTCTTTTTTCTTTCCTTTTGTTTGTTTTTTTTTTATTTTCCGCCGCAGACGTATCTAAATTTCAAATTAAACGACGTGAAGAAACGAAAGTTTCATACTTCCGAACGGCCACGACGGGAAGCTTGAAGTTTTAAAAGCTTAAACGCAAAAGTTACAATCATCGCTCCGTATTCTTTTTCGTTACAACAACCATTGTATACATTTTCGAGCAACTATCTTATAGAATTACAGGCATTTAAATAAATATACGATATATTTTATTTTCATCTCCATATCAGACACACTACGATATTTTTCCCCTGGGTAAAACTGTTGTAAGAAAAAAAAAATGTATATATATATAAGTAACACCTCGCCAGGCTTCGAAGTTGCTACGATAGTCAAGGATTAACTTCGCGAAGAAACTCGGCCGGAAGCCCGAGGTAGCGCGGAAACGTGCAAAAATTTCAGTTATCCCTTTTCTGGTCGCGGTGATGCTGTATACATATATCGGTCGATTTATTTTACCACGGTGCCGCAATATCCCCGTGCAGCTAGGACTTTAAGAGAACGTCGCTACAAAGGCCACGAAGAGAGACTCTAAGGACGACGAGAATCCACGGAGGGGAGAGAAAGAGAGGGAGAGAGAGAGAGAGAGAGTTTCCCGAAGAAACTTTAATTTCTTACGAGTTTGCGAAAGTCTTTCTAGCCACGGCGCCGTCCTTACCACCTGCTGGGGGAAAATGCAGACGAAACCGAAAAGTTTCCACCACCCCCCGTGCATACATATAAACGCGTATATACATATACAAAGTCTCATAGCGTTCTGTACATCGAGCCGGGAGAACGTTGGACGGTGGAATTAGCGAGCAGTTACCGGAAGGAGTGAAGTAGACAGGGATAGAGAGTGAGAGAGTGAGAAGGAGAGTGAAAAAGAGGGAGAAAAGGAAAAAGAAGAACGAAAAAATCGGGTCCGCTTAACGAAAAGTTCCTGTCAAAGGGTCTTTTTGTTGCTAATCTTTCAAAACGTATACACTCTCCCGGTACTGTTAATCTCGTATCACCATTTGTTTCACTTTTTTTTTGTTTTTTGTTTTTATTTCTTGGAACATGCATCGTTCGTATACTCGCGATTTTGTACGGTGAGTTACACACCAAGCGAATCGATGGAAGCATGCGAATAGAAAAAAAAGGGGGAAGAGTGTATAGAAGATAGGAAGATTAGTTTCTCCTTTTTATAGAGACGCCAATGGAACACAGGGGATAAATGTGTAACTACGTTTCCGTTCAATAAATAAAGAGCTTACGAATGTAACGGAGTTGGTTTATTTTAGGGGATTACCTCGTCCGCAAATACTAACTAATTCATTCGAATCTTTTAAACAGATTTCAACGGTCCTCTGCCTTCTGCAAGTGTGTATATGTGTTTAGGAGGGAGAAATCATGTAGACAGAAAATTTGAAGTAACGAAAGAAGATGTTGGTAAACTTACGAAATACCGTTCGACAGATCGAATTGATAAAAGTACTATCAACCCTTTAGTATAGGGCCGAAGGTGTTCGAGTTCGAGTCACACTGATTCCCTTCGCCAATTCGAGACTTTCGTAACGTCACACGTTCACCTTTTCTCTTTAGGTTTCCACGTGGCAGCTAAATCGTGGTGGTCCGTAGCAATTACGAAAAACAAAAAGAAGAAGAACCTCTGGAATTGCACGTCGGTATAAACTG
Source organism: Mimumesa dahlbomi (assembly GCA_917499265.3). Lineage (NCBI taxonomy): Eukaryota > Metazoa > Arthropoda > Insecta > Hymenoptera > Crabronidae > Mimumesa > Mimumesa dahlbomi. The sequence continues at coordinate 5,603,071 of OU824116.1, read as the reverse complement.
CACGTTTAATTAAGAAAATCCGAACTGGTTCGAACGAATTTCATTAATCGACTCGTTTCCCGACACCTATATCTAAAAACACCGTCAAACAAATATATATACATCAAACTGATTCGAATCGCGGTGAGATCGTTGCTCGTCGATTAGGAACGTAAGTATAAATCATTCGCGTGAACGGCACGAGCCGAAGAAACGTAAATCTGCGACGCGCGTAAATCGTACACCCGCGGAAGGATGTTACGGGTAAATTAAGAGCGGCGGTGTTTGTAACGATTTCCTATGAATCTTAAGAAGCCACGACGAACGCGCGTAAAACCGCATAAATATGTATGTATGTATACGCGTGTACGTACGTATATCCAGAATAGCGTGTCGGCCTATCGAGTCGCCGGAGGGAAAATAGGATTAGCGACGGGACGGTAAAACCGCGCTGTCCAATTCGCTATTTAATGAAACGATCGTGATAAAAGTGCGCGAGATCAAAAGACGTTGCTTAAGTACCCCGGTCGAGCGCGATAATTATAATGTCGTGAGCGTAGTTCAAGAAAAAAGAGAGAGAGAGAGAGAGAGAGAGAAAGAGGGGGAAAAAACGAGCATAAAGAAATCAACGACGAGGAAAAATAAATTTCCCGGATGACGTGAGACGCGAGATCAGAGATGAAGAATATTTATGCAGTGCACACAATAAATTAAATAGTACGTGTAACACGCGGGTGGTACGTGTAAAATGTCCGGGTGTAACGTAGGAAAATATTATTACGAAGTTTTATCGCGATTTCTATTCCAGAACTGTAACTAATTTAATACAACGTGTACGGGGAGAGTGACAGTGTAAAATAGTACGACGGTATAAATACGTATAAATGGAGTGCCCATTGGAATCAGCGCGTTGGGCATACAATGAACGTATTATTCATCGGAAAATGTAATTCATATTTCTCCCTTGATATATATTACGGGAAAGAAAAATGAGTGTCGTTAATATAATAAGTACACCTAAGTATTCAGCATTATTACGCTTATTACAATTTCTTATTTTTTCTCCTTTTCTTTCACTTTTCTTCTTCCTTCTTCGTCTTCCTCTTCTTCCTCTACCATTTCTTCTTCTTCTTTCCGTCTCTTTTACATCTATACCACCGTGTGCGTGTATAATCATCACTAATTACAACGTCCCTGCGAGCGTCGTGCTAAACCGGTAAGCTTTCCCTTTCTCGCACTGTTAATAATCGTGAATTACAAGTAATAAATTAAAGCTCAGCTTAATTACGGGCTTGCGTGTCATACTTGCAACGCTGTATGTACAGACGAAACACGGTAGGGGGGAGGGAGAGAAAGAGAGAGAAAGAGAGAGAGAGAGGAGGAGGAACGGTCATGCAGAGGGATGAAAAGTGAAGAAAAGAAAGGAAAGAACAGAAGGTGGGGGAAAATAAAGCGCCGGTGCCACCGTTGAAACGTTGTTTGCACGGCCTTTTTTCATCCTGCAGGATTAATGCGTAAACCGAGTACCTCATAAAGAAAAGGTGGACTGTCCAGGTGACAAATCGCCGGTGTACCCGACGTTGATTCAACACAACATTTTTTTGACCCTCGAATACATCCGTGTCGTTATACGAAACAACAAGACTACCCCGGAAGAGGAATTGTCCCCCGGATGTTTACCAATTACAATGACAATCAAACACCACGATTAATCACAAGCGTATTATAAAATTCATTTATATCGCGGGACTGATAACACGCGGCCTTTGAACGAATTATATTTACTACTTTGGGTATTATATGTTCTATATAATATAAATAAATAATAGTTAATATATATATTAATTCCTTTTCTTACAATTATTCATAATTAGTTCTCTTCACTTTTCCTCGTACCAGATTTACCGTCACCCGCGTCAAATTAGAAAAATCATCACTTTTATATAAAATACCGGTCATTTGACCGGTTCGGTAGGAACAGGATAACTTACAAATCGTCCGTGGGTTTCATGTCCACAAGAAAATCGTAACATTCTCGCTGGCGGTGAATGAAAATAATTCGACGTAACTACCGTCGAAGTGTGCCATAGTAATTAAGAAGCCTCGTAAACATTAAGTGATGTAAGTGCACGATTTATGTTTCAATGAAATAGCGTGTAACGGTACGGTAACACGGGACAATTCGGACGACACACTACGCTGATTAACAACGTTGCGTTTTACGGTCGATCGATATGGAAACTGCATTCGCCGCGAAGACGCGTCCTGACGGATTGAACGCAGTCATTTCGGACGAGGCCTGGTGAATCTTTAACGGGAGTTATATTCTCGGAGACCGTCTCATTGGATCGCGGTAAATATCATTCGCGGTTATTGGCGTAGATACAAGACGTGTCGGAACAGTGCATCGACCTCCGGAATAAAACGAGACCGTCGGGCCCGAGTGTCTGAATAATTTCTAACCGCCTGGAAGGCGTTTGTTATTACGTTTGCTGTTTCGCAAAAATTCACCGACCAGTTTAAAGAAAATTCCTTGACGGAAACGGATATAAACATAATAATATGTTCATCGATTGGACAGGTAGAAAAAGAAAATTTGCATTAACGATTACGATGAAAAGTGTCTATGGAAAAATTGATAAACTCGTTAATACGATGGAAAATTAAATGATACTTGTCATAGAACAATTTTAAAGTGGAATTATTCTATTAAAACGATATGATTAAGTGATCCTACACTTGTCATACTGTACTGGTTGACATGCCCGACGGCGGAGTTATATTCTGCAGAATTTTACACGGTTCGTCTTCAATCGCACACATCCACGGATTCCTGCTGATACAGCTTGATATAACACGGACGTGTTCATTTATATCACAAGAAAACGCGGGGTTCTCAACGTCGAATCAAAGCGACACAGATTTCGTTCAAAATCATTTCGTTCGTTCGTACAACGTTCGTATAAATTCATCGATAAACGAAATTTCTCTTATCAAAAATACACGCAACGAAAAACAGATTCATCCTTAAAACATTACAATCAAACGGCGACGATCGTTTATTATATCCACTCGATTAACCTCGGTTTTCACTTCTCGCACTTTATTATCGGAAAAATTTTCACTTTTCACTTTATTATTCGAGTAACTCTATCCGGGGTGAGGTTGATTGGTTGGCGAATTAATTTCACAATCAATCTGACTTTCTTTCGACGTACCACCGATCGCTGGTAGCAGAAATTCGCGTTACATTTCGATCGGGGGGGGGGGGGGGAAGTTCATTTCCGCAAGTGGCGTAGGACAATGAACGGTTAAACGGATCTTGCTGCAGGGCATCCAACGACGGAGCGACGTATGTACATACACGTCGTCGTCCCGGTGACGTATATGTACGTCGCGACTGTAAATGGCAAGTTCGAGCCACTACGTGCCACCATAATCAGATGCAGCAACGAGCATTCAATTAACCCGACGTGGCAATACATTCGGCAATGTAAGGAAGATCGGGCCTGATACGGAATTTCCATGGGGTGAGCAACCACCAATCGGTTGACGATTGGTTGCTACGACGATCATGGGAAAACTGAACAACCCTGTCACGTGAAAAAAAATGCACTGGAGAATAGGAACTTCATTTTTATTACTAGTTTAATGGTGAACAAGCGACTCACGCAGAACGCGGAAACGTTCTGCGCAACGAGTTTTTGTAACGGGGGAAGTTGTTCAAGTGGTTGACGAGAGGATGAATTTGATATTTAAACGAATGTAATTAATACGATGCACGAAACCCGGGTAGAAGTACGGGTAACGTTATATATGTACGTATCACTTTTAATAAATAAAAGAAATTCAATTGCAGAAGCTTAAATATCACGGAAGATCATGTTGCATCTTTTTTTAAAGGTTTTTAATGTACAAATGATATAAACGAAATATTGTATTATAAAAATATCATTAAATCTTAAAATCGTAACGAGAATTATCCTCAAATTTGTACTCTTCATAAAATTGGATGTTTTTCGGCAAAAATTTTGAATCTATCTATTATCTCACCGTTACCGTTTCCTCGTGCATAACGTTCACGTGTTCCATCTGGAGGTAATGCCTGGATTTATCAATAATAAAAGAATTATAACGGGAACTCGTCCGGGGAAGTCAATTTTCCCGCAAACTTTCGACGGTCTGGCACGCGAGAACAATTTGTTCCGAAGTTCGTTACGTTCCCTTCGTATTTTCACTGTCTCCCACACCCTACTACAAAGAACATCTAGGAACTCCGGGGAGGGGGGGGGGGGGGGGTGGATTTCGGTGTACGTGAAAAATTCATAATAACGAACGGTATAATCGATTTTCTTACCGTCGATTCCACGTAACCGGGTCGTTGCCGGATGAAAAATAAATATAGTCGAGGAGCAGGAATTATGTACGTCAATGTCTATTACCGTTGCTGCACTAAACCGATACTATCGTTTTTCTCTCGTTCGGGGTAATCATCCGTGTAACACGGGAGTGTACAACGCGTAAATACGATGAAAACCCGTGAGATTGTGTGTGCTTTGAAAACTTTTTTCTCAATCGTCGATGAGAAGTATAAATAATTTTATTGTGACAAAGAGTTGAGACCTTTAAATCCGAGTGGATTTTAATATGGAAGAATTTCCCTCCATTTCTCTGTTTCCACCAACTAACGACATACGTATGAAACGCGTGCGTGTTATAGGTCTCAATTACTTGCACTTACTTCTTGTTAAAGAAATTCAGGTCGTACCCTGGCGTGGGCCTTTTGTGCTGGTAATTATGCTGCACGCACGTGAAGGAAAAAAAAATGAAAATTGAACGAACGGCGTGGAGACGTAAGTTCGTTAAATCTCGGCAACCGCTGACGAACAATCCGAATGTAAAATGCAATTTAAATACAATAGTTACATGTACACATATGTCGAGGTCTGGTTTAAAAACAAAAAAAAACGTATCGTTTAAAAATCAGGACACGATGTATCACGAGTATTGTCGCTGAAAAACAATTAATTTTTTTTTGCAACGTACACCTAGGTATTCTTTGTGCAAAAAAAAAAGAGAGAGAGAAAGACCGAGAGAAATGAAACACGCGCCAGTGGATTGTATAATATTAACGAAAATAATTTTCACGTTTACGCGACTTGTGTAAAGAATTCATTTAATTAGTTCATCTTCTTTTTTTTTCTCTTTTTTTTCTTTTGTTTTTTAAACTAGTCCGAGGAGCTACAACGGCACGCAGAACGCATGAAACAAGCGCCGCATACATACACACACACACCCCCTTGGCTTACGTAAGCGATTCCCATGAAATTGCAGCTGTGTTACGGTATAATAATTCACAACTAATTGCTGTGCTCGGGGAAATTATTTTCTCGCGGCAACGGGATCCCGGGCCCGAGACATCCGAGTCCCGGTCACAATTTTTACGATAATGGCAATCGTTAAATTTTCATCGCCGCATTAACGACGTTTCCCTTCGTATATACTTATGAATTACACCTTCGCACTTATACATATACCTACCCGACGGCGATCCGTCGCCGACGGATCTCTCTTGAATTTATCATATCCGGTCACGAAGAATAATAACGGGAAAACAAAAACTTATCCCCTAAACCTTTGCATACGTCGTAAGACACCGAAAAACGCGAATAAAGAATCATCTAAAATATTTCGTCTATCAAATTATGAAAAAATTGATCCCTGACATGAATCGTGACTCTAGAGTATACTCTGAACACAATAAATTCCACGGACATTTATATTGAAATATCACAATACGAATAGAATTCCCATAGTACACATGTCAACCTTTTCCACGTGGTAAGATTCTCAAATATTCTTCTCCTAGTCATCCCTGTATCTTTCCAACATAGTAAAAAGACATCGACAACATTCACAAATATATAAATGATTGGAATTTCACGAATCGCCTGTAATTCAATCTAAATTCGTAATTCTACCGAAATTTTCAATACCTCGAGGTATTTGTACCACGTTTCGGGCGTCGCGACGCCCGTCGTCGGCAGCCAGGGATTTCGTTTAATTTAATCGTCGTTCTTTACGTCGCAGCGAACGGGTTAAGAGCGCGTACTTAGCACATTGTACGGGCGACAGGTAGATCTACATGTTCCGGTGGCCATGGCTCGTTGTCGGCGCACGTAGATCTCCGTGTTTTACCGTGTTCGCCGGTGGTCGCGCGACGAATGCAGAAACCGGCGTTGTTCTTGTTCGCGCTTGCAGCTTCCAGCCTCGTCGATAATTAAATGAAAATAATTCCCTCGGCCCGGCGAGTCGAAACTGAATTAACAATCGGCCGTTCCGTTTTTGCCGTGTCGAATCGAACGAAGAGGATGGGGGAGGGAAAGAAAGAAAAAGAGGGTGAATAATAAATAATTAAATGGAATGAAAATAAGATGGAAATAAAATGAAAATTAAATAATTGGATAACAAGAGTATTGTTGTTATAGAATAAAATAATAAAGGAAATGTACAATAAAGTGAGATCTATAAGCAGCCATGGTATTTCGTTCATTAAATGAAATAAAAGCCGATTAATTATAATCTCGATTGAAAACCCCCGTAGGGAAATCGGTTCGCCTTGTCCTGGGAGAAATTTGAGACGAAATCATGGTCTAATGAACTAACCGTTATTACGCACGAAGATGAACCGACCGGCCATTATCAGATTATCATTGACAGGTATTTACTATCGCGCGCATGATTATTCATCGTCCCGGCTATACCCGGAGCTTCTCTACCTTTGTCCACTTTGATTTATCTTCGATCGATTTACCAAACCGGTGAAAGATAATAATTTATTAGCCGATCAAAAGAGACCAGTCACTGGGAATATCAGTGGTATATATATCTAAGTACATATACGTCGTTCTCTGTGAGTTATTCAATGAATGAATAAAACCTCCTTATTCGAACGTTCAAACAACCCTCCGACTTCCATCCGCGATATACAAAACCCGGTAACCATAGTATTCAATTATCCCACGCAAGAAGATTACCGAAAATCTTGCCCGTTTGACTGGCAAACCACCTTTTCATCTCGTTCCAATGCACACAAGTCTCACCCACGTAATACAGAATGTTCCTTCAGTGCCATAAACCCTCTCTACGGTAAAGTACGCAATAAAATCCCATTTGGACGGTATGAACAGCGGAAAAAAGAGTTGAAATACGAATTTCCCCCCAAAAAAAAGAAAAAAAGACACACACATACACACATATACACACAGAACAAAAAGAAACAACAAAATAGAAGACTATTTCCACGATATCACCACCAGTCAACATTTTCTATCCATATGGGAAACGATTTCAATGACGTGAAAAAAAAAATATGACCCATTCCGATAACACGACGGTGGCAACGGTGAAATTTCTCGGACAACTGCGGGTTGTATCTTCAACGGGGAAATTTCAAGGAAGACAACGTAGCCGGCTAATGAGAAGGCTAGACCGTGCACACTGTGCTCCCGTAAATGGAGATAAGCTTAAGTCGGCCACCGTCACCCATTGCCTCTCGTCTACGGTATTCGCTATCCATCCTGCCGGTCTATACAACGTCCCCGCTGGTGTACATTGTTGTACAACACAGACACAGGGTAGGTGTTTCCAGCGGTGGTTGTACCTCCTCGAGGCACTTCAGCTCATTGTTGGATTCTCCTCCGAATTGCGGCGGGATTTGCACTATCTTCCATTACCCGGCTTCAACGGAGATTATAATAATCCGATGGGCGGGAGGGAGGTGGGAAGGGGAGGGGACTCGTTGGAAAAGCACGACTGCGAATAGAAAAGTTATAAACGGCACGCGGCGAGACACTCCGTCACGATGACGTCGTTAATTGTGCCGTTTTAACGTCGTCGCTCGATAAAACGTGGCTACGTATCACGGGGAACGGCGACGGAACTGGATGTTTTATTTTTTTTTTGACAAACAACTACACGAAAGGATTTCGATACTTTGCTAGGGAGAATGTGGGATATTTTTATGCAAATGGGTTTTCTGGATGAATTTCGAATTTCGAAGTTGATTAGTTTGTACGCTTCGGGGGTAAGTTACAATTTTTCTTTTGCCACGTCGACGTTTATTGTTTCGAGTGACAAGATCGTGATACAAAGAAAGGTGTAATTAATGAACGACAAATAGAAAAAATGAAAAATAGTTCGTTCCTTAAAGCATGTAAATGAAGTTTCGGGGGTGGAGAAAAGTTTCTTCCTATTCCTTTCGCTTTCCGCGGTGATTCAATTAATAATCCAATCAAATTCTATCGTAGAAACAAAGGGAGCTGAGAGCGCCTCCCTTGGGTATTGATCTTGTAATTTTATTAACAAGCTACTTAAGAAGTAGACGTGGCGCACGTACACTTTCAGATTGCCGTTCAATCTCCTTTGAGATTCTTCGGTTTATTCTTCCATTCGCCTGTGAATTAAGACTCGTATTACTTCGCCCGGTGCTCGTCGACGAATCCCGGCTTGTATCGGCTACGAGAAATTTCTCTATTTTATTTCCGACAACGATAAACCATTTCGCGACGGTAATAACGAGCACGAGAGTAACGCGTTATCCCGGTGAGCACAAAGCATACCGACTTATATACGTCTGGTGCATCGTAAATAAACGTAGAAGAAGTTCCATTAATACACCCTCTCGCTCGTTCTTATTTGCATAATTTCGATATCAGCAGCCCATCCGTGGATAATAAAACCAAAGAGCGGAACACTTTAATAAAACTTTTTCCCCGGGTTTTAAAAAGTAACGGTGTACGTAATTTCCTGACGTGTCTCTTTCCCATCGGATAGGGCAATCGATCAAAACGAAAAACAATTTCTAAATTTCATTTCAAGGCTAAACGTTTTCAAATTCGAACGAGGGGAAAAAAAACAACACTGTCCAGCGTCGCGGGAGATTTGAATTCACGTTGGAAGGGATCCCGTCGTTTGTGTCGTTACCGATAAAATTGGACGAAATCCCTCTTTTCAACCATCGTGGATAACGTTTCGATTGTTTCTCGTGGTCGTGACATTTTTTTACAAACGAATTAATAAAAATCAAGGAAAAAAAACGTGTGTTACACTCGGCGAGGAATACACGCGACCTTTTCTACTCTCCCACTTGCAAGCCCGGGTGGCGTAAGTTTACGTAACGAATAACACCTGGCAATCCTTTCACGGGAATCACAATAAGCCGCGAATAAGGCCCGCATAAATTTCTGCCACGGGGATTTTTCCAAAACTCGCCCGCCCCGACGAAACAGGCCGCGGTAATCATTATTTCTTTTGTGCGGCACAATGCAGGCATCAATTGAGCCGGCGGCTCTTGGAAATTGCCGGCGTGCACGGTTTCCTTTGGGAAAAGTGTCACATGGAAGGTGAACAGTGATTACAGAATGTCTCGCCGGCGAAACACATCGTCCGTGTGTTATATTACACTTTCAGCGAGCTTACGTTGTATATATATATATATGTGTATATAAATTCAATATATTTTGAGTAGACATTATCGGAAATCAATGGCTTCACCGAAGTAGATAATGTTGTAATATTTTCTTATAAATACAGCAGTATTCCTCGTGTAAACTTATAGTGGAACACGTGTATGTTGTATTGTATATGTATGTATAAGTGTAAGTGTAGAAACTTGAATAGAACATCGAATGTCACGGGGGAACACCAAATGTCACGTTCGAAGTGAACAATATTGAAACGCAACAAATTCGCTTCGACGAGAAAGAAAATTGACATTATCCAGCGGGTCACGGTTCGGCCTTGGAATTCCAACGGTATGACACTCCGTTCTCGCTTTCCTCGGACACTTTCTGCAGCCCCAATCTACTAGATCCTTCTGGGATATCTTTTTCTTTATCTCAGTGCTCTGTTTACTTTCTTTTTCCGTTTTCCCCGCTTCCACTATGTGTCTAGGCTTCTCTCCATAACATTACGATTTTCATTTCATCATTTTTACCCCATACAGAGTCATTTTCTTGTATATTATAATATATTATAATATCATTTTCGTCACCGTAACATTTAAAAGTTTCGTAATAGTCGTTAAAGTAATTCAATACAAACTTTTCTAAATTTCTTTACTTATCCCTAGACCCAGAATCAAAATTACTACAGAAATTATTACGCCACTCTAATAATAACATAAGTATATAATCTAAATCAAATAAAGCATCTATATGTCCATATATATCTATTGCCAATTAAAACACCGGTTTCATTAAGTCACCAAGTTATTACCAGCATATGACATCACCAATAAGGCCCCCTATTCTTACCACCGCTAACAATAAGGCCCCGGATTGGTCCCAGAAGGCAACGGGCCATCAACGATGGGCATCACTGACTCCTTCGTTCCATGTGCGATAACTACGAGTCTTCCACCGCGATTGCATATGGATGAGTAGCGAACTCCGGGTATTCGGGTCGACGCACGCTCTCCAGATGCCAGATGGATGGGCAAGCTCGTCGTACCGGGGCCCGAAGACGATTGCGAGAAACGCAAGTGTCGGAGTTAAAGTGAATGCCAGACGAAACGTGTGGTAATACGCGATTTATCGTCGGCGATGTGAAAACCATCGCGGGGATAAGTCGGGAATCATTAACCCTTCACCCGAGGTATCCCCATCGTCGGCAGGTGTTGTTTCTCCGTGTTGTTTTCTTTCCACGGGAACGACGGTTTAAGGAGCACGTAAATCTTCGTGAAAATCACGTTCGATTTGGCTGCGGATAAACGACTGACGGGAAAAAGTAATTTCGGATAACCAGCAACAGGTGTATTTGGTACCTACGTGACGAAAGTAGAAATTCACGATACGGTATTTTACTCGATGAAATATGTAATTCCTCCATCGATAAACCATCGATGTTGATTTCTGGTAACAAAGAAAATGTCTCTCGTAAAACGTGTTGAAAGCTTCACACCGGTATTATACATAAATATATAGATACATGAAATCCGAACGATTACCGGGAACAATAGAACCACGCGGTATGATCTCACATAATAAACGATAACAACCGACATAATTCTCCGACGCGCACCAAGTACCTAGAATTAATCATCTCAATCAGCAAACTAAACTTCATTACCATAAATACGGGAACAGGGATATTCGCAGAAATATCATCGCGATATTATAAACGAACGTGAAACGTTTCACGTTACGAAATTTACAATAGGATAGAACAATATTTCGTGAAACCCTTCAAAAGTCACAGAGTCACCCAGGTCAGAAGAGAAAATTCTGCGCGAGACAAAGAGAAACGAGAAGAATATTCGCGAAGGGTGTAAGAAACGGTTGAAAATCAAGTTTGCGGGGTTGGCAGTATATTTTGAAGCGGCAACTTCAAAAGTACGATATTATAGGGCTGCTGGGTTAAAGCCCGGGTTGTTGCTCATGTCGGTCGCTTTAGCAGCTGCGTGAGTCGTTACTCGTTCCTCGTGGTTTATTCGTGCGGCTGCTAAGTGCCAAAGTACATCGAAACCAGTGCAACAGCCGCACACAGTTGCCTTGCATAATTTTCGCGTACCGCGGAAAGTCCCCCGTTCGACGGGAACACCACCGGCGTCGCTCTATCCCAATGGACGAAGAACGTTATTGCTTACGGCGGAATAAGCCCCGCGGAATTCCGTCGAGAAGTTCTCGAACGGATCGCGGGAAACGTGATATCGGTGTGAGGAACCTGTACGTCGCGAACAACGCACACACACGCACGAGTGTTACTCGTGAGAGACGTGTTCAGGGAGAGGAAAGGTGTTGGTGGTGAAAAATCTGCGGGAAAATTTATTTGGATGGTCATGGTTGCTTTAGACACATTGATTTTGTTTTATATAGAATATACTCGTACGTAAAGGAAAAAATGATGAAATAAGAAATAGATTTGAAAGACATATAACGTATTTCAGGAACAAATCGATAAATTTTCAATCATTGGAATTTGAAAGTGTTGGAAGTGAAGTATCTAGGTGTAGACGTTTCAACGTGGAGAAATGTGAACTATTTCAGGGTGTAGTAACTTTAATATTATATATAATTGTTAAAATTTCATAATGAAATATTGATCAAAGTGTCTAAATCGATACACGAAGGGACTGAATTAAAGTAGAAACACTCCAATGGAAATCATTTTACGTGAAAACTTACTCTCCAACCCTTACGAGTGTTACCCACTCGGTTACGCAACACCAATACAAAGTTCGATACCCCCTTGCACACGGACACCAGCCACAGTAGTCAGACAGCGTGCTGTACAGACACACTTGACCCGCGAAATAGAATTGTGCTTCCAATCGAACGTCTGAGTTAAAGTACATACCCGACGGTTTCTATTACTTGCAAATATATGGGGGAAACCGTGGCGCATTTAAGGGAACCCGACGGTGATTTCTAATTTACATCTACACGCACGAACTTCAAGTATTTACGAAAGTTCTGATTTAGAAGCTGGAAGTAAGTTCTTCCCCCTCCTCCCCCCTTCACCCCCACCCCCTTCCTTCGTGCGCGAAGCTTAAAAGTGGAATTTGCGGAAGAGCTGCAACAGTTTGAAGCGTCAAATTGTGCTCTTCAACTTCTAAACTTCGCGGAGCGGCGGATGTCTTTCAGGGGCGATGCGGCAACGATACAAACACGAGAACCGTACCTAGCCCGCTTCAGAATCTAATTAATACGTTCGCGTAAGGAACTAATTAGACGCGAGATGGCGAATCGAATGAACGCGCGCATCGGGGAGTCTAATTGAGGCGGGAGGTTAAAAATCATTTTTTTTTAAATCCTCTCGCCGTAACGGGAAACCCCTTCTAATTAGTTCCCGTCGTAAGAAGCCCGTCGCGAGAGATTAACGGAACCCTCCAGAGGGGGGACGGATGGGAGGGGGGGAGGAGGAGGATGAATTCTCCCCGTTGAGACGGGGCGAAGGTACAAAAATTTCGATAGCAATGCGAAACGATCCTCAAGAATCTGTAATCGAATCCACGAGGCTTTCGCGTTACGAGCGGACAAACGAAAAGAGAAGAAAAGGAGAAAGAAAAGAAAAGAAAAAGATAATGTAAGAACTATGCTCAAAGGGAAGAGGTAGCTCTCGCGAAGAAATTCGAAATTCGAGAGAAAAAGCGATTAAACACGCCCTTAGACGCGAGTGGTGTGTGTCGTTTCACTTTACAACGAAACAAAGTGATGTTACGTTGAAAACGTCGGGATCGAAGAGTGGCAAGTAGATTTCTTTGCAGACTCGTCGTCCCTTTATGTGCGTGTACGCAAGTACGAGCGGCGGTAGGTACTCTTGGGAAAATGATCCCCTAATTACCTTTGCGTCTACGGATTTCTTTTTTTTTGGTTCAGATTCCTCTCGTTAGCGGAGGATACACGTCGCTTCTTTATCTCTCTCTCTCTCTTGCTTGCTTCTTTCTTTTTAATTCTAAAGAGGCTTATAAAGCGAGATACGCTCGCGTGTAAAGCGGATCATTGAGAAAATGTAGCATTCGCGTCTGTGATACGAAGATGCAACGTATATGAATTCCTGTATACCTTTCAATGCATAAATTACGAAGCACTGTCTATTAACGCGTCTACAACGACGCCTCTTATCGTTTATTACACACCGTGTGGCATATGATAAAAATAGAAAGGGTTTATTGCCCGTCAGTGTAGAAAGTTTCTTAATTCATATTTAATAAACATTCTTTAGACTATCCGTCTTTGTGTCTGAATTTTAACGAAAATCTCGACAGACGTTGTCTCATTAGCAACAGATAATTCTATGAAAACCCCTTGGAGGACTTACAAACAAAAAAATTAACGTAATTTACCGAGTGAGTTTATTAAAATACTTTTTGTAAAAAAACCCAAGTAGAATCCTTCAAATCATAAATTGTTTATAATTAATGTTATACACATTATAAAAAGAATATCACAGACTTAATATATTTGCAAGATCACTATTTTCATTCTTTCACGATACACAAATATTCCAGAAATTCTTTTTCATTTTTTGAAAGATCCCACTCGGTATAACGATGTATCCAAAGTTCTCAGGCTAGATATATACCTAAACGATAAGGAGTTGAATTTCAATCGTGTTACAAGTGCGAACAATTTACCGCGGAACGGAACTTTGAAGCGAAGCCCCGGTGGCGTTGTTTTTTTTTATCCTTCGTTTGCCGACAGGCTGGTGGGTATCGGAGATCAAACGAGGCAAGGTGTACGACGGTAGACGACGAGTTTGTTCGTCGGGCAAACTTCTGGCAGGATGTTAAGTTAATGTTGAGGTTAGCGTGACATTTACACGAGTCGGGTAAAATTATCCACGGCGAAGTTTACGTCGAACGAACTGACACGAGGGTAACATCGATCCCGACGAGAATGCGGTTCAACTTGAAATATCGTTAATTGGTTGTTGAGGATTTTCAACACTCGAGTTTCACAGATTCGTAAGGGGGAAGAGAGAGAGGAGAGAGGGAGAAGTCTCTCTCTCTCTCTCGTTACAATTACATCGCGGACATTCCATCACCTGGACGACTCTTAATTAACTCGAGATATTGGGGTCTTCGTTACGTAACGGAGGTAAACGTTGCCATTTAAACGGAGTGTCGTTACGTAACGAGGGGGGTTCCGTGGTACTCGGAAAATTTGAATCGATATCTCAACTCACCCCACCGCACAGAAGTATCGGCGCGTCTATCAAATTTATTAGTTTCATTCACCCAACGTTCTTTTTTTTATCGCTCGAGTAACACAGTTAAAAAAAACCGTGATACACCGCGAGTTTCGTTAACTTTCCACCGTGGATTAAACGAAGTACCTATCACAAGTTCGAAGTGAAGAAAATTTCAACGCCACTGATCAAACTTTAATTAATCCCAACTCTTCTCGATCAAAGATACTCCAATTAGTATTAATAACTCATTATATCTCCTAAATACCATGAATTCACTCTATCCGAGAATACGTCAATTATATTAAAATCCACCACAGACAACCAACGTCGCCCGTCCTATTATTCCACGAAATGAAAACCATTCGATACTGGCCCCTACCTGGGAATATTAATTTCAAATTAATACTATACAAAAGCCCACCGAAGAATCCCCGTTGTCCTCTTCCTTTCGCCGCAGCGAGACGTCGCGATTTCTCTGTTACCAACAAACGACGACGACAGAGACGACAGAGTTTCCAGAGGATTTCGCCCGTTCCGTATATCGTTGTCATTGTTGTGTGCCACAATGGCGCCCGCGTGAACAATGTACGCTCGCAGTCAGGAAGAACCGGAGACGTGTTCCTCTCCGCGACGACTTCGCCGCGGCAAGGATAACAAACCCCCCGTAGCAGCTCCTAAAGCTTCTTAGGCGGCACCTCAGACTTATATGCGCACTTGCCCAAGGCCACGAAAAGGAATAATATATGTACGTACGTACACACGTATGAATAGTCAGAGGCGGAAACTGTTCCGGAAGTCGCGAGAGATTACGCGGTTCTCGATTTAACGTCGCGGAATCACGTCGGGGAAACGTGAGTGCCGTTACTGTGGATCTCAGCTGGTCAGGAACTCGTTAACGATTGTATTAACGATAATCTGGTATGGATAATAGGTGTGAAGAAACACTAAGATAAGGAAATAATAATAATAGAGTGATAACGAGTATGTATCTCATGGATCTAAATTGGAGAGATGAATATTGTAAAAGGAATTTATAAAGGGTTAAATTTGATTTATTTTGTTAATGTAATTTGTGTATTTAGATTTAACGAGTGTATGTATGATATGAGTATTATATTATTTCTTATAGTGATTTTTCGTAATGTTAATTGTAGGGGGTCTGTTTATTCCAGTTTGTATGTATTTTAAGTGGTTTAATTAGAAATGATTATCACACGTGCGATATTATTTAATTCCACGGCAAAAGTTGATGGAAAACAGTCCGAACGAGTATATTTGTCGAAGATCAAACGTTTCGTTTATAAATTTGCACATGGCGTGTAATATGGAAACGGAATAACATTGTAACGTCAATGCCGGGTGTTTCGCGACGTGGGCAATTAGCGTGCATCTGTGTGTGTGTGTGTGTGTCGCGGAATGATGCCCGATTGACTTCGATGTTTATCATGTTGGCCTTAATGACGACAAAATAATCCTCGCAGAAATGCCATAGTTGCTACGCGTGCGCTTCCGGTGTCGGTTTATTAATTCCGTCGTGAATTCCCTTTAACGGACCCCCGGCTTCGTTAAGAACACGAAATATGAGTGTAGAATATATAAAAAAGGGTGAAAAAAAATAGATTCGCAGGTTCAAACGAATGTCTCGCCAGTGGCAAGCGAAACGAAGGGAAACACGAAGGGCGTCATTCATTTAATTTCTTTTTATATCATCATCTTCTTTATAGAGAAATACCAACACACAATGACGACTGAATACTTCTGTCTACAATACTTTTTCCTACAAACTGATAAACGTTACGTTATAGTCAATTTGTATGAAAGGATATGAAAGTACGTCGAATAAATGCGACGGTGAATAGATTAATGACGTTGGGAAACGTTTGAGACGTCGAATTTTTGAATTATATAATTCTTATTGATAAATCTTCCCCTTACGTAATTATACATGTAATACATACATATATAATATACGTATACTTAGGACATTCGTATCGAATCGTGGCTTCCAAGTAGTATTTTAAATTATAATTCCGACATTCGACGGCCCTTTACATCAAGGATTACACCGGTGCCGTTTAAATTACGAAACGTTAATTACCGGGGGAGGTAGAGGAGCTCGATTCCACTTGATGTTCATTAGGGTCAGTTACTTTTAATGGCGGCAAAGTAATCCCCCAGGATTATTTTACCCTGACTGCGCGAGTACCCGGTGCTTTCGGGTCTCCCGGCTGTCTGTCCGGCAGCTTTAAGCTCCACGTCATCGAGCCGTATTATTTAGACACGCATATTTCCACTTTCTGTGAAGCTCACACACACACACACACACACACACATATACGTACATGTACACATGTATAGATGGACCGGGTGTACTCTTTGATTTCCGGTGGCAGCTTACTTGGGCGGCTTGTGAAAAATTGAAACGCGTCGAAATTGCAACAAAAAAAAAATGGTGCAACGTAAAAAGGGATTTCGTAAGGGCCGTGCTAGCGATACCCACGTCCGTCGGTAACATTGACAAGCTTTAACGTTGCTTTTCAATTACCCGAGTACGTGTGCGCGTGTGCGAAAAATAAAAAAGAAGATGAAGAGGGAAGACGGGATAGAGAGAAAAAAAAACGGGTGACAGTATTAATTAGATTCGACATATTCCCTCGTGACGCGGCAGCTTTGATGTACTTTGCGCTCCCGTCCGTGTACGATAAACAGAGAGAAAAGAGAGAAGAAAAAAAAGAGAGATAGATAGATGGAAGGTCGCGGAATTAATTAAATTTCCCAAAGTCTCTTACGTCGGTGTTACTTTCCCCCGTGTTGTTGCCGGTCCAATTAACAACGCAAACTTCCGACAAATATTTTTACACGTCCGACGAACTTTGTCCGTGGGCGAAGTTAATTTTTCGATTAAAAAAAAAGAACAAAGAAAATAAACGAAATCCGGCGGGAGCCGGAAAGTCATAGTTAACCGGTGAATTTGAGGGAAAATAAATTTTCGAAAGCGACGTCGAAACCGCGAAACGAAAAGTTGAAACGATTCATCAACGAACGAACAACAGGCTTCCTCTCAGACACTGTTTATAACAAAGACCTTGATATTAAAGCTATGGAAAATGGGGGCTTATAACTTTCCAAGAGGGGCGTAAAAGAGCTAAACACTCCACGGTGGGAGGGGGTAGGGAGGGGAAAAATACTCCGCGGGGATTAGTTTCCCGCTATTAAAAGTAACTGACCGTAACAGACGTCGGAAACAATCGAGCTCTCGGTATCTCCCGCGTTAATAAACGTTACGCCGTTTAAATGTCACATTTCCACCCTCCCAACCCCCTTTCAGACGCACCCTTAACAAACTTTACATTCAACCTGGTACGGGAATCTCACTTGAAACGTAAATATAAATTCCTATAATAAAACCAGAACAACTTTCGCATCTGATATGTAGAAAAAAATATATGTACATGTATACATATAAAAAACACACATGAGTAGAGGATAGAAACTCGTAACTTTCGTAAAGGGGTGTAAAAGAGGTAAATGCTGTTACGTAAAAGGAGGGGTAGGGGGGGGGGGGAGGGAATAAGTGTCCCGGAGGGATTACTTTGTTAGCGTTAAAAGTAACTGACCCTAATGAATCTTGAGAGCAATTAAGACACTGTGCCACTAGATTTAATAAATGTTTCATGATACCCGTCCACTCGTACGTCGTTCGATGGACACACGTATACATACATACATACACATATACACATATAACGCGAATAAAACAATGCGCTCGTTAGTCCCTCGTTAATTCGCGACGTAATTTCGAGACGGGGGCGGTACGTACATACTATATATTTTTTTTGTTCGTTCTGCTTTAATACACCGGTGGATAGAACGGTGATGTAGCGAATGAATCCGTAAAACATCGTAAATTTCACGCCGCGCGGCAGAATTTTACGGTTAATGTAACTGTTTAACGACATATTTTGCTTCGCGGGCGAAGCACACGCGCTCGCCTGCAACGTAGAGTTTATGAATATTCGCACGCCACCGGTGAAATGTAAAACAAACGTAAACAAGTTTATTCGCTCGATAAAGTAAACAATTGACAATCCCATACGGTTGTTGTTACGTCAGGCTAATGCACCGCGACGGAGTAACGGGGAAACCGTGACGACAAGTGCGTCGTTTCGACGAGTCGAAAACGACAAGATGGTAGACATAAAGGGAATCACGTGGTTATTTGAAATCACGCTGTCCACGAGATGACATATCGTATGGAGTAGGGGAGAGGAAGGATGGTGAAAGGGTGTTAAGTATGTTTCAAAGGGGGTTGGAAAATATTCCACGGAGATTACGTTGCTGTTCGTCGAAAAGTAACCGACCGTAACAAACGTCCGGAGCAATCGAGGTTCAGACACGGTATTCCCCGAGGAAATATATTGCTTTTGCGGTTTCTTTATCGCGGAAACGTTTCTCCGTTCTCCTGACACTTTGGAAAATGATGCAGTCCCGCGTAAAATTCTCTCGATTGTTCTCTATAACAGAGACGGTGGTGATGGTGGTGTTCGTGGTGGTGGTTGGCGCCCGACTAAATTTATTCGACGTACGATCCGAGTCAGACCCACTTTGAGAAACTTCGGATAAAGATTATACGCCGGCTACGATAAATCTCCCCCGGTTGTCGTAAATATAACAATATACGACGACTGTATACTTTCATTATATTGATACCTTTAATACTTTTAGCTCCGGGTGTCCGGCTCGCCGAGAGCTTCTGGTGAAGATTTAAGGTACGACACCTTAATTCGAGAAGTCATTTTTTTTTGTCGGTAGATAAAGTGTATAAGTGTGATATTTGTACGTTACGATCAGTGGAATAATTTTCTTAGGCGGTTCGATTTTCTTGCGTCGAAGAATGATATTAGTTTAACAGTCGTAATGTTTTCTATTTTCCTATCGATGCCGCACGGAAAACAGGGAAGCTCAATTATATTCGAGCGGAATGAAAAATTCTGTGACGCGCGTGTATGTGTGTACCCGTGCAACTTTGTATTTGAAACGCGAGCCAAATGACGAGCGAAAAATACCGGGAAATCGTGAAAATTGAAAACATGAATTGGAACGAAAATTCTACATAGAGATATACTATATTCAAAGTTGTGCAAACGGCAGTCGAAAAAGGGGAGTGGAAAAAGTTCCCTGTAATATTACCTCCCGGTTTTCCGAACAGTTGATATATCGTAGAAGTAAAAAAATCACATATTTTCGAAAACACTCGTCAACATCTCAGATCTATTCGAATTATTTTAAAAATCCCCAGAAAAGTATTACGACTTTCGAATATCTAACCAATTCTCTCGCTATCTTTCAAATATTGACTCGACACCTACAAAGTAAAAAAAAAACCATTAACGTCTTACATTTCGCGAATAAATTTCCTATCGAATCTCTTTAAAAATCCATCCTGGTGTTACGTAACAGTCCCTAAGTGCCAAGTAGCGTTGCCAAACTAACGACCAGTTACGTCACGACGTTCACCATCGTTCTCCGGTTCGTTCGAAGCGACGAACGAATCAGCATCGCGTGTCAATGTGTGTAATCCCCGGTGTCCCCGATATCTAAAGTTCATATTGTCTCGGGACACGTCGGTGGTCTCGCGGATAATTGAAAACCGAGCGGAGAAAGTTCCGTTTTAACGAGAAGAATACGCGGGGCCCGGCGATTACGGTGAGCCGGCACTTTCTACTTTGTTTCGGGGCAGATGGTACCGCGACGACGAATTAAAGGTCTTCCTCGAGCGTAATTATCGTCATTGCAGCCGCGATTCATAGCCGGGTGTCGCAACGTCCCGTGATTCCGCGGTTTTCGACGTGAAAAACGATTCCGTGGAATGCAAACGAGCGAAACGATCGAAAGACAAGTGATAAATCTCGGTTGTCTCGGATCTCTGGTTTGGGATGGATAAATGATCGACGGGAAAGAGGAATAATTCTTATTTTAAACGATCCTGATACTCGTACAAAGAGACGTAACTCGATTGACGAATTAAATGAATGTCACATTGTTACCTAGAATAACGAAGATTATAAAATAACTGTGCGACGCGGCACAGTCGTGCGGGACAATAATGAATATTCGTTGTATTAATAGAAATAACGTTGAATAATTGACGTACCGCGGGGGGAAATATTGAATTTCGTTAATAACGTTAATCGGGACGAATAATACGATCGCCGCAAAGTAGAAAACAAAAACAGGATTAACGTTTAAAATTCGATTGTGTACTCGCTGGAATATCATTCGTTTTAATAAAATTCATCTACGTATAAATATCTATACATATCTATATGTGTATCTCGTGTACCTGCGGTTTTGTCAGTGTATTCGAAGCATCCCACCGGTCACCGTGACTCGAACGACGTCCACCATGATTGACACGTGATTCATAATAGATGCAAACGCGAATCACGTGTCTACGAATTATCGGAGAAATCGTTTCGCGAGAATACGTTCGGGGATCGCGGTAATTCGGTTTGCGGGGCTGTCGAGCCGATATCCGGCACGTAGCTGTCGTATTTTTTTTTATGGGGTACCTATGGTATCTCAACGTGATACCGTGCAACGAATTTCTATCTCTGTTTGAATAATAATTTTAATAAAATCTAACTTACGCTTTTCACTCTGATTTTACGAAATATCTGTGTGTTTATTGTTTTCGCGAATTTTTCCGGAATTATTTGACGAGTAACGTGATTATCGGGTATCAATTGAAATATATCTATTATAAAATAATATTTTTTGTATCTACATCGCGTCGATGTTCGTTCGCTCGTGAGATTTCCGACGAAGTGCAGCGGGTAACGAATCGATTATAGAAACTCCCGGTTACATAAACGTATCGATATCCGCGTAAATAGAGATTTCACCGTGTTACGTGTATTTTTTTTTGTTTGCACGTCTTGTTAGCGCATCCTATATTTACCGCATCAACGATCGAACCGTTCTTCTTGCGCACGTGTCGTTCTAAAGCGGTCGTCACTTATCCACCTGTTACCTAACCCCGCGTTAGAAATTACTTAATTACTGGAGTACCGTTCACCGTAGGAATCATTAAACTCCCTAACGACCACCACCGGCGCCGTTCGAAACTCGGCCATCCCCGAAACAATGTTTCCCCGAGTATGACAGTGGTAAAAGTTTTTAATTAAAAGAATACCGGAATCGCGTTTTAAGTGCCCGCTCGGAGAGAAAGAAAGAAAAAAAAAAACACCCACGC
Source organism: Mimumesa dahlbomi (assembly GCA_917499265.3). Lineage (NCBI taxonomy): Eukaryota > Metazoa > Arthropoda > Insecta > Hymenoptera > Crabronidae > Mimumesa > Mimumesa dahlbomi. The sequence goes on along the minus strand of OU824116.1, from coordinate 5,581,143 downwards.
GATCCCGGCAGTTTTCAAGCGTCGTATAAATTACACACTTAAGACGAGACTTTTTCATAAACCGTATAACACTTCCAAGATCCGTATAAAACACCAGAAGAAATTCATACATATATCAAACATTTCACCTAGACAATCCAAAACCATAGTACAATCTTCTCCGTCTACCTTTGAATCCCCGTTACGATTCTCCAGTAACAAACGCACACAATTCAACACCCCGAAACCTTATCCGTTGTTAACGGAGTCGCTAAAATTAACCAAGGAAATCCTCGAATTCACGCCATTAACGAAATATCCCGTAATACCAAGTACCTATCCCTCTTCCCTTCTCATCCCATCTCCCTCCTCCATCCCTCTCCTTTCTATCCTATATCCCATCAACCCTTACTCAACGTTGATCAGTTGTTGACTGGTCGTTATGCAAGATATGTTTGCAGGCTGGTAGTTACGTGGTAGTTGCACGTAACGCTGGTAGCAGTTACAAACGACTGCGTGCGTCACGTTACCTCTCAAGGGACAAGTTGGAAACCGTGTACGTACGTATGTATGTATACACGTATTACGCATGAAAGAGAAAAGAGGAGGTGGCGGATGAAGGTGGGGGTGTTTTCGGGGGTGGGAAACCAGAGGGGCGAAGCGGAGTGGAAACACGTCGAGTTCGTGTATCAATATTGGTCCAGGCTGCCTAAATGTTGGCCCGCGCTATCAGCGTCGCTGGATACATTATTCATGCACGATAAAGTATTCTCTCGATCGTGCCGCACGGACATGCATACATCGACCGGCAAAAGCCAAGGGGGGGGGGGGAAATGTGGGGGGCAGATGGGGGCCCGCGTGCCCGTGACAAATAAAAATCACTTTTTTTTTACGTGGACACGTACGCATCACGTCGTGGAAACGGGACGCTCGATTTCTCATTATCGGCTGGCGTGAAAAATATTCGATGCTCATACGACCGACTACTTGGAATTCTGGACCGGTCGACGGGAAGAGGTCGCGGCGAGATTTGATTTTTTTTTTACTTTTTTTGGTTGCGTTTTTGGATCGCTCGGACGGCCAACAGGTTTTTCCCGATGATCCATTTGTGCGGTTTTCAGGTTTCTTTTTGGGTATTGAGCGGTGGATTTTGAGGGATTCTTTGGGTTACGTGGATCATTGTATGTTGTAATAATTATATGGGAATTAAAGGGAGTCTATATTTAATAGATTATATAAGAATTTTGGGATTTATTAAAAGAAACTTGTTTTAAATCGAGAATTGTGAAACATAGATTCGTGTTCAGACACTTCGACGACTAATTACCATGCCGTACGTCCAACAATTCCAGAAATCCACTAATTAATTCACGTATAGCAATACCACGCGTGTGTGTGTACCTCGGTCCAACGGATTCTCCGATGTAAACGATTAATGGAATCAATCTCGGACACAACAAACGAAGTAACCACCTGTCACCGCGCGCATCCATGAATTATTAATTAATTAACCCAGTAGAATCAAGATTCTTGAAAATAAAAAAAAAATAAGAAAATACGAGGAAAACACATTGCACTCGCAGTCGTACACAGGGGAAAAAAGTGTTTTCTTTTTGGCAGAGAGTCGGTGCATGCGCGGGATGTCGGAATGCTGCAGAACATTTCACGCGTTCCTGAAATCTGAAAAACTTCTCCGGCGGAATTTCGTCGGAAAAGGAATTTCCACGGGTCGAGAGGAGATCAGAGGGTCCATTTTACGGGGAATAGCTACGAACCACTCCTTCCCCCACGGCTTGGCCTTAGACACGCTAACGAGAATCAATTCCCACAGACTTGGAAGGGGGATGCTACGATTAATTAATTATCGGTTAAGGGTCAGATGTAGGTAGACACCCGGAAGAGAATCTAACGAGAGTAACAAAGGAAAGAGAGAGAACAAAAAATAGGAGGGAAACGATTCCGTTCGGAATCAGCGTAAATTTTCTGGATATTCCGAAGATCGAAAGGATTTACCGCGGTCTCGATGAACCTCCGATCGGATTTCTATTGAAATTTAAAACATTTCTTACGTAATCTCGTAGATCTATCACAAAGAAATGAATAAAAAAAAGAAGAAGAAAAGGATTCAACCAGAATCTATACGTTCAGATATATTTCATACGAATTTCAATGAAACTCTATGAAACATCGTGAATGGAAGTAAACCGCGATTTCTTTTTCTATCCCTGCGTGGAGTTCCAAAATGTCAAACATGTTTCACGGTGATTCCATTCCCGCGTAATCAGTAGCAGGTAGACGGCAGACGAACAGGTGGTAATTATAAGTAACTGCAAGAAAAACAGTCGTCGCGTTCCGCCGATTGTTCTTCTAATTAGATTTCGGCGGCTGCCGTCCCGACGCCATTGTCGCATTCCACACGACGCGGAGCGCCCCACCCCCCTCCTCCCCCTCCTACCCTCTACCCCGCCAATGCGTCGTACGATTTGGCGATTGCTAATTAATTGGCACGCTAATTAGGACGACGTGGCTGGGGCGCTCGCGCCCGTTCACGTGGAAATGTCAAAGCTTCAGTCGCATCGGGTGCGCCGTATAAATCTTGATAGTGTTACTATTATTATCGTGCATACGTTACGCCTCCACGTGGCGTCGCGACGCCGACGTTCAAACGATATCGCGTCGTCTCAGGAACGTTTCTGAGGAATATATACGTTTTTGGTGTGACGGAAATGATTTTATTATATTATGTTATTTTCTGGAAGGAATGTATTTTTTTCGGGATAATAATGGGAAATACTGTCTACAATAAGAATTTGATTTTCTTTTCTGAATCGAATAAGATTTTGACTATGTAAAGTACTTTACTTTCCTTATTGCATTTTTTTTTTAAACTTCTCTCGTGAGATTACGTAATCGCGTTCGTAGTCTAATCGTGACATCGAATTTCCAGACTTCCGGATGTCGAGCAGTTCAAAGGGCAGGAATATCCAAGGCTTGTTTGAGATTATTGGAAATAGCGAGACGTAATAATACGGAAACGACGGAAAATGTAAAGATCGCGTGGCACGAGTTAGAAACGAAAAAAGAACAAAAAAAAATGAAGGGGTGGAATGAAAATTGATTTTTTTCTTATCGAGTGGGAAAACGTGCGCTAATCGTTACTAATCCCTGTGGCACTTGTAATTCTCCGCTGTTTGACAATCTCGAAGCTTCTGATTGCTTAGCGCACGATTTGTCAACAGATAATTAATAGCCGCTTTAATGGGAACGACTTAGTTATCACGCTTCTCTATCATTCGATACGTGTGCCCCGAGGACCGGATTGAACTAAATAGAGATATTGACTGATATCGTGTATATTGACTGTGATAACATTGTTATGATTCGTGTATCGATATCGCGCTTTAAGGCACGTTCGAAACGCTCCTGTCGCGTGTCGGTGCGCGCGCTAATCCTTTAACGAAGTGTTTTTTCACCGCGTAAAAAAATCGACGTCCACCTCTCCGATAATAAATTAGAATCGAACGGAGAATTTTCCGGAAAACTCGTAATTACCGGGAGATTTTAATCGCGCGATGAAAATTTATTGAAATTAATCACCGGTCCCGGAGAAAAAACAATGTTTAATAATTACTAAGTATTCTCATCGAAATCGCATGCACGTAAGGAACGTAGAAACGTTTAATTTCCTTCTTTTTTCTCTTTCTTCGCTGTGCAAATTATTAATTACATTCTACCAAGTTTAATTACAGACCGATGGATACGAGTTTTTTTTTTTAATTAACATTTATTTCACCGTGGAAAAATTCATTTCGACGTCTCGAAAGTGTGTGCATTTTTTTCTTTCCCTAATTTATTATCATCATTATCGTCATCGAAGTTAGAATTGATCTCAAGATAATGTGCGATGGCGCGTGTGTCCCACAATTACAAGCCAGCGATTTTCACGTTATACCATTCCGACGGATACACGCTGGCCTGAAATTTGTAATTACGTAGCGCGCGGTACAAATTGACGATTGCTAATTAATTGACGTGCTAATTAGGATCGTGCTGCTTGCATCATTTGATGGAGGAACACCGAGGTTTCGACAACGTCGAATCCATTATTGTGTATTGATAGACGCGCCGTGTAGTAAGTGTTGGTAACTATGTTTCCATTTAAGCTAATTAATATGAAAACCGTACGGGAAACGTAGCCGGCGGGTACAGTATACATCAGAATACATTAGAATAGGCATCGGTACATTGTACATGATGTAATCGACACGGCAAATGAATGAATACGAACAGGTAACGTCGATCCGTCGAAAACGTTTCACCGATACGAAAAGATTATTGATAGTTTCAATCGGCAGAATTTCGTTACCGTATATATTGAATTAATTAAATCAATAAACGTAATTTAGATATACGTCACAGGGTATCACTGATGTAACAGTAAATAATAATTATTTAATAATAATAATGATTTATAAATTCTATGTGTATGTATAGTCGATAATAATTAAACCATGTCGATGAAATATAAAAAAATTAAATATAATAAAAAAAAAACAAAAAATATCAAGAACGTTCAGAGATTGTTAGAAATTATTTAACATTGTTCTATTCAGCGGAATTATTTGTACCCGCCGAACCACGCAACAAATTTGATCTAGATCGTTGCTTACAATTCCGACACCGCATTCATTAGTAACTAGTGATTAACATTTTGACAGGCTTATTTATCGCGGTTTATTTATCGCATTACTGGTCTAGCGGTGAACCGATCCAAATTAAATGCATCAGAATAGGCGGAGCCAACACCCCCGGCACGCGGACCGACGCACAATCAATTTTCAATAAACGGCCAGGTAAATGTATTTACAAACGATTGTACGCATAAATCGCGGCGAGAAATAAATCTGAACGGTCCCGTCTCAATGAAACGAACGATCAAAGCACCCGGTCGCCGCGCTAAAAGCGAGCTGCGGGAATTCCCCCTTTTTGTCTCTTTCATTACAGGACTGATTTGATTACTTAATTCAGTCAATTATGTTCACCAGAAATTCCATGCCTTTTATCAAAACGTATATTTCAGCGGCTTGATTGCCGGCTGTGTGATTTAATACGCGGCTAAATAAAGCTGCCGCTAGAAAAAAAATTTTCCGCGGGAGTTATTTTAAAAATGTTCCATTTCGAACGAGAAAAGAAAAAAGATCACTAATTAGATTATTGATTAAATAAGGAAAGTTTATCGTGTAAGTATAGATTTTTAATGGAACAAGAATTATAAATCAATGATCTTCGTGTATCCTAATCGTTGTCTTTTAATTATCCATCCCTTTGTACGAAAACTTAATTAACATTCTCGGCGTTACCAGACTCGCGTCTATTTCTGATTTCAATATTTTTGGGACACAATGTACGAGCGGAACGGCGCGCACAGTATCGCGAAATAAACTCGTCTGGGTGTAATTAATAAAATGGAAATTCCGGGACGCGGCCGTAGCCGACGTGGAATTCAAAGCAAAAAGTTCGTGACAATTTAATTAGCGTTTGTCAATATGTGTCAGCCGGTATGTACACGATCCACATCGCATGGGATTAATGAAAAATAATACACGAAAAAATAAATCCGACGGTGCTGTGAACAACAGCACGAAACGAACTCTTGACACGATTTATTCTCTCACCCCATTTTTTCCTATTACTCTACTCGCATCGATAATCCAGATATTTTATTGACACAACCAAAAGTCTTTTCATTGGCTACACGGAAATCCTACGACGTATCGTTGCGTTTAACCATTTAAACAAACAAACACACACACACACACACATATAATGCTGAAAAAAAAGAAAAATTAAATTTTACTGTGTTTCTCTTCACTTTTATATTTCCTCGATTCCAACATTTCCATTATAATTAATTCCGTTTCGATGAACTTCCGTTAATTTTCTCGTATACCCGGCGTCACTATCTAAATTCACGGTTGTTCTCTGTTTATCGTTAACCCGACGACGGGACCACGGAGACGTTCGTGTATACGCATAATGAAATCCTCGCGAACGATCTGCGTACATATCCGAAATCATCGATAATTCGTAAGCGCGGTACTTCGGCTTAGGGTACGGTTTAACACGGTGTATTCCTGCCGGGCAGTGTTGTCATAATATGTATTACCACAAAACACTTTGTCGTTCGAAACACATCGTTGGAAAGTAAGTACGTTGTAGCGAGGCAGAGCTCCCTTGCGACGGTGGGTTTCTATATCGGAAAGCTGGCTTTCTAACTTTCCGCCGCTGCAAGCTGCTTACCTTTACGGACGACTTTTATCTCGCGGGATAATCGCACTTATGAAACATCCTTTCAAATTGCCCGTTTCACTGGTACCCCGGGTTCTCTGTATCGACAACTTTTCGTACGCTCTAGCGCGTAATAACGCGAATGGAACCACCGGGCTGTAGTACCGCCAAATTCGCGCACAATTGTCCGTGAAATACCAAACAGAAAAGTATATAGAAGCTTTATATACATACATATATATATAAATTTTATATGTAATATTTTATATATATCTAAATTTATACATATACATATAGTTTATATAAGAGATATATAAGCGATTTTAGATATACAGATATATATATAGTTAAATGTATAGTATATACAAAATATATATATATATATTTATATGAACGTAGTATAAGCTATATAACTATATATCAAGAGTTAAGGTCTTGACTCGGGCCAAGTACAAGAGTTCCCGACTGGTAGACCTGAACTACTCTTTTCCGGAAGAAATAGATCGAGGTTTTCGGGGTATTCGAACGGCATTAAATCCGCATATTTCCCCCAAACTATGGTGATATTCTTGTAGGGGACGTCCACCCGAGTAATTTAAGCCTAACTACGAGAAGATCCATCAAGCCAATCGCGAGATATTTTGATCTAAAAAGTCGAGGTTTTTGTAAGAAACGTCGTCTTCTTACTCTCCTCCTTCTCCATCTCCATCACCATGTTCAGCCTGTCACGCAGCCCGGTGTCAAACCCTAACATATGTTTCATACCATGCGAGATAATTTTTCTGCCGATAACGTAGATTTTATATATGTTAGTATATGAAATTTCCTCTCACACACATCCAGATTGTTAACATATTAAATTAGAAATGTTTGTTACGTTACGTTTTTGACATCAAGCTTCGTAAAATTAAGGTTCAGAATGCGCATTCGAAACATATTCGATCATTTTTATATCTTGAAAATTGCGCGAATGGCGAGCGATGTATGAAAATCGCGAAAAATCGTCAAATTATGACAGTTTTTTGGTCGGCATTCGCTCAATTTTTGAGATAGCGATCTGAAACTGGTACCATTGTTTTAGTTAGGAAATTCTACGCCAGAACAATGTATAATAGTTGTACTTTTCGAAAATTTAATTTTTCGCAAAAATCTGAAGGGGGTAGGTCAGGATTTTTTGCGATTTTCGTAAATCGCTTGCCATTTCCACAATTTTTGAGATATTAAAATGATTCTTTCACTGGCTTATTCGGCTTCGGATTCCGCGTCCAAAACGTCCCGGATCATTTTAATATCTCAAAAATTGCGGAAATGGCAAGCGATTTACGAAAATCGCAAAAAATCCTGACCTACCCCCTTCAGATTTTTGCGAAAAATTAAATTTTCGAAAAGTACAACTATTATACATTGTCCTGGCGTTGAATTTCGTAACTAAAACAATGGTACCAGTTTCAGTCCGCTATAACAAAAATTGTGCGAATGCCGAACGAAAAACTGCTTAAATCTGACGATTTTTCGCGATATTCGTAATTCCTTCGTCATTTCCGTAATTTTTGAGCTATTGAAACGATCCGGGACGTTTTGGAAGCGGAATCCGATGCCGAATAACACCGTGAAACAATCAAGTCGATATCAAAAAATTTGCGGAAATGACAAAGGAAATACGAAAATCGTGAAAAATCCTCAAATTCAGGCGGTTTTTTGAACGGCATTCGCTCAATTTTTGAGATAGCCGTCTGAAACTTGTACCATTGTTTTAGTTGGGAAATTCTACGGCAGATCAACATATAATAGTTGTACTTTTCGAAAATTTAATTTTTCGCAAAAATCTGAAGGGGGTAGGTCAGGATTTTTCGCGATTTTCGTAAATCGCCTGCCATTTCCGTAATTTTTGAGCTATTAAAACGATCGGGGACGTTTTGGACGCGGAATCCGAAGCCGAATAAGACAGTGAAAGAATTATTTTGATATCTAAAAAATTGTAGAAATGGCGAGCGATTTACGAAAATCGCAAAAAATCCTGACCTACCCCCTTCAGATTTTTGCGAAAAATTAAATTTTCGAAAAGTACAACTATTATATGTTGATCTGCCGTAGAATTTCCCAACTAAAACAATGGTACAAGTTTCAGACGGCTATCTCAAAAATTGAGCGAATGCCGTTCAAAAAACCGCCTGAATTTGAGGATTTTTCACGATTTTCGTAATTTGCTCGCCATTTCCACAATGATTGAGATATTAAAACGATCCGGGACGTGTTGGACGCGGAATTCGAAGCCCAATAAGACAGTGAAAGATTCAGGTCGATATCTAAAAATTTGCGGAAATGACGAAAGAATCCACAAAAAGCATCGAAAATGCAAAGCTATGGGCCAAGTACAAGAGAATGTTACATTGGAATAGTTTGCTCATTAACATAAACTGCATTTTACACAGGATTTGAAATCAATCAAACTTGCTCACATTTGATTGATTTCAAATCCTGTGTAAAATGCAGTTTATGTTAATGAGCAACCTATTCCAATGTAACATTCTCTTGTACTTGGCCCATAGCTTTGCATTTTCGATGCTTTTTGTGGATTCTTTCGTCATATAGTTATATAAAAAATTATATACATATAGTTTAGATGTATAGTTTAGATTTGCATTAAATTTACATCTATATACATTTATGTATATGAAAATATATCTATATATATAAAATCTCTTTGATTCAACAAGCGTATCTATAATACTACAATCAATTGCTGAAAGTTTTTCACCGCGAAATTCGTTCGATTTTACCCAAATGAAAAAAAAAAGAAAAGAAAAAGAAAGACAAAAGAATCTGGGCAAGAGCATTCGAACGCAGTTAAACGGGGCTCGTTAAACGGACGACTTGTCCGCTGACGGTGTCATAAAATCCATGGAACGCAACGATTGACGGCGGGCAACGTGCTCGCCTGCAAGTGCAAGATCGCAGCCGGCTCGTTATTCCTGCGTATTGACGCGAGTCTAATGAATTACGGTGCCCGTCGATGTCGTCGCCCGATGCTACTTCGACGGCACGGAAATACTCGTTCGAGGGAAATAATTCCATTGGCCGAACAGCGTTTTATCCCTGCCCCCTCAGCCTGGCGCCCTGACGAATATTGGAAAATCAGAAGTAATCACGGATAAAGAAAAAAAAAAAGAAAAGGGAAACACGAGCACGGTGACCGAGAAGAATATTTGTTACCTACGACTTTTTACCTTCTACCTTCTTCGGGTTCTCTTTCTCTCTCTCTCTCTCTCGTTCACTATTTCATTTTTTATTTTAATTTCTTTTTTTACATTTTATTAATAAGGTTGAACTTTGAAGAACTGACGGCTCTAATGCTGCGTAATTAGCGCTATTAATTATCCCGGTGAAAGCGTTAATGGTGGGATTCCTTGGGGGATGAATTATTACGTGAAATGGAGAGAAAAATTGTACGCCCGTTCGGGAATAATACCATTCGATTTTTCGACCGTCGATAAAGATTGGTAATATCGTATTACGGAGGGATATCGTTAAGTAGGACAGAGAAGGAGGGTAGGTGTGGGAGGCAGGGGTAGGGGGTGAGAGAGAAAAAAAGAAAAAAAAAGGAATATGACGAATAACGTAATAAATTCGATTAACCCGTTCAAAGGGGACTGATTAACGTCGATAAAATCGTTCGATTCTATCGTATAACACTAATACACGTTTGATAATACGTCGTGTGTCGTATGTATCTACAACGTGACGCGTTCAACGGGTATCGAACGCAATTTAAAATGAGTGGATCCACACACGACGATACAATCGGGTAAATAGAGCATACGAATGGAGGCAGGTTTCAATCACCTAATAACACTTGATACATACACGGGGAGAGCCACGGCACGTGAATAGCCGGCGAATGAAATGTGGAGAATTGAATGAATACAAATAATTAAATGCGCAAAACAGACGACACCGTTGTGTTCTACGGATCGCCGGAAATACCGCTCGCGAAATAACGCCCATTGTTTATGTCGTATCCGTTTTAATGCCCGTTATAATTATGTGGAATGAAAAGCCGATGCGTTTCACTCTTTCGCCCGATATTTCAACACGCCGGTTTCCGTTCGGGGATTCCGTTGTTGCAATACAGCAACGGCAACAATTGTCAAAATTATTTCCGCGTACGTACATACATATATATGTACGTAGATACATACATGCATGTATAGTCGTCCGGGGTTTCACGCGTTACGGTTTTCCACGAGCGATACATCAAACGAAGAATACGTAAATCACCGACGAATTTCCGATAAACGTTTATTACCACCGCACAGAGTGTCTAACTAGCTAGAAACGTTACCGTAATTAATTATTAAAACCATCAAACTTTGTTTTTAAACGGTAAAACCTTTTCGTATCATTTCACTCCGGTTTCGTTTGAAGAATTTCATATTCGATGAAAATAGACGTGAAAAATCGACAAAGTACTTTATGTACGTTAAAAACATCGTTTTACATTTTCTATAATATTATTGTTTCATATGACGAATATAAAATCCGATTATTTCATCGCATTCCCTTTTCGTTAATATCCCCGGTCAATATTTCCATGGAATCACTGTTACAATTCCGCCTGTCTGTAGGTAAACCTGCGAAACTCTCTGTTCTCCCTTATGCACGTCGATACTTTCCGAAGTATTTCGCACGACGAGCTAACGTGACCGTTGTGCAGAGCCCCGGAGTTTAAGTTCGCGCGAAACTTCTGTTATAACAGCGCCAGTTATATCTTTAAGCATCCATTGAATTCGTGAAAGCACAAACAGGATACGTGCGAGCGAGCATTAGTACATCTTCGCAAACGTTCACTGGCGCGAATCGCGCGATTTACATTAAAGAGATACGGGTGAAAAAAAAAATTAATATTCCAACGGATCAACGATTCGCGATCTACGTATGTATGTATGTATGTATGTGTGTATATTCAGGACGGGTTCCACTCGTGGAAATAGAATGTCGTAATTAAAGCTCGGGATTAATTGATAAACGAGGGTGGCATCGTCATAATTACGCTAGTTTTCATTTCCCGCGTGTTTTTTTTTTATTCGTACGCGGGCGTGTTTGCATTTTAATACGGCCACCTTCTTCTCGCTCGCGGATTAAATGCATAATGGAAATCATTTAAATAATCCAAACGTATCGGTGGTCGGGGCAAACGTTTCGCGGTGTTGTTCTTACATATGCATGTAATAAAAAAGGAGAAAGATATCGAGGTTTCCGCGCGATGCGGCAACCCGTTATAATTAAAACGGTCGCGGCTTTAACTAGCCAGAGAATTCAAGAAGCGTTAGCGATGAAACGAAAAAGAAATGTAGAGAATATGTCTGTGTGTGCGAGAGAGAATAGAATAATAATACTTGAATATTGGGCTGTTCCTTTTGTTCCAAAGTAGTTCCTACGCGAATGCTAACGACATGAACGAAAACATCGATCGGCTAGTCAAAATATTAGAAGAACTTTATAAACAATTAAATCAATCACGTTACACTGATGTCCAAACTATAATATAATAATATCTGCAATAACAGAGCTGTGTTTTAAACCTAAACCCATATTAAATATCAACTACAGTAGAATCAATCTATCCAAACCAGACAAGATTTTTCATAAATTTCATTTTCACATTAAATAAATTAGCTTCGTTTCATTAATTTACCTACGATTAATAGTATCTCCAGTCCAACCTAACCCTACCAGATCGTTATAATATTTCATTCCTATCCATTTCAACGCACCTGTCTGAAATTTCATCACCAGAAAATTACTGAAAATCGGCAAACGGTCGATAAACACGTGTTTCCTTATGCCTGTTCACACCGATCGACGGCGTTCCGCGAACGGGACGACGAGTTTTAAAATCGCGAACGCGACAAGCCGTTAACACTCTCTCGCACGCGTGGCATTCCCGTTGTTGCAGTTTAAGCCGTTGTATAGCACAGTTTCACGGTTGTAATCGAAGCGGTTGCACCTTCGGGAGCCATGCGGTTTTCCCGGTGCTGTTTGCACGATCTTCCGCACTTCCTGCATAAGGGGTATAATGCGGAAACCAAAAACCACAGAGGACGAAGTTCGGACGTTGCCATGATTAAACCGGTATTAAACCCGAGAACCAGCAAGTAGCTACCGGGGGGTAACAAACTTCCATGATGGACTACTATACCGATACGCCTGCTCCACGGTTTTGGCTTGATTTTCACGTCAACGGACTTGCGGGCCTCCTGCAGTGTACGCGAGGCGTAAATTGCAGGTGCATCCACCTGCACCAGGGTCCAAATTACTCGGTGCACCTGTTCTCGGTATATATGAGATGCCTAGAATACAAGGGGTATAAGTGACTTTTATTTAGTTCTGAGACAATTAAGTTCAAAGTTCACAAATGCTCACAAATCACAATATAATACAACAGTTTTTTTTATTCAAGAATGGTAAACCATGTACAGGGTGGACATTTCACTTAGATCCCTTTACCACTAAATAGAATGGTAAATTCAGAGTTTCATGGCACAGATCTCAGTTCTCTGGAGAATGTCACTTATACCCCTTGTGTTCTAGGCACCTCATATATACACATATGTATACGTATATATTTAAATCGAGGGTGAAAGGAATGATATGAACGTTTCTGACGTAACTTTCAGACAGTACGGTCGTGATAATTGTAAATTTCAATTATCTTTAATTATTCCAATTATCCCACCGAAGCGGATTTGTTCTAAAAATATCTCTGTTCTTCGAGCGTGTCATATTTCATATGAAATCGAGGAATAAATGGATAAGTAACGTGATTAAATGACGTGAACATCAAATATTCCGTACGGATCGTTCATTCGATTGAAACCTATCAGATTTTCACGGACGTAATATATTATGAACTCGGTTTTCCGAGCGGCATATTCGTTCGGTATTAAACGTAACACACTATAATTATCCAAAGGTAATCCAGGGCGATGTATTTACGCGAGTATTTGCGGTTACTCGAGTTTGTTTTCTATCGAACAGTTCGAAGTTCCGCGCAGAACTTTGGGAAAGGTGGCAGCTGTGAAATTCCGATGGAAAACGACAACCGAATTTTCCGTGGATTCTAGAGAGAGAGAGAGAGAAAGAGAGCCAGAGAGAGAACGGGAGAGAGAGAGAGAGAGTAATAGAGAAATATGGCTGGCACAGGTCGATGAGTTCAATCGATCAGAGTCGGCCGTAATCATTCGACATGATGCCGACAGTATTTCATGGGAACGCCGGGGGTCAGTTCGTAAATTCGAACACAATGAAAACCACGAAATGTACCAGTGGAATTGTAACAAGCTGGAATTGTACCACTGCTACGGAATACTATTACCGAAATTTGTAACGCAGAGTAGATTGATCACCGTATAGAAAGAACATAGACAAAAATCTACTCTCAAGTCTTAAAAAATGTTTAAATATCCTTATAAAACATAATCATAGAAAAAGGAAATAAAGCCATACATCTCCTCCCTTTTATATGTATACTTCTACATACACAACCCTGCTTTTATAATAAACGATAATAATCACCTATAAAATAAAAAAAAAGAAACTCATAAACAAAAGTACCGAAACACGAGAGATTAAAAACAAAAAAAAACTGGGGGAAGGGGAGGGGGGAAGGGGAAAAGGAACATTGTTTCCACTAGCAATTATGAGATGCGTCTCCGACCGGGATATTTCGACGCGGCGTAAATTGCTCGTGCGAAAGCCGGAGTAATTTTTTAGAGTCCCACGGCCGAACAACCACGCTGGAATTTCACAATAAACGCCTTCGCGTTTCGCGTGATCTCTCTTCTCTCGCCTTGTGTTCTGTCGCGGAAGAATCGTGCGCATCCCGAGATCCAACGTCGATCCCGCGACGGCCTCGATCGTGAGACGAGGATTTTCTGCGTTTTCTCTCCGCTCGTTTCTCCTTTCTCTCTCTCTCTCTCTTTCTCTCTCTCTTTGTGTCACGGCGGAGAGACACCGAGTCACGAACCGTATTTTCGTCCGCAAATAAAGTCTTCCCTGGGCGCATCGCCGTGTATACAAGCCAATGCTCGTTGGTTTTTCGGACGAAATCCGGCGAATGTAAAACCGATGAGTGTTTGAACACTACGGGTATTTTTTTCTTTTTTTTCCTTGATTTTTTTTTAAATAATCCCTTCGAGTAGCTCGAGTACGTGAATTCCTCGTGCACGAATAAACGTACCGTTTCCAGTTTCATCGTTGTCGTAAAGATCAAAACCGTGACGGTATTCCCGTTGGTTAATTATCTTTAAACGTGAATTTGTCGCGTAGTAAATGTTTATGTTACGATAAAATCGCGCGGTACGGAGTGTAGGGAAACTCCAAGATCTGTATTTAACGAAGGAATATAACAGAACAACCGACGTGTATTTGATTTAATTTACACTCCTATGAAATGTTACCCCACAGTCAGTGGGATCGTTTGTTCGATCGGTTTAATAACGCCCGATCCGAATATTAAATTCCAGATACGCTCGTAAGATTTCCTGCAGGTGACTCATTAGATTTCCGCTATTCAGTGACATTTCGGTACGTTTAAGATCCATTAGGATCGGAGTAGATTAACGAGGTAGTAACCGGAGTCCATTCACTGTGGATTTAATTGACTGTCGTCTCGTCGAATGGCCGTAGATGAGGTTGGATCATTGGTAAATTTATCGCGTTACTTTCCGGTCGAGTCTGACAATAATTATTCTCGAAAAAAAAAACTGTCTCAGCGTAATGCATAATTCGATTATTTTCGTCAAATCAAATTTCTATTACTGAAACGTTCCAAACATTTGATATCTATCACTCTTAGTTAAATAAATCTTTAACATAATCTTCCTTCTTCAATTTTTACAATTTTCACTTTTCCAACTATATACTTAATTTTACACGTGTCTCTTGAAAATACCAATAACACCTCGCTGTTCGCGAGACTAGAAATATCGTTCGCGAAAAATTCTCGCGGAAGAATCACCAAATACATACATACATACATACATACATATAGCCATCTGTTCGAAACCAATCCACGGTCGTTTCGTAAAAAAAAAAGAAAAAAAAAAACAAAAAATCCCGCCGCGAACTTCTCTCGCAAAACCACCGCCGATATTTCCGTCAGATCGCTCGCGCCGATTAACGCGGGAATTTTTCTTTTTTATTCGCGATCGACCTCTGGAGTTTCGTAAACACGAACGGATCCACGACAGGTTTCGTTATCTCCCCGCGAACGGGTACAAATGTACACCGTCTATCGAGTACTGTTTCGGGACAAGGTGTACTTTACTCGGCTAATGGTTAATCAACACACGTATATGCACCTCGCTAGGTGGAAACATACCGAGGGAAAGTTCCGGTGGATAGCGCCGCCCCTCGTCGTTGATTACGAAGGGACGAAGAGGAGAGAGAGAGGGGGGAAGGGGGAGGGGGGAGATCGCTTTAATAACTTCGTAACTCTACTTACGAATTGCGGAAACGAGCTTGGATTACTGACGAGCGACCTGCCGATTTTACGCTGAAATTTCTTGCCGAATTTTCACCATTTACGCGAACCGTCGTCGAACGTGTTAGAAGTTCGAGTTTCGCGATGAAATTTTCTTTGAAAACGAGTGAAAAGATGTAGGTGAATGATATTTGACGTATGAAGTCAATTACATTACTCACATACTCGTTTTAGAGAGTGTGTGTGTGTGTTGGGGAACTTGTGTGTACTGTTGTCAATATTTACTTGTTGTTTAATTATTAAGGATAATCTTGAGGACAACGTATGATAAGATTCTAGGGAGTTATACGTCGATAATTAAAGTGTGTGTTCTTATATATTATATAAGTAAGTATTGTACAGTAAATCTGCTAGAATCGGGGTCCCATTAGATTTCAACGAGCACTCATAAACTTTATTATGAAAATACATGGTGTAAAAAATATTACCGATCTTACATATTAACGGGAACTCTCTATTAATTAATTACGATAGCGTTCATTGTTACCGCTTGATTGCACACTCAAGTAAATTGCTTCTGTATTAACGTATTACTTAATACTGCGCTACGTTCTAGGCGACGACGACGATTAGAAAGTTAATTACCAGTGATAAAGAAAAATCGAGACGCAATATACTCGGAATGATACAAACGCGATTTTGTAAATGCTGGAGCGTGAAATTCATTTATTTCGGAAATCCAATATAAACCGTTCGTTTTCTTCCGTTCACCGTACTTACCGAACAAACCCTTAGATTCGATCCTCGCATCGAATAATCTCGCTAAAAGAACTTTTCCTTCCTAACAACGAACATTACAATCTCCTTATATGTAGAACTCTCTAAACACGTCCAAAGATTCTAAATACAACTCCTATAAAAACAAAACTAAATAAAAAAAACGAAAATAGAATAAAAAAAGAACGCATCCACGTTATACGAGAACAAACAAAAAATAAAAACTGGAAAATCAATTTCAACGCTCCCGTGAGTTTCTCGAAATCTAATTCTCCTAACCTATCGAATGATGTATCTCAAACACGTACAAAAACGTATATACACAAATACGCGTCCTGTAAATAAACAAGTATATTACACGTGGTGATCATCGAACGGGATGAAACAGTCTATTTAAACTCCGACGGCGGAGTCGTCATCGTCAGCTGGCACCATTCTCGCCAGTTCCAGTTGAAGGCTTCTAGGAATGTCCAGGAGGAACGCGTGTCGCCTATGACTTAGGCATCGTTTGATGGCCCGCAAGGACACCTCTTTCAGCGTATACATGGGCAGGGTGATGTAAGCGAATACCCTTGTATCACCACGTGGCCCCGAGGGCTCCGGGAAGTAGACGTCCTTCTGGTTGACGGTGTACCTGGAAACGGGGCCAACGATCCTACGCTACTGGAAAATAGGGCGAGATAGGGCCGATCCGATTGTAGGGCAAAGAAACGTCATACCTTATTTTTTTGGATATAACGGAAAAGTAGATACGTATGTCATTTGTTTATTCTGAGGTTTGATATATAAATATAAACGTATATGTATATTATCGTATCAGTTAATATGTTAATGTATGTAATGAACTGGCAGAGCGAGATAGGTCTTTACTTGAAACACGTCGATACGGTTTTCATTTCTGGTTGTTAGAACCAGATACATAACGTCGGAAACATCTGACGCTGTCGAACTACTTGGTCCAATTGACATATGTATGTATCTGTTTTGTGTAGTTGAACAGAGAATTGTAAGAACTAGGACGTATGAAGATAGGTTTTGACGTTTCTGGGCCCTGGTAATTTCTGAGCCTAGAATTCTGGGATTGGAAATTTCTGCGCCCCTGATTTTCTGGATTCGAGATTTCTGCGGCTAAAAATTTGTAGGCGATGAAACTCTGTACTTTATTTTACAGAGATACTAAATAATTGTCAACTTAGGTGAAAATTTATTTTGATCCAGGTGCGAAAATGTCTCGGCTCGGCCCTGGGGCAACGTGGAAACAAGGCAGGTATTTCCAAATCGTTTACAATTAAAGATATTAATGATGACGCTATCAAAATGACTTATTTTATTTTCACTACGCCATGTATAATAGTATGAAACTATAGCTGGCGAAGGGGTATTGATTTTATCGACGAACCTTTCAATTAGTAAAGCTTGTATGTAATCGAGTTTCATAATCTAAAATTTCGCGGAAAAGTACGAAATGATGCATCAACCTAATACATCTAATCCAGGATATCGGTTTGGATATTCTACATTAAGTTAATTACATTTTAACGCCGCCGTTACAAATTATTGAACGAAGTCGCGATTAATTTCAGCTTAATTAACTAAACTACAAACCGAATCAATTGATCGAAATTTTATGCTAATTAAACTTCGCGATATTCGACAGCGGAACTGTCGATAATTCGCGTACTATTCAAAATTCGCTTCTTGACACGATGGCTATTTGAATATAGGGAAGAATGAAATATCGAACAAAAAGTTGCGGATTTCCCACGGTATTATTCATGTAACAAGTGCGAATTATCGATCGCGCTCTACAAAAGCGACATTCCCAACCAAATTCGACTATGAAATCCGAATATCTTCCGATAACTTCGAACTGCCGAACTTCTGCTGTCGTATGAAATTTTCGACAATACAAGTTTCTCAAATGACTTCCAACTCGATTCGATTTCGATTGCAATAGGGACAACCAATTTCCATGGAATCACGTACTCATTATCCACATCGGACAAGAACTCTCTTTTTCCAAATTAACGCATCGAATCATTATTAACCATCTCGTGAAATCAAATCATCTTCAATATCCATCGATAATAATAATAATATTATCCCGTAAATAAGAAATAACGAATTCGACGACAGTAGGAATTTAAAAAAACAGATTTTTTCCCAAAAGGCCTACCTGTCTCTCGTTTCGCTATCAACGAATATCCATGGATGAGTGACGTACGTGTCGACATCCACGTAACCATTGGTAAATAAGACGCCATAATTCACCGCCCGTCCCTCGTAATCGATCCAATAGAGATGCACCGACCGCGGCGTTTTGTTAATGAACCTGACCAAGGCGACTCGATCGTGGTTCACCGAACGAAGGAACTGCTGCTGATTTTCTCCCATTTGCGGTGTTCAGCCTGCTATCTCCCGTTTTGACGTCTCGATCCACGACTCTCTAAATTGTCTTCCCACCATTCGTACCCTCCTGCGAGATACCCACCTCCTCCTTTTTTTTTTCTCGTCCCCTCGCGCTAAGGTCTCTCTCAACGACTGAAAGAAAAAAATCAACGGGGGTTGGAATTAATCGGGGGTGTTCGAGCGAACGCGTTCATAATTATTCATAACGGTGAAATATCGTTGTACTTGTAGCTTTCGGTTCGGATTAGTTTCATTCTTGCCGCGATCGTTAGGGATATATATATATATATATATTTTTTTTTTATTTCTATGGGGAATCGTTGATTATTGATGATATTTATTAATTCAGGAACGAAGAGATAATGGATATGTTTTAAAGGACTTGCGATTTACTTTGTTTCTTAGATATGGAGGTATTTATATGTAATAAAGGATTTGGAATGTTAATTGTAAAATCAAGTGTTAGAAACGTATGTAGTAGCTTAGCATCGAGATGGACGAAAAATGGAGGGGATGGATCGATCCCGCATAAAGTATTCAAGTGACCAAATTGCCAAGCGGATAGAATAGCAACGTTACACGTGTGTTCGCTCTCCGCGGACACCGCGTCGATTTATCAATCCGCTGTTTTTCTCGCGCTCAACTCTCAAGAGTCATTTTTCCCGTCGTATTAATGAACAGAAAAATACCGGGGATAGAATATCGCTGGATTGAAATCCCGCGGAATACGAATGGCTCGGGAATCCAGAAGTTTTCGACGAAAACACACGGGAAAATACGCGAAAATACTCAGCGACTATTTTATGATGCTCGAAATACGAGACAGCTTTCGAAAAGATGTAAATCGACTGCTAAAATAAATGGTATTCAAGTGATTCATTAATACAGTATCCGTTATTAGCTCGACACGACGTTTATGCGGACGGGGCAATCAATCACCGGCGTGTAATCAAATATCTTTTCATTTCCCGCCGGTCTCATTCGCCACTCCGAAATACCGTGGCAAACGAGAACGAAGCTACCAGGATTATAAATATCCAGCATTTTCACCGTGTTGTTCGAAGATTCTCCGCTACCCATATCACGTGAATTATGATAACTGTCGGTTAATGGTATATTCGCTAAATATCCGGAGAATCACGCCTGTCGAGACTCTAAGAGCTGCTAATTTGATAAATCGAACGTGCTGCACTCTAATGGATGTCCACTTCTGACCCACTTCGCAAACTTTTATTGGATTCTCGTTTCCACTTTCCTGTCGGGAATTTAAGAACAAGTTCCGCGGGATCAACTGACACGATTACCACGAAAATGTCAATTTCCGCTGGTGATTTACGGGATTTCACCAGCGAAGCTGCTAACTTCTATATTAATCATATTAGACACTTCAAATATTAGCATTTTGACAAGATTGTCAAGAACATAAAGAAAATATGACACTTACAACCTACGGAATCACGTTTTAACAGATTTCCCTGTTATATTCCGTAAATCACAATCTAGCGGAAGGAAGAGTTAAAATTTTCATATTTCCCGTGATTTTCTCCATCGCGTCATCTTTAAATAATCGCTCCTTTGTTTTCTTGCTTGTCTTTGAACTTGCAAGAAACAGATGAAATAAAACGCGGCAACTAAACCCGCTTTTAAAGATAGTAAATAGGTGAACAGTAAACTTTCGTTTTCCGATAGCCCGATTGTGCCTCTCCGGCACTGTGTAAAATCATTCTGCCGCTCCTAGGGACGACGACGATGCTGCTGCAGGTACTCTCATCGGCTTATAAAACTGCAAAACAATGGAGAACGCCGAAACTCCATTACGGCTTTTTCGAGAAAAGTGGAAGCCACGAGACGTTACACGCTAACCGGAGATTCTCGTTTAACAATATACGTATACGCGAAATATGCAATTTTATATCTTCCCCTATCCACATCCTTTACATTTCCCTACAAAGAAGAAAAAAGAACACTATCTCCACTAATAAATTACTAAACCGAATGAATGTTCAAAGATTAACATCGATATTGAATATATATTTTTATCAATAAACCTCGTATAAAAACTAACGATTCATATCAACGAAACGTAAAATTGAAATTTATTTAAAAGTAACATACTAGTATACTTCCGTACATCTTTTATCGTCTCTTCATGTGTAAAAACTTTTCGCCTGTTGAATCGATAGAATGTTACACAGGTCGAGTATTCTTTGGAAGTTTTTCATTCTTCGTCGATAATGGTAAAAATCTTCGACCAGCGATGTAAGAAGGTTGTTGCCGGATATCCGTTGCGTTACACGCGGAATTAACGATGACAAGGGAAGCAAGATTTATGCTCCCGCGGCCGCTCGCAATAAGAAGTTATTCCGTATATCTTTCGCGATTTATCGCGACGAGAGTCTTTCTCGCGGGATACGAAGTTTCCGCCGATGGCGGAACTTTTATCCGTGTCTGAATTCGAAGATTACGACTGTACATCATAAAGGAGAGTAACGTTTCCGCGCGTCACCGCGGCCACGTTGATTCCACCCCCCCCCCCCCCCTCAACTTTCGAACCGAAAGGCGTAATTTCACCGGTGATTCTAATCTTGAAAAGTTGCCGGACGCCGGGGCCAAAGTAACCGCGGATTTTTCGCACGAAGATAAATTACACGGGCAAACTTCCGTCCCCGCCAACACCCCGTTCAGCTTTATCGCGAAACTTGTTATCAACTTCATCGGCGTATAATATACATATGTATATATAAAGAGGGAGAGCATGTGTATATGGTGTAATAATTATCTGGTTCATGTGTTCTAGAAAAATGAGTTATAATTTATTGACAAGTTTTTTTTTTTAACTTTAATCTTAGGGTTTTAGTGGTGAAAAACTGGGGAAAATTTGTGTTATTTGTGTATTGATTTATGTATCAATTGTTGGATAATATAAAATTATTGAAATAGTATATGTTAACACGTTGAACAGTGTTTTTCATGTCAGCTGTTCGGGTTTATTTTTAACCGGCGAAGCGACAACGGAAGCTGCGAATTTTCGTAACGACTGAATTTCCCTACTGGGACGGATATCTCTACGTGAGAAAGTATTCGTGCTTGTGTTACGAAATTTCCTTGGTTTCACAAGATGGAGATATTATTCGTGTCTGAATTTGAATATGACTACTATATGTCATAAGACCGCGGCATCTTTTCAAGTCTCTTTACCGCGGCAGCGTAATAAATAACAACGAATAAATGTCTCCTCTTGAAATTTAAATTTCATCCCGCGCTTCCCTGTCAAACTGGCCGTTCATTCTTCTCGCGATAAAAAAAAAAAACGTACAAGGATAAGTAAATCTACCACGTTGCTGATAACACTTTCGCTGAGAAAAAAAAAACGCGAATCGAATCGACGGAAATATTTCACCGGAGTCTCGTCGCTTGAGAACGAGACTCGATTCGCGGATAACGGTTCGATAGATTTTACGAATGATTCGGAAAACAGGACGATGATAACGCCCGGCATGGCAGATAAACGAGGATAATCTATAATCCATAAAGATAATCAATAACCGTGTAAAGGTGCATTCTATTCAATATCTGACGTTCACGACATTGCGAACGTCGAGGGGGTGGCGACGAAAGCGCATTATCGTTCATCATCCGTTCTTTTCTTGTTTTTTCTTTCTCTCTCTCTCTTTCTCTCTCTCTCTCTCTCTCTCTCTCTATCTCGTCCCGCGACTCTTCCTCAGTCGTACTGATGGATTAGAGTCCCGTAGGAAGTCGATAGCCGTAGAATCGACCGACGATTTCGACGCCGATACCCGGCGAAATTATACTTAAGAAATGCAATTTACCTTGCGTCACAGCTTTCACTGGGAAATTGCATAAAATGTTGTTACGAAATTTCAAGCATCTTCGATATTACACAATTTTTCGCGAAAGACAATGTAATTACATCCGTTTTACCAAATCGATGCTCCCCCCCAAGAAAAAGAAAATTAAACGAAAGTAAAACGAACCAGAGTTCACGGATACTCGATCGGTATCTCTCTGTCGTTAAATATTATTTGTCCCCTGTCGGAATTGTAATTCAATTCCGTTTAGTGTTTACCGTGTTACGTTGCCGGTGTAACGCTAATTAGAAAGTAGTGTCGGTAAAACACACGATCCCGGTTAAATGGACGATGAACTAGTGTACCGGGGGCTCACCGGCTCGGATAGAGATAGAATCTCCCCGGCGATTTCGACTATCGTGCCGGTTAAATTACACCCAGCCGGCTCAGGCTGACCCGGTCGTTGTAATTTTCCTAGTAATTTGCAACTAACTCCGCGAAATGGACGTCAGCAGGAAAGGGAAGATCGCATTAAATTGGAAGTAACGAGTCGTCGAACACGGTAAATCCGTTCTCAACGTGAAGACTATATTTTCCTCACCCCTCTCCCCCAAAAATAATTTGTCACTCGAGTGTTGATAGTTGGAACTGAGGGAAATGACGATTGATGGGACGGAGGGTTGTCTGTCGTAATTGATAATTGTAATGAAGTGTAAAAAAAGGAGAAATATTATGTAATTTAGATAGTGGCAGTATAAGGGAGGGATAGGTGTCTTTTTTTGCGAAATTTGTTTTTACCTCGCCATTTCCACTGTTTTAAGGTAATAGTGTGGTCGAGAGCACGTTGGATGTGAAATTCCATGCCGAATAGGAGAGATAAAGAATTTTTTTTTTTAAATTTTCGAATTTTGTTTTCAGCGGAATACGAATATCGGTAAAAGATAGAAATTGCAAATTTTGTGGAAGTATCGGATTGTGATTTAACTCATATTTATTCCCCAAGATTCTTTCTCTATCCTAAGAAAGATAACATTATTAACCTGCACAAATTATAAGTTAAAACTAGATTGAAAGCCAAAATGGTAACGTTTAGAGCGACACTAAAATGAATAAAAGCTTTAAAACTCGTGGCATCGGAAAACATAAGAGTGATAGATTCCCTATATCTCATCCGTGGCCGTAACAATTTAATTCCCGAATTTAAACGATGTCAAATGATAAAAATAGTTTCGGGCGCATTTATCACGAAAAAGGCAATCACGGTAGTTCGCGGGCAGAGATATAAATTTCTACATCTATTTATATAGAAAGAAGGCTGATGGATATCCTGTCGGAACGGCGGAAGGATACACATCCGACAGGTTGCAGGGAAGATGGAGTATTATCCGATGAAGAAGAATTAAGTGTATAACGTAATCTCGGCTGACGGACGTGACTAATTAATCGCTTCTCTCACCTTAATTAAATTTTTTATTTCTGAGACCTAATGTCAATATCCTGTAGTAAATATATCGCCTCGAGTGGCATAATAGTTTCTATGTGATAAATAATCGTGACAAAAATCCTCCTCGCTATACACACATATACACACATCCATATACATATCAAATATCCAGAATAATTAAAGCTAATCAAAGTGTATCGTTTTTCATTCATTTTAATGAAATAATACAATCTATTAAACTGAATTTCAACGTTTCTATTCATCCTCGTAATTAAGATAATAATTAAATAACGAACTAATGCATTTCAAAAGAAACCCCGTCCGCGTGAAACTCGCGCTGTATAAAACACGTTAAAATTCGAAACAAAAGTGGACGATGGAGTGGGTAGAGGGGGAGGTGGTACCCGACTGCCATTAGTTTAATCGGCATGATTTAATGTGAAATTGGTTCTTTGGAGTGAAAAGTGCCGGCTTTGTAATTTGTAAAGCGACCGTTTCACCGTGACACCGGTTGTATCAGTGTTCCCTAGACTCGTTGGACGTGCTGAATGTAACAAATTTAAACCGATTTAGAGGCGGGATCTCGGCCGAATTCAGAGCAATCGATCGATTTAATCGCCATTAACTCGAGCGTCATCGTTCGAGGCGTCAGCATTGATGGTGATCACGAGACGTGCATCATTTCTCATTATCTCGTCGGCTTTGTCGGCCGGACATGCATTCCCGAGCCCGTATTTGCACGTTCAAACTGCCGCGAAAGCAGCTTTTTTCTACGCCGAAAAATATTCGCCGACCGGAAATAGTTTTAACCGGATGAAAATGTTTTAATGGCTCGGACTCTAGGAAGCGTGAATTTTTCATGCGGATTCATTATAAATCCTCGATCCCCTCCCCCCTTCCCCTTCAAATCGACTCTTTCCTCTCTATGAACGTATCATTTTTTGTTACTTGTACAGAAAAAAAATATATATCTACCTACCAATGAAAATATCGAAATGTGTACCAGATAGAACGCGTACGCGAAATTATGGACCCTTTTGAAAATCAAAATATACCGCGAGAAATATTTTATAAAAATCATCAGAGTCGCGTGTATTTTTCATACGAAATTTTCGACGCTGCGAAAAAATATCAAAATGTTAACCTTGCTATCGTACACCACTATTTTCGTTCTCGTCCGCCGGAGTTTCATTCGCGTATCTCACTCTCTCCCCGCGTTGTAGAATATTTTATTTTATCAAATATTTATGCCATCCTTTCGTTCGCATACACAGACATCTACCAAATAAGAATCACCATTAATTCCGAATATTATCTACACTCACACGTAATAACTTTGTACCAAAGAAAAATGAAAAACGAAATCAAAAGTACACTAATCAAACGTCTCGTTGAAATTTTAATTATCACACACTCTCACGCAGAACTCCCCGGACCTATTAACTCTCCCTCTAAAAAAAAAATGACCGCATTTCTTCAAATACACGGACCATGCAAACGATAACAAATAAATTTCTCACCGGACGTAGCTCGGCTTTGTATCTGTTATTCAAATGACGGGCGATCCACTATTCATGAACTAAATAGGGTATCGGAAGGAAAATATTTGCCGAGGAAACGGACAAGTATAACAGTCACGGGACTGGCAGCGATGTATCCTTAATTCGCCAGGAGATATATGCAAAGGCGTAAGGCGATGCAGCCGAGCGACGAGCAATCTGCAGCGTCGTCAAGTATTTACTTAGGCGAACTCGGACGAGAATGAGAAGCTGCGGCTCCGTGGCGTGGATACTTTATTACGTCCCTGGCAAGTGTTTCCTAGGGCTGAAACAACAAAGGGGATACGGCATATTGCCGCTATACCTATCGCGAGAAATATTATAAAACCGTTCTAGGGAAAATTATATATTATATTATATTATTACGTGATATCCGGATGAGATTCCACGGATTTTAATTGACGGACACCGTCGTCGACGGGAATATAAATATTCTCCCGTATTTAATTTACAGTCGACCGTTATCATCACTCGCGACAGTATTACAGTTGAAATAAATCGTTGGAATGGAACGGAACAAACGGAAATAAAATCTGAATTTCTGTAATGAAAACGTTCGGTGACACGAAATAGAGAAAAAGAAACAGGGAGGAAATAATTTGAATTATTCTACAATTAAATAGTACGTACGTAGGAATTCCTTGAACAACGTCGTCCCTTTCGAGGGACGATTTTCAAATATCGCGAAATAGTTTCGCGGAACTATTGGAAAATTCATTTAGCATTTTTTCCCCCGGTACGAGCGCAAAAGGGTTAGACACTGGAAATGATTAATACCGCGTACACACCGTTTCTATTTGTTCGTTTCGAGCAAGCCTCAATGATCTATGCTCGCGATTACAGTAGTGATTCCAAGCACGTAGCCGTCTCCCGCTTTGTGGGTGCCCGGAGGTTAGCAAACAAACGAAAACGCCCGTTGTATATCGATTGTGTTCGCGCCGATCGCGAGAACAATGGAGATAATTGAGCGTACAAATTACGATAGCGAGAAATGCAAGCCAGGAGAGTACGTTGGTACGTACCACTGCCATTGGTCCGGCAATTACGTTTTACGACGAGCAGACAATGAGAGAAAAAGACAACGGTGATCTATTTAGAGCGCGGCAAGTTTAATAGAAATTAAAACGCGGGTGAAAGTGACGGGGACGAAGACAACGAAATTAACACCAGTCTATAATATGTACACGTGGGTACGTATATGTATACATATCGAACGCACCTGCATAATTCGAGTAATACGATGGGAAAGAGGGGTGGAGAGGGAGGGGAGAGGGAGAGAGAATGTGTACTCGGTTAATTACGATATGAAAATAACATGCGTCACGGCAATTTTGGTGATTACGATAATTACGCGACCGTAATCATCCAGCAACGCGTAAACCATCGTTCTTTTCGAGCGAAACTCATTAAATGATAATTCCGATCCAGATGAATCGAGATTCGTCCAATTTGTGGTTAAAACATCCGAATAAATTTCACCCGGCCGTGAATCTTCCGCGTGTCCGTCACCGTTAATTACAAAAAAAAAAGAGAAACGAAAGTAAAGAATAACGATGAGA
Source organism: Mimumesa dahlbomi (assembly GCA_917499265.3). Classification (NCBI taxonomy): domain Eukaryota; kingdom Metazoa; phylum Arthropoda; class Insecta; order Hymenoptera; family Crabronidae; genus Mimumesa; species Mimumesa dahlbomi. The sequence continues at coordinate 5,553,835 of OU824116.1, read as the reverse complement.
AATTCAGGATAACATTAGAGAACCCTGACGATTAACGAGCACAACAACAAGTTTCGCGCCAATTTTCATGGAACTTTCGAACAAACGATCCGATTGGATCCACGATAGCTGATAAACGGAAAAATCATCCTGTAGATCTCTGCCGATGGTCGACCATTAACCGGGCTATCTTTATTTCCGACTTCTCTAATACCAGCACATGAGAAGAGGCCATTAGTTTTCGTCCGGAAAGAAAACGAACAACGTGGCAATGGGTATCCGGGTCGTCGTTCTTATCGTGGCATTCTCCTAATTTCTCTCGGATGCTGTTCACCCCCATCCCCCACCCCCCTCCCCCCTTTCGTTCTTCTCCTCCCCTCTTTCCCGCCGTTTTACGAGGAAACGGGGAAACGACGCCGGTGGAAACCGCAGAAAGTGGACAAACGAGAAACATCAGCGTGGTATTTTCGACGGTGACCATCGGTAAACGACCGACTAACGTACGGATAATCGAAACGGGGACCTCGTCCCGTTGATTTGCGGGACAAGAAAATTTTGCGAACGGCGATAGAACCCGCCGGAAGGGAGCCGCTTTGATCATTATCCGGTATCCGTTTCGGATCCGCGGAACCGGTGGACCGCCACGCAAATATTCGCACACCGACCGCGGCCGTGCGTGCGGCGTAAAACAACAGACAAAAAAGGACCGGCTAATGGTGTGCAAATTTGCGAAACCGCTGTACACGAAAGCTCCGCTTGCAACACAAACAACGAGCGTGTGTACGGGTACGGGGTTGAAAAGGTAGCGAGGATTTACCTGTACAGTGGTGGTATCGAGGTTTCTCATTTGATCGCAAAGAGATTGGCGAAAAAGATTCGCAATTTTGTGACGATTGATAGATTTATTGAGAAATTTCGGTGGAAGTTAGAAATGTCGGTGATGGAATAGAAAAAATAAGGGTAGATATTTGGTTGTTATATTATTGTGTGGGTAATTTAATAGCATTACTTTACTTGTACTTTTATTACCACGCGAAACAATCTGAAAGACAAAGAAGACAAGGGGGAGCATGAATGCTCGCAATCACGAGCCTCTCACGGTAATATGAAATGCCCGCGTAATCGGATTTTCAGTGATAATGCGATTTATTATAAATTCAGTAGTACCGCATCCTTTCGCCGGGCAACGGCAACGGCGAATCATCTCCCCCCCTCGTTGTTCGACTAACGACGGGAGAAAACATTTATTTAAACAGCGTATCAAATAACCGGGAAACAAGTAGAAAAGAAGAAACGTTGAACGTGGAAGTTACGATAGAATAATCTTTATTATTCATTAAAGTTTCCATATTGCTTAGATACCATAATAGAGAATATTTCGCGTTTATCTTAACGATCTAGAAGCAACATAAACATTACCGTAATTATTCGAATCTATAATGATGACTATTTTTTAAAATTAATTAACAAAATAATTAAGGAAATAATTAAGGTACAAGTTTTCAACAATTAAAATAACCGCCAAATATTTTCTATTATACTAAAATGAAGAGATCATTGATACGCAATATTTAATTACCGGATTAAATCAAAACTTGAATTGATCGTCGAATTTTCACGAAACCCTTTCAAACACCGATCTTTCCCGAATTTCGATGAACTTCGTGAGCCCCTAACAATGACAAAATTTACAGGAATTTCGATTCGTAGTAAACAGACTGTAATCCCTCTATTGTTTGCGCCGGGACTCTCGGTACAAATAAGGGTAGCACAGGAAAGGGGTGGAAAGCCGGGATGGGTTGCTCTCACCTTCGCGCATGTAATACGAGATTCTCGAGGTCATTACCGTGCTTCTGTAAGCAAACTCCTGTTGTGACTCGTATACACGTTCTACTATTCACTGTCAGCCCTTATTGTCCGGTATTGTTTGCTCGTGATTCCCTTATGCAAGATTTCCATCAACTTTTTCATATTATATAATATAATATCATGAAAACGTTCGCATGTAAAATACGTGTAATATAATATATTACAAACTTTTACTTGACTAGATATTTCAAGTAAAACAAAAAATCCAACTTTTCGTCATTATTCTCATGAAAAGTCCACTTCGTAAAATAATGACATTTTCTTAACGAAATCTGGAAATGCAAAGTTTCTTTCGTTATCCTTTTAACGAATCGGTTCGATCGATAGAGACACTGTCGGTAGCCTTTTGATGATTATCCGTAAGTTCACAGAATGGACTGAAGCAGCCAGTCGAGCTGATCTAAGGGATAATCAAACGCGGTGTTAATTAGACGTTCGCCGGCAGTGATTTCGAGAATTAACTGCTAACTGCTCGGTTAGCATCCCTCCCCTGGAATCGAACGTCGGCATTTCTGTATTCATCGTACCGCAATGTCTTTTGCTAGTGCAAGTGCACTTGACTGCAGACTAGCCCTGTAATCTTCGACTCGTGATCTTCTTGTTCGGAACCCGTAGTCTCGTTGAAACGTCGAAAAAGTGGCCTGCATGAAGTATCCCATCGAAAACGGGGAAACGAACGACGATTGCATTCACGAAACTTTCATTTCATTCTCTCCCTTTTAACGTTTCACTGATTTTACATCATATATAAATACACAACGTATATTTATATATATTGTATACGCTATATATATGTATACATAACATTCGTTTATAAAATATTTCTCATTTTTCTGCCTCGGTAGAATTCCACCAAAAAATCCATAGAATATATTATAATAATATCCCAGCGTATAAAGTAACAAGCCGAAGTATTAAATTCCCGTTTATTACATAGCCCAATTAAAACGCGTGGCGAGTTTATACGGATGTATAATGTCGAATACGGGATGCTATGTAAAGTGGTTGAATTCTGGACATTAAAGAGAGTATAATGTAGGGGGCTAACCTTTCCACCCCTTTTCCATAATTCGTTCGTAACGAAGATCCGATTTTCCCGGGTAAACTCTTTCGCGTCTTTATATAAACGGGCGAACACGAGGCAAATATAAACAGTCGAGAGCCGGATAGAGCTGCAGTAGCTACCAAGCAATTTGTACTAATTACTTCGTCAGACGGGCACGAATCGACGTCCTTATGGAACACGTGGCATGGTCTTTGCAACTATGTATATCTTCATCTTGTAATCCTCCTACTTGTCAAATATCGCGGAGACGATCGTCTATCCATCAGCAAACACACGTTAACGTAGTCAAAGGTATCAGTGCGCGGTTTGCAAAGACGAATCGTGGGATACAATATTTCTCCTTGTAATAGAATTCCACTGTTTTGTTGTCCTTTTAAAAGATTTCTTTCGATCGAGTTAGGAAAATATATAATTTATCTAAACGTTTCGCGAAATGTTGATTTGTTATTGCCGTGGTGCATGTTAAACGATATAAAAGGAAAGTTTGATTATACTTTATATAGTTGTAATGCTATTAAATCGCAGGTCAGAAAATAGATGTATATGTATGTATATTCACATATTCACATCGATGATTTTGAAAATGTTTAATGCTTACTGTGATTATTCGTTATTCCAATTAATAACGCGGGAAATGATTTCAACGTTAAAACGAGTAAACGCGGACGGAAACAAAGATCGACGAATGAAATAAAAAAAAAAAATAAAAGAATCTACCTGAACGTTTACGCTGCCGTTGACGAGATCCGAACAGCCCGCGCGCGTCCGTTTTACCGGAATTAAACTTCGAAACGTAGAATAATTATATCGAAAATTACTTTCGACCAGTCATTATTACACTCAATTTTGTATCCCTTTAATCGTCACCGACAAAGCCGAGAATTAAATATTTATCGCCGCACCGGATTGAAGTATTAAACGTGATGTAATTATCGCTGATAATCGCTTTTCGTATTTAACCTCACTCGTTGCTACTCTTTTGTCTTCCGTCGATAAAATTGACAGCTGTACACATATTCATTATTAAATGCGAACGGAATGTCTGACGTTTATTTGATTTCACGGTGAGTAATTACCGTCGGATAAAACGATACGAAATTTCCAATTTCCACAACGAGATTTCACCAAGTCTAAACAATTTTAAATAACACCATGGAAATTGTAATAATTATTTATTTATCCCTTTTATTATTATTATCCAAGTCCAGACGTTTCCAGTGTATTTAATCTTTACGGAAAATCACGGTAAATAATATTCTTCCGTTCCGTTCTCTTATTATTTCACCGTTCGGTTTTCTCTTTCTCAACTGGCACCCTTCCCCGTAGACGTGAAACGTAACTAAGGGCGAACGGAACCCTCCTCTCCTTCGGGGTAATACGAGACGAACGACTTCGTCGAGCTTCCGTAATCAGGCTCGAGGAACTCCGACGAGAATGTGAGGATTCGAAAAGGTCGATCGAAGGATATTTTGCGAGTTGCTCGTTAAGATGACGATGCTCCCCGGCTGGTTCGTACCGAGCAATTTCAAGGGTTCCACCCGGCCGGAAGCCCGAAAATTACTCGAAATCGGATAAATTCGCCCTTTTCACGTTAATCGAGATAACTATATCAACGATTTTATTTTCGATCTTTCCTTCCTTTTTTTCCCCTCGTGCTTTCCGGCTCACGCGATATCAGGAAATTAACCAATCTAGAATATACATATACGTATTGTATATAACCGAAAATTCACTCATCACTTTCCACGTTCTTTTCGTGCACGATCCATCGAAAAACTCACGAAGTCTCGTCAACGTTCGGAAACAATTTTTATTTCCGTTCCAACCCGTACAACGGGATGCATTAAAATTGTTGCATTATGCTCAATTGAAATTGTTTCACTCTAATAGCTGCTCGCAATTTCTTTCTTTCTTTCTTTCTTTTTTCCCGCGCTATTTATGTATGTATGTAAAACATACATTCTCGAAAGTCGTTAAAAGTTTTAACAAGAGGGACATAAAAAGTTTACTCTCATAAAAAGTATGTAGTAGTCGATGTAATGGGGAAGATAGAGACAGCGAGTGAATATCTGTATAAGTGCGTGTGTGTGTGTGTGTGTGTTGCGAGGAGAGGAAAAGCGGAGTGGAAAGTGGGTACAGTGCTTTATAAAACGCGACCGAATGAAAAAAACTTTCGGGGAAAGTCGTTCGAGCCACGGGTTCCTTTCCGTTTCATTCGGACCGAACGTCGTCGATAAATTATCGAGATTCAGCGAATCGAGTAACTGCACAGTGTATCGAGTGCTACCGATGGCATCGTGCATGAAATACGCTCTTCCATGTTTCATGAAACGTCGATTCGCGGGCGCGTGCGCGCGTCTGGCATACGATCGTCTGATTCGTGCAGACTGCTGCACTTTTATTAGATCCGAGCCGCAAAAATCAAACCTGCAACGGTGGCGATCGACGAATATCATGCGATCGAATAGCAATCGTGACTTGATCGCAAAAAAAATTATAATTTGCAAAGAATCTCTTGGAAAATCACGATTTAGATTTATGAGAGTGTATATAACTATTTGGGGAAGATATAGATCGTTTTAGAAATTAATCTATGGAATATTATTATTATTAATATTTCTTGTGATTGTCTATTTCGAGAAACATGTGACAGACAATAGATGTTAGAGTTAAAAACAGAAGAGTGTTTCACCTGAGTGTTCGGAAAGTGTCTTCGGAAAAGGAACTCGAGTCTATCGTGATAAATCTTGTTCGAAATTAAATTCAATCCGGCAAGACCGTCGGGGACGCCCTATATTTCGTTGGTCGCGCAAAGGCGTAACAATCTGATTTATAAAAATCGTGGAAAAGTATGTTCAAGTGGAAATCTTCGGTGAGTGTTACGTGACCGTAAATAAACGTCGACCGTTTCATCGTAGCGCCGGTTTATCGATATCACTTCACACGATCTGAAAACTTCGAAAAAGGTTGCTCACGACGGCGCATCCGTGAACTCTATTCGTTGCTGTCTCGTCTATCATTTTCTTCGCCCTTCTATCTGCCACCCCCCCCCCCTCTCCCTTTGTCCTATCTCTGCTTTTTCTTGCCTCGTCTCCGGCGTGACGTGAATTTCGATTTCATCATCGGAGTGTTACCACCCGCCCCGTACGAGATTTTTACGGCTCGCAAAACGACGATGAACGACGTCGGTGTTGGTGCGTACACACAGAGAAAGAAAAAAAGAAAACATAGAAAGCAACGTATACTTCATAAATTTACACGAGTTTAACGTAAACTAATAAAAAAGTCTCGCGAATCTAAATCGATCGAATAGAAGCACGTAAATATTAGATTATAATCCCTAGACGATTCATTCTCACACATAAATATTGATATACAGACACAAACATTTACAACATAGATATTGAAATTGAAATTAATTTCACCCAGTCCATTTTTCATCTGATTAGCAATATATCTCTTTAAATATTGTTCCCAAGTTCTTTTTCTATCCGCGGTTTATTCTATTTCTTCCCCTTGTCTCGTTCTCACCATGAAACGAATTTCGATTTGATCTCGGGAGTGTCGTACGTGCTTCGCCGTGCGGGGCTTAACAGTCTCAAAGTAGCTGTCGTATAATCAGAAAGCTCGTAAATCGAAAAGCTACCGGCGTCGGCGGTGGTCGTCGGGCGAATCTCTCCGGTGATCTTGCGAGATAACTTCTCTCCTCGGTATCCGCGTGGTAGCACGTGCTCTATTTTGCTTCATCTTTGATCAAGCCGAATCAACAGAGTGAAATTAGAGGAATTTCAGCCGCGCGCCGTACATTCGTAATTTGTATTATTATTACGTATAATTCATGTTTAAATCCATTCGACTGGCAGGAGATTTCTCGCGAAAACCCGGTGGAAACGGTTTCGTTAAGAATATCCATCACGTAATTCCATTGGCGTATATATATGTATCTACATATACATAGTATATACGTATGTGTGTACATATTTAGAAGATTCAAGATCCGAATTAGGCGGAAGGCAATCGGCGGGATGAATTATATTAAGTAGCGAGCGCTTATAACCGGAATCCTTTCATGCGTATTCAGGTATGTGAAACCCCAGATTAACCGGGATCGTACAAACGATTCTACGGTTTTCGATTATTCGCCGGAACCGTGAGAATTTCAGTTTTCGGGAACGCAAGTAACCCTGTCGCTCGACACGAGATTAATAAGAGATTTTCTTTGACTGTTCCGCGAATCACAAACTCAACCTACCTAAATTTTTATAAATTTCTAAATCACTCTGTCTGGTTACGGCAAACTGGAAATCATTAGAAATGATCAAACAGATATATACTATATATATGTGTGTGTATGCGAATATGTATATACGGGATACGTAAAGGGAGACGTTTCGAGTGCTCACGATACGCGATTCTCAAAGCACACTCCACCCGTCAAAGAACGCGAAATCTCGTTTTTATCCGATCTATCTGCTAGAATATTCCTCGAAATTGAGCAAATCGGCGGTGTCTTCTATTTGTATCGTCCTCTTAAGGATATACATCAAAGCGTTCCTACAGATGTTTCGTTTCCGCGCAGTCCTGTTTCTTTCGCTTCCGGTCTTACGGTCCTCATTTTCAGCCACGAAACATTTCCTACGGGAAGCGACGAGACACACACACACACACACACACATAATACATACATACATACACACTCCGCGGAGATCTGTAGCTTTACGAAGTAACAGCGAAAAAAAAAGAAATTCGTGGAAATAAATGAAAAAGATGTTCGGGTATGAAATATCCGTGGAATGTATCGGATTAAACGCAGAAAGGTATATTACTGGTAAAAGAAAAAAGAAACAAAATTGGGGGGGGGGGGGAATTCAAGCTACGAATGATCTTTCGAAGTAGATATCGGCCAACGGAGATATAGATACGGTTAATTCCCTTTGATTTCAAATGCGAACCGAACTCTCATCTGCGAAAAGGAGGAAAGCCGAACGAGAAGGGGAGGGGGGTAAAAAATCAAATGTATTTCATCCCGAATGTCTTTTTATCTGAGCGCGCGAGACATCGCGGCTGGGAATAGGGCAAGTGAAAATTCCAGAATTGACACTCTGCGAAGTACTTGACTCGATTATGAAAATGTACTTTCCCTGCTCTCTACTCTACTCTCGACGACCCTTTTCCCCGTTGTCCGCAGTTTCAACCTCTCTTTTGATCGCGAGCATAAATGTCGAGAATCCAATGGTGGATACCGATGGGACTGTTAGCCGACGGTAAAAATCGTCCATTTGTCTAACGATCCTTGTCGTTCCAGGATTCCTCGTCGACGCGTTTAATCTCAATCACGGATTACGTAAGTGATAACCTTGCGAATAAATAAATCACGATACTTTACAATCTCGAATACCGCTACCGTCACGTTGAACAACACGATTTCCGATAAATAAAAAATAATATTAGAGAACATATTCGGTAATACGTGTCGAATATTTCACGCGTTCGTCTCGAAAGAATAATAATAATAAAAAACACACACACACACACACCTATCGATCCATCGCGAAAACTATCGCGAACGTTTATCGGGCGCGACAAAAGCCGAGAAAACCTTAGTAAAAATAAAAATGAACGAATTTCACCGAACCGCTGAAGCTAGACGGGCTATAATCTCCTTTCATAGATACTTTCGTCGAAAACTCATCGTTTCGGCTACGCGCGGTTGCTCATTTCTGATTCCCGTCGCACTTTTACCGTCTAACGACGTGAAACGACGAAGAAGGGGCTTCTCGCCTTGGCTCGAGTGCTCTGCGCAATTTCCTGCTGCTCCCACGGGAGTCAACCACCGGCGAACCTCTTTGCTTTCGCTTGTATCGAGACGCTATCCCACTCCCTTCACCCCAAAAAAAAAGAAAAAAGAGGTGGGAGGAACAAGCCGAGTAAAGGGAGAGAACGTGAGAGGGGGCGGCCGGAAATGTAAATGAAAATGATAATGTCGAGAGTACACCGTAACACTGCGAAAACTTTGCCTAAACTGGTTTCACCATCCCCCCTTCCCCCACTCTCATGTGTTTCTACCAGATTCTTTTGTTGTTTCTTCAATTAATTTTTCCGGATACTATCTACCTTTTTATTTCCCTACCACTGTTGAGGTTTGTAGGAAGAGTGTTACAAGAGAATTTGTACTAATATTGAGATTGGAAATTTAAATAGGGTTTAAAGTAGAACGTTCGTACGAGGTGATGTAATTATATGTATAAGAGGGTGAAATTTGTAATAATATGGCTAATACGGTCAACGTATGTAAATAGCAAAAAGGAGAAACTTTTACCGTGATTTTAAATGACTACACACATACACCCTGTGTGTACAGATCAGACCGCTCCGTTTTCCTTTGACGATCAGGGAGAAAAAAAAGGCTTGGTACGTCTGTGGATTATTTCTGTTCTTTCGTTCTTTTTCCTCCCTTTATCTATGTTACGCTTGTACGTATGTACATCACAGTAAATATCGGTCAATGAAACGGCTTTACGAGGGAAACGTGTATTAAGCGATTCCACGTAACTCTTCCATTGAGCAGACGTTTATAAAGACGTCCCCGACTTTAAAGTCGCCTGCACCCGGGAAATTTAATACCACGGCGGAAAATTCCGAAGTTATTCCGGCATAAAATTCCTATTAACCGAAAGATTCAATTTTTACCGACACCGATGTCTCTCCGGCGCGGAAAGGTATATTATAGAGTGACATTAAACAAACTCCTATAAATCTATCAATATCTCGGAAGTTTTGATCAATATTTCTCAAGAATGTCTCTCTCTAAGTATAATCATTCCTACGTATCAGCTATAAATATCCAGGATGTGGAAATTCGCGTGGGGATGGTCGAGGAAATACGATAGAAATTGTTCTGGAAAAACGTAAATAAAACAAAGTACGTATTATCAAGCGTAGGAAAGGAAAATCTTTTCCATGTTCCGAAGTCGTACGCTATCCCGGATTCGTTCTTAATACCATTTCCGACGTTAACCGGATCTTCCAACCAATTTTTCCTGTCCCACTTTTCATCCCGGGAATGCTATTGAAATTTCTCTGCCGGACTTTCTATGTATATTTGTTTCGCAAGTAATACCGAAGTACCGACGGCACTGTCGAGTAATAACACCAGATCGATACACGTTTCTATATTACTTCGCAACATTCCTACTGTATTGCGATTGTCCGAAAACTTCCGTCCACCCGACAAAGCTATTAGCGATTTCACGAAATTAATCACGTAACAAAATTCCATCACCGACGTTCCGTTCTCGCGATTCTCCTCCCTAAATAGAACAACATTTATTTCATACGGTAAATTACAACAACAAAGCAGAATTCACCCAGTTACGAGTACCGACGAACTTTTCCAATGTTACAAAATTAATAAATACCCATTAAAATATCACATTGATAACACGATACACGCACCATCGTTCCCAACGCAAAGATATTGAATTCCGTTTAAAAACGGCCAGATTTTTTTCTCCCAGCGGCTGGACCAGATCCTAGTAAATCACGTTTCCACCGTTGTTACGCGGGAAAAGGGTGGAGGAAGATTAATTCGCAAAGTAGAAAAAATACCATTCCCACTACGGACCACGGAGAACTGATTTCCGCGGGAATTAAAGTAACTTTTTTCGGTCGGATTGAGGGAAAACGAAAAAACTCTCGTAAATCCCCGCTAATCTTGGTTCCTTCTCTTTTTTCTTTTCATTCTCTCTTTTTTTTTTATCGGTCGGCTCGACTTTGGTGCCGGATGTCAGCTGTCGACATCCCCCGAACCGATCGGCCTTATTGGTAAATTCCAGCCGGCGTGCCATCGTGTTCCGCAAAAGCGTGCCTTGCGCGGATTCTTATCCGGATCAAGACGTGACGTATCATCGGATCCACCCCCCCCCCCCTCCCCATCCTCGACCCTCTCCACCCCGTTTTCCCCACGGATTCAACCAAAAAGAGTCACTCCGTCAAGCTTACTACGTGCACAGCAGGAACTTTTCGACGATTCCACGAGAATGGTCTGCATAAAAATCTTCGGCGGTTACGTTCGATTTCCGATCGTTCTCCGCGGGAATTTTCTTGGGAAATTCTTTCTGGTACGCGAGTCGAGTCAAATTTTCGCTTGTCAGTCTAATGAATAATAAAGAGAACACGGAATTGTGTACACGGTTAATTTAAAGAGCGGTTAATTTATTATTATGTACGTATTTGGTGTTAAATAATCATATAGTTGCAATGTTTCATGTATAATAGATTGGAAATATCCGCGTCGTTGCATAATCAAAAATTTATACCACGTGTAAAAGCGATGTTTTTTATGGAAATTTATGGTACCCGTGACGGGATAGTATGTTTTTTTTTAAGTGAACTGTTAGACTCGAGTTACAGGTTCGGTGGTGAATCATCCGTTTTTTTTTTTTGTGAAAAATTGTCCCTCTTTATTTTTCCACGTCCTGGGGGGAAGAAAAAAATAAAGGTATTTTATTCAATTCTCGCACAACCTTCTTCGCGCGAGTCCCATTTTACTTTCTCCGCGGCGGGATTTGCCCGATTCCTTTAGTCTTTCCTTTCGGCTATTATCTCTGTTCTCATTGGCTCTCGTTCTTCGTTCTTCAGGATGCATTTCATTAGAGGGGAATCTCGTTCCCCTTCAACGGAATTTCACGTTCCGACTCGGCGGTCCTTCAGATCTTCAAGAGCGATTTTCCGCCGAGAAAAACCGGAGTGCCTGTGTAGCCGAAAAACTCCGACCGGATAGTATCTCAGGTTTCGAAAATGATCTCACGGGAGATCATTCCCTCGTTCATTCGAATTCCCGTTTGTTCGTGAAAACGGTCCGTGGCGGAGATTTTCTAATTTTCCCGTTCATTCGCACGTCGATTACAAGAAGGACCGTCTCTCCGGATGAATATTCGAATACGTGGTAAAGTAGATTACGGTGAGTTAAACCGTACCCGACGGATAATCTGTAGATTATCTCGATTATATTATTCAACTCTCGGTACTTCAATGGTTAATAATCGAAACGACGGGAAATCGAGTGTTCCACAAACATGTTAGATCGTTGCATAATTTCTATCGTTCTTATGCAATCACCTAATAAGATATATGTATGTATCCATATCAAAATACAATTTAATCCAAAGAAACACTTTACGTATTGTATCGAATGATCTATGTATCACTGACAAAAATCGTAACCTCCTGTCTGACGGTAATTCTACATTTCCCTTTGCGGTCTCGTTCTTCGTTTCTCCGCCGCGCAAAAGTTCGTTTCATTTTCATATAGACGCCGCGCGCGTATCCAGCGTAATTTCAACAAATTCCCGCTAAGTACTTAGCGAAACTCGCGGGGCAAACTGCGGGATCACCTGTTTGTACATTTAATTACTTACCGCCCGTTCGAAAGCGAACGGAACTTTTCTCAAATATTTAGCAAGAGCAATTAGTTTTCCGGTTGATACGCGTGTACTAGCAAACGTTCGCCAAGTAGTTTAATAGCAAATTCGAGCATCGGCCCTACCGAGTGCTTTCCACGTGTTCTGTGACATGGCTTGTGCCAAGCGGCTTGCACTTCCGGCTTTTCGAGGACGTCGGAAGTGGACCGTTTGTGTGAAGCTGCCTTAAGAGACCCCCTCAAAGGGCACATCGAATGTGTTGCCGTGCACAGCCCTGTGTGAACTTAATACTTAACTAGCGACAAAGCCGTGAAATCCACCGTGGGATTATTACGTCAAATTACACGAAGATAGATAACAAAGAAAACAGGTGAAAATAATTATATCTTTTCCATCGAAATTTCTACCATGACAATGAAAAACAATATCGTTGTATTTAAAGACTTTTCACTGTTAAAAACAACGCGATTCAATTGTATGTTTGAGTTATATATACATATACATATATCATTTTGAATAGATATTCTAGACTAGTTTCATTTTAATTGTTTTAGGTTCAGCAAAATCAGTAATTAACCAGCAAAATTTGCGGTTTCGTTTTCGCGTGTCGGTATGAACGCTTCAAAATTTCGCTAGTGCCGGAAACATTCCACTCGCTTAGAGGGAATTCCCCGAGAGCTTTTAGATGTCCTGACCGGGCGCACCTGGTGCAAACTTAAGACTTTATCTGCTACAAAGCCACGGGAAGAGCCATGTTCGGTCCGGCTTACCATACACACTTAACCGTCTACCTGCATCTTACGAAGTTTACGCGTCTGAGAAAGCACGCGATACCCATACCAACGCGTTTATGCATTATGAATTCGCATTATGTGATTATGATTAAAATGATTTACGATAAATATTCGATTTACGATAAATAACGCGATGTCTACAGAGTGTAAGGATGGTATTTAATTAAATAGATAATTCAATGTTCCGGCGTGCTTCTTACACGCGGTCCGCTGGAAAATATCATATCATTCAATTTGTATGCAAATTAACGCGTGTATATTTTGATTATATCAACGGCGGCGCGTTTATTACCGTCGAGATCGCGCGACTCCGCTGAAATTTGTACGTTTTTATTTTCATTTTTTTTGTTTCATCCTCGCTTCGACCGCATCATATCTGTTTAATAAACGTTAATTACAGTGCTTTTAATTGCATTAATGGGAGCGCGATCTACGTGCGTTAAACGGCGGCACGTTCGTCGCCGTGGGGAACGCAAAAAAATAAATAGAAAAAAAAAAGAACTCGGACGAGATTAATTTTGATCTGTATGATATATGTTAATATAATTACACGAATTTACTCGGCAAGACGGCAACGAGGATTATATATCGTTCTTCTCTCCTCTCTCCTCCCTCTTTTTATTTTTTTTACCTACGGGAAAGATAAAAACTGTTGCCGCGCGAACTACGGGACGCTTTTGCAGATTTTCCGCGCGGATTTTCCGCGAAGCACCGGGAGACGAGAACTCTCGGTTCGCGTGGCAGTGTACGCAATTATAACTGCAACCAACGTTCGCCACACCCGAGACGTTTATAAATACCCGCCGCGGTGGTATTTACAAACGTTAATAAGCGTGTAGACGACGAGCCGCGGAATATACAGTTACCAACACTCGCGATCAGCCCGTTTGCTGCGGCTTCGCTCGAAATCAAATAGAGAAAATGAGTAATGTTTGTATCACGTGTGTCCCCCCATCCCGTGCGACAAGCAAAAATTACACGGTACAGTACAAACACTTGGACACCTGCTCGTTAATGTCTTCATAATCGACCGCATCAATTTACACGTGTTTCTTCCGCCGCTACCCCGTTAATATAACTTGACGACTTTAATTAATGCAAATCACTTTGCCAAAGTGGAATTTGAACGTGCCGAAAGATTACGACAGTACTCGTTGTTACTTCGTCCGGAAGCGACGTAGAAAAACCGGGACGACTATGTCCATCGTCGAAAAGTTCGCGTCAATCTTCGCAGCAGACTTTTCGTCCGTTCAGACATGCAAATTGATCCGAATTTATCTGTAATTACGCGAAAAGTCTACTCTCCGCGTACGCGACGGTTTCTCGTGACTTCCGACAACGTTTTCATTTTTCGTTCGCGGTGGGGGGATGAAAGAGAAACAGGGGAAAAAGCAGGGGAGAAGAGAGAGAGAGAGAAAAAAAAAGGAGGAGAACGGGGAGTGCGACTCCGCGTTCTAAGGCTCCGGTAAAAGCCCTCGATGTGTCAAAACACGTTGCGGGTACTTGTAGGCGACTTTGCCAAGTCGACGGCGCACGGAATGAGAAAAATAAAAACATCGCGCTTTCGTGCGCCGAGATCGAAACTTGAATTTATTGCCGGCAGCACGCGAACCACGCTTCAAGATCAAAAGGGCGGATACGACTTAAGTGCTTTTTATCGAATGCCCTGCACAAACGACAGATCGTCGCGGCATACACATACATAGATACATACATACACAAATGAAACCTGGTATCCCACAGGTGAACGGTGTGACCAGGTAGTCATACACCGCATTCGTGCAGATTTATCCGTGGAATAAAGGAACTTTGTATAATCTGTATGCGAAAGAATTTACCGCGCTTAACAGCGCTGCTTTGCGAAATAGACGATATATTTCTACCGTGTTTACATGTTCCGCGGCTGTGTATCACTGCGCCTGATAAGCTTTCGTTCGTTTTAATTGGTATAACGTAGCCTGAGTGCGTGTATGTGTGGATTTATATATAATGAACCGTAAAAATGTCTCTTTTCCGGGATACAGAGAGTGTGTGGGTAACTAGATCTAATATACCTAACCAGACCTAACAAACTCCGAACCTAACCAGACCTAACCAGACCCCTTATCCCACAGTGAAACCATTTTTGTAGTTTTTTTGTACCTCTGCATTATTCATACGTATAACTGGCATCAATGTTATCAAGTAAGAAATTAATGCACATGAGAACGATTATAATTTTAAATAAATGTTAATCCTTTGGATAACAGGGGTCCCTCTATCGAGTGGTCGCGATAACAGAACACGGATACGGGTGAGTTAATAGACGTGTAAAAGTCATGAGGGAAACACTTAGCGGAACAGGCTTGGTTGAAATTGACCAACGTCGGCGGTGTTAATTGCCGGTTAGGATTCGAGTTTAAATTAGCATTATACGATACTAATATGTCACACCGTTTGAAGTACGATTCCTGAGAACGCGCGGCCCCGGGCGTTCTACCGTCGTAATTTTCACGAACAACCGTTCCGTTGGTGGTCGTCCCACCGAGGGGACCATATGTCGAGGAAAGGACATCACCGCGATGCCAGTGTAACGCGAGCGTCCCTCGTGGCACGTGAATTTCGTATACGTGTACGAGATAACGTACGCAGACACACACGCCGGTACCCGCTTATAGACCGTTAATTAATTTCGCCAATTACACTTGCGCCCAAAGCGCCCCGCCGAGAAACACGAGGTTAGCCCCTTTGTGCGTGGCCCGACGTCTCGCCACAAAGACTGCGGGAAATTAAGGTGAAATCTGTAAAGAGCCACCGTGTAGAAAAAGAAACGCCACTGGCACTTGGATACGTTCGGAATGATCGAGAGAAATTTACTTGGGAATTTGGAAAGAAACATCTTACTACACTAGGTTTTACTATACAGAGTAGAGTATACTATTTAATATGTAGAGTTATAGAATAGATCTTGGTTAAGTGGTGATTGTAACTATATTGTAAGAAACATAGAAATTTTTATTTTCTGAAATATCTACGCATTGACACGTCTGAGCTGTGTATATCTACGCGTGGAAATTTCTGCAATTTAAAATAACTACTCGTTACAATTTCTATAGTATAAAATCACGACACGTTGAAACATCTCTGCCTCTATATTCCCACATATTCACATCTCTAAGCCTAGAAATATCCACCAGGTGACATCTATAAAGTCCAACAATTTCACATTATCGCATTACCCAAAGTGTACAAATTTCCCTATAGGAAATTCTTCACACACATTTTCTCATCGAGTAATTTGAATCTCACGCTTTATCCCTCGTTGATTCTTTGCCACCGTGACTTTCTTGATCCCGTCAAGGAAACCCCTCGAGGAAGGCAGACTTGGGACAGGGTCTGACAGAATCGTCGCGGGGGGGGAGACATCCCCGACGGCAAGTCCGGGCAAACCCACCGGAAGCCGCGGATATATCCCTGCGGTCGTTGGCCGGCCGCAAAACCGCGAACCGTAACTCAATTAATCCGGATTGATCCGCCGGTACACACAGGGTCCCCGGTTATGTATACACGTATAAACACTCATACACGGACAACCCCCCCCCCCCCCCTCCCTCAACCGTGAACCCGTATACGTGTTCATGGATCGATCATGGGGGTGGTAGTGTCCTCGTCGACGACGATTATATCGCGCCGCGATAATGTCCAAGACGCCTACGTCAGGAGAGAGAAATATCGTTCAGACCGTCCGGGGCAGTGACGGATGGAAGATTAAGGGACCCCTGAGAATTCCGGAACCCGAAGCCACTGACTCCACAAGAGACCAACGATGGCTGTCCCTCTCATGCTTGCACGGCTTTTATCGACAATGGGACGAGCCACGTCATGGGAGTTCATATTTTGAAACGTGTCGTTTCACTTTTCAGCTTCGGTTTCTCTTATTATTTTCTTCATTTTTTTTTTCTTCATTCTTTTTATTCTCTGGCGATCGTTATCACGATCGAACACGCAAGCAGTTATTTATTCGGGATTTCTGGGTTAAGAGTGAAATTATAAGGAATATTTCCCATGCGGTATAGTAGGAAGCTCGTAAATATGGAATATTGTGTGTTTCACATCACTTGAAACACGGTAGATTTCGCGAGATAGCCTACCTAGGTAATTGTCGAATGATTAATACTTAATTGGTAATTTAATTGTCGGTGAATTATTTATAGTCCGAGTACCGCCGGGGCGGAGACCGTAGGGAGTTTCTTTAGATAAAAGAAATTACGGGGAATTTCAAATTACCTGGCCGTCTTTATGATAATTTTTCTAAATAAAATCGCCGCGTAGCATGCCACAGGGGCGAACGGGTGCAGCAACTGGGGGGGTTCCCGGGCACGTCTGAACTCTTTGAAAGCATAATATTATTCCGAAGAACGGGTATTAAGAAAATAATCTTCCTGTGGAAAGAATATTTCCGCGGCGTAATTTAGGAACGCCGGCGCATAATCTCGCATTAATCCTCCCCGGCCTCGCAAAGTGTCCTGATGAAAAAAAAGGGGGGAAAGAAAAAAAATACGGAACCAAAGACCGACGCACGAAGGCGGCCATGTATCGCAGAAATTGCCGGGCGAGCGAACGAGCGATAAAACGTAACGCACATGCGTCCAGAATCTACGCTTAAGAGTTTCGCACGCGACGTAACAACACAAATCTGCCGAGCGTACGTGCCACGGGAAATAAAAAGAAAAAGAACAAAAAAAAAACATAGAAGAAACCGGAATACGCAACATAATTCCCATGAAAATAATATGCGAAAACGAACCCCGTGAAACAGATGCGACGTGAAACGTAACGCGAAACGCTCGCTCGTAAATTCATAACGCCCATTGTCCGATGCTAATTGTCCTACGAATTTATTGATAAGCGTGCCTAATGATTTATTTAATCCCAACGAATTACATAATACGCGTCCGGCCGTGATTGTAAACGTACGTGCTATAAAATTCAGCTTAAACGTATCACGGGAATTATCGAATGCATTACGAAATAACGGTGGAATAAAATAACACCGGGATATCGTTTGGAAAGTAATAGAAAAAGACTGAAATAATATCATTTTTCATTACATATGCATATTCTACGAGTCAGCTTTACTTTCTAATTGATTTAACCGATTCGCGGGATAATTGTCGAGGGAATTGAAAAAAAAAATCGTTGGTTTTTCGGAAATACTCCGCGTACGAGGATGATGCCAGGATTTATTTAAACGAAAAACCAAAAAAAAAACGGAACAAAAAATTGGCGCACTCAATCGTCGATAAGCGGTCTCAACCGGTCACGCTCGATCGGGTGTGAACGATAAATTGCGGCTCTCGTATTAAACCGTAACAATTAATTCAATAATCGCGAGGTCGGGAAGTAAAGCTCCCATTTATTAGGACAGATTCATATATACCTGGCGGCGTTGCACACGCGGGCATATTTTCACGAAATCCATGCGGCGAGGAATCAATACGCCAAAAAAAAAAAAGAACCCAAAAAAAACTGCGCGGCAATTTGGAGAAGATTGAAAAGTGTTCCATTTACTTTGCGACGTGTTTTAATTCGCACCCGGCTAGATCGGTATCGGTAAAATACAAAGAGAAGAATAAAAAAAAACACACACATTCGGTCCGATGGACAGCCATTTCTTTTGCTCTTTGTATCACCCCGAATTGAAAAGAAGAGTTTAAAACAAAGAATACAAAAAGGAAACGTAGCATCGTATGAATGTGCTTGATCAACGATACGAATCGATCTGTTAGAGGGTGGAAAAGAAAAAAGAATGGAAATATAGTCAACAGAATCGAGTGAAGAGATCCTTGGCTTCGATGCGACAGTTTCGACCAATCGTATCGCCTTGCTAGAAGGATCTATATATTATATGTATATGTATTTCTATAGAATATATTCTTCAAGGTATATTTGTCGAGGTCTCGTGACCTTCGAGAAAAGAAGATATATTCCATTCTGTGAGGGAACCATACCTAATCTGGAAATCCGCAGATAAAATGGTAACGGTATATTTATACATATTGATACGGGAATCTGTTCGATTAATCGGTACATTCTCGTGTTTATAATTATTCGTACCTGCGAACGGAAATTTACGATACAATATTTCCCGTGTACTCGTTTAACACGAAGTTTCTATCGCGATCGTATCGGAATTGTTGGAAAACATTTGCGAATCGTCCGGCATTAATTGCTAACCAGGAATTCGCGAAAGCTTTACGTTACGCCGGTATAATAATATTCGATCGGTATACACGTTCGAAAGTCCATCAATACGTCGTTACCCGTAATCATTAGTCTTTTGTATACATTTCATCCGAAACAACCGATTGACAAGCCGATGCGCAGACACGCGTACACCAGGTGTAACATAAATTCGATTGAACGTGTTCTAATTCCGGCACGTCGGCGAATTTCCGATTTGCTTACATCGTTATACACGTGAGCTTAGATGTGTACACCGATTAATTCGGACTAACCGAGCCGGTGCTTCTGATTTGATTGCAACCATAGAAACTCCGATTCGTGGTGTACACGGTTAAACCCGCATATGAAACATGAGTCATTAAATCGCGATAATGCTGCAACGATTCAGGTCGAACTCGTATCAAAAAGAACTATCATCGTATCGTTGACGTAAAATATTTTACATCGTATCCACCGATAGAACAATATACGTATGTATGTATAGATATGTGAAAAATAAAGAATAGAACAAAATACTGTAATTCATAGATATAGTTATACATATATATAGCGGACTACAATATCGATTTCTCGAACAAACAGTAAGTTCGTACGATAACGACAGAAATTTAAGGCGATTTAACGTTGAAAACCTGTCCACTTGCCGTGCACGAGTAGTGTCCACCGATTAAACTACGTTTCCGTCGACGTACCACGAAAAGCCAGAATCGACAAAGCCCGAATGTTTTCCGTCGAATGGCCGACGGCTTTAATCCGATTTAAACGCGATCACGATAGCCGGTGTTGCTCGTAATCAGACCGGTTTATCGTCGACCGGCGGCTTTCCATTCGTCACGCCTAATTCTGCGATAAATACTATAACATTAGCGGTTTGATTTGCTGAGCTGTCCAGATTCGGCCTATGATGGCCTTCCGTATATGGTATTTCAGTGGCGGCTGGGATACATCCCTCCTCTCTCATTTACGGTTACCTGCTCGGGGAATCACTTTGCGCGGTGGAAATAAATTTCCCGTCAAATTGAGTGTCGCTGGCCTTTCTAAATAAAGACCGTTCACCGGCAATAAAGATTTAATCCGATACTAATATAGGGACTCATTAAAAGCCGCGACTAAATAAACTCACGTCGGTGTGGATGTATCTCTCTGTACGCCGTCAATATTTGATAATGTTTGCCCGAACGTGTGTATGCATATTTATACCAAATTATTTGTATATATATTTATTTACAAGATACACAGGCAATTGCCCAGTGTATTTTCTTTCCAAATATCAGACAGTTTCGTCTGTTTATCGTTTAAACAGCCCGCGCAAAAGTTCATGTCTTTATAGAACATTTCAAATCCGTATTGGTTAATACGTGCTCCCCTTTCTAGAATGTTTTTCTTCATTTTTTAGTTTTCCAACATGCAAATACATGTAACACATTCCGTTCTTTCTTTATTTCACATAAAAATGTATGGTTCCGCGATAAATCCGTTCGACAGAGAAAAGAAATATTAACAGTGGAGATACGCGATCCAGTATCGCGTTTAAAACGTGAAGAATAACGAAATTGTTTTTACGTCATCCCCGATTAATTTAATTGTCTGCGACAGCCCTTGTGTTACCCTTTCACGTGAACGTTTCGCTTGATACGTCGTATGTAGCTACGTACAATATACAACATACATATACATATACAACATACACCGCGGTTCTCTCGTTCGTTTCTTTTTTTTTATCCCGTGTATTTTTTTTTCAAACCAGCGTAATTAGTTTTCGCTGCCGTTTAATACGCCGCATAAAGTGCTTTCACAAAAGACATCACCGCCGGCCTGTTTTTGTTTTTCCTTTTTTTTTTGTACGCATCAAGCGGTACGGGGACCCCGCGTCCAATCCACACGATTTGCGGAATCGCCCCGTAAAAATGGATAAGCCGAGATAACCCGACGGTTAGCGCTTATTAGAGGAACGACGGGGGGGGGGGGGGGAATCGGGATTTCCACGGTAATCCAATAACCATCGTCGACGAAATCGATGCGCTTTCCCCGATTAAGAGCCGTGCACCAAACTGGCGGCGCTTTAAGAGACCGCGCTTTCAAATCTGATTATCGAATGCCCGACATTTATGTCCCGTTTCCGATTGTACACAGTTATACCGGATGCCGTCCAGAAGAAACAATTACATATCGAATCGATATGATCGATCTGTACAAGTATAATTCGTACATGACTCTCGACGATTGCAGATATCGGTAACATACTTTGTCAAAGGTTGAAAAAGGTATTAAACAACTA
Organism: Mimumesa dahlbomi; assembly: GCA_917499265.3. NCBI lineage: Eukaryota > Metazoa > Arthropoda > Insecta > Hymenoptera > Crabronidae > Mimumesa > Mimumesa dahlbomi. The sequence continues at coordinate 5,532,202 of OU824116.1, read as the reverse complement.
TGACGAAAAAAAAGTATTAAACAACTATGACGGTTTTTTTCAATCAAACGAACGGGAACTTTTTATTGTAATCCATGGAAGCGATTCAACGCGGTAGTTCTATTGTTCGTTGTGTTTTTCCGTATCGAAACGTACCGGAACCAAGAGTAACAACGAAAGCGTAATACAATTATCCTAATGTTCGCATTGTTCCCTGTTTGTTCTTTGTGGATTGCCTTTATGATGTGACCCATTGCGAACTTGTCGCTATCGACAGAAATACGCGCAAAACGTATTTTATTTGTGACACACGAGTGTTTACAGATGAAATTGTTTTTTAAAGGTTCGACAGGACATCTTCGTCACATGTTCCCCCGAAGGAATGTACGTTTTCTTTCCTATGTACTACTTGGGTTGAAACTTCGCCTCTGATACGACGAAGCAATTTACGAACGACGAAGACTCGGCTTGAATAAACTATTTCGATCTTCCTTGTTAAAAGATCGTAATATCATCGATCGATGAACAGAATAAACAGACATCTATCGGAGCGTATTTCGCGAGCGTTCGAAAAATGGAAAATTCTCGCAGTTCCCGACACTTCTTTGACCTATTTTCTTTCCCTTTTTGTTCCGTCAAACCAAACCGAACCCCCAGTATCTAATATCGAGCCGCGCGAGAATTACCTTCGGGTCCGGAGGCAATCTCTGACATTCGGTCGAATCATTTTTTTAATTTCCTTTATATCAAAACCTATCGAAGCTGGGAATAAAATCGAAAGAAAATGCCGCCCGATAACGAGCCCTTTCGCCCTTGCACCAGATCGTCGGTCGACGCGATTTCCCCTTTTTTTCCTCTCTTTCTCTCACTCTCACCCTCTCATTCTCTCTCTCTTTCTCTCTCTCTCTCTATCCGCTCTTTTTCGTGCCACCGACCGGATTGCTTTTGAAGCGGGCCGTTGTGACACGCCGGTAATTCGGCGGTAACGAGTTTGCAAAATAAAAAGCCGGCTGCGGAGCGAACTTTGAGATTGGATAATGTTCCCGGGAAGACAGAGACGAACCGTACGACGACACCGCCGTAGAAAAAGGGAGAAAGAACGACCGTAGGGCGGGCGGGTGCGGGTCACAGTGGCTAATTTCCAGCGACGCGAGAATTTCCAGTCGATTCGTGCGACTCACCAGACAGGGAAAACGTTTCTCCCCCCACGTGCTGGGAGAACAGAGAGCCGCGATATCCACGGGGATATTTTCACCGTCGACCGATACATCGTGGGGGGTGGAAAAAAATAAAAGATGAACGGGAAAAAAAAAGTAAATTGGCTGGGACCGAGATTTTTAATGTTCGATTCGCGGGGAAAAAAACATTCTTGTTACGGTCGAGCAGTGACAACGGAAATTCTTTCGAACTCGTTCGGTATTCATAAAACACCGGCGACGAAGTTGGATTTAACCCGAGCGCCGAAAATTCGGATTTTCATTTTTAACATAGTGTCTCAAAAATTCACCGACTCGCGACGGGTTGAATTAATAATAATAACGATGTAACGGTGTACGTACTATACGTACCGCGCGAACGGGAAAGCGGGAAATTGGCAAACGAGTCGGATACTCGGAACCGAAAAGGAAATTTGCAAGGTAAAAGTGAAATAATTTTCCACCTGTGCCCCGACGTTTCTGCTCGTTTAGACTTTCTTGGAACACAGGTATAGTATAGTCGCGCGTTTACTTTCCGACGCATCCGTGTATCATTGCCGGTGATAAGTGTGTGTATGCGTACGCACACGCACGTGCATTATGTATGAACACACAGGTACATAGCGGCGAATACATATATGTATACATACATACGCCTACGCATTGTGCTATGGATAACGTGTGCACGGTTCACTGCTGTTCCGTGAACACATTTCGACAACTGCACTTTGGAAACGAACGGTAGGTAAAATACGAAGTTTCCCCCAATGGAGTTCTGAAACAGTGTCCGTACCGTCGGAAATGCACACTTCGTATGGTCGCGCAACTCGCTCGTGTATTTACATACTTCTGAAATATACGTGGCGATACCATCTACATATACAGGGATACAGGGTAGGACTGAAGAAAATGACACAGTATCGACGAATACTCTTCTTTTATCCGATAAACTACTGAGAAACGAACAAACTCAAAACAGACAAATCAAATTATTCCTTCTATCAAATAACAAAAAAACAAAATCATTTTGTCACCGCCTAAAAGACAAACATACTTATCCTTAGACCTATCAATCGTTGAACAAAACACTACGAATCACTCGATAAAACGTTCGACGGAAAAGAAATGACGAAACTAAAAAAAAGAAAAGAAAAAAAAAAGGTAAAAAGCGATACGGGATAACGCCGGGCCGTAAATTACGCGGTCGCTTTTCCAACTCATATCTTCCTCGCTATCTGGCCGAACTTACAAAACAGTACAAGCGAAACGGAAAATCGAAACACCCAGTACGTTTATCGACTAGTATAGCCCCGGTCGAAGTGGTACTCGGAGAAAACGTGGTCGGCATACACTCCATCCCCGTGTCGACGATTCTCCACCTACACCGTTCACCAAGTCGACTCGATAACCACCCCCTCCCCTCCCCCCTCCCGCACCCTCATCCTCATCGACCCTCCTCTCCGCAGATCGGCACCCACAGCTCTCTGTTTTTGTTTATCCGACATCGATATCGCGGGGGTATGGGTGCCGACTTCTGTATTGAAAATCAACTCCCTGTTTCTCCGACGTAAAACGGTGTATCTCACCGACACTCCCTCCGACCTCCCGTAGTTTTCTCCTCCACCCCCACCCCCACCCCCTTCTCATTCTCTGTATTATCTACGTACTTGTTCGTATGCGTGTCTCTATCGTCCCCTTTCTCTCCCCCTCACCTATTTTCTTCCATTATTTACCCATCTCTATCTAGCTCTCTCTCTCTCTCTCTCTCTCTCTCTCTCTCTCTCTCTCTCTTTCTCTCTCTGTTTCTCACTCGTGTACTTCCTGGAGCTGTGTATGCATGCCGGTGAGTTTAATACCGAGCTGCAACGAACGTTTAATACGCGCCCGCGTTTCGCACTTAATTTATGCAAAGATGGAGTCGCCTCTTGACGGATGCATATTATTCGACGGATTAAACGTTAACGATGTTTTAACTATATTCTCGCGATTTTTTGTTCTCGTTGTACGAACGGTAAATATCGTGGCGAATCGTTTGATAGTGTACTATGATGAAACTAATCGAATGGAATACGAGTGTCGAGTTTTTTTTTTGGAATTAGAAATAATATTTTTATGCAAAGTGTTCACTTTTCGTATACATATTATGTATTTTTGATTTCGGATCGTTGACATTCCGGTATCGCATGGGTGTATTTCAAAACGGTGCAGCTTCTAATCCCTTTGATCTTTGCCGGTCTTAAAACTAACGTCGTTAAGTTCATGAAATTTCCCGTGGAAAGTTCTTTCCGCGGAGAATAGGTTATTACGAAAATATCTAGCGGAGACCCCTTAATGACGTCTGAATCTCCTCTCTTTTCAACTCTGCCGCTTTCAGGGACAGCTTAGCGCGCATCTGCATCTCGAGTTTGATCATTTACTCGACGGCGCTGAACACGTTCGTGCAATTTAAAGAGACGACACGCTGTAGTCGAGAGTACTTTTCGATGCTCCTGCATATGCATATAAGTACTTCGAATATGCAAATACTTCGGGCGAGCAGTATTTTATTCGGGCCGAGCGTCGAGTGGACGATTGCGCTGTTTCTGGCGGCGTCGCGACGCTTCTAAGAGAAATAACGCCGACCATTGTACCGGGTTCTCGTTGTATGTACGTGTAATTACACCTATGTGCGTATCGAACGAAATACAGAACGTTCGACACGCGATCAAAGAAGGACACGCCCACGTATTTATACGCCTATCGGAGTAATTATTTATTCTATTAATAGATAAAGAAAACACGTCGATCGTAATGCTCGGTGTTAGGAACATCATTTGCAGACAATATTGTGAAATGGTTTCGCGAGATATGTGCGAAGACATTTCCTAAGAAAATTGCTATGGAAATCTATCGACAGAAATGTCTATGTGAAAGCAATTTGCAGATAAAAAGAGAGCTGAACGGTGAGGGTGAGACAGAGAGGGAGAAACAGGGTGAACGAAAGAAGAGAGACAACCAACGAGAGCCGAGAAAACAAGAGTGCTTTTGATCCTGCTGCATATGCATACAAGTATTTCGAATATGCAAATCTCTCCCACCCCTTTCTCCCCACCACCGCCAACAATATTGTTTTCACGATCAACATTCTGCGAAGCGTCAAATATCGCATTCAAACACGTAACACTATCGCGCATCCTTAAATATCACGCGTCATGAAACTCGCAATGGTTACGCAAATTTGATTTAATTCAAGTTTTTGGATCAAAGGAAATTAAATTCCTGAAAGTGATAATGATACGTCGCCGATGTAAAATTAATATCTCTTTATACGGGCACGATGTATTCGATACACAAAGGACCCATATTTTATATATTTTAATCAATATTACCTTGATGGTATTTTAATTATAAGTCAGTTCTGAAAATTGCCCACCCCCCCCCCCCCACACACACGTACGCACCTATCCACATGTAGTACAGGTACTATGCATAATTTATCGCGAACGATAAAGCGACGCGGGTAAATTCACCCGTACAAATATCGTTTCCGTTATTTCTTTTTTTCTTCGTTTGCGACATGCAAGACCGCTTCGTTCTCAATTGAAATAATAATAACTGATCGCATGTATGTATGTACGCGCGCATCGAGTTTACCTATAATTGTATGTATATATCGTGTCTGCCTTTACCACAGTCAGAAAAAAACGAAATTCAACCAGTTTTTCGTTCGGCATTCGCTCAATTTTTGAGATAGCGGTCTGAAACTTGTACCATTGATTTAGTTAGGAAATCCTACGGCAGATCAATATATAATAGTTGTACTTTTCGAAAATTTAATTTTTCGCCAAAATCTGAAGGGGGTAGGTCAGGATTTTTTGCGATTTTCGTAAATCGCTTGTCATTTTCACAATTTTTTGGATATCGTTCTGATTCTTTCTGCATCTTATTCGGCTTCGGATTCCGCGTCCAAAACGCCCCGGATCGTTTTAATAGCTCAAAAATTACGGAAATGGCAAGCGATTTACGAAAATCGCAAAAAATCCTGACCTACCCCCTTCAGATTTTTGCGAAAAATGAAATTTTCGAAAAGTACAACTATTATACATTGATCTATCGTAAAATTTCCCAACTAAAACAATGGTACAAGTTTCAGACCGCTATCTTTAAAATTGAGCGAATGCTGACCAAAAAACTGTCAGAATTTGGCATTTTTCGCGATTTTCGTAATTCTTTCGTCATTTCCGTAAATTTTTAGATATCGACCTGAATCTTTCGCTGTCATATTCGGCTTGGGATTCCGTTTCCAAAACGTCCCGGATCATTTTGATATCTCAAAAATTGCGGAAATGACAAAAGAATTACGAAAATGGCGAAAAATGGTCAAATTTAACCAGTTTTTTGGTCGGCATTCGCTCAATTTTTGAGATAGCGGTCTGAAACTTGTACCATTGTTTTAGTTAGGAAATTCTACGCCAGATCAATATATAATAGTTGTACTTTTCGAAAATTTAATTTTTCGCAAAAATCTGAAGGGGGTAGGTCAGGATTTTTTGCAATTTTCGTAAATCGCTCGCCATTTCCACAATTTTTGAGATATCAACATGATTCTTTCACTGTCTTATTCGGCTTCCGATTCCGCGTCCAAAACGCCCAGGATCATTTTAATAGCTCAAAAATTGTAGAAATGGCGAGCGATTTACGAAAATCGCAAAAAATCCTGACCTACCCCCTTCAGATTTTTGCGAAAAATTAAATTTTCGAAAAGTACAACTATTATATATTGATCTGCCGTAGAATTTCCTAACTAAATCAATGGTACAAGTTTCAGACCGCTATCTTAAAAATTGAGCGAATGCCGAACGAAAAACTGTCATAATTTGACGATTTTTCGCGATTTTCGTAATACCTTCGTCAATTCCGCAAATCTTTCGATATCGATCTGAATCTTTCACTGTCTTATTTGGCTTCGAAATCCGCGTGCAAAATACCTTGGATCATTTAAATAGCTCAAAAATTACGGAAATGACAAAGAAATTACGAATATTGCGAAAAATCGTCAAATTCAACCAGTTTTTCGTTCGGCATTCGCTCAATTTTTGAGATAGCGGTCTGAAACTTGTACCATTGATTTAGTTAGGAAATTCTACGGCAGATCAATATATAATAGTTGTACTTTTCGAAAATTTAATTTTTCGCCAAAATCTGAAGGGGGTAGGTCAGGATTTTTTGCGATTTTCGTAAATCGCTCGCCATTTCCACAATTTTTGAGATATCAACATGATTCTTTCACTGTCTTATTCGGCTTCCGATTCCGCGTCCAAAACGCCCAGGATCATTTTAATAGCTCAAAAATTGTGAAAATGGCGAGCGATTTACGAAAATTGCAAAAAATCCTGACCTACCCCCTTCAGATTTTGGCGAAAAATTAAATTTTCGAAAAGTACAACTATTATATATTGATCTGCCGTAGAATTTCCTAACTAAATCAATGGTACAAGTTTCAGACCGCTATCTCAAAAATTGAGCGAATGCCGATCAAATAACTATTTTGAATTCTTGTTTCTCGGCCGTCTAACTTGGATTCTCAGCAATAGTCATTAGCTTCGCGTCGCGGCCGTGTAACATCTTCATTTTCCATCTCAAAATGTAGATTAAGTTCGTTATCATTTAAAGAAGGGTGCTCCATTCGTAGCAACCTCCACTTGGTGATATCTGAATCGATTTTATTTGCATCCATTGATAATGATATTTATTAACATTTTTCAGAAATCCGATCACCGATAGCCGTTTATATTGAATTGTGTCGCTTCGATGGAAATGGTATCGAGCAAATTGGCTATGAATACTAAATATTATCATTTCAATCGAAAACTAGTGGTAGTAGCAAATTAGACCGTTTCTTTTGCGACGTCGTTCACCGCGGTGACCCAGTGGCACGGTTCCGTCGAAACACCCAGTGTATTTTTCGCGGTTGTACTCGCGACCGTTCGTAAATCCTACAAGGAGGCCTGTGACACAACGATAGAAACGGAAACATCGTTACTGGGGGGAAAAAACTTAAGCGGATCAACGCGGGACAAGGGAAACGGTGAAATCTCGAGCATTGCACTTAGAAATAAAAGTTTCTTGTCCCCGAAGGAAAAGGGGGGGGGGGAACTCGAAATACAGATCTCGGTCTGAAATTACTTTAATTTGCCGCGCGAGCGACGGTGTTCGATAATAAAATTTCCCGGGGAAATTTCAAGAAAGCGATCGTACCCGCGGAGATTAGAATTTATCGTGACGACCCAGTAGCCCTCTCCCCCTCAACCCACTGGTTTTTTTCCCCTCCCCCAAGTAGTTTTTACATCCCCGAAGAATCCTGCGAAGCAAATAGGACTCGTCTCCATGCAAATGCAATGCAGACAGAGGCCCGAGAAGAAAACAGAAATGGTAATAACGAGACGTACAGAAAGAAGCAGAAACTGCGGCAGTTTTCCTCGTTGGAAGTCTCGGAGGACGTTACGCGGGTAAATCGAGAAAAAAACGGAGGAATAGAAAGAGGAAAGAAAGAGACGGAAAACTCGTTACTGAAAGAATGTTGTTTAAAGGAACTAACGACACACATGTTTTCACGGACAGCCGTTTGAAGGAAAACCACAGTGAATTTGTTTGCAGCTCTCTGTTCACCGAGATACTCTTCAACGGTACAAAGGGGAGCGTGTTTACTGCAGAATTCGAATTTGCATCCGTACATCTCGTAATGCGAGAAGGTGAGAAAAGAAAATAAGAAAACATTGGAACAAGGGAAGAAATTGAAGAGAAACCAGAGAAATCCGACTGAGAGAGATGAATAGTTCGTTTTTCACGTTTATGTGTCGATGGTTAACGACATTGTCTGTTAATTTATAGCATTACACATAAATCACGTTCCTTTCCGAAAAGCAATCGATGGCAGACGTAATTCTCGAGCTATTCAAGTACCTTTCACGATAAAGAACGGGAAGACATTTTCTGTGTTTTTTTTTTTGCCCAGCTATCAATTTGTACAACATATCTGTGTATAGGTTGTATTACAGATTTCGAAGTCTACAGTGTAGACTCTACAGGATATAAATCTGACCTGACGAAGTTATGAGATACTTCGAACGGGGAACGCGAATTGAAGTCAATCCCGGATCAGTTTTGATTCGATAGAAGAAGAATTCGGTAGCGTGCGCAACCGGGGGGAAAAGGATTGCCGTAAGGAATGGGGAAGAGATCTGCTTGCAGCTGCATAAAACTGCAATGAAATGCAAACGAGTCGCAGAAAATGAGACGGAAAAACCTTTTTCTTTAGCTTTACGATGTACTAACCCTGCGCCCGGGATTTCCACACTAAATCAACAACGACATTCGATCACAGGAAATTGCTAAATGGATTCTTTCGAATTCTCTTTTTGCGGAATTTCTTTACCGACCGGCACAAATAAGATGCAACCCTTTATTTTTCCATGGTTATCTAAATCGATTAAAAAGCGATAAGAATCTAATTTTATAACGAACGTTAAATTGCAATTTTTAATATTCTCAAAGGCAATCGAGGAAATTTTCTCAGCCATTAAATTCTCATTACGAACACAGGCAAACAAACAACGGTAATTCTATAACCACACACATCTCGATCATAAAAAGCAAATATTTTCTTGAATGTTGTCAACACAACATACCATAAATCTCTTCCTAACGTAATTCCTCCCCACGCACACACATATATTTATACGTATATATACACACCGTTTCCAACATCGATGTTTTCATTGCGTGACAACGTACGGTTCGAAATTCCAGCTTTGTTATAGTTTCTTCGCGAAACTTTTCCGCGCTGCTCTATACGTATAACTCTTCTCTAACTCGAGGATCGAATCACAGATAAATTTCCACGACAGGATCCGCTCAACGTATTCCCGTACGTGTCCACTTACACCCACACGCCAGTACGCACGTACACGTATACAGAGAACTCATACAACATCCAGCATCCGTGTTTCATAAATTCCGGCCTGGTACGTTTCCGGACAAAAGTTCGGACAAGTTCTTTCATCGATAATTCGCATCGAGTCGGTCGCGTTCGTTCGCGCGCGAATTTTATTCGGCACGAGTTCGAGAGCGCACGTCACAGCCAAACAAGAAGAGTGGAAGAGTATAAGCCAACGGAAACGGAAGAAAAGACGGGATAGATTCGAAGGGGGATAAGGGGGGTGGGTGGTGGAGATAGGGGTTGGTTCGGGACGAAGCAACGACACGAGAGGGGGGACAAAGTTGTTCGTCGCGAAGAAGCGTCGACGTCTGCACGACGGGGATTTCGATTTCGAGATCCGGATTTCCCCGGACGACGGCAAACGCCTAGGAAAATGAGGCGAACCGACCAATCGTCGTCCGTCGACGGAACGCGAAAAATCCGTGCGAAAAGTTTACAATTCAATATGGCTACTCGCGAACTTTCCCTTTCTTTTGTTTTCTCTCTCTCTCTCTCCCTCTCTTTTACTTAACATGGTTTTCCCGTGATCCCGGTAAAATATGTTACGGGCTTGACGTAATTTCCCGGCGAATAATATTTCGACGTTACGTCCAGGCGCCATTTCGATATTGAATTTGAACGGAGTACGTACGTCGGGCAGAGATTGAAACGGAAAGGAAAGCTTAGGTACGGGCGACGCGATATTCGTGGAACTGGAATATTGTTTATACGGTTCGCGGCGGAAGAGATGAAGTATGAGGAACGATCGACGAATAAATATCAGCCGAAGGAAGTGCCGCGAGAATGTAGCGGGAGACGTTTGCTTAATAGATTGCGAAGGGGTAACAACACGTGGCATCCGCCGCGGTATCGCGGGAGCGAACGGTATTTCCAAGGGAATAAAATGTACACCCCGCGTGTTTGGGAGATGAGGGAACGGGATTGGCTGGGAGCCCAAATCGAAACAAGTTCGAAGTGTTTTCAAACGTCGCTCAAGAATAAACGGAAAGTTATCGATATCCGTGTGTATGTGTGGGTATCTATTGTATGTAGATATACAATGAGAAGTAGCAATGAAAGTAGATATATTTTCACGATATCCTATTATACATGAATAACATAGTAGTTATATTATACCGTCTATGGATTGAAGTATATTATATAGGTACAATATTATGTATGTATACATATAGAATAATGGATACTACTGTCACCTGCTACGTTCGATTCGCTGGAACGTCTGACACACGACACGCTTGTTACGGAAGAAGAAAAAATTGTTTTATTCGGAACGAATAGTTTGAGGAAATATTTTGCAAGGAAAGAAAAAAAGAAACGCAGGGAAAAATACGAAACAGCTGAAACGAAGCGGAGAGGGGTAGTCGAATAAAAGAAAATTGGCTTCCGGGCCAAACGAAGTGAATATTCAGTAGAAAAAGACGACCATTCGCATAGACACTATCATGGAATGAACTGAAAAGGGAGGATATTAGAATAGGAGAATAGGAGGAGAGAATTTATCGGGGGTTGGTTTATTAGCCATTAGGGAAGAACCTTCTCTTGGAATATTGTCCCAGCCACATTCCAACGCGTCTGACTGTCGATCGCACGCATACACACACACACACACACACATACAGACGTGAAAAGCAATGATCCTGCTGCAAGCTGCAAGCTGCAGTCTGCATCCGAAGGGTGGAAAATTGAAATTGAGCCGCCACTACCGTTCAGATATACTCTGATGTCAGCATGAATTTCTCGTCCGTTATACTCATCAAAATACTACGCTCCCCGCAATTTCCAATAATCTTCCCGACAAGATTTTATTCTCAGATTTAACGCTCTGTTTTAAGGAAGGGGAAAAAATTTCTCACCCATTATTCCGTCGAAGGGACGGACACGTAAAGAAAAATCAAGTTGTCGAGACCATTGGGCATCGAACGTAATCATAATTTCTTTTGAATATCAATGCCAATTAAAATCCCGTGAAACGAGGATCGTAAATTTGTCAGATCTGGAGGGGAAAGGGGGGGGGGGAGGGGAACTCGATAGAGCAAAGCATCACCGAAAGCAAGGTTTAAAATGGAACTGTTAAAAGCGTTTCATTAGTTAGGCGATAATTCAGCATTCTCGGTGAGTCTATTGTTACGGGAAATGCGGGACGACCGAGTAGAACTCGGAAAGTAGAAAAGGAGAAACTACAGCAGGATCAATATTGGCCGCTCCTGATATTTGTTTGGGATGCGACTGAGAACCGGATTGTACGTGAACACGACGACAGAATGAAAAGAAGACAGTCCCAATCGATTCAGGATGGGATCCTTTCATTAAATCGAAAATGTCTTCTCTCTCAGCTGTAAGGAATCGATATAAAAGGTTTCGAATGACCGCATTGTGGAAGGAAAAGATTTCATTCGAGGGTGAATAGAAATTCTGTACGAGTCAATCTTTCAAATAATAAGATTACGGATTGAGTTTTATGAGCATAACAGATGACGACGATATTTACGCGGGAAATTAATACGGAATATACACGATATCTCGACGATATAACTCCGTATATATTAATGTATTAAATAGATTTTTCTATAAAACATTGTATCAGCACGAGAGTGCCAGTGAATAACAAAATTAATAACGTTTAGAAACCAGCTTCCGCAGCCTGAATTCTAAAAAGCTTTCGTGGTCTAGAGCATTATACATAAGTATAGCCCGAGGAAAATTCTATACGTGTCTCCTAACAAAACCGATAAAAAAACGGAGAGGAACAGCATCAAAACGTAATAGATTGATAGCGATCTTACAAAATATACTTTGCATTATTTTCCATATCGCTTATCCTTTTAAAAATCCCTCGAAACATACCCTTACCCGATCGATCACACCTCTGTACGTAAGGAAAAAAAAATCCTTTATAACGACTGATGAGATTATTGCCAGCTAATTTCACCAAGTAATTTAGGTCACCTCGAGAGACAAACCTCGGTAAGCTTTTCCAGAACGAAGCAGAACGAAGTGAACGCAGGGGTCTTAGGCAAATGCGCTTCCGATCTCGTTTAGCAAGACCAACGAAAAAAAAGAAAGAAAAAAGAAATTGCGGCGTGAATGAACGGATTTGATAGCGATCTTAATTAAAATTAGGACGCGGTCCCGGCGCCGGTACGCAACGCTTTCGACAATCGTTTCGGCTCGCTCCGTCGTTCCGGCGATTTGCATAACACTAAAGATCCCGGGATATTCTCCGTTACACATCCGGACACCTTACGCGGTCGTTACTTAGGCGATTTCATTAACCGCGATGCCCGCTCGCGAACCTACTTCCGGTTGCGCTAATTCCACGCGTCGCGACGTACAATACGCGGACACACAACCGGAGAATTGTATCGCGTTAAAATCGCGCAACGATTCCTACCACTTTCTTCACGGACGTGTCGTTAATGACATTCTACCGTTTCGACGTGTTTTTCGCCGCTTCGTGTATCCTGCTCGCGTTACTCAACGATCTATTCTAATCTATGAAAGTCAGTTACGTAATACCTGTTGCAAAAAAAAAATGGAGAATCACATCTTTATATGTATATAGACATTTATCGTGAGAAATCTTAGAACGAGACTGTTGAAGCAAAGGATATAATAAATACTGTATTTCTAAATGAAATCTCGGAGGATACGTGACGAGATTATTTAAATGTAGTCAATTTTCTTATCGACCTTACAATCGATATGACGAACGGGCTCGCCTGTGTTATACGAGCGTCGTTCTTCGCGTACACGTCAGAAGTGTATCGAGCATCCGGCACATCTCCAGCTGTTTTTGATTCATCGTGACTGGTGAAGTACCAGGAAGAAACATATCTTGCCGGTACTATCGCGGATTTCGATCCAATAGGGACGTTAGACAGTCCATTTCCTCCGGTGTCCGTTGTAACGGTGACACCGGCTTTATTACGATTCCGATGGGAACGCGAAGTAACTTCATCCGTATGTCATGGGTATTTAAACAACGGAGAATAATGTACCGATGGAACTGTCCGAGCGGAACCTTCGAAAATCGTCGCAAAGTGTTTGATAATATTGTAGAAGGACATCGCGATAAAACCGCGGGAATTCGTGGGGTTTTTCCACGTTCTGTAGAAATGCCGTGAAATCTCACCAGACGAAAAAGTATTTTCCTGTCGGGTTTCCTTGAACGTCGGTGGAAACGCCGCGTTACCGGAAAAGTAGTAAAACGCGGCATTAAACCAGCAGACACTCGGAAGCATAAATCCCGACACAATGTAAAGTGTAATTCCTCTAAGATTCAATGACCGAGTAAACCGTGAAACGCCGGTAAACCTGGCACGTTCGTCTAACTACTTTTTGGCACACGAGGAGACGGAAGATGAAACAGGGCGTGATGGAAGGAATGCAAGGAAAACCACGCTTGCCAAAGAACTTGATGATCTTCGTCTGGTTGAACAACGGATAGGATGATGCATTCAACATTTCTCTACGATCTTTCGATCGAATAAACAAGTAATTTACGATTTTGTTTACCCAAACGGTGAAGTGAATGCAAAGTAACGGTGGGGAAATCAGTTTAAAGTGTCGTCGGTGGAATAAAGTGGCGAATACGTTCGCGGTCTTAGATTTTTAACGGAGGAAACAGAGGAAAATACATATGCGTGGCCTGGGTCAATATTCGAAACGTGTCGTTAGAGATAAAAATTCTCTTGTGTCTTCGAATCCTTTATTGCAGTCCGGTATACGTGATTCGTTTACCGCGAAAGAATCGAGAAACTGGAATGGCTCTTTTATCACTACCAACACGTTCTGAATACGTGGCCTGTGTTCATTAAGGCTACGTTACCGTCGGTCCAGTTTTCATTTACCACAAAGAAATGCTAAATTACGAATTACACGTACGCCGTTTCATACACCACGTCTCGTTTCCTGGGTTTCCGTTAAATCTACTCACAAGGTACAGAGGGTGAACTTTCCGCGAGTAATTAGATAGAGATCACAACGAATCGGAATAAGATTGTACGTGCGAGTATTAGAAACAGTAAATTGGTGCAAATTTCCTGAATAAACGGGCTAATTCCCAGGTAGGTCATAAGTTGTATCTACAAGATCCTCGTTCCGTATTTCATGTTCGTCTTGGGACGTGTATACAAGTACCAACCCCAACGTTAAATGCAGTAATTGCATAGATATATATAGGTAGTACCTTCTACAATCGAGTCCCGGAATAAATCAAATAACACCAATAATATAAACACTAATGAGTAACATAGACATCTATATCATCCTCTCGAATATAAAGTAAATAAACCATTGAATATTTATTGATATCCCAGAAAATTTACGCAGATTCCACGTGATTCTCACGGGAACAAGTATCTTCGTTTCTCAGGATGTATATACCTGGTATTCGAAGAAAATCCATCGGTTTTCTAAGACCACGAAACACATACGATGAAACACAATACACGCGGTAATCGGGCAAGTACGGCATAGAGGCTATTCAATGGCGAGAACTAATAACACAACTCGCGGAGTTTGGGCGACACGAGGCTCTACCCCGAGGGAGTTTCCTACGGCAAGCCGTTGGATCCTCCATAATTCATGTACCCTGGAATCGGGGTCCACCGCCACTCGAATCTCTACGTAAATAATATCTTTCATCGGTGCGCGGGCTCGACGACGTGTTGGAATCGTGAATCACAATCGAGGCGGCGGCGAAAGACACTTGGCATATATTTCATTCCGAAAATGCCGGCTAACAATGGTCAACTTGTGCTAGACTCGATCGTACATGGTGTTTACACGGTCTGATTACCCTATACATTCGTTTTTTCTTTCCTGTTTCCAGTGAACATTGAAATCTATGTTAATCTGCTTATACTACATATGAATCAATGATGTCCTTCGTGTCCCATTGAAACTGATAGTATATAATGTTAATTAATAGTATTTTGTTTATGTAATGAATGTGATACGAGTATTGTTGTTATAATTAATTCATTGATAGTAACGCGATATAATGTGTAGAGAAGAACAAAGCTGGATACTCGGGTAACGAAGCTGTACAGATTGAAAATATTGCATTCCTGTCCGACAACAGAGACATCGAAAAGGTAATCGAGTGTTAAACTTGCGACACCTCCGTGAACGACACGCAAAACGGTCCAATTTGTCCGGCCGGTTTCCTCCGTTACCGCATGCGGTATCGATGGACGGCCAGTCCGGTGCGAAATTGCGTTCAACAAAGGTTCGACGGCACGTGAACGCGATTATTGTTATTCAAATGACGAAAAGCTTCGTCCAACAGTGGCCGACCCGATCAATTTGCGAGCATCGAAATTCCAGGGGACAAATATTTGACGAGGGAAACTGTTGGATTTGAAGTGTGACGAATTGCTGATAATCCATCGTTAATACCTACTATCGTGTATTATCGTTTATGACAATTGTACTTAGCTATATCTAATCATTATTCAAATTTCATGCGATACCTCTAATTAGAACTGGTACACCAGATATACATTATACGAAATGTTATCTAGGTGACAGGAATTGATATTACATTTCAGGAAAAAAAGTATGTAATAAAACACTTGTTAAATCTTGTAAAGATTGTAGTATTCTTTGAATTGATATTTAAACAATTTAAAAGTAACGAGATAGCAGTTTCTTCGCTATTCTGTGTCAAATCCTATATCCTCAATCTTTCTCCAATAGAGTCTTCGATTTTTCACGACAGTGAAAAACGAATATGACGTCAGGAAACGTTCGTATGACTTCCATTCTAGAGGCACGATTTTTCCTATAAACCTTGTCACGACCGATTGAACGGTTTCGCCAAGAATATAAGATATACAACTATCGTAGACCGTTTTTTTTTTTTTTTTTGCGATACTGATATCAGAAGTCACGAGCAGTGATCGTGCCTAAAAATCTGCGGACGATCACGGTGCTCATTGGACATTCAAGTATCGGGAATCAGACACCACGTAAGATTTATGCATCGACGTCTGTCGCTATTCGAACTGATTAATGCATCGTGAAACCGTATCGCTTTATATAAAGTAACGTCAGTTTAGATCGTGTCCGCTCTCAATTGCAATCTATCAAACGGACGTCAGGTATCACACCTTTGCGAGCCAATAATTTATCGGTGTATCGGGCCAGCAACAATATAAGCAATTTGGTACATACAATACACCGAGTGGACCACCAATAAATATGGATAGAGTAGTAATAAATTACGGAGGGAAAGGACGATTAGGAGAGCGGCGATAAATTAACGTGGATACAGGACGTGGTGTATCACTGATGTCTTATCAGTGTTGTGCTCGATAACGCGGGTATTACTCTTTTCCTCCGGAACGCATTCATTAAGTGTATAATTTCGCTAGTTACCATCCATCTCGTGCGTTACGGTTTTTCTTAAATAAATAACGATTAAATACACATATACACGGTGATACTGCATTATCGTCGTGTAACGCGTTTCTGATATGCAACTGCACTTCCAGATGGCAGCAAGTATTTGATGCATCGAAAGAAAAAATATTAACATTTCACACGTTCGAAATTATTCGAGCACTTTGACGAAATTCAAATATATAAAATGATTTTGGGACAGTGTAAATATTGGTCATTAATCATTGGTCATTTGTTTGTTGCAAAATAATTTGAGCAATTTAGTGGATATTAATAATATTGTAATACTTTTGCCATTGTAAAAGTTATATTGTGACAATGTATAAAAAAAAAAGAGTTTTCCTTCGAGCCGGATTTGAACCAGCGACCTATGGATGTCTCAAAGTAACTAACCAACTACAGTCCACCGCTCTACCAACTGAGCTATCGAAGGCGATACAAAACTTGAACGTTTTACGGTACAGAACGCTTAATTCGGTACAATTTCGTATCAAGGTCATTCGCTTGTAATATGTATACACTTTCCGTACACAAATACGTACAACAAATTGACACCGCAAACCAATTTGAAACGCAGACCCAATGAACTTAACAAAACAGGTGGTTTGATAGACGTATCTCTAGATTCGATAGAATAGGTAACAAATCAATTTGATATTTAATAAACGATTTGTTTACCTCTACAAAAAAGCTTCATTGACTAACCAAAGTTATGATCGACGATACTACAAGAACTTCTGTGATATACTATGTCCGAAAGACTACGTGACAATTACAAGCGATTTCAATGACGTTTAAAGAATATCGCGTGTCACGTAGGCTGCAAGAAAACGTGGGCCGTGTAATGGGAATAAAGCGAAAATGTGGAGATACGAAAAGACATCGATACGAGAAATCATCCCATGGAATGAAGCCATTGATAAATTGTAAGATAACCTAAAAATCACTCACCGAGAATAGAGGGTTACGATGACAATCGTCCGTGTGATATCCAAAACACTTATGGGCGCCCAGTTCGATAGAATCATCGTACACTTCCGACACTAAACCACTATTTGACAGTCCGATCAAATTTTCTAAAGGCTGTCAAACACGCGCACAGCCTCCCACTATCCGGTAAGTGCCGGCATCTGACGGCATGTCAGGGGGAAAAAACGTAACTTCGAACCACAGACGAGGGATACATGAGACCTGGCACTTAATGGCGGTACATGCCCGAGAACTGAATTACCGTCGTGATGAGCTTTCATAAGTTTTGCGGTGCTTATTTCACAAGAATAATAAAGTCTCGTCTATTAAAATCACCGCAGGCTAAAACGCAGGACATTATTGTATTATAATTGTATCAAAATCTGTTAGAAATATGTTAGAAACGAATTACCGATGTAGCAGAAGCACAGTGATCGGAGAGACCTCTGCGTGTAGAGTATAGAATCAGTCGTAGAAGTAAATTCATTTGAAAACTATATACACGGTAAATTAACTGTAGTGCACCTCAAAAATTGGCCATGAATATTCACGTGAATTCAAATTTACTTAGGCAATATCAGAAATGTAGACAAAGTTATTAATACAAATAATTAGGATTCGCAAGATTTCGAGAACCAGATATGGTTTTCAACTTTTACTTGGGAGTAACTGGCGATTACTTGTTTCAAAGTGATCCACGTTTAGTTATTGCTTTTATTTGCACTTACTGATCAAACGTAGAAGATGTACCTTGGCGTCACGTTTAGGATACACGAATACGCGAAAATGCGAATATGCACTTGCAACATGCGCACATGCGAACATGGAAATATGTAAATATACGAATATTCAAAATCACGTACAATATCAAATTGAACTTAGAATTTTATATTACGTTCTGTAGTATACGCGAAATACGAAAAATAAAATGTAATTATAGCAGATTTTTAAGTAACAGTTAAATGAAGTTTCCACCAAGTAAACGGAATAAAATCTTGTAAATAGTATTCATGAATGAAATTGGCTGGAATCATCTTACGCTATACACACATCTACATACACAACAGAAACACGATATGTCAAATGCCATTGATTGATTGGATTTAATTAATTGTATTTTTACAACACAATTACAATCTATTGTTCTTCCTGATCTATTAAAGAAACGAGCGTTCCTATTTGTATTCCTTGACAGTTTTAAATCAACATATCGAAGCTCTTGTTATAAAGTGACTCCAAAACAAGAAAATGCTACATAACCTGTACAACAATTAAACATAGCAGAATCAGGAAAGAAAGTGTAGTGACTTTGTATTTTCGTCAGATTTTCAAACTTTTACCCATATCTTCTGAATGAAATTCCAAATGCTGAAGACAAGAACTGTCTGAAATATTGCGATTGGCAATCTAACCAGAAAAATGATGAAAACTTTAGACATCCGTGCTGAACTGTAAATAGAAGATTATGTAGGAATCATGGATAACGTAATGGACCAAAATGTGGCAGAAATGAATCCACTAAGTCATGGTGGACAAATAGTAAGAAAGGAAACGGATTCCTGGTTTGATGAAAGACATATGAATATGAACGATGAACATCAACCACTTGAAGCATCCTATTACAAATTCCAAAATAATATGGGTAAGTAGTGAAGTATGTTATATATTATCCTACATGTTTGATCAGTATGCCATTATAATATTTTGATTAGCTCCAACAGATAACTTTAATGAAATATCAACAGCAGCGCAATGGTGGAGAGATACATCTATACCACAAATAAATGCACAGCCCACTTATCAGCAGGAACCACTTCCTACATCTAATTATCCATTATTAAGTACGTACTGCAGTATTGATAAATATAAATTTAGTGGTTCCATTTTCTCTTATTAACTAGCAGAAAACTCTTCTTTCTTAGGTCACCCAATGGATCCTCAGTCTTCAAATTTATTGCATGAAGCAGATCCAACTGCAAAAAAGGTTTTGAAGTCTAAACAACAGAAGAAACAAAAGATGCTTAAGGAACGTAGAGAATCTTTAAAACGGTCAAAGCACCCTGAACAATGGAAAGTCAATGTAAAGAAAAATGCCAGACTAAGGGGTGAAGAATATGTTGGAGTTGGAGGTAATTACATAAAACATTATAGGATAAACTTTCTTTATACACATATATTATAAATTTGAAATTAAGACACTTTCACTTTATAGGAAAAATAGTACCAGCTAAAACAATGGGGCCTCCTTGTAAATGTCGTATGCGCTGTACTGAAAAAATAGATGAAGCAGCACGAGAAGAGTTGCATAATATATTTTGGAAAACATGTAGTTGGGAACAACGAAAACAGTATGTTGCACTGTCTGTTAAAGAATCTCCAAAACAACGAACCCGCTGTAGGGGAAACGTGAAATCAGAGCATCGTAGACAAGTTACCTTTACTTACTCACTTCTGTTAAAAGGAGAATTCATTACAGTATGCAAGTGCATGTTTCTCAGCACGTTCGCTGTATCCGAAAAGTTTGTGCGTCATGCAATGGATAAAAAAAGGACATCTCCGGGAGGAATAATCGGTCCGGATCAAAGGGGAAGACATACACCAAAAACAAAGAAAAGCGAAAATGTTAAGGATAGAGTGCGTGAACACATTAAATCTTTTCCGACGGAAAAACCAACAAGTTCCAAGGATCGTACAGGAAAGAGATATTTAGACTCTAGATTAAGTATAGCTGCTATGCACAAACTATATGTGACAAAATGCAATGAAGATGGTATTCCAGAAAGTGAAATAGTTAAAGAAAGTTATTATAGGGAAATGTTTAAGACAGAGTTCAACCTTGGTTTCAAACGTGCGAAATCTAAAGAGAAAAAACAGTTACCAGATATCAGTGATAACAAGATTAAAACAAATGACTGATTCCTATATTATTTTATAAAGAAAAGTGTATAAATGTACACTATAGGGTATTTTTAAAACTGATGTTTTTCTTCCTAATGTTGCCATATACTACAATTATCAAAACTCTCTACAAAGGAGCTACTTCGTATATTTCAGATATTATTAGTACAAATAACGATGTACATACATTATTTTCAAAGTATTAAGAGTGGTGTAAATAGATGTGTATGGAGTACACATGAAAGCACTTGGAATTTTAAATTTCAAATCGATAATTGCACTTGAGTCTGTTCAAAGCAGTATATAGCAAATATTACAATAGTGATTTTATTCAACAAAATTTAGATTTGACAAATAACATGCATAAGTAGTGATTCTTTGCTGTTCTATTTCAACAAGATTTAACCTTTGTTTATATTCGTAAAATAGAATAAGAATTATAAAATAATTCATATTTTCTTTATATGTACAAAGTAGAAGGCTGTATTTTCTTCCAAAAAATATAGTTATATATTATTGTACTTTAAATTCCAGGTGCTAGTGCCTCATTTAAAAGTATGCTAACTGTTGGCATACACATGTTACCAACAAATAGAAAACAAACGTCGATGTATACAAATTTTTATATTCTACAACATTTACTACGAAATGTATTATTATTAATGAATAACAGATCTATATTTCTAGTTTTTATGTCCTTAACGAGAAATAAATCGCAGTTTCAAAAAATAATTGACAATTAATAATAACTTGTCATAATTGCCATAAAACTTATTTACAAAATGTACATGACTAATTAAAAACGAAAGGGATACACATTAAAATGATTATGAAATATAAATAATACTCACGCGTCCAAACAAGATAACGCTAAATTAATTTCGTTACTCAAAAATAATAAAACATTATTGTACAGACGACCATCATTTTCCTTTGGTATCGTACGCAAAATCAAAGTGTGTTATCACATTTAATTTTCTGTTCATAAACTTCTAGAATATTTACTTTCTTCATGTCTACCCTAATCATATCGTTGTATTTTTACTTTGTCTCCGAAAGAGAACTAACTTCTCTGCACCTTTGTGTCGCTGCCTCAACCGCTCCGATTAAAGCCGACCTAAGTCCGTGTTGCTCCAAATAATGAATTCCTGTTATCGTGGAACCTGTAAAATGCTCGATAAGTATACAGATATTAAAGACGGATGTGTGTAAAAAATGTATGTATCGAACCTGCAGGTGAAGCCACATCGTCTTTAAGCTGTCCCGGATGTAAATTCGTTTCCCGTACCATGGTACCAGCACCGAGAACAGTTTGCGCGGCAAGTTTATACGCAATCGGCCTCATAAGACCCATTTTTACACCTCCATCGGCCAACGCCTCTATCATCATATATACCTACGCAAAAAAGTACAACCATGTTTTATAATTTCATACAATTTATGCGTTTTTACGAGCGACGGTATCGCGCAATTTTCCAAATGTTTACTTACATATGCGGGACCGGAACCAGCCAGCGCTGTAACGGGGTCGATTAAATTTTCAGGAACCTCTTCACAGTAGCCCACAGAGGAAAACAATTTTTCTGCCACTTCGGCTTCTTTATCACCGGCGCATTTTCCGCGGGCGAACACTGTCGCTCCACAGCCCACGAGGGCAGGTGTATTAGGCATTACTCTTATCACAGGTGTTCCCTTTGGCAGAGCCTGAAATTGATTTTACGAAATATAATGATAGGAGAACATGTGATATAGTATATCTCTTTCTTTAAATATCACATTTGAATATGTTCGACGTATTGTCGAAAAGTATGAAAATATTAGAATTACCTTTTCTAATGACGATATCGAGATACCCATTGCAATAGAGAGTAAAAGTTTATTATAGTTTTTTAAATCCGGAAGAACTTTGGGTATCACTTGTGGCTTTACTGATAGGATTAGAACATCGCCATAATCCACTACGGGTCCGTTTGAGAATACAGTCTCCGAACCGATTTCCTGAAATTCCGATTTAATCATGATCAAACAATAGCTCTAAATTATTTGATACAATGGAATGATTAATTCTGTATCATCTAAATCAAGGATTAATTCCATACGTATCTAATAAAATATTCTATCGATATATCAGTAAACAGTTTTCAAGAGCGCGATCTAAATTCAAGAGTGAGAACACTTAATCATAGACTTATCGTTGGATAGAGATAAGGAACTGTTCGATATTGGTAATTTTCCTGTAGATGATAATGACTAACAAATGACCATTGACAAGAAGTATGCTAAAGATTAGACTCAAGATTTAAATTCCGCTTATCGCGAGAGCTCAAATAAGTTTGTCCTATCTAATAAACATTCTGCCTCACCAAATCTGAAATTCAAAAACTACTTTAACATTGAACTACCGCAAAGGTAACTTTAAATCAATATTCAAAATTTCGTTATTGATCTTCGATATATCGGAATAAATATCGGATTATCATGACAAATATGTAGATATATCAAAGATCGGTATGTATTGAATATTTGCTCTTCAACCGCTATAACAATCTAATTATTGCATCTGATTATTTCCAGAGCAACAATATTTGTTGTTTTCATGTTTTTCAAAGGCAGAGGATAAAAGTGATTATAATGTATCCATTAATTCTGGTTATCTTTTATCATTGTTTATATACCTTGAAATAGATCGTGACAACTTAATCTGTTGAAAACATGGCAAATTCCTATTTTCATGTTTGTAAAAATATTAAGAACAGCTTACCTTGAACGCGTCTATGCTGCCTATATCGTTGGGAAGGCAACTGGCCAACATCATATCACCTTTACTGAGACCTATGATAAAGTGATTTAAAAAAAAAATGATTAGGTATTGCCACATACACCACAAAATGTTTGATTATAAATTATAATTGACATGTATCCTAACCAGCACGAATGAATCCTTTGGCCAATGCCTGGGCCATTTTACCGCCTCCAAGAAATCCAATTTTTAGCATCTTTGTATCGATATTTAATGGAACTCTCCTCCTTTTTTCTTCGCCGTCCGCAAGAAGCTGATCGCTCACTGTGTATGAAAATAATTTCGCATGAATAGAAACGATAATGCTACTGAATTAACATAGTTACTGAGAATGAAATTGTAATCAATCGTCGTTACCGATTGTAAGAAATTGAAACTACGTGCTGCAGATTTAACAATAATGCTTGCTCGCTGCCACTCTGCTACAAGTGCATGTAACAACTGATAAGTTTGCCAGCCGATAGAAACGGGATAGACCAAACTCAATCTTAAACTGAAGTTTCTAATCTGCACGTTGCAACAGCAACCGCGGCTCGATCGCGTTATTTACAACTAAATCGCGTCTTCAAGCTCCGGTTCATCATCTCCCTCGTCGAAGATGCTCCAAGTATTTTTATGTAATCGTACATGAGATAAGGTTCGCTTCATCTGCGTTGTTTGTTGTATAGAGACGAATAAAAATACACGTAAAACTCTGCGGCTTCGAGTGTGAATTATAGTCACATTGTATGTATGCACCGCATACATATATTAGGGGCAATTCACGTGAGAAATACGATAAGAGGTAATTCATTGCGGCTTTTACGGCTTTGACAATGAAATTATTGGATATTTAAAAACTGAATCAATCACGCTGCGTCGGATTACTAAACGAAGAAATTACGTAATTGGGAAATAAATCAGTTTTACGAGATAGATAAATATTGCGCTAAGGAACGAAGTTCGTTTAATTTCGTTGGTGGCATCAAAATGATGTTTTACGGACGATCGAGCATGGTATAGAAGTAATTGAAGTATTTTATTCAGTAATTAATAAGATGTAGATACCTTTAAAACTTCTTCTCATATTAATGTTGCATAAAGCTATTTAAAGTATTTCCGTGTAAATATTGAAAACACATTTTTATTGATGCTAATTCTGTCTGGTGTCTTTCACCGAATTCATGTTTATTTATACATGTTTTAATAGTAGTTTTTCATTAAGCATGGAAATTAACCAGCGTTAATATTACAGAATCACGTGCGCAAGATTACTTCGGAAGATTTATTAGGAAGTAACACGTTTTGGTACCTTATCGATCGCACGATAAGATTTTAATCCAGATCGAATCAAAATAATATTTGTATTATCGATTACTCACCATTTCGAGCGTTTAAGCGGCGGCGAACACGTCGAGTTATTTTAAAGAATTCCATTGTCTTTAATGCCACGGTCATTTCTCTTGTC
The DNA here is from genome assembly GCA_917499265.3 of Mimumesa dahlbomi. NCBI lineage: Eukaryota > Metazoa > Arthropoda > Insecta > Hymenoptera > Crabronidae > Mimumesa > Mimumesa dahlbomi. Next base: position 5,507,528 of record OU824116.1, on the reverse strand, counting down.
CTCCGGATAAGTAAAATTCAAAAAATTCAAAAGGAAATTGTATAATTCAAATAAACGACGTTGATGTCAACAAGCTGTAAATGAAATTTATAATTTGATTAATTGTTGGAACCGATATACATATCGTCGATTGTTACGCAAATTAAACGTATACAATTATGGGACCCACGACAATCGCCGTAGTATCTTATTAAAGAATTTAATGAACTGACGTGCCACATATCGGGCATACAAATCTCTTATTAATTTTGTATTTTAAATCAGAATTTACTAACATCAAAAAATATAACACTAGTGTATAAATCAAACACGTGACATTTGCAATTAAAATTTACGATTACTACGAATGTACTCACGTGAATTACATACTGCACAGAATCTCTCTGCAATTGTTTCTGATGCAATGACGTATCACAGTAATTATCAAAATAATTATTCTGCCGGCAGTAGCACAGGTATAATGCCAAATGTAATACAAAGGCTTGGCACAATGGCTTTTATAGACTTATGTCATTCGTCGCACCGTGCTCAGACGAAACTGACAATTACAGTCTATCAGAGGCGGAAAACTACCTATCCGTCCTGCGACCAATCACAACTCAAACATAATTGTGTCACCCCTTATCTGATACTGTCCTCCTAAGTCTGCCGGATAGAATTTTGTACATCAACAGGTACAGTAAGCCTAACCTTGTTTCGAGCGAAAGAACTTTGTACCGCAAAATTTCACGATCGCCAGATCATATCTTTCGTTGCCCCGTATTGTGATGTTTTCCTCTGGAACCACCTGGGACGAAAAAAAAACTCATGAAATGTACACGATGGTAAAACGGCATACACAAGTGTCGTACAGCTCAATCCACAGACTCGTTCTGCCTAAAATAAGGCTGAACAAATTCATACAGGAACGATGTAAGAGAATAGAAAGTTAATGTTTATTGACTGTTCTATATATGCATTGTTATGAGTATTGTTATCTATATAAAGTTCGGTGTCTGTTTAAAATTATTAGGTTATATTAAATACCACATCACAATGGGATAAGTAATCATGATTCAAAACTGTATGCATTTCATCTATTATTAATTACGGAAGTATCGACGTTTAATGGTTTAAAATGTGTTATTCACTCGACACCGGATATTGCCTTATTTCCTTCCAATTAATAAGAAGCTCCATTGTTCGGAACGAAAATTCGTTAAAGAATGTATCGATGAAAAGTTCCATTCGAATTACCATCGCAATGGAAATTTCCTTGGCTATCAGTGTTTTGATACATAGTATGAGAATTTCAAATCATCGAATAATATCCAATCGATCGTAAGTTATGTCAAAGTCGATAAGAGGAAATCCGACCTGCGATATACAGTAGCTGAAACATTGTGAAAGAGATACATGCTGCAATTCATAGGTGTCACCAGTTATACTGTTGCATATTGTGTCTTGCGCCGAGTTTATATTGTATTTGATCAATTATAATAATGGTACGTAATTAGCATATTCGGCAGGATTTTGTGAATTTGCATAGAATGACTGCGCATTTCAAAGCGGTATGTTCCATGTGCTGTTAGACTCGTTTTGTAAGATAAACGCTGCGTAGTTACGAATTTAGTCGTATATTATGCAGTGCAAAGAAAAGTAGGACAGTTTGTCATTTCAAACGATGAATAATAGAGATATGCGAAAATATGTCCAACATTTTAATAACTCGTTTAGTTTTCTGCTTCAGCGTTATGTATCCCGAGGTGACCGCTAAATATCAGGCCGAAATTGTTTGCTAGAATGACGATGCGAATATTTGCGGTTCAGAGTTCACATACATTAATGCAAATTAGTGTAATTTATATTATGCAAAATTTATAAAGAATTTGTCTGATGGTCTTATTTATAAACTATCCTGAAGGAAGATTTATTCAATCACGAAATTTTACAAACGTGCGAAAAGTGTGCAACAACAAATTCAGTTCACTGGCCTTTCCCAGTAAGTAGTTTCACAGTAACGGTAAATTATAAATACGGATTATTACTCTTCATAAAACGTACACTAAGAAAATGCGTGTAAATTATGTGGTTTCCGTTTTTAATTACATACGTATTTTGCATTTTGTATTTCGAGTTGCCGAAAAAAAATAATCTTAAATACTTACTTTGCTTTTTTTTAATCTAATCAATAAAATTTCTTAATCGCTTATTGAAACTCAAGTTAATAAGCAAAAAGAAACAAATATGGGGCGATTAGGGTATAGCAAATCAATCCAATATCATTCGATTTATGTTCTTGTTTCTTTGCAAATTTCATGATGGTATCGTTCAAAAATGTTCTGTGCCTTGCTGCTGCGAATAAATATTTTCACAATCTTCGCAAAATAATTTGCGTTCTTTTTCGTAAAATTTTTTGCAGGACAAACGTATAAGGTCGTCTGACAATGAGACCCGATTCGAATGTACGGTTCGTTCGCGTGCGTTTCAGTGGCTTCAGTCAGTGACGAGCGGTCGTCGGGGCCGCACGCATTGGCCTGTTTCTGTTGTGCAGATTACCATACGCACACGAAACACGAGAGACACAGAGGTCTTGAAAGCCGAAAAACACCTTTGTATCTTGTTATCCTTCCACGGTATCAACATCCGATAGGTATCTCGTTTATCGAAATCCGCGATTAAATCATTTTCTTCGGTTATATTGCGCAATTCCAGTTTGACGTGTTCGCGTAGCGCAACTAGAATGCAGCATATAGATCGAGTGCTCGACCACTGTGTGTAGTGCGGAGTGTAACGAACGAACAGAAGAGAACGAGAGTGTCATTCCTCGGTTTTCTTCATGCGACATCCGCCACGGGATTGACATTTAACGATAGGATAAACGGATCAACAGTTGGGGAAAGGTTGATCATAGAAAAATGCCTCCGAAACTCAGCAAATTCTTCATCGATGTAACCTGCAAGGAATATGCGCATCCCTGGACCGAGTCGTGCATAAACACGACAGCCGGTCTTGGTTTGCACACTCTTCAGGAATGTCTAAGGATATACACTACCTTTTACATAGTACGTTATGCCGTTTCCTCTTTTCCTGTTTCTAGATGAGTTTTTGCACTTTGCCCCGATCCGATAATCACAGACGTGATATACACGCTTACATTGTGTGCATGTTACGTGTGTATCGAGACTAAAACTTGGACTGTAAACATTACGTTTTGCGACAATACGATTGGTTGGTTAGAGTAATTACGTTAATTATAAAAGAAGCAAAACAAATGCCAATGTATTTCCACTTATCAGTTGTGTTGTTTTCGGTCTCACCTTTGCGTACATAAATGTCACGATTGGTGAAATTTCCGTATAGAAAGAACCGGCGAATAACATTTCAGTTTCGATTCTAGCTGAAAGTTTTTATTGGCTGATCACGTTTTACGTCATCGAACGAAGTTGTCTGCTACTTTTGAACTTTTAAATCCGTCGCTTGAAGGAAAACATGTTTTCTTGGCTGTTAATGTATTACTGGCTTCTTTTTTACTGAATTTATGCAAACTCTCGTTGATTGTAATCAATAAAAACGGTTTTTAATAAAGAACGTTCCAACAAATTATTTTATGTAATATTTTCAGTTTGCATTGATGATGAAAGGAAGAATACCATCTAAACATGACGTAATAAAAACAATATTAGGTATTCTTCAGTCCACAGCCTTCCTCTCTTGGAGTGGTTTTTCATATTCAATGTTCATTTGTGGTTTAAGGTTTGTAAAACTAAAATTTACTTTAGCAGATCAAGGTCTTTGTGAATATGAATATTAATTTAAATGTTATATACACATTTTAGGCGAGTACTTGGAAACTTCAATTTTCTGACTGTATCATTTCTCCCATCTTTTCTATCCAGTTTTACTGCTATTTTGATAGAAAGACCTTCTCGACGTACTTTACTAAGTTTATACGTATCTAACATTGTGAGTAAATCTACTGTATTTTTCAATTACAATATAATAGATTTTTCTAAGTTTAATGTGATACTGTAATTTTTAAGATATTATGTAGGCACGACTATATTTAATCTTTTAGTTTATTTTTATTACAGGCCACAGAAACTTTATTCAGAATGGGAGAATGGAGAGGATATTATTCTCCCATTCCACGAGGTGAAACATATATTTTTGCAGTCAGTATAGCACTGTTGCTTTATTATTTTCGGTCACAGACAAATAAACAGGATGGCATATATAAAATAATTAGGTATTCACAAGTTCTTCCTTAGTCATACCTGTGCTCTGTATTACCCCATGCATGCATTTGTATTACCTCTGATATGTCTTTAACAACTTCTTTTTAACAGGGTTATTGTTGGACAGTATGAAGAGACTGAATATATTAACAAGAAACATTCCAAGGAATATGTTGCTTCCCTTGACAAAAGCATTGCAAAAACTTCAGAGAAAAAAAGTAACGGTGAAGACAAAAAGCCACAGAAACATAATTTAAATGTTTTTGCAAAGTCTTTTGAAATGTATAAGCACATTATTAAATGGTTAAAAATGCAAGGCAAACATGTGTCATGTCCACATCCTTATAGTTGTGCTCATGATATATTAATGGTATGCACTTAATTGAATATCAAATTAAAAACAGATTTTATATGTTTCCAAGTGAAAATTAATATTATTATTTTATTTAAAGGGTAGTGCTAAACTATTCAGCTTCGGTCTAGGTGCTCAATTAATGCTCAAGTTGGTTTTTCAATTTAAAAGATTAATTAGAAGACCAGAATTAATGAAAAGTACACTATTTAAGAAACAGAACCTAAATCTAGCTGTCTTCCTAGGAGGATTTGCTGGACTTTATAGGGTATTTTATCTCAATTATGGTTTATATTTCAACATTACTATGTTTCATGTATTTTAATATATGATAATGATATTCAGGTAGTTTCCTGTTTATTAAGGAGATCCTTCCAGAAAGACTCTCAATATTACGCAATCCCTGCTGGACTTATAGGTAGTATAGCATTTATGGCATACCCAGATAATACTATAGCATTATACTTTATGTGGAAAGCGTTGCAGGTATGATACTTTTTACACATAACTGTAATTGTGAATAATTCATTTATGTATTGTGTATATTTCATATAAATTATTATAAAAAACTATTTTCACTTTAGTTACTGTGGAATGATAGTGTGGAAAAAGGAATAGTACCTGAAGTAAAGTGGTTTTCCATTCTGTTATACTGCTTTAGTACAGCTGTCCTCTTCCATACAGCAATATTTGAGCCACACAACTTAAGAGCATCATATTGGAAATTCTTGCACAATTTATCTGGAGGAAGGTAATGAATAGCTAATATACTATAATTATACGTTTACGTTTGTAAATGAAATTACCATTATCGTTTGTATTTAATAATTTCAGAATAGCCACAATGTCTCGAATACCGCTAGATCAGTTTGGTTTAGAATCAACCAAACACTTAGCAGAAGTACTCAAAAAAACTAATACCACAGATCAAATGTCTTATTCCTTTTAATCCGGTAATTAGAACTACAGTGGAGGTATATGTATATGAAATTTTGTATGTTTCAATATTTGTTGCCTATATGGAGAAAGACCAAAGAAGTGATAACGTCTATGCCATGAATTTGTTTTTATTGTTGTATTTTTTACAAAAAAATCACACATGCTTCCTAAGTTATTCGTTACCCGAATTCTTAATTCGAATTATAAATCTGTCTGGAATTAGGAGATTGTACAACGAATTTACGCATATTAGATGCCAAATGTTTATTGTTTTGTAATATAAAAGTTATATTAATGGTGCCTGGATTTTCTAACGTGTGATAAGCGAATATTCTTATTCATTAATACATAAACATTTTTATTAGAAGTTAATGAATTTAATTTATAATTTTCATATATATATTTACATACGTAGTATGTACGTGATTCGTCTTCGATAAATAATGGGTGTAAAATACGAATGTACGAAATACATTAATACCGTGTAGATATGGGTCAAAGCATGTACAGAAGTTTTGTCCTGCTTTTGTAAAATTTGTAAAATCAGATCTTTACAAAAAATTTAAAAAACATGTATGTACGCATATTTATACGTATGTACCTATTAACCAAAAATAGTAAATAAGTAGTCGAGGGAACGCTTGTACTAATGTTTTTTTATATAATTGTGTAATTTATTTATTGTGTTATAAAAGCACTGTTGAAACAATAATTTCTTTCTTGTTTTTGTATTTTTTGACAGCATGTCGGTTATAAATAAAGCGTTTGACATATGGTACCAAAATCTGGTGTAATATATGTAACTATTTCTGTTTCTTAGCAGTTTCCAATGCTCTATTTACTATAATATCAGCATTTTTTCCCTCATATCTTCTCTTTAGTCGTTTCTTCTTTCTCAGTACATTGTCCCAGTTAATTTGGCTCCTCATTTTTAGTTCCTTATTATCAATAATCCCTGGTGTAATCTCAGACTCTAAAGCCAAGATAGTGTTGTTATTTGCCAACGTTGTTTTTAATGGATTTAACATTTCTAATGAATCGATTTGCCAAGGAAGTACACCAACAGGACAGCTAGACCACTGATAGTTTCCTACACAAAAATGTTGATACTCAGAATATATCACTAATATAATTACAAGTCATTGAGTACTTACCAAGAGATAATTTCCAGTCGGTTTTACGAACAGTTCGGTCGGATAGAAAGCGGGGAGTTGCTTTTTTTGCTTTACACTTTTCACTTGTAAGATTAAATTCGTTTGTACCACATTGTTTATGAATATCTGCTATTGTAAATGTTTTTGTAGAAATTTCATCGGATATAGGATTATCATTCTTCATTTTCCCCAATGTATAAATATCCACAAAATTTAGTAATAATTGTTTATTTTCTTTATCCATTTTTGGACGCGCTAGTTCTACAATGGGTGGAATGAATTTAGCATAAAATTCATTTGCATTTAACAGAAGTCTCGAAATGAACTTCATATCTATTAAAAAATTTGGCACTATATCTGATAAGTCAAACCACAGAACTTGTTTTAAATGTGGATGAACCTGTTCGGTCTCTTCTTTGACTTTCAATTCAAAAGCCTTTTGTGATAGCTTTTTCTGTGTCATATCTAACTGGTACTCTAAATCTCTAGATATGCATTGTGCAATATCTAATTTTGTGTAACTATAACATATAGAACTTATCCACAAAGATGCTAGTAGCCGTTTATTTTTGTTTTCATCTTCATCATCCACCAGCTTAAGTAATTTTAAAATTAATGTTTCCATCATATCTTTGTTATGCAACAGAAAAATGATGTCTTTCCAAAATATAAGCATGTCTAAAGGTAAAACGCAGTCTTTGAACTCGTTTTCAGTTTCTCCATGCTGAGTAAAGATTGATAAAACGTCTGGGTTTTTCACAAAGACTTCTGTATCAAAAAGTGCATCAAAAACTATATTTTCCTTCTTTGGAATCGATTTTTTCCCGAGATATCGGGATATTTCCGACAAAAGAACGATTCGTGCGGTAGCCAAACAGTACTTTTTATCCTTTTTTATGTCGTCATTAGCAGCTTCTTCATACTGATCTTGATTCTTTTCGATATTTCCATTCTTTTGCTGGGATAACTTAATGGCAAATGATCGCAAATCTTGTAAACTTTCCCTAATAATAACATTATAAAATCGTAAATACAAACATATTAAAACAAAAGATTACATAATTAAGTATATTACATACTGCAACTGGGCATCAGGAATATCTGATACTAGACAATATCCAGCATGAATGTATAAACTAACAGCTGTCCAGAGTTCAATTAGATCGCTGAATGCCTGTACCTCTTCTGTTTCCTGTGCCTCTTGATTATCATTTGTAAGACACTCCTCAATGCTTCTAGCTTCAGCTCCCCAGTATTCCTCCTATAAGTTTATCATTTGAAAATGTACTTTTAAAGAAAAAAATGAAACTTCAAGATACTTACATGTAACCATATTAATAAAATGTTTATTGCTATTCTTAATACACCAATGGATGGCAGTTCGTGTCCATGAGCAGCGTCGTGCCTCAAATTCACTATCCATTCTGGTATCTGAAGCTGTTTTGCAATCTGGAACAAGGATGTTTGTTTCGTGTGCCCTATGTTAGAGATATGATTTAAAAATCTCATTATTGTGGTAGAGTACATCAGGCACAAGTCATTCTCATAGCTAATAGACAACTCCCCGTTATCAATTTTAGGGGTCCATTCTCGATCTCTAAGGCAGACTTGTATTATCGATAAAGTACAGTCAACACCTATCGGTAACTTTGGAATCCTAAAATGCGTCTTATTAGTATCGGTAATCACAATATACTTAATAAAATTCAGAACATTGTACTACCTTGCTTTCCATGCAAGCAGGGTTTCATATGCCTTGGTCTGTTCGGCTGTGTCATTGGAGTAAACCTGTTTGTATACCTGGTGCCACTCGGTTCTGTGAAACAAACAAATGTTTCCATTGCTAATTTCAACGTATTAAAATCACCGTAAGATCGAACCGGTACTTACAGCGAAAACCAAGGAACTTGTTTTACGCCTTCTCGTTTTGCGGAGAGCGCCATAGTTGACCACGTGCGATCATACACTCTGTCTACCTATCACTAACTGTATGTGAACATGAACGACTTTAGTACGCGTGCGTGTGTGTGTACTCCGTCTATTCAAGGTGTAGAAGGAACGCGAGATAAGTTAGAAAGTTTGGGCGTGATGGCGAAACAAATAAAAATGGTACTGATAGACCTCAGCGGGACACTCCATATAGATAATTCTGTCGTTCCCGGAGCGGTGGAAGCATTGGGCAGGTGGATCTATCGTTTATTTCGCAAATTATTGGTCACCCCTATCGTAAACGCTGCGGCGCATAGTGGGGGCGCCATTTATGAGCGCGCTTTTAAATTGAATTACATCAAATGGTGTTTTCCATATTACGTGAAATTGTTTTCTTACCGTATAATTAGGATACGTGTATTTGCTATAAGTTAAAATAAATTCAGGGTAGATTCATCGTTTCATTGTATATTATATGTAACGCAGGCTTCGTAAGGCCAATATGCCAGTCAAATTTGTCACGAACACCACAAAAGAGTCCAGCAATTTTTTACATAATCGATTGTCCAATCTTGGCTTCGACATTAAAAAGGAAGAGATCTTCAGCTCGTTGGCGGCAGCAAGAAGATTGATTATATCACGGCAATTAAACCCGATGTTGTTCCTCGATCCCGCCGCCGTGGAGGACTTCGAAGATTTAGTAAAAAATGATGACGAGCCGAATGCCGTTGTAGTTGGCCTCGCACCAGATGTATTCCATTACAACGAGTTAAACAAAGCCTTTAGGTATCTCTATTTTTCTTCCTCAACTGTATATCACCCTTTCAGGGTAAGAGTATTGTAATTCTCTTGCGTGTTTCGAATGCATTCGTACAGATTGTTACTGGACGGTGCACCTCTTATAGCGATTCATAAAGGGCGATACTTTAAACGTCCGGATGGTTTAGCTCTGGGTCCAGGTGCATTTATCACGGGCCTAGAATACGCGGCAAACGTGAAAGCGGAAGTTGTCGGCAAACCAACTGCGGAGTTCTTCCAAGCTGCTTTGGGGAACGTGCTTCCGGATGAAGCAGTTATGATTGGCGATGTAAGGCATTCAATTTATTGTTTAATTATATACAGTTTAATACTGAAAGAAAACGAGTCAGTAAAACTACTACCTAAATATTTAGGAGATTTAATTAGATTTATTGTATCAGGATGTTAGGGACGATATAGGTGGTGCACAAGCTGTTGGTATCAGGGGCCTCTTGGTACAAACTGGGAAATATCGAAAGGGAGATGAAAAAACCATTACACCACCTCCCACGAAAGTATGCAGTTCTTTTGTGCAAGCAGTAGAACATATTCTCAACAAAGATGTTTAATTTTTGTTAATTTTATACCTAGTATATTAAAAGTAGGGACATATAAGAATACAGATTCTGTATTAAATTATATGTTTTATTTAAATATTAATAATTCCATAATGGTGTACATGATCTGGAGTGGTTTCACGATAATATAAAGTAGACGGTAGTTACAAAGAAACCGGCATTATTTCTTTCGTGATATGAAACATTTTCATATCATTGTTTTTCATCCTATTAACACTGTTTGAAAATAAATTCTATGACAGTTTCCCTGACGGCGTAGTATAACGGTAAATGGATGAAAATAGAGCACTTTGTAAGCATTAAATGAATATCGTCTCATCGCGATAATTAGTCGTAGAAAACTGTAGAAAATTTCATCTACTATAGTATATCCGTGTTATGTTTAATGATTCAGCTTATAAATTAGGAAAAGTATCGAATACAGGTCATTTTTTTGTCTTTTTCCCCTTAAACGTCATGGAATTTTCTAAATATGAGACGATATTCTCTAAATTCTTATATCACTCTAAAAAAACAAATCGTTGTAAATTCGAATGTCTGCTAATACATAGTCTTAGATAATAAACATTACGCCTACGGCATTTAGTAAGTTATCATTAAAAGCAGGTTTACAGAAAAAAGGATTTTCTTAGTCTCTTTTTGTTTTAAAGGAATCGGTGCACTGCAGAAAATGTTTCTCAGTATAAAATTTGGCACCATTCTGCAACTGTTCTCTTTATACAAGGACTACGAAACTCGTTTTACTTCGAAATCGCTTACTGTCTCTTACTAAAAAGACGGGGTACATGATTAATTTTGATTTAAAGTTATACTCACATTTCAAAAGTGTAATTACAAGACTTGCAATGTTATACATTAATACTTCGTTACTCAAGTAATGAACAATATTATTTCTTTAGTGAGGAAGGCTCAGTTATAATTTTTAGGAATACTGTATGAAATGCATGTCGCGTCTAAAACTAGTACAATATTATCTACTCGTGAAACTGTTGAACAAGGTAATAAACTTTTATGAACTTCTATTGCATTATGCAAGTAACAAATAGGGATGTAATAGTAACGCAAAAGAATGAAAAAATAATATACTCGTAACCGAACTTCGAATGCAAAGAAGCAAAAGTATGAATCCTTTGAAAGTTCGATCCAATTGTTAATCTTTAAAATTCGCCAGTTGGTCGAAAAACGTATTATGTTGCGCCTGTTATTTTTCCATAATTATTCTAGTAAACGTATCTAAACATTGACTTTTAGCAACGTATTTTTTTATGAGTATGCACTGAAATCATGCAACTTACAATTCATGTTCGTTTCGAAACACCAATAGATCAGCTCATAATTGAAATGCCCTCTATAACTTAAAATCTATGATCAGGCACATCTTGATTTTCCTGCACGTCGCGATAACGATGGGGGATACTTTGATAAAGTTATTTCAAATTTGAAAAATAAAGAAATGCTATGATGATTACTGTTAGGTCTATGGAAAAATATACACATAATGTAGATGTACAAACCTAAGAATAAAATCAAACTTAACTACAAATATACAATATTTTTGGTAGCCATTCTTCATCTAATCAATGTCATTGTCTCGAGAGATATTTCTCGTAGTGCCTTAAGTATATCTACACGAACGTAGAGTAAGAATAAGCTGTAGCAAATAATTTCTCGAACTCATCAAAACAAGTTTAACGAATACTTAGCAAATAAATAGACCTACAGTATACAGCACGCAACATATTAAAATGTAACAATGGAGTAATCGCTAGATTTATTAAAAAATTGCTTCTATGTCATATTAATAACACAAAAGAATATCATAACATTTAGGGCCGTATCAATAAAGAACAGTATACTTTCCTTCTTAGAAAAGTCAAGCATTTATCCCAGTCTTATAGAATTGGCTTAAAAGCTCGAGTTTTCGTTACAACGAGATGTACTCTAATTTTATTTATACAGCCCATTACTATGATCAGAGGACGTTACTTCACAGTCGCGTTCGTATGTACAAGTTGTAGGATTCTAGTAGAGTGAATATTTTAACATAAGATCAACTACATACTCTTTTATGCATTACATTTGTCTCCTAAGATCAAATTCTGTCAATACGGCTACGCTTGCTTCGAGTGATAACTACGGTGTATTTCTAACTTCTCCCGTATGAAACATTTCTATATTTTGGAAATACAAGTTTAATGGAAGTTTCATTCGCCACAGAATTTGATCTTATTACATTGAAGACATATACATTGTTATTTCCTATGTTACTGATAGGAAATATTGAACTGTTAATTTGGCTGCTCAAATGTAATTTGATTAATAGTAAATTGACATTTTCCTCTTCCCTTTTTCTAGTTTCTTTCCTTTCAGATAACAAGGCAGGTGTGTGGAGTACGTAACTGATACATGTCATAGTATATACAAAATTCCATTCCTTCAATAAATACTTATGTGTTTATTACAATTCAAAAATAAAGGATGCTACTTATAGATTACGAAATACACTTAACTGGAATTAACACAGAGAACTTGAGAAGCATTATGAGAACAACGTGGTAATTAAAAACGATATAACCGATAATTTCCTGGGCCTCACGATCTATCCCTCTTTATTTTTTTGTGCTATTAACTTTTTCGCTGATACTTTTCGACACGGGAAGACAATAAATGGCTGACAAGCATTATACGATCTACGTCCAGGTACAAAAAGCATGTCTCTATATGCAAACTAATGAACTGAAAATATGATGTACCACCTTGTTGGGAAGAGTTTGGCCTCAGGATTAGTACGGTCTACGAATGTGAGCAATTTATGCTTAATACTTCCACACATTATTGCCTTTAAACGCTTTTAAGTTCAAGTACTCCATATGTGCTCTGGTTTTTATTTGTCTTCGCCGCGGCATCTTATAAAACATCCACCGAACATCGATTGAAAATTTCATAAATAGAAGGTGGTATTAGGTGCCACAGTCTGCAAGTAGCCCGAATATTTTCTATTACACTGAAATAGGTTTTACTCCACAGAGCAAATTTCTCTACAACATTAACTGTACACACTAAATATTTACTTACCTTACCGTACTAAAAAACCAGGCACACTTTAGAGATCCATTTTGTGACATACTCAGCCCTAACTATTTTACAGGCCGATAATGAAGTGTTAAATCCGCCGAACTTTTCCAGATGAAATGTCTAACCTGTATTATATGATAACAAATGGCAATTAATAAATTTTGTATGGTTATAGTTATGGGAAGCATTAAGTTTGAAAATTTACCGTTCGTAAATCCATGGAAGGATCTAGAACTTGATCATTACATAGGAGTTCAACTTTCTCTTCGGCCAGCGAAGAATTATCTGCGTTTGAATCTGTGTTTGTTCTATCTCCCGCCGGAGAACCACCAGAAACCGTGTTTCCAGCACCCGCTACTGATCCTGAGTCACTGCCTGCACCAAGTACTTTATCACAAACGTGTTCCGCCACCTTACGAACTTGTATAAAATCATTCGCTATTAAACGATCCCTTAAAAGTGAAAATACAATTGTTTAGAACGATGTAAATCAGATGGTGTATAGGTTTACTACATCGAACAAGAACATACTTCTTCAAACTTTTTACACCGGATGTGGCATGTGGAAGTAGATAAAAAGGGATTTTTGTGAACTGCGGAAGATTTTTGTCCACTATAATATTAACCACCCACGGTGGTACAGTTTCTGTTAACAAACCTCCCTCCGTATCTCCCGCAGCATCTCGAACTAGTAATCTGTATAAGGTTCTCCCTCCTACTTCACTACAATTTTTCAATGTTATATTAAGTACTCATTTCAACAGAAAGGAATAAATTTAGATATATTTGTATATACCTAAATATGACGGGTGTATGACTAGGTACTGAGAAATATGGATTTCCTCCTCGTGTATGCGTAGTACCATTTCCGTCATTACCGTTACCTTCATTCTCGTCATCCGCGTGTAGCGGCCTCCACCAATGTTCAAGTAAAGCTTGTAATAAAAGAGTTCCATAATTCACTGAAAAATAACATAACATAACATTTAAATAATATGTGATGATAAAAGTATAATTCGTACATTGGGAAATGAAATGTCACCTTTCTGATCAACAGCATCGTTTTCCGCGAGGCCAGTTTCTTTCGCAGAGACCCATGCAGAAAAACAGTCATTCTCATCTTGGCCTAAATGAATGGTTAACATCTACAAACATAAATATGGTATTTATTACTATCTTCTATATTAGGATTAATAAAGTTTTATCAATAATAATAATTGATACATACTCCAGTTTTAAGATCTACATTGAACCAATTTGGAACATAAACCATTTTATTTCTCTTCTTTATTTCCTGTTCAAAATCTACCCTTCCTAGGTCTTCTACCTTGCATGCCTTTAATACATCATATAGAGCTACATTTTCTTCAGTATCTTTTGTTAAAACATGCCTCCTGTCATTTAAAACATGACAATGCCGTATCGCGGGACCACCCAAAATTTTCTGTATGGGTTCTGTATTTCTTACATTTCCTGCTGTAGAGACACCGGTAGCAGAGTCACAATAGTCTCCAATACCTAATTCTTGCCAGTCTTTTTGACTTACAGACTGTAATATATGTTATATAAAATTGTATATGTGTCAATGAATTGTTTTATATGTATTGCATAAAATACTAAATAATTACCCAATTATTAATAGTAGATTCACTAGTTGCTACCCAAATACTAGACTGATCAGGTGTCATAGCCATCTTTAGTATAGGTGCCTTTTCTTCACAAATAACTGTACATCTTTCAGGATAACTTAATTCAGTCATTACAACTCTTTTATCTCTTCCACCCGATATCACATGACTGAAGGTATCTGTTGCCTAAAAACGTCTTTTCATTTTAATGCAACAGTTCTAATTAATATATCTTAATATAGTCTCTACATTAGAAATGTGGGAATTACCAGCAACGCCCAAACACCTTCTGTGTGAACTCTAAAAGTTTGAATACACCTTTGTTGTCCCAGGGACCACAGCTTAATAGTGCCGTCAGAACTGGCAGATAGACACTGAGTACCATCTCTATTTAATACTAATGCTTTAATGTTATCCATGTGACCACGGAGTTTCATAAGTTTGCTACAATATCTTGGATCCCATACTCTTAAAACTTTTTCTGTACTACCACTGACTATAATTGTTCCAGTCTGATTCATGGCAAGGCTATATATTGAGTCTTTATTTCCACTGAGAGACGATGCTGCAACATACGTAACAGTTATTCCCCTGTGTTCTTATACAAAATGAGATAGATTTCTTAGTAGTTGTGTCATTACTTGTTACAGTATTGTTGCTTGCTGTAAGAGCAGTCAATGTATTAACATCCCAAAGGAAGATCGATTTGTCTAAACCTGCACTAGCAACCTGTTCCCTATCTTTAGCATATGCTAATGCTTTTACATAGTCTTTGTGTGTCCTTAATGTAGACATACAAAATCCTTTGTGTGCATTCCAAACTTTCACAGTGGTATCAGAACTCGCAGATATAACTGAAAAATGTGTAACTCATTACTTTCTACTGAATTTTTAATTACTCATATGTGTCAATGGAATTTGTAAATGACGTATTATAAAAGGGAAAATACGTACGGTTTTTACCCCCACAACATAATACTATATCATTGACCCAATCTGTATGATGCTCCATTGATTGAATATACGATTCTTTCATATTTTTGCAATTCCATATCCTTATAATACTGTCTCTACCTGCTGAGTAGAGCCTATGTAGAGCTGGGTCATATTGTAGAGAATTGACACCAGCTCTATGCCTTCTTTCCACTTCATCCCTTATAACCATAGAAACCTGTAGCAAATGTAAATTAGCTTTAAAACTGAAATGGCAAAGGATGAAATAATATCCTTACAATATGAGTTATCAATTTCCTAGTCAATATTATACAAAACGAATGATTCATGCGTTGATTAATAAATTATGAATTTAACTTGTACGCATAAAAATGATTTAATAATCGTTATTAATTAACATTAAAATACTCCACAAAATTTCGTGATTACATATACATGAGACGTTGAATATCATTTTTATAAAAACATGTATCCATGAACATGTGGTTCAATGTTTTCAAATAGAACTGTTCAAAGGGTGTTATAAATGCAATCAATAATTATGTGTTGCATTAAGCATTCAATCCCAAGACCATCCAGTTTCCTCATGTGTACATTCATCTAATACATAGTAGTTTATTTTTTTTTTTTTTTTTTGTAAGTAGTCGAGTAAATAGACAGCGACATTGTTCGCGATCCCGCTGTGCATTGTCCTACGTATGTCGGTTTTCTAAAGGCTTTCGGAACGAATTGCCATGTATCGTGCCTTCGGAACCAACAATGTGATGAAATTTTCGGAAAGGAAAAAAAAAGGTATACCAGGTGTGTACCTGTACTTTCTTTCGGGCACTCTGCCCGCCTGTCTTATGAGCTGCCATTATGCCGCGAACTGTCTCGTAGCTTTCCACGTAAAAGGATAATCAAGGAAAACATTCGAAGTGTACAATTAAACTGCAGCACTTCCACGTTGCAGTGTATAGTAGTCGAAATCACGTAGCAGTTTCATCGTTGATCACTGTTGGAGGTTTACGCGACCATGGGGAATTGTAATCCTGGCGCACACGGGAACTAATCCAGTGCACATTACGCTGAAGTTTAAGCGGCTGTCAGGCAATTTCTGATGGCGGTTGCTCGTTTATGTTCATGACGATCAGATATAGACACTTGTAGTACTCCAGTGCCGGTGTCAATAGGCTTCAACATTACGCACTAACGTTACATCACATTTCGAAGCGTTTGACAACGTCTCGGCCCCATTGTTGTGATCGAATAAAACCGGATATAATACTGGCTCCACTCCACGATAAAGTACCCACGGACGATTTATTATTTCACCGGTGCAAAACGTACGACAAGTCAAGCCAGCGGTTCGCTACGGGCCAACGTGCGGCGAAAACACAAATTAAAACTAGATTTATATATTTAGAAAATCGGTATTCGGATATTCACATCCGGTATCCGTGACCAATCGCGAGTGACGATACGATTAAAGTGCATTCGAGTTGCATTGGATGGCCAATCAAAAGGCAGAAACACGTTACAGTGTCCTGGCATGGACGTAACGTATTCTTCGCACGTGATATTGTGATTGGTCGTCCGGACACGTTGACCAATCAGAACGGTTTAGCTTGTCGCTCATTGTAACATGCCTTTACATAAGGTACCCGAGAAGGTAGCATCCGTCTCCGGTAGGCCTATGAAAGAAGTAACAGCAACGGTGTCCGTCAGACACGATTCGCCATTTTCTCGGTGTGTAAACTTGCTTCTCCGACATTTGGACGAACTATAGAACTCGTATCCGTGAACGCGTGATTTGTCCGACGTGCTTTACGCCTCCGGCGGGCTTAACGATATGAATCAATCACGGAATTTCACGTCGTTGTTGAATCCGAGCTATCTGCAAAATGCACAGCAAAATGCTGCGACTGCAAACGCGGCCGCCGCCGCCGCGGCAGCAGCTGCCGCGGTCAGTGCTGCGATTGCAAATGGAACACAGATGAACTCCAATTCCAATTCCCCGACAGCGGGCAGGAAACGAGAAGCTGAAGGTACGTCTGAATTTTCATTCGTCACTCCATTGCTCTGACAACACGAAGATTTTTGCACAGCAAATATGTAATTTGTTTAATTGAAAGGTTCTACATGGTTTAACATAGACTCATAAATTCAGGATTAGCTGCTGTTTTGATCACCAATGTTTGTGTGTTGTATACGAATATCTATTCGTGTTTTAGGTGATATTAAGCAAGAAAAAGAGACTAAAGAGGAACGTAGGAAGAGGAGGAAAACTAGATGGGGCGGTAGCGAACATGACAAAACTTTTATACCTGGCATGCCTACGGTTCTACCAACAAACCTGACTCCTGAACAGGAGAGGGCTTATCTCTGTAAGTTTCTGTTATTTTTCTATGTTTAATCAGTATGTCTATTTAATTATGTTATTACACATGGGCAGGAAATGATTTAAAAATTTTTGCTTCTGCGCATAAGTTTCTCATTTCTAATTTTTAGTACTATAAAAGATGTAAGTATGAATGTATTATTGAAAGCTTATAGTTGCCAGAGGTAATTACCCTTTTCGATTATCTTAATCAAGTGAGTTTGGCAAAAGGGATTGCCAATATTGCTGAATAATTGAGAATAAATTGTCACAGTACATAATTTATTTCAATTTGATAATTAAAATTGTTGAATTACAATTTTAGTTTTACTTTCTCATATACTCATTTGACTTGTAGAAAGCTCTAATTGCAATTATCGAACAAGTTGTTGAAAACTAATTTAAACATGTATTTTTAGCCAATTGTAAGAAATTGAATACATTTATCAGATTCATCAAATCGTATTCTTGCCTGAGGAATATTGAACATTAGTTATATATGATATTCTATACTTTTTAGACATGCTTACATTATAGAATGTATATGGTTGTAGCAAGTTGGCAATATCTAACTGTTGGGGTTTCCGCCCCCTCTAACCCGTTGGTTTACAGTTCAGCTGCAAATTGAGGAAATCAGCAGGAAGCTACGCACTGGAGATCTTGGAATTCCACTTAACCCTGAGGAAAGGTTTGAACGAAACTTACATACCAAAAATGACCATTACATATCTACAATACCTATCTACTGACCATTCAGCAGCCCATAAATACAGGGGCCTTATGATATGGCTCCAATACACTTAGTGTGGAATACTGATGTCCGTTTGAAAAGATTGGGCTTGCTTAAAGCCTCCACGCAACACAGAAGATGAATTTTGATAATATTGGTTTGCCCTAATCAATTTATTTTACTAATTCATTTCTATTAAACACTGCTACACAAAGAAAAGTCTTTGTTGGAAAAATATATGTACATGGGATATTGATGACACTTAGGGCAATAAGCAACATGCATGCTCATGCCAATGATTCAATGTTAAAACTGATAAACTTTTTTTGTTAATTTATCTATCAGATACATTGTCTGAGAACTGTTCACGATATACATGTTGTCTGTATATAAATGATTGTATGATACTTGTATATAATGTTTGATACAATTAGGTATACCATATAAGTTACAGAGCAATTACGGTAGCAGTGTTTAACGTGCAGTGGGTATTACTAGTCCATATATTTTTTAAATAGCTATATTCTTGCACATGTAGGGAAATTCTGAGGTGTTCCTATGCAATTTATTTTATTCAGAGAAATAAATTTCTTTGAATTCTACTATTTCATAATTAATACCTATTGCATACAATTTCAAACAATTGAAATAGATGCAACGAACACCTTGGTTGACATACTCCTCCTATTAGGCTGCCGTGATTTGCACGGCAATATGAATCTGTCCTTTTATAATACCCTAATGCTATAGGAAGATATTACCATTAATCAACCACAGCAAATCTTTATCGTTAATTACGTCTTTAACGAGCAGATTTCAGGAAAATATCAGATTGACGAAATTATAATTGCTAAGATAAGCATAATATTATAAAGATCGATTTAACGTTACTTTCAGGTACAACTTAAATAAATGCATATTAATTTCTCTAATAAAATTAATTTACTCCAATAGGTTTAACTTCTCTGATTTTAGCCGGAACCATTATTTTATGTCATTGTGTTTCATTAGTATTATACAGTATAGTAAGATCTACAAGTTATTATTAACTAACCCAAAAAAATTGTTTCCTAATAATCACAGGATCTATCTTAGCAGCTGACATCATACCGATATCTGCCGTGCACAAACGCGCAGTCTTCCAGTGGTTGCCTACAATAGTCTTATAGCAATGCTATATTTAACAGTATATAATTTTTTGTTCTTTGTTTTGATACCTTGGCACTGTTGGAAAACATCAAATTTTAGCCTTACTAAATTCTACAATTATACACTGTTACATAATTAACTAACAATTTGATGATTCAATCACTTGAATATACATATGTACTAGACAGCTTGCATTTTTCTCTCCTTTTTTTTTGTTTTCTTTATAGGACTGACTGAGTTGATTCAATATTAGTCAATACTTGTTTTTAAATATAAGTAGCTGTTATTAGTATCTGTACATTCTTTTAGTATACCACCCACCTCCCTTATTAAAGATTAGAGAAAAGTTTTGTACATAAATATATATCTATATATAAGTTTAGTTTCTTATGATATGGATTCTTATATACATTACTTTCCATTGGAATCTTGTGCACATTTTGTAAAAGTATTATCCTCACTTGTTAATTATTTCATAGCAAGTGTTATTCTTTTCCAACATGGTCAGAATGTATCTTATTCATAGGGGCCAATATGTGTTAAAACGAATGAATTACTAAAGCCTAATAGCTTCAAAAAGATCGATAAAAAGATGTTTAAAATTCTAAATTTCCTGCTATTAATCAGCAGTTCTTTCTTCACTTAATCACACAATCATAGTAGGATCAGGTTGCTTGTATGCTAGTACCATCTTGATGAAAACTTTGTGTGCTGACAAAATTTCATCTTTTTTTTTCCAGATCTCCATCTCCAGAGCCTATATACAGTAGTGATGGTAAACGGTTGAATACAAGAGAGTATCGTACTAGACGTAAATTGGAAGAGGAACGTCACAATCTTATACAGAAGATTCTTAAAATCAATCCCGAGTTTAAACCTCCGCCAGATTACAAGTCAGTTTATTCTATTTCTTAACAGTATTAATTTGAATAATTCTCGAACTATATGGTTACTTTACATTTTTCAGGCCGCCAATAATACGTGTTCATGATAAAGTAATGATTCCACAAGAAGAACATCCGGATATTAATTTTGTTGGACTGCTTATTGGTCCACGTGGAAATACATTGAAATGTAAGTAGATTTAAGTAGATTGAAATATCGTGAGATATCTATGGCACAGTATAGTTTCCATTTCATAATTCTTACAGCAATGGAAAAGGAAACCGGAGCAAAAATTATAATTCGCGGTAAAGGCTCTGTGAAAGAAGGCAAAGTAGGAAGGAAAGATGGACAACCTTTGCCTGGAGAGGATGAACCTTTGCATGCTTACATTACCGCAAATAATTTGGACGCTGTTAAGAAAGCTGTTGAAAGGGTGTGTTCTATCATACCCATTGTACAGTTAGATTTAACGTAGATAGGTCTTTTGTTATTAGAATAATGAAAATATTTTTGCAACAGATTCACGAAATAATAAGACAAGGTGTCGAAGTACCTGAAGGACAAAACGATTTACGACGTAATCAACTTCGAGAGTTAGCTTTATTAAATGGAACATTACGTGAGAATGATGGACCACGCTGTACTAATTGTGGGGCGTCGGATCATAAATCTTGGCTGGTTAGTATTTTGTCTTTGAACTTTTACAAACGTTCCAAAAATTAAACGAGATTTGTATGCAACATGTTTTATATTTCTGTTACTGATTACAGTGTCCAGATAAGCCAAATGTCACGAATAATATAGTCTGCTCGAGTTGTGGTGGAGCGGGACACATTGCGCGCGATTGTAGATCCAAAAGACCTGGTCAAGGAGGACCAGCTGCCGCGGGAATGGGAGGAATGGGACCAGGTGGCGATAAAGCTAAGATAGACGAAGAATATATGTCTCTTATGGCAGAATTGGGCGAAGGACCACCTCCTGATCGATCTAAAAGCGGACAACAAAGACAACCAAATCCCAATCCCAATTATCCTGGTCTTTTTGATAGGTAGGTTCCGTTTATTTGTAAACTATAACGTAAACTAACCACTTTACCTGTTAACTATTTAACAATTACATTTATTCAGGCAACAAGCACCTCGTGCATTAATGGCCGCACCAGCGCATCCTCCGCCACAGATGATGCAAGGTGGACCAATGATGCCTCCACCAGGAATGGCCCCACCTCCCTGGAGTCAAGGGGAGGTAAACAACATGAATGGTATGAACATGCAATGGCAGCCACCAGTCAGCATGCCACCACCACCCGGTGTCATGCAGCCTCCACCGCCGCCACCCGGATCCACCTCACAACCAAATATCCCTCCGTTAATGCCTTGGATGGCTGGAAACAATCAGCCACCACCGCCTGGACAAATGCCACCGACACAGATTCCACCGCCCGGAATGGGTATTCCACCTTGGCAACAAGGACAGCAGGGACCAATGCGTCCACCGCCACCTGGAACAGCTCCACCCCCAGGATTTCCGGGCTGGCAGCCACAACAAATGGGAGGATGGCCACCTGCCGCACCTGTACCACCACCGCCCCAACAACAGACGCCTGCTCCACCTGGCATCGATCTTAACACTTTGCCGACTCTACTAGCACAACCACCTCCACCACCCCCGCCAACCAGTTAGTGCAAAGAATCATCACATCGTCTGTAATTGAATTAATTTCGTATCCGTAATGTAGAGAGATTTTTCAGTCGCATCATTTGATAGATGGTTATAAGAATGCGGGTAAGAATGATTGAATGTCTCGTACGTTTTTGAGTGATTCGAGATTTTGAATTATACTTCTTGTTCATGTGGCTTTGCCTATTTATGAATGGTAGAGGGAGGAGGGGTGAAGATTACGGCTAAGAATACAGTTTCTTAATCCCTTTTTGTGGACCATACAATGTGTGCAGGGTATGGTTTAAGTGCGTTACTTGATGATTGAAAATACGCATTGTATTCGATCAAAAGAAAAATCTCTAGTTTTGGTTACCATTACTTTCGATTTATTGTATGTACCTAAAGATTTCGTACGGATACAAATGTGTAAGTAACAACATGCCCTTCGCAGTTTTATAATGCTATCTATAGTACGATAACGTTCTAATTTTTACATAAATGTTTCCCTAAATATACTACTGAATAAGATGACAGACTATTGTAGAATATAATTTGCTTGTATTCTATGAGTAGCTTGCATAATACTATGTGTATTCTAGTACATTATTTGCTGTGTACCAATAATATAATCTAGTTTTGCTTCAGTATATTACCTATAATGAGACGTACGTATAAAAGTAAGATAAATGTTTGACACACAAACATTTTGTTTTTCATTGAGGAACACTGTATAGAAAATGTTCCATTAATTTCCGAGTTAAAAAAATCTTTGTATGCTGTGTACTATAATTATATTTTTTATTTCGTTAATATCAATTAATTTAATGTATGAGCATTAAGAACGGATGAAGGAAACATAAGAGATAGAATGTGTGGAGTATATTGTAACGTTTACAGGTAATATTATGGAGCACCCACATTTCTGCTTGTATAAATAGTTTTAACTGCTATGTACACCAATTATCATTTCTATAAATTATATTTGTTGTTATGCAAACAAAGTAACGTGACAAGGAATGTTGCGAAAATCCGAGCGCAATAATGTCGTATCAGTGATTCACTAGAAAGAATTAGGACGAATCATAATAATTTTAAATTATTCAAAAGTTGCTTTATATTAACTAACGTTAGTACTATGTATTACGTTTAAGATATAAAAAGATAAATTGTGGGGGATTATGATAGATTAATGTGTATACTGACTACACAATAAAGGTACATACTATGAAGTGAGCGTTGTGCTATATTTTACTGGTTTTATTTTGCTTCCGTTTATAATTACCTAACAACATTCATCATCCTATTAATTATCAATGAAATAAAATGTATAAATATAGAAAATATTTAAAGTATACTTCATTATTTAGGCCGGGTCATTATTCATGATGGCTTTTAGATTAACCGCTCTATGATCGCAGAGGATGCCGTAAATTAGCCCTCAATTAAGCTTCAAGTACATACATGGCACACAGAACCCTACTGTATACATGTATGTGCTCTCTATGTACATACATCTGTACTGCACTCTAATACCTTGTCCGTGGTAACGCACACACTGATCGAACTTTAAAACTGCATCCAAATGCAGCACGAACATACCTTTCAAATTCTCAGGACCATAAATACAGTAAACGTTGCACTTTAAACTTTGTCATCGGACAATTTAATACCCGGACTATTTCTAATTTTACTAGTTGCAAATATCAGTCGAAACGAGAAGTGTTTTACTTAAAAAATAACGTTTCGAACGTCTAAGATGTTGGAAGAGATTGCATATAATTGGGCCATTGGATTACGGTCATTTTTTGACGTTACAGAATTTACTCCGATAGTGCCGAACTTATGGGATAATCAAGATTTTGATATACAACGTGCTAGTGGTACAAAAGTAAAGAGATCTGATGTACTTCTTGGATATTTGATCTTTTTCTGGGTTATGTTTCATCTCATGTATGAAAAGTGCCTTAATGTAAGTTTGTAAGTCGTAACATTTCAGTATTTCACATTTGACATGTTTTTACATTCATTGAGTGTTTTATCAAGCTATTGGCGGTACAGTTAACACTATCAATTTCATGTATTAACACAGTCGCTACTCCGTCGTATGCATATCCCATTGATGCAAAGGAACAGAATAATCGAGGCTGTGTGGAGTTGTGGATTTTGCTTTGGTAGCATTTGTTATCTAAAGTCATCCTCTATCAAGATTCTAAGTTTCGCTCCAGAAGGAAGAGTGACCTACGAGGAGCTAGGTGTTATTTTACATAAGAGCTTCTATTTCCATCGGGCAGGAATAGAAATTTTGCGTCATGGAGCTTGGACAAAAGGCTGTGCAAACTTGTTGTTTGCGTCCTTTATCATGAATCCTTATCAAGAAAAGTAATGGAGCTTTTGTTATAACATAAATGTATTGTTTCATTGGAATACATGTGTTTTAATGTTTTGCTTAAACATTTATACCATTATTTCCATTGCACTAGGTATATTGGTGCTTTTATTATCATATAAATTAAATACAGACATTATTTAATACATAATTCAATTTTCTTCACAGATGGTGTACAGTAGTAAGCACATTTTTATTTTATAAAGCTGTAGATACCATTGTGATAAATATTTGCCGCATTTTGTTATGCGTGTCTCATTTCACTGGTAGAAGACTTCCCAAACTGTTATTCTGGCTTCATTGCTTAACTTGGTTAGTACACTAGAGATTTAATAATCTTTTGAGTAGACTATCTCCCTAATAAATACTGTTTTTTCAGGATGTATTTGTATCTACTCTTTGTGCCTAAGCTTATGTTGTGGTCAGCAAAGATAAATTATACAGGAGCAGAGCTTGGTCTGAGGCTGTGGTTTATTGCAGAGTGTTTAGATTCGGTAAAGACATTAATTGAAGGCATTACTTTGTACTGTGTTCCGATAGTTCAAATGTCATCTTGAAAGTAGGTGTTGCTCAGACTTGCTGGACGCATGAAGGCTACACATTGGCTTGAGATATGTTTATTTCCTCCACCTACTCGAGAAGCCATTGAACTTGCTGGCATACAAAAGAGACATAGGGAGTCTCGGAGAAAGTTAATTAACAGAGCACCTAAAAAGACTGAATTGTGGCAGACATTGTTGTGTACGTATACTAAGAATGGAATCTTTATTATGTGGCTTCTGACATTGTGATGAATAATAAATTTTCTCAAAATAGGTGCAATGACATTAAAGAAAAAAATTAAAAGGATACGGCAATCAAAGTGTAATAAGTCTGACTCAAAGACTGACATTGTAGAAACAGAACTACCTCAGACATATGTGATGGGAGAGACAAATAAAAAACAAAAGGACGGGGAAGAAGAAAATAAAGATGGAATGGAAGATAAAGTAAAAGGAGACAAGGAAAAGGAAGAAGAAGTTGAAAGTGAAGAAGAAAGTCAAGTAGGAATGGAAGAAGAGATGGAAGAAGAAATAGAAGAAGAAATAGAAGAAGAAATAAAAGAAGAAATAGAAGAAGCAAAACATACTTAGTAAAGTAACTATACATGTTACTGCTACTTACTATCAGAAAATAATTAACGCACGAATTTTCTGCTCTCAAAAGATTTATAGTTCCTGAAATGAGATATTTAAACCTTATACTCGCGCGACGGTTTACAGAAACAAATTTAGTAAGCTTTATCTAGTTATGTTTGTATATATTTGTATATTTAAGATGATATCGGGACAAAGAAGGAATAAAATGTGCTCAATAATGATTGCGAAACTGCGAGAAGTAATGCACAAAATCATAGTAATTGTTTTGATACAAAAATCAAATTTATTTGCGAATTTTATAGATATACACCTGTTTATGTAGAAAGTTCCATCATTTACACGCTTATAAGTTAATGGTACATCTGGCTAATGAGATTCGCTAATATTTTTCATATTACATTGATCGCGTAAGGTACACGTTTAGCCGGATGCTCCAATAACGTTACAATCGAGCTTACGAAGCATGTCTTATCAGGGCGGGTACTTAGAAACACTATTTCATAACGTTGCCTCGTTAATTGTTAATTTTAACTTCAAAACATTTAATGATTATTACCAGTAATGGTATGGTATTACAAGTGTAACATGAAAATTCGTTCGTTGGATGTCGCTCAAGGAGATGGATGAGCTTTAATCATTTGCACGCATACAATTTCGTCGGGTTTTTTTTGTTTTTATTTATTCTCTTTGTTTTATTTCCTTTTGTTATCATTTAAATATGAAGCTACAGGCACGATATGTAAATCTACGCAGTGAATACAAGAATGCAATTGGTGCAATGATTTTGCGTTTTGTATCGATAAACGTTCACGGGCTGAGAATCGTTTCCGGATCCTCGCGAAACCGACGTTAGGCTTCGTTATTCCGCGGAATGCAAGTTGCTGCGAGGTACAGTGAACTTGAAATGGATATTTGAATGGACACGTGGCTATGGCAGTAAATAGAGAACATACACGAGCGTGTCACAGTACTGCACACCTTTGAGCAACGAAACTATGTTAGGCTTCCTCGAAGCAGCTTGAAACGGCAATGCTAGTGACATATTCATAGTTTATGGAAAGATTTGTTACTTAATTTAATTAAGTCTGGCGTTCGAAACTTAAATATTCTCGTTAAAAACCGGAGCACACGTTCTTTTCGCATTTATTATGCTAGAAAGAAACAACAACACTACTTAATTAACACGCTGATCCTAGTGTATATAAAGTTTTATTTTCCGATCAATTTGGACTGTGTCAATAAAATATCATGGTACATGTATTTAGGCTGAATTGTTCCACGATGTTATACAGTTTAATGAAAAATATTATAAACGAATGTTGTCCGAATAAAATCGTATCATATATATGTATATATGTATACGCATATAGCGTACACGTTTTACTGATATCGTTATTTCTAAAAATTGTTAAAATCTTCTCTTTCGAAACTTATTACATGAATATCGTGCTATACAAATGTAATACAGATTCTGATCCGAACGATTAATATTTAATTTCGATCATTTAGATGATCATATGTTTACGATAGATTCTGAATCTAGGGAGATTCTACGTGTACGCAAATATTTAAACGATTATAATTACATCTGGTCAATCTCGAAAAAAATTTCTATAAAGGTGATCCAGTAACATTGCGCACTTCATTAGTCATAATTGGAAAATTATTCTCTTTACAGTGTCGTATTCGTTTTAGAAACAAGTTATGATAGTTTTATCTGTTTCGAGAGTAGCTATATCAATCAATGTATCACTAACAGAAGTGCATGTAAAGAGAATAAAAACACAGCGTGATATTCATTGTAAAGAATGTAATCGTAAGAATAAAATGGATCGATTGTGCGCTACACAGAATCCGGTTGTTTGCTGCGATGATTAGAACTACATTTTAATATAGCTTAAACAGTTTCTCCCTGAATTATTGTGAATCGTGCTGAATAAGGCCTTTATATAAAATGATGACTGTTAAAAGTTCCAACACCTTTATAAAATTCCTTTCTCTATGAAAAACAAACATCCTTTTTTTATATCTGATAAATGAAGACAACGTCAGTTTATTACATAAGTTTAATCGAGCTTATAGACACACTCACAAAATATCTTGCCATATTATTTTATCGTGTGTGTAATGGTTATTTATATATTTATATATGTATATCGTTAAATGTAACTTACATTAAGTAACTATCACTGCGCTTACTTCCGTAACATGTAATCAGTTTTCTTTAATTTTTATCTTTTACACACTCACACGAAACGGTTTTTTTTTCACACACACTTACGGCGATCGGAAACGAAATGGTAACGCAAGTTTTACAAGAAACGTGTAAAATTCTGTGCTAGTGCGACGACGATGCCGAGCCGACAATAACCGGCTGGTCAACGTGTTTTACAATGTAACGCAGCCTCGTCTTTTCTTTTCTATTTATCTCCGAACGTATTACCATTTCAGTAGAATCTCTGTGTTTATAAATAATAATGATAATAATAATAGTAAGGCTCTAAGAATGTATATTTATCAATTCATTGACTAGGTTCCTCGGAGCCATGCGTAAAAAATTGTCAAAAGATTTTTCACTATTTAGTGTGTCGCGAAATTTTTGCGTCGTCGTTGAACGATCGACTCGATCGAAGTATTTTTGTTCCAAGGCTGCAATCACGCGCGACAATTAGGAGGGCTGTTCGATCACTACGATCGGCGGCCAAAGAATACTTGTTTCAAGAAAAATTTACATATTTTCTTTTTATCCATTTTTTTTGTAATTTTTAAGCTGCGGATTCACTTTTTTTTTCTTAAGACTGGCTACTCACATATACTTAACTAGCAATTTACCGATCAGACTCTACTTTTTTTTTGTTCTGTTTTGGCGATGATAGCGGCGAATCGGAGAGATATAATACCGCTATCGTCAAAAGTAAATCGTAATTTCGTACATTAGGAAGACAGTAAATTATTGGAACGTGATTGTATAATAAAGAATTTCTTTTATCCTTGTTATCTTTTCTCGTTTTCATACACGCTGTTTAAAATTTATAATAAATGAACCACGTTTGTCAGTGGTGCTGGAACGAATATAATTACGAAAGTTACCTTATTACAAACATATATATATGAGCAATAAAAGTTGAGTCGGTTAAACTTTCTTAGGCCCAACCCGTTTGTTTGTTTGTTTGTTTTTTTTTTGTTTCTTCTTATATACTCTGCGCCTCGTCGATGCAGATATTTAGAATTTCATTTTAACGAGAGACACGCACCTTCGTTCTTTCTTTATTTTTTTTTGTTTTTGTGAAAATATGGCCCCATTGTTACAGGCTCGATGTAGATTTGGAAAACGTTTTTTATATTCTCTTTCTTCCTGAGTCTGCAACAGGCTTCGTTGAATTCCATGCCATCTACATTAGTCATTGCGATTCTTTCCCTGACACGTTTCAAAGTTTCGATTTATTACCTCGCTTTATTCTCGACGTCAATGGTTCATAGTTTAAAAGCGATTACGACGCGTATCGATCGCAACTACGAATGTAAAATATAACGCTTCGGTCCCAGGTTTACGATTTCTTTCTTTGTATAACGAGACTAGAAAATACTTTTGCGATTGACTGCAAAAACGTTGTAATTTACGCCGTTCAAAGGTGATCAAGTATCATTTAAACGAACATGTATAACAAATTAATATTAACATGACAATATAATTGGTGCCGAATATGAAACATAAGTCGTTCAGTTTAATATTACCGTTTTATATAATATACACGATCACTCTTGCCGGCATATACATATAAATACAATAGCTCGTTTCTCTGTTCCTTTTAGCGAAGAATCACAATCGTTCCGCAAATGCAATTGGCATAAAATTAAACAGTTAAGATCTCTCCATATTAATTCTATAATGTGTACGTGTTTCGACAACCTGTTCTTCCTATACATTTAGTACCTCTTTTAAAATCATATAGCATTTTATTCGCAACACTCGAGTCACGAAACAGGAACACACGCCTGCCTCCAACAGCTTCAACAAATGAATTTATTTCTCTCAACCTGGTGTCTTATTTTCCTTGAAAAAAAATCACAAATAACGTTTTAAAACAATAAAACTATCAAATGAGAAAGATCGTAGCTTACGAATAAAAATTCATGAATTATATTCCATGATATTAAACGATAAACATACGATGAATTTGCATAGCAACCAGAAATCAAGAAATACATTCATTCACTTATGTTAGAACGTTCCATCGCCTCTGCTCTCTGTTTCGTCTATTTTTTTTTGTCCACGTGTACCATAGGGATTCACGAATAACTCTCCGAGCGTTATCAAAGAACATTGGACAGCGTCCAATAGATTTTTGTCCAGACCCAGATTTTTGTTCTCTGCATTCTAACGTGAACCATGGAAGCTCGGAGTAACTTGTACAATAAAAATAAGCAAACTAGGGTGAACGCGTCAACAGGAAAACCTATAAAAAGGAAATACACACAATTAATTACTAAAACACCGAAATAAGCGTGGAAGCGCGATTATTAACGCTCAGAGAGTTGAAACTGTACGAGTTTAGCTCTTTCACTTCTACGTTCTGCCTGTTCGTGTGCGTACATACATATTTAGAGTCCATACTGAACAGGCAAATTGCGATTAATTGGTTGACTCGCGCGAAACGTCGAAGACTCACCGAGGCTTCAGGTTTTCACTCTTTCTCAGTCGTTAGTACCAGGGCTAGAAAACCCTCTATTTTATTCTTCATCCTAGCGAGAACACCGAAACCTCTACAGTATTCTCGACACTTGTCGTACCGTAAAAAAACGTACGGCAAATTATCTCCGTCCTTATTAAAATTACGCGAAATCATTCTGTAACGTCGCACACGCCGGCATTCTTCTCGAATACATATAAACACAAGTCGCAGTACGGAAAATATATATATATCGCAATTTATTCTGGCAAGAATCACGGAACAGATTATCACTGTGACAGAACTGAATCGAAGCGGCGGAAATAGAGGTATTACCAAAAATAGCGTTACTCCGTAAACGACCCGGTGTAACGTGTAAGTACTTTACACCCGATAACCATTAAGTGTATCGGTAAATCAGAATTACACGTTGATGTCGTTTCGTTTAATGCCGGTCTTCCGTATACGTGGCGGAAAGAATTATACCGAAATCTACCTACGTTACGAGGATACATGACTGTTGTTTTTTTTTCTTGTTTCTCCGCAAATTTTTCCCGCTACGTTTCCCCGGTCAACGCAACATTATCGTATCCCTAACGTGTTTTCCGTACATGTGTATTATGTATACGTGAGCGTGCATGTGGTGTTGTTGTTGTTGTTGTTGTTGTTGTTCTCGTAGTAGTAGTTGTTGTTCATGTACGTGGAGGTAACGAAAATTAACAATTGTCTCTCAGAGGCTCGTGACGATGTTTGGCTTGGCAGTGGTGGAGGCGATCTCGGATAGTCGTACGTCGATGGAAATTCGATCATCGTATAACGTCGGCGCCTGGAGTATAATACCCGCCGAACCGACGAACACGGCTAGTGTAAAAATCCACAGGAATAACCTGTCGAGCACCATAGCGACATACTTCCAATCCTCTTTCACCTGAAACACATTCAAATATCATATGAAAATTCAATAATTCTTTAAGAAATTAATTAATACACTCGATTTATTCGTTTTAAACGTACTCTGGTAGAGTCCTCTTCTCTTTTTGTGTGATCAGCGATGAAACGAATGCCTTCGATGGCCTTGTACAGTTCTGGGCAGTGATGCCAATGATGAAGCGTCTTGCAGAGAGCGTCCACGCTCTCCTCCGTCGGAAGTTGCGGTGGAGGAGCGGCCGTAGCTGCCGGTGAACCATGAATACGACACGCGCTTCCTAGATTTACCGCTTCCAGTTCCCTACGGAATTAATTAACAATGTATTTAACCAGGAATTTCTGTTTAATAACATACGATTCATAAGTGCTGTTTAAATAATTTAATATTAGGTGAATAGGTATATGTTTATAAAATATCACGAGTGGGACTCGTGTATATTGCGTACCGAGGGTGTAATTCGTCCCGCGAATCGAGACTCGGAAACAGAACGGATGATTCGACCAGCTCCGACGCCGAGGTCTCTACGAATAGAGATGGATCTCCTAATTCGAGACCGTTGCACGTTCTAACCATTACCCGGTGTCCGTGATGTCCGCCCAGGCTGCGTTTGTCTATCTGGTACTGCGGCCTGTTCGGGGGAATATCAAATTAGTATTATAATTATGTACAAAGAGAACTTACTTGGAGAGAACTTGAGTAAAATTCAAAAGTTACTTCAGTTGAATTTATCAAGTTTTCTAGATATATGTAAAAGCGTTTCTTGAATGTACTATAAACTATGTTGCACATTATAATGGTGTGTTGCTTATTTATTTTTTAAAGCGGCATTTATCTAGATTCTAAATACTATGTGGCTTGTTTATTAGTGCACTGTAGGATGGTGATAATTGAAAATAAAAATAGTGTCTTACTAACAAGTGTCGTAGTAATTATTTAACAGAAAATCGTAGGGTGAATAGGTTGAAAAGGGTATACGGTATTAATTCATATCAAAGCTGTAAAACTACGATCTAAGGGCGATCTATTTAGAAAATGGTATACTAAAACGATCGAATGTGAGTAGTATAATAACTACAGGTGACAGCGCTGATAATAAGCAAATCGTTGAGTGAGAGTGATTGCTCTTTCTTCAGCATTACTTAACAAATGTCTCGCTAAATAACAATTTTAACAATAATCGAAGCAAAGTGCCAGAACGTAGCGGACGGAGGGTGCAACAATGTTCATTCTAACACGTGAACACGTGAAACTATCGTGTCAGCATTAACAAAAAGCTTGTTACGTCCGGTGCAGGATTTTAATCGACGAAACAAAATTGAATTACAACAAGTTTCGATCCCGTGGCCTCGTGCGCAAGCGAAATCAAATTAGAAAATTCCAATTTCCCGTCGTTTGCTTCGTGCTACTATACATATAACAATGTTCGACCAGTTTCTTCCTTAATTAATATTAATTATCCACCCGGCAACGAAATTTCGTCGGATTATACGCCCGGAATTTCTCGACGTGTGTAACTCATACACGATTCCGTGCGTAGAGAGAGAGAGAGAGACGATAATATCACTCGTCTCCGTTTCGGGTGTCAAGTTCAAACCGGAAACCGGTGAATTTCGTTGTGGACAGAGAATGTACGGTGCTAATGGTTGCAAACATGTCGTGACACTAACGTCACCCAGCGTGGTAGCACTAATGAACGTTCTAATGCATCTTGGCATAGACCCAATATGTAATGCTCGATCCAAAATGCCCGAGGAATCATATCTTGCCTGGAATCGTAATCGGTTCTCTTCGAAGACGTATTATACCTGCGCATCACCAGCAGTCTTGGCAGAACATGGATAAAAACACGACGGACCCACGGCGCCATCACGTGCGTTTGTGGCGAGCGGAAGTGAACATTGAGGACTACCACTGTTACGCATATACTGAAAATATATGATTCATTATTGTGGTAAATGAAAAATTCGATGATTATGTACCTTAATCCTTTGAGGCTTGATCGTAAACGAGATTTGTCAGCATTTAAATTTATAATAGTTCGTATATAATTTGCAACTTTCTGTGTTCGATTGATTTATTGACTTTGATAGAATGTTCATGCGTCAAAGGATTAATGGATTTAGACATAGGTGATATTTATAATACAAAAATATTGAAATAGTATGCTAGCGGTTTATGTAAATATTCGTACACCGTCGAAATTGTGTAATATTGTCTTTTTATACGAATGAATTAGGATTTGACGAAAGATTTCTTTAATTTGAGAAAGTCTACGGTATACCAATGTTTACAGGCTTCACTGTACAGTAATACTAAATTTTAATTTAGATTCTATGTTAACGATAAAAGTACGTTCTATCGTGGTATATTTACCCGTGGTAATGATATAAGAAACCGTACCTGAAGGTGTCTAGGATCATGGTGAAAAGGACGAATTTACCGAGAAGCGGCACCACGAGCGATGTGGGCGGGATAATTTCGGCCAGCAGAAGGAAGAACACAGTCAGCGACAGTAAAATCGAAATGGAAAGGCTGACCTGCAATTAAACAATCGTTCGTTCGTGTACAGAATCCTTCGGGGGAAAATTGTCCGCTCACGCGGCGGACGATTATCGGAAACTGAGAACGAGAAAGGGACACGTAATAATAAAGAACAAAAAAAGAAAACGAAACAAAAAAATGGTTGAAAAAGCTAATGAATCGGAGATTGAAAATTCGGCTGAAAATCTCGAGTGTGCTCCTCGCGTAAAGTGAGCTTCGTACACAAAAGGACAAAGAGGAACCCTCGAAATTAAGTGCAACGGAACAAAACGTCCCTTTCATTCGTTCATGATACTCCATCATGTTTCGAAACGTGTTAAGGTCATGTCGTTGCCACTGACATCGTAGCTTCGCACGACATCCACGGGAAGGTTTCATCTTTCACACGTTTCACCTTTCTCGTGGATTTCATAAATTTCCAGGGAACGTCGAATTCAACGGGAGACACGTATCTTGGTGTACACGTGTATAGGTAACGTGTGAAAATGGGTACTCGCAGGCCCATCGCGTGAATAAACAAATTTTAAGTAGTACACAGAGATATAAGTCAGCCCTATCAGATACTATTTTCCCCCTATAACATTCCTAAACCGCAGATTTCCTTAGTTTTTAAATAAATATCATCCAAATCAACGGTACATTTCTAAATTATCTTTCTCCATCAATTTTAAGGAATCCTTTTAAAAATAAAAATACATTTCCCTATCTTTCTTCATGAAAAACACTATACTTCCACGAATATCCGCAGTGAACATATTAGTATCGAATAATAATGATTAAAATCCATTTGTATTCCTAGCACTGCGCTCTGTGTTTGTTTATTTGCGAAACAAGGGTGTGCGAATACTTTTCCTCCTTTTCTTGTTCTCCAGCGACGCAGCCGTAGCAAAACGTATGTATATACATATACATATACGTAAGTACATACATACATACACGATATGCATGTGAAGCTGAATGTGGCCGAGTGGCTGAAAGTCTGTACACGTAGGGGAATAGGGAATTGATACATACATACATATAGATGTATGCAGGCTGGAAGTCGGTGGGTAAACGGGGACTCGAGAAGGATAGAGACCGATTGGAGAGGGCATTGTTTCGGTGCTCTAGCATTGATCTAGAGTAGCTGCTGCGTGGATTTAAAGGCTGAATTGTACTGCATCGTGATTCTATTCTTAGCGTGTATGTATGTATGTATGTATGTATGTACAATTCTATCAAACTTCCATAGTCGTTCTCTATCGTCCCGTGGATCGAGGGACGAACAGATAGAACTATGGCATTAGTTTATTAACGGGTTGACCGACCGGTGAATTTTCCCGTCGTGACTGTAGCGAAATTTCAATTTCTACGATACGTACAATGGGAACGGATACGATTAAAAGTAGAGACAATTAAATTATTCAATAGAATACTCGGAGTGATTTTAAATAATAAGTGTAATAGTCATTAGGAATAATACAAGTTTGTTTAATAAATCAATTTAGAACCGAATCGACGACCACTGTGCGAAGTAACTTTCTTTTTAACGAGCAATTCTTTTATGGTTCATATGATAAACGGTGATAATATTAATATTACACCGGAAATACGAGTTTCAGAGGGGACACTCGTCTCCAGCAGTCGGTATCCCTTTCAGGGTGAATCGAAGTGCTCGCAACCGGTTGCGGATGTCACGCTGACATCTGACCTTCTCCTCGTTTTTTTTTTTCCCCTCTCTTTACCCTCTGCCTTTTCGTTCCTCCGCTTTCGCGCCGACAAGCCAGAACAATATGACTGAATTATAGAGGCGACTACGGCGCTAAGTGGATATCGGCTCGAGGTCAAGAGTCCACGAGGAATGGAGGCCGAGCGGCATTTAGAGGTTGCGTTCCGGGGAACGTTGGATTTTGATGTTTGACCCTCTCCAACCGTGGAATTCGTTCTCGCGAAATTTTTGCGCTCGCGCAAACAGCCGCGCGATGTCTTTTCAGCGTTTCGCTGCTATTATCAGTTCAAGTATCGGTTTGTCGACGAGTATAATTTATTTTCAATTTAACCGGACACTGGGAATTGTGAATAAATTTATAGGTTTCGATATTGTCAACGGTTAAGTACCAATTTATTTATTTATTTTTTTATTTACTTATTTAGAAATCTGAAATTCATTAGATTCAATGCTATTTATGTTTACTCTACTTGCTGTTTGACATTTGGAATAGTTAGATAGATAGGTAGATAGTTATATGTATGTATATAGAGATAGTTGCTTTTTTTTATAGGAAGATTTTTTCAAAATTGTGACGGTGAATTTGTTTAGACAGACGGGGAAAGTTTCTGCCGATAAATGGCAATGTGATTGCTTCGCTAAGTTGTATCGTACGTTACAATACCGGGCAATACTTCGCGGTTAAAACTAGATCAGAGCGCGGAAGGCAAATTGTTGGCAATTCGTGACCAATTCGTAGCCAGACTGCACGCGTTTCAACGAACTGTCAGCAAGTTTCGCGCAATATTGTCGACAGATTGGTTTCGCGGATTTTCGAACCGTTCGCGGAAGATTTACCGCCGATGTAATGCACGTCGAGGAATTACCGTTAAACGAACGTAACGTACGTGTCGCTAGTATGATTTCTATTCCCGTACGGTAAACACATTGTAATTAAACTTTCTCGTCGAGATTCATAGGTAAATACGCATTGTTAATAACAAAATTACTAATTTACAACTCGCTGAACGTAACGCGAAACATTCGTGATTTATTATCGAACACCATCGATAAACTATTGATATTTTCATTTCGTTAAAATTACCGATTAAAATCAAGAAACAATTAATATATCTTCCTCCCAATTATTAAGTTCATCATTTAATCATCTATGATTGACATACATATTATATTATATTTCTATGAACATCCCCGGTTGATTTATCATCACGGAAGATTCTACATATATTATACCAAAACCAAATAGCTTAACGTCGAACTTATCGAGCGCGTTTCTCGATTATATATACATATATTCCAAAGCTATTCCGAAAATAGTATTACAAATTTATCGGGAACGTTTGAACGGTGTTACGTAACCGTTGGGGGGATTAGCATCGACGGCGTAGAGATAAATCGATGAGTACTTTACCTTCTCGCCACTGTCGCTTGGCAGATAGAAGACCAACACCGTGAGAAACGATATCCCCATACACGGTATTATAAGGTTGACGGTGTAAAATAGAGTCTTCCGTCTCATGGTGATGTTGAACGTGATGTCGAGGTAAGGCTCGTCGCAGCACGTGTAGAATTTTTCATTTCTGCGAAAACGTAACGCCGCCGGGCACGTCGTCTTAAGTGTACATTGTCGCGGGACGAAGGCACCCCCGTTTTCGTTGAAATTTATCCACCAGGGGGGTGGGAAAACGTTCCGCCGTGAAATTTCAAAGTGGTACACACAGGTAGCCGGTGTCGCGCGACAACGTGTATTTTATATGTATATGGGTATATACAAAAAAAAAAAAGAAATAATGTCTGACACAAGGGTACGGCTTTCAGTTAATTTGAAAGGTGACGCTGCGACACGTATGTTACTTCTGTATCTAGATTTATTTTCTTAGAAAATACGGTTTAAGACATACCTCACGGCTGGGACTTCGAGTATATCCCACTCGACGGAAGTATAAAACTCCGACATATCGACGCCGACATCGACGACGTTGCTGCCCGCTTTTTCGTCGATGTGTCTAAGATCGACCTATGTGAAATTGTAAAAAAAATATTCAGTTTAATTGAGAACAGTTCGGATATATGAGACTGATAATATGAATCACGTTTCACGTAATCGATCGGATAACAGGTGAATGGTAGTTATTATTGTATTTTAGGATTTCTCATAAAAATATTAATACTGAGACGTGTATAAATGAAACATATGTATGTATACATATACGTATGTATGTAGATAATCGAGAACGTGAAACGCGATGGTGAAATATCGTTGATCCACCTGCGAGATGAAATGCCATTCGATATTCTTGATATTTACATCCATCTCAGCACGTTAAACTCGCGTTAATGAGATTCCCGATGCGAACTACATTGAAAATCCACCGTCAGACTTTCGAGACAACGACCGGTCAGAATAATGAAATACTATGCGGATGGATAGACGGTATAACCCGAATAAGAGAGACTCGATACATAAAAATTTACGATCCCACTCGTTAAGTCTGTTCTATCGAGTTAATTGAAAAATATCAATCGAAAACGATATACTGTTAAAATTCTTTCATAAGTTACCCTATACTCATACACAATAACCCTCAATATTATAATAAATTAAATAGTTTCTCCATAAATTTTAGAAATATACAAAAAAAATCTAATCTTCGTAATTTACAATTATACTTTAATGCTCCATGAAATTAACAAGATATATGTATATATGAGTGACAAAATTCTTTCGCAAAGTGAATCGAACGGCAACAAAAATTCCACCACGAGACTCTAAATGAGTGTCACGATTTAACGAGGAATCTCGAAGCTCTCACGTCGAATAATACCGATAACAAGCTATAAGATCTGGACGTCGAAGGACGTGTCTAACGACAAGAGTTGACGGTCTTCGGGTATCGCCTATGGTGTATTGTGCCACCGTCGTTAAAAGCGTCCCACGTAATCATCTTTTATGGAATGTCCATTCATACCGCCATAAGGGTGATCGATCGGTATGTACTTCTTATTAAATGAACTTGATGGATATCCCGTCCATATGTGATGATGTATGGACAACGTTATACGCGGCTGCATTATTCATTGTCGTCGGTAAGATATTTTCCGCTATACTCCGGATAATTGCGAATCATACGAAGAGAGAAGAATCCGGGTATGATTACATGCTCAATGTAAAATTCGCCAAGCCACTTGTAGCTTCTTTTCGGCGAATTACTCTTGTACTCGTCATTTACATTTTACGCCTCTAATTGCGGCGTTGTTATTTCACGTATAATTTTCTTTTTTTCTTTCTTTTTTTTTTAAATGAACATTGTAATTAGGAAGTTGGCGTTTTCACTTTGTTCGTTGTGTGTGTGTTTTTTTTGTTTTAGACGAGAAGACATAAGGAAAAAGGACGTTTCATCCGGCGGATAGTTAAAAGCGCGAAAAAAAAGAACGTATAGCAAACATGCAATAAATAACTCACGGGGATTACGGCGACGAGATATTAATCATTGTAAATTTATGTGCGTTTCGTTCCGTGCACATCCGTGGCTGCGCTGCACGACCCTCATGAATAGTGATAAGCCGTCTAGGCTTTCGTAACGTGCGCAATAACATGCAAATAAACAAATGTGCATCCTCCCGAAGGGTACGTTAATTTCTCTTTCTTAATCTAATTTCCGGCTTCGACTATGTCGCCGGGAAAGCTCGTTGCTTTCGCGGAAAACTTACCGGGCATGACGTCATCTATCGAATTTACGATTTACTTTATAACGCGTTACGACGCTACTTAATTACTTTGTTCACCGCTCGGAAAGTCAACGAGAATGGTAGACGAGCATTTTCCAAACACATTACAACATGCATATAAAAAAAATATTAATCCTGTAATTATGTATGTAAAGTTTTCAACGCGTTTTATTTTAGATTTGTGTTAAATTCTTCTAATAGAGACGAGGAGTCGATACGAAAAATGAATGTTCGTGGAAAACAAATAACTTGGTTTTCCATGCTTGCTTTTTTATTTAGTTTTTTTTTTTTGGTTTTACCTGGAAGCCATCGTAAGTCCACGAGCCGAACTTCATGACACACGTCTGCTCGTCGAACGGAAAATATTCTACGTCGATTTCGCAGGAAGACTTGTATATTGCCGGCGGCTTCCAATTGACCCTCCCTGTATAATTTAACGTCGCCTTCGTCGCCAACGTCACCTCGAAATTGCCGTCGGCACTGTCGGGTCGAAACAAAGGTGATCACTTTATCACTCACGATCCACTGTTTCTCGCCATTAATTATTTTCCGTGTCTTCATTTGACAGGCCAATTGTTATGTCCATTAATTAAATCGTAGTGGGGTGTATTACTAACTATAGAATCTAACGGCGATACGTACAGGACGTTTCAGAAGGGAAGTTCAATCATTTTGGGGGGACGATATCGTAGATATCATTCTAAATTAAACAATAAAAAAGGACTGTACCGTTGTTGTACCAAGAATTATATTTTTTTGTCTCTGAAACACCCTGTAGAATTATGTCTGTTACATTGAAAATACGCGCTACGAATGGAGCATCAATTATTAAACGTATAAAAACAAAGAAAGTACAACATGGGTAAAATGGTATTTTGGATAGTACTATAAAAATTGAAAAAAAAATATCTTACTTGTTGTACAAAACTATATCGGGCCTCCATATATGATCGGATGGCACGTGCAGCATCTCCACCCCACCATATTCTTTCGGATCCCATGTTAACTTGTAGTCGTACCATGACTGGAAGAAAAAAAACAGAACGGGATGATTAATCGGTTACCTTATTCCCTGATTCATTTTCACCGGGTGAAAAGTGACTGAAAAATTAATAGATTAGTCGAACCATATCTTTCCGGGATAGTCATCGAAACGGAAATACATATTCCATTACGGGAAAGAATCGTGACAACGATAACGATGTATTTTTAAATGGCGATCACGAGGCAGGAGAAACAACGTAGGGGATTCTTTTTTTGTTTTTTGTTTTCAAACATTGTGTCCCGAGCGAGTCATTTGAATACCATGCGTGCTGATTATCGGTCAGTCAGAACGTTCACCCTTTTTGTATGTTTCCGCGGAATTGTTTCCGTTGTATGTACCGCGATCTGCCACTCGCAGAATCTAGCCTGCGCCGTTCAGCAGTTTTGACGTGTGTCAGATTCCCGGCGAATCAGATTTCTACTGAAATTAATTAAACTGAAAGGAACGGCGGCGAATTGTAGCATCGGTACTGCATCAAGTAAACTAATCGAATTACACGTAACACGTCCCGTATTTATATAAATGAAACGCATCGGCGAAACAGCAGGGTCTGACTAATGTCGGTTTATATCACTTGCATCTCGGGGCAAAACGAATATTTATTTATTTATGCAATCGTGGTAACGTATAACATTTTTCTATACATAGAACTGTCAAATCCATTTACGTTATAATTCTAACATAGAAAATTCTGTAATAAATATGACAGGTATATCATTATATCAAATAATTTTCTTGTTAAATATAATTATAAATTTCCAGTGAAATTCTTTGAATTTTTAAAAAAATTTCACGAGAGTGATATTAAAAGTTTATGTTGTACGTGATATTATAATTTCTTTGAAAATATCTTTATTACCATAGAACTGGATTAGCGGTATATACTTGATGGTATTAATCCTTCCGATAATCCTCTCCTGGCGTGGGATTTGCATCTTTGGGCAAAGTTTCAGATAAAATCGATCGGCGGAGTTTCTACATAAACTGAAACGTAAATCGAAGTTTCCGAGTGGTTCCGAACCTGGTCTCTTTCTGCTACTAGTTACACACAGCTTGTATTCCCCTAATATATGCAGAGGCACCACTCGACCGTGTGTTTCAACGAACCACTAATATTTGATATCTGTTCTACCCGTTGTGTACTTACGGCTATTACTCAGTCACGTTACTCGATAGATTAATGAGCTGCAAATCGCGTAAATTCGAACTTAAATACGGATTTAATATATCGGACAGTCGGATACAAACGAGACCGTTCGTATTACGTAATTAAAGTATAAATTTAAACCATCGGGTCTTCGTAAAAATAGTCCCCGAATATTTTAATGTAAAAAAAAAGGGGATTTCCTTGAAACTAAAGATATAAACGCGATAAATAATCCATTACGTTTAGACCGAAATTGCAAATTAGTACAATTAAATTCAAAGATACATTATCGAACGATCCCGTCGTTGATATTTAAACGACAAATAATGCGAAACAGCCGCCAGAATGGCCTATGGAAATGTTATTTCAATCATTTCATAGAAAATTCACGTTATAGGATATGGATGAACGTAATCCATTGTTTAAATATCAATGTACTAATTGTCTCATTATTTATGCATCGATCCAGTATTTTAACAGCTCGATGCAAACGACAGAATATACCGAACTGTAATTACGCGACGATGGTCAGCGTATGTATTTTGTTTTTTTAATTACTAAACGTATTCGACGATAGTAATTCAACGGAATCTAATTTCTCAACGATCGACAAATTCTAAGATGGAGGGGAGGAGGATCATGGGTGTGGTTACTAAATTTTGGAAACTGCGTTCAAAAAGAACGAAAGAAAAAAAAAAACGTCCGCGCAAACGGGGACACAGACGGATGCGAATCTGTCTTACGTAATCCAGCATCCGAAAGTGGGTTGCACGGTTCACCGGAGTTATTTTGTGGCTTTCGGGTGAAAGCTTCTGCCCGATCTTCGCTTTAGCGTCTACACTTCCATGCACATTTATATATTCCCGTAAAACAATGGGCGGTTTTAGAACTTCCTCTCGCAGGGAAATCGAACAAAACACTCGACCGCGAGGCGATTGTGTACAGAGGTTCGAACGGAGACAACGAACGAGGCATCGAATGATTAAAGAAGAATGGAAAGACGATGGGAGGGATAAAGAAGAAAAAAAAAACAGAAAAAAAGAACATCGATTCTTTTTATCGCGAAACACACCGACACCCGATCGGAATCAGAGATTTTCCGGGTTTTCAAATGATAAAGAAAGAAAGAAAGAAAGAAATAAAGAGAACGAATGAAAATTACCTGTTCGACCCAAAGGTTCGTCGTCATGATTTGATTCTTCAGGTTCTGCAAGAAGAATAATTTTCACTTTCTCATTGAGTACCGTTTCTCATTGTGACACCGGCACACATAATTAACGTATCGGTAAACTCACTACATCGATCAATTGGGAAAGTTTGAGCTTGATTTGAAC
The DNA here is from genome assembly GCA_917499265.3 of Mimumesa dahlbomi. Lineage (NCBI taxonomy): Eukaryota > Metazoa > Arthropoda > Insecta > Hymenoptera > Crabronidae > Mimumesa > Mimumesa dahlbomi. Next base: position 5,464,492 of record OU824116.1, on the reverse strand, counting down.
GGTGAGGGCTTCTGTAACGTTGACCACTGGACGAACCAGCTTGTTGTAATTCGACAGGAGGTCGTCGTACAGTCGCTTCGCATCTGGATTTCCTGAGCATCCTAAACAAAAAAGAAACGATTAATTAATCCTTTTTTCATAAGACCCGATTAAGTCAACCTTCGAATAGATACAAATGTTTCCAATCAACCCAGAATACCTAATACCTAGAAAACTACAAATTAGACACTTTTATCTTCCCTTTTCCTCTATAACTCCGAAATCTAAGAAAGAGTAGTATACATATAAAGGATCTCTTAATAGCGATTAAAACGAAAAGAATTCCCTTAACCCTCTCACACCTCCTCTATACCACCGCAATTACCTTCGGACAGAACACGCAATTTTCACTATGGGATAGAATAAACATTCCCTTCCATGGGTAACGAATCGTCCACGGTCGGTTAATGATCCGTCGCTGACGGGATCTTCCTTTTAAACCGGTCCGTACACAGAATTCGTTTAATAGGTTTCGTTTAGTGATTCGAAGTAATTTAACGCGCCTTTGCCGTAGAATGGGAGCGACTCGTTACGAAGAAATGAAACGAAAACAGGCGGTTCGTTTCCTTCTACATGTGTGTGTGTGTGTGTGTGCGAATAGAGTGAAAACGGCACGAACGCGGAAAAACGTATCGGGTAAACGCGGTTACGAGTTCTCCAAGGGGGTGAAGGGGGGAGAGGGGGTGGAGGAAAACGAGCGGCCACGAAAACGGTTAATGCACGAAAAATAGGAAAGGTACGCAATTCTGTTCGCAGCTTTTTAACCGTTATCCTCATCCACCACGCGGACCTCATCTTCCATGAGCACCACTTTGTGTGTGTTTTAGCCGGCACTCGTGCGAGCCTCGAGCATCATAGAAAAAGAGGAAAACTAGGGACGGTAAATTTGATACTGTTTCTAAAGTCACTTTACGCGGCGTTCTACTACAACCACCCGCCGCATTCGTAATGAAGATGAAGAAACACTGGCTGAAGAGCGTGTTACAGTCGCGTTTTATACCAACTCGCGTCGTCGGTCAGATTAGGATTGTTTATCGTTTCGGGGTTGGTCGAAGACTCACGGGAATTGTTGAATATTTATAGTTAGTAACGGATAGGTTTACTTGATAATAGATTTTACGGTTTGATAGGATTACGTGTGTACATGTGTGTTGTATATACGGTTTGGTTAAGCAATGTTGTTGTAATTATAATACGTTATCAAAACGATATATATCCCTCCTCATTCTATTTTGCGGATATAATATTGTTCTTGGATCGATTGTTGTAGGATTGTTAGATATCATTATCATATTTTGGGATGATGATATAGATTGACTGTATGATACGAGTCATGGAGGAGGATTTCTGGTATATGATATTATTAATCCGTGTTTAACGTTTCCCATTAATTTTGTAATAGATTCTCGGTAACGCGGTTTTGCTGTTATTGTTTAGAGTTTCCGTACATTATATTATCGGTGTTTTACGAGGCTCCTGGAGCGGTACCAGGATGGTCCATAACACGCATCAACGTGTACGAAACAACGCTGGCAGCGATTTTAATTTTGACGCGGAGCCAGCGAGCGTTTTTGATACACCTTGCGTATACGAAATGGCTAAAGTTCGCGATATACATGATCGTTCCCCGATAACTTTCTTAAACAATCGATGACTGGAAATGGTTAATTGCGTCCGAATAAATTGCTCGTTAAAACAAATATATACATTTATATATTTCTTACCATTTCTCACAGTGAAATATGAAACAATTTCGTAGAAAAATGAGAAAATTGATATTCTCACGTATACGACGCGATTAAACTAATAAGGGTGTATCGTCAGATTGAAATTGAAACGGTAAGATAGATTTGTACGTGCCGATCGAAAAGCGTCGCCGTTAAAAATGTATATATCTATGCGGGAAGTGTGTCGCGAAATTTGCAAGAATAGGAAAAGTCGAAGGGGGAGAGCCGTCGGTACGTTCGCAAAGAAATGCCGGAAAAGTTGATACGGTATCACGTCGGTGCAGCAAAGCCATGAGAGACGTGCCGGCGTTATCGAAAATCGTTTATGCACACTGGCAATATCACGGCGAAGAGTGAAATAAATCTGCACATTTCAAGAACGCTATCTGTTTCGCCGGTATCACCGAATTCACCGTATCGCCCGTCTTTTCTAACCCAGTTAAATTTGTTCGTTGACACACGCTCCGAAAATAGTTTCGCGAGCAAAACTCAAAGTATAAAAAAAAAAGAAAAACACTAGCAATAAGTACTTCACCACGTTCCTGTACATCAAAATCGCGAATCATTCACTCGAAAATATCTTTATAATTTGTAGAATTAATATTTTCTTGAAAAATTCGCGTGAAATTTGTACTCTTTCTCAGCCGAATAGATTGATATAATATATACTATAATTAAATTGTCGGTGTTGGTCAAACGACGGGGGGATAAAGTTTCCGTGGAAAATTCATATCGCATCTTCGATTGTTCAATCACGTAGCGCGATGGATCAGAAACTTAATGGTACGTTGCTACACGGGCGTAGATAGGATCGATTTGATCGAAATCTTTCGTGAGTAATCGGCTAACTAGCCGGAAATTACGTGCACCTCGAACGTGCCCGGCCGCTTTCCGAGGAAACGGAAGTAACGAACCGCGAACAGTAAGAGCCTTGAATTTACAAGAACGACGAAGACGTAGTACGCTGTCTCCGGAGAAATTCTCGTCGCAAACTGGCGTGCTGTAATAAAGTCATAACCCCGGGTGTATCGATTGCCGATACATTGGCAAAATATTGTTGGAAAACAAGTAGATTGTAAAATCATTTATTATGAAACGAAGTTTATTACGCGATACAGGGGGTTACCGAGCGACAAAAGGTGTATGTACGTTGACTGGGAAAATTTATTTCGTAAAATGATCGAGACGAATATAATATGTATATAAAAACGAACGATATAATCGAACGAATAACTTTTCGCGATTGTTAAAAATCACGAGTATATTTTACGATATTTTTACGCGTGCGAAAGAAAAGGAGCTTTCGGTGGATTAACCGTGATAGGTGAGATTCCACCTTTTTCGAAAAAGTTTTTAAAGCATTCCGATCAACGTACGCGAAAAGCGAATAAAAAGGTGAACGAGCGGTAGATGAAGGCGCATTTGTTATCGACAACGCGACAGTGAATAAAAATTCATTTCGCCCGGAGAGGATTTGGACGTTCGTGCAAGCGTTAATGGAGTCGGATGGACACAACTTTTTGTTCCACGTTCACGGTAACTACGGATAAAAAAGAATCGCGGGAACGCTAGGTGGACATATAAAAAAGCTTGCGGAGTTGGCCGGTTGATAACAAACAAAATTTTAAACGGATAAAATCGAATATTTCGCTTTTACCGTCGACACCGATACCTTTCCAACGAGAAAATTATCGTTCTCGCGTATATCTTCGATAATCGCGAATAGCGATATCGTATTCGAAATAGTAACACGTGAGAATCACGGAAGATAGATTAATTTTTTCCGAATAACAAAAGAATAATCGACAGATATTTTTCGGTGAATAATATTTTATAAAAACACTTTGTACGCGGTGGGAAAGTATTCGAAAGTTTGACGACTCGTTAACGGGGGTACACTTTGATCATCAAAGACGGCCGAAAGAGCTATTATCGGAGTAATCACTTGCGAATCGAGGTCTGTGAAATTGTTGTTTCAATGTATCCCGGTTCACCAATAAGAACGAAACACTATATTACGAACACGATATTGCATTTCGCGCGAGACGAGATTGCTCGATGAGCCGGACATATCGAGAAATATTGAGTTCTCCGTCGATGTAGAAGACGTTTAAAAGACGCTTTATTCGTATTTCAAGTATCCATTTATCCGTTCTTTATTTTCCAGAAAAATACCGTCGAAACTTTTCGATGTTGAATCCCCGATGGAAAATATTCTATACATATACCTGTATTATGAAAGAGAAAGAAAGGGAAAGATAGAGAGAGAGAGAGAGTGACAAGAGAAACGGGGTAAAATAAAATCAACGTGAAACAAAATAATGGAAAAAACTACCGATACGATGATTAAGTATCAGCAATTTAGCGGTCCGATGAAACTCATAATTCACGTATGTACACGTACGTTGTTACATTTTTCCCAAGGTTCACCTTTTTCCATCGAGATCCATTCGATGTTAGCAACGAAACCGTAAACTCACACCAATGTCGACTGCTCTCTCTCTCTCTCTCTCTCTCTCTCTCTCTCTCTCAAAAAAAAGAAGAAAACACAGAAAAAAATAAATTCAAATAACGGAGCGATGACAATCGAGTCGAATACGTCATCCCTCGGTACATACTTACACTTTTACACCCTCACACATAAAAACAAGCACACGATACACCGAACGTGTATTCGAACGCGTCAGGTACAACGTTACAATAAACCGGACAGATCACGGTTGCAATATATACTTTACTGTAAGTAATAAAAGAAATAAAGAAAGCAAAATTAACGTTTTAGCGAACAACCCTAAAAAGAAAACTAGTCCCATCGTCCGGCGTATCGAGCTACTAAAGGGTAGTTCACACGGAACGACACCGTTAAAACATTTATGAACTTTCCACCCTCGGCGTTTTGTTCCCTTCTACTGTGTGTGTGTGTGTGTGTGTGTGTCGGAATAACGTTGGAATAAATGTATGTACGTACATACACATATATATAGATATATGTATACATAGATACATACCTTTAACGAGTGCAACGACGCGAACTGCCTTCTCGCGCGGCCCGCCAAAAACGGTTTACAACGGGCGAAGAAAGGACCGGGCATCGTATGCACCGCGGACGATACATTTGCATCTGAATCGGAACGAAGTGAGTACGCTGATGCATATGTATAGACGTTTACATCGCGCGTCACGGCATCGCGATGACGCTATTACACACAGCCGGAGAATCCCGAATGTCGTAATCGAATTTCAGTTAGGTCTATTACCATGTACGTGTTTCACGTGGTGAATGCCTCGTCTACTTTTACACTTGGCCGAGGCGTACAGGTAAGATTATATGTATAATACATGTGTATATTCGTGGAAAAATATTTCTCTTACAATCAGAGTTTGTTCGCGTAATTACCGCGAGTATTTGAATGAGACATTTATTTAATTAACGATAGATTCTAGACACAATACTCGAGAATGTTGAAAATATTGAATAATTTCAGCGACTATTAAGAATCGTTAAGAATATTAATAAGAAATATCTCAGAAATTATACAACCATCCATTGAATAGAATATTATCGAGGATCTTTTAACGTTTTCCTATAACAGTAAGAAACACACTATTCTTCATTCTGACAGTATTCATAAATCCTGTTACACACAAATAATGCCTACCATCATTCACACAGCTCGATGATACAATACACGCGGTTTCGTGAGAGAATCTACTTTTCGGGTGGGTTTTCGATAAAACGTCCAGTACAGCGTGGAGAATCTCCGTGCGAGCTTTTGATAAATAAGTGAAATATCGAGCCACACCTGAGCGTTTTCCTATAAACGTTCACGTGATCCTACGTTCCGTCAGTGCGTCATAAATCCTCCATGGAAATGTCCAACGAGCGTTTTCGCCGTTTGATGATATAATACTGGCGGGCAACCGGTTGGATAGTGAAACACGTGGTCCTTATTGTTAGATTTATCGGTCTTACCTGATATGAGCACCAACACTATCCACATGATCCCCACCAGGCTCTTCATCATGTCATTGTGTCACGTCCACCTCATTTCTTCTCGCCTTCGTGCTCTCCAGACCCTTCAGTTCTAGCACTGAAACAAGGGAAACGTTACTCGTTCGGGAGTTGTAACAACCGATACGCTTTGCATACATAAAAGCGACGATATTTTTCTTGTTAATTAGGAACAACCACCGGTGTCTCTTGCGCATGCGCTTCCCTAGCAATTAACGTTAATTATCGCACGGTTTATATGCATCGTTCGCGGAATATTTCGGCTCCGATGTACTTTAAGTACACGGGCGAAAACTTTCACGGTGAAATTTTACGATGAGTAAGAAGTAAAAAAAATATAAGGGGGTGGGAGTGGTGGAGGGGGGTGATAAATGAGAGATCGCATAATGTATAATGTAATGAGGATTACATGAAACCTGGCGGTGATTTATAGAGCGAGTAATTATATTCTATGGGGGAAAGTTCGGATCGTTTTTGCGCAACCGATGTGGTTACAGGGCCGGAAGATAATTATCGATAGTTAATTCACGTTAATTAACATCCGGCGGTTGGGAAATAGTTCGGCGGTATGTTTTTTTATTGTTAAATGAAAATGGATACCTGTTGATTAAACTAGAGTGATAGGTGTTATTCTAATTGTAAGCATTACGAAAGAATCGTTGTCCTATATACATACACACAATATACATATATATATATGTATACATATATATGATTTGAAATTTTCTCGAGGACTTATTGTTACCTCTTTTCGTGGAGGAATGACTCTTCACTCACCGCTTGAAAAATAGATATTTGATCCGTCGTTTTTACGAGGCATCTCTGCTCTACGTGCTTCTTTCCGTGCCAATTTTCATTCGGACGATTTATGGCAGTCATAAGAATCGCATTACGCGATGTCAGGTCTCCGCTCGGAAATTTGCACGTTGAATCTCGCGAGCGTGGTCACACGGAATTATCGCGGATATTTTTCACACGCTTGTAACGTCGTTCTTTGTCGTTTTCTCAAAAAATCTCGGTAAAATCGACTCGAGATCCGTACCGGATTAATCATATCGATTAGTATATCATAGTCAACTATATTAGACATACTTTGCAACATAGTGTGTCTGAAAGATATCTATAATAATTCAATAAAATAATATCATTTTCTTATCGGAGAAATTAGATTTTTAATTGTTCCAATTACATCGGGAATAAGAAACTTTTAAGGGGGTGTTCCAGTCTTTCAATTCGAACTGAAGTCACAGCTTTAAGCCGGGTAATCCGCTAATGAACGTTAATGCCTAATCAGCAATTCGTTTTCCGCGTTCCGATCTCCGTCGACCACAAAATCGTGGTCGCAGCCGGTGCGTTTTAATGACGGAAACGTTAATGAAACGTGTATGGCGAACACACAACGATTCTGCCGATTTGTCAACGACTCACGTACACTTCTTTTTTTCATTTACCCGTTTACATAACGATGCACAGTGACCATTCCTATATACATATATATATTCCCAACAGACACAGAGAGCGAACGCAGAAACAAAAGTGTCCATTTCGTAAAAAAAAAGAAGCTCCGTAGGCAGTTTGTTATCCACGGAAAAACTCTACTTTTCTTTCCCGCGGGTCTCTGAATCTTTCCTCGATCTCATTTTCTCCCACTAACACACCGTCGTCCCGTGCAAAGATAACTTTTCACGTTTCGAGTGCCCTCGAGGTGGCTAATATCGGCGTAATTATCCCTTTTCACGATTTGCCAACAATGTCGATTCACTGCGGGTATTGTTTCCGTTGCCGACGTCAACGTGCTCGACGATGGAACGTAAGTAACCGTGGCAACAAAAAAAAGAGAAAGAAAGAAAGAAAAAGAATAAAGAATGTCAAAGATTCGCGTGTGTATACTTTCCTCCCGTACACTTTTCTCAGTCCGTTTAACACCGTGTAAGCCCTTTACTCTTAGCCACTGTGCACCGCGACGCTGGCTTTCGTGTCCGCGTTATCTTGTTACGTTTCTATAAACTCGTTACGCGAAACTGTCGACGGAAATGAGGTATTTACGCGTCCGTACCTTCGTTTCACTGTTAATCCCTCGCGGTGGCACATTATTAACGCGTAGTTGGCGTCGAATATCGACGCACAGTGATACAGGTCCGCGGAAGGTCCGACGGTGGTTAACAAACGGGTTAACCAATTTTCCACGAGCAAAAGAAAGAACACGGGGACACGTTCTCGGTCAGTGAGAATTCAAACGTAGAATTTTTACCTACGTGTTTCTCAAGTGATACTTAAACGACACGACCGGTGGATCAGATTTTCTTTTTTTTTTATTCAGCTTCCGTGAAAACGAGCGTTCGCGATCGAAGGAAACGCGAATAGAAATCGTTCGCGGCACGGAATGGCGGTCGTTCGAGTGTCAGCCACTTATTGTTATCGGTTATTCGTTTTTTTTTTCGAGGCGAGACGGGACATCGGGAGTGCCAATATCCTATTCTGCACGTTTTCCTGCCCTGTTCACCCCCCTCTCCCTACCCCTTACCGATGTCCATGTCCGTCAGATACCGCGGACGTCGACGATTACGGTCGCAGCTGCATCTATTATTCGCGATCAAACGCGATCGAATGGTAATTGTAAATTTCAGTCTATGCGCTTCGTCGACGGACCCCCGACGCGGTGTTCCCGACGGATTTTTCGTGTAATTGACGTACTCGCTTTGTTACTCATCCGCACGCTTGTATCGCGTTCACATTGGACACGTGTATGTATGTATATATATATTTATATGTATATAGGTGTGCGACGGGTGGTACACGGTTGAAATACTAAAGGATGAAAATAATAATGAAACGATTGTATTATAACGTGTTTTATCGTGCACGAACGATATTTGATTGCTTTCTGCGTTCTTGTCTCGATGATATTTCTGGATAATTGAAAATAATACTCGGGGTACCTGTGCCGAAGTAATTAGCAAATTTTAATCACGTGAAACCCTGTCAAGTTTCCCAGATAATATCGATAGATACATACATATACATACATATATCGTTTGTATAGATTATCGTGTAATAAATCAGTTGATTTTCCCCGGGTATGTTCCCAAGGTTAATTACTTCTGCCGGATCGCTTTGGACCAGTGGTTTTAATCTACTCGCGAAGACCCCGCGCGTTTTTTATTATTTTCTTCTTTTTTTTTATATATATATATACCAACCCGAAAGTTATTTCTGCAACGTGTAGCACGATCGATAAGCCCTAAACTCGCTTCTGTCGGGTACTCACTCGTGGCTTAAGAGCAGGTAATTATCTGCCACGTTCGCCCGACTGCTGTCAGGTACGTGTGACGAGAGCCTTAAAACGCTTTCTCCAAAGGCCCGTTTTCTTTTCTCATTTTCAGCTTCTCCGTCATCGAAACGCCGACCGCGATACCGACGCACGAAACCGACCCTGTCTCTCGTCCACGACGATGCAGCCGGCTAATTCATCTGCGCTTTTAACCGATTAAAACCACCGATATCGCTATTAAGGTAATCGAGGTCACGAATCTTGGCAATAGACACCCGACGAAGATAACCCGAGGAACTTGTTGCGCAAACTTTCATTTGTCAAGTATAATTTGGTGTTAATTCATTCCCCTATGAATTGATATTAAATTAGAATATTTTTTCGGTGGGGAATTTTTAGAAATAAATACTTAGAAATGATTATTTGAAGTAAGCGTAAGGTTTTTATTGAATCATTTTTTTTTTATATAGAGAAGGTGAGGTTTTTCTGTTACGATCCGCTGGCAAAGTTAAGACAAATGTGTGTTTTGATGTATGTTCGAATTAGAGACAAGTTAGACGGAGGTAATGAAACCCATCGTTATAGTTCTCGTGATATATCACCGGTATAAATACCTGCGGGAGTTTAATTGACCAACAGTAGGAACTTTTCGTGTTCCTGAAAACTTTCGCGGGTTACTTCCACGGGTGGGTAGGTTTAACAGTTTTCCTACTTAATATCTCATTTGTAATCTAATAACCAGAAATTGATCGTACTCCACGAAAGGTGAATTATAATACACAGTTTCTGATCTTGACAAATCTACTTTCGCCGGAGTAAGTACTTCGAGCTACCAGGTTGGATTCTAATTTTCAACTCTCGATTATCAAATCTTCGACGGCTTTTCAATTTCCTGCCGTTTCCGTAATTTTCCATGAATCGCGGAAAAAAAACTTTCGCGACGGCTATCGATCGGACGCGAACGAAATAATATCTCGAGAGTTTAATCAAATCACACGGATAATTACATTGATAATTCTGTGTAAACGAGGTACACGGGGTATCGCGTGAAAAGTTACCGGTGAAATTCCGTTACAACTTTGTTTCATTTCATCGAATTATAACGCGAACTCGAATTCTGTTTAACGAATTGCCGGCGTGATGTAAAAGAGTAATTAATGTTTTTTTCTCCCTTTTTTTTCTCTTTCGATCAAACACCGTTAAACACGCCGTCCAACGGACATTCTCAACGGCGTTGTACAAACGGAATTTCGACGCTGTATCGCGTCGATAGGTTGCCCGGGTGAAATTCGTGCATGACGTGTTATTAAATCGTAGAAGTTGCTCGAAATACCAGGAGGTACCGTTACTCACTGCCGCGATAAGATTTATGAATTTAATAATGCCGGCGCATCGCCGCTGGGAACAATTAAATGCGGCGCAATTGTACAGCCACGCCGCGGTTAAATATTGCGAATCGAGGAGGGGAAGAGAGAAAAAAAATAAAAGGTCGGCCGAAAATGAGAGAATAAGGGGGCCAGGTGTTACACTATCGAAACTTACGAATTTCGGATGTAGCGAGCTGGGAAAGTGATTTTTTTCCAACCAGATCGAAGTAAATACGCGTAATATAATCGAACGTCTATGTGTGATATTAAAAATTCTAAATTATATCACATAGATAGTGTATATATGTATATATTAAAATTTCATATAAAATTTAATGACACAATTATTCGCAATATTTGATATTATCCCTACCTGACCTTATTTTTATTTATACTCAATTAAATGTCTATTAAATAACATCAATCGACGTGTTACATTCGCTCACAGACATTTCCACATCCTGCTCGTCATTCCTTCGCCACCTTCCCTACTATCCCAATGGTACGTTGGAATATTTAACGCCGTTGATCGATTATTTTCGAACCGCCAGACGTCCCGGTGCAAAACGTGAACCGCGGCGTTAAAATCCCCGTTGCACATTTCGATCGTGCATTTATTATTTAAAGGACAGTTTTCACCGGTGGCAATCGTACCGGGGGGACCAATGATGTATTATGACAACGAAATTTTATCGACCATCAGGGCTGCATGGGAATAAGATGAAATATAACGCGTCCCTTTCCTTTCTACCCCGACGGGTTTTCAGCCGTTTCCGACGACGACGACGACGACGACGACGACGCCGTCGACGGGATATAAATCTGGCGCAAAAGAGTTGCGTGTACAACGGCCGGCTTGTTAGCGATCGTTACAAAAATGGAGATGAGTGTCACGTGTTTGCAAATGCTGCGAAAATACGGCGGCGGCGGCGGGCAAAAAAATTACCATAGAAACAACGCCGCGGGATAGAAGCCAGCTGGAAACAACCGGATGTCGTGGCGAACAGACGGAGGACCGACGATGAAATATATTCGCACTACAACCCCGGGGACAAGTGTAATTTCCCTAACGGGTGCCGGGCCTGTTTATTCGCCGCGCGAACTTTAAATAATGATGAACGATAAATTGCTGGAAAAAAAAACCGTCGCCGTCCGCGGACGGAATTGACGGGGGGACCAGCGAAAATACGGGCGTCGATAAACTGTTTAAAAAAAAGAGAAGGAAAATGAAATTGAAACCGGTGGATGTCTCTATCGATGCTTTGAACATATTTGAAGTGATATCGTATCATTGGGTTCGATGTTCCCATGTTTTATAAAATTGTTTGTTAATATCAGTGTCTCGTTGTTTCGTTTGAATTTAACTGATATTATTGTATATTGAATTTTTGATATTGATATTGCAGTGGTTTTAATTCTTTCGAGACTTTTCTAGCGTGATTCTAGGTTTAAGATAGAAAGGAGAAGATCTCGATAAAGATAGGGGTCTTATGATGTCTAACGCGTACAAATTCCACGTGTGATTTGTATGAGAATCGAAAGGAAGGAGAGCCGAGAATCAACTCGTCATCTTATTATCCAGGCTGGTGATTCATCAGCTGATACCTGATGATTTATTACCCCGACCCTAAGACCTTCATCTATCAGTGTCTCGAGGACGAAAAAAAGCTATCGACCGCAACTTGTCGATACTCGGTTTAGCTTGGATCACCATCGTGATTACGCCGGTGGAAGTTCAGTAAAAGTGGTTTTTACCTCGACAGATTTCTCTTTAGAATTTTTCTTTAATCACGTAGAAAATAGGGGTCCGTCTAAAAGTGATAGACAAAAACAAGGTTACCCGACGTCGGAATCTAATCGATATCTTCACTTCATAAAATCAAATATTGTTGAAAAAAAAAAGCTTGGCGAAAAAATGGTGGCAAGATTTTAAAGATACTAAAAACCTTTAAAGCTATTTCACACTAAAATCTACAGAGGTTAAATGATTGTTCTTACACTTTCGATAATAAAAAAGCTAACTTTTAGATAACAGTGAAATAAACGTTTTATTCAAACTTTCGATTAAAATGTCTACACTCAACGTTTACAACTTTCAACTGGAACTTTCGCAAATGAAAATGTGAAAAATGTATTTAATTTCACTATTATCAAAGAGTGTCCATTTTTATTATGATCCTCGCTAAATTCCCTTTTACCCGAATTCGATCGTGAAAAAACTACGGTATCCGATGAAACGTTTTCGACTGAAAAAAAACGACGGGAATATTTCGCGGAACGGAAATAAAAATCTGTTCGCGTTTCACCGTCACGGAAACGCCTGTACGTAATTGAGAAACGTTCAACATGATAACCGATACACCGACGAACGGGATGGGGGGGGGGGGGGGGGAATAAATTTTTCATTTCAAAGACACGGACACGCCTAATGGTTAATTTTCCATGAAACGGACGGAAAAAGGGGCAATCGACCCCGGTGGTTTGTCAATACCGAATTTATCTCGCGGCGACATCGTGCTCATGGAGACAGTTAATTAAGTAACGTTCCGCTTGTTACAACGGCTTTCCGCGATAACGTGGAACGAGGGAGGAAAAAGGGAAAAACTAGATAAAAGAAAGACGAAAGTAAATTCCGACAGCGATGCAGGAAGGGGGTATGCAAAGTGGAAAGTATGAAGACGATAAAGAATACATAGGAAACTTCTAACGATGCTCGCAACTTCGCCGAGGAAAATTTCATACGGTTTATTAGTTCGACGTTTTCATCCGTTATCTGTTATCAGGTCGGACAGGATTCCCCGGGAACACCGAGGAAAAACTCTTCCCTGGGACACGTTGCCACGGATGGTACTCTATATTTGAGGAACAAGCAGACTCGAAGAAAATTTCGGATTCCACCGACTTGGACGAAAAGACGGTCGACTGTCCCCCCGTGGCGGGATGTTAATTAATTTTCCATGAGGCAGATGGACGTACCACGTGTTTCCACGGCGTTTATCTCGCTTTTTCGAATGGATGCTTATGTACATAGTACATGAAGTAGAAGGAACTTTCCCGGCGAGTACCGGTTTGTTTACGGAAACTTCGCTACGCGAAGTGGTTACGTAAGTGCAACATGTAAGTCTTTTCAAAAGAAAAGAACAAAAAAACGAATTAAAAAAAGAAAAATCAGAAACGTCTACGAAGAAAAGTCTCTTCGACAATCGTGCAAAATCCGTCCGCGACAAGATGAATCTCGATCTTAATTTCTATCTTCACCCATCGTCGCACAGATCTACATAAGAACTCTTTTTTTTCTCCTTCCATATCGTCAGATATGAAAATTGAATCGCAATTACGAGTCGCACAAAAGACCGAGCGACGAGAACGGTCCGAGCACGCGGGGAAAAGTTAGTTTTATCCAAACGTTATTACGATTATACGTTCCTTTTATCATCGCACGGTTGAATTAGGCAAATCGACGAAGAAAGTAGACGTCGCACGGATATTCATTGAGAAAGAAGATCGTAGACGTCTTATACACGTCGAATCCGAGAGATTCTGGAGGAGTTCAACCGGAAGAGTGTGGTGCGGGAGAAGAGAACGGAATGGGGGAGGGGGAGGGGGACGAGAAAACCCACGCGAAGCTGGATATTTAATTTTCCATGAACCGAACCAGCCGGCAGTTGAATTGATTCCGCTCGTGAGACCCATTCTCCTCTGAACCCCCGGTGCGATTGGTGGGTGTAGGCCGATGGTTCTGGATACCAGAATTCCCACAGAATCGTGCCATCCTCTCCCATCCGATCTCGCAATCAGTCGTTCTCTGATATTCAATTATCCACGAATAAAGGTGGGGGGAGAAGGTGGGAGGGGGTCGAAGGGGAAGAGGGAGGTCAGACATCGATTTCTTTTTCTGTCTTTCGTTTCGAAAGCTTCGCACATTACCATCGCGGCACTTTCCAATAGAGATGGGACTTCCAACGCGATATTTACGTTGCGGATAACCCCGACTGTGTCGAATCGTGACAGAGAGCATGGATTCGTAGGTGTTATGAAAAACGTGTGGAATGTAATTGTAGTTCTCGACTATTTTTGGGGGAAGGGATAGTTTTTAGAATTTTTAAGGTTCTATCGTGGCGATGGGATGGTAAAGGTTTAACGACTGGTTTGCAAATTTTTAATAGAAATCTGTGTATTTAATGTAACAGCTTTCAATTTTTCATATTTTTGTTTATTATTATAAAAAAATATAACTGTTATTTAAAGACTCATCCTTTGATCCGTTCCGTGGGAATAGGTGTATGTAAATTTTTGGTAGGTTCAACGTAAATACATATACATACATGTGTATACGTGTATGTCGCGCAGTATTCTTCGGTTTAATCTTTATCCGTTGCACGATCGGGATATATTTGTTACTACAGAGAGAGAGAGAGAGATATTCAATGGAATGGGTTATGGTGATCGGGTTATATGTGGCCAAGAGCGAGCGACTATTTTTTACGATACAAGCGGTATAACACGGTTCCCGTGGAACGTCGATAAAGCTGCATTCGCACATGTGTGCCACGCAGGATGTAAAAGATCCGCTTCGCTGCATCGAAGTGCAGCCACTCAATGACGCAGAAATCTGCTGAACCGTACCAGACGCGATAACGACGATTTCACGATACAAGAAAAATCTCTGGTTTTCTACCCACCCACCCCTCGAATAAAAGCGACGAGGAATCGCAGCCAAGAGAAATGCGATATCCTGGCGAATAGGGACACACAGTAAAGTCACGTGTAATACTTCGTACAAGAAACGACGAGAATCTCTTAAAGAAAGAAAAAAAACAACCGTGAGAATGATTTAGAAATGATAATAAATTACAAGTGAAATTGGGAAAAAATCAAGCGAATAGAATACTTTTGAAAGACTTTCAGATAGCGATGGATAAGAATCGATACGACTTGTTTAAATAAAAATGGAAAACGAGTACGATGATGAAATTACGAAGGATATATTTCGTACGAAACTGAGAAACGAGAATGATAATTAAACGATGGTTATTCGTTCGATTACCTTCGGTTTATTTTCCCCGTTGTTGCAAGAAGGACTTTGACCCAACGAATGGCGAAGAATAAATGCAATCCGTCCGACTGTCCGTTCGTCCATCTATCCATTAAATGGACTTCCGAAAAGGCGCAACAACGTGATAGCAAGCTCAGTTAGAAGCGACGTCGACGATCTCTCTCAGGATTTACGATTTTCCGTAAATTGAGTTTCGCTGCCGGACAGCGCCGCGACAGATCGTCCGGATGGAAATGGAAATGTCGATGAAAAATACACGCGAACCCCTCTGTGGAAGGGTTCAACGAGGTACAAATGGATGGCTCGCGACTTCCCTCTGACATCGAATTATACGTATGTATAATTGATTGCATCTGCATCGAAGAAGAACTTGTCTCACCCTCTGTATATTTTCGACGGCCACGCTGTGCCGCTCGAGCAGTTGCGTGAATTATTCAGATACACACGTGACATCTCTGGTATTATCGATATTTCTAAACGATTAACGTAAACTTAAAGGAAATGTAATTTCTATCGAATACCAGGCCTAGGATTATGAAACTAAAGAAAATTCATAAAGTAAAAATTACTGTTTAAGAAATCATTCGACTGATCACAATTATAATATTTTAGATCATCCTATAGTTTTCTTTAATTTTCCCTATTATTATTTAAAATTATAAATATATCAATGATACTATCAAATATAGTAATATAACATATAACATACTATCACATTCTAAACACAACGATCTATATTCAGATTACTAAAATTATTACTAAAAAACCCAATAAAATTCCCACGCAGCGAAAATGTCACGTTTCTCCAAACATTCTACGCGACACATACATACGTTTCCGGAGTCGTGTAAACTTTCGTAGCGCGGATACGTTATCATGATCGAGTGCCGCACCGAGACAATATGCAGATCAAGACGTGTATATATCGCAGAGAGACGTAGCAACACCGTGTCGAAGGAGGAAGAACGGAAAAGGTAAAGCAGGAACGGTCGGTCGGTCGGTTCGCAAGTAGGTCGCATCTCACGGCTCAATATCGCCGAATACTCTTTTGTGTCCTCTTCTAAATTGGGTTACGAGGGTGCCGCAACCGTTAGCTACTGGCTGCGGCTTCTTCTGGTCCGCGCCACGGTTCCTGCGATTTCGATATACCAATTTTTCCGTGGGATTCGAGTTTCCCTGGGAAAACCGTGCGCGCGTCGCGAGGCTTACGAATCGCCACTTGCTTTTGAAGAACGGAAATATATGTATATTGGGGGTTAAAGGTACATTTTTACATAGGTGGATGGAATAAGGATTATATGTATATAAAAAAAGTTGGGGATAAAGATCTATAGAAAATTAGTGAATTTATTGGAAAGGATGTGTTTGTATGGTAAATATATACGTGGAAGAGTTACTGGGATGAAAGTGGTGGAATTATTCGGAACATAATTGCAAGCATAACATTATAATCTCGTTGAGTTAGTATTAAATATGTATAGACTATTGCGGTAATGATTCCGTGACAAATATGCCGGTAACTTTATCGCGATCATTTGCATCGGTGTTTAAATGTTGCCCGTTGGTATTTTTATTTAAATATTAATATATCACAGTTGTGAATACGTAATTGTAATTATCATTATACAATTATCTCCCGAGCGGTCGCCTATATATGTTTCCGTGTTAATATTCATGAGTGTTTGAACTTGCGTGATTTTAACGTTGCTGAAACAGTTGTGCAAACATGGTCTCGTGCGAATTAACCGAGGCGGACAACTTTTCCAAAAAGAAACGAGTATTTCACTATAATCCGACCACTTTGCGTTTGTGACAACGTTCAAGTATACTTTAGACATTGAATAAAAATGTCATATTCTCATAAATGTGTGTGTTCTATCCAGTTAATCGGTGAAATAACACGTACAGGCTGATTCATTTTTTTCCCCGGCGGATCTCGCGGTTCCATTCGGTATGTCTTATTAATATAAGATTCTATTTCCCTTACGAGAGACGGATAGACGGATCAACCATGAAGAACGTCGGGCTCCCCGATGAAATTGAATTTGACGACGCGTCATGCTCGTGGAATTTCCGTGAGCGAGAATTAATTGGACGCTCGGAAACGAATCGATCTGACCCTACCGTCCCGATGCGATATTTGCAAGTTAAACTTCGCGTAGCTAATTGTAAATCGAAACCGAAAACTAAGTTTCGCCCGATCGAATTGATATTTGATTCGTTCGGGTGTACATGGAAGGTATTCAAGAATTTCAATTTTCCGGTTGAAACAGAATGCTTCTCTCGTTTCCACGCACCTCTCCTCCCCCCCCCCCTCCTTCATCCGCCATTTTTTTGTAACTCGAATGAAATCGGAATTCAATTATTTCTCGTCCGATAATTTCGCAAACGTTTACATCCTTCGTTCTTTACAACCATCGCTCGTACCACGATAATAATTGAAGTTTTGTTTCGCGTTGAATAAATTTTGTTTACGAAATGATTTACGTGTTTCTTTATAGTTCTCTCGCGTTCCTATTGTTTTATTACGTAATTGGACTATTTCACGGCTGCCGTAAATGCGTTTCTTTCAACGAAATTTCGCATAAAGCGAAGTAAGGAAAGACGTCATCTTATCATATTTTCATTCCACTTTCTTCCCATTGAGAAACACGTTTTTCTCTCTTTTCCATATTAAATTCCTCTCATCCCTGTCGCGCCACTTTTAGCACACGTCGAAGACAGACAACAACAATAAGAAAAAAAGAACTCCTCCATATCTCGCCCGTAACTAATTAACAAAACAAGACTACTGGTCCGTTCTTAGAGTCATCCCGTCAATCACACCTCCCGACGTTTCACCCATAACAATCTAATAATCGATCCCATTACCGTCAATCAAATATCCGTCTCGACGTTACATAGAGTTCCAAAATCCCCGAGGAAAAACAAGTTATTCGCGGCCGCTTATAATTAAAACACTCGATACCGGCAACCAGTAGAGAGACCTTTAAATAGTACCGTCGTATCCTCAGCGGTAGCATTTGCAAAAAAAAAAAAAAAAAAAACACCCTGGTGCTTCCTTCTATTTCTGCGATTCCTTGCGAGCGGCAACGACGGCGTCGACGGCGTCGCGGCGAAAGGCTGCCGGCGACGGTTACCGAAAGCGTCGCCGACGGATCGATAAGGTTGTTACATTTTCAATGCAGTTCATTTCGCGGCCGGCGCAATCGCGAGTAACACGAGTGTTGTACGTGCGGCGATCGGCGTTTCGTGCGGCTCGAATTCACGATTTTCCAGCCGTGATTGCACCCCCAAAATCGCACCACCCCTCCCCCATTTCCCTCCTCTTTCTCCTTCCTTCCCCTACCATTATGGTTAATTTCCTATCCAGGGTGTACGACGTGGGTGTGTGTGTGCACTCGTAATAATCCGGCGACTTGTCGACCCCGAAACGGCAATCTGTCTTCCTGATAATAATTGAACGGTTTCGACGTAACGAGTCGACGGTACAACCGGTCGGGTCGGGATGGTTTCCTCCCGAATTTTCGCGGAATTTCGGCAGCGATTCGATTCGGTGTAAAATCGGATTACGCGGGGGTAATTTGACGCCCGTTGCACGGTAGACGTGGCTTTTTTTTTTGTTTTCCCGCTAGTTACGTATCGTTCGGAAATTTTGCTGTCTCTTTTTGTTTTTCTCTCACTCTTTTTTTTTTAACACGGTTATAGATACTGTGGGATGCGTTAATGGTTCGCTCGTTGTATTTTGTTTTTATTTCTCTCTTTCTCGTTTTTTTTTTTTTTAGATACGAGTATATCGGATCATCGTTTCGATTTGTTAATCCGATTATGTTGAAGCGATTACGTTGAAAATCCTGTAATTATTAGGGACAGTTAGTAACACATGTATATGTATATCTCTTTCTCTCTCTCTTCTGGTAACACTTGCTCGTCATGTTATTCGGTGTCTGTTCGAATAGAAATAGAAACACACGGCGGGTATTATTCTACGGGGCTAATATTCGTAAGGTTTCCCCGTGTACTTTCTTTAACGTTACCCCGGTATGTCGCGGAAAGACGGTGGAAAGTGAAGCTTCGAACTTTGTTCGCGAAGCTGTAACTCAACGTGACGTTCGACCTAACGGTAGTTACAAGCTTGAAACTCTAAGCCCTCGTCCCGTTGTCATTTAAACGCGGAGCACGTATGTCCCGGCGAAACTCGTCGCCTTATCATCTTATTGTAAATATTTGATATTAAATCCTTATCCCGCGTAACAGGAAAATCCATTCCCCCTTGCATCACCGGGAACCGTGTTGCGTCTACGCGATATTCTCGTTAACGTTAGCACTATTCTCACTCATTTATACCCGTAAAAATATTATTTATTATAATAGACATAATTACACGTGCGAATAATATATTCAAAGGAACTACACACTGAAAACTTGTACGTCAATCATATTTGACATAAAGAATAATTAAATGAAAATATTTTTAAGAAGATAATGAAAAATTGATGCTTTTCTTCTAGAAAGATACTGTCATTAAGTGTATATCGATGTAAGGTACAGGCTACGCTACCGGAAACTGCGTGGACAGTCATAAAAGCAGAGTAGATTTTCTTCGTACAGACGTCAGAAGTTTCGAGGGCCCTAAAGTCTTTCTTATTGTTATATACGAGGAAAGTACTTGCGCGGGGGAAGGCGAAAAACTCGTTTTTCTTCCCGTGTGTATATTTCGCGCCAAGTTCCACAAAGAACTTCCTACCACCTGAGCTGTTCGACGAATTCTTCTATTTTGCATTTCGAATTCTCACAGAGTACTCTCATTCTTTCCGCCCCCTTTTCTTCCGTTTCTGTCGGGTTTGCCTTTCTCATTTTTTATTCGAGACCGTCTGCTGTTTGCGGTCGTTCTTTAATGGCACTTCATCGTTTTTCTCCCCGAATATCAACCGAATTTCATTCTTCTCTTTTCATTTTACTTGAAGTGTGATCACCAGCGATTAATTGTCACTCGAACGATATTATTTGCGATTCAAATTCAAACGTATCCACTTTACCCCTGGTTCGTCTAATCAAATTTCGTCTAATTCAATCCCCGACCCAGTACCTCTAATTCTATGATAATATCACGTCAGGTATTTTAATATTTTTTTTTTATTATTATTGTCTCGCCGAATTTCTCGTTCGGTACTCGATTCAACGAGTTGTACGTATCGTATTCCTTTTTGTCTTTGCCACGGCGGAGATACGAAGGGAAAATAATAACTGTCCGCGAAGATGAGGACCACCCACACAAGAATCCATGCAATCTACACAATCGCGATCTATGTACGAGCGGTGCCTACGTTTGTACCGCACAAAAGGTCATTCATTCCGCGAGGATTACTTCATTCCACGACTTTCGACCCAGTTAAATTCCACAACGTTCGTCTGTTCAATTGAAAATCCCAATATGTTCGTCCCTCATCGACACCAGGAACGTATTCGAAGGTCCTCCTCTGCTCGTCCCTGGAGCACGATTCTGCCCTAGAATCCGAAGGCCGTTCCGTACACGCACACGTGCATCTATGCCCCGATGTGCACGCCGCTGATCCAATAAATGAGCAATAAACTGCATGTTAAAATGTTCCTGGCGATTTACAAATCGAACCGTTTCTCTGTTATTGAGAAAATGAACATATTTTACCAAGTCAAATTTCCTCGTATCGTCTTACTTATAATTAATAAAATAATAATTAATTTCTTGCGGGCAACGATACACAATAATAACATTTAATTAATAATAAAAAGAAAACATTTCTTAAATTTTAATTTATGAAGATAACGTTTAGGATTCAACGATAGAATTATTTAATAACATCTAAGATGATATGATAATGTCCAATTAGACTGTGAGATTTATTAACGAATTCCCTGTTCTGGCTGCATTAGTGTCCCGAGAGTGAAGAAAACTGATGAAACTTCCGAAACAGTCAACAACTTCGAAAACGCCGGGGAATGTGAGTTCCTCGCCGAAATCCAAACGGCAGGGAAAACGTATAATTGGACGATATTTGCCGAACGCATGTAATCACCTGTTGCTCGCAGGAAGCGCGCGTTAATAGCGCCGAGGTGAAATAAATTCTCGTCAGATATTCCTAGGTGAAATAGTATTTCCACCGGGTGAGGCGTTTCCAAATAGTTAAATCTCATCCGACGGCTTGGGAGCGAGTTACACATCGGTAATGCGAAGTATGATTTAATACCGTTATTAATATCGTTGCCCTAACGAGCCCGTATCACATTCAATCTAAAAATTACCCGGCAGAGAAACACCTAAGTACCTTCAATTAAACCATTCCAATTACACCGCCTTAGAAACGGATGATACTTTATCCACGTAACATATATTCCATATAAAAAGACACACATTAATCTCTACATTCACAAATATATAGAAATCTACTCTTCGAAGTAATACTATCATTTAGAATCATAGAATTTACACCACCGTGACAACAGGTAACAATTTCAATAACAAAACTTTGTTAATAACAAACAGTTCTAATTAATAGATTGAACGATGCGTTGTTCCAAACTGTTGTGGATTACTTGACGCTGTCGAGATCCACGTTGTCGATGGAAACAACGAGGGGTATGGGGTGAAAGCGTCACCGAGTTAGGGTAGACATTACCGAGAGTATTTCTTAATTAGTGGCGAGCCTCGAACGAGGCTGCCACCGAGGTGTCTCGAGTCAGCCGCTCCCTCGATGCCGAGCCCCTCGTAGATCACGATTTCTCCTAAGTGCCCCCAACCCCCCACAACTTCCCCTGTAACCGTCGCCTATAAACGACTCGCTTT
The DNA here is from genome assembly GCA_917499265.3 of Mimumesa dahlbomi. NCBI lineage: Eukaryota > Metazoa > Arthropoda > Insecta > Hymenoptera > Crabronidae > Mimumesa > Mimumesa dahlbomi. The sequence continues at coordinate 5,442,197 of OU824116.1, read as the reverse complement.
CGAACGACAGGTGTTTTGACGCTGGACGTCGCGATCGTACGGTGAAATTGCATTTTACCATCGTCCGAGGTAACGTTAAACGTGGCCCGTTTTAATTGGAAAAAATATCATGCTCGTGCCACGTTTTCAGTTTCTTCGTTTAACCGGTTGTAATTGCCGAGCGTGGAGTTAACGCGTGGAAATTGAATTTAATTAAAATTTGCGATCTTTCATTAGCGGAGCGAGAAGAAAAAAGGGCCGGTTCGGTTACCGAATAAGGGCGGAAAAGGTATCGCAATTTTTACGCTATCTACCTGGCACGTTCCGCGATAATGTATGGGTATGTAGAGTATATTTCTGGCTCATCGGAAAATAAATAGCTGGAGTTACGGAAATTACGAGGTTTCGTCGGAATTCACCGTAATTCGTATATTATCCCGCGAGATTCCACTGGTGAAGAGAGAAACTTGTTCGTAAAGTACAATACATGTGTAAAATACATGTGTTTATAGTATAATTGGATTGCTAATGAGAAGTTAACAGTACCGAGTGAATCGTCGAGCGAGAAAAATAACTAAAAATAATTAATATAATTAATAATTCCTATCCGCGACGAAAACTATACGACTTTTCAATCCTAGATAATACAGTTCGTTTATCGGTTCACTAAAAATAACGAACGCAAATTGAATCATCCTGATCACGATCACATTCTTCATTTATAAATAACATCGTTCAATTATATGCGGATATTCAAGGAAATTTTTAATACATAAATCATCTCAGATCTCGTATGTTTATCTGTCGAACGAGAAAAATAGTTCGTCGAAACGCGACGATAATAGAAATCAATGATTATGCATCGACAGGAATGATGATACGAGCCTGTAAATCGCGCAGCTTTTAGCGGAAAGTGGAAAAAACGGAATATCCGAAAAAAAGTGATGACGGTCAGTAATTTTCTGTCCGCCTGTGTAGGTATACAGTATCGGTTTCTGGCTGACAGTTGGTCTACTGTTTTTTCAATTCTTTTTCCTCGGGCTCATGCTTCGTCGATTGCTCACCAATTTTGCATATCCAACGCCGGGAGGTATTATTCGAGGCTACAACGCCAGGGTGCGGATACCAAAAAGCTCGTTTTTTCAGACTCCTATTGATGGACAATCGATCAGCCGAGTCTCACGATGCGGGCACCGATGTGCCGAACCATAAAACTCTCTTTCTACAAATACACATATTTTTCCTGTCAAACAACGCGCTATTTGCTGCGAGAACATTACACATGATACCGTCGTTAATTTATTAATTCCATCGGAAAATTGATCCTTTCTTTTCTTCTTTTTATTTTCGGGAAATCGTTCGCGAATTTGTTTGTCGATCGAAGATGGAGACTGACCGTCGGGATAGAAGAGTAGTTTCAATAAAAATGTTTAAACACGATCGTAGGTTAGACTAAAGTGTGTATTTTATGAGTCGTTTGACAAATTCGTTGAATGCGAACGAAACGTGGTTGTATAAAATTTTGGACATATTTCGATCGATAGCGTACGAATAGCTGTCAATTTTATGCGGCTTTGGGCGTGACGGAAAACGTAAAGCCCGTCCTTATGAGCGGCGACACATTGTGAAAAGTGGAAAACATGGGACAGCCTTGTGCGTCCGAGTATAAAAGGATGAAATTTCGGCCGTAAAAGGAAAAGCGCGCCGCCTCGGGGTAATAAAAGTTTGAATAGGACTCTCTCCTCCTTCTTTTTCTCTCTCTCTCTCTCTCTCTTTTTTTTTACCGGTTCACTCCGGGTATCCGGGGAATTTTTTTTCATTCAATCGTCTGGTAAGCTTATTTCGCGAGTACATCGCGAAATGGTAGTGCGACCGAAGAATGTAAAGTAGAGGCCGTAATAAAAAGACCATTCCGTGGTTTGCTTATAATTTACGATTTTCAAACGGGCTGAATACGCGAGACGTATGTACGTTCATACAAAGAAGAAAGACTTTTATCACATATACAAAGAAAATAATTTTTTTCACCTGTACATATATTCTTGGACACCTTTAGAATTCTAGAAGGTAAATACAGAAACGATAATACCTAATTTCGTACTTACGAATGTTCGAATCTATCGAGAGTAACTCGTGTATCTGATAACGAATATTATCCGGATATCAGAATCATCCGTAGGTTAATACTTTCTAGATATCTAAATCATCCTAATACCCAAATGATCCGGATACTACACAGCTACCCAAGATATTTGGATTATTCGGATATAAGAGCTATCCGTATATCCGAATTATTCAAATGCCAATGCTATCCAGATAACAGAGCTATCTATCGCTTACCCAGATATTTAGAAGTTCTCTCACGGTCGTATCTTGAAAAATTTTGATTACTTCAATGATAAAAACATATATTATCATCCGTACGTTATCTATCCGCGGCTGTCTGGAATCCACTGACACAGCTTTTCGCGCGGGAAACAGTGAGAAAGGGGTTGCCGGTCATCTTCGTATTATTATTATTATTCATACTCAGCAAGGGTAGCGATGATAGGAATCTTTTGAAACCGCCTTGTCTCGCAGATTTCTCTAGGAAAAAGGCGGCACCCGGTGTGCATTTTTTTTTTCTCTCTCTCTCTCAGTCGAATGCTCAGAGTTAACGATAAGGTCATGCTGACGTCGAGATAAGGAGACCCCGATTGAGAGAGATCGCGTGCTCGACAGAATACGGGCCACGAAACGTAATGTTATCAGGGGCACAACAGCTGCACTAAATTTTTTCGCCGACAGTTCTATTTTTCAAACGATAACTCCGGCTTACACGTGGAGAGCCGGTTAAATATGACTAACAATTAAATACGAGCGGGTTTTCTAAACGCGCGTGTATTTATACGCGAACACGTATGTATGCGTGTATGTATGTATGTATTTACAATGTACATACACGAAACGGAAGATTTAGATTGCCGGACACAGTCTATATCTTTTTGTCATACTAAAAATCCATTTATTAACGCTCTCGAAATGATTGTTATTAGTGTATGTATGTACGTATACATATATGTATGTTTAATAGAAGATTTATAGATATCATGGTACATACGCGGACATCCAACAATAGCCGTCACCGATATAAATCGTTTTTAATCCAGTACGTACAAAAAAAAATAGAGAGAAAATAAAAGAAGGAGAGAGGTAAAAAAAAAAGGAGATGATGAAATAAAGTACCGTCGGAAAATTTTTCGGCTGTTACCAAAGCACACACAGTCGGAGAGTCAAAGCTCGAAATTCATGATTCCCTTCGGGAACAGACGGGAGATGTCGGACAATCAAATATGGCCGATATTGAGATATATCAAACACGCTACTATTTTTAATGTGACGGTGGCAGAGAGTGTGTGTGTGGGGGGGAGGGGGAGGACGAATTGAAAAGCATTTCAAAAGTCTTGGAAAGTATATTTATAGCCGTGGGAGAAAGTTGATACAGGAGAGAAAAGAAATTGCCCAGAAGCAATCTCTTGATGGATTTTCTGATTAAATGTCCCACGCAGCGAACCACTCCGGGAGATGTATATTTTTTGCATAATATTAAATAATTCTGTCCAACAATTTCCGCGTGTCGTTGCGCGGTCTCTTTTGTCTTAACATTAGAAAAACGGCGTCGTGGACAAAACTCTCATCCCTCCCCCTCGTACCTCTCTCCTCTGCAACTCACCCTAAGTCTCTTCTTCTCTCTCTCTCTCTTTCTCTCTTTTCGTCTCTTGTTTCTCTCCATGACCCGCGAAGCTTTACATTACACTCTTACTTACAGTGCACGACGGGCGTGTTAATTTAGAAAACCGTCTAGTCGAGAAAATTACAAATGTAACAATGAAACTTTGCGAAATTGTACGCGCGAACTTCGCCCGGCGAAGTTTTAACCGATTAGACATATATTCAATTGCACGGGGCTCCGACGCGGAAAATTAATTAGAGTGCAGCTATATGTAATTTAGTATTTCCAGGGTTGATCAAGTTTCAGTAAGCGGATAAATGTATTATATAATACGTGTATCTATGTATGTATATGTGTATGCATGCGTACCTTCGGCGGGAAGTTGAGAGTAGCGTTTCGAGACAGCGTATGAGAAATTAGATATCAAGAGTTAAGGTCTTGACTCGGGCCAAGTACAAGAGTTCCCGACTGGTAGACCTGAACTACTCTTTTCCGGAAGAATTAGATCGAGGTATTCGGGGTATTCAAACGGCATTAAATCCGCATATTTCCCCCAAACTATGGTGATATTCTTGTAGGGGACGTCCACCCGAGTAATTTAAGCCTAACTACGAGAAGATCCATCAAGCCAATCGCGAGATATTTTGATCTAAAAAGTCGAGGTTTTTGTAAGAAACGTCGTCTTCTTCCTCTCCTCCTTCTCCATCTCCATGTTCAGCCTGTCACGCAGCCCGGTGTCAAACCCTAACATATGTTTCATACTATGCGAGATAATTTTTCTGCCGATAACGTAGATTTTTTTATATATGTAGTATATGAAATTTCCTCTCACACACATCCAGATTGTTAACATATTATAAATTAGAAATGTTTGTTACGTTACGTTTTTGACATCAAGCTTCGTAAAATTAAGGGTCAGAATGCGTATTCGAAACATATTCGATCATTTTTATATCTTGAAAATTGCGCGAATGGCGAGCGATGTATGAAAATCGCGAAAAATCGTAAAATTATGACAGTTTTTTGGTCGGCATTCGCTCAATTTTTGAGATAGCGATCTGAAACTGGTACCATTGTTTTAGTTAGGAAATTCTACGCCAGAACAATGTATAATAGTTGTACTTTTCGAAAATTTAATTTTTCGCAAAAATCTGAAGGGGGTAGGTCAGGATTTTTTGCGATTTTCGTAAATCGCCTGCCATTTCCACAATTTTTGAGCTATTAAAATGATCCTGGGCGTTTTGAACGCGGAATTCGAAGCCCAATAAGACAGTGAAAGATTCAGGTCGATATCTAAAAATTTGCGGAAATGACGAAAGAATCCACAAAAAGCATCGAAAATGCAAAGCTATGGGCCAAGTACAAGAGAATGATACATTGGAATTGGTTGCTCATTAACATAAACTGCATTTTACACAGGATTTGAAATCAATCAAACTTGCTCACATTTTGAGCAAGTTCGATGCTTTTTGTGGATTTCATTAGCCGCAGAAATGAGAATATTACACGGATGTTAAGGTGATTCGATGATCGTATTAATACCGGCACGGTGTTATTATAATCGTGATATCGGTTTTGCCTATAATCATACACAAAGCGCTGACCGTTCAAATTGCTTACAGAACGAACAGCTAAAACGATCAGCGTTCGGCATTAATCGAACCGGCAACGCGTTAAATAGAAACCAGTTTTGATGACAGTAATGAAATAATGTTCACAAAATAGTGAAAAAAATACCTAAAAAGCGAACTAGAACATTAATAAGTCTAATTTCATTTTTTAACGTATTTGATGTTAAACAAAACGGGGGATAAGACCTACAAAGATGATAGTTGTTTCAATTTACGGTAAACTTTACAAAGAAATACCCACTTAAGGAAGTTACTTCCTACAGTTTCATTTTGACATAGTAATAATAGTATTTCCACATCCAAGAAGAGCAAGTTAAAGAAATTATTTCGCCCGCCTCTTATTCTCCTCGCTTTTGGAAGAATTTACGGTCCATTTGAACCTTCTTCGGTATGCATTAACATTTTGTCGAGAGAATTCAAGCAACGAGTAGAATACGCTACCGCGGCCTAGACCAGAAGTGATTATTTCACGACAAATTTATTGCTCTATCTCAATAAAGATCTCACGCTAGTTTAGACACTTAGTAACACGTGCTTCAACTTTCATATTTGTCCATCGTTTTATTATATTTTCACAATCTTCATCTAAACTTCCACCGCATCGTAATTTCCCGTCGAATATCTTAAAGAAACTTTGAAAAAACAAAAAAATAACAGCGAGGGTGTATAAACCAAAGTATGATCTATTTAAAGTCCCCCGGAAGGAATGTCTTTTATGTATTCTTTAATTAATCTTGATCAAAGTTGAAAGACAAATTTCGTATTCTACGGGAGACTGTTCAATTTTACGTGAATCGGTTGCCCAGGAAATTAAGCAAGATTTCCTACGGGAAGGTTCGATCAAATATAATCTTTCTACGATCATTTTAAGTGGAAAATTAATATTCATGCATTTTTATCGGAGATCTCACAAATATTCTGGAGGAGACACTCGAACGAGATTGGCAGGGTAACGAAAGTTTAATCGTCAACCGAAGAAGCCGGCGGTACGAGAGAGAGAGAGAAGAGAGTGGGGGAGGGGAAGAATGGGGAAGGGATTAATGAAATCCACGAGATTACTCGTTCCCGGTTCAAAACTTCCGATGTAATCTATTCGGCTATCGGCGACTCTCGTTTTGTCTATTTTTCTCGGTCTCATATTTCCGACGTTGAAACTTCGGAAGTTTTCGGGAAGATATGAAATAAGCAACAGTTATGCCATGTATCTTCGATATTTCGACAAGCTCATGTTTTCTAGTTTGATAAGCTTCGATTCCCAACTTCTATGTTTCAGTAGGAGTTGGGATTCCTTTTTCCTTGATATAATATTATTTTGTTGAATGTAATAAGTGATAGTATACGTGTTAGTAATAACTTGGAGTTATTGCTGATGTAATTGTTGTCAGTAAATACCTTATCAGGAAAATGTGAATCAGTAGAGGGGGAATACTCGCTTATATGGGTATTTCAAACCACAAAAGAACGAATGCCTCCGTGGCGCAATCGGCTAGCGCGTTCGGCTGTTAACCGAAAGGTTGGTGGTTCGAGCCCACCCGGGGGCGATTTATTTTTTACTAGTTTCTATGAAATATAAAAACATTAAACAAAAGTCGTAAGATATGTACTAGTTTCTATGAAATATAAAAACATTAAACAAAAGTCGTAAGATATGTATAAACGTGACAATTTAACAGTGTAATGTTTTAAATGTATTTAGAATATAACTTTTATTCAATACTAAGTATGTACGATTGTTTTGCTTTCTTTCTGCGTCGACTCTGTTACAGAAAAGTGCGGGATTGAATTTTATAGGGCATGAAATGCATTCAACGACGAGTATAGCGATTGGGTAAACCGAAGATATCGGTGGGACCTCATGAAATATTAACGCGTCCGTCTTGCGAATGTTCTTTTATAAGGCTCGTCTATATTGCCCCTTTTGCGGGCACGTGCGATTGGTTCTTGTAGTGTAACTGTCTCTCAGTATTCAATACGCATTCTTTTTATAAATCCCATTCAAAAGTGGCATCCGACTAAAAGGTACAATGAAAATTTAATGCAAATTCTATTCCAGTTATAAACAATACGTATTAATACATTCCAAACACGTTCCATGATAAAACACAGTAATACCTTGGACATCTACTTTGTATAGGTATTTCCAAAAATGATAATGACAATTATGTAATCATTATATACAAAATTTTGTATAAAATGATTATTTATAGAATAAATGTATTTCTTATATTATTTTTACATGTTTATGTCTTTTTTACATACGAAACACTAATTTTGAATGCAACTATAGAGGCCTAATCGATATAGTTCTGCTAGGCTACGCCAGATGTCTCTTAAAAAACCCATTTCTCGCAGTTGAATCAGCGAAGTTACAGGCATATTCCCGAGACAGACGTTGATCAAATTGTCATTCAGTGGGAGTACTACTGATCGATTTAGCAGATGATGATTGTTGGAGATGATCACTGATTAAACTCCGCTCCCTGACTTCTATCAAAAGCAACGACGGTTGTCAGAGGATTTCTGATGCTAAACTTTTGACAAACAATTTTTTTACGAATTCCAAACAAAATTTTCTTTTAGCCTTTTTGAACTGTTATTCAACCTTTTTTGATTTTTGTTACATAGTTTTCCAATATATTTGCGTAACCAGAAATTAGTTTTCCATTCGTGGTTCAGAGTGTTGTGCGGTCTGTGTCGCCAGACCTCGTTTAACTTTTAACTTTCAACTTACGACACGCGCAAACAGTACAACAGAACGAGCGTAAACATCTGCCGGTGTATAGCGCATGTTAGAACTCCCACTTTCCTTCGCTCTCCCCCCTTTTTGCATATCTGCTCCGCAGTGATAACAGCGGATCGGGGAACACGTGCGTTTCAACATAGACAGCCCGAAAATCGGAATAAACTGGGAGAGTAAACGCCAGGTTTACGTTATCAGACAACGGTTTAACATAGAGATGTGTAAAAAACGTATTACACTATCTAATTAATCAAGCATCAGTGTTAATAAAAAGAAATTGTTTAACAAAATCTGCAGGTAATACGAAGGTGATTCAAGAGAAGGGGGATAAAGTGAAGGAGACGAAGTCATTATGGTGACAATGAAGAAGACCAAGACAATCGAGTCTGATTCAAGAAGCCTATTAATAAGCTGCAACACAGACGAGATATACCTTGTCTGTGATACGATTTTTCGATCCGTATTTTTGTGAAAGAGTAATTCAGTTCCCGGGCACGAACCGCCATTAAAAGATAGGTCTATCCTATCCATCGTCTGTGGCTGCAGGCGGAACTGAAGAAGCCCCTAAAGTATTTTATAGCGTGTCTATCATCAAAGAAAAGACTAGACCTGGCTAAGCAAAATGTGAAAAGCAAGCAAGGGGGGAAAGAAAAAGGAGAGACAAAGAATAATCCCTCTCGTAAGAAGCAGAAATTAAAAAGGCTTACGAGCACGGCTCTAATTACCTTCGATCGGGCAACAAATTGATTAAACAAGATTAAGACACCCCTCGATATTTCACGGGTACATAGTTAATTCGGAAACGGAGGACAGAGGGGGAATCGATTCGGGAGACGAATAACTAATCAAATTTTCTGCGAAGGAAAATTAAGGGGGGTTCCGTGAACCGTAATTACAACTTCGACGGTTTCCGTTTAATATACGGGATAAAAAGCAATTACCGATAATAGAAACAGCCGCGCGTGGAAATGAATTATCGGGGAGTAAAGGATCCTGTCTGTCCATGTCTCACCGTATTTCATCTTCGATACAAGAGAGACAAGAAAAGAGCCCCAGGATGAAGAAGAGATCGAGGGGGTGGGATAAAAAAGTGGAATAAAGTAACAGAAAGGTAAAGAGAGAAGAGCAAACGAATGGATCCCGTAACATTTCCTTTATTCTCCCAAGAAAGCTTCTAGGTCCGTAGGCAATAATTCCTGCGGTTTCCTTAAAGTAACGTTAACTTTTGCACTACTCACTCGGGGGAATTCGATTAACTTTTACCTGATACAGTAATTTTTACTCAGCGTTCGCGTAAAAAGAAAAGAAACTTCCATTGATCGCGGCCGATCATTTCAGTAATTTTATCATTGTGATTTTCTTTTCCCCTCGTTTCACCGGTACTTTTTTTTCGCACGGTAAACCAGGTTTCTTATTCCCCTACCGGCCCGGACTCTCTCTTTGTTTGTTTCTCGGCCCGATTTGCACATCTGAGGATTACAAGGGAGCCGAAATTATTTCTCTCCTTCGTCGCCAGGGGATAAAATGTAATAACGATGCAGCAAGGATAGCTGTTTGACCTCGAAATTGCTTTGCCCGCGTATCCGTCGAGGGAACTAACGTTCCCGTCGTCGTAACCCCCTTTTTTTCTATTATTCCTCTCCACCCGTTCTCAAATATTTGCTTTATCGTTGCTCCGAATCTTGTAACTCCCCGTCGTTTCACCGAGATCGCGATCGATCGTAACTACCGCGGATATTCCGTCTCGTAATGGCGATACCGAGTTTTATTTTTCATTGAGGCTATCTTGTGTGTGTATATATATATATATATATTGGATGATGCTTTTTGTCTGATCCGTTGGAAATTTCACGCTCGGCCGCATCGCGGTCGCTTAATCGCTAAAGTGCATCGCCTTCTCTTTCGGCACTTCTCGACGTCACCGAGCCCCGCACTTCCAAGGTTCTGCAGGTAAACCGAAAAGGTTTAGACCACGGTGGACTCGAGTGACGAACACAATGAGATTATCGACGATCGGCTCGTTTCTCGTTCAAGCGGCTCGATAATGCGATCACACTTTGACGTCACGACGACACACAGATATATTTTCATTCGATTTAGATTGTCTCGCACTTGTCGCGATCTATAAGAGATCGCGAATTGTGTTTAAAACAAACGACTGACATGATTGAGAGAGTGGTTTTCATATATTTGAAGAATAATTTCTTTAAATTTCTCGAGAATTTTAAACGATTGTGTATAACCGTTCTTAAATTAATTCCCTGATAAGATTCTTGATAAATGATAATTATCGTTTGTATACGGGTTTAGTGAAAAATATAAATAACACCGGAAAGTTCGTAAACTTCCCAAGTATCGATAATTAGTTCCTGTATGGCCACAAAGGAACTAGAACGAAATTAAGACAACGCCTGGAGATCCAACAATAAGCCCACTCGGTGTTTGAAGCAACTTTGAACCGGACTAATTTACGATAATGGTATCCCGAGGGTAGTAAAGCACGCGCGGTTATTCGAGCGCGATTAAAGTCACATTCCCCACCACATTTTAGAATTCTAAATAAAATCAGTATTTCTCCTTAAAAACAACACACACACACACGACAAAAATTAACCCTGGCGAGGTAAGAAAATTCCAAACACAGATCAATACATGCATATATACAAGAATCATATTATACATGACACAAAACAATCGCTAATTGCTTCGTTAAAGAAACCCCTCTATATCTCGTAATGGCGTTCCTTAAACAGACATAAAATCCAAGGGAAACGAAGTTACGTAGAACGAGTGGAAGGTGAAGCGTCTGAAATGCAACGTGGAAAAATTGCCCGCCAGCAAATGTAAACCCACACTCAATAAAATTAAAACAACGACCGGTCGTTCGACGATAAACGTCAACGACGTCTCCGGGCGACTTTGACGCCGAGTAATTTACAGTAATAGGGTCGCGGGGGATGCCGAAGTGTTTCTCGCGTTTCAGAACGCGAATAAAGTCAAACTCAGCCAGGTCTCTCGTCGAAGGAATCTGAAATAGTGAACGCCTCTTCACCGTGATATCCGCGCCATTGTCGCGAACGTACAAGGTGAACCGAACGTGTAACTGACCGGTGGATTGTCAGCTGAAATAAGCTTCTTTTCACCCCACTGAACTATTCTCATCTTTTACAATCTCATTCTCCACACGGTCGAAATGTGTTTCCGTGTAAAAAAGTATACATTTGATAGTAGAATAAGGAAATTCGAAAAGGATATAGTTAGACTTGTTTCACCGGTGTGTGTGTGTTTTTTTTAGAATGGTAAACGAAATTGTTGTCGTGTCGTTAAAACATACTCGAGCGAACTTTAGCAAAAGTATCCACGAAGCACTTTGGCGAGTAGAAACGGGAAACGTGGCAGTTTGTTCGCTCGAGCCAGTAACTTAAAAGGCCGTAGGGTCTTTTTGATCCTTACGAGGAATCCAGAAGGTGTAACCCCACCGACAAATTGAGTTTGGACCCCTCGAACCAAGCCTTCCCATTCCGATGGATTTTCCCGTCGGGTCAATGGAAATGCCCGAACTCGATCCCTCTGGACCTGGTAAATGTTCCAGCGTGGCGAACTTGTTCGCAATGTAGGAAAAATGTAGTTGATCATCATTCTCGTCGATACTCGTCGGTACACTTTTGCCTCTCACGTGTTAAGTAATCCTTTTAATTCATTTTTTTTAACCAAGAAATAACAAACTTATATTATAAAAGTTAGATAAAAAGTTTCTCATCAATTTGTCTATCCTCCTTTTGCACCCAAGATTTGCCACGTGTTTAACGTCGTTCTATCATTTTCTTAGCGATACCTTTACGACCGGAAGCATATCTTTATAGCACGAACTACACATTTATCCGCGACAAGTTCTGCATTTAGAACATCCCACCTTCGTCGGGAATACCTCAACTTCTCTCTTTATCTGTTCCAACGTAACCGCCCCAAATGCCACTCATCAAGAGTGCTACAAGTTCGCCTGTTCCGCAGATAACGAGATGAACTTTCGGCTACTCTGCAGGTAGTCTAGGTGATACATGGATCATTAGGGAAACTAGTCCCGCGGTTATCATCGGTTATCATCGGTTCAGCCTGATAATCCGGCTACCACTTCCCTTCGTCTAACCTCGCCTTGTATCATAAACCGGTTCTACGAGTCTAATGTAGAGAGAGAGAGAGAGGGAGAGAGAGAGATCAGAGAGCAGGACAGGAAAAGGGGGTGCAGGAAGTTTGGAATTAACCGCATAATTGCAGACTGGTCTGTTCGACACGTTCCTAATAACCGCACATTTGCGGATGTTTCCACAGCCAGATAATACTTTGCGTTATACAGTTTCTGGTGGGAAGAAACTTGTTTAAATTCGAACTATTCGATTGACGCTTAAAATCTGATAAAATATCATCGCCTCGAACGGTAGTTATGAATAACAAACCTTGCAGGGTGAAACGCAACAGGATACAGCGATTGTTTATTCAAACGATAATTTAATTCAAAGATTTACAGTGTACGACAGCGAAACTACGGGGAAAGAATTTTAATAAATAATTCAGGGATGTATTATGTCTAACGCGATTCCGTTTAATTTCGGGCACTTGGAGTGTTATTTAGTTCGGCCCTTCAATTACAGAAATCAAGTTGGATATTATTGTTATTAATGGCTTCCCTCGTTAATGCCGAACTTCCGATAAAGGAAACGAAATAATTTCCCCGGCAATATTATTCGCTGCAAGCCTTGGGCTCGTTCTAATTTCGACGCTCTTTCTTCCGTCGTACGGCGAAGACAAAGAAGAGAGAGAAGAAGAAGAAGAAGAAAAAAAGAAGGAAAAATGGGAAGGCAACGTAAGAAAAAGGCGAACGAGCCGAACGAACAAGGAGATAACTCAGGCGCGAATATTCACGGCAGATAGAAAAGTTTTCTTCCTGTTCCGCGCCGTCCGCCGGAACCGCGGCGTTTTCGCCTTAACGCTATGACACTTTATAAAAATCCCGTTAAGTTTAGTCGAGCGAAACGCCGCCGCGAAAGTTCCGCGAATGCACCGACCTGCAACTTGTCATCCGCGCACCCCGTTTTTGGCATGTACTCGCCAGAAAAAGAAGAAAAAAAAAGAAACCCACCTGGGTTAGGATCAAGACAGAAAACAAACGAAAAAAAAAACTAAGATATATATATAGTTTTTAATCACGACATCGATCACGTTGATAATTTTAATTTTAATTATATCCCGAATCAGGTAATACGTTTATCGAACAGAAAAAGAAAAATGTCTACCATAGCCGGAGAATAATTTCCCGCATGATTTCATACCGATCGTCACATTTCGATTCATAAATTATTATTCACACTCGGAGAATCGCCGTAATCTCGATAATCGGGCGAGAAATTACTTCCGTTCCCGGGCTGGAATTTCTCGGCCGGTTTTCTTTATCCGTGACCCGATTTTCCAAATTCGTGATGTTCCCCTGCGTGGCACGTTTTCACCGGGAGCGTGAATTTTTTCGGAATAAAACACGCCGGCCACTGTGACCAATTATTCTTACCGGGCACGTAAAACGGATCGCGCGGGTTCAGAAACGCTGCGTCTGACAAGTGATTAATTCTTCCCGCGGCAAGAAGGGTTCTTCATAATGGAGAATCCCCGGGAGTCCCGAACCATTTCTGGACACCCCGGAAGTCCCGGGGCAACTTCGGGTCCGCCAATTTATGAAACTCTTCGTACGATTCCCCGCGAGGCCGAGTATCGTCATTTTTCTTTCTTATTTAGAAATAACTCGAGGAAAAAGCCGAGTCCTGTTTTTCTTTCCCCCTTTTTTTTTCTCTCCCTAGATTTAATGGTAATTCATCTTACGTATTAATATCATTTTCCCACCGGTTTGCCGGGTGTCGAAACACGTATACCTGTGCCGTGCGAGTTCGTCGATAAATCTTGCAACCAAAAAAAAATTTGACAAATTCGCGAGCTCTCTCTTCTTTCTGTTTTTTTTTTTATATTTTTCTCCCAGGGAAATTCAGCCGGTCGGACGGAAAATTAATGCCCGTCGATATTTGCGGCCGGGAAACGTTTGATTGCCAGAAGGCCGGGCGAGGCACTCGACGAGTGCTAATCGAACATTGTACACCCGTTGAAGGAACAAAAAAAGAAGAAAAAGAAGCAAAAAAAAGGAAAGCGTCGAGCTGCTGTGAATAATCGGCCGGAAATTTTGTTCGCTCGTCGGATGGCCAGATGTAGCGTAAATTTACGACGGTGTAATTCGGAGTGTCAGCCTCCGTTCTGGATCGCGTTCAATGATAAACAAATTACAGCCGGAAAAAAACAGGCGACGAAAAGAAGAGGGAGGAACTTTGTTTCCGATAATCCGACGGTGCATGAAAAGTATCGGAAAATGCGTTCCATGCCGTGGCAATGAATGTGAATTATGCATCCGTAATGTACAATATCGATGGAGTGTGTTATATATATAGTTATACACCGGTACTGTGGAATCTTTTGACGTTCTTCGAGGGTGAATAGACTGCCGACGAAAATTTACAACGATCCAGACGTAGCCGTTTTGCAGCCACTCGGTTCCTTTATTTTTTACGATTATACAGAGGGAACGGATAAAGAGCCTATTTTTCGCCTCGTTGCGCTATTCGTCAGCGGTATTCCGGCAGAGTGACGATTGATACGCCAAACGAGCTGTCTTCGTCGACGTAGACGAATGATGGCGGGCTTCGAGGATCCGGGAAGAAGATTTACGCGAAAACAAGAAAACTTCGAGTCTTTATTTGCATGTGAAAGTAGTCTCGCGAGAGTTTCCCTTCGAAAATCTTTACGTTCCAGCGGGAATACTTTACTTTTTTTTTTGGGAAATTCTGTATCTTCGTGTATGTATAAAGATATTACGTTGAAATAAATTTCTAAATTGTGTAGTTTTCATAGTGGAAATCGATCGTGGTAGTTTCTATTTGCGTTTCTTAGAAAAACGGTGAAAGCGTCGATGGACAAAGGAAGATAGAAAAACGAGAATTGTCAAATAGTTAGCGAATGGGTAAATTCGTTTTCCCTTTAAAGTAAATTGCCTCTATAGGCGTTAATGTCGGGCGTTCTAACGCGTGTAACGACGGTTGGTCATTACGTGGCTTTGCCCGAGGGACCCCGTAACGAAATGGAGACCAAAACGACTCGCGATTTAATGGCAAAGGCGAAATATTCTCTCTCTCTCTCTTTGTCTCTCTGTCCCTCTACACTTGTTTCTAAACCACTCGACGGTTTAAACGGACGTTTGCGTCCGGTATCAAAACAGTTCTCGTGGGCATGGAATTTTACAACTCACCGTGAAACACATACGTATATTCGAAACTGGTTTCGTTGGACAAAATAATAATCGAAATTCGCGGAATCCGACGTGAAAAATATGATTCCAGTTGCGAAAGGATAATTCTGTGGAAGACCTTGAATCAAGTAGGTACATATCGCGGAGATGAATCGAAAGTGAAAAATAACGTCGTCCGCGTATCGTTCTCGGAATTGCTATGCGAACGTCAAAGGAAAGACGTTCTAAAGAAGAAATCGAAAGTCTCTCGTGAACCGTTCAAGTATTGGGAGTAATTAATATCGCGGAGAAAGGAGAGTGATTAACGGCAGCGGGCTCATTAGTTCTTTCTCCGGGTCGCTGTCGATTGTCGCGTAAATTACATCGATGTTCTCGGAACGATCGCACGTGTGAGAGAATATTTTTATTCGCATTACACATTTACGTACACTCTTACATATCGCTCAACATCGAGCGGTACAAAGTACGTACAACACCTTTTCAAACACTCATTATAAAAAAGAAAAATCGTCCGCTACGATTAAAGCGAAGATTAGAAACGATAACAATAACTTCCCCTGGGTACTGTAAGACTCGAGAAATACCGTGATAAAGTGTAAATCCGAAAAATCCTCGACTTCGTGATATCGTCTTATTTACCTAATTCTCCGCTACCGTAAACGTGCATGTAAATGTCTTTGTTTTCTTCCACACACGTGTATTCCATTTTTGAGAACGACCGCGGCATTCGAGTGGAAGCAATTTGCCGTAACGACACTTTCGTCGCATTCGAACAGCTCGAAATCTGGCCTACAAAACCCACACGATCTTACGTTCACCGAAGTGTCCGTTACGTACACTTGAACTTACACCTTTAATACCGAGCGGCTCGTTCATTAGGTTCCATTAAATTCCTCGCCACGTGATCGCCCGGAAGGTACACCCTTTGTGGAGCTTAATATGTTTGAAGGAACGAAATAGGATTTCGTCCTGGAAAATCCTATGATTCCGGATCGACGAAAAAACGAGAAAAACGACTCGTCGTTATGAGAGATCCAGTAATAACTGGATTCCCTTTTAGCGGCAAACATACGGCACGATCCTGCGATCTTATTACGGTAAAACGACATTAAAAACCGGGGTAAAGTTAAAGAAGACGAGGAGAGAGAGAGAGAGAGAGAAAAAAATAGACGTGAAAACGAAACAAAAGGAACGAGGGAATACAATGAAGTATTCGCGAATACTCGCCGCGAAGATGTTCATTATTTTCGTTATTCCGTTTCACGGCACGAACACACCAACGTGTAAATACATACACGTGAACAACCGATGTTACCCTAACAAGCTCCAGTAAATACAAATCAGATTTCAAAGGGTTAAAATGAACATCTCGTGGGAAATAATGGCTTTGACCTCGTAACGATCAAACTGATGTCGCCCTCTCTCCTTCTCTCTACTCTCTCTCTATCTATCTCGCTCTCTCTCTCTCTCTCTCTCTGTTTCTCTCAGACGCGACATCCTCTTTCTTTTTTTTTTGTTATTTAAAAATGAAACGTGTGCCATAAATACCGCGACGTCGCGACGGATAAATGAGTAATCGATCTCTTATCGATAGCCAGTCGCTGGCAATTATCCGTAGCGAAGTAGCGCGTTTCCGGCAATTTTCGTGGACTGCTACGTCGTCTAGGATCGAGTAGGGTGAGTTGATGGGGTGTGGGTGTATGGCTGAGGGTGTGTGTAGGTGGCCCGATGGGGGCGGAGGGCCGTCGCTGTAAAAGCAACGACCGGAGCTGACCTGAATCCACGGCCGGGGCGATGAAAAGGGAGCAACAAAAGCTCCACGCGGGACGAGGACGAGAGTGAAAATACGGAAAATAGGCCGTTGTACAGGGCCACCCTGTAGAACTATTTTGCGGCACGTCGATTCCTCAGACCCACCTGAACGACCTAAGTATTTCTTACTTTTTTTTTGTATAATTATTACTATTTTTTACTAGTTGATTAACTTTTTTGTTAATCATCTCTGATATGATGGAACATTTTTATTTAGGTGATTTCTATGTATTTATTTGTCACTGTATATCGCGGTGATTATTATTATAATAATACAAAAGGAAATGAAAGAGATTCGAAGTGATATAACGGATAATAATAATGATAATAATGGTGTTATAAGTTCCGAATTGGTAATAGAAAGCTGGAGTGGTCGTAGTATATGTTATTTCGTGTAATGTCGTACGGGAAATAATATAATCCTTCCTTGAAACTGCGTAATTAATACGTGCTCCAATTAAGTGCACGAGTTCTGCGGATACTCGAGAGTTTCCGTACCCAATGAACCATTTGTCCATTTCGACACGCCCGATGGATAATTATTTCCAGCCGAGAATCATCATTATCGTCAGCATCGTTATCGTTGTTACTATTGTCACCGCCAATGTCGTTCGGAATAATCATTCTCCATTAGATAGCCCCGGCAAGATCAAACGGAGCTCGTTTTCGTCCGGATTAATGCGCCATGAAAATGAATGTACGGGACGCATAACCGTGGTACACTTTAAACGCTCTTTAATATCGCCCCCGGGGAGGGGGTGAAAATTTCGCAGTGACATTAAACAAGAAATGATGAAAGTTTCGCGAGAAGAACCTGTTACGGAACTTGGTACTTAACAGTTTGTAAAACTGATTTTCGCGGGATAGATTCGAGCGATCCTTCCTATGCAAACAGGTAAACATACCGAGATTCGTTGGTTAAAAGTTTCGAGTAACAAACGTGTACCGTAGATGACTTCCGAGGAAACTTCGCGTTTACTTTCAAGTGTATATTATAGTATTATAAACACGAACAACAGAGGGAAACGTTTCGTTGATAACAATCATCGTCGTCGGTGTGTTTAATTTAATTTCAACACGAATGATAGTCATGCGAAATTGTATACGTACACACGTACAACATGTACCTATGTATAGTACGTATAGCTTAGATCGCTACGTTACCCTGTAATTGATGTTTGACCGCAGTCATTCACTAACTACCGGGCTGCCTGGGTCTGACCACATAAGCGCCCTTACTACTGGCGTTCTCTTGGCAGCGGAACACACACGGACGACCGCAATAACTTCGGGATCACTGACTACGAATCACCGGGAGTAATTTCATAAAACGCGCGTGCGTTCATCTTCCGAGCATTACCCCGTTGCAGCAGCCCCCCCCGGCCTTATATATATTTCCCGCACGACGTACCGACGTCTTCCGATAAATTTCACAAGCGGAAAAATATTTTTACCCCGTGAAAACCGTCCAATTTTATTCCCGCGCATCCGTAACACAAGAAGCCCGGGACACGTAACGTTACTTTATGCTTCCCCACCCGGAATAGAACGGGAACGAGAGAGAGAGAGAGAGAGTAAAGAGGAAAACGAGCAACCGTTGAATTGCCCTCCTTTTGAAATTTAATCCGAATCGTCCTGCCGATATTCAACGATCCCCGTCCGAGATCACCCTACATCGCAAAAATTTACGACGAGAATCCGCAGGGAGGAAGGAAGGGAAAAAAATTGTTTTTTTTTTCTTTTCCTTTTTCCAACAAGAAAGTATCAAGTGACACGCATCGTCGGATAGGGGACGAGCGGATCCGACGAATTTCTTTTCCGGAGATCGAAAGGGAAAAATTAGAATTTAAACCTGCCTACGGCCCATCTGTAGCCTTTCCCCCTCTCCCCCTCCCTTCCACAATTGTGCCACGTGAAGCACTTTGAAAGTATAATTCCGGCGGTCCGTAAAATCGCGGCGAGGCTCGTTCGGTCTAATAGGCGTCCGCGCTTTTCAATTTGTTCGAGCAATTTCCTTTCCCCCTATCGCGTTTCCTTCCTCTTTCGGATATGTCCCTACATTCGTATGCCTCCCCCTCCCTCCCCCTTCCCCCATCTCGAACATTCATATAAGATTTGACTGATGAGTTCTTACATTTTACCAACTTTTCCTCGCGGAGCCATTAAAACGGATAATCTACTTTCAAATCTCGCGTCTCACTTTGTTTCCACGCTCGCTTGTTCTTTTTATGAATGATATTTTAGGTATATATGGATTAATTTTCTATAAAATGGACCGCACGAGAGGTAGAGAAACGATCTTGTTGGCAGCTGTAAATCAATTTTCAAATCTCCCGCGGTATCTTTTTTAATCTTTGTTTAAACACGGTCGACATGTTTTTCAAGCGAGCGTGTACATGTACTTTTGTTCAAATACTCTAACCGTAAATGCGGTGTTTCCTTCCGGCCACTGTCGAAGCGTATAGAGCTGGTTTTACTATTATTAGAGAGGAAGGTTTACGAGTAGGTAGGGATTCTCTAAATAACCATGGCGAAAAATTGGCTGCCTTACCTTAGGCTGTGTTGCTGTACGAACACCTAGGAGAACTGCTATTGGACGGCTACCTGTAATAAAAGAGAAATAACATACCGTCAATACCATATATTGTGGAACTCGTTCCCGTGTGTTATACAATTGAGTAACATACCTTGAAATATAAAACTTCAATCAAAATCCACTGAAACATGTATTATCGTTCGTAATAAAGTTCTGTGCGATTTTAACCTTTTACCTATACGTATAGATAAAGTATTTCTAGTGTTTTATGTAACGAATGCAAACGACGCCACTTTCAGAAACGGAATCAAAAGTAGACGAGGGAGAGAAAGATTTCAACGAAATTCCATGCGCCGGGGGAAAAAAAATTACAGCAGCTTTGAAAATTTCCTTCAAGCGTGCCGCGGCACGGATGTATAAGTATTTCAATACTGTCTTTAATAAAACACTATATCACGAACGATACATTACAGGCGGGGGTAATGGCCGGTGAAATTGCGATCGTAACACCGCACGAACATCATCGTTATGTGGTGTGTTTCCAACAAAGCATAAATCATGCCACGACTCCATTCTTACGCGGTTTTGTCGCCATTATTTCAGCGATCTCTCAAACGGCAGATGTTTCGCGAACGGTAGACATTCCGATGGCCAGGAAATTTCTACGTTACGAAATTTCTAACGATACCACCTCTATTCGCGTTCGCAAGCGTTAAATATTATATTATTATAAATATATCCAACGTTCCGCTGGTACACCGAATCGAACTAATAATATTTAATTAAAACCACTGCGTATCGGGTCGAGTTGAACCGTACGGTATAATGTTTATTTTCGAATTCACTCTATCTGTATATTCATTAGCACGAAATAATTAAAAACCGAGCGCACGAGCAACGTGTTCGCGTGCATTCAATTACCCTCTTGATACTTTATGAAATATGAATTCAAAGTCGTTCGTATTATCATATCGGCGTTATCAGAAAATTATATTTATTTATATTAATAATATCGGTGGTAACATGCCAACGGAATCAGATAGGCCGGGCTCGTATGTATGTACATATATATGTATATACGTATGTATGTACCGATATCTAATATCCACGTGTAACATGCATGTGCGACAGGGAGCGAACGTATTTATTACGTGAGAAAAAGAAGATCAATCGTACTCCGTATCAATACTCTTACAGATTTTATACTCGGCGAACATATCCGCACGTGAATACAGACGCTACGTCTCGTACGTCGTTGATAACGCGTAAGGTCGTCGACGGATCGATATTTTTCATTTTCTTTTATATCTCTTGCTAAAATGTGTTTTCAGAAGAGGCTCGCCGGGGCATTCTTTACAGGTGCCTCGATCCAGATAGTCGCTTTCAGATATGGATTCAAACGTGGAAGCCCGGATAGGCAGACGAGGAGAGTTTTGCATAAACTTTCACACGCGGGGACAGTATTTCTATTAACCCTCTACGTACTCGGAATAATAATATAACTGTACTTGCATAAATTCATACGTTTCGTTTTACGTATTTTTTCCGGGTCTCTTCATCAATTTTTTTTCGTCTTACCGGAATAAATATAATCACACTTAAGATTACGATAGAAGATTTCAAAGGAAATTTCGTGAGATTAATCTAACTCGCCATATAGTATAATAATATAATAGGTGTGTGTGTTTTTGTTTTAGAAATATGAATAATTCGATATGTATAAATAACGTCGCTCTAGGGCAGGCAAGATATAATAAAGGGAAGGAGAGAAAAAAGAAAGGAAAACGTTGTAGTAATTTAAACTTTACGGTTGCTTTCAGATGAAAGTCGAGGTAAAAGCGGTCAATATGCTCTAGATTCGGTCGACTGCTTAATCTCTAGAGCAGCATTATTTCGAGGTCAAATTTGTCCGACTGAATTGCTTGGCCCCGCCGAAACTTTGTCAAAGCTCTAGTTTCCCCGCTTTAGAAATCGAACTTACGCAGAAAGTCGACGGTTTGTACGTCAACGTTTCGGTTGTGCTTGAAATATTTTCGTTCTGGCTGACTTTTCTTCTCTCGATTCTTCTCTCCGCCCTCCCCCTGCTCTGTCTACCCATCCGAAACGAAATTCAACTATGTAATTCTATTTTTTTTTTGTGTACTATTTACTCTTCTCGCGCGGCAGCAATAAATTCGCAAGTTGTTTCCGCAATGAAAATTTATCTCGTCCTACGATCACAATAAATTTCAAAACTATTTGATTCCGCATACATATGTATGCGAATACACTAACGTTACTTCACTATCCGATTGAATCACCTCGGTTGACGATTTAATGCCAATGAAGAGTCCAGTTTAACATATTTCATTTACTAGTTTCATTCATAGTACACGATTACCCATTGTCTCAAAAATACTATAAAAAATCAATAGGATATTTCCACTCATGAAATTCGTTCGACAAAAAAAAAAGTAGAATAAACATTCCAATGAAACACTAAACACGTAGCGTTTAATTGCTCGTCTATCTTGAATCCGGCGTTACAACGTGAATAGAGCTAAGAAACCGAGTGTATCTTCCCGAGCTGAATGTAGCCGTGACTCTTCACGCTGATCTACCAAGGAATGGGGGTACAACTAATGGCTTTCCTTAGTGTTAAGAGATAAGCAGCCGTGGAAGAGGGTATTACAATATATTTGCACACCGTTGTGTCCGTGTCTCTGATCCTGTTTGTTGAACGCGGATTTTATAGCCTCTTTAGAGACTCGCCCGGTTTATCGCGTGTCTTGTTGAAAATAAGTATTATACACGTGTTTCCATGCCGAGGTAATTTATGCACGGATTACGTCATCGTTAGCGACGCGGTTTCACAGAAACGATGTCCAGGATGCGCGACTCTGACGATTAACGTGATTAAAAAAATTACGTTGTGCGAGAATAGCATATATTCATCTGCAACTATCATACGTCTACCACGTTCCATTTTATTAGAATCCCGGTTACGATGAAACATATTTAAAATTCCACGCGAATCGCCGAGAATCTAAATAAACAGAAAAGAATCGTACTCTCGAACAACCCGTGTACGACGTTCGCCCCGCGATAACTTCAATCCTTCTGGAAAGTTTCCGATTATTAACGGTATAAGATACGCGGATACATAATATGAGAAGCCATGTTACTCTCCGTAGCTGGTTCCAATAAAGTATCAGATATTTTACATAGTACAAACTTTCCTACGAAACTGTCGTTTTGAGTTTTCACGAAGCGAAACTAAGTAGAGCATTCGGAAAACATCGCTCGCTTTGGGGCAGGGTTCAAGTGAGAAAGGAGAACACCGACACACAGACAGAGAGAGAGAGAGAGAAGAGAAAGAGAGAGAAGAGAAAGAGAGACTCTTTCGGATTGTGTATACGGGTTGATGTAGCCGTCGGCATGAATGATTTAACAGGCGTGCTCTCGTGTCTTCTTCTCGCTGTAAAATCGCGCCTCGCCGCGTCATAATTAACCGAACTCATTAATGCTATACCTAGGAAGCCGCTTTTCTCGCTTTAACCCCTCGTATAACTCAACGAGCCGTCTCGTCTTGGACGTATTTTCATTGGTTGAAGGGCGCGGGACGATGACGGGGGGGTTAACCGGGTGGGTGGCGGTGGATGTTGGTCGGAGGCATAACTCGCTGGCAATTAATACCAAAGGAAAGTGGCGTGCAGGTGCTTCGGATTAACGTTCCGACGCGGCGGTAGTTTCAGTAAATTCGAAGGGAATCCACTCGTGTGGTTTCTCCTTACCGCTTCGTACAAACTTCGAACGTTAACTTCGGTCGACGACTTCGAGCCTCGCGCCGGCTACGTTAAAGGTGGATTTCCGCGGAAACGTTTTATACAGCGGGCACCCGAATGTTTTATGCATGCGAATATCGAAGGGGAGAGAGGGGAGGGAGGGTGGAGGGATAATTCGGTTTCATTAACATTTCAAACGTACGATCACGCATTACGGCGAGCTGTGCGGCGTTATCTGTACTGTATATTAATCCGCTGTCGCGATCGGTAAATGTGTATTGTGATTAATGGTCGATGCTGAACGGATAACACACCATTATTAGACGGGTCTCCGATTAATTGAATACTGATAACACACTTGTCTTTCCGTGGAAATCTTACGTGGTTAAAAAATAGGAAACGATCGATCAAGAGAGATTCATTATGAATGATTCTATTCGAATGTTTCGTAGGGAAATCACGGGAACTGGGGAAAAAAAAGGGTGGAAAAAAAAAGTATATACACGATACACGAGTGTATACCCGATCGATTAACACGTCCTCTTGACTGTTAATTGCCAATTGGAAACCGTACTCGTTGTTTTACAATGCGCCAAGTGAAACACAGTCTGGATATTGAAGAATCGAATATCACGTTAATTAAAAAGTAATGTAACATACGACGTTGGTAATGGATAGAATTCAATGTTACATTTATCGAGCGAAATCGCGGAACGTTTGTTGGGAACTTTAAAATCGTTTGACGCCTGACCACAACTACCTTCGAACTACTGTGTCCAGCTGTGAATAGCGTCTGACCACAATCAGTCAGAACCACTGACACTACGCCACAGTTCTATGCCAACTATTCGTCCACTTGGCAAACACTTTGCTGGTAGATAAATGTTCGTTTACTTTATTTGATACGATCAATTGTAACATAGGCTTAACGATAGTGAACCGTAATTAAATGTTTGTAATACACTTTGATAAATAAAGTTGTTTCAAGATTTCGCAGTATCACATCGTTAATGATTCTAAATGTAACCTAACGCAAACTGCATTACTATGAAAAAGAAGAAGAATCCAATAGAAACTTTATTTTAATTAAATTGCTTTAATTCAATCGAGTTTCATTTCCACGGTCAAGCTCGGAATGCAAAATGAAAGTATATACATATTGAATTGTGTGTAACGCAAGCTGATTTAGTTTTATCAATTTAATTCAATTGATTCAATCATTAATTTTTCTGCCGAAACATTTTGTTCTATTTTTCAAAAACACTGTGGCGACTTTTGTGAAAATATCTCACACGATCCGGCGAAGGCATCATTTTATATTTATTAAGAGGAATAGGATCAGCCGACATTTACTATTTATTGGATTCTCCCTACAAGATCGACTAACCTAAGCCGTAGGGTGAAAGTTATAGTAAGAATTCTCCATGACACGGTTGTCCTCTCTGTATCCAAAAAAAAGGAGCAGAGTTACGTGACAAGGGTTGCCCGGTAGTTCTCATGTCTGACAATATTCTCGTCAGAAAGGAATCCGTAGAAAAAAAGATAAGATTGCGAGTATGTACAGTTCTGGAAATTGGTTTCGACCGGACGTATTTCTTTGTATATGTATTTCTATATGTATATATATATTTACAGCGTACATTGCATAAAATCAGTATTGGTTTCATCACTTCCCCTTATAAATTCCAATTTTATTCCATTTTTACGAGAATCATTAAGCAGTTAATCCACCCGGGATCTCGGAACATTTCCGTCGTACGAAAATTTGTCTACGAAACTTTACAACGTTGTAAAGTTTACTTTCCCCGATATAGAAATACAAATGAAACCGATACAGCTTAACGAATTTTTACACCGTCTCGTCCGTGTGTGTTTTTAAACTCTTTTTATATTCCACCGACAAAATCCAATGCCCATGAATATAACCTATTTGAATATGACGTACATACGTATAGAAGCAACAAAATATTTCAATTCCGCACAATCGAATATACAAATAGATAAAACCCGAGAAATGTTAGTAGTGTCGAATTCTGATAAAAGGAAGGTACGATATTTCAGAAAATTTCTATCGTAGTCGATAGTTTCGAAGAAGCCGAATCGCGTTTCGGAGATTCACACTCACCTTTCACGTATCTCTCTCTCTCTCTCTCTTTCTCTCTCTCGTCGCTTTTATGCGACTCACAGTGTATTCGGAGCACTTGTAGCAGATAAACTGCAGACAAGAGAGACAAGAGGGCACGCTAGACTTTCTCCCAAAAGCTTTGAGCCTCCCTAATGCTTGTCTCAGGGGTGCGCTTTGAGGTATCCATTGTGACTTACTAAATTTCTTCTCGGCTCTAGTCGGGTCAAAACGAAATTATCCGGGATAGTAATGAAATTTCTTTGTCTTTAAACCACGTTTCACAGCCGAACGATAATACAAACGATGCCACGCGAATAGATATAATAATTCGTTCCGGGAACAATATTTCGACTGTCTATTATTCGACGAAATTGCGAATTACACGTCGGGTATAATGTAGTTAAAATGTTTATTAAAGTATACGAGACAACGCGACGGAATGTTGAACATTTTCCGAATTAATAGACCAGTTTACCATCTATGACGAACATTTTATCATAATGCTGATAAAGCTGTTTAAGTAAATGTCCCAGCGTCGGCAAAACGCAATTAGGATTGTTAATCGTTCGTCACCCGACAAAAACGAGATGCGGCTTAATTGAGTCAAAAATTGTGCTAAGTGAAATAGCGCAGACGATGACGGAGGGTCTTTAGAGAGCGGAGCAATTTTATTGCACCCTTGTGTCGCTTTATGCAATTACACGTCGTTGTCGCCATGCCGTGAAAATACGTAATCTACGTCGTCGCGCCTACGCATATTTTCGACTTGATGCTCGTTTAATTTATTCAGGCCGGCTTACGGCGAGATTTTAAGAAAGGCAAAGCAACAAGAGCGATATTACGGAAACATCGTTTCTTCTTGCCCTTTGATCCGTCCTCGTTGCTATCACCGGATGATTTATGTCGGAAATAATTGAAAAAAATATTAAATAGTGAACGAAAAAGAGAAATATAGTTCAGAAGATATTTCTTCTAATAGAAATCGTTTAGAAATATTTTCTTCTTTGGATCGTATCGCGATTATAAGAGAAGCTGAAAATTCTTCGTCTCTTCGCGCCGCGTTTCGCACACAACAGAATCCTATCTATGAATATTCTGCGGAAAGGTCAGTCCGTTTAAACGGGCTGGAAATCAATTCCATCGGCGAATACAGTCTGTCCTCTGTACTCATATCTCTTTGCAAATGGGTCAGATCTCTAAACGTTTTACATCTTCCAGACGAATCATTCTAATTTCATCGACCGTTCCGCGAGAATGTTTTTCACTCGTTAATTCGCGCAAAACAGATCTCGATTCACGCAAGAATAACCTTTATCCGGCAACGATATTCCGTTTCGTTACTGGCCTTTCAACGGGAGATAAATAGGAGCAAAAAAAATATATATATATATAAATGGTCGTATAGAGGATGAAACGGGGAGGGAAAAACGTGATAAAGGAAGGGAACTAGATAAACGACGTAAAAGGTGGAAAACAGATGAGACAGAGAGAAAGGGAGAGAGAGAAAGAGAGAAACAAAGATAAATAGGGAGATAGAGTTATACCGATCAAACGAGAGGAAACTCAGGGAAGTAGAGAAGTGGACAAAAAAGGGGATAAATAAACAACAAATGAAGGTAAAGTAAAGGATGCAATTGGTCAACGTGTCCCGTCCCGTTCGTTACATAATTTAGTAGAACCTTTGCGGGAAATTCACTAATTCACCTGAAAATACAAGATACCTGGCTCGATTCCTGACCGACTATTACCACCTGCCTCGTGTTCGTGTGTTCAAACTACTCCTATGCGTACGAGTTCTACATGCAAAACCACGGATAGCATGCGGGGATACTACAACCACATGTCCTGAAATAAATCCTCCTATACTGGCTACAATATTTCCCTTCCCGCCAGAAATGAGAAATTATGTGTCGCGAAAGCTTCCCTGTACCGTGTACACCACGTGTATATGGTTTCCAGTCGAGGCAAAATTCGTTGTAATTCTCGACAACAAGAAATTTCTAATTTAAACGACACTTTCGTTAATTCTATATTATTACGAAGAGAAACAAACACGTATGATTATCTATACATTTCGAAATGATTATTTCAAAGGAAAAAATGGAAGGTAGATGTAGGAGAAATCCTGGGTGATAGTTTTATAAAAAAAATGATATCGAATGATACTCTTCTAAACATTGATCGAATTTCTATGAAATCGGAAGGTTTTCAATGGGTATTACTATCGGATAAGAGGAGCGTCGTCCATAACGACAGTAATTCAGGCGTTGATAAGCGATTGTGGCGACCTTAAAAGGAAGAAGATAAGCAACATGTGAAAATCTTTTCAGGTTCACGTGGCATGCGACCATTCACTTTTATCAAAAAAAAAAAACTCGGAAAAACTCGAGCGAAACCCGAGGCTTATCATATAACAGTCAACGTAAAATGATTCGGGCACGGCGGGAGAGTTCGATCGCACATAGAAACGTCCACTAATTCACAAAAATATTTTCAGATAGACTTTTTTCTGATCGTCGATGGGTGTCGTCGTAATAAAGTGTGCTGTCTTATATCGAGGTCTTTCTGGAAAGAGTGTAAAAATTTTTAGCCCGTCCATCGGCATCGAATACCACCCCCCGTATTGCGTGAAAAGTGAAATGAAATAGACTCGAACGATATTTTTTCCAGCCCCTTTGTGCCTGAAAATTGCGCCACATTCTTCGGGAGTTTCTCGCATGACGTGATACGCACATCTTCGATAGACGGGACCGGTGAAATCTCTAAATGTAATCCGGAATATGATCCCCCTTTTTTTCAGGAAAAAAAAAAGAGAGAAGAAAGAAAGAAAAAAAGATTCATAAGACCCTTTCGGAACGACGCGAAGATATTTCAGAAACTTTAATAAAAGCGTGCATATAAGAAAGAACACCTCGCACGTTCGAATCTAAAATTTTACTCGCACGAAAATAAAATAAAAAAAAATACAAGAAAAAGAGAGGGACGAAGAAGAGAGAGAGAGAGGAAAAAAACCATGGAAACGTTATGCCACGATTCGCTGGAAATTTATGATGGCAACCATGGACCTGTGTAGAAATTCAACCACGCAGTTCCGCTTCCGATTTTACGGAGTTTCTGGCTGGAAATCCAGGAAATCGTGGCTCCGGCGATGCTTCCGCCCTTCGTTAACTGCGAATCTTCGCTCCAAGCTCGCGTGAAACCGCTCCTCGTTCAAGGCTCTACGCTCTCGGAATAGTTAAGTAGGCTGTTAGCGCAATACGGAAATATATGCAGGGGATAGCAAGCCCGGCCGGGATGAGTCGGGTCCACTGCGACCGGATCAAAGCAGAACTTTAATTATCGCGTTTAAAACTCTGACGTTTGGATAAAACGGACTCATCGGCTGAACTAAAACAACTTCGCCGCCCCTCCCCCCTTTTTATTCCGAAATTCAGCTAATATCGGCCGACCGAGGGGTAAATGTAATTGCGAAAGCTTCTCCGGTTTAATCTACCAGGGAGAATCATTTCTAAAAATGATACTTTTTCTCCTGATATTGGGAAAGAAAGAGATAGGGATAGAGGAAGATAGAGAGAGAGAGAGAGAAAAGAAAGGGTATAACGCTAGGACCAAGTTTCTGAGATTGTATCTTTTCTCTAGGCAAAGTGCTACTTAAACTTGCAATTGCTGCTTAAATTTTCAACGTACGTCATACATTTTTCACATTTTCTCGCGAACGCATTTCGACAGGGATTCCATAGTCAGAACAGCTATACATGTGCCCGAATTGTATATTTCTACCGAACGTCTCTTTTCAGGATCCTGCTCCTACACGTTATAACAAACGCCTATTATAAAGCTATTACATCGAAACTTTCGTTCGTATTTGAAAACTTCGAATATACGTATCCTTAAAGAGATTTTCGTATCACGAGAAAAATTTCTCCGCTATTTCTCAAATGTAAGGAGATAAGGACGAAAGTAGGGGAGCAATAAAAGTCATGTAAAAATATGCAAGCAATAAGTTCACGACGGCTCGTAAGAACGAGCAACGTTAAAGACGCTGATGACCAAAAGAAGTTAATTGCGCATGACACAAATTGCATTTGCAAAAAAAAAGGAGGAAGAAGGAGGAGGAGAAGGAGAAGGAGAGAATTAAAAACCCTCTACTAAATAGGTTGTCGCTGCAATGAAAAGGTGCACGGAACGGATAAAGGAAGTAGGTTAGATTAGGTCAGTCGCAACGAGCTCCAAAACAATACTACAACTAGGGTTAAAGTAAGCTTTTGATCGCTGCGTGCAGATATCATTGAGACGCATTACTTGATTACTTTAATACCGAACAAAAATCCAATATCAACCACTTCAACTTTTGTTTTTTTTTTTTTTATTATTCCTCGATGAAAACATCTACCACAGGGGTAATTGAAACAGATGAATAAGATTGAATTAATTAGAAGCACATAAATACGTCTTCTATTTCTTTAATCTTGTCTTTTACGTTTTCACCATAGGAACTTGTTTTCCATGGCTGTATCGTTATTATTCTAAGGTAGAACAGTTTCCGGTGTATCGCCCGTGGGATTTATGGGTACTTAATTCAACGAGAGTCTTCATATTAATTCTATGTGACATCGGTGTCAAATCCACCAACCGTGATTGTCGTCTACGAAATTGGAATTACTGCCTGCTGCACGTGATCAGAAAGCCAACAAATGTGTAGGGTATTGTTTAACACATCCCTTGTAATTCGACTGATAAGAGACAGAAAACTGATTACATTGTTCTAGCAAAGGCATTCACGCCTAAGTTTCTTCAGGATGGAATCCTGAATTAATTTTTAAATTCCAAGTGATTAAGAAAAAATTAACATATTTTAGAGATGTAACGCCAATAATACAGATATTTCTCAACGCTACTGAATAGACACACTATTTTCCCCTAAACGATAATAAAAATAAGACGTGCAATAGCACGTTACTCAACTTCACAAAGAGCAGGAATGTCAGCAATAAATCGAATCGACGATGCTATTTAACCAATCGTTGAGTACCATTGCCCGAGGAATCGGTATTTCAGTTAACAACACCCATGTGAACAGTAAGCCAATCACGGACGGCTAATATTTACTAACCGAGTAAACGGGGCAACTAAGGAATTTATGCTTCGACGAAAGGTTTCAGCGGGCGCGCATAAAATAATATTTAATGTCCATAAAGTTTTAACGCCACTTTCAACCAGGCCAGTTACAAAACTTTCTGGAAAAATAAGCTCCGTACGAAAACCCGTTTCATCAAGCATACATCGTTAGGAACGTAATTTAAAGTTATGCCGCCAGAATCATTGCTTCATCTTTTTGTTTCGGTCTCTCCGTTGTATGCATGTATGTATGTATGTGTCATAAAGGTTTTACCTGTTCTTGTTAAACAAGACGGTCATTGTGAGGGCTGGAATTAATTTGTGTAAGATAAAATAATCCTTTAAAGTGGCGCATGCTATATATCTGGTAATGGCGCACTTAATACACGGGAATGACCCTATCTGACGCGTATGTAAACTAGCCACTTGGCTACGAGTCCGCCGTTAATTGGAAGTACCGTAAAAAAAAGGGGTGGAAGAAAAATAAAGAAAAAGAAATTTTCAGCTTGGAAATCGTGAGTCGCGAACAAAACAGGGACCTACGAGAGGCACTCGTTTTATAACGAATTAATAAGGAGAAATTTTAATTCGGATCTCTGTATGCCTGTGTATTAAAAAAAACTTTTAACAGGTCGAAAGCAGACATGGAATAGATCGACGATGCAAAGTGTCGGGATTTTGTTTTCGTCGATACTGATTGTAACTTTTCCAAGCTCGACAGAAAAAGAGAAACAAAATACGCTCGAAAATTCTTCGATTATGAAAAAAAAAGTCTGCAAACTTTCCACACGTACGTCCAATGATGGATACAAGAGAATTTCCAAGATTGTTAACTGGGTTAACGATGACAATGTTACCGACAATAATATTCAATTTCAGTTTCGAATTGTTCTCAACTACCTCCATTGTTTCAAATTGTGAGACTCGTATAGTATGGTAAATAAATACCAATTTAACTCTTAACGTTGCAAACCCTTAACAATTATTATCATTCGAACAATATACCAAAGTTCTATATGTATACAACAATTAAATTCGAGAATTGCGAATTCTAACGAGCGTTGTGGATCTAGTTCACGTATGAAATTCATCTCTTGAAATCATGCGAACGGTTTGAATGTAACACTTAATTCGTTCGTAAATTTCCAACGGTTCCACCGCATGCATTTGAATGTTCCTTATTTTCGCGGTGTAAACACGGGGGCGTTCCAAAGATACGTAACTGGGTTAACCCCGACAGAATCCAGGACGCTGCAAATCCAACTCCAGATTCGTAAATCCGTGCAGGAAATGCTAAAGTCCGTATTTACCCGCGAAACCGCCAGCGGTGGTGGAAAGCGCAGTAGAAATATTTACGTAAATTTCCCCTTTGCGTCGTGCACGTCAAGGAAACCGAGAGTACATTTAACTAGCGTCAGTTCCTAAATTACTTGAGTTTTTGCGTGTAAAACGAATCACATGTAAAAAAAGAGTGAGTGGTATTCTTATCCGTCGTGGTAAATTAACCGAACCGCGTTCCTTTGGTTTACGGAAATTTCGTATTCGTTGCTCAGACACATTCGAATCCGTCTTAGTTTCGCGGGTCAGTGGAAGGGCGTTTCAAAGATTCGTAACTAGGTTAATCTTGATAGACTTCGAATTCCCATCGGAATACCGAAATCAGCGTAACCATTGGGAAATGTCGATAGATCGGTCGATGTAACGGAAGATTAATTTTCCCCCGTCGATATCGTCCGAGAAACGGATCCCCTCGAGATCGATCGGACGGAACACGATCCGTCGGTGAAACCGTCCGTAACATTGAAACAACGATTGGGGAAAGAAAAAAAAATCATCCCCCTTGGACACCGAAACCACCACCCAGAATCGTTTCAAACGTTCTGCATTTTCGCGGCATAAACACGCGAGGGCGTACGGAAAATCTTTGCAAACTAGGTTAACTCTCGCGGATTCTCGTTTGAACCGCGAGAAAAAGCAAAATGACTGATCGACAAAACTCAGGCGCAAACGAAAGAAAGAAAACTGACACACGCACGTAACAGCACGTATAACCCACGCACACGTATTATAACACACTCTCCCACACACACCACACATATATACACACACGAAAGCTGACTTACCCGCGAAGCAGCTGGTCGAGAGACTGACGGCGACGACGTCGGCGGCGCCGATGACGATGGCGACGACGACAGCTTCTAACCTTTGATTCCACCGTGATCGAGGATACACCGCGACAGGTCGACAGCTCGGTGTCACACGCGGATGAATAACGAGTACTGCGAGGATCCTGTGCGTGTGTGTACTTGTCGGATGTGTCCAATACCGTGGGTGATAGCACAACTCACTGTACCGACGGCAGCGTGCACGACCGTAAGCTGCACGACAACGACGACGACGACAGGCGCGACGATGACGACGATCACGACGACGTCGACGACAACGACGACGACGACGGCGACGACGACGACGATGAGGAGCAGAGGGTTGCGAGACGTTTCCCTGCTTCCACCACCGACACCGCCCTCGCGCCTCGCCACACTCGCGACGCCAGCGGGCACGCGCGACGCCGCCTCGGTTCTGCGCATGCGCGCCCGTGCGTCTCTGTAGGTGCGAGTGGGTGCAACGTAGGTGTACATACACGTACGTACTGGTGGCTACACACTGAAAACCTCAAGCCAACGTATAACGCTGTCGCGATGAATGTTTCCGGAATATTTTAGAGAATTTCGAATATTTCTCTGGTAGAATCGAAGGATTTCCTAGGGATCTCTAAACCAGGGATATCTAAGGAGAGAAACTTCGAAACGTGAAAATTGTAGGGTAGAGTTATTTTCAGGGGTGGATATTTGTATGGTTGAATATTTCTTATGGAATGAAATTTTTGAAGGTATGAGATGGTATGTTTAGAAGGTTTGTGTTGATATTTGAAATGAAGGTTAAGATTCGTTGTTGGATGAGTACACGGAGATATTGGATGGATTTGTACTGTGTATAAGGGCGATTAGAAGAATGAGGGAAAGTTTGTCGAGGGGACTGATAATTTTAGTGTGAAACGAGCTTAAAGTAGTTGGAGCTTTCACGGACCGACACGGAACACTCGTGCACCAAACTTTCGGAAGCGCATCTCTCGGGGAGAACTACGATGCCCCCCTGTCAACGTGTTTCTGTCACCTTTGTCAAACGCCGGGCTTCCACGTTTGTCAAACTTTCGGCTTCGGATGCTTAAACGCGGAACGATGAGCGGCTGCATTGTTTAATTTTTTGTGTAAAACGAGTTCGGGATTTTTTTTTGTCGTGCTTTTGTGCCGTTTTATTTCGTCCTTACGTTCGGGGACGGGGCATTTTAAAAAGCAATTGTTCCGCCGGCACGTTTTAACAGGGCTTTTCAAGTAACCGTAGGAAAATAATTTGTTTTTATTTTCTTTTTTTTATATATATATTTTTCACATTATCGTAAACGCAATCGACCAAGACTTGAAGAGCGATGTTTCCACCGGCTTTCGACAGTTACAAGAATGCAAATTAGGTCTAATTCGAAGTTAGCGCGCTCAATACCGGGGCGCGCCAAGCCTCGTCCGTGTTATCTGATACGAGACACTTTTTAACTCTGATTAATAATACCGCTTGTACTTGTATAAAAAGTCAATGAGCTTTACGCTTTGCGTGCAGCTATGTACACTGTAAATAATGAGGTAAACACCTACCGTTATTGTAATAAATATTCTCAGTTGCGCGTAATTAATTCTGTTTGCTTTGTAAACACAAATCGTTCCGCCCACTACCCTGGAAAAACCTTTTGAAGATACATCACGCACAGCCTTTGTAAAATATTCGACTCCCGAAAGATAAAACCGTGGCAGATGTTATGGTCGCGAATATTGCATGGAATTTTCAGATAAAGTTTCGCCCACAAATATCCGATTTTTCTTCCCCTTCTCCCTGTACGTACGTATGTACCGTATCCCTGCGGCAACACGGAAACTTCAGGAAATCAAAGAAAAACACGTTGTACCTGTGTTTGTTTTATATTCGTTCATATTGGCACTGTCCCATGAATTTAGGATAGGCTGTAGAAGAGATT
Organism: Mimumesa dahlbomi; assembly: GCA_917499265.3. NCBI lineage: Eukaryota > Metazoa > Arthropoda > Insecta > Hymenoptera > Crabronidae > Mimumesa > Mimumesa dahlbomi. Next base: position 5,407,360 of record OU824116.1, on the reverse strand, counting down.
TCCGGTAAATTACCAGATCGCGGGCGATATCCTCCGAAAATTACGGGGCAAACATTAAACAGGGGAAAGATCGTAAAAATGAGAATTATAGCTTACACAAGAATTACAGCCACAGAGATTTATGATATATCACAGTTATATGGACCGCAGTAATGTTTTATCTCCCGGTTAACGGTATTAATATCACAACATTTTGTTTGATGCTGTTGTTTATTCCCTGCTACTTTTATGTAGACAATAGCGAATGAAAAAAAAAGATAGAATCGTGACTCGGTAAGTGTATCCCTGTAAGTTCGTGCTCGGCTAATGTGAGAATACAAAATTGGCTCTGAGACGAGACAAATTCGATCTTGGGTCAACGTGACGGAGTTTTTAGACAATGCAGATTCAATTAAAGTCCTCGGCACGAAAAAGTTTTCCAATCAGAGCGGTACGTGCTCCGCAGCCCTGCCTTCCTTCGTTGACAGGCAAGAAAGAGACGGCTGATGGGTACACAGAACGAAGGAGGAAAGTTGTCCAGTATCCACAAGATTTCTTTTCCAATGAATTCACTGGACGGGCTTTAACGCGAGATATCTATAATGCCGGTGTCTACTTAACAGTTCTCGACTCGACCTTCCGGCAGCTTTTATTCTCTCTTTTTCTGCACTCGAAAGTCTAGCCGAGGAAGATGAAATAGCTGGGATTATTAATAAAAGTGCACCAGTGATACCTCTTCCAGAACAGATGATGCGGGAATCATATATATGTATAATATACATATATATACTATTTCACCTCTTGAAACTTTAACTAGGCAAAGTAGATAAAATCGTGGAACCTATACAGTACATGGCGCATATTATTTGTCCCTTAATATTCATTTTTGTAGAACCACACACGTGGTTCGCGAACAGTTTCCAATAGGGAAATGATAGTTTTATAACCGATTGTTCTTGTGTAACATGATTTTCGTGGGGAACAAAACAAAGGCTTAAAAATGACCGTGGTTATCGATGGCGTTACTGTTCCGTAAGAAAAAGGAAAAAAAAGAGAAGGAACAGTGAGGTGCTGCGAAATTTCCTATAATACTGAAGGTAAAAATACGGTAAGTGCAAGGCGTCCCGACGCTCGTTTCCACGGGCAACGTACGCCAATGGATCAAACCGTGTCACGTGTTTTAAACGTTCACGAGCCACCTTATCGAGCAGCATTTAGTTCTGGTAAAACATGGTGTATCATGATTAGTTTTACACCTATGTACTCGACGTTACTTCTTGTCACGAATTATAGTACCGTGTATATATAGATCCATATTGTTGACGGAAACGTAGCTCCTCGATTCAGGTAAGTACTCGATGACGGAAAACGTTGATTTACCGACGGTAATTTTGCTGTTATAATGATATCGGTACACAAACGAAATACCACATTGTTCTCGTCGATGCGGAAAAGGCAAATGTCAAGTCCCGTTTTATCAATTAAATTAGCATTTCATTAAATTCGAAGTCTAAAAATAGAAACGTCGATATATACATTCGTGATCCGTCAAGAGAAAGATGTGATAGTTACCGTTGAATCAACAAGAGAAATAACATCGCTGACAGCCGGCCGAAACCGAAGTAAAATTGCGAAAAAATGGCAGATAAGCGGAACAATCACGGTGGCACAAAGTCGGGAAAGAGTTTACGCACGGGCTCGTGATAAATTGGCCCGTCGGTTAAATCTAGACCGACATGATGTATCTGTCTGCTAGATATGTTCAACGTTGGCCACTGAATATCAGAAATGGAATTCTATATGTCTAAATGTCACTGTACTTGGAGTTACAGAAACTTTATCCCTCCGAGTGTAGTCGATCCAACGAAATATTAAATGTGAAGCTAAATTTGGTGTTTACCATATTTGGAAATTTTCACAATATCTCGCAGGAATGACAAGCTTAACAGATCGTTATATATATATTATATTGTATTATGTATGACGGTGTAATGATAGCGGTGAATTTATTGTAGTATCGAAATCTGAATGAAGGGTGCAGAGGGATTGTAAGGAAGTATAATACATTAATGCTCGATGGCTATACTCGTTGTAAATGGTCCTTCACGACTTTCCCCCTTGGAGCAGGAGGCTATTTTAGCAGCCCTCGAGGAGTATACAAATGCACTAGCCATTTACCACGCCACTCTAAAGCAACCATTGAAACGTGGCAGTGATATTTCTATGGAGTGCATTTTTCCAGATATTGAGTACGTTCCAAATCTCATGCATCATAATCAAAGAAAACAGACATAAAAACGGCAAACAAAAAAATATCTAAATCGGACTCACTGATAATATCAGAAAAATCCGGCGAATTTTAGGGGAGGGGGAAAATGATACAAAAATATATATATGTACATATCAGAAAAGTTATGTATCGGAAAACTGTGTTATCGCAAAGTGAGATTTCTGTGTTATGTACGTTACAGTGACTTGGAAACATCGAATATGCAACTCAGTCCCGATGCGACTGCGGGAATGCGGGATATAAAGGAACAAGCTGTGCACAAGAAACTTTACGAAGACAGGTTGTAGAAAGGGGTGAACGTGTAGCGTCAAGATCTTTTACCAGCAATAACAGAATTTCGCAGATGCTTTGAGAATAAATGTCATACTAAATTCCGTGATATCGAGTTTGATCTAATTATTCGTCGGAACGACGCGGAATTTTTTTTTTCTTTGCGCCTAAAATATTTCCGATGGTATTTCCAGTTTATACATAAGAGAAATGATGGAAAACTTGAAGGAAGAAATTCGCGAGCAGGGAACTTTCAACATATTGACGAAAGAAATTGAGAGGATCGGTATGCGCGAGAAGGAAGAAGAATCTCTGCTGGCAGAAAGCGAAAAATTCGCGATCCTCGCTGCGGAGTTACGGAAAACAATTGCCGAGGAAAAGATTGCCAATGACGGGGAGAAGAAACGATTGCTCGAAAAACTGGCGGAAACACGTGTATCAATGTCATGATTATCTAAAAACAAAAACAAAGAACAAAATATGAAACCTCTTTTTTTCTAAGTAGATTCGCTTTAGGCGAGTAAAAACTTTTAATTTCTGGTAATACTAATTTCACATTCCGCCCGACAGAGGAACACAGAGAAACTGAAATTAATTTCGGACGTGGAGCTAAAGTATCAAGCTACCTGGGAAAAAGCAAGGTGCGAGCAAAATGCATTGCGTTGTAATATGGAAATGGCGAAATTGGTAGAGATATTAAATGGCTATCATATCCGTGAAAAAAATGAGAGACGCGTGCATAAAGGGCTGACAACTTTCCTTACACAGGAGACAGCAGTAAGCACGTACACATAACTCCAACAGAAATGGATAGCAGTATCATGTATTTCCCGCACAATTGATTAACCGCACGCTATCGCATGACAAACTTTATTTGGTCAAGTAAACTTTCCCAGACCCGCAATTATTATCACCCTTATGTATACATATGTATACGTATAACATAAATGTCTGGAGTGACGGTATGTCAAACATTGTTTTCGAAAATATTAAAGTTCTTGACGTTAATGTTTTCGTTGAATCTGCAGCTGATTAACGAGAAAATCAAAGAATGGCAGGAACGGTACAATCGGGAAAAGGAAATGTACAAGAAAGAGATCCGCAAAGTACGCATTGAGATAGAAACTTGTCGAAAGGAGTTGGAAGAACTTAAACAAGAGGTACCGTATTTTTTGCTCTAACCAATAGAATTATACTCCTCCGTATTTCACAAGGATTCCTTTTCGCAGTAACGTACTGAATCGATTACAGTATTAATTATATTAAACATAGAAAGTAAACCCCGGGGCAATAGATGTGCAGAGTAAAATACAGAATCATTGTGTTATTATGCATTCTGTGTAACCTGCTGACTTACTGCATCACGTTCGCGTTAAGCCTATTGGAAATCAAGCTCACTACCTTGCTCCTGTAAGCTTAGAATCTACGTGCAATGCGGAAATTCTGCTAGGAAATCGATAACTCGTGTCAAGAACCTGTTTCTGGCTATTCGAAATCACATGGAAATTCACAAGTACAAAAATGTACATATTATGTACAATATTTCGCTCTATCAATATTTTTTTTCAGGATTTAGTATTACATTATATTTATATTAATTTTATGTTATTTTTATATTAAATTTATATTATTTTAATGTTAATTTTATATTATTTTTATATTATATGAGTATTATATTTAACAGCAATTAGATAATAACAGTCTGCTTAATTGAATTAATTTTAATACATTATATTTCGACTGAAAAACATAATATATATTAAAGAATACCAATCATGTATCATACACATGTTAGTGATTTTCCTCCTTATTTTCTTTTCCGGAAGTTTAATCACGGTATCTTCTTATACATACGTAAGTACAAATAATAACGGTGTTGCAGTATCGCGGCAACCAGGAATTCATAGACGCGTATCTAGCGGAAAGGGAAGCTCTAAGAAAACAAAAAGAACAGGAGGAACACATGCGAAGAAGTGCAATCAGGATTCAGGCTTGGTGGCGAGGCGTTATGGTACGCCGGAAGTTGGGGCCGTATCGACCTGAGGAGAAGAAAAAGAAGCGGCCAGCTAAGCCGAAGAAATAACTTTTCCGTTTGAGTTACTCACAACGGTGGCACTGGTGTATGTACACTTCCATCGAACGGTGATTAAACGGACTAATATTTATTTTACTTAAAAATACAATTATATTACCGATTGTACCTTTTTCTAAAAAAATTTACATACCACAGTGTATTAAGGATAAAGTTCCATTTAAAATCAAAAAAATTCCTTGACTACGAAATACCGTAACACGGACGCAGAATGGTCTATAAATTGCACGATTTCGATCAGTCCTCGTAAAAAGAAATCGAAAAACGTACGAATCCTCCTCGATGCCGGACAGTTTGCGTGAAACCACGAGTTCCCTCGTTCCTCACGTGATGCAGGTCTGGAGAACCGTCGTTTGGTTGAGTATTGTTCACGCAAGAATCTCATTTCCAGTGCAGTACTTCCTGAGATCCTGCGGTGTTCGGGAACACCGCCGGGAACACCGTAATAGTCAACGCGGCTCACCAGTATCTGCTGTATGCGGCACGAAAGTCTTTATACATATTCACGTAGATTTCTATATGTAAGTACGTGAGCATGTCTATAGTTGTATTATATCCACGTCTAAAATATACATACATATACGTGTACAGGTTTTCTACGTGTATACGTGGGAACGTTACCAACGTTTTGTGCAAATGCACGGCAGCGATCCGCATAATAGAGCTTAATTCCGACGTAAAAGTCGCAATGCCCGGGCCAGGAACGTGCGATCGTCCCAGGCAACTAGAAATCCTGCCCCAGGCACCGCTTCTTTTTTTTTTATTTATTTTTTTTTGTTTTTTCTCTCCATCCTGTCGCACCGAAAAACATGTAACGTGAAAGCGAACGCTTGCACGCCGGCGTACTTGTTCCGCGGATTTTTAGTTATTTTCGTAGGTCCCTCGAGCTTGCAGCTACTCTATGCGCAGTATGTATACATATAACAAGTATCGAGTACATGCCCGATTGTTTTTATTTTACCGTAGTGTCGGATCACTCGGTTCTTTACGTTTAACAAATTCGTTAACAACGTCAAGCTATTATCCACGTCGACGCTTTACTCGAAACGGCGCGGTAAAGCGTGAGAAATACATTTCACAAACGTTTCATTTCCACGCGTTTAGATTACTCACTTCGTTCGCGGTACATACATACATATATCGAATATAAAAGAACGGAGAGTGTGCGAGGTTTTGAATAAGATCGGTAGAACAAATTTCGGGTGGCTGGAAAAGCCGCGTCGAGGAAAAGCAAGTGTCATTTGGCTTCGGGTAGTTTCCGAGCGTCGTACTGACACTCGTCACTCTTTTGTCGCAAGAGAAAGTTCTTACCCCCGTCGCCGACAACGACGAGCCGTGCATTTTCCTTCATGAGAAATTCACGAACCCTCTAACCTACTCCGTTTGAAAGCATGCAAGCTCACCCCCGTGACCACGCGGCCAGCCACCTCCTTAGATTACGATATAAGGAATGGTTAACGCGATGTGGCGGTGCACGCACCTGATAGCGCACACCGTATATATGCAATGCTTTCCTGACCCAGCTTTCATATATCGATAAGATGTACACGATGCGGCGTATGTGGAATGATCGCGTACATTTCTAAAGATGCCCGGTATCGACAGATAAAGGGGTGCGAAATCTTCTTGTTGAATGTCAAAGTCTATCTTGAACTTATCAAGTCGATTAAAGTGCATAAGTTCATAGAATGATAATATAATATACGTATGTATATGTATATATAAACATTTCATATAAATAAGATTCATAACATTTTGTAGGATCGTATTGAAATACATATATGTATCCGTGGTAATCTGTAGAAATAACAGCTTTAAGATCTCGGCTTTAAATTAAAGCTTCTGTGCATCCCGGTTATAATAGGAATTTAATTACTCTAAATACATTACGGATACTACGATCTTATTCGCTGTTATCCTTTCTCCCGTTATTTCCACAAAACTGATACTTAATTACGTATCAACGGCCCAAGGATAAATAATGAAGTTAATGTCGCAGAAATAATTTAGTTAACGTATGGTCCAACGATCAGCCCCGATATTATCAATTGCGATAACGAGCCATAACCAGCAATCGATATCTATCCGACCCACACCTGTTATCCTTCACACATGCACACGTACACACACGTATTGAAACCCGTTACGAACACATTCTTCTACCCTGCATCCCCCTGGTGCGGTGCACAGAGATTCATTGTTGTTGCACCTTGCTGCTCCGTTATCTCTACGATTCTGGGTCAACTGCGAAACGGGAGAGACCAAAGAGCGCGAACAAGACGAAAGAACGCAGACGACGATGAAAGCAGGTGGCAGAAAGAGATAAAGAGGAGATAGGAACCAGGAAAAGACGGAATAGACGAACGAAGAAATAAAATCACATGGAAATTGATGTATGCGTGGTTCTGCTGAAATATTAAGAAATCAGAAATGAATATTTCGGAATTGTCATTTTATTCGTACAATCAATGATGACTTCTTTTATCGCTGTAAGAAACAAGTGTATTAATAATGTTTCCGTAAAGGAACTCTTTCGTTGAATGTATAATACCAGTCTTGGACTATCTTTTCTATTTTCTCTGTCCACTCATGTCGACACCTATGAAACGACAAAAGAGAAAGGCATAGAGTGTGCGAGAGAGAGAGAAGTAGAGGGTATTGCAATTTCCCCCTGCTCCTCCCTTTAGCCGACCAAGCAAACCGAGTGAACTGGCAAACGAGAGATTGGGTCGAGTACAATTAGTAGAATGCTAGACGTTTACGTACATTACGAGCAACTAATGAACCAATGCTCTCCTGGCTATAATCTAAGTGCTGTAAGTTCGTCGTATTGCCGGGGCGAGAGAGGATAACGAATTGAACGAATGTCATGAACCGCTTATCTTCGCGGTTAAGTTCTATGTATTAATTGAATTGTAAGTGATGGAAAGTAATTCAGTGAAACTTATTTATTGTGTCCTTTATAAGATAGAATTGAATTTTATCTTCTCGGGGTTGTGTTATTTACTAATTTGAGGAAAAAAAGACCAATGAATTTTCTAACACTGTGCGACAAATAAAAAAAGAACACTTAAAAAAACGTGTTAATATTATTAAATCGTCATATGTTATTGTACAAATAAAGAAATATTTGCTATATGCATAAACGTTTCTCGTACCCATTGTTTACGTTATTCATACTTTTTCAGTTGTCCGAGCTATTTCGAAATACATGCTGCGAAGAAAACTTTATAACCTACAGTACTAGAAGCTAACCTTACCCGAGTTCATCACAAACCTAACCTCTGCAATATGGAGCACTTTCCATATATGCCACGACGTGGCGCTGTAACATGGCATTTTCTTTAACATATTTTATCATAATTATTACTGTAAATAAATCAATTGAAAATCATCGTGCAAATGAATCGCTGTATGCGTTTTCATCTTAAAAGAAAGTTTATATTAATATCAAAGTATGTTTGGAGCGTGAATAAAATTTTATTAGGAATGGCGCCAAGGTGTCGCCATTTTCATGAAACTTTACCAAGACCGTAAATCGAGAAGGCTGTGGGGAGGAACAATTCGTTAAAACGCGGTGTGCGTGTCGGAAAACTGCAGGAAAAAACGCCAAAAAGCAAGAATAATGTGTTGGTCGTAAGTATACCTTCCTTGCGTGCTGTTTTCGATCGATTTGAATGGTTTTTGGGCACAAAACACGGGGCCTATGGCATGGGACTTCCGTTTAATGAACAGGAACAGGAAGTTCCTCACGATCTGAGACGGCAAATAAAAACATCCTGTACTGACGAAAATTTCGAAAAATATATATGTTGTGTTTTCGAACGACGGGGCGACAGTGAATAGAATTCAATAATTTTACCGAATCGAGCTTAAATTTTAATTTTCCGACCTACTTTCGATTCCGGTACTTCAAGGTCGAACAACAGTGACGCATTACTAAGAGTGAAGAATGGAATGGTTACAACAGGCCCTACTTATTTTGAAAAAAATCCGAATGATATCAACTGTTATGGACCATTTGATTTTAGTGTGCATCGAAAGGAAGGGGACTGAGTTCAAAATACAAAAATGCAAGCTGAGAGTATCTGCACCAATGATATTGAGGGTCTGGACTCGGATACCCTTATTCCAGTATGTACATTGCTATTTCTCTTTTCTACTGCCCCGTTATGCTTCCTACTATGTATTCTGAATCATTTCTAAGTTCATGACACACTACGAATCACTTAGTCAAAACCAGGACTGGATCATATCAATATAAGTTTGCTAAATAAACAAGACATAAACCTATGTTAGAATAGCGTCATTTTCCACAGGTTGAAATTCTTTCCTGCGATGTTTCACATCGTGCACGATCCCAAGATGCCTTATCGATAGTAGAGCTTGGAAAACAGCTTCTTTTTAGTGCAAAATATGGAGACACTGATACTGTCCGTGATTTAATGTGCAGAGGTGCACCATTTACTACGGATTGGGTAAATATTTCAATATAATGAACATGATGTCTACAAAGTACTTTTCTTGAGTGAAATTTTAATAAACTGTTTAATAGTTGGGTACGAGTGCACTGCACTTTGCTGCACAAAATAATCATACAGAAACTGCAGAGGTGTTACTTAGAGCAGGCATTTCAAGAGATGCAAGAACGAAAGTTGATAGAACCCCTTTGCACATGGCTGCATATGAGGGTCATCATCAGATGGCACTATTACTCCTTAACTATGGTGCAGATGTTGACAGTAGAGATATGGTTAATAATTTTAAATTAATTCTTTATATATTATATTGATTTGTAGTAAATATAACAAAAACAATTATTACAGTTGAAAATGACTCCTTTACATTGGGCAGTGGAACGTGAACATGTAGAAGTTATGCATGTTTTATTAGAACATGGAGCTGATGCAAACGCTACCAGTAAATTTGACAAAACGCCAATTAGCCTTGCATTGGAACATGATAGACTCGACTTAGTAGATATATTGCAACAAGAGAGGGAAATTACAGGTGTTAAAGCCCACCAACAGAATCAAGCAAGTACAGCAGAGCTTGAGGTTGCCACACATAACTTAATACAACTGGATGCTGAAAGAGAGGAGGAGCAACAAAAGTTTGAAATACCTCAACCGCCACAATCAAGACGGAAAGTAACTCAAGGTAAAGTAACATAATCTATAATAAAATTACTCTAAACAAATTCCTTAATTGAGAGACAGAATGACTAAACTTTTTACACCTTACAGTGCAAATGGGTAAAAAATCACGAATGATCTTTCAACAAATACATGTGGCACCAAATACTGATGGCGATCAAGAAAAAGAAATTGAAGATGTAGACGAAATTACGAACGCAAATAACATAAATAATAGTAAAAAGCGGAAAGACATTACGGCCGTGGGAGGAGTGAACAAACAATTTAGGCTATTAGAAGCTCACGGAATTACGATGATACCTGTGGACAATGACTCGTCTATCGTAGAAAACGCTATGGAAAGTGGGAGGACAGTAGTTTTAACGGGTACAACGCATTTTTCAATTATGGACATTGAAAAAATTGCATTCAACTTTTATTAAAGTTGATCATCTTTGCAGAGGCTGGTAAACTCGCTTTAAATTTAACAAGAGGTTCTTCATTAGGAATGAAGCGGCTTCAAGTAACTGGGAAGAAAGGAACTCCTAGAAAAGTAATAGCTATTAGAGCGGATCAAATCCTAAACCACAGTACACCTACCCTTACATCAAGAGGACCAAATATACTGAAAAGATCTTCTGTGGATAACAAAGCTGGGAAATTATTCATTACTTCTATCTCTAATACTACCCCTGTATCGACGCTTACGCAATCTAAAAACATAATCTCATCGCCCGAGGTACGAGATTCAAACTACTAAATCATTCAGCAATACATTAAATTTAACAGTGTACTCATATTCAGTGTTACGTATTTTTCATAGAACAAGATCATTAACTCACCGACGAAACTAGCAGAGCCCATAATTTTACAATTAGACGACGATATAGAAGAAATTACGGAAGACGATAATGCAGACATCAGTGAACCAGTGATGGACATTGCAGTGCTCAATAGACAATTAGCGGAAGCACGACGGCAAGCAGCGGAGTATCGTAAGAGGTTGCAAAAAAAAGAAGAAGAAGCAGAAATATATAAACAACAGCTTAAAAACATTACAGCGCAAAGAGCATCTAAGTAATTTTGTATAAGTATATATATTTTGCATTCAGCTTCATTTTATGAGTAGCCCTGCTTTTTCTATGAACAACTTTTTTGTGTATACGATTTTCAGCTTCATAAACGAACTTCATCGAAAATTTTATCCTTATACTTTAATCTACTTTCAAACAGCTCATTACAGATCGTTGTAATCGTACTTATGCGTGCTTTTCATTACTAACTGCTTACATTTTGTAAACTGCATATTCACAGAAAAAGGATTTCTAAACATATTCACTACTACGACAAATATTCATCAGAAATATTATTTTTCATTTCACAGAGCATAATTTAATGTCATTTTACATATGCAGGCTTTCTAAAATCTGCATATAATATAATATAAATAATTGAGTCTGACATATTATAGCAAATGAATAATTGAAATGAAAAGATTATAAGCAAGAGGTATTTGCTTTCCACATAATGTGACAATGAATTTTAGCAACAAATAATTGTTACGTATCCGAACCATTATGTGTACATTGTGGTTTGTTACAATCGATACAACACACCGTCTGTTAATAGTGAGTAGCAGTCATCGCATCGAAAACATTAATGTTTCATATTTATTTAGATAGTTTTCTTATCAAACGGTACTGATGAACAAATATGCACTTGTAGTTTTAAGAGTGTATAAAATCGATTTTCATCTTTAGTACGAAGTATTAGACAGTAATAAGACACAAATAGTGTAAGAGGTACGTAATAATAGACGCTATAGAAAAATTCGCGCGTTTTTAAATTGTACATGATCTATATATTTTGTATATAGGAAATTTTTATATACATGGCAATGTTTGTCACAACGATGACATAATGATCATCTTAATACCATTAGGCAGTATTGATAAGTAATTAAAATATCAAGGGAAATGAAACAAACGCAGAATCGCAATAAGAATTTTAAACTTTCATACAATAAACCATAAAATGATGAGTATTTCCTACTTCTTTATATTTTCAATGGTAATATCTGTGGCATTTTTCGTAAAGTAATTCATCTTATATGCTGCTCAGGATAGATAACTACACAGTAGTAAAACGTTATATTTTTGTTCTAGACAGTAAAATTAATTCAAAACGTAAGATAACATACAATTTTTTGTTTCCTTAGTAATGATAATGTTTGTTTGTGAGCAGTATATTTGAAACACAAAATGTGGAAAGCAAGTAATTCGGGTGAACAAATTTTTCATCAATGTATAATAAAATTCTCTTGAAACGGAAATTTACACATTATTTAGACACTTTCACCACTTTATATATTTTAATACAAATAATATAATTTCATTCCAAGTACTTTCTCAGCAATTCTAATGTGAATGATATTTAAGTTCAGCCTAAACGTGCTGTGAAAGTACAAATAATAAATTTTGGTATCTACAGTTTACATGGTGCTACATATTTAAATAAAGTCCCGATTGAAACTTCTAATATAATGATATACAGCAGGTAGAACATGTACAGCAGACAAAAGAAAGTAGTATACTCAGGTACAAATGATGCAATGTATAAAGTGTGAGAGAGGGTTTATCAGTATCTGATGTTGTTAAATACAACAAGCTACATTAATATAAGACTTTTCTAGTAATGTATGTTGTAAATATAAAACTTTATACATATGCTAATAAAACTTGTTGATTCAAAGTTACAAACTTCATTCGAAAATAAACATTTTATATTTCATGAATAACTTGTATTATTATATATCATAAATATTCCGCATCACACGAATACATAAAATGTATAATATTGATTATACAAACATCATTATAGAAAATAGTATATCATCATCGTACCATATATCGACTTTTCGCACAAGCAATACACTATACGTGACTTGCGTAGTCTACGTTGAATGATTTTCCAATATATGATATTGACTTATATAAGTCTTAGACAATTAAAATGCGTGTAGATTGTAAAAAGCTATTGACAAATTACGATACAACGGAGCAATAAAGAAAGAATTTTGCGTAATGAGTGTAAAAAAGTTATCGTAAATTATAATTCCCTTGATAATCTCACGAACAGTGAACGCAATCGATAACCTCGCGAAAATGCCTCCCGCGCTATCGATTTAAAAAGTCTCGCGGCAGCACCGTCTGCTACGAAAACTTTCATATTTTAAAAACTTTGCTTATCGATCCGTTCGATGGATTTCCGTTCCATCATGGATTAGAGGTTCGAATGCTATCGGCCGTTCGACTCTTGAATCGCACCGCGGCGAGTCAAGTAAGGGGGTTCCCTAAGGTCAGAGGAAACGTTCTATCGTTTACTCGCAGCATAATGGAGTCGACTAGGAGTCTCGTCTCCACGCTGCATATAGGTATACATCCGTTGGTGTTTCTAGCTTTCGCGATCGATCGCAGCAGTCGCACAATCTCGGCCTGCTACGAACGTCGGCGTGTGTTTACTGTGTTTGATGTATAGCGCCGTACAGTGGAAGGCCATGTAAAGGCCGCCGTAAACAGTGTGAGAATCGAAACTAAGTTTCAGTGCACGCTTGTAGTGCGTGTGCGTTTTATATATCGACTCGCGGCGTTCAACTTATTGTAATTTCGTAAGATCTTGAGCCTTTACCTCCGTCCCCTAGGGGGGACCATCCGGACAGAACAAAACAAAATATCCGTTCTCTTAGTTGGTCCTGATCGATCGAATCGTCGCCCCCGCTGTTCGGAAGTTGTACCGAACTACGCAGAACTACGTCATTGAACGAGAGCGTCGTTCGGGGGAGCCTTGAAATGTGCGCCTGACATTCTATCAAGTTTTCGCGCTCTTTCGTACGGAATCGAAATACACAGGCATACAGAGGGGAACGAGCAAGAATCTACATAGAGATCGGTGATCCGTATCGATGAGAAGGCGGTACATGGTGGGCTTTTTGCAGGACAGGAAAGGGCGTAGTGAGGAGTATAATATAGAAAGGTTCGGATAAAAGAGTAGCCTCGTAAACGCGGCTTAAAGGCTGCGGCTAGGTAGCGTACTTGGGTGTCGCAGCGGTTGAAGTTGAGAACCCCCCGAATGTTTCGTAGCCCGGACCCGAAGGCGATGTCCAGTGCGCCGCGCTGTGAGGAAGGGGGCCGTCTTCGTAGTCCGTCGTGGTGGTTGTTATTGTTTCCACACCGCTGGTACACCCTGTGATTCGGCGGTAACGATTCTCGCCGATACGACGGCAAGATACGAGTAACGTGTCCGAGGAAGACGATACCCCACGATTACGTGCATCGTTATTATTGCGCCCGAAGGTGTGTGCGCGCGCGCGCGTGCGTGTGCACATACATAACTAAAATCGTGTACATACGTGAGAGGCGCAACGATCTTGGCTGTTTCTCTCTCTTTCTATCTCTCTCTATTTCTCCGTTGTATCAGTGTGTTTATTGTATACGTGCACCTTATGCCTGTGTGAAAAAGTGCGAAGTGAGAACATAGAGAACAGCCGCGCAAAGTGTGCGTTAGGTTTTCTTGATACCTAAACGACACTGAAACGAAGTGAAGGAGCTTAGAAGAGAAACGACGGCGGCACCAGTGTGTGTGCGTGCTTCTCCCCCCTCCAGCCCCCCTCTGACTATCCCTGTCTCCCTTGCTCTCTGATTCGCTGTCTCCCTTCACTGTTTCTCTGGCGCGTGTGTTCGTCCGTGCTTTTGATGCGGGTGTAGTGGCAGGTAGAGCAGCAAGGTAGCGGAAGGCAGCGAAGCGGGAAGCGGCGTTGAGCCTGTTACGGCCCGGCGTTTTCACCACTTCCACACTGCTTTGTCATTTTCCCGTACGAGCCACGACTCTGCGACAATTGAGAGGAGTTTCGACGAAAATGCGTTACGAGTCGTCAGGCCGCCTAGCGTAGTATATCGCCTAGCGGCGACGGGCCCAGAGAGAAGCGGCGGAAAAATGGCGTCCGATAACGAAGCCTCTTGCGCGAGTGACCCAAATTTCGCGGTGATCTGCTCGTTTCTCGAGTGTTTTGGCAAGTCCTGCGGTATCGTTTATCCCGATATCGCGCGCCTTCAAGAGATGCTCGAGAACACGCAGGAAGGTGAGTAAACTTGACCATGTATTAGTGTGTATGTGTAGGAAAGAGAGAGAGAATGACTGACCCGCCCCCGCGAGACCAAAAGTCTCGCGCGTACTATTAGTTTTCTTTCTTCGTTTCTATGTGTCTTTCCTGTAAATGTCCTGAGCTATCGTTTGGTCTGTCTCTCATTTCTCTTTTATTTTCTGAGTGAATGATTATCTATATGGAACAACACGATGTTTCGATCCTACTGTTTTCATCCCTTTTTTCATCCGAATAAGAAACATTCGTATTGGAATTGTGTGGACCGCCTCTTTACTTTGACCAGTGTTAGCTAATAGTTCTTCGTTGTTTAATCATCGTTTGCTTTCTGTTTCATTAAGTATAACGAAATAATTATGTTATTGACAGATAAGTTCGATTTGTTCCCCGCTGTTGTTATTTTGTCTCGTGCTGCCACCTCCCTTGTTGTCACCGTCGGTTACACGTGATTACGAGTTACGAATCGCGCGTCGAATTATTGATACCCGTTATATTTCAATTGTTGACGAGTTCAGTGATTTTACTATTTTTTTAGCAGAAACATGTATTATCGTTTATTAAGTGGAAATGATTTAATAACTTATCTCTATTACGTTCGTTAATCGTTTTAACTTTTTATTTATGTAAATTGATGCCTCATACTATTAATGTTTTTTAAAGGAAAATATATAAAAGACAGCTTTATGATAGTAAATGGGCTTGAAACACTGGTTTTTATCCAACAGTATCTAATGATTCTGTTTGTTTACAGTACCGCAACAATTGATAGATCTACACATCAAATTATTGCGTAAGACACGTAAAACGGTATCACCAGAAAAATGGGAAAGGGCGCTTGTTAAGTTCTGCCACACATACTCTAACCAAGATGGATGGGAACTTGAACGTTTTGGTTACAAGAAAGCCCGAATTGCTGTTAAACTACGATTACTTAAAGTATAAGAAATCTCATTATTTTATTATATTTTGTGAGATAATTTAAAATCTATGAATGTGAAAATTATAAATTTAAATTTGTTTTATTATTCACAAAATCTATATGTTACATGTATATCATTATGAAGACCACTTATATAGCAAGTATTTTTCTTTTTGCAGGTTTTGTTAGAAACACAATTTGACCTGAATCAAAAATTTAAAAATGAGGTGAATAAGTTAGCAGCCAATGAATTGCGTGTGGAACCATTGGGAAGAGATAAAACTGGTTTAGCTTATTGGTGTCAACTCGATGAGGACTGCAACATAAGAGTTTATAGAGAAGATATAGATGAAGAAAATTGGGAACTAGTAGCTAAGTAAGTTAGCCTTTGATGCTTTCAATTAATACATGTAAGTCAATTTCTAATGTGTTTCAATATAGATGCTTAGTTAACATTTTGTTAACATTAGGGATCGGGAAGGTGTTGTAAGTCTTATAAACACCTTATCGAATGGTGAAGCTGGGGATATTCCAATTAATGAGGATAGTAACAGTTTAGAAATTTCTGAGAAACCTATTATTGATACTGGCCAGATCACAACGTCTCCAAGTCTGGAAGATGAAGCCGTACAGGAGAATGGTGTTCATGTTGATGGCGTGGATGAGAAAGAATTAGAAAAGAGTGGAGGTGAAGATGAAGATGATCAGGAACAAGATGATACAAATGACGCTGATAATGATGACGATGAAATGGAGGGAGAAGAAGAGATGACAAATGATGAAAGTTCCAAACAAAATACAGAAGAAGATGAGTCTCATGAAACAATACAAAATCAAGTGATAGAATCAAATAATAATACAGATATTCCTTCTGTAATATCGACGCCTATTTTAAAACCAGTAAATTGTAAGGTTGATGGAATTTCAGAAAAAGAAATTGTTGCACCTCAAGAAAAAGTGATAAGTACACCTCTGGAAACTACTGTCTCTGTGACATCTGATGTTAAACCTGTGGATACAGTTAAAATTGAAGAACCTATAAGGATGAGTAATTCTAAAATTGATGTTGAAGAATCAATGCCAGTTAAGTCGATTGAAACGCCTGTTATCACATCTCCCTTGAAATTGATGAATGTTCCAGAAATGAAACAGGTCTACGAAGAAAAGAACACAACTATAATAACACCGATTTCCGCTGCATTGAGTATAACAAAGAAGCATGAAGAAACAACGGAATCGGTTATGAGATCCCTTGAAAAGTTATCTGGCAAAAACAACCTTTCGTTTACGTCTACCGATATGCCGACGAGTCATAAATTATCTGTGAAGCCAATAGATCAACTGGCTGCTAATTTGGGGAGGATACAATCTGAAAAGCTTGAGAAACCAAGTGGTGCGAAATCACTGGAAAAAATTGCAGAAAATCTTGCGAGAGCCGGAAGTATTATGGGAACCGTAATAAACGGCGACGATGATAGACTGCCGCAAGATTTTTGTTCAAGAAATCAAGCAGAAAAGGCTAGTACGCTAAGGGGGCATAGAGGCATGGATTTGTCTACATCACCTAGAGGCTGGGAAAGCGCCAATGAACAAAATAGGCCAATGGATTTCTCTGGAATGGATCTGTCTAGTCGAAAATTCAATAAAACTGTAGATTTACCATCTCCTGGATACAGAACACAAGACTTCCAACATAGGGAGATGGATCTGAGTACGAAAAAGTTAAACAAGCCGGAAGTTTCGAATTTACCGTACGACGCTCGGGCTGTGATGATGCGTAATCATGCAATGGTTGCAGATTTAAGTAAAAGACAGTTGCCATTTACTGCTTACGAAATGTCAGCTGCCCCTTATCATAACACTGCGAGGATACCTGGTAAAGATGATCACAGATTACCAAACTATACGATACTTCCTGATCCAAGTAAAATCGCAGCTTTGAGGATGAATACTGGACCTGTAAAACGGTCGTTAGACGGAGACGATGCGCAACAAGAGATGCTGAAGAGATTAAGGGCGGACGTAATACCGATCCGTGGATCTATGGATAAGAGACCAATGATGAGCAATAATTGGAGGGACGAAATTGGTGAAGCTATTGAGGAACCGGTGATGATGGTACAGGGTGAAGGATCTGGTAGTGATTGTGACGCCGCGAATCCTGGTCTTAGTGATGCAGTAGAAGAACCAATCATTTTTTTTTATGGTGAAGGATCCGGTGAGGAGTGTCAAGCAGGTAATCCTGGTGATGATGCTTCAGCTGACAATAAAGAAAGCAACGAATCAAAAAACGAAGCTGATTCTGCTACTGCATCTCTGTCTCCAAGCAAAACCTTAAATGAAGATAGCCTTATGAATGAAGTGACTGCTGGTTCGATAGTGGCGAATAAAAATACAATAAAATTAAATAGAAATTTCCCCCAATCTAGTATAAAGAGTAATTGCCAAGTCGTAGGTTCTACGCAAGAAAAACCGAAGTTCAAACCAACTCTGGGCATTCAAGTAATACCTAAAAGTCCAAGTGGCTCTGTGAAAAGGTTATCAAGATGGGATGTTGGAAAACCGGAGGAAAAAACGGAATGCGACAGTAGCATCATATCAAATGAAGGAGACATATCACCAAAAAGAAATGATTTTGATTATGAATGCCACAACGCAGAACAGAAAACTATACTATCTGACAATGAGTTAGTTGAACACAAAACAGAATACGAAAGCTCCACTAGTGCCAGTCAGGATGTTAAAGTAGATGGAAATTCTGTGAGTACTGAAGATATAACCAGGGAAAGAAACATGGAATCGGATAATCCAGAAGAGAGTAAAGCAGACAAAAATCCTGTTGAACAAAAACAAAGTCCTACAAAGCAAGATTCTATGCAGTGTGATTCATCTATATCTTTATGTCAAGCTGATACCTCGGAAACAGTTGAGTGTTGTACAGAGGCTATACCTAAAACAGATTCCCGACATGACAAAGATGCTGTAGAAAATATTTGTAATTCCGAAAACGTTACCTCACAAGATACAAATATTTCAGACAAAGGGGATAATGAATGTAAATCAGCATCATCTCCACCAAGATTTTTTTTTGGACCCAATTGTATTTCATACACGTCAAAGCCAGAAGCCTCGGACCCTGATCACATAGTTTCAACCACGATACACAATAAACCAGATACTTTACAATACGAATGTGTATCTTCGTCTAAACCTGTTGAAGATATTATTACCTCGTATAATTCGGATGATTTTGATGTAACGCAAACGAACAACAATTCGTTGAAAGTCAACTCGTTTACACCCGGACGTAGCAGCATGCTTTGTAAAAATGACGATAAGAAAGAAATAGAAAGTATTGAAGGGCCAAGTAATACGTGGGATCAAACAGTTATTC
The DNA here is from genome assembly GCA_917499265.3 of Mimumesa dahlbomi. Classification (NCBI taxonomy): domain Eukaryota; kingdom Metazoa; phylum Arthropoda; class Insecta; order Hymenoptera; family Crabronidae; genus Mimumesa; species Mimumesa dahlbomi. The sequence goes on along the minus strand of OU824116.1, from coordinate 5,388,123 downwards.
CAAAATGTTCTACGGAAGAACAACATTACTCGGCTCCAAAATCTGAATCAGATCCGTCTAATTCTCAATTAAAGGTTGAGGCAGAAGAAGGTGTGCAGTCATGTACTGTACAAGATCCTATATCTAGTAGTGAACATGCAACAAGTGATTATTCGGATCCAGAAAGAACTGAAACGACAGACGCTACTCCACAGCCTCATAGCACTAATGATTTAACTACTTCAGTTGGTAAAGAGGATTTGAATATAAAACAGGAAAGTATGATCGTCGAGCCGTCTGTAACAGAGTGTAACGTATCGATTGAATCAACGCAAGAAACAATCAAAGAAAATTCCAGTACGTTGGAGGAACAATCGAAAATCGATACATCGGAAACACAAGAGAATACCGATAAAACTGCAGAAACACCGTCTCCTTGTTCCGAAGCTGAAGCAGACTGTAAATCCTCGGATGTATCAACGTGTAAAAACGATCTATCAAAAAAGGATTTGATATTCGCTACGAACTCATGCTCGTCGTCTCTGATACAAAATTCCCAATTAGAGGCAGAAAGTGCAAGCAATTTCACTGATTTCAATCGTGTAAATGCTACAGAGTTCTCCACGTTTCAGGAAGTGCACAGCTCGGCGGCACAGGACGTGGAACAGATCACCGAAAAGTTTGACTCTTTCAAAAAAACCGAGTCCGATTCACCTGCTGAAAGTTGTGATAAACAGAGCGACAAGAATGACAATTTCTCAGAATTCGACGGTCAGGAAGAGCAATCGATGGACACTGATACCGAAAAGATGAAAAATCTGGCTGGGTCAGATGCTGATTCGATGTACGTTAACTATGATAAGAATAGCGAAAGGACCGATGCTCTATCCGATTTAGGTATGCAGGACGAAGGTTCAGGAGATTCTGAAGAGATCAAGGAAAAGAATATGGTCGATTCGTTTATTAAGGATTCTGTGCCTGATGTTAATGCGGAACCAGATTTCGCTGACACTTCCGCGGTGACTAGTTCTGAATCGATACAAACGTGTAACAAAGATGCGTTAGTTCCTACGATAAGCAGCTCGGACGATGCTTGCATACAAGACACATCGTCGAGAGAGAGTACGGAAGTACAGATAGGTTCTGAGAAGTCGTCTGTTAAAGATGAATATCCTATATACAGTGTATCACCAGCGATAGTACCTGATACAAATACTTTCAAACCATCCAAATCTGATGCTGTTGAAACTACGAAGGAAATAAATTTATCTAATTTAGTTCAAACCGCGAACGAGTACGGAGATGATGTATCGGAGAATCGAAGTTCCTGTATAGATCAGGATTCGAACGAAGATATGGTTATAGATGATAGATCGTCCGAATCTAATGAATCTTCAAAGGAAGCTGAGAAAGTAGTAACGAGCGAAGAAAACATATGTTTTAATGAAACTTTTCCAGATGAGAAAAGTACGGTGGAACCAAACCCAGTGTTATCCGAATCCTGTTCTCCCTCGGTTAAAGATGATCAACCAGACGCGATGAACGTCGTTCCTGAAACAGAAGAGAAAGAGAATGTCAGTTCTCCAGATACCGAACAGGAAGCATCCGATCCTATAATTGAACCTATAATAGAACCTAGTGTCCCGGATGATACTGAAAATTTGGATCAAGTTGAACCTGCGAGTGCCGATGAAATTGTCGAAGTTAAAAATGTTGAGGACGTGAAACAACAGAGCGAGGAAGAAACGAGTAGCATTGAGCCGGTGGATAATTCACAGGAAGTACATAGCGTTGCTGAAGCGGAACAACAGAAATTGGATGAAACGAGCACACCTTCCACGGATGTTCAGGAACCTGTCAGCGAAACTAAACAATCTTTGGTTGCAAATTACGATAGCGATGATTCGACCGATGGTAGCGATGATGTATTCGAATCCGACGTTGCGGAACCGATCGAAATTAACGTTCCGAGTAATGTAGACGAGGCTAAATTAAATGAAGTTGAAAGTAAAAAAGAAAATATCGAGGAAGAACCAATTGAAAAGAAGGATGACGTTCCAACAGAAGAGGTAACAAGTGAAGTAATTGTTGAAAAAGTGGAATCAAAGGCAGAAACTAGCGTCGTCGATGAACCTACGAACGAGGAGGCCAAAGTTACGGAAGAAGAAATAGTTAAAGTAGAAGCATCTGAAAAAGAGCCCAGTTTTAATAACGTCCAGCATGATTTAAGCGAGAAATTAATGGCTTCGTTGAATGAGAATGAAATCAAAGATGAAATTGAAACTCATGAGGTACCTAGTGTCGACAGTTCCAAAATAAGTGATATTACAGAAAGTAATATAACAGAATTAACAAAAACAGCGGCTTCGCCTATATCTTCTGATATAAATTCTGAAAATATTTGTAACGAAGTGAATAAAGAATGCGCGAACGTGACGTTAATTGGTGCGAATAATTTGATAAACGTTACGAAAACAGACGATGAAATTAAAAGTTCCATGCAGAGCGTAGAGAAAGTGGTAGATATTGCATCTGAAGAAAAAGATGTTTCTGTTGAAACAGATTCCGTGAATGAAGCTGAGAAACTAGCTGAGAGCAAAGAAAAAATCGAGCTGAATGATATGAGTAATCAAATAACGCATGTGTTGAAATCGAAGGAACTGCTTTTGAAATCCATGGAAGACAAATTGATCACGAATTTGGATAAGGATAACAGTAACTTTATCAAGGGAAAAGAGCTGGAAGAACATCTCACGGAAGAACTTCCGATCGTACAAGCGTACAAAAAGATAAAAGAATTCTCGGAATCTGGTAACAAAGAAAATAAATTCGATATAAACGTAGAAGAAGGCCATTTAAATAAGGAATCGCTGGAAGGAATCGATGTATCTGTTCATTCAGTATCAAATATTATACCGCTGAAATTAGACAATATATCCTCAGGTGTAGATAAATCACAAATATGTAAAAACGATATCGCGACTATATCAGAAGATTCAAATGCTATGGATAATGTGCATTTTACAAATTTCGTGCCCGAGAAATCAGAGAATTTGAATGCTGTCGATAATCGTGGGAAACATAATGATTCTCTTAATGTTATAAGTAAAACTATAGAATCTTTACATAACAACGCTATACCAAGCGTAAACGATAATACGATATTATGCGCGCAGGAAATGGTACCAGAAACGATTGTTACAAAAATTGACTTTAAGAAAGAAGCTAGCAAACGATTAAGTGATACCTCTGATATTCAAGATGTTCCTCCATTGAAATCTAAGCCACCGTATATAGAGTCCAATGAAAAGATACTAGAAAATTTAACGAGTTCCGAAGTGCAATTGGAGAAAAATTCGGATAGCCTTAAAGAAGTAGAAATGCCAGTAACCGAAAACGAAATAACGGAGAAAGTATCATCCGACACTCATGTACCCCAGTTAACGAAAGAAGATCTTGGTACAGTTGTGAATTTAACAGACAGTATATCGAGCGAAGTTCAACCAACGATCAATGTTGAGAAAGAAGAGAAGAAAGAAACCTCCGAAATTCAAAACGTCGACATGAAAGAAGACGAAATAGAATCAGACGATTCAATGGGAGTCGATAATGAATGTTTATTCGATACAACAGTCGACGACGTTGATCCTTTAGCTTGTACCGATGACGATGCACTGAAAAAACTTGGTGACACTTTGCAAGCTGATAGTTCTGGACCTAAAATTGGTATTCGCGTGAAATCCGTATCCGAACTCGTTTACGATGGATGGAAACTGGATTCAACGGAACAACCGAAAGTGTCTCGCAAACGACGTAACAGTTCTCATGAGTCGAACTCGGAGGACAGTGGTGCTAAACAAGAAGATGAAGAAATGATGGGAGGTAAAAGGATAAAGCTGCGGGGGAAGCGTATACCTGATAAACAGTTACGTAAATCCATTGAGGATAGTCGCGTGGTTTCGGTAAGTTCAGAAGATGAGGCTGTTAAGTGTACTCCCGAGAAGTTGGAAGAACAAGAAACTAAAGACATTAGCGATGATCAAAATCTTGCTAATTCGGCGGTGAATGAAAGGAAAGCAAGGGGACGGCCAAGGGGCAGACGGAGGCGAGGATACAGAGGAAGTACGCGGCCGAATCGGTCGAAACATTCGGAATTTCAGGGAAATCAAACTTCTCAGGTATCCCCGGATGTCGTTCACCTGGATGGTACGCAAAGTAATAACGATTCTTCCATGACACCGAGTTCGCAGAAGAAACGAAAGAAACGTAAGTTACGGATCCAATTGCGTGATATTCAATTAATTTACGACGTAATACACGTTTTGGGATATAAATGTATATTTTTGTTTAGGAAAAATGGTATTGGGTCTAGAAATAGGAAGAGATATCGCGCCCGAAACGGAATCTGGACTAGCTCAGGATGAAACGCCTGTCCGCCAATCACGGAGAATAGCACAGTTAAAAATCAAAGAGGAAGCTGACAGACGTAGAATAGAAGAAGAAACGATGAGTGAGATTAAAGATAAAAAGGATTCCACAGAAAAGAAGAAACGAAAAAAGCAAAAAGTAAGTTTTTCCTTAATCTTAATAATTTCGAAATATTATACAAATAATCATTTATCTTTTACAGCCTGACAGCGAAGATGAAGAGGTTGTAATAAAAGAAATAGAAAGTGAAAAAAAGTCGAAAAAGAAACGTAGGAAAAGGAAAAAGAAAAAAATGTTGGCTAAATTTAACGAAGCAAATCCATGGCAAAGTTCCTCTGGTTCTAGTAGCGATGAGGAAAACGAAAATGACGATGATGAGGACGATGAAGAAGAGATGGAAAGTGAAGGATCTATACTTTTTAAGAGTGATCACGAGTTCTCACCAGAAAGCGACCTTGAAAGAGATCAAGAATCCGAACCATTAAGAAGAGCCAGAACTGCACAGAAAGGTATTACACTCGTCGTAAAGAAGATTAATGAGGCATTCACGTAAAATAAAAAAGCATACATGCTTTACAATATAATATTCATAAATCGTTCTGTAGGTCAAAGCGATGTCGAGGAAGCCGATGACGAGTACGCTTGCCAAAAATGTGGCAAAGCCGATCATCCCGAATGGATTCTTTTATGCGATACTTGCGATAAAGGTTGGCATTGTTCTTGTCTCAGGCCCGCCCTTATGCTCATACCCGAAGGTGATTGGTTTTGTCCTCCGTGTCAGCATGTAAGTTTCCCGTCTACTTTGATATTTAATGAAATGTATACAGATCAGTGTTCTCATTTTGCAACTATTATTTAAGAATCTTCTGGTGGCTAAATTACGGGAGAGTTTGAAAACGTACGATCAATTAACAAAAAGACACGAAAACGAGGTCTTGCGGAAGAAAAGATTGGCATTTGTCGGTATAAGTCTGGATAACGTTCTTCACAAAGGTGAAGCACAACGTCATCAGAAGGGATCAAAAGCGTCTAGCCAAGAATCTGATAATGGTGATTTTCATATTCTTCACAATTTTTTGTCACATTTATTCTACCAACGACATCGAGCGTATCCTGTAATCGTTGATTGTGCTTCATGAATTATATTCCGTTTAGAATCTACGTCTTCATCTTCCACGTCAAGTTCAGAGACTTCCAGCAGCGAGGAAAGCGAGCCTGTCTATCAGTTGCGAGAAAGACGGTGCGCCAACACGTATAAATTTAACGAATACGATGACATGATCAATGCCGCAATTCAAGATGAGGTGGAAGCTGTTCGGGGAGCTGGAAACCAAGGGAGAGGGAAAGATATTGCAACTATTGTTAATGCAGAAAAAGAGGAAGCACAGGTAAAGTAAATTCCGCTTTTCAATTTGTCTTTTCATTGCTTATAAATCTATTAAAAATGATTTGTCTACAGCTCCATTTTAAGAACGAAGTATTAGATATGGAGGAAATGCAAGATGATAAAGATATCGTGGAAAGAAAATCAGAAAAAGACAGTGACGAAGAATTCAAAATTGAAGGCGAAGATTTATTTGACGAGGACGAAGAAGAACAACACAAAGAAGTGACAAAGAAATTGTTGTCACGTAAGAAGCATCGTAAACTGAACAGCCTCGATATCAGTAGCGAAGATGACCCAGACAGTGATGAAGATTTTAAAGGCACGAGTTCAGAGGAAGAAGAAGATTTCGATGAGCATTTTACATCTTCTGACGAAAGCACTTTCGCTGATGTTAAACGTCGTGGTAAAAAGAGTGATTCTCGACCCGTAAGAAGGTGCACCAGAGCTAGAACAACGCGTTATGACGAAGGCTTCTGTAAGTGTAACAGAAACAATTATTATTACACCTCTTTATATGTGATGCTTTGTAAACAAACAATGAATGTTTCTTATAGCAAACGATGAGAGCGAAGAAAGTGATAGACCAAAGAGAAAAAAGTCTCGATCTATGTGGGGGGACTCGGACAGCGAGGATAGTGATAATTCATGGAGACAGAGGAAGAAAAAGTGAGGCACAATAATTATACGATAAGGACGATAAACTTGCTAAGGATTTATTACTATAAATTTCTTCTTATTTTGTTTGTAGAAGTAAAACGATACCAACGTCGAGGTACAGGACATTACCAAAGACGAAGAGTAAAAAGAAAAAAAAGAGAAAACGTATAATCGAATCCGATAATCAGAGTGACAACGAAGAAGAAGAAGAAATAAAAACAGAAGGACAGGTGGAAATGCAACCACAATTACAAGACGTGGGATCTACGTTGCAAGAAACGATAGACGCGAAATTGGATAATAACGTGAACGTGGAGAATAATGGAAACGAGAATATCACAGAAATAAAAGAGGTAAAATTGGAAGAAATAAATACGGAAACCCGCGAAATACCTGCGGTTGTACCGCCCATGGAAGAAATAATGGCGCAGAAAAAGAAGAAAGTGCGTGTTAATTTTAAGTTGTTTTATAAAATATTTGTAAAATCTGTTTATTTATATGTCAATACTTACATGTATTTCAGGAGAGTACACCAAAACCAAAGAAGGTTCCAACCATTCGGCGGAAAGTACGTAAATTCCATTTTATATATTTCCTCAATACGATATCTTGAAGTTTAATTTGTAACTTTTAACATTCATAATGCTTTGCAGATCATTTATGGTGGCCTTCCAGACGATAACATGAAACATGAAGAAGAAGAAACGTTAGGCAGACGAACGCGGGGACGTAAAATTAATTATCAAGAAGAGATAGCAACAGATAGCGAGGAGGTAATATATTTAGTAAATATAATGTACGATGAATTTTCCTATTCGACATTATACATAAGTTACATATTTTTATAGGAATTAAAAAAGGCATTAAGGAAAACAGGAGAAAGCGAAGACGAATTTGTCGTACACGATGGTGAAGACATTAATGACGATGCAGAGAAAGATTCAGATTCAGGTAACGAATAAATACATTTGATTTGAACAGTAAGTCGATCAACAATCGATGTATAATACAGTTTTAATCTTTCAATGATACCCTGTAGGTGATATTTATAATCCAAAGAAAGACGGTCCGAAATTCAAAAATAAATCTCCAAAAAGTAGAAGAGCCAGGAAAAGCAAAAGCCCCGGTGGTAAGCGGAAAACAATGCCTGACGGAACACCAAAACAGAGAAAAAAGCCTGGCCCGAAACCAGGGAGTAAGAACAGAGCACGAAAACAAAATTTTATGATGGGTTCAATTATACAAAGAAGAGATGAAGATGGAGACATGGCTCACGTTATGAACAATCCTATGGGAGACATAGACTCGAAACTTGATGACAATCTTTCGGAAAACGTAGGATTATCGGGCACAACTATGTCTGTGGCAGGTTCTTTTACCGGAGACGTTCCCGACGGTTCGTTAACAGGACTCGAACCCGTTGAACTAGGTGATCTGGATGACGAACAGTTGGAGCAGATGATGATGGAAGACGAAGAATACGGTAGACGACAATTGGAACTGGCAGCTATTGAAATAGCAAAAAAGAAAAAAAAAGAGGAACGGGAAGTGAAGAAATTAGAGAAAGCACGTTTAAAAGCATTAGAGATACTAGCTGCCGAGAGTCAACGAGATCCTAACGCACCAGAGGGAACCGACGGAGAGGTGCCCAAGAAGAAAAAGAGGGGTCGCCGTAGTAAAGCTGAAATCCTCGCGGAGCAAATGCGAAGGGACGGTGCGCCGAATTTAGGTGCCAGTTTAACTGTGGCGACCGTTTTGCCACAGACTATGGCGTTGTCACCAAACATTCATCACAACATACCTTCCGTTATGACGCCCGACGCAGAGAGAAGCGAAGGACACATTCCTATGATGACAGGGCCGGACGGTCAATTATACAATCCCGACGGATCGTTAATGAAACCCAAACGAAGAGGGCGTGGCAAAGGAAAGAAAACGCTTGCATTGGAGGCTGCGAGAGCCGCCGAAGCAGCAGCGAAAGCCGCTGCCGAATCCGGACTTCTTGGCATGGGCACCGACTCCAATCCAGAAATGAAACCGAACGACCTTCCGAATGTACTTCCCACCCCGGGCAGCAGTACATCCGGTTCAGCACCATCTACACCACCCGCTGGCGTCGTGACCACTCAAGGACCACCCTCGACGCAGTCTTCGAATTCGCAAGTTTACCCAGCGCTACCGCCAAGTCAGCAGTCTTCCGTTATTACTAGAATGCTTCAATCCCAACCCGTGGCGAGTAGTCCTCAATCGTTCACCGCCGCGGCGGCGGCCATGGGTCATAAATACTTCGGCGGGCCCAACGCGGGTGGTCAATTGATGGGTGGACCCAGGACAGGTTACGAGATGCAACCGCGTGGAAGGATTCCGTCACCGTATAGGCAGGCGGGTCAATCTCCTATACCGCCACATTTCGCTGCCGTCAGATCAGGAACCCCACCGATGCGTATGAGAGTCCCCGGGCCACAGATGTATCATACGCCTCATCATCCGATGGATCCGTCTCCGTCGGGTGGCGGGCCGATATCGATAAACAATCGTGATCGTAGTTCCCCGCTCGGTCCTGGTCCTGCGATGATCCCACCAGCTGCCGGAAGTCCGCTGGCCAAAGGTGGTCCTACACCTCCTCCACCACCACCTCCTTACGTCAGAGGAGGTCCTCCTCTGTCCAGGTTTGCAGACAATCCAATGGGTCCCAGGCACGCGATGCCACCTTTTACAAACGCTTCACCAGCCAATCATAACATGCAACAACCATCACCGCCTCCAAATCGACCTCCGGGTAATTTCTCACCGTATCATCCTCCGCCACCCCCTACGTATCACTATGGTGCCTATCCACCACCCCCACCGATGTCCACGGCAGACGATGCAGCTGCGTATCAGACGTCTCCGTTTCCTGCTGAACACTTCTCGTCACCTGGGGACAACCAGCCGCCCATAGTGGCGCCGCCACCGCCGCAACCTCCGACGCAGCAGCAAGCGCATCCGAACGATGCTGGTGCTGGTAACAAACAATACGACGAGGAAGGTACCGGAGAGTTCGGCGGTCTGGTATCCTACTTTAGTAGCCAGCGAGAGGACGATCTCGATTCGTAGCATGAGTGAGATCTTGGCCAACCCTGAATCGTTAGGTAGAACGCGTCTATACGAGCGTGTTTTTGTTTTTAAAAACGCCCAGGTAAGATCGCAACTTTTGCTCGAGAGGAACGAGTACGAAAGAGACATACAAAAGTATAATTAGTATCGTGTAATTGTAATCTTAAAGTAAAACTAGATTCATACGTCGCGGGGCATTGGAATGTTTGAGATAAATGAGTAAAAAAAAAAAGAGATATTTGCATAACACACGATAATGTACGTTCTAGCATTATTTTATACGCGTACTGTACTGTTTAAAACATAAGAATGCGTAAGGTAGAGTTAGAATCGTCTTCCTCTTCGACCTCTTAAGCAAACAGTTGTCTGAAATCTTTGCACTTTTTAGAGGAGAGTAAAGCCGCCGAAAACCAAATCCAAGGTTGGCCAAGTGTAAAGGGAGATAAAAAAAACAAACAAACAAACAAAACAAATCACTAACAATGGAGCCTATTTCCTAAGAGTTGTAAGCTTTTTGTAATTAGTTCGAGTTTGATTAAATTTATATGAAGCAAACGACCATACACGCAAAGGCGACGCGCGCGTTACGTTAGAGAATGGATATCGCGAAGATCTGACCAGAATTTTAACTATTATTCATTAGTACTCACAGATGAAATTCGTGCACAGGTTACTTCCAAATCCATCGTAGGTGTATAGGTGTCCTTTCCCAGATAAACGTTTGCTGTTGAAGAAGTCGGTCTTAGTAGTAATCAGAAAATTATTGACAAATTCGGACTATGCGCCGCTGTTACATGTAAATATGTAAATACAGTAAGTCCTTTAGATTATATTACATGTATTATATATACACAGTCACGCAGAACACTATAAAGTGAATTAGTGCAAAGGGCACAAATGTAATATTTAAATTAAATCGAAAGGAACGGCATCTGATTATAATAAATTAACAAATGGTGTGAAGACTACTACTATAATTATTTATAAAGAAAGATTAAGAATTTATGATAGGCAGTATATTGTATTTTACAAATTTTACTTGATAATTATATGAAAAAAAAACCATTAAATATAGTTATATTGGAGAACAGGAGGCTGCTGAGTATAACTTTAAGAAAGTGAGAGAAAACATAAAGTAAACTAATATCAAACGTGTAGATAATTGGCATATAACATAAAGAGAGAAATTTAAATTTTATTCTAATGTGGCGTGCAATCACAAATACATATTAATATATGTAACTATGCGTATATGATTTTTCAGGCATGTGCAACTATTATTGACAAAGAATGTTAAGATTTGATATTTTTTTCATGATTCTTTTGAATGTTTCTTGAAGAAAAAAACAAACATTTTCAAAGCGCTAATTGAAGCTATTGAGAACAAAGTATAATTTACTATATATGTAATATGATATAAAGATATAATTAAAATATTATTACGAACATTTCGTATTATAATTTACCATGGACTTGACCAAAGGTCAAAGTAAAGTTGCTCGTGCCTATAGCGGAGCTTTGTGAAATCCCTTCGTTGAATCCTCTTCTTATTGAACAGTCCGGAAATGTTGTAATTCTTAACTTCGTCTCGACCAAGAAAAGGATCCACATGAAGTGGATTTAACTAAGTGGTTCACTGAACAGATACGATTACGTGCAAAGTGAGAGAAAAGATATTATATGCGTAATTTTTACTTTCATTTATTATCCCCCCCCCCCCCACACACACACACACAACCCGCCCCCGTGCCCCCCTTCTACAAAGGACCAGCCTCCTGCTCTTTGATCGATTTGCAAAGCTGTTAATGTCTTTGCGCCCGCAGAAAATCATGTATCTGTTTAGTTATCACACGTACGTGCATACCTAATATAAATAGAAGTTATATAAATAAAAAAAGATATTACATTATCTTAGGATTAGCTGCTTGGGATAGTTTCCTTTACTTCGTCGAACGTTTAACGACCGAATTGAACGTTTATACACATTACACACCGTATAATGTAATAGAGGGTTTACTACCGCTAATTTTATTATTTTTACACCTATATGATGTATTTCGGTTGTATACTGTTTGATGTACAATCTATCGTCTTCTTTAGACATAATGTATGTCTTCGGACCATTCGTTGTTAGGATGCGATTCAAGGAAAAGTTCAAATTCGTGTCACGCAATTTCTCTCTCTCTCTCTATTTTTTTTAATTATTATTTTTCACGGGTTTCCGAACAATCATCAGAATCATGTAGCGTAATAACATTTCTCATAGAGCGCAGTTCGCGGGTACATCATTTTGTAATGTGGAAACGAAAACGATACAGAAGAAGTTTAAATAAAAAGTCACAAAGAATCGTTATAACGCGCGTAAGAACTCGGAAATTCTTCGATACGTCCGAAGACTAGTTTTTTAATCGAATTTTAATCCCTCTCGTAACACGGAGCGTGTAATCGATTTTTTGAAAAAGATATATATACATATATTTTTATTGTTTTATGCATGACACATCAGCATTTAGAGAAACTCTCGTATATTTCATACGAATATATTTGTGATAATAAGGCGACGATTCGATCTCCAAACCGGATGAAATGTATTGAAACGTTTACGTAATTTAAAAAAAAGGGGTGCGTTAATTTTTTGCATGTGTGTAACGAAACTTTTTCTCGCATTTATAATAAGTGTTTCCTTGAAACGTAAACTGACGAAGTGTCTCTTCAAGACAGCAGTAAATGTGGTGCAGTTTAGCTTTTGTTTTAATAAGGGTCTAGACCAAACGCAATTATTATATTACATGTTGTAGCCTAAATACAAAACATTTTGTAATAAAATTCAATATATTGAAATAATCTTGTAGGGTGCCTTCCTTATTCATCTCGGGCGTTCCGTTTCAACACGTATCGATATTAAATGAACTCATTTATTTACATTCACGAAAATTTATATTCTTTTATAATATATATAAATATATTTAACAATTTCTCCGTCAATCGCGAATGAATATCTGTCTGATAACGGAATATTGTGAACACTACTTCTGTTTTGTTGAAAATATATTAAATAAATGTATGGACAACCCTAGAATCTCGAGCATCAACACTTTTTTCGAATTATATAATGTGTCCTATATTCTCGAGCCGTAATGTTCAATATTATTTGCCGTGAATAGCTTTTATTTTCGCGCGAGTCTCGTAAAGATTGTTCGCACAATTCTTCCGCATACCTGTGACGCATTGGGCATAAAAAGCTTGCACATAGCGGTGCAAGTGCAATGCGGTGTAACGCTATGTACTACGCGAAGTTAACGATCCCGAACTGGAGCAAGCCCGTTTTTTAAGTAAAAATGGAAGTTCTCAATCAGTTCGAACACATTGACGTGAGGTATGGGTCATACGCTATTTTGACACTTCGTGTACAAATCAACAAACGTTTTTTGTCGCTTTTTCTAAGGGTAAACACGAACGAACTGTTGATGTAATCATATTTATGGCAGTCGAAGTTTTCAGCGTCGCTTTCAGTAATTGATGTATATCTATAGTGTGAAGCTTTGTGTTCTATGATTACGTTTTTTTATTCGATATTTTAACGATTCCATAGTTTAAAGGGATCGGTAGAGTACTTTAATTACGAGGTTAACTTGGAGAGTATACTATATCTATTGAATTTATCATTTGTCAAGAGCAGAGGGAGAATAGAGCTTTATGGGTGTTTGTAACTGTGTGATATTTTACAGCGTGGATGAGAATGGAATTACCGAAGACAACGTAGGTGTTGTTCTGGAGGAAGCTGAAATAATAGATTGCGATGCAGAGATAGAGGCTGTAGCGGAGGATGATAATATTCAGTACCAATTATGTGAAGTGAATAGGAATGATAATACAGTGGCGTATCGTGTAGTACAAGTCAGCGATCCTCATGTGAACAATGCAGAACTTTCGATAGCTACACCTGTAAATAATGCTGTCCAAGTTCTGACATCGCCTATAAATGGTCAATTCTATGTGCTCAGCAATGGTGGAGACGTACTTACATCAGAGACTACTCGAGCCGTTACACCACGTGTCACGAAACTTCAAATAGAAACACCTAGTATTGGAATCAAGAAGGTAATTGTTCATTCTTTCTTCCAAGGATTTACAGATGGCAATCTTTAAAGTCTGATTGGTTTCTTTTAGAGAGATGAGAGACGAAGAGTGACCCACAATGAAGTTGAAAGACGACGTAGGGATAAAATTAATAATTGGATCTCAAAACTTGGGAAACTATTGCCAGATTGTGAACAAAGTGTGGCTGGGGATGGAGATGTAAAAACAAACTTTGAATCTCAGGTAAAATACTACATATTATTGAGGTTTGTATCCAGTCTATGTATAGTATCTGATTCAAACAAACTTTCCATTTGCAGAGTAAAGGAGGAATATTAGCAAGGGCCTGCGAATACATTACAGAGCTACGAGAAGTGCAAGAAAATTTCTCACAAAGTTTAGACGAAAATGCACAACTGTTAGAAGAAGCTAAAACATTGAGACAAGTAGTTAATCAGCTCAGAAAAGAAAATTCGGAATTAAAAGCTCAAATCACGAAAAGTACAAATTATATATTGGGTACCTAATAACTTTACACATAGGTATTATAGGAAGTAATAGACATGTCTTTTGTCTGCATTTCTCTCATCTTGGATACGTTTTCTTTTTTAAACGCATTACATGATTGTAGTTCCATTCGTAAACGATAATGTATAGAATACGAATGCGGTGCAGTGCAATAAAGTAAATGATATAGTAATTATAAAATGTTTATTTACATATATTTAACTGAGTATATATTCATATCTTGAAAACAATTGTAATCATATCATGTAACTTCAACTGTACATATCGTAAACAATAATTATTTATAACGTGAACAATCGATCGAAGAGAGTTATTATTAAATCATTAAATTAGATATACAAATATACAAAACATTGCGCTATTCAATCAATAATTAATCTTCATCCAAAAGTTATATGTCATTTAATCTTAAAGTCACTTACAGCCTAGGATGTGTTGAAGTTCCCACTAATGAATAGTACTACAGTATTTACACTTGTAAAATACACCTAGTTATGTACACGAAACAAAGCGATACGTCGTGGTATTTATTCTTCTCTTCAGTTACGGAACGTAGTGTGTGCGTGCACTTTAATAATGTACTATCGTATCATATCGGTCATTAATGTGCACGCTCAGCTACGCGATATCAAATACAGGGAGGGGGGAGGGGATATATATGTGTATACATATATACGTAACAGTCTAAATTAGTATTATCATAACGCCTAGTAATATTATTGCTTCGAAGCACATTATTTTGCCATTTCTGCGGAATCTATTTGAATGTTCTCAAGGTAATATCGCAAACTGACACGTTGTTGACTCGTTTACAAACTGGTATAACTATCAGGATTTTAATTATGCGATTATTAACTTGCGTTTCCCTCTCGTTCAGATATGTAGGATGCGTGTGGCCAATACAAGGAACAGACCGCCGTTATAATAATTAAAGACTTTCCGTTTAACAATACAATCATACACGTCGTGGATATTTGCAATATTATCCTGGCAATTCGCACAAGTGTTACTCCTTTGCTTATGCAATACGGAGTTCAATGAATTAAAGATTTCGAGTTGTGCATTATGCGGTATTATCTGTTTCAGCGCTTAACGTTTAACAACGAGACGTCCTTCTTTCTTATATTTAGTTACATTGGCCATTAAAACCTCTTTTTTTTTCTTGTATAGCAATGCTTACGAAGAAATCACAATTCGAACCAATAAGTTTCTCCTATAAAAATAACTCTTAAATGAGTTAGGTCCAGCAACAAATGCATCGCTCCTAATCTAAACATCAACGGTTAATGATCTCTGTACAGTTTAGTAGGAATCTTGCTCCTTCCTTTTGTCATTATATTGTCCTCGTCCTATAGTAAATACGGTGCCAGGAAATAAGCAAAAATATACTTCTGTGTATTGTTCTTCTCTCTAGATATCCCATTTTCATCGACGAAATAATGCGCGTTCGGAAAAGGAAAGACTTTTAAGCGAGAATAACTGTTCAATGAAACGACTGATGCGGATCAATGATTCTAGAAATGTAAGCTCGAACTATGAAATTACATATCCGTCAGACGTGAAGAGAACGATACGGACGAACGAACGAAGACGTTTTAGTAAACATATTGGCAGTGTTGAAAACTTTCACGAACGATTTTCGAAATATTAATTTTGAATCTGTGATGAAGTCTTCCACAGACAACGTGCACATCTAAGTGTAATAATACACGAACGTTATACAGTAACTTTCATTTTCGCATTTGCCATATTCAATAGGTAAAATAAGTATTCTGCACGTTACACAAATATGCAAATTTTATACATAGACTACAAGCATGAATATGGATCATTAATATTTTAACAAAATTTATCGTTTGATAAAATAAATTTAATTACCTGCTGTCTATTTAAAATTTGTTTATCTTTGTAGTGAAATGTGCGAATGCTATCTGTACCCCATGTAATCATGCTAAAAGATTACTGTTTCGAAGCGAATTCGATTGGAATTTGTTGAAATAACGTTTGTCCATTATTACCCTGATTTGTACGTACAAAACACAGAGGTTTTTGCTGGCTGACTGGCTTTCATTACGATATCCTCGTAATATCTTTCTGTACAAGAGTAGAAAAACTTGAAAGATATCTCAGATGGTTTTTTAGAAACTTACTGCTCCGTTTGCAGTAAAAGAAAGGCTTGATATGCGAGTATTTACACATTCGGTGATACCTGCGTCGTTAATACTGTCGCTTTAGCTGTAGCGTAGAAACATAACACTTCGTTCCATCTCCTGTTCAAAAATCCTCGTACGAACTACCATGAGTATTATGATTCATGTGTTTTTATGCGAAACAACGATAGTTAGGCAGTAGAAGGGTTACCGTGCAACGCGTTCGAGATTCATTTCAAAGGAAACGCAATGACACGTTTTCCGTCACTGAGAAACAACTCTCAAGGATGATTTTTCTATCGAGGATTACGTTTGTGTACGTATATCCTCTGTATCTAGAAGTTTATCGAGTCATGAAATACATTTAAAATATCTATGCGTTCTGTGAAACTATATAAATAATTTGCTATGCATTACGGTCATGTTTCGGCTATACTGCTTTTTTCCCCTCTGTCTCTCTTTCTTTTTCAGTGCAATTCCCGTAACAATTTTTATACAATTGTTCGGGAAAGAAGTATTCCTGTCCTCAGTCTTTCGATTACCATAAAAAAAGTGTATGGCCATTATAGTCCTTTCACTGCTTGCACACTCGTTTCAAGCGGTTGCATTTTAATAACACTAAAGTTTTATCACTGTTCTTATTATGAGTCCGCGATAAGAGTGACTAGTACTTTCTCTTTAGTACCTCGAAAGCTCACTATCGGCTTTATGTATACATATATATATATATTATCTACGTCTAACAATAAGTGCATTTAATTCTCTAGTTTATGCGACTTGTTTTTTTTTTCTCTTTCTCCATCGATAACAATACTTTCTAACGTGACCTGCGTTCTGTTATTCAAACATTATCTATTCTTCGTTTCGTTACGTCCCCCGGGACGTTTTCTTCTAATTGTCATTGTCATTCTTCTAGCTAAATATTTGCGCAAGCGTTGATCATAAGCACGATGTAGTCTTCGAGTTTAATTAGAGTTAATTAGTGTTATCTCTCACCGTTGACATTTCGTTTTCGCAGCTAACAACGTTTACTATTTATTTTAGGAAAAAGATCCCCGATTACTCTACGCGATGATACCTTGTTAGTTTTCGTGTGCCCGTAATTCGTCGAGGCTGCAAGACAACAGAGCGTTCGAATTACAATTTTGTTTCGTGAGGCAGTGAATGTGATATCGTTGATGCTATTAAGATCCACAAATTCGTTTCCGTCCACTCGTACGGTCGTTTCTTTTTTTTTCACGATGACATGAAAATCCTACGACTCGACTAATGAAAACCGTAACGGGTGTTCCGTTACTCTGTTAACAGGACGTATCGACACTGTTAGATCCATTAAACTTATCGGATAATATTTAAATACCTTAATACATACGAACTAACATTTAAAATACCTTCGTGCCATACATATGACAAGCGCTCAACATCGTTTATATTCCAAGTGAACAAATTCGAGGATGATTTTTCACAGTTCTATTCCATCTGTAAATCACCAGAATAATTCTAAACGAAAAATCATGCCGAATCGTCACGATAAAAGAACAAAAAGAAAAACATAACAATAAGGAACTATGTATTCACGATCCGTGTCTATAACTTACGAAAATATTGCAACGGAGAAATAGTGAAACAACGATTAGAAGTTTCTAATTGGTAAAAAGAAAAAAAGGAAATCAGCAACCCGTTCAGAGGTGTTTTTAAACCATTGCTGGGATGTAGTAAATCATGCTCGTGGAACAACGATTAAGCGCTTCGCGCCGGAGCTTTACAAGTCAATGTATGGGACGAAGGTAGGCCTGTCTCAGGACGGCTGAGGTCGGGCACTCTTTTTGCTGCTACCGAACGTAAACCAAGTCCCAACTTTACGTCCCAACGAGTTGGTGGTACCTTGTCCAATTATAGTAGGCATCTCGTACGTTGATTCTCGTTTATACGTTTTATCTGTAACAGAACAATTATGAATCTCTTGCACACCAATTACATAACACTTATCTAGACCCTTTATCTAGACCACAAAATATCTTGTTCATTTTTTCGTAGGTATTTTATTTAAATTATTTATTGCAATTATATTGGCTATTGGCTATAGGATAAATATATTTTTGATTCGACATACTGCAAGGTTTGATTGGCGGTCTATTTTGCAGCCTCGTCGCCGCGAGCCTGGCCAATTGTCTGGCGGCAGACGGGAACTCGAGGCCGTCGTTTCTATCCTGAGCTACCAATCTACGTTCCTCCGCCATCGCAGTCAACCATCGTCGTTTCTCCTCCGCGGTGCGGCAACAGAACAGCAGCCACTTGTCCCTAACGCAGCTGTACACCTTCAGACAGTGTCTCACCGTCACGCCTAATTGGTGATCTGTAAACAAAGGCGACGTCGATTGCGACACTTAACGATTTCCGAACGCGGACCGATCTACGAAGAACAGCGCTAATTCGATGTTACGTAAGAGTTACCTTTGCCATCGGGCACATCGATCACTTCACTGGTGTCGAGATATATTCGACCTTTGTATACATAGGTGTTACGCTTTAGGATATCCTTTTTACAGTAAACAAGCTGATGATCAAATAGAAAGAGAGTGATATTGTTCGTCCACATGCCGGTGGTAACTCTTACAGCCTCGCCTTGATAAATTAATTGGGATGATACTTCAATGAGATCCTCACCCTGCGTGATAAATAAAATCAAATAGAATGAAGTTATACGAACGATGAATCGTAGGGGAAAAGAAAATCAACAACAACAACAAATGATCGAAAATGTGAGAATTTTGATCAATGAAATTATTGGAATGATATCGTACCTCCCACCCTTCGACTCTTAATTGCCAGGCGGCTAATTTCTCGAGGCTTTCCATTCGTCTTTTCCTCTCGTTGATTAATACAGCGACTCCTCTCATTGCCTCGAGAGCCTCTTGAATTTTATGATAATCAGGATGATCGGATTTCGTGTATTTCAATAGCTCCGCCAATTGAAGCGGATATTTACATATTCGTTGCACGGGCGTTAGCAAATACCCATCCAGGGGAATCTCGATCAAACCTCTCATTAATCTACATGCTTCAAAGAATTTGCTATAACGATTATGCTGATAAAGCTCCTGCAACGTGGCGGTGGCCATCGGGTGACTGTTACAATACTCCGAATACATACGAAATCCAGCCCTCTGAAACAATTGAACGTAAGTATTTCCAATTCTTTACTCCTCTTCGGATAATTCTTTTTCCAAACGGTGGTAAAGTATTCATACATGATTCAGAAAACATTCGCCGACGCAGCTCTTGTACGGTGCGCTCCAATCGATCCGAGATTCCAGTTCTTTCAGGAAGTCGGATTGAAAGTCGAGTAACTCCTCCAGATTGATGAAGATAGTCTCTATCTGTTCCTCGTTAAACATATCTGTGCGTCGTCGACACTCGGCTATGTAACCCTCCGCCACGTCTCGCAGTATCTTCACGAAGTCTCGTTCGGTTTGAACGAGCTCGCGAACCACGCTGGTTCTCACTTGCTCGTTCGAGAGAAGGGAAACGCTGGTACGTCGTCGTAACTGAGAGTTTGACGTGCCACCGGAGGCCATCGCCGCCAAACAATCTTCGACGGTGTCCTCTTGGCTCACTCGCAACTGTAAAATTGAAAATCGTGCGAGATTTAGTAAAATTCTGTCATCTTAATTGGTATTTAAACTAATTGTATATTTTCGTCAGTAAGTTACGATACACTTAGAAATTAAGAGAATATATATATTCGAATAATTACGCTTCGAGTAACAATGCATTTCATCGTATTACATTTGAATTTCATACTTTTATATAATACGAATCTACTGCGTTCTTTTTAGTAATACATCTCCAATGATTCTGAGACTTTAATGTCTAATACTCGAAAGTTTCACATGTCGAACGATATGAAACATAAAATTAATATCTACGACTCACTAAGTGTCCCGTAGCTTTCAAACGATGTTGTACACGTAAATTTCCACGGAAAAAATCTACCAATACTCATTACAAGTTTCTTTTTAATCATCAAACGAAGTTTTTTCCCTTAGTACATTTTTTTCCGCGCGATCCTTTACATAATTAACTTCTGTCACAATTAAAGTACCCTAACGAACGCAGCCGGGAACCATCCGTGCTCCCCTCTGCAACTACCCCACCACCAATCCTTGTCCAGGTTGTCGAGAACGTCGATCACGTCGCCGGCACGGAAGGCCAGCTCCTCCGGTTCCATCGCCACGTGGTCCCAAACAGCCTCGGCAAGGATAACGACCTCCTCGTCCATCGTCTGCTCGAAGGACTTCTTTCTGTCCGTCAAGGAGGCGATGGAGGACTCGGAGTCCGACATCATCTCGTCGTCCGACGTTCCGCCTCTCCCGTCTTGTTCGTCCTCCGACAGGACGTTTCCACCGGGCAATCTCGCGCCTGGTTTCACAAAAAGACAATTCGGCTTTATCGCGTGGAAAAACGAAGGATTATCGGCGGATCCTGTGATCGATTGTTCGTTTCACACCCGGATCTGGACGATTGCTTTCGCTCCGTGATACGCTTCGTGTAGTATTTTTTCTTAGTTCGTATAATAAAATGATGAACAATCATAGTCGAAAAATCACCGTGCAGGTATCCATCGCAGGCTATCTGGTCGTCGGCAGTGAAAGATTAAAAAAATTGTTTATGATGTTCGTCGAGATGACAACTAATTATCTCGGAGAACTTTATGAAATGAATTTGTGAGAAGAGGAGGAATTTGTATAATTATTTAAGAGAGAGAGATGTGTGTAATTTGCAAATATTTTCATAAAGCTCCCGAAACGATTAGTTATTCTACTGCGGCTTGCAAACAAAAGCATATTCACAGGATGCAATCTTTTACAGAGTGAAGATATAATATCAACACGGTTCAATTACAGGACACTGTTCCATTCCTTATTGTCAAAACTCTTCTTACAGGTACGGTGCGTTCTGTCACAACGGTGAATGCTTAACAAGATCTTTTACAAGGGTGCATGCTGATTCAGAAAAATACTCTGGAACGTGTCTAAAGAGAGACTGGATACCACTGGAGGTACAAAGTGTGCACTAGTCACCGTCAACAGGGGGGAAAGTATCTACCACTGAGCTTTCCTACCAAGCAAATAAGTAATATCGAACGATTGTTCAATTTTCTCCAAGAAACTTCAAAGACACAAGTGTTCAATAAGAAAGAAAAAAGACACACGAAATAACGTTTCCACTGTTATAACAATAATAACGATGAAAAATAAAACAATGTAACAAACTGTAATTGAATTCTAGTAACGAAAAGGAAACAAAAACACGAAACAATGGAGCAGTTAATTATTCATTTGCTTGGGAAGAATGCAACAAGAACGTTAGTCTACGTGAGAACTCAGACAGTATCTCGAAAGAATTCGATCCGCGACAGGTGATTGTTAGCCTTACCTGCAGTTTTGGTGCGCATCAAGGGCGATAGCTGATTGATACCCAGTGGTTGACTAAGTGAACGCCTCAAATTTGTCCGAGAACTCCTCCCTTTCGCGTTACTGGGACCAGAATAAAATTACCATTAATTTTCGTCCTCCTCTATACAGACACAGACGGAGGTTCAACAAGCGTGTGTTTACGTATAAGCATCGATACAACATTCAGCAACGAGTTACAATAGGTAGATATATATATATATATATGTATATTTATATACACACGACAAGATATACGTGTGTACAGGGTGGTATCTTAATTCGGCCTGCCTCAAGAAATTTCAACATTTTATACCAGGTTCGAGAAATGTGAGTGAAATTGTACGTGTTTCAAAATAACTTAAGATTAACTGTGTATATGTAATTGTAATAATGTTTGAGAGATTTTTTACGTATATTCCGTAATACTGTGACAGTAGCTGGAAAATAGTGAGATTCTATGAGACGGTCGAAACGAAAGAAACCACTCTGTACGTAGTTACGCGTGGCAGACCAACTGTTTACGAGGAAAAATTAAAAGAAGGTGGTTTGTTATAATACCCGTTTACCTACCACTATTCTCCCTCGATTTACTGGAAAGGTTCGAGAATAAAGAATTTATATTTCGTCAAGGATATTCGTCAAGGAGGTGGTATTTGGATGATATTGTAATGTCGCGCCATGATACGTCTCGAGATACCATTTCAAATTTCTTATTTCGTTGAAATAAAACAAGCAACGAGCCGTTCGGGTAAGTAAGTAAGTAAGTACATATCGGACCCTCGCAACAGGATTATAAAAAGAAAAAAAGAAGACACTTCTGCTGTGTGCTAACAGAAACAGAAAAAACAGCGATAACGAAGCGCCTAGTTTCTCATCGCTCTTTATAGCGGTGCCGCTAATTTTCGCGTTCGTTACGTCGAACGTTCGCAAATATATTTTTGCATCTCGAAACTCAAGCATTTGCCATCTACTAATCTTCGCAGCCAGTATAATCATTCTCTCTATAGAATTACTCAACGAAAATGAAAACCAAATAAAAAATCCCAACCCCAACAAATCAAACAAAAACATCGCAAACTTTGAAACACTACGTCCATTGGAAATCAAATCCCATTCAAAACCAAGCCGAAGCTGCGAATCTATAGAAAGTTGCTCGGACAGTCTGGCAATTGCCCGAGTTTTTTACGGTTTTTCGGGGTGGCTGTTGCTCGCAGATGGCGGAAGGGTCAATGAGGCGTTTTGCGATAAGGGTGCGAGAGCGCGCGGATAGGATCGCGATCGTTAAACGCACCTTCTCAGCGTAACGATGTCATGGGAAGAGTGCCTCGGACTCAACCTGGGAGGCCTCGTTTTGATTGGCGAAGGGGTCGAGAGCATCCTTCGGTAATTGTGCGCGTGACTGTAGCCGGACCTCGTATCCCACTGTAGTAACCTTTGACCCCCTAAATCGCTGTTCGTCCTGCGTACATGTTGGTGCCTTGACGTGCGGCTCTGTAGATCCGCCTAAAAAAAATAGTGTCCGATTATGGCACTTTGTATCGCTTATCGCGGTATTTTCGGTTATCGTTATTAAATACTTTCACCGTGGTAACGAGACCGAGGGATAATTATTCACAGGGTTTTTCGTTTTTTATAACGTGTTAAGAGAATCGTGTCTACGTCGAAAGGAATCGATATCTGCGTTAATTGGTGTTACGTTGTTGTACGATTATAACCGTTTAGCTCGGTGGTTTAGCAACGGATAATTAAATTTCAACTTCTCGTTATTATTACGAGCGATTGTTCGGTTCCCTCGATATATTGTATATACATAGATAGATACATATTCGCGAACCGATAAAACTAGATTGCTTCGGGCGAAGAAAGCAGTTTTCATGGAATACTTTGCGGAGTAAATAGAACATTTAATTAAAATTTGCTTGAAAATATAAATTAATGAAATTCTCGAGAGAAACCCTATTTTTAACGAAATACACTCCCATCGTTGCTACGTAATGGAACGTCGCTGGTTGAAATGCTCGACGAACAGAATTCAACGTTTCTATTTAA
The DNA here is from genome assembly GCA_917499265.3 of Mimumesa dahlbomi. NCBI lineage: Eukaryota > Metazoa > Arthropoda > Insecta > Hymenoptera > Crabronidae > Mimumesa > Mimumesa dahlbomi. The sequence continues at coordinate 5,364,310 of OU824116.1, read as the reverse complement.
TTCATCGCTTGCTAGACTGAAAACTGCAGTATTCGCAATTTGTTAATTAAATATCCCGTTCGTGTAGACATTTGCCATCGTCATTTCCAAGTATTTCTGAACACGCGACAATACGATTTTCTTCATATAATACAAACAAATTTCATTAAATTCATTTATTAAAAATTTCTAAAGAAATTATAATTTTGTTTTCCCCACCAACGATTAATACAATTTACCTGAAAACATGCGAAGTGATTCTAACCGTCTGCAATCAATCACACTCATTTAATCAACAGTTCCAACACTTCCAATACGATTTCCTTATATTTTCAACGAAATTTCACCGCGGACGAACAATTTCACAGTTTCCATTCTCTCGTCGACGTAAAAGTGGAGCGATTCGGTGCGGTTCTGTTCGCCCGAACGCGACTCGATATCAACTGACCAGGAGGACGGTTTCCTCCGCTCGTATCCTGGTTAACGCGATATATTCCCCGCCTATCAGAAGCCGTCAGTGATCTCTTCGCGAGCGTGGCTAAACCGTACACAAACGTGAGTAATACCCGGCCTATTGTGCCAAAGGAAACAGTCATACAAGGCTTCTCGATAATGCCTCCGAATGTGCTACGCTATTAATAGCAATTATAATAATTATCTAAAACAACGTGACACAACGTGCAGGAACAAAAAAAAATTACTAATCAAAAAAGTACACCTCATCGAACTCGTACGTCCTCGGATAACCGTGAAACATATAATACAATCGATCAATTAAAACACTAACGAGGAAACGTTATCAACAACGATGAAAATGTATCTAGAATATCTGTCACGATGAAAAAGAATGAAATTACGACCAAACTACGGGACGGCTAGCTAGACTGTTTGAAATATCTCCGAATACCCGTGAAACATAATCAATCAATTAAACACACAATACGTATATTAGTCTCATTTCCACAGAAAATCATTAGAAAACCTTTCTCCCCGTGTCATACGTTAATTTATTAGTGTCTTTAATACGAACGTCAACACGGAAGCTTATTAGCAACGAAGATGAAAAAAGAAACAAAAATACAAAAACAGAGGTAAGCAAGATACCAGATAAAGGACACAAAAAACAAGAAATAACACACATATTGGCGTTGTCACCGTTGTCAAGCGGCACGAACACAAAAGTTCCCTACGGAACCAGGTTGAAAGGGACATTTTTGATCTTTACCTTAAATTTGTCGATCAGTATCTGGTTGATGAGCTCGGACTGGGGTCGTGATTTGTCGACGACTCGCCGACGAAGGGCCGGAGGGCTGTCGGTCTCGTCTTGGACGTCCGTGTCGTGGGACTCGGAGCTATCGCCACCCCCCATCATTCCACCACCACCACCCCCAGTCAATGCTCCACCAGATACCATCTATATCGTTTACAATTTTCCTTTTATTATTCCCACCCTTCGACGATGTGTATTTTTTTTTCTTCCGCGATCGTTTTCCGTTCCGATCGCCCGTCGATTCCGCTGGCGGAGTGTCGTGTTCGCCCTCGGAAGTTCTCGCGACTCCCTTAAAGGGCGCACGGGCTTCAAAAGCTTGGCGAACTAGTTCGTCGGGGGGGCTCCGCGAATCTGAATATACCAACTCGAGATTTTCCGGCGTATGGAAATTCGCCGGGAAACTTTGCAGCGGGGGAAACTTGGTTGAAAGTGTCCGCGATAAAGTAATGTCGCGTGAAACCGGTCGCGAAGTTCGCCAGCTTTTTGACATCCGCTGGGAAGCACTTTGAGAGTGTTTTTTTTGTTGTTTTTTTTTTGAGGGGAGTAGGAAATGTTTTGCGTAATCTGATTCTTTCGTTGTTGGAGGGTGATGCCTAATTTTAGGGTTTTCATTGGGTGTTCTAAGTATGGAGATTGATGTGTGTGTGTGTGTGTGTGTGTGTGTTATTTTTTTATTGTAATTTACTCACCTCGATTTGTATACCGCTGTCCCCGCTGTTGCATTTCGCATTCCTCGCAGCCTTGCTGCCTTTTTTCCTCTCTTTGCTGCTTCTCCATACAAGAGGACCAAATCTGTAAGAATTATTTTTCACTTACTTACTTCTACGCTTTTAAATTAATAATAAGAAGATGCTAACGTTTTATAATTATCTAATCTGACACAATCTAAACACGCTCCTTATTCATGCGACAGTTATCTAGAACTTTGTCAAATTTCCACGGTCAAAGTGACGGCAAATTTCACTAAGTAAAATTTATTAAAATCTCATTATCGAGAACGTGGTCTTCTTCCAGGTAAGACACTTATAAATTCAACAAAGTAAAATTCATTAAAATCTCATTACGTGCACCATGAATTTTTCCCCGCTAAAGTACCTACAAAATGTTCCCAACTTTCTCGAAACAAAACTTTAAACTCTCTCCCATCAAAGTAAACAACGAAATCCTTCTAGACGTAGATTTATTTAATATTTTCCAGGGTCAATTGTAAATTCCACAAAACACTATCCTCCCACCCTAAAACCCATATAAAAAAATCCCCAAGTAACACCCTTAGCAAATACACAGTGAAAAGTTGCCAACTACCGGAATTTCTGATCGTTCCCCGGGTCCTCCTTGTGCTGAGTTTGTTCCGTGCCACTTTGAACCTCTCTCTCCTCCTCCTCGTCCAGGTTCCCGGACCCCTCGTTCTCGTCGACGGGACACTCGCTCTCGTTGCTCTCTTTGCTGCCTTTTTTGTGAAACCGTAGCGAGAAACTCTTTCGAAACTTTTGCAGCACGCTCTCCTGCTGGCTTTGGGCCCGCGGGGCATTCTGGGCTGCCGAAGGGCCCACGTTCAGGGTGGACTGAAGGGACTGGTCCTGGAGACGATGCGAGACCAGGGGGATCGTCGCCTCCGCCAGGGGATGCTCGGTTGTTACGTGGATACTCGTGATTTCGTCCTCCTCGTCACCCGACCACTGTCGACTGTCAAGATCGATGAGATGGTGTTAGTAACACGTAGCGAGAGTCATTTATTAACCGCCCTCAGACCCGCTCATACGTAACCATGCACGAGAATTTGAAATATATGTATAATCTATCGGAGAACAAGGTGTTGGATACGTACTTCGAGTAAATTACTGATATATAGTGTCTAGAGATTAATCTTGTTACATGGAAGAACAGTGTTTGTATTTACAGGGGGTAGAAAGAAAGTTTTGGGTCTGAAAGGGTTAATTGTTATATAATTCATTTAAATATAGTTTCAGTTTTTCAAAAAGGAGCTAAATATGTGATGGTAGAAAATAGATTTGTTCTATACTCGAACAAATAATTTAACGATCTATAATTTCGGGTAACTATTTATCCAACGCAGTCTGATGATTAATATAAACATCAATATTATTCGGTTTGATACGTGTCAAATAAATCAAACAAATTCCGTCCACAGTCCAAATACAAACCATATTGGTTTCATGTATATACCTCGGTATAATACAAACAGTCAAATTCCCCCCGGAAATTTTCCCCCAAACGGAAACAGTGCTTTCCCCGTGAAAAATTACCAACCGTACCTGCGTTCGTTTCCCGCCGGCATAATTATAATTATAATTAGAATTCTTCGATCACCGTTTCATTACGAGTCAACGGCGAGAAACTTCTAGCGAACTCGCCGCGGGAGACGAGACACGTAGAATTGATAGATCACGGATCGGTGGTAATTTATGCAGCTGCGTTCCGTGGACGACGGCAGCTGACGAAATGACTGTCCGAACCGGCATAACGGAAACGCGAAACAGTCTGCCGAGTCAGAAAACGGAAATCTGCGGTCTGCGTGGATATTGCGAAAGCGTCTCGCTGCCTGTCCGAGGTGTTCGATTACAATTTGCCGAAATGCGCTTACGTTTCCATTCTCTTTCGACGACGTCGCACGAATTGGATCGCAAAATTCCGCGTACGCACAATAATTCGTAATTTTGTCGAAGAATCTTTTTTTTTTTTTGAGGAAAGTCACGACGTCTCGATACACCGATGAGGAGATTCACCAAAGGAATTGGTGTTAATTAACTGACGACGTTGTGAATAAAATTGTCGCGTAGTATTCGTCATTGATGCGTCGTGCAAATGTATTTTTTTTTTTAGTGAAAAATATAACAGCGATAAATCGGAGACGTGACAGAGGCGGCAAGTGTATTATGATCCGGGTATGTTTTTTTTTTCGGGTGACCGGATGGGAATATATCTGAGTCAGATTAATTAGAAAACATTGCGCAGTGTCACGTACCACATCATGGGGATAATTGTGACGGTCAATTTTTCTGTTTTCCAACGTCGAGGAATCCTTATCCGTGTTTCATCGTTGTTTCTTTTTTCACTTCTCTTTTTCTCTACTTTTTATTTTCATCTGCACACTTTAACCGTTGTTTTTAATACTCTTCGACGCACTTCCGATCTTTTGTTCGAACAACATCACTTCCCAAACCATTTGAATGTTTCGTTGAGTGTAAGGAAAAACCGGCGTGGAGTTTCGGTCGAATGAACAACGAGCACCCGGCACTTTGGAAATACTTTCGGCACAATAATTTTTAAGGCTTAATTAGCGCCCGTTAGCGGCACGAGAAAAAAAAAAAGAAAAATGTGTTCCGTATTCAGTGGAGACGCGATTCTCTTGGAAATGCATGCCGCGTTCTGATAGAAACGCGTAACAACGGGGAACCACTTGCAACCACTTTTAGGCAGGAAGTGCATTGAGTGGCGACCTGCAGGCGACTGAAGCCTTCGTAGACACACCGAAAACCACATCCGTGACCGTGTGTGTGTGTCTGTGTGGTCTTGCAGGCCTCCGTACACACTCTCGCAAGGCGAAAGAAGTTCCACGGGGACACACTCCGTTCGGCTGTGTCGATAAATGAATTCCCCCGCTGTACTATCACCATTGAATAACGTATCTCAGAAAACTAGGCACAAACACCACGGGACACTCGCATTCACGTACACACACATACACACGTGTCCGCGAGCGACCTGTTGAATTTATTTTCACACGTGCCGAATCAAACGCACGGACTTTCGGATGAAGATATCGAAGACTTTCAGATTTCCTCGTCGTCACTTTTCAAAAAAACGACACGTCGTCGCCCGAACGAACTTGTGTGAGTGTTCACATCCATCCAAACATGTAAAATTTGCCTCCATTCACCGAGAAACAATTTATAGGGATGTTAAAAATAAAAATCTACGAAGGAAAAATTATAAAAAAAAAATGTATATATATATACATGGAATAAGAAAACTTTCGAAAACTAGGGAAACACACCGACTGTCAAGCAGGAAGTGCATCGAACGACGACCTACGGGCAACTGAAGCCTTCGGCAGGCATACAAATCTATCGGTTCACGTGTGTGTCATCTGTGCTCACGTCCGTGTTACCGTAGTAGTGTATATGTGCTAGTGTGCCGGTGCACCTCGTGAACTCTTCCGAGAACAGATTTCAAGGGTCGCTTCAGGTATAAACCGACGGCCGAGGGTTGCATGTCCCACTCCTCATGGTGGCTCTCTTTTTCTTTTTCCTTTCTCCCTCTCCCTCACCCTTCGCCCTTCCCCACCGAACGTTTCACCCTGGTTCTCTCTTTCTTCCACCAGGTCGTGGGCGGGTGTGGACCGACCGTGGAGGAACGTCGGCCTCCACAAAAGGTACCATTTATCCATTGTAGTGACAGTGGCCCGCTGTTCCTCTCTCGTTCCCTTTTTAATCGGCGGAATTTCTACTCCACCCCCCACCTCCCCTTCTCCTCCACCTCCTCTATCGCCACCCTGAAACGAATCACCTTCCACGTACAAATTTGACTCGGCTATGGTAACCATGTCGTGTCTTCGATTCTCGATCTTCTTGATCTGTCTTGATCTTCGTCTTCTTTGTTTTTTCACAGTTTTCATTTCGCGTGTTCGTCAAATAGGATTAAGATATACGTATCGATTTCGTTGATAGCGATTTTAATTCGTCGAAGTCATGATTCTTCGATAAGTGAACGTTAATTTTCTCTCGAAAGAAATTTCTATTCTTTTTTATTTTCTTCGAGACACTCCGGACGTTTATGTATGTAGATACACCTAGTATTCCAGGAAACAGGTAAAACTGAACGGGACAAGAAAGAAGGTTGATATTCCGTGGTTAAAAGGTCTTCGGGAACGGGTTGGGAAAAGGATACAATCGGGAAACACATGTTTCGTTCTCGCGTTGTTTATTTTTGTCTCTTCTACGATCGAACGCACGACATATTTGCATAAATATCCGATATCCCGGTTATTCTGTGCCACGAAGTGAATTTCATCGGTGTGACGGTTCGCGTTGCGGAACGATAGCAGATGTGGGGGTGGTGGTGGGATTTACGAGAGAAGATTTTGGAGGAACGGGTCACGTTGCGAGCGTTATTATGTTTCATGAGGCTGCGGACCACTGGCAAACTTTTCCCTCGGTATCCTGATTTACGACGCGACGCGTGCCGCACGGATGATCTATAAACTTTTGTTTCGATCGATCCGCGGACAAATCTACTACCCCGCTGTCACGTGGGTGTCGACGCCGTAGGCGTTAATATCGGTCGGTCGCCGGTGATTGCCCGATGGGAAATCGATCATTAATTTGCCGGATCATCGATCACTCTGCGTTTTCTCCCGGAACACGTCTGGCGGGGAGAAAACTTCGACTTAGCGATTCTCGATTCACTTCGCTTTTACTTTGGCGCCAATTTCCTTTTTTTTGTGTGTGTGTGTGTTTTTTTTGTGAAGTACCAATTACCGTTGCTACTGCTATTACACCGCTTTCCGTTTGTAGATCAAACATGACGACGTGTAATGAATCAGATGACGGGAGATCGATAATTATTTTATAGATTCGCATTATTTTTCGTTGTTCGATCTGCTTTCAGCATTAATAGCTGATTCCTATTGTGTTTAAATACCGATGAATTAATTTCCAAGCGTTGGCACTGAAATTTCCCGATAATTTGTGCTAATTCACGTGAATTTAATTAAATATTCTCCTGATTCGTTGCTTCTCTTCGAGCTCGTTTTCGACGTGGTATTCAAAACTTCAGATCAGAGTCGATAAAAGGAAACTTCGTCATTCTTACGACTAACGCCGAAACCTGGAAAATTTTTCACGTTCCTTTCGAAAAACCTGCGGAGAAGTTTCGTTTTATGAATGGTTCGGAAGATGAATCACCGCGACGAACCCCGAAGAGGAATATTAAAAAAGTGACCCTCGCCATCACGGATCTCTTAAAAATTACCAAGGTACATTTTTTACTCGAATTACAAGACACTTCTGACCTCGGATCCTCCGGCGAGAACTAAAAGGAGCAGTTTTGGATGCGAAATAGGTCGAGCGGAAAGGAGTTCTGGCAACGAGAGCAAATAAAGGGAGAAAGGATTAGTTTTCGGACTACAATAAAATATTCCGTCGAATCCGTCGTTCTTTTAAAATTGAACTCGCGGATTCGTCGATGCGGAACGGACGTTAAAGAATCAGGAAAGTTTTAATCAATTTCTGGCGGATATTAAATTTTCCAGAATATCACGTCGCGTTGTATATTGCTCTTTAATAATACGTAGAATATTTGAAGACGAACACCGACCGTATTTATCGATGCCGAGTTAATTGCAAGTGGAAGCGAAGCACCGTGATGAAGAATAGGGCACTTTGAAGTTCGAACAATGGCCAACGGTGTGCCATTGTTGCAGACACGGAGTTGCGAAAAGTTGAAAACCGTCCGCGGGGGGAAATTAATGATCAACTTAATTGCTAAACTGGCGATGAAATCGCGAATAAATTCTTGCACCTATATAACTACGTTGAAGATGGTTGCACAGTGGTTCAGTTAATAATGAAGTTCCTCGGCGTTTCGAGTGTTTATATAGAATTAAACGTAAGATCCGATTCCGATTGCGATGCGGAAACTTTGCACAAGACGTTTCGGTGTAAAAGCGAGCGAATAAAAATAAAATAAAAAAGAACAAAAAAACAAAAATAAGCAACCCGGCAAATGCGTTCGCAATAGTGAAATAAAATTAGAAAGCGCTTTGCCAACAGGAAATTCGATGTTTCTTCGTAACGGCAATGGAACTAGAAAGTCGAACGTTGTACCGTTAAAGTACCAATTTCGGGATTACCCTTGGTGGAAAAAAAAGGGAAGAAAAAAAAAGAACGAATTCTACGGGGTACTTCGGAAACTCCCGAAGAAAGTTAAGGTTCATAAAGACTTCGAAACGTGCCCAAGACGAAGGAATTGAAATCCGATAATCTGAAGAAGGGACACGAAGGGTAGTCGAAGCAAAAAGAAAGAAAAAAGACATCGCATTTACATCATAATTAGAACAGTTATGAAGCGACTTTAATTACCTGACTATACTCTCTTGTACTTTATTCTCTGTTTTTTATCTCCGTCGTCTTAATATGAACGATATTAAAAAAATGCAATATCATTCGTTCGATTTAAAAAGAACAAGTATCTTATAAAGACAAATCAAATACATAGTCTCTCTCTCCGCATTCGAGTCCCATTATTTTATTTAACAACTTCGCAAAGCCTCTTTCCCCCGTATGCGATCCATTCTCCGCCACTTTAATCTACGGTCTAAATAATGGATCGGGCTTTGTATAATCTCTGCACGAGTCTCCGCTTATTTATGGAAACACGAAGATTCGCCGTCGAAAACCACCTGAAACTTCCCATACGTGTATAATAATAATTATAATTCACAGCTTCGAACCGAAATCATTTCAATGAAAATCCTTTTCACACGGCGTTTCAACGGGAATCGCGAAATCGCATGCAAACGTCTCGTAAAAGACCGGGGGGGACTGTTTTTCACGTTTAAACAAGCCGGAAGTCGAAGGGAAGCTCTTCCGTCACAGTAAAAGAGGATGAGAGACCGTCGCCACGGGTTTTCTATTCAACTTTTAATTAGACCAACCACCGGATGAATGTTCGTCCAGGTATGAAGCCGATGGACCCTTCCTCCCCCTCTCCTCACCCTCACCCCGTCGGGTCATCCGAAATAACGTCTTTATTCTTCACCGGGCAAACATCCCTGACTGTGACATCTCGCTGCAGGGATCAAGAGGTCACGTCGGGAAGCTGGAAGCAGGAGGAAGCACTTCAAACGTTGCCCCGAACATGATCAAACCGGGGCCTTTGATCTATTCCGTGCCCTCCGATACGCCACTTTTTTTTCAAACTATTTTTAGCTCAGCCCGTTGCTTTACGTCTATCGTCGTCGTCGTCGTCGTCGTCGATAATCTCGCGAAGTGGTGTTCTGTTTTCCTCTATTTCTGCCCTTTTTTTTGGTGTTTTTCTTGTTTTTTCGTTTTCTTCGTTCTTTCTTTCTGTGTCTTTTTTTTTTCTTTTTCAAGTAGAGACGCTTTACGGTTATCCAGTGTATCTGGGAGATCGATTTCAACGGATTCTACGACGGACGGGATCACGGAAACGCAGTTTCCCCCATTGGTAGACGAGGATAAATCTTTCTCTACACCCCTATTAAGTTAAGAGGATCTGTATTACGCAACGATGTAAATATAGATAGAGGGACTAGCTACCTGTACGTACGTACGTATGTATGTACACACCTATCTCTAAACGTACTCATACAAACAATTCGGGACATTCATGTGACGTACACTAAAAATCCTAGTTTTCGACCGTCTACTGTTTCTCGACTAAACAAATATTGACTAAGTGATGAAAATTTATTGTCTCTTAACGTGAACTCTGTTAACTAGGAGGTTCAAAGGGGGATAGGGGGTGGGGGGCGATGGATACGATTGTATACTTTATTCGGGGGATAATTGTTACAAGTTGAAAACAGTATTTACCGACAGAACTGTAGGTTTGGCCTTAGAGAATCTTCGGTTCATCTATGAAAATTCAATGCATTCATTAAAATAACCATTAGCAGGGGAAAATGAATTTTCGTTCCGTACGAAATGATTCGTCGTAATTATTTTTCTCACGGTAGTGATAATAATAATAATAATAATAATAATAATAATAATAATAATAATAATAATAATAATAATGATAATAATTCTCTACGTTAAACACGGACGCTGACGAGCGAATATTTAAAATACACAACAGACAGCGTAAATTTGCCCTATCACTTTTACCGATAATTCGACCGGGATAATTAATCCTCGTTGAACTCGCTACGTCGTTTTATTTCTCTCTCTCTCTCTCTGTCTCTTCTTCTTTTTTCTTAACGTTTACCTTTTAATTTCATATTTCCAGCAGCATCGCACCGACAAATCCGTGCACGTGAACGTTTTTTTTTTTTTTTTATCACACGTTCTATTTACTTTACAACGCGATCCCCGCCGGGGAAAGAAATCGGTGCCACACACTCTCAATATTTGTCTACGTAATATTTTGTCCCCCCCCCCCTCCCCCGCCGGTAAACATGGCTTCCTGAAACAGGGAAATCTTCGCGTAAAGCCCACGAGACGCGGGTGAGACAGGTATCATAACTTATCTGGCGCACCCCAGGTGCGTAAACGGGACACCTTGATTGATGGAAAAAAAAAGAGAAAAGACAAAACGCATACCGACGTGATTCGAAACGCACACGGACGACGATTGTCACGGGCCACGCACATCCACGTGTTATTTATAGGTACGCCCTATAATAGTTCTTCCCTAGGTGGCGCGTTATTTTATATACCCTCCCCATTATCCCTATTATCCAATAGATCTCTATTAATCTCCACTCTAGCCATCCGACGTCCACTTAATGTTTTATTCTTTGGAAAAAGAAAACGATTTCTTCCCTTTGATATTCCGAAGTCTACGGATGGATAATAAAATATTCGGCATTCACTTCATCTTCCGTGACACATCACGATGATCCTATACATATATTCTATCGGTCATTTTTTCACATAATTTATCTCTATTATTTACGATCGTGGTGTAAAATACAGTCGAGTTTAAACACCGAAAGGGTAGATAACTATGGAATTCTATTTTCTACGCGACAATAGATTTTCGCGCGCAAGTTTCCCTTTCTTAAAGGATCATTCCGTGAAGAAATGTGATTGTGACGATTAATAAAAACAAATCTTACCTTTCGAGTTCACGGTCCAGTAGCGCCGGGGTGCTCGACGCCTTGATACGTCGCTGGGCTTTGCTCAGGCCGGCCATCCGTCTCCTCTCCTTTCCGGAATACGCGTTCGAGCGTTGATCGTGCAACGGCTGCAACAGAAACGGGGAGAGAAAAAAATCAGAATTCTGTATTTCACCTAGCCCGGGCGCGTAGTACACATTAAGAACCGTAGATGGGCATCGATAACCGCGAGAAAGTTAGGCCCCGTCGATCTTTCCCATGATTCGACATGCACGAACGCTCCGTCGAATCATTTAGATCCGTGTATCGATACGCCTGTACATTCGGAGAATATATTCAATCACGTATATACATACATGCCCCGCGAATGATTTTTAATGAACGCACTGAAATTGTTCTCTCTTGACGGCAACCGGCCGGTGATTGCGCCCTTTCAATCTCTGCCCACGTCACAGCCGTTCAATACGATCTTATTAGGTGTCTTAGGTAATATACAGGGTGTCCCAGTTAACGTGCAGGTCCCTGAACCAGGTGATAGCTGAGGTAATTCTAATATAGGGAAGTGACATTCGTAATGTCGTATTTTAATTTATGGCAGAGTTATTAACGAAAAACGATAGCCAATCGGAGGGCTTCGTTGGGTCCGGCGACGCGACAGTAGAAGGTACTGCGCCAGTAGGAACTGTCGCGCCGCTGGGCCTAATGGAGCCCTATGATTCGCTATCGTTTTTCGTTAATAAGGTCACGAATTAAAATACGACATTACGAATGTCACTTCCCTATGTTAAAATTACCTCAGCTATCACCTGGTTCAGGGACCTGCACGTTAGCTGGGACACCCAGTATATGTGTATGTACGCATAAGTTTTCGTTTACCTGTATTCCACGTGCTAAGAAGAACAATTGTCAGTCTCTAACGAATCTATGCACTTTTATAGAAAAATTGTGAGTGTCTAATGAATTTATATGGTTTCATTAAAAAATTGTGTATCTCTACAGGAATTTACGTACTTTTATTAAAAAATTCTGTGTCCCTTATGTACCTATATTCGTTCGTAAAAAAATGTATGATACCAGATTACCTTTCGAACGGTAAGTTAAAGGAATGGGGTGGATAGGTTGTAGGTCAATGAAACGTCGTCAGTGCCTGCGTTAAACAGATACCTAATCAATCGAGGAAAAATCATAATCGCGAACCGTATCGGTGGAGATTGTATATTTCGCAACGTTTTCACGATGGTTTCTGACTCGGGCGGGTAGGAAATGAAAGGGGTGCGAATGGCACGGTGCCACAAAGGCTGATTATATCTACGGTTGTCTCTACCGCGAGCACGACGTTTTACTAATTAAGAACCGGGTGTTGGAACTGCGACTGGATATCCCAGCGTGACGTTTCTATCTCGCCGTCTCTATTTCCATATTTTAATAAAATGAATATCAATGAGCCGCTTAATGCGCTCGTTTTCACGGGCGCGTCGTCGCGGTGACTTTATTTAGTTTCAAAGTCGAGCCGATTTCCCATCGTACAATAAAACCACGGATTACGTACTCAAGAACGATTAACTGAATCTACTCTGTCGGTAACGTACGATCGGAGATATTAATTGGTAACACAGTTACCGGGATAAGAAGAAAAAAATGGAACACACTGTTCATTAGAACCGGTTCCACGTGGTAGTAACTGTAATGTGAATTAGTGTGATTAGATCGCGGATGATTATGCAAATGTAGACTGTTTATGGAACACTTGTCCGATTGAAAAGTATAATACTTTTGTTGCTATTCTTATTATTATGATTTTGCGGATCAATTATGATGGAATTAAAACACACCTGACATTGTGAAATTCAAAGGGAAATTGTAGTCTGCGATAGGACGACTCAGTGTTAACATGTATTCGTATCGTGGTTCGTTTTGACTCCCTCAGGTAAATTTTAATTAATTTAATATATCTTTCGTATTACGTACCGACCGTTTACATTAAATTTCATTTATCGTTCATACGTTATTAATATCCATTACCGTATTTCTCAATTATAATTACCTACCATTAAATTCAAATAAATGACATTCGCAGGGTGACTTATATCGATCTGATTAATAGAAACAGATATCATAAATCTAATATTTAGCGAACGAAAAGTGGACTCTGGAGTCTTAAAAACCGACGATATCGAAAGCTACAAGACCGATAGGTCCATCCTGTATCTCCTCTGTGACCTAATAGATTCCGTCGATCGTTTCCCGTCCCCATGGAACGTATACACCCGCAAAAACCCCATATCCAACGCTTGCACACGTTAAAAAAAAAGATAAAAAAGATTCGGAAGATCGAGTGTACACCGGTGTAATAAAAATTCCGTGTACCGGTGTGACACAAATTGCCGTCCTGCACTCCGTATTCGTCGGTATCACGGGGAAAACTCGGTTTTCCCTCCACCGTAACATGGTTATTCGTTACTCTCCCCAAACAAGTCGGGGTGGAAAAAAAAAATATAATAGTTTCGCCCGGGTATTCGTGGCATTGAAACGCGGACATTGACGTGACAGGATATCGATCGCGTGACAGGAGGAGAAAGAAGAAGTAGTAGTCTTCCGGTTTCGTATAAACGAGCCGTGTTTCTGTCCAACGTGGCATTTCCAAGGGGAGGTCGAGAAGTCACTTGACTCCACGAGGACGAGCAGCATTGTCCGCGTCACCAGGTGATGCCGCGCAACTTCGCGCAAAAGGGATTCCACGTACCGAAATATCTCGATGCCATTGTCTCCCGGCCTCTTAATTACGAATGGCAAGCACTTCACCCGATTTTTACCTCACGTTTACTTCCCACTCCCTCGGTTTGCTGTCCCTTTACCGAGCTTCCTCTCGACTTTCTTTTTTTTTGTATTCTTTTCTTTTTCTTTACTTTTCTTTTTCCATGAGAGAGATTTTCTGGAAGTACGAAGTTCGTACGTGTTCCGTTGCACTTCGAAGTTTTGTTCTGTTCGACGAGGGATCAATGTAAACATTTGTACAGTGTTTTATTTAACGTTTAAAGAAACTACGGTAAAGCCGCTTAGGAGAAGTTTTTTGGTGAATTTGTTTATATTTACAGTTAAACGTTAGGACGATTGTGTTTGTGTGTTTTGTTCTGTTTGTATAGAGTGTGTGTTCTTAATTAAACGTTCAGGGTCGGTGGTGTTGTAGGGTGTCGTGGTTATTATAAAATATTTTTAAAGCTGTACACATATACGTATATGTATATACCGCGGGAGACGTGGTTCAACATTGAAAAAAACGCTTTTTGCAACGTTGAATATGCATAGGCGATGTCAACGTTGATGCCGGCCTTTAATTAAAACTTTTAATTAAGGTCGCACTGAATTTTGATAATGCCGGCGCACGTGGTAATCTTAACAAGCGCGCGGGGGATAGTATCGGGACAAATTTCGAAAATCAAATCGGAGAATTCCGCGACGAGGAAAACCGGGTCAACAAGTCGTACGTGGTATGTACGTGTACACGTCATAGAACGGGATAAAATTGCGCATTAATGAAAATATCGGCTTTTATCTCGTGCCGAGCAATCGCGGCTATTCAGATTCAGATTTATAACCGTGGACCGCGCGGATATTCGGACGTCGACTGGTCTGTTTGCCGGAAAATCCCCGGCGACAGTGTTTTTGTATCGCTAGCGGGATTCGAACGTGTATAATTCAACCCCGCGATCAAGAATTGTTGTTCGAAATTTGAAAAGTGATCTACATATCGATCTTAATCTTATATTTAGTCCCAGATACAATATATAGACTATAAATATAAATAATATTCATACAGACTAATATTCAAATTTATTTGTTTTTCATCAATAGGGTGTGATTCATTTAATTTTATAGGATTTTATAAGAATAAATAATGATATTCTCGAAAATCTACAGACGATATTCCACTCTTGGCACGAAAATGACTATTCAACCGGGATGGAATTTTTCCACCGCGTCAAACGTTAATTGACAGCGTTGTAAGAGCATTTGCATGTAACCTGGCGCACGCTTTAACCTACATACACTTCGATCCTGGTGTGCTCAGGACATCGATAATTGGAGTTGGACGAGGTCACCGACGAATTATTCAACCGCTGGATGTTCGTGTCTTAATAATTTCTAATAAAAGAACGTGCGAACATAGGATCATTATTCTATTTCCATTTCGTTCGATACAAGAGAAATCCGTATGTCTTTTCACTGTGGTATAGAGAAATTTCTGTATACTTTATCGGGCGATTGTAACAGTTATAGCCGTATCTAATAATCGGCAAACGGTTCGAGCGTAACCGTACGCCGGAGAATCTACGATCGCAACTATCGATAGCTCCGCCTTAGATAATTAAACTTCAATCAAGAAGCGAGAAGGGGAGGTGGAGCGTTTGTGCGAAATTATTTTCAAGGATGAACGTCA
The DNA here is from genome assembly GCA_917499265.3 of Mimumesa dahlbomi. NCBI lineage: Eukaryota > Metazoa > Arthropoda > Insecta > Hymenoptera > Crabronidae > Mimumesa > Mimumesa dahlbomi. Next base: position 5,348,797 of record OU824116.1, on the reverse strand, counting down.
GACGTTCGCTCCATTAGACACGCGAGTCATAATTTCCTCCTCGGAAGTGGTCGACGATCGAACGGCAGAATGAATAATAGTCTGTGTCTCCCGCACGAGCCTAAATGCATTTATACTAGTCACGTGTGTGACTGAACATACACGCACACACGGACAGCTGGGATTAGTAATGTTAACGGCATTCGTACTTGGATGGATTTTACACTTTTATCGAATATCTAAATTACTCATTTCGTTCGTCAAATATTGACAATCGAATGATTAAGTAACGGTAAATGTGACTGACGTGGTATCATAGGATGGGAATGTCATTTTTTTTTTGAGAAAATTGTCTAATATTTAAGTACTATTGTAAATGTAGAATTGTGTATCTGTAAATGATTGATTTCTCGGAGTTTTGCATACATTTGTTACCTCGGTATTTTTTCATTTAAAACGATTTATGCACTTGAATGGTAGATGCTTGAATATCGACGATATAAATTCATATTTATGTCAATCTGTCAGTTAGACAATTCTGCCCTACTGAATGTTACATCGTGTCTGACAGACGATTTCATAACAATTTTGCATACTGGATAAAAATGCCTTTCGATCCTAAAGAGTTACAGCAACGTTGTGTAAAATAGACAAAAAAAATATCTATATATATATCGAGTCTCTCTATATCGGGGAATATAATCTCGCGTAACGAGAGAATGAAAAAAAAAGGTAAACCAGACCAGCCCGGAGCAAGTTATTTCCAACATTTCCCGATTCATTGATCCATTGTGTACCCTTTATCACAAGAGAATACATATACCTCGCTGACCTTTAATCATTGATGACATTTCACGTACGATACAAAATTGATCTTCCTCTTCGTCGACTCGCATTCAATAATTCATTAATTTAACTATTATAAACTAACGCAACCATAAAGGTACCACCCGCGAAATAACATACTCCACATATATATTTTACCTTCGATTAAAAATCACGATAATCAACCAAAAACCCTCTCATCGGCGAGATAGACTCACCTATCAATTATTTCTAAAAATCATCGACATCCATTGAAAAAATCCCGATTAAAAAAATGTATATATCAGCTTGATTAACACGTTTCCGTCGACGGAATGAAAACTACTGTATCAAATGTCAGCTCGGCGGACAGTCGGTGGGAATTTCATTAATGCATTCAATTACACGGGACTTATAATTGGAGCGTGATAATATATCGATTGCGATATTGCACCTGACTGTACGTATCGCGGGCTGGCAACGACCTACATGCATCATTCACAGTGACGACAGTGTATCCCGGCTCGTTAACATTACCGGTGGCAGGTCCATGTCGAATTCACTCTATCTCCCACATTTATGCACAGCTTACCGTCACCGGGGACGAACATTTAGCTGACTATTAGATGTTACGCGGCCTCCGTTGCCATAAACTCCCCGGCTAGATACAAATTCCGTGTTATCTTAACGGACGTAATTTGACATGTTTTACCGCCGCTTTTCATATCCCTCCTTAAACTCGACGCTTGCGTTATTTACCGACACTTCGCACGTTTTACACGACGGTTAATGATCAATGTTCGGAGAGATTTGGTGCAGTCTTTTTTTGATATTATTTTATGAAGGGTCAAACACACCTGTTTTACGTTACGTAGGGTGGAAAATACGAGCGGAAAGTATATGGAGCAGTGTAGTTATAACTATTGTACGAGTGTTTTGTGTTATAGAACAATTTTTATAGTTACGATCGCTATTTGTTTAATGATACAGTTTTCGATATTTCCCATTTTAACGCGGAAATGTATTATAAAGTAATATATAACAGTTTCTCGTTGTTTTGCGTTAGATTTAACCAATTTTCACTTTTCACAGGATTTTGATAAAATGATTTGATAAAAAGTTTCTTATTTTTTTACCTATCAATCTAATGCCACTTTGTAACTTTCCCATACTGTTTGCGCGTGTATATGTGTATGTATTCGTAGTATCTTGGAGAGGTGTATCGATCATTCTAGCGCGTGACACATTGTCCCGGAACACCGGAGGGACGGTACTTTAAAGCGAGACACTTTAAAGCGCGGCACGATGTCACATTACGCGATCCGTGCTCTATTATATTCGCGTACGTGCGACGTGACATTCGAAAGAAATCCCGGGATATCGGGATTCGGTGTCGCCGAGAGAGAGAAAGAGAGAGAGAGAGAGAGAAAGAGAATCCCGTATGTTTCACTAGTCCCGGGGACTTTGGGACCGTTCGTGATTTCCGTCGAATAATACACGGCTCGCCGCGATTTTCCGACAACGAAGCATTCCGAATTCGTGCCGCAAAGATCGTGGAAATTCCCGACGGAGATGCAAATCTTAGATACGTTATCGTCGCCGCGACGCGAGGTCCCGCGGGAACGACGGAGAAACGAGCTGGCAACATCTGCCGCCGTTCCACTTGGAATATTTCACCGGGCGCCGCCGTCGTAATTCGAAATGATTAGGTAACGACCGGGAAAAATCGACTGCGACGCTCGCGACGTCGTGTGATTAATGATGATCGGTCGCTGGGAGGAAAATGTCCACGCCCCTGTGAATTTTTCTGATGAGAGGAATTTGAAACTTGGAAATTTTGGCGTAGGGAAAATATTTATACATATATGGAAAATTTGGTATTCGGACAGATTTAGAAAATTTTAAGTTTTATAATTGTCAACGGGGTGAGTTTTGCAATACGTTGAAATTCTGCGAGTTGGAAATTTCTACGTGTGCAAAATTCAGAGTGTAGAAATTCAAAGCGTTTCGGAACCTCACCGTCTACGAACGTTCCTAGGAATACATATATGTATATCGGTTAATTTAAACGGTAAATAGACCGACTAATTTAAATCACACTTTCCGCGTTCTACCATCGACACGTGACGACACCTTTCACAACTGTGTACTCCACTATCGTGCCGCCAATATAAACGTTATATCCTTCTCCAACGTGAGTCGATTCAATTCGGTGAATTTCCTCTTCTCCGGCGTTCACGAATTACAGGCAGATGGCGCGAGGAAAGAGACGAAGGGTAGAAACTAAATGGAAGTAGGCGTAGGATTGCGTTTTAGCCGACCTCCCTGCAAACGGCTTTAGAGAACCGGAAGATTAGTAGCGTCGCTTGAGGTCAGCTTAATTAAACCCAAGAATGCCTCACGCGACTAACTCGACTGTCACGGCGTGTTGTAAGTTTGCGGATTTATCTAGCAACGTTTGCGCGCGCGCGCGCGAGCACACCGCAGACAGAATTGTTCCTCGTGACGATTTATCACGTCGTACCGTAATATTAATTAGGATCATTACGCTCGGTGTCGCCGCGTTTCCACAGATTTCAGATTTTATAACGACACCGTTTAATTGACTTCTCGTTACAGCATACAATTTCCTTAGATCTTTTAACAGTTACGTACAATTACATAATTCTTTGTAAAAATATATAGTTTTCTTTACTATCGAACATCGATATCGTCCAACATTGCCGGATATCACTTCCGCGACAGTTTTACACGTAGAAAACTTTTCACCTACATTTCACCGAGCGTCCTAAGAGAAACCGGATGAAATCCATTCTCATCCATTTTAATGGAACCTCGAGGTTTCAATTTTCAGCTTTCTTACGTCCCGTATTCCCGTCGCTTTTTTCGAAAAAAAGATATCCGGGAACAATTTTCGTAAATTGCGCTCGATTTTAGAGCACTTCGGTGAACGTCCGGGGGGATTCTTGCATCCCTTCCCCCCTTGCCCCACTTCCTATTTCTTTTTTTCACCCAAGATAATTCCGCGTACGTGGACTGGTACACTTTCCACGATAACGGGGGCTAACGTCCTCCTGAAAGCTGCACGAAGAATCAGGGATAATTCCGGCGGAATCGCGAAAGCACTTGGGAACGTTTTATCGACCGCGTCGGGACGCTCGGTAAGGTGGCTAAAAAGTTCGAGAGAGCTGCCGAGGAACTTCTTCTTCTCCTCCTCCTCCGGGTAAAGAAAGTTCGGAACATCACGTTGGTGAACCGAGCCGCGGAAGTTTTAAAAGAAGATGTGGCCGCGAGAGATGTTTCAAACTGAAGAGCAGCCCTACTTGAACGCACGCCAATTACTTTACTTATTTGAATAACAATGTAAATTCGAACGGGCCGCGATGCAACTTTTCCATCCTGATTTCTCGTCTAATCGTGTCTGTTACTGTTTGAATCAACTTTCTTACAGATTACCGTCCGCATTTCTGCGTTATTCTTGTTTTTTCTTGTTTTTTCTTGTTTTTTCTCTCTCGAGTTCGCTCGCATGCTCGTCAAAGGAGAAGGCAAAGGCGGTAAACGTATGATATGATTTTTTAAACGGTTGCTTTCATTTCGCGTAAAAAGCAGAGCGTACCTCAAAGAGGGTAGTTTACGGTTCCCCCCGTGTTACACCGGACTATATCTATATGTACAGTCTCTTCTCTCGGTGTCCAGAATTGATTCATTAAAAAAAAAAAACAATCTCTCCCGACGTTTCCATCTAACTCCAGGTAAATAAAAGAAAAAAAACACCCGCACACTTTTATACAACAAATAACACAGAAACGGAACGCTAAATTATCCAATTCGAACTGTCCTATGTGTAAATATTCCGCCGTTCGAATCGAACGAGTGAAATGGAGCTTGAAAACGGAGCTTTAATCGAGAACCCGGCGATCCAAATAAAGGACACCGAGAGAAATTATGAAACGTAATTACCGCTTGATAAGGCAACATTGTTTCGAGGCCGGGCGAATTACAGGGCATTGTTATTGCGCGATCGTGATAAAAAAAGAAACAACTAAAAAAAACCCTCGTATTTCCTGATGGGGCGGTGGGAGGGCAGATGTATTGGAATTAAAATACTCACGGAAACAGGAGCCGTGTGAGGTGTGGCCGCATCCTGTGTGCGATGTAGTCGACTGGGACTAGGGCTGGACCTTTGGGAGTTCTGTCCGCGTTGCCAGGATCCCCCTTTATTGTTACTGAAATCAAATAAAAAAACGATTCGTTTAAATATAAAATCGTTCGCCATGGTGGACTTTTGATCGTTGCGTTTTCTACACACGGTCCGATTTATCATCGACTTCTACCACTAAATCGTATTATAAATTCAACGGGGATATTAATCGTAATAACGCTCTAGTGGACAAAGGATAAATCGTTGCGAGACGTGTTAACATTCGAGGAATTATGATTATATATTATTATTATTAGTATCATCGTGGAGTTTCTCACAGAATTATTATTAATTTCCCCCCCGACGATCTTTCCGCGTGTCGTTGAACACGGATGATACTTTGGTACACGAGTTAACGGGGAATTAAAGGTATGATAGAGAGAGAGAGAGGGAGGGAGAGAGAAAAAAAAATGTTATAACGTCCGCGGAGAAATAATTGCCAGACAGAATGTAAATAGTTCCTGACGTGGATAGACGTCGGAATATGTTTGCACGGGCCCGGGCTCTTTACGTTCACACCGCACCTTTGACACGGTCACACAGAATAGTGACTTTCACATTAAGAAGGGAAAAATGACGCCGGGAGGCGATTAGATCTCACGGTAAATTACTATAGGGCAAGACTTATCACGGTGCCCAGGTCATGGAACGAAGTATGCAATAAATCACGGGGTCTAAGGTCGCCGACTTGCGATCCGCGCGTTCATCGATAGATCGTCCACAGGAGATCTCGATATCTTACTCGACACGGTGATCTACGCGGACGTTGAATTATGATCGGTCGATTGAAACACATCGATACGTTTTAATTGAAATCCGACGAGCGCGCGTCAAATTGTCTGGGATACTAGTCATTTTGCTTTTATTATTGAAATTATCTGTCTTTCGAAGATTTCTGAGGTAAAATTCTTTTAAAATATAGAAATATCTATGTAATTTAGATACTTTTTAATCAAATTTGTTAATTTTTTCTAAGTTTTCCATTTTTATAGATATCAATGATAAATTTCTAAAAATTAAGCAGATTCTATTTCAAAGAGTCTGATAATTGTAAAATCACAATTGCGATATAATTATTTCTGATTCTTCCAAAAATTTGATATCCGGGGATACGGGATTCCCAGCAGAGGGTATATAAATTACTATAAAGGTGTCTTCGAAGACAAATAAATTCCTACTGGGACCTGCAAGCACATCGTTAACCTACGAACACCGGGATCGACAGTTTTAAAAATCCTTAGAACCGTACATTCGGAGGGCAAATAAATTTCTCGTTTCAACGTGCGAACGCCAAAAGGAGCTCTCTAAGCTTCTTTCGCTGTCGGGCTCCGAGTAGACGACACGTTTATTGTTTCTAACCGGACAGGTTTCATCCGGGGCCACTCCCAGAACACGAGAAAGGATCCTCTATGTTTCGAATGGCAAGTACGTAGAAAGTGGAATAAATCGATGAACTCTGTTTCCACTCGTGACCCGGCTTTCAACCGAAGACGTCACGTCCGTCAGTCAAACTATCCTGTACTCTCTTGACTCTCGACGGGAACGTTAGAAAATTAGAAAAGTACAATATATACATATATATAAACATATGTAATTTAGATATATATATATCTAAAATTGTCTTTTCATCTCGTTTGTTTTTATCGATCAACGTGGATCGCTCCCAGCCACGACAAGTTTACAGGTGAAGCGATTATTATTACACGAAGTCTCTCGTTGGTTGGTTACGACGACCGGTTCCGATGGAACTGTGTATCGCACCGTCCGACGTACCGTCGTTTATCACTCAACGATCTTCCACCGATCGATAATGACGTATTCGATCACGCTATCAGGCCTCGTGGGAATTAATTTTCCCGCCCGTCGGATCAGCTCCAATGAGAAACGACGTGCAAGAGGTCGCACGGACGGTATTATAAACCGGCTTCGTTTTCATTTCGCGACGTTCGATTGGACGAAAAAATAACAAAAAAAGAAACTCGTATTTCTGTAAATCTTGAGATTTCGCTACAACGACCCGTTAGACGGTCGTCCCAGTGATACACACGTAGATTCATTAACCGCGAGTTAATTAACGTTTGCCACCGTCGGGGGGAGGGGGGTGGAGGTTCCCGGGACGATTTCCAAGTAACCGGGTCATCCGGCGTGCAATCCGCGAATATTGAGACACGAAATTCCGCGAACGGGTATTAGAATCTCGTGCCAAGTCGAATCTCTCGGTTTCGTGGTGCACACGAATCCCCGGTGGTTTATCAACAGTTCCACGATCATCCCCGGGTGCACGAGATACACATTTCGCACAACAACGCGTAGTTTTCGCGTAGGGAGTGCAAGAAACTTCGATCGATACTCTAGGGGAAGACGGGAAACCCGGGTGGTTCGCTTAATCGCGAAAGAAAGTTACAAGAATCTATATATTTGATACTCGAAAGCCTTTTCGTGATTCTATAAATAATATTATACTTACTATCATTTTCCAAAATGTCTGTCAACGTTTTTACTCTTTACTCAATAAATTTGTCAGTAAATTCATTTTCATTCCAGACCGACCGTGGAGTCATGATTAAAACGTAGTTAGATCGATATTAACGAATGGTGGTTCGCATTCGATTATCACGTGATCAAAATTCGCCGGGCATTCAATATTCGCCGAAGTTTTCGTGTAAACACGTTTTTATCGCGGGCTTGCAATTAATTCGAATTATACGCGGTGGAACGCGATTCGATCGACGTCGCGCGAACGAAATATAGAAATTATTGGAAAAAATCTCTCACACTTACACACTCGCACGAGTCCCTCGTCGAATACACAGAAATGTGCCCCGCGAATACCTGTAACGCGGTTACCGCCAGTTTGGATAACGTTGGTTTATGCAAACGCGCTCTATCCAACGTACACCGGCTACGATATCTGAATTTTTTATCCGTTTCCATAAAACACGTGCCGTCGCACCGATATTTCTCGTCTATCCGTCTCTTTCTCTCTTTCTCACTGTTTCTCTTTCATATTTTTTATTTTATGTCACCCCCCTCACCCGCCAAATATATATATAGAGACTCGTTAACGCTTCGGACGAATTTAGTTCGATAGTTCGGACGAAAAATTGAATACGCGACACATTTTATTAATTACCATTCGCGAAACGCAACACACACACTCTCTCTCTCTCTTTCTCTCTCTGGTTTTACTTTCGTTTTGTTCACGTCAACGAGGAACTCGCGACGATAAGAATATGTCCCGTGTTTTCCACTATTTATTGCGGAATAGTTAGTGGGGACTCTATTCAGTGGATATCACCGGTACTTTTATTTCCGCGATATTATTATTTCAAATTACCGTCTTCCTGTTTATACGCAGGGCAACGGCGTCATTAACTCTCTATAATACGGGCGTCGGTGCAGGAAAACTGGTAATAACGGCGACCCGGTAAAGTGTTAAAAGTAGAATTCATACGATGTCTCCAGTCAATACTTTTCGAACCCTTTTTTCCCTCCTTCCCGGTTTTCTTTTTTTTTGTTGTTCTTTTTTTCTTCCTTTCGTTTTTTCGTTCCACGCCGCCCGGTGGTGCCCGCGGGCCAGATAAATCGATGCACCACGGGCAAATAAACAATCGTATTTATCGGGCCGCGTTCACGTGGGTGTGCTGTTACGAGCCGCAAGAAACCGGTCGTAAAATCTTACCGGTTTTCGCGATACAGCTTCTCTCGTCCAGCTGCGGCACTCGCGTATGATTCTACGTACGTATGTACGTATACGTATATGTACGTGTGTACGTATACGTACGTACGTATGTACCTGGAGTTTTATTTGACTCGGTCAGGAGGCGAGCACGACGGAACTTTAAATTGATTCGCGAACTCCTTGGTAAACGGTCGGGTTAAGTGTCCGCGAGTACAGTTGTCATCGTCGCCGCCATAGCAAACGGAATGAAAAAAAAAGCTACTGCTGATTTACAGTTCCCATAGTCGTAAATCCCGAATTACCACGGGACGAGATTAATACCATGCGACGAACGAAGTTGAAATTAAAAAATCGACGGTTTCGCGAACCGATGGTGAGAACGTTGATAATAATTTTCACCGGCGTCGATAGAGGACATTTTTTCCACGAGACTTTACGATCGCGATGTTTTTTTTTTTGTTTTATTTTACTATAGAGGTGTACGTTATCCCAGTGTTTGACGTCGGTGCGCGGATATTCATATTTACTTGGATTCCCTATCGTGCGTCAGACGACGGTGATCAATTAACTTGATTAAAATTAGTAATTGCAAAACGGCCGACCTGGTTCGCACTAATTGTACGGCTCCCTTTTCCTCCGCCACCCGGGTACTTTCAAGGATATCGTTTTTTGTAATACATGTGCGATCGTTAAAACGGAATTACGGTGTTCATTAATTCGTTTTTACCGATCCGGCGTCAAGTTAGACGGTGCCACGTGTTACGATATAGATAGGATGAATAACATATACCTGTGCCTTGGGAAAGCTTGACGCAATACAACATTTTACGCGTCGGTTTCCCATGGTGAATCATAGAGATACGGATGCTGTTCACGTTTTCTTTTTTATCTATATATACATATATGTAGACGTATCAATTATATATAATTCCCAGACGTTTAATGTCCGAATAAATGTCGGTAACCTAAAATTCATAGATAAATTAAAAGTAAGTTTATTACTACTTTTTCATTTCAACGAGACAATCGAGGTTAATACATAATCGTTTTTCGAGACGAGAATTTTATTGAAACGCTTGATTAACCGTGATCTAGAAGCTATATCTCTGGATCGACAGGAGCTGCTTTGTCTTCCTGGCAGATCTTCGTTCAGCAGGTGATCCCCGGAGTGTCTTTTATTGCCGGTACAGATGCAGTTACATAAATCTCAGGAAACCGTGAATCGCGAGTTGAGAAAAATCACGAAGTAGAAAAAAAACTCACACACACACACACACACACACAGAAAAGAGAACTCGGTTCCTTCTTTCCCCGTTATATCGTCGCATAAATTTCTGTCTTCCCTCGTTCCTTGATCTTCGATTAAACCTGTCTCGCAAAGCTGATACTTCTCGTTTTCCTTAAGAATCTCGTTCCTTTAAATAAAAAGACACTCCAATAATCTTCGCTCTAACTTTAAATAAAATTCAGAGTTTAATAACCCAACATAACTAACTAATCGAACATTTCATCGTTACAATTTCAACGCTGTCATAGAAGTACAAGAGAATTAATCAATTTATTAAAAGCTCTAAAATCTTTATCACTACATCTATAACGTACCCTACATATACATACATACATACACACATTGTTTCCCAATAAAAAAATCCCGTAAAACCAACGTGATCAAGGGGTCCATTCTCTCAATAATTTCATTTCGTCAGATTCGCAAAATACCAGCGGCGGTTCAAAGAACCCGCCACATCGACGGGTAGCAAAAACCCGTGAATACGGGTCCGTCCCGTTGCGGCCTCCGATGATCTCGTCCGACACGTGATAACATACTCTCCGAGGTGTGGATACATGTCCCGTGAACCTGAATGCGTTCCCGTGAAAGCCGATACGGCCCTACGCGCTGAGTGACCCTCCTCGCTACACGGCTATTGAATTTCAATTTGCGATATCGCTGTCTAATTAATACGATCCGTTCCTACACCGACGCGTCCACGTCCGGGGCGACGTTTTTTTTCGCCGTCCCGTTGCCCAACGTGTGTGTACATATTTTTTTTTCCCCTTCGATCAACACATTTTTCTACCACCCTCGCCTCCCCCACGATGAAATTGTGGAAGTGAAATTAATGTTTCTGTTTCCGTTTCGCAGGGGGATGGTTTTGAACGGGGATGAATAAGTATGTTTGAGGAATTATAGTGTTTATGGTTATTTTAGGATTTTTAGGGTATTGGCAGGGTGACGTGGGAGAAAGAGTGTTATTTTTTGGGGGTGGGGGGATTTGGAATAAAAATGTTCGATACGATTTTAGTGAGAGGATCAAAGTTTCCCAGGGGTAGTTTTTTCCGAGTTAGTTTTTGGAAATTGGAAAGGGATTTCGTACGACTATACAGTTTAACGTGACGATAGTCGTATACGTGCGAATCGATAGGTATTTTTGTGTAGAATGCAATCGAATTCGTATTCGCGATCGCGTGGTCGCGTTCAGACGATTTCGACGATTCGCGAATAAAATCGGACGGCGCGGAGATCGTGAACGGGTATTGGACACTTAACGAGAGTTCGTGACTTCAGGATTCGGATCTCGTGGTTGATATTTTTTCACCCTGGTTCACCGTTCCACGAGATCTCGATGATCTTTGGATCTCGTGAAACGTGATACACGATGTGTCAATTAATATTTATGCAATTTAAATTCATATAATTAGCAGGCATCACGGTTATGGAATAGTTAACGAGGTATCCGCAGTTTTCGAATAACCGGAATAATTTCACGGAATCCGCAGAGCGCAAGAAACTTTTTCGTATTTTCACCCAGTTCGCCAAATTCTTCTTCGACCGACTTTCCGCGGAAACCTCCGAAGAAATAACACACGATTCGCGGAAAGTACGAAGGGTAAGGGGGGAGAGGCTGGGAAACCAGAAGAAACGCATGCAAATCCGCGAAACATCTTCGCGGAGGTGTGGGTAGAAGAAAAAAGAACGAAAATCTGGACTGATTCCAAAATCGAGAAAAAAAGAACCCAACTCAGCCTCTGCCTGGAACTGCATTTATTTTTTTCCATCACCCAGAAAGCCACCGGACCGTGAAATAAACCCTCCGTGATATTCGCGAAACCATTGACAGGCGGGTGGAGGGAACCAAAAAAAAAAAAAGAAAAAAAATATATGGTCGACGAACGGGTATCCGTTGGTATAAATAAAACTCGCGCGATAGGCGTATCGCGGTGTTAATGTTGCCGCGCTGGTCGAGAGCGTAAATATTATCTCACCGAGAAATAAACAAAAAGAAATATATGGTTCCTCATAGAATACCGAACGGGGGTTTAAAACTATTCGACGCTACGTGAAAAATGTTTTCGTCGTTCACTTGTACACCGTTATGCAAACACAAGTACTGTGTGGGAGGGAATCAAATAAAAAAGGGAAAAAAAGGAAAAAAAAATGTGAAAAGAAAAAGGAAACGGAGATTAAGGAGAACCGTGAATGATAAAGTCAGACCTTTTCAGATTTCAAAGGATTATCGACGCTTCCGATCCGTCAGAACCGAACTATCTCACGTGTTCACTTCCCACCAGACGAAATTCGTGGTTTCCACAAACTTTGTAATGATTTCAACGGATTGAGTCTCCCAGCTAAGAGGATTAATGACCCGAATCAGACGTTGAACCGTGTTCAGTGGAACTTTAAGGAAGTCGCCATCCGTCAAATTTAATTCCAACGTTATAAAGTGGAATCGAGGGCGTGACGTGGTTTTCGTTCGAGATCTTCCGCATCCTTTATTTCACACGTCCGTGACATTCTCATCGTTTAAAAAAAAGGGGGGACTGTGACACCACGAACAATCGTGATTTCCCTACATTGATTTTTATTGTTAAATTCCGTAATATATCGCTCTAACTGAGAGGAATTCAATTGTTTCCGTAGAACGGGGTTATACGTATATATATTCGTGAATAGCATTAGAACTTGATATATCTCAGACATTCTTGATTGACGTTTGATCGATATACTAAATTGAACACAACGGAGCTGTGACCGCTGATCGTCTAGCCGCAGACAGTTATTCAAGACACTTGACAGTCGACTGATATCGGTTAGTGTAAAATATTCAATTTTTCTACAGATTTGGATTACTAAGGTCGCTCCATTTGCACCTGGTTTCTCACGTTATTCTAGCCCGGTTAATTAGAACCGGCCTCGCTGTGTTTTAACGATCGATATCCATATACATATTATATTTTATATGTATACATACATATACTACGTATATGTGTATATATTTCATGGAAGATTTCTAAATAATTTTAAATTCACAACGGTCTTCTATTCTATATCGTTGGATCTCGATCGTTCGTGACCAGTCACCAAAAAAGAAAAAAAACATCCTAGAAACTATCGCGCTCGGCCACGTGTGCACGCTTTCGATCGTACATTATTATGTATTCCCCGAGAAAACAAACGTATAAATACATATATAAATGTGATATGCAACCCCAATTCGTTCCGCGAGGAATCGTTCGCTCGAATTTACGCATCTGCTCGCTCGTAACGTATTATTTCATTCGATCGTCGAGTCCAACGAAATTCGAATCAATTCGACAAAATATATTTCCCTCCTTCGTCGTTCGAACGGACCGCGAGCTCGTTCGTGAAACACCTTCGTTATCCGCGATATCACATACATATACATATATATACATACATGCATAGATTGTGTGCGATACTCTAAATACCAGACGTGGAAACATTAAAACACATACATCGCCGGCGAAACCGATCCCGTTCCCACGATCGGCTCGATACGCTCGTGAATCGCGCGCTAAAATTTTCATATCCTCTCCCCCGACGTGTTTTATCAACGGAAATAAATCCCGCGAATCGACGGGAACACGAACGACGCGGTGCGTCGGTGCATGTGTGTGTGTGTATTTGTGTGTGCGGTTCTTCGGACAGCAGACTTTTTCTCACCGCGAGACACGTCCATCTAGAAAGTCTATTTAGCCGAGCGATAAAACGATTTTGATAAAAAGCTAATAAGAATCGACCGAAGTCGAACGAGAGAAAATTTCGCGCGGGTTGGCAAAAAAAAAAAAAATAAAGAAAAAAATTCATTCCACAGAGAAGAATAATCAATGATATCGCGTTACCGCTTTCCACCCGGATTAAATTGGACGAAAAGAACGGTATATATATATATTTCCGAGTTGTTGCCGAGGGTTCTTCGACGATGGAAGGTCATTGTCACGACGGAAAGGGAAAGCCAGAAGAGCAATCAACCGTCCACGTAAACGGCCGAAGGAAGGAAAGGCGGAGAGACGATGGAATAATGAAAAAGAAAGTAAGAGAAGAGTGGTGCAGAGGGTCGGACTGAATTCCAACGTCGTCGTCGTGGTCGTCGTCGTCGTGGAATGACGACGCGTAGGGCAAGGTACTTTTTCTAAGGCCGCGTTCACACGAAATGGAAACGACATCGGCGGGTTTCTCACAGTTCTCGGAACGATCCCCGCGACAATGTCGGCAGCACTTTTTACTTTTTATTATTATCATGTCGCCTTTGTAGGTACGTTCGGAGTCGCCCGTTGCAATCCAGACATGAATTCGGTGCGTTCGTTTTTGGATTAATTGTGGAGTCGGCTTGAGGAAAGCTTCTTGCGGGAAAACGCGGGATAATGGCTCGTAGTGAAAATTGTTCGCCGTTTGCCAAGACGTAGATGTCGACGGTGGGTTTTAAATGTCCGTCCATTTTGGATTTTTGGATCTTTCCCCTTCCCCTATTAATTTCAAATAGTATTTTTTCTGCGGGGTTTAGATAGAAATGATATTTTACAAAAAGATATTTTACAGAGATCTGCAGTTTGAATATCTCTACGATTAATCGAAAATTAAAAAAGTGGTGGTACGTTCGATCGGAGCTAATTACATTTTAGAAAATGAATTTCTAATCGTTACGCGTGGTTTTCGCGACGCAATTATTTTAAAAGCCTCGATTGAAAAATAATAGCCCGCGGCCATTAGTATTTTAGAGACAGAGTGCTGCGAGGGATTGGTAAATATAGAAGCTTGTTTTCGCTGCAAGGATGGCATATAACATAGAGAGACATTGCGTATGACATTCATAAAATGCACGGGAACTTTATTTCACCCGCTGTTACCGTCGGATTTTCTTTGACATTTCAATCTGTCGCATCCTGGGCTTCTCCCTTTCACGAGTCGAAGGAACAAATCGATAGAGCTAAAAAACTATCTAGATTGCAAACGTCTATATGGGGACAGTGGTTTCCAATCTATATTTCTCTTTTTACACCGCAAGCCACTCGATGCCACTAAATTATTTCTATTAACCCTGAGAACATCGATCCAGAATTATTTAAAACCCCATCCACATTATTATTTTGATATAGAATTTGATATAGAATCTTAATACCGTAACTCTGGAGTAAGATCGGCGAAAAAACCTGTTAATTCCCCGGAATAGAATAACGGGTGGAAAAAATCCTGCTATTCCGAAAACCCGACGGGTGTATTCGCAAACGTGATCGCAAATATTTCGAATGATTTAAACGTTCGTCGAGAACGTTAATCCGCATCACTATCATCCCCTGTATAAATATAGGGAAAAGCGGATTACGCAACCGAGCCGCCCGGAAAAGCGTTGCTATCTCGACGGTCTCACGAACGAGTCCTTTTTTTCCCCCTTTTTGTTAAAAAAAAAAGCAATCAATCCACCCGTAGGATCAATTCGTCACGGAACAGGTTGAGTGTTACTGTTTTAAAGGGTGGCCCAGAAGAGCACTTGCTTCTTCCCGGTGACTGCCGGCGTTAATCGCGATTCTTTGACCTCGACCCCGATCGCGAAACGATTTCAGCCGGTGAAAGAGTTTTCGCGGCAATTCATTCGCGATAGATGAAAATCGGCCCCTTTGTGGACCGGCACCGCCCGAGAAACGAATGTAAACTAAATGAGAGGCGAAATTGGCAGGAATACCGGCCGCCGAAACTTTTCGGGCAGAAAATATGGCGGCTGGGAAACTAGATCTGGGTTGCAATTGAACTACCGCGGAAGACACTTGATAACTTTCCAGTTACTGAGATGTAAGAACCGGAGGGAGAATTCGTGAAAATGGAAATTTATCGAGGTATTTGCTTTCTATCGCTTGGAGTATTGGGAAAGATATCGAAATGGAAAGATAGCGAGAGTCTCTTGGAGATATTGACACTTTATCGATGGATCGATTTTATTATGAATTATTATGATAATTACGTATCACTGGGGACACTTTAAAAAAGATGGGAAGTAAGATTGATTATTTTTAATTATCAACCTGAAAGTTTAAGAGTAAAACGATTATAATTCACTTTTCAGTGGGGACGTTGTTATAGTGTTAATGAAAAAGATATTGATATTCCCCTGCGATTCGATAATTCAAACGGCATTCGTTTGCCACGAATGAAATTATATTTCTATTTCAATTCATTCCAATGTTAATTCCGAAATAACATTATTCCCAATCTGTGCGGACGATCCAACGAATATGCCCGTGTGAAAAAGCGGAAGTAGTAAGTAGAAAATTATTCGTCTTTTTATTCTGAATCACGGTGACCATTATACTGGATCAGGCAATGGGATTGGTGGAATAGTAATGGAGAGACGTGAGTGAAATATTCCGGATGGTAGCTGGTTCTATTGGAAGATAATACGGGAGAAAAAGAGAAGGTAGGTAGGAAGGAAGGAAAGAAGGAAGAGGTAAAAGAGAGAATCGATGATGTGACCGCGTCGGAAGTAACCATGAAAGAATAATATCGACGTACATACATATTTCTCTTTAGGTTATAGGAATGAATCACGATTATGAATAATAATAACATTATCGGTCGAGAAAACGTATCGGGAAAAAGACAAAAAAACGACCGACTAGGGTTGTTCCTTTCCGGATATCTAAAATATATTCGTAATCGATGTTTCCTTGGCACAGGTATACTTTGAATCGTATTAGAATAAAATATATATCAACGGTACATATACATGTATACTAAAAGATCGTCAAGTTACATTCTTATTATGTATATTATGTTTTAGGAAATAATAAACTCGCCCTTCCGAATGGATTTCTTAGTTGCTAAGGTACTCTTGGAGCCTCTTTGGGAAATAAATTAATTGCCCTTAAAATTTATATTTCCGCAATTATTTCACGATTTTCTAAATATATTTCACCGAACGTAGAACTCTATAAGAGAAATACACGTATTCACATTCGTTGGAAAGGTGTGGTATAATTTACAAAGGTGATGGTACGGTTACCCATGTCTCGTGTAATGATATTTCACGTCACTTTTTTGTATTCCCGCGAACACGAGTTCTTAGGTAGTCGATTTCACCGAATCCGATCTCCTCAAGTGCCGAATTTCAGTGGATCCGATCTCTCAGGTACCCAGAGATTCCACTGGATCCGAATCCTCAGGTTTCGACCAACCCGCATCCACGATTATGCGGACATCCGTGTTGCAACAACCACAAACGAAATATAATCAGCGACACGACGAAGGACCGCGATAGAGAATTTCACTGCTTTCCCGAATTTCACCGGTTCCACCAAATTTCACCGGTGATCTCGATCTCGATCTCGATCTAGATCATATCCCGAAACTCCAACTCTCTACGAAATGATTTTCCTTCGATCTCTATGTTTCATCTTTTTTTTTAAATGAAATTTATTTATTTCTATTAATTACAGCATCGAAATCCACGACGAACGCGCGGCAACGATTGAAAACTTCAATTAACATAAACGAACGGTCGTTACCGACATCGGTCGGCGTCGGACGACGAATAGCAATGACGGACACGTGACGGAAATGTTTTTTAAACGTCGCCCCGCCGCCGAGCGTTAAACACCACGCGGCAAGTGGAATACTAAGGGCGTAAAATCAATGATGTAACTATGCGAGACGTACGCGCGCGTACAATTTATCCGAATGATAGGGAAACTTTTCGTTGAATACAAACGAGTAATTCTATGAACGGCACGCGCCTTCCACGAGACTCACACATACACACACACATATACTTTCACGTGAATATACACACACAGGGATTAGAGGAGAATCAATTCAGCTGGTTTTGTTACGGGAATTGAATGTATCTCGACGATCACGCCTTGCAGCAGTCATTATTATTATTTTCTCCCATTCGAATAAGAAAATAATAATCCGACAGAGGAATTTCGTACGTAGACGCAACGATCTGATAAAATCAGATTATTACTTCCCGTTCGTCTTGAATTCGAACGAGACGAATCGGATGTATCATTTTAACTCTACGTTTCCTCGTGTTATAGTCAATATAATTCATTCGAATGCACTTTATCTCCACAAAATAGATTTTTAAATCGTTCGTCTACCTGGGAATGTATTTTCCATTGAAAAAGTAAGAAATTTCGATTGCGATCATAATTCCAAGGTCTGCGGAACCGAGAATTAACGTCCGTCTGCGATTCGATATCTTTTTTTTTTGTTAGTTTGATCGGTCTTACGTTTCTCCCTTCTCGTTGGATCAATTATATTTTCTCGATCGTTTCGTCGGATACGTGCGAAAACCGGCGAAGATGAGCCGGTTCGCACAATATTCCATATGCATGTCAGCTGCGTGTTTGCATACCTGACCGGACGGCAGCTGCCGTGCGCATAAAAGACACCGCATCTGGACCGGTTTCCGCGTGCGGATCGAGACGGTCGGGTCGTTCGTGTAAAAGAAAGAAGAAAAAAGAAAGAAAAATGAAAAAGATACGGGCCTATCCGTCGCCTATCTGCCGGTTATCAAGATTCACGCTAATCGCGGATTACCCTCGCGTGTAATGGAATGATATATCGCGCGTCAAACGCACCGTGAAGTGGCCACGAACAGTGTTCCGTTCTTTTTGTTTGTATAATTATCCGTTTGATAAAGACTTAACGTTTTAATTGCCCAATTTCGCGGTGGACGTTTGAAAGCTTCGAGACGATGTATACATATATGTATTATATTATATAGTTATCGCAGCTGGTTTATAAATATGTTTTTTATTATTTGGAGATATTCTTTCGATTAGTTTCTTTTTTCATCGACAAACCGTTGGTGTTTTAATTACCTGGTTCGGTGAGAGGCGATACAAAGTATTGGGATGGTATATAATTTATGATTTAATATAGTATAAAATGACAACTAACATGGAATTGAATAACAGTGATGCCTGGTGAAAGAATTTCTTGTTATTCCGTGGGAGAATAACGATCTGTTTGAAAAATACCGCGGTTTAAGCGTTTCATTGTAGACGAAGTGTTCACCAGGGTGTTAATGGTTTTAATATTACATACTTTGGCTGTCGGAGTATTATACGAGTGCGTACGGTCCTTTTATACGAAGAGATCGTTAAACGCTAACAGGCCGTGTATCGTTTTCCAAGAGGGCGTTTATGGAGGGCTAGGGAAAAGGGTGGGAAGTTTTATTCCACTGAAAATGTCGGGTACGCGTGCCGCTCGCTATTAAGGGAATCATAAGCGGCATTCCTAGCGATTGTGTGTGCGTGTTCCCTTTAAACTAACCGAATACCTAACGTATCTTCCATGAACACGTGGTATTTTCAAATTTTTTTCTATCAACTATCGCGTATTTTTTAAACACCGTTCGTTTTATCCCGCGACAACCATCGTACGATGCGAAACGTTAACCCGTATTATCATAACGTTTTAAAACAACGAAACCAAACAAAAAAAATGAACACACTTTTAACAGCTAACATTTATTTTCCACCGTGCACGCTGGATAAAAGGGGAAAACGTTCGTACTGTACGCGTGGTACATATTTGCATATTAAAACATCGCGTTTTAATAATTCGTACAACCGCGCACACAATAACGAATCGCCCTCGTATCTCGCACATACATACATACATTATTGTATACCTGTCTCTGTGTACGTCTCTTCGTGTCTACATGTTTACACATACACACTTATACCTATACCGACCTGTGGAACGCTGACCCGTGTATTATTTTTGTGAAAAGAAATACATCTACGTCTTTCGAGATACATTCATAAGACAGGGCAGCTGGTATGCAACCGAAATCCGGTGCATCTGGACCGGTTTTCAGACGTGCAACTGGAGAAGGATGAACGTCCTCCCGCGGGAAGAGGGTTCCCTTTTATCCCTCGAAAGGAAATATGTGGCACGCGCGTCGTGTGCCACTGGTCTAGACGTAGGTGGATACACTATTTCCATACGCGTGCGAATAACACAACGTTTCCACGGCAGTGGTTGTCAGCCGGGGATTTTACGGGGGTGACGTGAGCTTCACGAATATGCTTATATAGGTGACACCGACGAACAATACCGTGACAGTTTTCCCGGGCCTCGAGCACCTGTGTACGCGACACCGCGAACACGATTAACGTTAGTGCAGTTTTAATGCACATTGTGTTGCAGGTAGATTGACGCTGCTATCAACAGAGTTTAGCTACTTTTAGTGAATTTGCGGAATTTTCATGAATTTTTAAAGTCCGTTCTATGGACTTTTGAACAATTTCAAGGATGTCTATCTTGGAAATATCATCCTACATTATATTAGTCTGTTTTTAATGACATATCAAAATGAAATCTTGTATCTATCTATTATATCTATAATTTTGTATCTATAACTAAATTTCCTTTCCAAAAAACGAACAATAATCCCTACTCCACCAAACAAAGTAATTAACTATAATATCTCGTGAGCAATTAACGCGTTAAGTTCTCCTTCTCTCCACGTTTTTCTAAGTTCATTAAAGAACTCGAGAGTCCCTGAGCCGGGGAACGGAGTCCATTTCCGGCAGTCTCGTGTTGCCGTTTTCTGTTCGAAGATATCGAATCGTCTGGCTCGAGGAAAGAAGCCGAATCCTGGTGCGCAGCTGTCGCGTGCCCCGTGGAACATCTGCTCGTACCTGCGTCTCTCCCTTCGCGTTATTATTTCGCGGCTACGATATTTTCCACCCCCCCCCCCTCCCCTCGCCCTTCCCCCTACGTCCTTCCGCGGCCCTTTAACAACAACGTCGGCCACCTGCCGCGCCTGCGGGAATTTTATACGTCGGCAAGGTGATCCCGATGGGATCCAATGGGCGAACTTTGGGTGCGGTGGTATCAAATGCCCATTATTCCACCGCCCTATCTTGATTTCTTTTAATTTAATAATCCACTTCCGGAAGCCGTGGAAAATTCAACTGTCTTCTCGGCGCCAGAAATGATTACCCCATGTTTAAAGGGTAGAATGTTTTTTTTTGTGTTTTTTATTGGAAAAGAAACCGGTGACACATGGGTAATAAGTGTGACGGAAAATACGAGGGTAGATGGAATTTCTGTTTCGTTTTTTTTAAGATGGATTGAGAAAGAAGGGGGTGTAGGACTTTATTAGGGGGAGAAATGTGATCGTGTTCTTGGCAACTTGATTGCCGGTCCGAGGATCAGAAAGTAAATGGAAAGGCACGCTCGAGGAATTTCGATAACGTTCGTATCCCGATCGTCGAACGATAGTATCGATTCGGTGCTATCTAACAAGGTCGCTGAACTTCCTTGACTACATATTACGGAGGACGTTACGTATCGATTTCTGTTCCCGCTTTGCCGCCCCGTATAAATTATGTAACGTTACCGTAGGCCAGGGATCGGTTTGACACAGTAAAATATTTGGTTCAAATTCTACCATTCATCGATTGGAATTTCTAACTAGGTAAAATTGATTTTTGAAAATCAACGAAAGGGAAACGAAGAAAAAACGAAAAGAAAACACTTGTTATTGTTTCTTAATTCAAGCCTCATATTCCAGCAACAAATTGCAATTTATCGGGAGGAGGGAAAAAGAAATTTAATTCGCGGTTCGTTGCCGGTCGATAATTATTTACCCTACCGAACAGGTGAACGGCGAAGAATGCTCGTGTCGTAAGCACACCTTAACCCCCGTAACGAGGCAAATAGCGCGGGCGAAAACAATTAAACGAAACTACACGCTCTCCGTTTACACTGCGTGTTATTTTTACGACGTTATTCGGGAAAAAAACACCGTGGCAACGGTTATCGGAAGAGCCGCGGTTACGTTTCCCGATTTCACGGGAGTAACGAGTAAATATAACAGTGAAATTGGATTCGTTAGCCCCGGTGGCTAATTAAACCGTCCGTCGCGGGATTAACGGCGTACGCGTTTAACACGCATTCTTACGGGAGATTACGATGATTATTCGAAATGACTCGGTACACTAATAAAGAGAGACTGATTACCATCGCGCATGCAGCAAGGATTTTTTATTATCTCTTAACTACGGTCCCACATCGCCATATACGATGAGACCATCGTATTATTATGCCCGTGAGATTGTTACAAGCCGCGGGTGCAATTTAGGAAATTTAATGACGCTTAATAAGCGCTTCGGATTATTATTAAAGAACACTGCGTTGATTGTGTCCTTTCCGTGTCTCTCGATAATCGTTCCATGGATCACACTCGATGATCGCTTCGTTAAAATCTCATTAATCTAAAGTCCCTCGGAACGGGAATATTTCCATAGAATTCATCGATTCTATATTATTTACAAAATATTTAACATCACCCGTTACACAGAGTCCCACGTATGAATAATATTTCTTCTATCACGGGTATAAACAGGTTTAATCATACGTTAGGAAAAAGTAGTAGATTACAAATTGACCATTTGTAAGATAACAAAAAAAAAAAGGTAACAACGTTGGATTTTTCCACGCATCGAGCGTGCCGTTTAATTAATAGCCATGTTGATTAGCGATCGACCGGCAAGTCGCTCTTCCACGATTTACATAGATATCGGTGTAAGAATTTTTTTTTCTATCCGTTCGCGGCGATAGCGTGGATTTTATCATCGGTAATCACGATTCACGGCAAGTAAGTGGGGTTATAATTATTTCCGACGCAACGAAACGTCCACCCACGCAGGCTCGCGTGTGTTTGCATCGCCATATAACGATGGCCACGATAAAACTCTCTCGGAGGCAGCGGCGAGTGCGTTGACTGCTGCGACGACGACTGCCGTTCGAATTGCATTTGCATCGCTAATTCGTCGTAAGAGGGAAATGGCACCGTCGACATTATCAGGAAGTCCTATGTACGTTGGAAACGCTGCATACAGATTGCGGATCCTCGTCCGCGTGTTTTCCTTCCGATAATTCCACCCCCGAACGACGGAAAAATATTCAATGAAATTTTCACACGGAAATCACGATTGATAAACGTGAAAATTCAATATTACGTTTTGGAGTAATGGGGAAAGAGGAAGATAGAAATTTAACGTGGAAAAGATTTCGGCGAAGGGGAAAAATCAAGTGATTTAGTTATTTTTATGATAAATATATTGTATGATATATGTATGTATTTAAAGTTGAGACGACAGCTTGATATTTTTCAATTCATCTGACAACGAACTGTCGAGACTGAATTTGACAGAAGACACGAGTGAAACTCGAAGGAAAGTGTATTTTAGTATACTCCGTACTCCGAATCGAATTTCCAACCCGTCCGTATTTTCGTTCCCATTAATTTTACCGCGTGAATTTCCGGGCTAGTTTAATATCTCAGAAACGGAACGATTGTTTCGAGTGTTATTGTCTGTACGCCGGAGGGTAATTCGGAGACCGAGGCCCGCGAACTTTATTCTCTCGGTGGATTTCTCTCTCGAGAAGTTTCCACGAGGTTTTTTTTCCCCCTCTTGGCAAAGTTTCCGCGGAAAATTCTTCTTGTTTGTCGTTCGCGGTGGCTCAATTTTAATTGCTTCTTACTTTCTCGTTTAATCCGGGATACGTGAAAACGATTTTACAACCGTTCCAACACCGCGATCTTTCTTTCTGTAAGTATTTTTTTTAATTATCCTCTCGATCGTGTATTTCTTTTTTTACACGCCCGCCCGCCGAAGACTTATGGGAAATCGAAACTTCCTTGTCTCGCAATTTATACGGGATTTATGAGGCGATTTAAGATCAGCCGGTACGTGCTGTAATCGTGTTTTTCCAATGACTGTAAATTTGCACAGGCAAAAGGCTGTAATTCGACGATTTTCTACGTACACACGATAAACCGACGCCAGGGTGCGCGCGCGCGAACTATCATCGGCCTGTATCATCCATTCCAAGTGTGTACACACACATATACACGTATATATGTATATACGTACACGCTTCACGGAATTATGGGTTGTTATAATCTTGGCTAGTTCGACATTGCCTCGGGTGATACGATTATCCCGTCGATGCGCTGCGCCGACATTCGCAGCACACCGCATGGATTTTCAGTATAATTATGTTTTCGTACCATCGTGTAATAAGAAATCTGATGTCATCGCGTGATTCCTTATTCGCGTACTTTTTACCCGGTTGTTCTAATTACGGGGTTTCTTTGGTAGAAAAATGATACCACTTCGCTCGATTTCAATCAAATTAAATGAATTTACAATCACGACGAGATTTATCGTGAAATTTATTTTATCCAATTATTATAATAACGAGTTCTGAAGAACATTTTGTCGATATATCGTTATTCACTCTCATCGCTTGTCACGAATGATTTTTCCATCCATGAACTGCCATTAGGTGGATCCACTGGTTGTTTGCAGGAAGTCGAATGGAAATTTTGCATGGGAAGCAATTAGCAATGCTCGCTTAAATTCCTCGAACATGAAGGGAACCTCAAACGCGTACGAAGATTCGACAATGGTAATTCGAGTTGCCTCAAGTGTACAATTCGAATCAATTGGACCGTAATTGCGGTCGTACTGTCAGGCCCGATTATCGGTGTCCTACTTCTGTTAGAATTCTAATGAGGTATGTCAGCGAATTCTCAGCGTTTCCTGGACATCCGTAAACATTTGCCCATTGAATATCATTTTACTTTCACCATAGAATCTCAGCTTATATCGTTTGCGTATATTCGTTGCTTCATATTGTGCGAGAATTTCCTTCGATCTGATAGTATCACACTTCGTAGCGAGTATTGTAATACTCGCGAGCAAAATGTTCGCGTAACGAACAATTGCGATTATGTTACATTCAGATCGTCGTCGTTCGAATCGCGGTGAAAAAAAATTGTTCCGCTGGAAAAAACGCTTTCGATTACAACCTTAGTAAATGCTCGTTTCGCAGAAATCAAGCCGATCGTAGAGTTTCTCCGGGGCCGTCGAGAGAATTCATCGTCGCGGTCGCGCACGTCTTGCCGAGAAATAAATATTGATTTCACCACGCTAAATATGGCCGGGCGAACAATAATAAACGAGTACACCGTAATACGCGAGTAATTTGTGGGTAATTTCACAGTCGACGTTAGAACTTAATTGGGTCACCGCGCGGAGGTTCCGAGCCGCGGAGAAATTTCATCGTCAGCCTCGGAAATGTCTTGGATTATTGTATACAATGTCCGTGAATTTCTTTTCCGTTTGTTAAACACCCGTAAAACACACTCATGATCTTTCATTTCTGTAAGACGTACGAATTCTAGGATACAGAAATATCGGGTGATAATTTTGAACTTTCAATCTGGGAATCAGCGATCCGTGGAAATGGAAAAACCGAGAAATTTTCCGTGCGCAGAAATTTAGGAACCAGGAAATATTCGCTGCGTCAACTTTTCAAATCGGTAAATTTAAATTCGCCTAAAAATCGCATTCTAGAAATTACAAAACGTGGAGATAGCGTCGCGTAGAAATTATCCGAGTATCGAATAAATTCGAATAAATTCGAATAAATATAGTTGTCCGTCTATCATATTTAAACGAGCATGATTTACGCTGAAAGACATGGATATAAACATCAAACGTTTGTTATTAGATTGCGTATGCAAAACGGAATGCCCGGCATTCCAGAAATCTGATTTCTCAAGCCGGGTTGCACACGTCGGGGTCTCGTTGGTAAACTTATTAACTGCTGCAACGCGGCCAGGAACACAGGGTTATTAAGTACCGGCAGTAATTAACGTAATTACTTTCCGGCCATTGCATTACCGGCGCGTACACTGGCCCGGGGTGGTATCTCGTGCAATCACCAGATGGAAGTCGCACGATTTCAGGAATTCCTGATAATGAAATATGACAGCAGACATTCGTCTATCTTGATACCGCCACGTGTCATTATCGTAATTTTCTGGGAGGCAACCGTTTGCCGGTGTTTGCATAACCTGCAAACTGATTAATAAACGGTCTTACACGGATTAGACTAGAAGAGTGAAATTTGGTTAGGGAAACTTGAAGAAAAGATTATTTTTCCTTTGACGACGTCGTTAGTCATTGAAATTTTGATGAAATTTTTAGATTCTTTTTTTTAAGAGAATATTCTTCATACTTCGAATATCTTCATAGAAAACAGTTTTACTTCATTCTATAGATGTACCATAGAAGTTTATATTATAATGGACTACCATTAGCAACGTGTTTAAAAAGATTCCGTCTGTAGATCTTAAATTACGTTTCGTCACCCTGTCGGGACACGTGTCCATTATTCACCTTCCCCTTATACGTAAAAGGGAAGATGTCAGAAGAAAGGGGTCTCGTATATTAATTCCAAAAACGGACGAACCAGTCGTTCCATCGCTGCCAACAGAAGTCATATTTCGTAACCGTCAAGTGGCTAACGAGCATCATTCACACTTACGTAAAGTGTTCCTGACTGGAAACAAAAAAACAGGGAATATCAAAGTGACGCTATTAATTTCGGAAATAATCCTATTTCCACCAGTTACCACTCGTCCACGTTTCAATCAATTGTCCCAATTCGTTTCTAATTCGATTTAAATACATTTTAAGTATCATTGGAAAATACATTTTCCCGCATACGTCACGTACGATTCTCAACACGTCGATGTGTGATTTTCAAATAAAACTGGAAATTCTCTGACGACGTTTGATGTACCACGTGGTAAATTTCCCGATGAAAAGACGGGGGGAAAAGCCGTGTTCGTCGTTTCGTAAAAGTCCGACTCTATTGGCAGCCGTGTCGTTAATATATCGTAATGTCAGTCGGCTAATGAATGCCAGTCACTTGAAAACCGATTGACGCATCCCTCGGCGGCTCGTTTTACGCCGCGATCTCGCGGAGCTACTTGACGCAACGTGAATGGCGGCACGTGCATAAAGTGCCGCGTTAGAATTAATCAGCCGCTCCCTCGAAAGGAACATTCAACGTGGAAAAATAAAAGAGGCAATCAATTTCGAATAACAATGGTCATTTTCCTTTTCCGGCTGTCCCCTTACATTTCTCTGTCTCCGAAGAATATTAATAAGTCTCCCCTAATTATGTATTTAAATACCTACGGTAATGATCTACCTTTGATATTAGAAACCAAAAAACAACTCCCATCTGATTCGAGTGTCTTTCACGAAACATCGTGAAACTTTTCACCTGACCGCGAAACATACGAATTTTCATTTATATAACCACTGCACAATGCATACATACATACATACACACTCTCACGTAGTGGATTTCCAAAATCTACTGGGGGACCTTCGATGGACGTCTAAAAACTAAAACACAAAATGTCCTCCTGGTGGAGCGCTGGTGGAGACTTAACGAGCGTCGCAGAAAAGTGATCAAGGCCACAAAAAAATAAAAAGAAAACACCCACACACACACACACACACACACTACAAAAAACGAAGAAACGAGAGACAGAGGTGGACGAAAATGTTCGCTTTCACATCAAAGCGAGCATCGTTCGGTCAGCCTGTACGTGTATTACACACACATATACGTCAATTGAAGCACGCACGTGAAAAGATACCGCCGTTATCCGCGTTTGTATTCGGGTTTAATGTCCCATGCGTAATTGCTCGCGACGAGTCCTTTGTGCGTGCCGGTCCACGAGCCTCCCTGAAGCTTCGTCCACACGAAAGTCGTGCTCCCCGGTAATGAACCTCTCGTGCCGCATAATGAATGGCATTGCGTAAACGCCACTAACACCGTCGTACCTATCTACGTCCATATATACATACACGTACATATATATAGTAAAATGTGTACGTAGTACGTGTACGCGAGACGAAACAGAAATTCGGCGTGGCGTATTTTAATCCACCGTGACCGGTCCGCTGTCTCTTTCACTCGTTACGTATGTACACACGTTATACATATTATCCCGGCGTCGTTTGCCAGCTTTCTCGGAACGAGATTCGGCAATACGTAACACACCGTCGCCGGCAGATGTCCGCGTGAGATTAATCCCCCCCCCCCCCCCCCCGAAACAATATGTTTTTGCTTATTATTGTATACAGGGGACGGACGGTGGTATGTGTTCTCGTTGTACGGACCTCGTCGACCTGTCAAATGCACGTCTCGATCGAGATTACGGGGTATACGGTGCTGGAGATTTCTCACACCTGGGTACGATCCTGAGAAAGATACATTTCGTCCCGGGTCACCCTTGAAATACAGGTGTACGTATGTAGTATGTATTTCGTTGGGGAAATGTCACAGTGTGGAGATTCCAACGTTGGACGTTTATTGAGGCTTGAAATAAAGACTTGGAAAAATGGTGGTGTGTTGAAAGTACCGGTGACAGTGTGATATCATTTTTTTATCCCAGTTTCGCATGATTTTCTGATGTTTTCACGTGGAAAGTGAAAGATGAACAATTTGTAACGTCGAGTGAGAACGATGAAATTCGCAAGGTCGATTTTTAACTTCAGTACAAAAATATATTTTATCGA
This sequence comes from Mimumesa dahlbomi, assembly GCA_917499265.3. Classification (NCBI taxonomy): domain Eukaryota; kingdom Metazoa; phylum Arthropoda; class Insecta; order Hymenoptera; family Crabronidae; genus Mimumesa; species Mimumesa dahlbomi. The sequence continues at coordinate 5,320,418 of OU824116.1, read as the reverse complement.
AACTTTTCACCGCGAGATCATTGCGTGACATTCGATCCCAACGGGGAAACAACACGTGAAAGATCGATCACGAAACGTGCAGCGAGTTCGCTTTTGCACGAGCATACATCGTGTACGGTATACGGTATCGGTGCGTTAATAATTTAAATCATCGCGTCGAGTTGTGTGCCACGCCGTGAGGTTGGTAAATATTTAACCCGGTCCAATCGCTAATACGATTATTTCAATAAATAAAGACTCTCCTCGGAGTGTGGCCGAACGAGTTCGCCCTGGACGAGTTGACACGTCGAGGACTTCTATTTTAGAAAGCCCACGGATTTCAAGGCCGTTCGTTTACGTGCTGCGTAATACCAGCGGAAATTATTTAGAGAAATATTTATCGAACTACGATCGTTTGCTCAATACCTTGGCGGAAACTGTACATTGAACATAATTGCCAGTAATACGAACATCGGTAAGATTGTAAAATGCACTCAGTTTTACAACATCAATTTAAAGATATTAAAAGTAGCGTTCGCATGTTTCTTTGTTATTTCTTTACTTTTATATCTACGGAATATTAGGAAACAGAGAGAAGTGATAAAGCGTGTCTCTAAAACTTGTAATATTTCCTATAAATTCCCAAAGCTATAAAATGCGTATTTTCGGTATCGAATCCCCTCGACAAGTTGTTCCACGTGATTCGTAAATCTTCAAAAATCGAAAATACATTCCGCGCGTGTCGCGAGTCAATTACACGCGAAAATTTTCATTCCCTCGGTTCGTTTAACTCGCGCGCCTTGTCGGTCGCGCGTTTTGCATTAACGCCGAGGTAAAAGGTTAGTTGCGAGGTAGAGAAAGGGGCGTGCATAAAACGACGCCGCGGATGGATAAAAATTAAGATGGGACGCCGGTGAAGCGACGAAGGAATTCGCCAACGCCCACCACAGGCTTTGTATCGGGAGCCCACGTGCCGATAGAAATAAACGTGTGGGTACGTTGCAAAATATCCTGACGTATGTACGTAACGATATCATATTTTGACAACACACGCGCAAACCCACCGGCGGGGAAGCTTTCTTTCCGTAGTTGAAAGATCAACCGTTGACATTTAGTGGATTACTTTCGACGCGATCAATTAACCGACGACCCACGATCACGTTTCTAACGTTACATTTTCTGTGGATTTTTTTATTGCAAGGTTTGAACTACTCTTACTAATGAACGTCTGTTTTTTTTTATTGGGTACTCGAATCTCTAATGCGAATATTTATCAGTGTAGTAGTTAAAGCTGATGTGCTTAATGTATACTTTCCCTTTCGTTTTGTGAAAGATGAAATAGGGAACTGTGCTTTAAGTATAACAAACAAGAAATTATGATAAACGTTCAACATTTAACTCGACATGTAATTAAAAGAATATCATTTTTCGATACATCACCCTTATCTATTCACCCTTAATTCCAAATTTAATCTAAAATCCCTTTAATTCTATTTTTCTCATTCAAATTCAATTGTATTCGATCACCTTTCCAAGTACATATTCCTCAATCATCCCAACACGGAATCCGACAGAGATTTCCACCGATCATCGACTCTATCTCTGTTCAACGTCGAACGGTTTTCAGCGTCCAACTTTTCCTTTCGTTGACGTACAAACATACGTATGTATACATATGTATATGCAAAAGCGTGCGGTGCACTTAGCGACACGCCCTTCCTTCGGAGTCATTGCAACGCGAGCCTCGAAACCCGCCGGCGCAAGCGTAAAACGGTGCAATTATGCGGTCTAATTACGGAATAGCACGTCCGTCGGCATATCTTGTACGTATATGTATATGTACACGTCCCCGTGATCTACGTATAAGTGACGGCACGTATGCACAGACACACACACACACTGTGAACGGGACACGCACAATAACGCGTATACATTTCCACCTGCAACCTTAGTTACGATTGCTAAGGACGAGTTATGGCAACGATACAGAATGGCCGCTGGAATGCGGTCCTCGGTCGTTATCGATGCGCTCTATACGAACGCGACTTCGTCGTCGTTACGACGGAACATTTAGGCGTTTATATTTCCTCCACGGATTGCCCGGTAAAATTAAATAAAAAAAGAATGGAAAAGAAACGGGTTAAAAGCGCGGCTCGCGCGGATGCATTTATTATTATTAAGTGGCGCTGCAGTCCGGTCGTGGCGTAATTTGATGTCGGATCGTAAAAGTCCGGGACGACCGACGTGATCGTTTAGAAAAATGTTAATTTACAACGGACTTTTACAGCGAGACACTCGACTTCGTGTGCAATCGACGTCGTTTACAATTCAAATGCTATTGTTTTAGAGAACGTTTCTTAAACACTCCCCCGTGGAAATTTGTTATATATATATATGTATGTACTTGTCTGTTGATATTAAATCGATTGATTTCTGGTGTATTTCTGAAATATTTAATAATATCTTTTCCCATAATCGATTTTCCATTTCCATACGTACAAACACACGTGATTTTTGATCCACCCGATTAATTCACACACCCTAGCTATAGAAATGAAATTTGTATTAACTGAACAGTATTCTAACGAATCTCGATATCAGCTTCGATCCCTGACGTAATTATATATAACTACGATCGAAATGCAATTCGTTCGGAGGCCCGCGAGCAAACGATGGCATTCGATATCATCGTAGCGTGTATGTATATATGTAATCGGGGAAGGGCGATCAAGAAATTTACGAGGCCGAACGGTTCACTTCGATGGGACACGACGATCGATCTGTTGTGGCTCGTTCAATCGAACCGGTAGCAGGTGGTTGGCAACATTCCGACATCGATTCGCGGCATTTCGAAATGATACGATTACCCGGCCGTGAATAACTTTACGAAAATTTATCACTGACTCCTACGTGGTGAGTTCCCCACGTGGAATTTTCATCGCTGACGATTTTCACGAAGACCGTAGATTTTCCAAAGAATTTCCCTAGAATTGGAAACGTGGTGCGAAGTATCCAGGGATTTTTGTCAAAGGAGACCGATGAAGGAACGAATCAACCATCGTCGGGGATTAAACGTTCGTCGCATCCACTCGCGAAATCTCTGTAATCAAGCCCGCGTCTTTTCTTTCGCTGATTGCAAATTGACGTCGGGATTCCCGCTGGCCGGACGGCGTTCGATTGCGACTCGTCGGAGCGACGGTTCTTTATACATTGAACGTTTCGAGCGTCGGCTAACGAGGACGATGGCCGAAATTCAATTTTCCGTGAAAGAGCTAATTGCGAGCGCAGCGACGCCCCGTCGTCGACGGACCGACGTCGGAACTCGACGTTCTGCCGCGCGACGCTTCGGCATTTCTTAATTAACTGAAATTTTCAATTTCATTCGGTATCCAGTGGCGATCGGGTTCGTTCGGGGGTGGGAAGTTTTTTTTTGGTTGCTCGAACAACGGACAAAGGATGTGGGAGAGAGATGAGACGAGAAGAAAATCTTCCTTTTCATCGTGAACAGATTTTCACCGGGGCGTTTCTTTTTTCAATTTCCATGAAAAACTTTATCTGATCTCTAATTGTCGAATACGTCGACAATACCGGGTATAGTGTCGAACGAATAGGATCGACGTAGATTCGATCTTTGTCTTTTAATCTAGATCACTTAAAATCTTTTCCTAGAATCCAAAAATCATTCCAAATATCGCTCAACTGAGGGATTTCATTCAATAAATAAATATCTACTCTTTCGTGTCCAAGTTATTCTTTTTTTAACAAAGCCCGGAAGTAGGAAGTACTTTAGTTCAGATTTTGAAATTCTACTTCATTAACGATCAAGACGATAGTCACAAAAAGCTTAATTAATCCTGCAATCGGAGAAACTATCCCGTAAAAGGACGAGGGCGAAAGAGATCCAGCTGGATTTTCCGTTGGAATTGGATCTTCCACGTGAACACCTTCTCTGCCGGAAGGCAAAGTAAAAAAAAAAAGAAAGAGATCCACGGTACACGTGGATCCTCGGAACGAGGGGGAATTCAAGTCGGGATCCCTGCGGCTTCCGGAAATGATATTATCGTGTGTTCGCATAATGCAACGATCGTACAATGAACGCGTGGGCACCCTCGCCAGAAAACAGGATACGCTTCTGCGGCAAGAAACAATGAGATTTCCTCCCCGGTTACGAAAGGTGCTTATTCAGGACGGTTCCCGGCTAAATTAGATTAAAACTGGCTCGAACTTTCGGCGAAAGAAAAATTCGCCATTCTCGGCGCGCGGTTTTGCAAACTATCGCTCGAATTTCTAAACAGATTGTTTTCGCTCGAGAAAATGCTAATGTGACCGAGTTTTTTTGAAACCGAATTTGTTTAAATGGATAATAGTAAGCGTTGGATTGTTTCGTAGTGATAGTGTGGAAAGTTAGAGGGAGGTGAGATGTTTAGAAATTATATAGATTCGATTATACGTGATATGTGTTACATTTCAGATTTACGAGTACAGAACAACCAGACTTTTTTACATAGTTGTTCGGTGTCCACGAATACTTGCCACAGTTTCAGCCACTTTTTAGAGCAACGAGCGAACTGTTTTTCCGCGAATCCCGAAACTGAAAAACTCTCGTTGCTGATACATCCCCCGCGAGTCGGGTTTCAAGTTGAAAACGAGCCAGAAACTGCGTGGAGCCAAGTTTGAAAAATAGAGTGGATAACATTGTTCGGATGGAATTTGGAAAAATTCGAAGAAAAACGTGATGCAACGCAGAGATTCAGGGAAAACTTTTACGATACTTCATCCTCGGTATAAAAAAGCAATTTCTAAAGAAATCTCCAAGAAATTACAAGTGTTATTCATCGTCGTGTCTCTAGTAAAAAAATATTCTCAAAAATATCATTTAATTTCTCACTAAACACCCAGTTTAACCTAACGACGTTTATATTTCGAGAAACTGATTCTCTTAAAATTCACCCTCTTTCTACAGAATATCCCGCGGCATTAGGGATTGAAAGGACTTACTTTTCCCACGAATCCGGTCCTAAAACCGCAAGGATTCGAAGGATGTTGGTGATATAGAGGGATAAGCGTATAGTCGGATGATCGTGGGTTGTGTCAAAGGTTGCACGAAGTCTCGGAATCCCTTCTTCCTTTCATAATTACACCCCCGTAAAAGAATCTCATCCAATAAATCGTAGCCTTGTCTCAAAAGAAAAAAAGAAAAAAAGAGAACCAGAAGTTTCACCTCCGAGGCCCGCCTACGTGGATTTCAATTCACCGACAAATTATGTATACATATACACACACACACACACACATACATCCTTAACACGTCGTTAACAGTAAAGTTACAAAACATTATTAACAAATTAATAACAATACAAAGATCATCTTTATCACCCTTCAAAGAGAATCCGTCAATTAATCAATTAAAATCTAACGGTTGGTTAATTTAACGAAGTGCAATTATATTTTTCGCTCCTCACGACCGATGTTTTGCCGATTTGTTTCCTCGTTTCCCATTTATTTTCCGGGGCATCTGCCGGCCGCGGGACGCGTTACGAAATATGAACTGGTTCCTGTCTACATCCGAGTACGTAGTCGGATAAATTGGCGTACCGCCAGATTACTTGCGGAGACGCGAAAAGGTATCAGTGGAATGGGCCGCCCCTGGCCAGACCATCTGCAGTAACGGCCAGTAACCTCGACGATGTGTTAACGGCACGCATTAAAATTATAGTTTCTGATGGCCCTTGTGTTATACGGCATGTATCGTCCATTATTGCGCGGCTATTTTCGATCCCGTGTAATTCAACTGTTAAATGTTCACGTGATAACGGGAAAATTCATCTCTGATGATATAAAATAAATTTCAGGAAATTCTGAACCGGGAACACCGATTATTAAAGACACTTAAGAATTCCCGTTGGAAATAGATTTTGAATATCAAAGGACTCTTTTGGGAACATTTCCGTGTGTATTTCATAGAAATTTAATTAGAATCTTACACGGTTAGTTAAATTCTTTGTGGATAAAATGGTGGTTGTTTAAAAATGTTGTATGGAATATTTAATTAAAATTGTTAAAGAATAAACCTGTCGCTTAACAGGGATTCGTGTTCCGACAGATTTTTAGGAGTAACTATGTAATAGTGGTGAACGATTAATCTTTTTGTAAAGAAAATCTGAATTTTTATGTGAACGAAAGTTGTTTCACGAGAATGAATTATTTTCTTTTTATTTTGCGTTTCTTTTCAGTGAACGTGCGCATGCAAAAAGGTTCCTGTATGCAGGAGGATCAGTTCCTTGATCATCCAGTGATCTACGAGTGTTCGTGCCCGACCAAGACCACCCGCGATCGAGGGTCCTCGAGAAATCTTCAGGAACGCCGGTTCTTACGGACACTCCATTACATCACGACTGGTTGTAGCGTCGTTCTGAATCTTTATGCCGGAACACTTTAACAATTTAATTGTTCCACTCGGTGACTAGCGTTTCCCGATCCTCGACACGGTACTTGCGAATAATGGCCATGTTTTTTTAGACATTTCGTATTTCACTCGTGTTATTAAATCAGATTTAATCATCCGAATTTACTCGCGGACACTTGAGAACGCGGATGTATTTCCATGTAGAAAATATAGGGCATAGGTACTTCCGCACTTAGACATTTTAGTCCTTAGAAATTTTGTACTAGAAATTTTTGAAGAGTTAAAAATTCAGAGCCTAGGAATTTCGCGCCAAGAAATTTTTCGTACGCAGAATCATCGATACTAGGAAATTTCAAATCGTTAAAAAATTTGTGTCCTCCGAAAATATCGTCACATATAAATTTCAAGGCACAGCAACTAAAGGGTCAGAGAACTTCAAATATCACCATAAAGATACATATCCAGAGACTATAAACTTATAAGTATAATACATGTACCGTAGAAACATCGTCTGTAAAACCACAAATACAAAGAATATTTCCTCAGAAACGAGGAAGGTTTTCCAACGACACGGAATATAACATCCGATTGTATCGTATCAGTATCCCCCCCTTCCCCCCGCGTTTGAAGACAATACGAACACGACGTCGTGCAATTTCGAAATAGCGCGAAGCCTCGTGGCTCAACATTGTTAAGGCGTATATGCAAACGTACCGCGAGAAAATATTCTCGGAACGAACGTAAGGGGAGAGAAGCGTGCATAATAGGCGAGCCGAGAAGACGAGACGAAATTATTACCGTGTCCTAGGTGACAAAGAATCCTCACCTCGGCCTTCGTTCTCGGAGACCGAGACGAGAGGCGAACTGGGTCAGGTGTGTACGAGTGTGCGTGCATGAATTCAAGACTGTCGCATTGTCAGCGAACGAAAGGAATACCTCGGGACGAGATATCGTTTTCCCACTAACTTAGGAATCCATATACCATACATACAAAGCTTGACGGAATTAATTGCATCCCGGTATCATTTTTTTTTTTCTCTTTCAGTAGGTTCAACGAATCGACTGAATCTGAATTTAACCTGGTGCTAGCGGTTCGTTCGGGGGGAAAAGAAAAGAAAAATAATTGGATGGAACTAATCCGGAGTGAACCACATTTCCAGACTCGCGACGCGAGGCGTCTAATTAGACCTAAGTGGCGAACTGAAAACAATTATTAACGCCGCTCATTCTTCATCGTTTACTTTCTTAATTTATATCACCGTCTTACTATCATCCATATCAACCCTTTTCACAATATCTCACTCGTATTTAACCAAGTGTTCTTTTTTCTTTAAAATTCCTACAAAAATTCTCTCTGAAATCCGGAGCAAGTTTCGCAATTCTCACCATTCAGGGTTTCTATTGGTCACGAATATAACAAAGTGGACAACGTCGAAATTTACACGGCCAAGTTGTTTCACTTTCGAATTCGCACGGCCGCGTTGTAGATCTCGCGGGCTAACGACGATTTATCGCCGCGGATTTTCCTGAGTTACGAGCCGACGAAACGTGGGGACCCGGTGAAAACCCCCGGGGTCTGGTTTTGCGAGCCGATGGACTCCGGTGCGCATCGGCACGCGTATTTTCTGCGTGACGTAGGGCCAGCCCTGAATGGACGGCCACTGCGGAGAGGATGTGGTTAACCTCAGAGGGTTCGTGTTTCCTACGAAGGTGAAATGTCGGCACGTACATACATACATATACGCGACACTCACGATACCGGGGGTTGTTAGGTACACACAATACCCCCTTTGTCGACGCTTTCCTGCTACGTTTTACTGTAATTAGATTACCAGAAATTAGATCCGTTTAGCAGTCCCATATACATACACGGCGAAACAAATTCGAAACCTCGAAGATAAGCGTTACACTTGTATTTAATATGATTCTACACTAACGCTTATAAGTATACATATATGAATACTTCCCTGATTCTTATAACTATCTCAATAAAAACTTAGAAATGATTGTTAAATTTAATTGAATTAAAATCTTTTTACTTGAATTCGATACCCCATATCCTCATATTCTTATCGTACACGTAAAAGTGTCAAGTGCAAAACGTTTACTAAGGAACAAATGTGTTACGTAACAACCCTAACACTTCCTAACTCTCGATAAAATCATATAGTCTTCTCTACTTATAGTCATCCGTTTTGCATCCACCACGGAGCGTTAGCGGCGCATCGAAAATTTAGCGTCCGTTCGACGTCTCTTTACGGATGTTTATATCGACGCTCGCGGCGGGAAAGGTACATCACGTACACACATACATACATTCATACGTACGTACCAAGCTAGAGAAGCAAGTAACAGGGCAGGTTCTCTTCGAAGACCAGTTTTTCTTTAATGCCGCACGGTGGGCTCTTCATGAAGCAGTTTCTGCCGTGGCAGACAATGGACGACGCGGACGAGTCTGCCTCGGGGGGCTCGTATTTCATTGATATTGCATCGTGAATTCCCGACCTAAATCACATTCTGATAGCCAACCACCCTATACCGCCCCACCCCGTCCGTTGTCCTCTATTTTTGCCACCTCCCCCCCCCCGTTCCGTCCCCCTCTTTATACGCTATCGCGAAATTATTCACGTCGGTGAGCCCCGAAGGAAACTCGAGGAACTTCGTAACCGCCTCCTTCGTCGGCTTTCATCGGAACCCGTATCCGCGGCGCATCTGTTTTTCAGACGTGTTTCACCGTGGAGCGATTTAATGCCGTTTTATGTGTTCATTACGCGCGCGTAACCATAGGGGAATGAGGATTTCTTTTCTGTTTTTGTGATTTGTCTTTTATTGTTTTTTTTTTTTTTGGTTCGTGGAGATGGGAGTCTCGGTTTTCATTCGTTGGCTTTGGAAAAAGAAGGTCCATGGTAGGGGGAGGGTGAAATTAAATTAGGTCGAAGGACGTCGTTAACGTAATGAGGTATTTTGGGGTGGTGTCAGGTGGTATTTGTGTTTTAGGAAAATTTTCCAGCAGAGAGACAGATTTCCTTTTTACGCGAGTCTGTCATAAGGCGCTTAACTTTTACGTTTGTGAAACTTGCAATTTATTTTCCTACCCTCGGTCAGGTTTCACGGTTAATCGTCTTTTCAACCCAATTTCCTTTCCTATCTGTTCGATTTTCATCCCTCGTTAGTCTTTCTTTCTAAGGGAATTATTCAACGAAGACGCGGTCTCCAAGAAGTTTCCCGGCTTTCGTTCTTTTAATTTTTATTTTTACTATTACATATCTACGAGGAATATTCGAGCAAGGTACTTTGAGAACATTAAGTTCCACTAATTGACATTTTAATACGTGACGAGTGTGTTTTTTTAATTCGGTTTGCTTCTAATTAATTTTCATCTTAGTTCGGTAATTTTTTTTTAATTCGTTAACGAAGGGAAGAATTATTCAGCTACGGAATCCCAGGGAAATTGGACCGCGAATCTTTCCATCTTTCTCGAGAATTCTTTGCCCGACAGCCTTGCCGTTAGAGCCTGAACAATCTATTGATTGAAATATAATGACGGTGTTTGAGAAAGCTTCCCAAGACCTGCCACTCGAATAATTAGTTCGGGATTGTGTAAACTAATGAATAACCGAAGTGCCCATCTTTCGCTATTACTTAACGATGGAAAGATCAATGGCAAGATGGCACCAATTATCTTTTTTTTTCTTCTTTGCCTTCTCAATGATCCGCTTTGTTTTCGCCACCGCATTTTCTGATTATTTTTCTCGCGTAACTCTAATTGCGTGACGTTGATTCTCATTTGCATTCCATCGTGGCATTCCTTTCACGAGTTCTATCGTTTCATTTCGATGATACGAATGATGAAAAAAGAAATGTTTCGTTTGAAATGAATGTATTTATGTTGTACGTCGAGTGACTTACGGTAGATCACAAATGATAGATTATATTTTTAATCATCTCTGTTTTCCAGAACTCGCGGTAATGTATTCGTCGGTCGCGATAAGACGGAAACTGAAATTTCCAACGATAAAACGAACGAGCCAAGGAAACCGTTTGCATGACGATGAAGTGTTCCGTTTGTAGACACTTCTAATCCAGCGTGCTGACGAGGAAGAGTTAATTAATGCCGAGCTACCCTCTTTTTCACCCCCGATAAAAATGTTCCTATTCCAATATCGAGAATCGTCGTGTCTGCAAATTCTCGAGACTGTCATCCAGAAAACTCGATATTCCAAAAGTCTGTTACGTTATAATTGAAAAATAACTTAAAAAATTTATTTTCCCCTTTTTTTTAATATCGCGTTTCTTCACATTTTCCGTACACGGTATATCAGGAAAAAATAAAGTCTGTCACTCATGTTAAGTCGACGATGTGAGAGGTAACGAACCGGTATGTTGTGATTCGAATCGTGGTATCGAGGATCGACTAGTAAAACTCGACGAAACGACGCAAATTGCCGGAATAAATGGTTTTCCCCTGGTTCTCGAGTGGCGTATGGGGTAATCGAGTTTAAAATACCACCCTTGATGGAGGAAATCAAATTTTATAACGTATACCGGGGCTTAACGGGCGTTTATTTAACTCGTTACAATCGCGCGTCCTTTATGACCGGCTACATTTACAGACTTTCCTGGATAATTAATAAAACGTAACCTCTTGAAAATATTTCAACGTAGTTATATACTTCGGTAAACAACTTTATCCGGTCGTGACGTGTACATATTTCGTCTAACGAACATCGAGCGAGCTTTTATGAAATGTATGTAGCACGTCCGCTGGTTGTTCATTATTAAAACGGATTTTATCAGCGTGTGTCACATCTGTTCGCAGCGAGCCTCGAACGTCGGACGTCTGCGAGAATTTCGTGTTCCAACGACCAACGAGAGTGCTATCGATCGGGACGGAAATAATTCGCGGGAATTCTTGCCGCGAAACAGGCACAGGCCGGTATTTCAAGTTCTTCGGGAATATAATAATCGCGGGGACGGAATACTGGGCGAGGGGGAGGGGAGGGTGAAAAAAAAAATGGTGTAATTGCGCGGTGTGCGTAACACGTGACGAAAAAGCACGAACGAACGTCAGCGTCGCGAAATTTATAATACACGAGAGACACGTGGGTGTTTCGCGCGGAATGTAAATATCGGGTTACCCTATTACGACGAATACGAAATTTAATAACATGAATATAGAGAGGTGGAAATTTATACGGTCTACGTATTAAAAGTAATATTTCGAGGATGTAATCCGAACAATGCGAGAGATACCCGTGAAAAAAAACGAAATATGTACCTACTCGGTTTCACCTTGACGCTGTGGGATACTCGAACAACAAGTACGATTATCATATTGAATAGTACCGTCGTGGAAGCTAGAAAAAAGAAAGAAGAAAGCGATACTAGAAGATGGTGGATTCTTGTTCAGAAATTTGTCCGGTATCTCTTAGCGGTTCAAGTATTTAGATATCGCTAGTTCTGCGAAGTAAGGAAGGTATTCCGCGACTAGAAATTTCGGTGAAACTTCAAGATAAACAAAAATTCGGAGCGTAGATATATTACTTCGTAAAAGTTTCGCGGAAAATTCAGAAGCAAGAAAGAATCTATCCACAGAAATTCCAAAATCGAACAAAAATCAGTGACAATCAGAAACAACATTCAACCAAAAAATTTCATTCCTTAAACAAATTTATAAAATCCCCCCTATAAATAGAATCACCTAGAAATCCCTATCGTACATTATCATATTATCGTCTATAATACCGAACAGTGGTACCGATGGAACTCAGAAAAAAAAAGAATCCGATACGCGAAGGTGGTAGATTTCTATTCAGAAATTGATCTGCTATCTCTCTCAGCCGTTCGAGTGGATATCGCCGGTTCGATAAAAGATTGTTGAACTCTTACTTGTCGGTCTTGGCCCGAGCCATGTTGTCCCAGCTACGTACGGGGCTGTTGAGCTTGGTAAAGGACAATTCTCTCGATAAGTAGGCGGAACAGTGCCAGCTGTGTCTCCAGAAGATACTTCCGCTCACCCTTTCTCGATTCTTCATTGACGACACAACACCTTTCTCACTCATTTCACTGTCGACGAGAGAATTTTGCTTTCTCAGGCACGATTCACACGCACACTAATACGTACATTATACGTATGTATTTATCTTTACGTTGATTCTCAGCTGCATTCTCCGTTCGACGCGAATCTTCACGGAATTTCGTGGAAAATAGTTTCGGCAGATCTATATATATCAACGATTTATATTCGATATTACGATCTGCGATTTTCTGCGAGTTCATTCATCTTGCCGTACGATGGAACTATTATACCGGCTATTATACGCCCGATACGTCCGATCGTAATTAGGATTACGTTGTACGGTGAATTATTGATCACCCCGGTAATCTTATCAATCACTGCTACCACGGTGTTAAAGTTTTACATGTTTATCGCGAATTACCTGCGCCGTGTAATCCATGTGTGGCCGCGTTCCCACGAATTTTCCGGCTGGGAAATGGGAAATCGATGAGATTTACCGCCGCGTTTACTTTCCGTACGTTTGTTTATCTAGATGGGAAAAATGTGACGTCGATCGTTAAGCTTCGTTTCTTTTTTTTTCCCCACCCACGGTGGAAGTTTTCGATAGTCGCTCGAGAATTTCACCGGGGGAAAGAGACTTAGTAACTGGTACCAGGAATTTCGGTACGTGACCGGGATCACGTGTAATCGATATTCGCACGGGACTCACGGTATTTCGTTCCCACTACGGGGAAGGTTGAATACCTTCGTCTAATCAAATATATCTGCTTTATAAAACGAACCCGAGAATTTTCCGCGTAATCTTTCCCCAGGAATTTCACGATAACTTCACCACAGCTTTACACTCCGAATACCGTATCGAGTAATTTTTCAGCGGAAATTAAACGTCCCATTTCACCACGGAGTCGATTTAGAACCCGTGGAAATCATATTACTCACGCTAATTCATCGCTGGCTGAATTTCAATCTATATCTAAAGTTTCGTAAAAATCTACAATTAATTAATAGTAAAAAATTACATCTTCCTCGTGCGTCGATCCGTGTGAAAATACGAGAAGATGAGAAACATACGAAACGCAAAAAAAAAAAATTGCTCGATATCTAGTTACATTTACAGGGACTTATAAATAATTTATACCACTTGAACATCAGTTTCTCCGACTCGGGAAATGTTTAAACGTCTCGTTTCTGAATATTTGTCGAAATTTCTACGGCGTGTTTCAGCACGCGCACAGGTCGCACGTTGTTTCCCGATTGCTCCGAGCATTTCCCAGGTATTCTATGCCGAGTTAATGGAATTGCTCGGGGCCAGGGGATTCCTGGTGTTCACGACTTGATAGAACCGCTCGCCGTGGAAAACCGAGGTCGTCGTTAGCCAAGGAAAGCCGTCCAACCGCAGATCGATTGTTTGGACTCGAATCAGAAGGTTCCCAATGGTAATCGGGGATTGTTAAGTGTCCGGTTAATCCCGCCGAATTACCACGATTTCGGAAGGGAGACTTCGTAAACCACCGGAATTGATTACATTATACTTCCACGTGTTTTAACGTAGAAACGCGAGAGTCACGAATAAATCCTACGTTTCGAACCTGTGGAAACCTGTATTCGCAGGACACTTTTTTTTTTAACGTAAACGTTTCGTCATCGATTTAACAAACGATGTTTTTCACGTATAATTCATATTACGAACATCTGAATTCCGCGGAAATAATAAAAGCGTAGGAGTAACGAAATTAACCCAGTTACTACCTATATAATTATTTTAAACAACAAAGTTTCATTTCCAATTTAATCAGTAATGTTTTCAGTAAACAGGGAATATCCAAATCGATTTGAATTAAGGACACTCGAGTGCCCCCCGAGATGAATACAAATTTTCAAATAACGAACGGTGAAACGGTTCCAAGGTAAAATTGCGTCGCGTGTCGACGAATCGTGACGAGTCTCGAAGGATTCGAAAAATCCAGCGAGGGTCGTCCGTCATCGTTTCCCTTCTCGATTCTGTTTTTTTTTTTTTTTATTCCGTCCGACGAGTCACTTTTTATACGCTGTCCGTGTTCGTCTAAGCGGAAGGAACGAAAGACGAGCCGCGGATATCTTCGGAATCGAGCCGGGCGAAGGTGAGCAGGTTCCCCGCAAGAAATTCTCGCGAGTGCAGGTTCGCGATTCGACCTACTCCACTCGGATGGAACCTGCAGACATATTTTTGAACGTTCAAGGACGGTCGATCATGCGCAACCTGCCCCGCACTCGGCACGGATTATTTTATTTTTTCTTTTCGTTTTTCGCGCGAGTTATATCGACCCGGGAAATATTTGCTTTCTATCGAAGATTTTCTATTTTCTATTTTTATTCAACCCCGTTGGATAAGGGTTGTCGATGGAAATTAATTAGGAAAATGGATACATTATCGGCCGAGTGGAAAACGCAGTTGGCGGGCTTTCGCGGGGGGAATTGATTTATTTTAGAGAGAGTAGGAGAAATTGACGTCAATTGTAGATATATATATATTTGAATACTCAAGGACCATCTATATATTTGCTACTTCAAAGTATGTAACACAGGACTCTTTTACTCTTTTTACCCAACCGGAACGTTAACAATGCTAAATGAAAAATTGTCTCTCTAAATATTCAATTCTATTATAAATTTAACCTCCTCCCACAAAAGATACTCTCTATCAAACAATCTCTTTCATAAACACTTTTCAAAACGACCACTACTAAATTACATAATCGTCCTGCTACTAAAATCAGGTGTAAAAAAAATCACACACACAGACACTCAATTAACTATTCCAATTCCCCAGTCATTCGGATCCTAGTCCTCTACCCCCGTCGTCTAACCTCTTACCTATACATAGATATCACCAACGAGCTTCGTCAAACATCACACCGAAAAATCCCCCAAGTCCCGAGGTCCCCGGAACTTCCGACCTCTCCCGACCACTTCCGGTCCGTTTTGCCGCGGAAACAAAGCGGCGGCCCGAGAATCGACGTGCCGGAGTCGAAAATGCGCCGGTAAACAGCGTGCGCGCGACGGCGACGCACAGGAACCCGACGTGCGTTCACTTCGGTGGCGCGCGGCGTACTGACGACACGATCGCAGCGCCGCGCCGGCACCGCCGCGACGCCGGGACAGGGCGGTATAGGTAAGTACGGACAAGGATTGCCCCCGATTTTTTTTTTTTTTTTTTTTTTAGGAGTGCCCTTATCGTTGTTACGCTGTCGGGGCTGCTCGGGTGGAAAATTTGATTTTGCTGAATTTTTTACACCTGCCACCGGATGGAGGGGGGCATTGGCGTCGAATTGAACGTGGGAGAGAACGAGGGAGGAAAAAGACGATTTTTATGGTTGCACATGGTTACGGAGAGTTATTTAGAGGATTTTCGGGGGAATTGTGAGAATTTTTTAGTGATGATTTTGTGCGTTGTTTGTTATAATTTTCATTGTAATGTTCTGGACAATAGGCAATGATCTTTTTTGAAACAAGTTAAGTTTACGAATGAATTACTTTTGTCATGAAAATGTCTGGATTAAATGAATTTAATTATTCTCGTGTACGAAGCTCGTCCGCGGTCAGCCTTCGTTGTACATTAACAGTTCTTTTAATTACAATAAATTTTACCACGCCGATACGAAGGAGCCGGTTCGGTCGACCATCGCTTTTAACCGGTTGCCTCGTCTCCACGAGCACGAGCACCGGGTGTAATTCCAGTTCCCATTAAAATTCATATACCCTGTCTTAACAATGATTACCTTTGTATATATTTATGTTCCATATTTAACTTATCCACCGATGAGAGGGGGGAGGGGGGTTGGCTAACTTCCCTTGGTAATATATTCGTGACCCGTCTCCAGTTACTTCGCAGTATATTAGATTACGTTTATTTATGTATTACATATCGAGACAATAGGGGATTCGGTACATAGAACACTCAGCTAAGCGAATAAATGAAATTTACCCCGGTAATGACTTTCGTATACATACATATATGTATGTATGTACCTATATCTAAACGTTGTACTTTTAATACGGAACGAGTTAATTACAAGTAAGATACCGTGACGTAAACAGCCGTAATAAAATGTTAATATCTACGTCAGAATGTTTTAATGAATTTTTGCCGCGAGTGTATGTGGAATACGTGTGACTACGTGTACAATTTTTCATTACGCGAGACAGCGTCGTATTTCTCTTATTTCGACGCGAGTACGTATCGCGGTAATTGTGTGTAAAATTACAACATTTACCGCGAGGGGAATAATTCTATCATTTTTTTTCCCCCAGCTTTCCCGATTGACATGGCCGAAAGATATTTAACGAGGTAATAACACGTGACTAGTCAGAGAAAACGCGGCGGGGACCTCGACCCTGGCTCGGTAAATTGGTTCTTAATTACAAAGCGAAGCGAAATCGCGGAATTCTATTAACCGCTACTCCGTAACCACCGCGTTTCACGTGATACTGCGAATCTTAATTCCGCAGGACACACTTTCGGAACGTAAACCCCGGCGATCCGCACAGCGGTAATGAAACACTGACAGATTACGGGAAATTGCAGTTTCAGTTCATACGAGCAAGTAAATAAGTACTGACTCATCCACGTGCAATAAAATAGAAACGTTGCTTTCCAGTATCGCGGGAGGAAAAATATATCGGTTAACGAAAATCATTCACGAATGGTCTAAAGTAATCGAATTAAACAATGATCCATGAATACAAACACCACAAATATCCACTTTATACTCTCAGCAAAACTAATAAACTGTTGCTACTGCATATTAATGAAGTTATAATTATAACGTTATTGAGTTAATAAGTGCGTTAATTTTCCGAGAATTTCACGGGGATCCGATATGTTCATAAATAAATGCGATATAATTATAACGGTTATACCTAGGTATCCGTGAATTATATGAAAATTCGAAAAACCGAAGGATTACGTAATATTAGAAACCGTGAAATTTCATACGTTCGGTAATGCGAATCATGGCCAACGTAGCCGGTTGTTCGGAAATTACGAGAAAATATTCAGCACCGGCCGGGTGTCCTCGTTACGAGGGTACACATTTCCAAGGTAATTTGCGAAACACCGGAATATTAGAGCCCAAGTCGTCCGTGAAAACGCAAAAGAGATATCCCGTCGTGTTTTCTCGCTGTGAGACTTTTATTTTTTTTTTTCTCTCTCCCTCTCTCCTTCTCCATCCGTTTTCCCGGCGAAGGGAAACGACACGCAGGACACGGGATGCCGGTTTTATCTGGCTTCCTGACGACCCGGTTTTTATCCTTCCAGTTTTTACGGGCCCGGCACTTCCCGAGGACGATCCCTTTTTTCCCCCCGTTTCACCGATCCCCCTCCCCCTTCAACCCCCCTTTTTATTCGCCGACCGCTCCTTTGTCGCCGTTTCTTTGCCATCGACGAATTACGAGTACCGTTTTCATTTTCCTTTATTTTCCCCCTTTCTTTTCCATTTTTTTTTTGTCTCCTTTCGAGGGTCCTATCTTCCCCGTGTTCTTAATTCCTCCCGCCGGAGCTTGCCGGCTCGTTAAAAAAGTTCTAAAGCCGGAGCAGCTTGCGGGATTACTGCAATATCGGTGATTACGGTGATAAAATGCAAAGGAATGAAAGTCCCTTTTGAACGAAAGATGACGGACGATTGGCTCGGCGTAAACTTCGCGCAGTCAGATAGAAGTTCCGCGGAACTTAAATTGTCGCGCTTGCGTTTCATCCCAATTACATCTTGACCCGTAAAATTCGATTAAAAGTAGACGGATTTACATATTATGTTTTCGAGTAATTATGAAAATTCTCACGTTCTTCTTTCTCTTTGAACATTTTTCCAAATGATCAACTTCTACGTGCAAATACTTGACGGAATCTTGATAATTAAACAAATTTCTAAGAAAGTTCGAAACGTTCAAAGATCCTCCGAGTTACAATCAAAGCGTATCGCAGTTTTCTCTTCAAATTAATAACACCCCAGTGTCGAATTGCTAATGAAGAAAATCTACGTGCAACATTTTCTGCTTAGACGACGGAAATAACGGTAATTTCCGTTCGGCGAAGAAATTGTGAAAGTGTCGATAACAATATTGCGTACGTGCGTTCGACCGGCAGCAATCGTAGCAATTTTTATCGCGTCTTTCGTCGATTAATCACGTTTGCGTTCGATAGAAGCCGACAGGTTTATGAATCACGATTCGTAATGTGCATGAAGTATTGCACGGACGTTCCTTATCGCGCTCCGTAGATTGTTCAAACAATTTCCTGCTGGAGCTGGCGAACGTTCTCTCCCGTTGTTGACCAAGTTTCATTCGAATGTTTAGACTATTACAGAATCTATTGTAGGCCAAAGATTTACCTTGCTGCACAAACACACCGTTGCCTGTGTCCGTTAAAATACATATATCTATATGTATTTCCTCACACACACACACATACACAAACGCAGGAAAATCTACGATTTCGAACAAATACGAAACGTTACATTCCAACACGCGAGTCGAGTATTGATTTAGTAATTAATATACTCGAGACGTTACGTAACGCGATAATATATAGCGATCATTAGGCGTAAATAAATGATTTCAATGTACCCGAAGAGAAACTGCACGCTGAAACTTATCGGATTAGATCAGCGCATAGTTTCTGCGTATCGTAATGCGACTAGTCTCCGGGATCTTTAAAGAGTGCCGTGGCAGTAGAACAAAGGCATGTAACGATCATTTCGTTCGATCGTTAATATCAGGCGTCCCCCCCCCCCCGGCAAAAGGTATGCACGTGTGGGCGCTACCGAATGCGTTTCGCGTTTGCAATTTGCATCTAAGACCGCCGCGAGCTCGATCCAGTCGAGATCTACCCTCGATCATACTACGGATATTTATATCGATCACTGATTCTGCTACCTTGAAAGTGGCATTAATTATATTACAATCAATTACATATTTTCCCAACGATCATGACAAACGTATTTCACGACGTTCAGCGAGCGATTAATCACTCTACGCGTAGAAAGCAGTTTAATTCGCGTGTCGAGTTGCAATTAATCTTGCGATAATTACACGAGTGTTCCCCGCGAATACTTTCTTCTATTCTTATTAGATAATTATCGTTCGGGTGGTTCGATAATAATCTGACACTTTGTCTTCGTGCGAAAGAGTCAATCGCGTGTAAACGCTCCGAAATGATATTTTGTTGTTGTTCGTTGTTGTTGTTTTCTATCTGAACCGATGGACGTTTCCTTGCGATTGGCTCTCAAAGAGATCACCTATAAACTTCCCGTAGACGTAGAAGCGTTCGGGCGAATCGGTAAATTCCCCGAAACGTATTTTCAGAATCCCCCTTTGTGCTCGATTCTGCTCGAGCTGATCCGCAAAACGTCCCGATTTCATCTATTATCTCGGGTTCATTGGTTTACGAAAATCCAACGGATCCCGTTTCCCGTTGTCCGTCGTGCGGGCACCTTTCATCGGCGAGTTTTGTTCCGCCAAAATCGAGCCGAACGATTGTTAATATCGATAACGGGGATGAACATTTCTCTAATTAACTTTCAACTATATATATATGCATATACACCGTTGTCGCGTACCGTTCGAGAATTCTTTTACGCAGAATTTATAAAATATATCTATAATAGAAACTCGAATCGACTCACAATAAAGAAACATCGCTCTCTTTATTATTAATACTATATTAAGAATACTACATCCTGATATTAAACGAGTGTCACTGGGATAGTAATCCCGTTAATTCTAGATGTGTCATCTCATTCTGAGAGACGTCCAAAAAAAAAAAAGAAAAAAGAGAGAAATGTCACTTCCCTCCGTAGACTTTAAAAAAATAAAATATCCCCTGACTCCACCGAGGAAACCTTAAAATTGTATACATGAGAAAAAACTTCCTCGCAATTTTCTTCGGAACAATGCGCAGGCGGCAAAGTTTACCCGGCGGTGTCTAAAGTATTACCATTAGTTAAATTACACCGCGTGTCTATGTGTTCCGGCCGCGTGACGTGCATCACCCACCCCCGCTACGTAAATTTCCTAGCCGGCCTTGTCGTCTGTGTGCGGGTGTGTTTAGAACTTGCGAAATATTACGTCGGACGCTATTCAGAAACTCCGTGAAATTTCATAGGAGGATGCCAACCCTTTCTCGTCTTCGACGCCATGTTCCACGTGACTGATCCGAATATCACGGCCCGACGTGTTCTGGTACGTTGGTATGTATACATATATGTACGTACATACATATATACATACATACACACATACGTTAGTACGTACGTACGAACATACCTCGTAATTTATGCTCACAATCAGAACAGAATCCATCGTAAAGTACACACGGACGTATGTATGTATGTATGTACATGTACAAACGGACATGGTACACGCATGGAGGACCACACGTGTAACTTGTCAGGTGTACGTGCATAATGTACGAGACAAATGTTACCGATTCCTGTGCTCTGATAGAAATTCGGAAATTCACTATGAAATATTTGCTAGATTTATATATACGTATGTATTTACATGTATGTTTAGACATATTGTCGGTGATAAGTGGGTTTCGATTTTTTACGATAATGTCACTTTCAATATTTTAGAGTGTCTATTAATTCGACAATGTTCACTCCATATGTAATGGAGAGCAACGATGACGCACGTGACCTTTGACAGCATCTGCACTTAGAATTAACGTGGTTACGAGAGGGCAACAGTTGTCCCTTAAACAAGTTAAGCTATCCCTTCGCCTTCTTCCAGTATCAAATTAGACGGCAAGACTTAACCGTTTACTACCCACCGACACATCGAAAACGTTCCCGTCGTAACGATAAACGACGCCGGGCGTCTACGTTGGATTTAATTGTCATCGTTTCTCCCGTTCCGTTTGTAAATGAAAATAAAAAATATCGATACAACGTGTGATTCCATTTCTCTAGTGTATTCGTGTAAAATAATCCCCGGGCGACGGAATTGTTCGGCAGCTTTCAAATATTCCTTTGACTCGACGATCCTCCGGTAACTTTCGCGTGGAATATCGAATACAGATTCGAAAAACACCGACTTTTTACGTTAAGTTTCAATCTTGGAAAAAGAAAATAATCTGCCGGGGCGATGTCGAGGGAATAAAGGTTGAAAGGGAGGGGATGAATAACAATGGGAATCCCTTTTCGTGGGTAAAAATTGCGTTACAGAGGGATTTTCACGGTATACAAAAAACAAAGGTGGAAAAATATATACGCAAAAAGAAAATTGAAATATCAATCCACGTTTACCCCGATTCAGACTTCGTTTATCCTCGTTGTTATTAAAATCAAATTTTTGTGTGATATCATTATAAAAAATAGAAGAAAAAAGGGAAAAAACGATTCATTCTTCTTACTCTCTTGCGGTACCTCCGGTATATGTATGTATGTATACTGTTACACAATAGCAACATATTTTCTTTCTCATTTTCCTCGTACACAATCGGTACCGGCTCACATTCGTTCCAGATGCATCATACCTGGAAGTCCGATACACGAGAGGCAACCTTCGCTGAATCTTTTCTTTTTCTGCTTGCTCTTTCCGGGCATGTCTGCCGGTTTATTCGCATTCACCTTACCGTTGGCGCCAGCACCGTGAACGGCTGACGAAATGAAGTGCAATGGAATTCGAATGCAATCCTCCTTCGTGGAAAAGCCCGCGGCAATCCGTTCGATATTATCGTCGTCCCGTTCCTCGTGTGCTTTGTGACCCTTTTTTTCTCTCTGTTCTTTTTTTTTCAACGGTTCCCTTTCAGTTTTTGATACGGAGAAAATGTTACGGATGCGAGGGAAAAAAAAACCACTCCGCCCACTGAATATCTTATTCCGAACGGGGGTGTATTAAAGGTCGAGCGAAAATAATTTTTGCGAGATATTTGGAAATCTGCTGTAACGCGAATTTTTGGTGGAAATTTGTTTCATGGATATTTGATTAAAATGATTAATAATGAGACGTTTAGTTTCTATGATAAACGTATAGAAATTTCGCTTAAAATTTAGATCACGGTAAAACAAAGATAAAGAGAGAAGGTTCGGATCAAGACACTTGTTAAATGACAAAAGCAGTTTCAGGATCCCGTTGTTTTAGTTTCAACGTTCGGTAAGAGAAGTTTCGGGACGAGTCACGTATTCCAATTGAATTCGTCGTTTCCCGAGGTTCAACAAAGTTTTAATGTATTTAGAAGCTTTAATATAAAACGTTCCTATTCGCTCTTTCAAAAATATACCTATCAAGTTTCCATTCCAATTCTACGCGTACCTATACTTACACAGTTCACAGAGCGTGGGTATTTAATCAAAATGAAAATGTTCATCTTTCATTTGGCACACACTGACGAAATGTTTGTACACGCACCTACGTGTGTGTGTGTGTATTTTCTTCAAGTGGATATGAAGGCATATCGGATGGTAGGTCGAGTGAATTTTTCCGTAAAAGGAAATAACTCTCTTACACTGGCTGCCACTTACAGCTTCACATCCAGAGGTCTGGAAATAAATTATTTTCTCGGCGTAATGCGTCCAACGAGATGTGTAATTGCAGCCGCGCATATTTTACGAGAGTCCGTAGCAATGTCGCCAGGAATTCCCGTTATATTAATCCGGCTCATTATGTGATACACTAACGTAGGAGTTTTATGGGACCTGTTTATGGAATACGTAGACGGTCGGTGGAATTGGCCAAAATAAATTGCCCTCTCCAGAACTTTGAACCGAACTGCTGGATTCTACGACCGGAACAACTGACATTCACGGAAATATTAATACATATTACACCGAGAGTTTCGCAATTAAAGTAAATCGAATCAAATCTAAAATCTCACTCGGTGGCAAATTCATTAATAAACTTTCTATTAAATCATCGCTGACTGTAGCGTATGGAAATAAATACCTGTGATATTAATACGATCGATATATATATGTTGTATCATGAATTATTTATGAAAAAGAACGTTTATCTTTTACAGCACTTCGTATAACGCGAATGACTTGCTTACATGTTTGAAACGAGTTATAGGACGATGTAACAGATGTATCTGTTACTAGGTTACCGGTGTCTTTTTACCTCCGTTTCCTGTATGTGTGTGTTTTTTTCCTTTATACACGTGCAACTCAAAAATTTTAAATCTCTATAACTCCATGAAAAATGTCGTAGACGACGGGAAATAAAAACGATGTTAAAGCGCGAAGCTTTCATGCACGCCCGCATGTATTTTTATATGCATTCTTATCGCGACGCACGTGCATATAACAGCCATTCTTCCTATAACTCAAATGTATGCTTAAGCTCTGGCCTGGCTGAGATTGCAAATAAAAAATATATATATGTATATACGTACATACACATACGTATTAACCAGCGCCTATATGAGCATCGTTTCTATGTATACAACGTGAAACATCTTTACGGGAACGAGTCTTAAGTAAACCAGGGATTTCCAGGTCCCGTAAAACTGGGTCGCGGACCGAAATCATCTGATTTTATTTCTAAGTCTCGTTTAATTCCGCGGGAATCGCTGTGAATACATTTCCCCCCGGTCGATTTGAATATCGCGAACGATTAATATTTATTCATTTCTCGAACGCGCGACTATGCAAATCGTGCCGCGACCGGAATTGGTATTCCCAGGCCGGAAGTAACCGGAGCGGAAATATCATTGTGCCGTTTGGAAGCGAGAAAGGACAAACGGTTCTACGTACTTTTGCCCGATCGTTTCTTCTTTAAAATGTCATTCCCGGGTGATGGATGCAAGCCGCGGTTCGTTTCCTGTTTATTTTTATTTTTATTCTTTTTCTGTTTTCTTCTTTTTCTCGACCGCCCTTAAACGGGGAAAAGGGCAACCTTTTTCGCAGGCGTAAACGCGGATCACGAGGTTCCGTCGAGCCCGGAAAGTTCACCGAAGGCACCGGGCGTATACAAATGAATAATTAACGGAATAGAATGGAACAAACGTTCCGTAGTCGAAAGTTACGCCGGCTACCTACCGTCTGTCGTTCGCGAGGGAAGGCATTCGTCGTCGGAACTAATTACGCCAAATTACAATTCCACTTTGCTCGGTTCTTTGCCGCGCGTGCAGCTGAACTCGCCTAGAAATCATATCTCTCGGAAACTGTACAGTCATTCCGTCATTCTCGGAAAACTCGCGGAGTTTCTCGCGCGGGATCAATTCTGCCGTAGAAAAAGGTATGAAATTGATACAGTACATAATCATTTCAAAACAAATTGACCGTGACAGGTTAAATATCAGTTATCAATATTAATTAAATGAACTAAAAAGTTCCTTCTTCTATCGTTATTTAAAATGTATTTCGTTTATCATTGACCCTACTAAATTAACTATTACCTGCTATTAACTGTAATAATACTCAATTTTTGAAAGACCCCTCACTAAACCGATCATTTACATATAAACCAGCGATTTAGCGTGATCGCCAGTAAAATAATAGTAATTATCTTCTTTTTCCCGTTTTAACATAATGTTCGGCCGTTTTCATTCGTTCAACTTTACTCGAGTGCACTTGAAACATCAGGATGTATTACACGTTTCACGGAAGCAATTATACAAAGTAAACATTTTAATGTTAAGCATACACTGCCATACAACTTGATACAGAACCGGGGGAGAAGGGGGAGAGGGGGGGGTGGAGGATAGAGGGTTCGTATCAAAAGCGAAAACGTCGGCACGTAGCAAGTCGGACGTCAGTAGCGGGCCACGTTTTTCATTTACAGGCGAACTGGCTTGACTGCCGGGAAAGCTAATTAACTTCAGAATTCTGGTGCAGCCCCTTTTTTCCGATGCCGGAATAAAAATCCGCGCGTAAAGAGAAAAGAAAGAAAATCCTCCGTTCAAACAAAACAGCCGAGTGTAGTAATGGTGGTGGTAGTTTCACGGCCAGTGAAACGGAGTTTTCCGTTGCGAAAAGCGGAAAGACGGCGAAAATGCAAGAAAAAAAGTTAAAAAAAAAGAGGGGAAAAATCAAACGAACGATACTTTTGCTTTCGGAAGGTAGAATTACAAGTACCACCACCATAAAATTGCTTTCCGCGATCCATGAAAGGTCCTTTCAACCGTCCCCGGCGTTTCTGACGTCAACGATTCGAAATTTGCATACGCGGCTGAAAAGCGGTTCCGGAAAAACTGCCGAATCGTAAATTATTCGATGAAAGCACCGCGGAGTGAACGAGACATGCATTGCTGCCCGTACAAGACTCGTGTTTCTCGAGTGTAATCCCGAGTTCGATTGACTCGGCGGTCCTCCTGGGGGGAAAAAAAGAAGAAAAAAAATCGACGCCCCCTCCCTTTTGCTCACCTCGCCTCCATCTGTAATTTCGTTATCGTTATCCTGTCATTCTCTCGTTTTCTCGCGCGCTCGATTTCATCGATGAGCCTCGCGCCACTGTTTTACGTGACACTCTTATATTTTTTAATGATTTTCTGAAACACTCGACCTAAATAATTTCCGATCATTAATAATGTCTTCTCGTTCGACGAGAAACGAATATATACATACAATATATGTATATAACATACATCGGGAGATCGTTTCTTTGCAACATCGACGTCGAGTTTTCTATTTGTCTTTTGATAACGTTTAAACATAATTCGCAAATGTGGTACGTAGGAAACGTAAGAAAGAAGTGATGGTCGGTGTTGAGAAATTAGTGCGAGAATTGCGACGCATATTCTATGCGGATGAATCTTGTAATTTCAACGTCGGGTTTTATTTATTAATTTCGAATGCCACAGACCGCGCAGTTTTAATAGCGCACGGTTGCTAAAACCGCCGAGTATGTAGTCTGCCCTCGTTGCATCCAATAATTAGCAGTGGCAAGCTGCTAGCATGCATACACTTTGCTAATTAGCAATCTGACCTGTATTCGAAACATTTAATACAGTAGTCGATAGTATTTCAACGATGTTAATAGAATCGGCTCTGCCGACTGTACGTATCTATGTATGTATGTGTGTACGTTACGAAACCTCTACGAACGATTGTTAACAATCGCGTTACAAATCGATATCCATAGATAAATCTGCGCGATGTGTTTACGCGGCATCGGCAATTACCAGATTAATTAAAATCACAGAAAAGAAACGGGCTTTCAGCAATTTATTCAACCGCGCGGCACAAATTACGTAGGGGGGGGGGGGAAGAGAAAAAAATAATGTTGAACAACACGCTGCGCCGGCAGAATGGGCAACCGGAATAATATTCAACGATTTTAATTAACAATCTTCACATTCCCCGTGTAATATGAAATTTTACCATTTTCATTCTTTCTTTCTTTTTTTTTTGTTGTCTCGTCTATTTATTTATACACGCTGGATTTTAATGTCGGCTACGTTTAATTTTCAGGTTCCCCGCTGGGCGTCGAAAAGAAACAAGTACGAATTCCCGGGAACAATGGCGTACGAAACGAATCCCATTCGAGGTGCTTTCTTCCACCAAAGTGAAAATACACATTTCAAAAAAATGCATTTTAACATCATCGCAAGGTTATCCATTCTTTCTCGCGATTATTAATGACTAAGATGTAAGTACGGTAACAATGATATTCCCCGAGAAGATCTTCCATTCCTATCGAAAGAACTACGTTTTATTTACTGTACTTTCTTCTTTTCGCATCGACACGTAGAACGGCGTTCGGAGAGAGAAAAATCTCCCACATTTTGATACGGTCTGTATATCTCGCACAGTCGTAGGAATAATATCGAAACGCGAATTCGATCCATCCCGGCGATCATTTCTCGTAATGCTGTCTGACCTTCTTCATTATCGGCAGTGAAAGCATGTAATTTCATCGCCTGGTATAAGGTGCAGGTACAACGACCAGAGTGGCTCGTAGGTAAGAAAAAAAATGAAAATAAAAAAAGATACTACGACTGCGTGTGCAATCGTCCTCGGTAAACAGAGTGGATAGAATGAAAATTAAATTTGATTAAGCCCTCGACCGATTCCACGGGGTAAGAAAATTCATTTTCCAACGTGTTTACGAACCGCGTTACCATCGACCAAGGAAAACATAATCAACGAATCGTCGATTTTGTTTGCAATTAATGGAACTCTCTGATACGATGATTTTTTCCGCGTGTTTTCAGGATGATTTCGTCTGTCGTTTCCCATGATATTAATATATTCGGCACGCGACACATCGGATAATTCTGTCGTACATTAAATACAACTGGCTCTCTAATAATCACTATTGATTTCACATTTAAATACATCGCGATTAAATGTCACTGAAAATTCGTCCTTTCTATAGACACAAGTTTCATTTCATCGTGTATATCAAATGTCAATTTAAATGTTACCCCGTGTACGTTCCTATCGAAGAATTCCTTCTATTAATAAATATCACAATCGTCAGATTTTAATAACACACTTAAAATTCACATTGTCGTCAGAATTTGTACCCCTTTCCTAATTCATGCGGAATAAATAATAGATTATGATCACCATTAATTATAACCAACAGTAGCGAACACTTATCTCTTTACCAATCATTCGCTGCGATGAAAATCGAAGTTGTATGTAACCAGTAGAGCTAATGAAATTTTTTCATCGATCACAGGTGAGAACTAATTAACCACGCTTAATCTCGACGTTTCTACCGTCGCGCGTGATCGTCACACTCTCGCCCTCTAATTACCATTCGTCAGGGTGGATAACAAAGAAAAGTAATGACGACGGCAACGATTCGTCGGCCGTTTTGTCTCGTCTGGAAAATCGCGCGGGAATAATGATTACCATACGCGGGTGACGGTAATTTAGCGGTTTAGAGTCGTTCATCGAAGCCGGGCTCTTTTTCCGCGCCCGGAGTAATTACCGAGTTTGCAATTAATGCGCCGCTACAGTGGAACGGCCGACTTCGTTTCGCTCGATCGTCCCCGCGAACGGAGAAAAGAAAACGGCATTTCGCACGGCCGATCCTAATTGCCGGTAATATTCGCGAAAC
Organism: Mimumesa dahlbomi; assembly: GCA_917499265.3. Taxonomy (NCBI): domain Eukaryota; kingdom Metazoa; phylum Arthropoda; class Insecta; order Hymenoptera; family Crabronidae; genus Mimumesa; species Mimumesa dahlbomi. The sequence goes on along the minus strand of OU824116.1, from coordinate 5,292,027 downwards.
GGTATTCCGCCAGTTTTCACACTTTCCAAAGTTTCCTCGTTAGCCGATCCGCGGGACTCCCCTCTTTACTTTAATTTTATTCCTCGTGTCTTTTTTTTTTTCTTGTTGTATTTTTTTTCTTCTTCTTCTGAACCGATGACCCACATACAAAGGTCGCGCAGTTTGTTAAAACCGGGTAAATAGGACGCGAAAAATAATCCGCTCCATCGATCCGGCGTTTTATTTATTAAATACAATTATCCTGGCGCCGAGCGCACGCGAATTTTAGATCCACCGGTTATAAATTGTATTACCGTCACCGTTTCGAAAAAATAACGAAATTTCATTCGGATATAACGTTCCCCGTGGGGGGTTTACCAAAGACAGAGGTTTATCCGGCTCGGTCCAGATACGTATTTCCCGTAAATTTCATCGATATTCTTTAATCCGATGTTTCGCATCGTTTGCGCGTGATGCGATCGATATTTCTCGAAATCCCGCGCCTAGTCTCCAATCGTATGACCGTAATTTTTATTTTTTATTTCGTTACCATCATTCACGTTCCAGGTTGCGGTAAAAAAGAAGCAAAAAAAAATAGAAACATACGAAAAAAAGAAATTTTAAATAACACCGGACGAGACCGGTGAAAAAATTTATCGCACAGGTAACAACGTCGTGGCGTACAACAGGTGAGAAAGCGGAACGCGGGGCCATCTGTTAGTTTCAGAATAAAGTAGGCGGCACAGGTCGATCGTAATAGAACCTCCAGGTAGCGCTTACAGCGAAGAAATCAACAGCGGCGAAAGTGCGTTCGACGAGCGATCGACGCGCGCGTGTTCGAGTTTAAACTTGACACTCGAAACCGCGATCCTTCGTTTTGCGCGCGTTTGTCGCCAGTGAAACCGGTTCCCGGTGGACGCGCGTAATCGATTACGAGATACGCGTTACGTCCCGTGAACGCATTTAAACGAGTCCGAACGAAAGGATCGATCGAATCGAAGAGAAACGGGATCGATTTTTCACTCGACGCGGAGTTCTTTTCAATTTTATTCTCATACCTGCCACGATTCACCGCCTAATCAATCTCTCTCATCTGGATTACGTAACGGACGAATGGAAACGTGACGTGCGGAATTGGAGCACGGATTTTGTAATACGGAGCAATAATAACGAACGTACGACAGTATCGTTGGCTATGTCGAATATTTACCGTCGATTATTTTTTTTTGCAATTTTGTACCTACGCACGACTGATCGATTAATTAGCGAATCGTATCGTAACGTTAACTGATGATACAAATATGTATAGCGATCACGTCTGACGTCGACGAGCAGACGAAACGATTCCGACGTGATTTACGTTTAATAGAATCGATGAATATTCGACGATCCGAGAACGAATGGATTATCCGATGGTCAGTGATGGATTCGCGCAATGAAACGCTAATTTTTGCCTATCGAATTCGCGGTCGTCGTAGATTCCCGGGAATTTCCAACAGGTCGCGGATCGGGCGACCACCTGTCGCGCAAATTACAGTACTTGGGAGATTAATGTCGCCGCGAGAATACACGCGTCTGTGATAATACGTTAAATTCTGCGAATTCTTCGATAAAATTGCGATTCATTATGTAACAGACATAGTAACGAATAAGTACCTTTTTATTATCATTTTTATTTTTGCACCCGGCATTAGACTCTGTGTCGACAGAATATATTAACCTTTCGATAACGACAACCGTGAAATAAATCCGATGAATTACCGTAAGCCTTGTCAATCGCGCGACATGAGCAATGAAGAACTACAAACATACTCGAAGTGTCCGATTGCTATTATTCGCGTGACATTTTCGACCGTCCCGACGATTTTTAATTTTTTTTTTCATTCTCCTACGATGTAATAAACCGTTCCGTTCGGCACGATTATGCAAACGACTCACGACAAGATTGCATTCCAGTGTTCCGCTGAAATATGTCAAGTATGTTGGCCTTTTACGAACGCGATAGAAAGTTTCCTACGAAATGATCTCGTCCGAAGGAACACCATCGATCGATCGATCGATTTACGGGGCACAGTGTCCAGCGAACGAAAATGCAACCACGCTAATCGAATCTAACACAACGGACGTCCATTTATGGTGTGCGCGACACAGTGAAACCGAACGAACGCCGCGCAGAAAAACAAAAAAAAAAAAAAAAACGCGCGCGAACACCGCGGCGCGTCAAACGAAACGCGGCAAAGTGGATCAAGAAACAATTTGTCCTTCGGTGTCATCGACCGACTCGTCGTCATATCTCTCTCTCTCTCTCTGATTCTCTCTTTCGTTTTTTTTTTCGCACGTAGGTGTCAGCTCCCGTAAGAAAAGCAAACGAACGATTTCATGGTCGCTACTTGGAAACACATGAATAATTTATAATCCACAGGGAAAATCGAGACTCGCAGAAACGTACGTGGAAAAAGGAACCAGTACTATGGATTCTTACGTAAAACCGCGACGCATGTACAAGTACATATACATGTATATATACCTATACCTATTGATAAGAGTACCGACAGATTTGTAACATTCTTGATCCCTCCATAAAATTCCGTCGTTCGGTTAAATCACGTATCGATAGTTACGTCGTCGATATAAGAACGTCCCTCAAAACTCGAGGGAACGAGTTCTCGAAATCCTTGCCGAAAACGGGGTTGTAGAGTTTACTGAGTTTATCCAGATTTATTATATATATATATATATATAAATCTATATATATGTATACCCTATATTGTATATATGCGTATATATATAAAAAAAAGGAAATACTCGAAAGGTCTCGAATCGAATCCATAACTCGTAGAATTATCCCGAACTGCTGTATCCCCGGCTGGAATTTATTTCCGGACATCTTTTTCAGAATATCGTGTGTACGATCTGCTACGGATTTCTAGGAGCGCCTTTATGCGGCTTCCATCTCGAGATACGTGAATGCATAGAACGAGGGCGGATCACTTCGTAAAGTTTTACGGTTCGGCAGAAGAAGAATAAGGAGAGAATGCCGGGACACACGGTAGAAACTTTACGGAAGTTCCCTTTACCGGATTAACTATCGACACCGGGACTGTCAAGTTTCCTACGTAATACCCTCGATTTAAAAGTCTTGGGACATGGGGACCGGTATCTCTTGGCCTCTGGGTGTCATGGATTTACGAAAGTTACGCTTCGTTTTCGATCTACCGACTGTGATCTCGATACTTCTTCATTCTCGTATTCTTATTCGTCCCGGGGAAAATTGTTTCTTATCCGTCGCGATAAATTTTCATTTCAATGGTCGTTTATCTGTATATACAACGATGTGTTTTTTTTAAATTTTCGTTCTTTAGGTGAAATCAAACGATCGATCGTTGTATCATCGAGTTATATTATAGTCATAATATAAAACGAGTTTCATTTACAAGACATATCGGTGATGATCGTCACGTCATCTCTCGGTGAATATGTCTCTACGTTTCGATCTATTTGTCTTATTTAATGAAGTGCGGCTGTATCCAGTTCGATAATCACGTTTATTACGGTTCCAACGTGTTCCCGTGTTCCGTACGAACTGGATACCGTGGCTGATGAGCGCCGTAATGTCCCTTTGTCTCGTGCCAGACGCACACACGGATTGTGCGTGGGCTGTTGCGTGGGCGATTTTACACGCGGACATAACCGGTTCGACGAACGCACGATTACGTCGCATTACACTTCGCACGTTCGTGTGGTCGTCGGTTGAAAACATCGTTGAAATTTCTCTACCTCGTAAAGATAATACAGAAAGAAAACGTGCAAAACATTCGCGGCATACCGCGTCGGTGATATTAGTTTTAGTTCATCTTTCACGTACCACATCGTAACAACGTATGTATCTACATATATACATACATACACGTATATATGTATATGTATAATATACACCGAGGTAGAAATAACCATGGATTTATATAAATCGAGTAACCGTATTTCTTCGTATAACAGGATCACGAAACACTCTCGATATTAATATCATTTCCAATTCTACTTGTTTTTTTTTTGTTTTAGACATCGGGCTTAAAACATATCGAACATTACGCGATCGAGTTGTAATACATTTCCATCGGATTACACGATCGATGTATCACGAGGGTATTTCTCGTAAATAAAAATAAAAAAAAAAAAAAAACGAAAACGTGCGAACAAATAGAGAGTGAACTTGACATTGTTGCGCAGGATAATATATTCGAGCGTTCTCCACGTAGCTAGGAGATATAGGAAAACGGATAGGGTTTGCCACGACAGGTTGATTAAAACACCGTGATGTTCCCTACGCGAATTAACCAACACGCACACGTATCCACCTGGCGATCCGAATGTCTCTCCAGGGTGCATGCGGTGCGCGTGACGTGCATGCAATTGCGTTCTTAGTAAACTTCAGCTTACGATCCGGCGGCGATCACTCCTAGATGGGAAACTACGAGCACGGAGAAAGAAGAAATTCAAGCTGTACACGATGGAAGAAGCTGCGCGTCTCCTAAACGGACTCGTTAGAACAGATTATTTCCGAATAGAAGACCGCGAATTCTTTTCTACCGCCGGCCGCACGGTTAAACGTTCGACGAATCGAGATAACGCGAGAGAAATTAGAAATCTACCGTAACAACGCTATGGAAACGGGATACCGAAATGGGATTCGCGTATGCAAAGAACGTACAACGGAACGCTACTACGGTTTCCGACGGAAGGGAAATTAGAATTTGCGTCGTATCGAACTCCTCCGTCGGTCGTGAGATCCTTTAAACTTAATCACAGGATTTAGATAATACTACTATCCATCCTGAGCGTGTTACCAATACCTAAATATACCGAAATATACCGTGGCTAAACATCTTATACATAATGTACACCAAGAAACCTGTATTCCAGGTTAACCCGTTGCTGGTTTGGCTATTTAAATGCCCCCGCGCGTTCCGTAGAACATCCGACAGGGATTTAAATCCCAATTGACATTTAAACCGCTGTCTGTTTAAACAATAAGACATTAACCCTCGACCCTAAATGTAATCCTTGTCCCATGAGATTAACATATAATACTTTCCTCTTATTCCGACACTTCACAATAAATAATTAATCAAACAATTCACGAATATCCCAAAAACGAATCAATTTCACAGGAGTTCTATCAAATAATAAATCATTCCAAAAAAAGAAAAACAGGTTTATAACACTCACCCATCGGTATTGTGAGTCAGGAAACTCTTCGGCAGGGACAACGAACGTTGATGAGGTTCCAACGGGACATCCCCTGATAAGCTATCGTCTCCCCTGGTGGGTGCGCTACCAGGTCTCGACAGCATCCCGTCCTTCGGTGGTTCCATCAGCGTCTTCAGGGATCCAATTACAGCGTCCTCCATAGGGGTGGACGCCCCCGAACTTTTAGCGTTTCTCGGGCTTTTTGTCACAGTTCGATCGGAAGTGGTGACCCAGATGTCGCTGCTCGACGAGGACGACGTGTTCGTCGACGACGATGCCATAGGGCCACTAGGTGATCTGTTTACCATTCCCTTGCCCTGGACCGGTGACACCTTTCTGTCCTTATTTTCACAGCCCTCGAAGCTACTGGCGAAATCGGACTTCCGGTAGAATCGATGTTGTTCTCGTTTCTCCATATTCGAACCGTTCCCATTGGCTCCTTCGAGCGGCGACCATCGATTCGCTTGTTTCAACACACTTTTCGGAGGTCTATCCTGATATTTCGAAACGTTCTGATTACTTTGATCGCGATTCCCTCGACTTTTTCGCGCATTCTCGCGATCCCTGAACTCCCGGTCGTCCATACGTTCCAAGGAAGCCGGGGATGAACTCGCACTACCCCTGCTGACGTGACCCCCGGTGTCATTGGGAAGTCTTTGATGAGCTGGATAACTCTGGGACAGTTTCATAAACACTGGGCCCTGGTTCGGGGAATATAAAGTGTCTCTTTGAGAGCAATGGGGCCAGAAGTCACAGGTACTACTGTTACAACGTAGTTTCGTATCTGGACTAACGCAGAAGTCTTGATTCGACGGTGTAGGGTTTGTATTGGGCGTTGTTGCTCCTCTTTGAAGTGTTTTAGGTCGTCTGGATTGTTGTTGTTGTTGCTGTTGTTGTTGTTGTTGTTGTTGCTGCTGTTGTTGTTGTTGAGGCGTCGGAATCGACGAACCGACGGGTTTCGAGGACTGTTGCTGTTGTTTCGACGATATAAAGTAAACGTCGTAAGTGTTTGGATTGTTTCGTCTCTGCTCTTGGTTGTCTTCTCGCCGTTCGAAGCGACTGGTCAGGAGGCTTCTGGCTGCCGCACGGCTTCTAGTGCCGTAGAGAAACTCCGTGACAGCCTCCGCCTCGCGGAGAAGCTCCTCGTTTAATGCGTCCTCGGTCGACTGCGCCTTCCCTGGGAAACACGTGCGAACAGAAACGTTGTAGACGAGATAAACGAATTAAACGTTCGAGTTGTGCCGCGGATTCCCGTGAACCGAGAGAACCCGACGGGAAGGGAACAAAATTGTCAATTGCGACGGTCGATTCCGTTTGTCGTACGTTTTATTCGAAACAGCGTCTAAAACGAATTGGGATACGTTCGATACATATTCGTCGGTACGTCGACGAGACCCGTCATGGAATAAAAGATAAACACGCGAGACACTTTAACCCGTTGGCATCGCGAAAGGGAATATTCTGCTCGGGATATGGACAAACGTTTTCTATCACCGTTGAGCGAAGTATTTCGCAGATAATACGGTTCACTTTTGTTGAGAGAATCGTTGGAAATAGTATAATTAAAGAAATATCGATAGGAATCAATCGACCTTTGAAAGCCGCTGATGTCTAAACACAGAAACTTAAGTAAACCCATGATGCAAATGGATTAATCATAGTTGAACAACAGACTCACTGAGATCTAACAAATTAAATTATCAACTGTCTATAGAACTAATATCTCGAGTTATTTATCCAAAGAAAAGATCCTCTACATGGTCGACAAATTTATGTATATAAAGTCTAATGTATAACTATAAGATTATACATGTATGATCTCTATAGAAACTACTATTTATATAAAATTGGGTAAAATATACAGAAACTCACTATTCTGAAGAGTGTGGCGTTTAGCCCTGTCATTCCCTCGATCATTCCCAATCTTGACAACCACTCTGTGAGGTTCGTTGGACTCCCTCGAGTGATCCCTGCTGGGCGTAGCAGTGCCCGGTGACTTTTTCTCGGGAAGCTGAAGACTCCTGGACCTTCTCACCCTGGACTGATGGGACTCCGGCGACACCTGGGTGGTTCTGGCGCTCTGATGTTGTCTCGCGGCGTTTCCACGTCGGAACGGATTCGGGGTGGGTGATCTACCCTGTCTCTCGGCGCTGCTGGACGACGATGACGACGACGACGGCGAGTTAAACGACATCTGCTTCCCGGACTCCGAGGAACCCGGTGATCTTCTTATTCCCTGTTGATTACGATGATGACGTGTCTGTCTATTCGGCGAGATTCTTTCCCCGTTGGCACGGATCGACTCCGTCGACGAGTTCAACGCTATCACCGACGAAGAAACTAAACTGAGATTCAAGGAAGAGCTTGGATTATCATCCTCGTCACCGTCTTCGTATCCTTCCACCGAAGAATCCGTGTTCTCCGTTAACCGGGGCATCGTCGACCTAGTGACGCAACTATCGAGACTTCTAAAACCCATCGACGACGACGACGAACTCGAGGACTCCATGTAACGTTGAACGAACTGTGATCTCCTGGAGGAAGACTGATCTTCCAATGACTTAGCCTGTGCCATTCTATATTGTTGTTGTTGTTGTTGCTGCTGTTGTTGTTGTTGTTGAATCGCAGGATTCTGTCTTCGTGCTCTGGACGGCGCGTTCGATGATTTCCTAGATGGTAAGGAACTCCAGGTCATTTGATGCGGCGGCGACGGTGGCGGGCTGATAATGTCGCTGTCGACGATAGCGTTCGAACGCGGCAGGAACGGTGCTTTCCCGTAGTTACTCCGACCGGACGAGTGTCTCGACGTGGATCTCTTGCCGACGACATCTTGGAAAGCCGGTGGCGGAGATATGATCGGGGTGATCGACGGCGGGGAATAAGATTCCGGTATACTATGCGGAGATGTGCAAGCACTGCTAGCCACACTCTCGAAATCGTGACCGTGAAGAGCCAGGAAGTCCGGTCTCTGACCGTCCAATCTTGAGAATTTTTGCGGACATTTCCCTGGCTCGCTGTTGCAATGATAGTCGGCCAATTTCACCGTAGCTCTTCGTGGTAGAGGTAGAGTACCTGTAGTGGCGGTTACCAAGCTGCTCTCGTAGTTTATCCTTCGGTTCTCGTCCAGCGAACGTTGCTGTACCTGTACCCAACCAGATCGACCCAAATAGACCCCGTCCACCTCTCTGTCACACCATCGGACCGGAGACAATTCCCTGCTGCAGTCGCCGCTGATGAAAAGTTCGCCGGAAGTGCCGCTGTTGCCCGACAGGAACGAATTCGAGGATTCCCGGCGACGAGAACTGCTGCTCACCTGTCCCGGGTAAGTTCGTCGGTAGAGATATTGGTGCTGGGGTGTGTCTCGTGAACGACAGAAACTTTTTAACGAGGCTCCAGAGTTGCGAATTTTTTTTTGTTCTATCGTATTTCTTTTTTTTCTCTCTCTCTCTCTTTTTTTTTATTTTACTCGCGGAATTCGGAATTTCAACGAAGGACTTTCGAGAGATTCTCCGAACGGGTACGACTCGAGTGTCCCGGGGACTGATTGTTTAAGCAAACAAGGCTGAACTTGGTTCGTTTAGAAAGTGGAATTATTTCCGTAATTTCGTAGTCTTCCATGTGACAAAGTTTCTCGTATCGAATGGTAAAAAGGGGATATATATAGACGAACGTCGCGATTCCGGAAGACTGTGAAGACGTTTACTTTTCGAGTATCTCCAGTGATTCGACTTACCTGTCCGTGGCTGTCTTGTCGATGCTGTTTCAGACTGGACGTCGACGACGCCGACGTCGCCGTGTCGTGACGTTTCAACGACGGTATCGAGCTACCGCGTGTATAAGAGCCACGTGCGTTCCCACTCGATTTCCCTCTGCCGCCGCTTTGACTTTTATTGCTGCCGACACTGTACGCGGAGCCTTGAGAACCGACTTCCCAAGGATCCGAGGTGCTGCGTAGGTGCAGGATCGATACGTTCTGACCCCTGAAAGGATGTTTATTATACTCGAATTGAAAAAAAAAAGAACAACAACAAGTCGTCGAACGTTAAGGTCGAAGGCGGTGCAATTACTTTTCATTTCAATATACTACTATGTCGATCGTTAATTCTGAATCTTAACAACTTAAACGGGACACTTTATCAATACATTTTTTATAAAAAGTCAAAGGTGAACAGATACACGGTGATCTACGAGTCGTGCAACGCGTACAATTTTGTCAGGTGTGAAAAAATCCGAGACACAGAAATTTCTCGCCGTCACAAGTTCCAAAGGGCAGAAATTTCCCGGAAATTTCGACGGAAGTTTCGGAATTCAGCGATGTCCGAGCACCGAAGGTTCCGAAAGCTGAGAAATGTCAAAGCGTCGCAAGCCTGAAAAGCCCGCAAATTTCCGTCCACCGGAGGTTTCCACTCCGAAAGAATGTAGAATCAACGAAATTGTAAATCGCGCGCAGAAATCACGATAATTCCTTCTATCCGAGTCATCCTCGACCTGAATTTCCAAGTGTCTCATGATTTATGGACGGACACGTTCGTAACCGTCCAAAATTTCATTTTTTTCCTCTCTCTCTCTCTCTCTCTCTTCCAAACGTACCATGAAAACCTCGCAAACGCATATATGTATATCCGGCAGCGTTTCGTGTCGTCTCTCGAGGAAAACTACCCCTCGCAACCGATGCAAGTATAATATATGTATGTATATAACTAACTTCCCGTTTTTCGACGGAAACCATGCAACCCGGATGCCACTGCTTTTCCCTGCCGTCGTCGTTCACAATATCACGGTATAAATATTCATCGGGACTCTACGTGGCTCGCGATGTACAGATATCGCGAGTCGACGGTTAGGCAAATAAAGACATCACCGTTGGAAGAAAGAAAGAAAGAAAAAGAGGACGGTGTCTGTCTTGGCTCGAAACGGTCGGGAGATAAATTTTTCCTTGTCGATTCGACAACTGCCATAGGATTTTCCACGTTCGCGTAATGTATGTGAATGGTACGAGTATGCACGTGGAAGTGGAACGGATTTGACGGTGACTCGAATTCTTTCAATTCGACGAAAATAAACAAACGGTATCGGGATATACATACTCGGAGAAATGTACTTTTTCTTTTTTAAATCGTATCCTTTCGGGGATAAAGTTCCGCGTCCGCGAACCGTGAAATCTATTTGAAGATTAATTATCTTGTGTTTAATTCTTTAATATTTATAGCGATACTGGATATAAATTCCCGGTTGAATAAACAAAGCGTAAAACGATGCTAGACGGGGTGGATAAAACGGGGAGGGATAAAAAGAGGGGAAAAGAAGGAGATCAAACGATAATCGTGAATATTCTTAAAATTTTCAACTCGGCGTCGAGATTAAAAGAGTTTCACACGGAATTACTAAGTATTCGTTAAGGCGAGTGTGCACGCCACGTTGCTGTTTAAAAGTGCTTGCGAACATAACGCATAATCCGCGGTAGACATTTTAAAAGCTCGCAGAACGGAAGGATTGTGTTTCAATTTTGCAAACGATTCGTTCACCGGATATATAGGTCGAGGGTGAAATTTCCGAAACGTAATCCGCTGCTGCCTAGCTGGATGTAAATGAATTTCAAAAGGGAAAACGTCGCGTTAGTAATTCACGAGTGTTTCTACCCGTTTATCATTAACGCGTGTGCCAGAAGTCAAAGAAGATGTTACCAGTAGAACAGACAAAGATGACACGCGCACAGACTCGCCTTTCACCGCGACGATTCGAAAAAGGAAGCGACGCTGAACCACGGAAATCATATTTCCAATTACCCGTTCTGGATATAAATAACTGGATTACATGACACTTTGATATTTAATAGACTCTATTATAATCATCGAGTAAATCACTAGATAACTTATCGATACGGAAATAATAGGAAAAAATACTTTCTTCCGTATCATATCGTGGAATAAATAGATCTCATCTGTTTACTTAATTATATATCGATAAAAGATTGAATTAAACGCGATCCACTTTATCGACTAAATTACAAAATAAAGCTACGGGTATCATTTTAACAATTCCGTCGTATAAATAACTGGTATCGATTCCGTCTGCTGGAAATCCATTGGCGAACAAGAATACCCGACGGATGTACGACCCTTTAATTGTTTCACTTTGCATGGCGTAAATTAAATACTCCGACTATTTCCGACTCGATCTATCGGCGAGTACGAATATACCAGTGTCCCAGATTAATTATATTTACCTTTTAACCGACATCGTCTGTCGAACAGTCTCCCTTGATCTTCGCACTTTGATCAAAACACACTCGGCGACCATAAATCGCGTGTCAAACACTCGCGGAACATCGAGACGAGTTGCCCTCGTCGCGTTAAAAGTTCACGGTCGTCGGATAATTACGAATGTTCTCACCTCGACGCATATTTCACGGGTCACGAGGTACAATTTTTACCAGCTCTGATGTACAATTTAAAAAAAAAAAGCTTTAGTAACGTTCAAATAATTCTCGCTCTCAATGCTACGGTTAGTGGGACTAATTCGAGTAACGTGAAATTCGCACGTACGAATGGAGAAAAAAAATGTGAGAGAATCGTCGATACGGGGTTACTGGGCCGCGACATAATATCACATAGTAATAATAATATTACAGAATTTCACGACGGAATCTCGTTACAGAAAGAATTATTATACGCGAGCGTTTTTTTTTTTAAACGTACGCACGTCACACGACGAGATATTAATTTTTTATTTCGAAAACGCCCGTCGGCAATTACTCGGTCGGATTAATCCCGGTGAGATTATCAACGACAACTAATTAATTATGGAACGTTTTAGTGGGAGCACGTCGAATGATCTCGCTCCCCCGGGGAGGGGGTCACTGTGCATAAACAAGTTACATTTTGCATTCCCTTGTGTAAACAAGTTACGCTCGACGGGGTGGCGGCACAAGTGCGGTGCAGGAAGCGGTCCCGTCGTTCTATTGGACTTCATGAAAGTTACATTGGATGTAACCACCGTCGAAGACAACAAAAAAGTAAACACGACGGTAGCAGACGTAAACTCGGCAACGACCGAATTAATTTCCTTTTTGTTCCTTTGATAGGAACGATACAAGCAGCGGCATTAATCTTCCGGTGGACGAAGCCGTTTTTCTTTTTTTTTTTTTGCCGTCGATCTTATCGCGGATAAATATTTATTGCGTAACGTTGTAGAAAACGTCTAGTTCCGCGTTTTGTGGCGCACTACGTTTTCTACTGGGGTTTGCTCCATGTCCGAACGAATATCTATGGTAGAGTGAAGAGACCCTTTAATTATATTATAACACAATGGAAGGGAAAATATTATTTCGTACGGTGCGCGTTGGAAATTTTCATCGCGTTAACGTAGCACGATTTTCCCTCGAACGGATGAAAATTACGTTGAAAAATAATAAAAAAAAACTTGCTCGTTACGAGTCTAATGAAATCGTTTGCCGGTACTTCTGTCGATTAAGAAGGTGATGCCGCGCCAGGGAACACACCCACGTAAGTAATTAGTGGTAGAAGGTCACCGTGGAAAGACCGTTTATACGTCTAAGAATTTAACGTCGTACAATTTCCCCGCGATGTGGAGCGTAGCTTGCGTACAAAATAACGACTCGAGATATATATCCATATACAACATGTATATATAACGAACAATACTGTAAAATACACACGTACGAGACGCAACTGGGAATCGAGCGACGTGGTAAAGGGAATGATTTTCCAAGCGAGATATTTCCGCTGGAATTATTTCATTGCGATGTCTTCTATCCGATGGCATCGCGACGATCGTAATTGCCGGGACGGACTGCGAATTATTTTCTCGGGGATGGCTCTCGGATCAGGAAAAGAATTCACCGATGCCACAACACCTGCCAGGCTTTTCCACCTCTCCGAAGTGAGAAGTATAGAAAAAGACTCTTGGCGACAGGGGCAAAGAAAAAAAGAAAAGAAAAAATAGTGTACCGTTCCACGATAGAAACTACCGGCATTGTTTCTCCTCGATCGCTGGATCCCTTCAACCGTTACGTCTTCCTATCGCCGCGAAACCGTTTCGAATTCTTCCTTTTAAACTGACGTTACCGCGACAAGACTCGTACCTTCTTCGCGGTAGAAAAATGTCAACGAGATCGGATTGATCTCAGTCGGTGGCAAAGAAAATCGTTGCTCGTCGACGGGAATAAAAACACCCGGGACCAGTATACATACACCGATCGCGGTATACTCGCGACACTAGTATTCCCGATACGATTTTTTTACAAGCCTGGCGTCTAGAACGTAAACGATGAGATCACATTCCAATGTGTCGTCACTTAAAAAGCAAAAAAAAAGCAAAAAAAATAAAGAAAAAAAAGAAACAAATGATCTATAGGCCCAAAACGATGCAAAATCATATTCCACACGATTTTCACCGTTGTATATGCAACGTAAAAAATATATATATACACACACACACACGCGTACCTGTCGCGGGAGCCAGCGGACGTGTTCGTGATCTCGGGATCCGCGGCGGGACTGACCCTGCGCGGTAGGGCGGGGGCCTGAGAGGTCGAAACGGGCCCTGCGCCCACGGGGCCCCCACGTGCCCCGTCTTCCGAGTGCTGCCGGGATTGCGACGACGGCCAACGGCGCCCGGCGCCCCTTGTGGGACCGGTGGGCCCCGCCTGGTTGGCTCCGTCCAACGATGTGCTCTGAGAAAGAGAAATTAGATTCTAGAATGAACGATTAATCGGAATATAATCATGGGATTTCGATTGAAAAAGAAATCAATGGCATTTTGTGAATTTAGGGAAACAGGTGTTTCGTAGATTTATTGTTCAATTAGAGCATTGATTTTTAACTGATGTTTCGAGTGCTTTTTGCAGGTGATCCGGGATATTGTGAAAACTGAATTGTTTTTTAAAATGATTTTTATCAGGTGCCAATTTAATTCTTCAAGTAACAATTGAAAGTGAAATTCATTTGATCCATAGAAGGTGTATATTTGAGCGTATTCACTAGGTGTTTTCTCGATGATTTCTCGACACCGTTGTCCGACGACGATGACGTCGCGATTATGTATACATTTACAAACGCATCGTGGCTTCTCCTTAACGCAGCGACCGGGACGCGTTTAGAACACGTCCGCCATGCATTCGGCGTTTCTTCTTCGAACGTTTTCAATTATTCCTTTGACGGGCGAGCTAATCGATTCGCCACGGACTGTCGCTTCGAGGTTTCTCATCGGCAAACCTCGTTTTCCCATCTTCCTCTGCGCGTTTCATTTTTTTTTCTGTTTGTTTGTTCGCCTCGAATCCTTTTTTCCTTTTTTTCCCCACGGTTCGATGGATGATGAGGGGCCGTTTCTGCTCGATCGAGGATGCGCATTCCCGAAGAGATTCGAGAGCCACTTCCAGGGAACCGTCGCTGGATTTCTTATAATTCGAAGAAAATCAACACGACCTGCGCTTATTACCCTTCATCTTCTTTTTTCTCCTTCTTTATTTGCCTTAATTAATTGCCCTCGATGACTCTCCGTGGCATTCTTCCGACCGAGCCGGTCGAACGTGGATTGCCTGGTAAAAGCTTCCGTTTGTAGAAAGGAAATCGATTGTCAGATAGCGTTTCACGTTGGAATATTAATTTCTTCCACTCGTCTCTCTTTCTCTCTCTCTCTATTCGACTTACTAATTGCCCGTTAAGGCTAGAAGATTCTCTTCCAAACACACACGTATCAAGCATCCACCTAAAATCCCTAAGAATCATCTCTACATATAAATCCATCTAGATCATCAATTTATCAATCATACATTTCCCTATGCAAAAATATTCAAATTTCCACAATTGTCCTCAACTTTCAACATTCTCAAAACGTGTCAATAACCCCGTCAACTATACAATCAAACCCAGTTCGTCTGCACAGTTCTTCAATCCACAAAACCTCGTTTAGTTTCCTACATAGAGAGGCAGTCGATACGAACGAGGGACTGCGAGGCTGTCGGTGTGCGTCGATTGCATAAAAGTCTCGAAACCGTCGGGACAAGCGTGTCAGTGCGCCAATACCGTCGCACGAGACGAGCTAAGCCCGCGAGAGAAGGCAGGCTGCCGCTGTTTCTACTTCCAAATACGGCCGAGGCACGTAGTGGGCACCGGGAGAGACCGGCTGCGCAACAACAACTCCTTCGATGAAAGTATTTTTATTTTCGTCGTTGCCCCGCTGAGGAACCCGTCCACGTTCGCCCGATCTGTTGGGAATCCGCGAGGCCGCGTTCACCGTCCGTTGCGTGTCACCTTTGAAACCACCGATCGCACGTTGCGATTAATCGCGGCTGATTTTCAACGGAACTTGGCGCCGTTCGTAAGAAAATTCATCGTTCGTCCGGTTTTCGTCTCTCGTTACAGAGATATCCTCGATCGGAGTGTTATCCATTTTTTTTTCTGGTTTTGTAGTATCTTGTTTACTGGATTTGGTGAATTTTGTTGTGTAGAAAGAAGGGACGGAGAGAAAGAGAGAAAGAGAGAGAGAGAGAGAAAAAAAGGAGGGTACAGATCGATGAAATATTTAGGTCGGCCTCCTAAGACCGCTGGCGTTACATGTCTCTTCGTACGACTGTCGTTTCAATTGTTCGTTTACGAGTGGATTTTATAGCGTGGATTTTATTGTCCCGATGGTAATATTATTTACAAAGTGATACGAGAAAATGTCTTCTCTCTCTCTATCTCTTTTCTTTCTTTTTTTTTTTCAAAGAAGGAATGAAAAGGGGGACAGAAAATTGCTGTCTAAGGTGAAAATAGATTCTCTCTTTCAAGTAACCATTGATAGCTACGATCAAGGGATACCACGAGGAGATTCGCTACACACTTACGTTTAAGTGATTCTTTCGAGATGTGACCGAGGAGTCCTGCGAGGATCCTCTGGAATAATGTCTGGAAAAGACCTCTGCGAGCCTGGACCTCCCCGAGCTCGTTGCGTTGGATTTAGATTTATTCGACGGGGATTCATCGGCCGGTTTGGCCAAATTCGGATTGCTGCTCTTACGTTCCGGAAAAACTAAGTGCTCGATATTTGGCGTGTATCCAGGATCGCTCCGCACGATATCCTGGAGGGTCACGCGACTTCCGGTACTTGGTCCGCCATTGCTGAAAGGGTGAAAAACGGGCATGTTCTTTTTGTCGGTCAATTATGGAAGCTGCGAATAACCGATATATTTGTGCCGACAACGATCTTCTCTATTTGTAAAAAGAAACTTACCAACGATAATTAATGTATTACTCGATTGATTCAGAGGAAAACTTTGTATAATATTCAGATTCTTTTTCATCGGTCTTACACAATTTCCAATGTAATTTAATCAATCGTTACCCGCGTAAACGGTGTTATTACCGCGAAAGAGAGTACGATTAAACCCCGTAACCGTCCGTTATGTTACCGTTTAATTTCCATTCACGCATTCAGTCATTCGGGACAGGTATTCGGTCGAACGTAACAGCGTACCACTGTAACAAGACCTGCTTGGAGAACGATACACTTCGAGGCAATTTACGCGAACGTCTGCACCTCGAGTAACCACTTAACATTCACTGAGGAACGGTTCCCGGAGGGACGTTTCACAGAAGACTGGCGTGTAATGGGGAAGGGAGAGGGGAGGAGCAGAAAAAAAAAACGAGAAAGAAAACCGGAAGAAAAGGAGCAACAAAAAATATCCATCGGTTGTTTCCTCCGAGTCTCGACGACGTTGATATTTACCCGGCGTCTAAATTAACTTTCAACGAGACGCGTCGCGTCGGTTCGGTCGAAGGTACGCGTTATGCGTTTTCACACCAAAGGAATTCCGTCAAAAGACGTCGAACGAAGGGTGTAGGGAGGAGGGTTGAAGGGTGCGGAGAACGACGCCGGTGTACAAGAACAACGTTGCAGAAACAAAGGGGCGGAAAGGACAAAGAAGAAGGGGCAGAGAAGACGCGTCGTGAATGCGACGCCCGTACATGTGTGTACATATACATATACATAGATATACATACATACATACATAGTACGTCGACGCGTGTAATGCCGGTTTAAAGGGGTTAATTATGCAGACCCACTAGAAGCCACGGATAGTTTAGCATCCCCGTGCATTTTCTTTCTTTTTTTTTCTCTCTTTTCCCGGGGCTTTTCCCTCCTTTTCGTCGCAATCTATCAGCGACGATAAAAAGAACGGGCCGGCTGGTAATAAAAATGTCGAGGGGCGACCGTGCTGGGACCTGTTGTAACCGGGTGTAATGAAGACGTATGTATGGAAACACACCCCGGGGGGGAAAAAGAGAAAAAAAAAAAATACGATCCACGGAAACACAAACCCACTCCGACGGGACGAGTTTCACGGATTATTCTTTCGATGCTTCCCTGTTGATTGGTTCGTTTCTTTGCCACGTGTCTGTCCATTTCGTTGGAATATGAATTTCCGAGATTTGTTAATTGTCATTGATAATTTCTTCACGTTTATATGTATTATAGTAATATTCACGATATCGGAACGTATCTACATATTATATCGGTAAGCTACGATTTTTCCCTGGAAATTTTCGTTCGCCCGACAAACGGAAGAAAGTAGGTTAATGTAAATTCGTGTTTAATGGGAGGTCGGAGAGTTTTCCCGGGGATTTTACGGCGGCAGAGTTTTTGCGTATACTGACCTGGGTCCGAAACCGTGAGACTGTCTATGGCCTCGTCTTTTCCCGCTGCCACGGCCAGGCTTGATGTTTGTCGCCTCGGCTAATTGCAGCAGGCGGCTGCGATGCTGCCGTAACAGCGGGTCCTCTCGACGATTCATTTTATCCGGTGCAAGTGGAATCCTGTCGTTCCTGCATCCTGCAACAGGAGAAAAAAACACACACACAACTGGTGAAACTCTTCCCGGTTAGAGATCGCGGTGATCGCGAGGGAAAATCTGGAAATCCGCGAACCAATCGCAATATGGTACATATCAGTATTTTTTATTTAAGTATCACGCTGGAAATGAAAAGAACTTTTTAGTAAAATATAAATATATTATCTTGATTTTCTTTCGGAATCAAAGAACGAACGGACGTTTCAGTTTGATTAAATAGGGAAATTATCACAATCTGATATTATATCATTATTATTTAACCTAATTATCGTGCTGCAAATGAAAAGAACTTTTTAGTAAAGTATATTACCATCGTTATCTTGAATTTATTTCAGAATCAAAGGACGAAGGGATGTTTCAGTTCAATTAGACAGGTAAATTAATCGGTTTATTTTCCGTGAACTATTTTCTACCATCGTGCTCGAGCTTTGACCGGACGATCTCACCGTTTTGAATTTAACCCGAAGATACCCGGGTAATGAAACGAATTTCGCTCGACCGCGTTCGTGACATCCGAAATGGTATGGCGGACAGATAAGAGGGTCCGCATTGATGACAGACAATAATTTTGTCTACCATTTAGTAGGTTGTCCCCGGGTGGAATCATCGCTTTGCCGTGTCTCGTTTCTAAAGGCATTGTAACGATCGTAATTGTCGGACTGTGAATTCTTGTCTCGGGGATCGTGCCGGATCAGGAGAAGAATTTACTACTGGCACTGCACCTGCCACGCTTTTATTCCTCTTTGAAGTGAGAAACGTGGAAAGAGATACTTGGCAAAAGGGACAAAAAAAAATGGTTTTTTGTTCTGTGATAGAAACTTGCGGCATTGTTTCTGTATCCGTACGACCTCTTTAACTGTTACCTCTTGTCCGCTTAATCGACGACGACTTCCCCATCGAGTGTAAAACGTATTTAATCCGTCCCCCAACGATTCGAAGTAATTTTGGAAATTATCTTTAAACGATACGAATAATCACATACGTTGACGTTGAGTTTGTTTTTTCGATTTATTTTAGTGAAAGACAGACATTTTTAAGGAACTTTTCATTGAAACTTTTATCATATATACGAGATGTATAGAAATGACGGTGATCTTTTTGAGAATTTTATTTCAGATATCGAAAGACGAAGAAATGTTTGACAAATATAGGTCTGACAAGTATCACCTTTTGAGGTGCGCTGCTTTCAAGTCGAGATCGAAATAGCAAAGAGCTTCCCATTTTTGCGAACGATGGCGTGAAATTCTGAAACGATGTGTCATCGTTTGTGTAATTACGAAGTAAATGTCTCGAAAAAAGAACGCTATATTTCTCTTCGTCGAGGATATATTATCTCCCGTGTAAATTTATATCTATCGCGACATTAAGAAAGCTTTCCGCGAAGAAGAGGCAGCATTTGTCATTAATTGTGAGTAATAACCCCCATAATTTGTAATTAGACGTTAACCCCGAACTCTTTTTTTTCCATCACTCGTCTCGAAAGCCTTCCCCGTGAACTTCCGTGAACTTACGTTTACTCAAAGTTCGTCGCATAGACATTTGTGAAATAGTTACGTAATTATCGTATCGTTAAATATTTTCCTAATTTCCATGCGGAACCTCCTCCACAGACATTTAATTATCGTTTATTAATACAGCATAATAGAACGCGCAAAGTTTGGAAGCATTTTTAACGTATTCATATCCAGTAATTTAACGCGAATAGTTTCGCCAGTTTCGTATCAAGCCGATACATATTCAAACTAAATCCGAATACACGGGAACTTGCCCCGCATAATCGGTAAAACAACCCTTAAAAGGATAACAAACGATACGGGTGTATTTGTTGCTTATAGTTCCTAGCGGTTGTCGATAATGAACCTCGTTATAGCGGCACATATCGATGAAACTTTCATCCGTGCATCAGTGCACGTAACTAGTTTACAATAAAAGCAGCGTCGCATCCGGAATTTAATATTAGTTCGGATCCATTTTTCCGGGAAATTTCAATCGGGACGAATCATCTCACATTTTTAAATCCAATCGCGAAATTCTTCGTACGTCAAGGCACGAGATTAAATAATTCATAAAAGAAAAAATGTATTAATACAAAATATCAAATTTAAATAATAATTAAGCTTAATAGAAATTTATTGGTCAAACGAAATCACGTGACGCTACACTAATAACTATTTCCCATCTTTCTTTCATATTAAATTATATTCTAGCTTCTATTTTTTTCAACACCGGATGTTAATGTGAAATATTTGCAATATTCATTTAGATGTTAAAACTCGATATTATTTATGTCGTTCTCTTGCCGGGATCGAAGAATAGAGTTACTAAGATTCGATAATTCAGAGCCAGCGAAGGTTCGCGTCGCTTTTGAATTTCTTTCATAAAGTACGGGCAAGCCCGTGCTATTTTCAATATTGACATATCACGGATGGAACGGAACAAATAAGACCGATAGGAATGAGTTACCAACCCCTTTATATCCGCCTCATCATATTTGCATTACAATGTACGTTGTCAACGTTAATAGCGACATACATTTACGGAACTGTCAGAAGCTCCTTTTTTTTACATTTCTTACTGCATTGAACAAACACAGTTACACATATGTGTGTGTGTTACGATTCTAGCCACTCTGTGTAAAATCTGGTTGGGTCGATAGAAATCCATTCCAATATTTGATAATCGTAATTGAAGTTCGTTTAACTTTCTTCCTAATTTCTTTCGCTCGTGAAAACCATTCTCTTAACGTGCCATTATTCGAGATTCTCTATTCCAAGAAATCAAAAGTCCCGTTTACTCAACCCTCTGAATATCTACGAGCCGATATATCGGCTTCTGCGGAATGAAAATATTAGACGTTCGAATCGGATCGAATAACACGGATCAGTGATTCAAATATATACGAATTAAAAAATTGGTAATGGTAATTTTTCCGAAGTATTCGGATTATTCTTGACTTTATGATCTTCTTTAATGTGACTCGCGTAGGAGAACTCGTGCGAAATTACGGTTGGAACGACGGGTTTTATTTTGCATTACAAATCGCTTTTCGATCCCGCTAGGACCGCTCTTTTTATTTTTACAGATCCCGTTTACGTTGCCACGTAATCTATATTTTACAAGCGAGCCCATGAAAATCTCGTTTGTCGCCCCTGCCGTTTGATAGCGCGCGCTCTTTAAAAAAAGATCCGTCGGGTCCTTCGTAAAAATGTTTATTTCACGCCGGTTTACGTTTCGTTTATTCGCGCGTTACACTTCGAACTATCAATGGAACCAATGAAAACCCGGCGGAAATAGAAACGCGTAATTTCTCCACGCTATTCGAAACGGGAATAAAAACAGATTCTCAAAAATTACATATTAATAACCAGATAAACAACGCTACGTTCCGAGAATATATAATTATCAACTTACCGCAACAAAGTAGTATACACACTAATAAATCTGGGAAGTTATCGCAACAAAGTTGAAGCCGTGTTTTGTGTATACTATAATAAACTAACAAGCGCGACAATTTTTCGTCCCGTTGCAATAATTTCGCAACGCGCAGGCAGAACACGTTGCCGGAATTTCCGGCGTTTATTCTAAGATACAAATTATCATACCCCGCCATTAGATGCGGGGATTTAAATACGATAATTTCACGGGGGGGAAAGAGTAATTGCCACGCTGTAACAAGACGAGTATTATTTCTACGTGGTAAAGTGTTTTAATATCATCGAGTCGCGCGAAAGTGCGACCCGAGGACACGTCGAATAAATTACGAAGGGAATTCATTTGTAGCCCATTATTTATGACGTTTCCGGTGACGCTCCAGAAGGGAATAAATCGACGAGCAAATCGTTCGGTTATTTTCAACGGGTCCAGTTAATCCACTAGCGTATATTGCGAATTCTGATTGAGATTTACGAGGGACGCGCATTGCGGACTTTTCGAGCGAAAAGTTGCACAGCCTGGACTGATATACTTGGCCGTTCGATCGGGATTTATAGTTCCGCACTTAAGAAGAGATATAGAGTCAATGATCTCAGTCACCGTTTTCTTCCCTTTCATTGATTTTCCCGTCGTCTATTGCCCCTTTGCTGTTTTCCCTTTACGCCCATCTGAATTATGTAGATAAGACTCCGTGAATTATCTATTATGTTTACCCTTAAAAAATTCACTTATTCAAGGTCAAAGGATTTACATTTTCCAACATTATACTGTGAGAACACAGTTCTAGGAGGTTCATTAGAATATTTAATGCAATGTATCTCGTTTAATGATGCCACCACGAATATTTAATACGACGAGTTATAAAATTGATACGAGTCCCGGCGAAATAGAATACTCAGGGGTAACGCGGCAGAGTCTATACATACGTGGCGCGCTTGATAAGTGTTATCTTGATTTTATTGGTATCGTAGTTTGAGTTTCGAATTTCGCCCTGGCACCGTCGGAGTATTAAACGAAGTCACGTCCAACCTGAATCCAGATTCCACTGGCTACATGTAGTAGTCTCCAACGTAAATACCCAAGAGAGACCTAAAATCCATGCTAAAAAACAGAGAGAGAGAGAAGGAGAAAGAGAAATACCAATAACGATTTCCTCTCTTGATTCTGTGTATTTGCGCGAGCAGACACAGCGACGAAAAACGAATTTCCATTCGCGCGATGGTTTCGCGTGTTACGGCGTATAAATTCCGCAACGAAGTGCCAAAAGTGGATACCAAGTACGTATGTATGTATGTACGTACGGATGGGTGTGTAAGAGCAACCCCGGAGAAAGTGGGACTAATTTTATTCCGCGGATGATCCCGTTTAATGACTACCATTCCCGCTGACTTATGAACACTTTGAGGTGTAGCGCCGGTTTTCAAGTCGCGGCCCCGTTGTAATCGCGCGGCGCAATAAAACGCATTAAACTACTCATTGTGAATATTAATACACACCGCGAGAGGCAGTTTAGCGAAAAGCAATTACCACGCGTGCTACGCGGGCAAACGAGAAAAGTTCCGACTTTCTGGAAACTATTAACGCACACATCTGCGATAATTACGCGGCCATGAATTACAGAGTTATCGTCGTATCGCCGGACCTACACCGTGTAATAACTATGTCGAATCCTGGGGAATAAGTTTTAACCATCGGAAAGTAATTTCATCTATTCGACAAGATAATAATGGAGTCAGGGAAAATTTGGATATAAAAATATGGAAATATTTATAAGCGTTTTAATTATCATTCGATTAATCGTCGTTTAAAATATCATTACACAGGTTTCACCAGACGAGAAGGTGAAATTTTGTTAAAATTTACACCGAATATGTAACACTATACGCGCCTATAAAAGATATCCCAAACCGACCCAGCTGTAAACCGAATTGCTGCTCTACAGGCGTCGTAATTCCGCTGTAAGTCCTAACAACTGGAAGGTGCTGCACACGGATTTCTATGGGGTCTCATTTTACCGTCGAAGGAATTACGTTGCTTTGGAATAAGGTGTCGGGCCGGGTACCACGGGGATATTTGCATACCATTTTCATACGTTCGTCGAATAATAATGCCCGGATTTTTTTTCTTCCTTTGTCGAATCACGGTTTACGACTAAATTATTCCGGATCTTTGTGTCCGAATCAAGCAAATGGCCGGAAGAATTCACTGCGAGGGTAATATTAAATTCTTCGTAAAAAGAGGGGAAAATGTTTCACCGGCCAGGCTGAATATTAAAGTTTGTTCGAACCGTTTACATATGCGTGGATCACACGGAATATATTATGGAATTTCACTGCGGGAATAGCTTTCTAAAAGTGACGTGACGTCAGAGTAATTAGGTATTCCGCGAATTCCGTCAAGATCATTCAGTCTTTTTAGGTGTACTGTTTCGAAATTATACACAGGAGCTTGGGATAAGCACAGACGAGGTATTGGATAGACCTATCACCTTACGGGGTTCGATGTTCGTCTTCTTGACGATGGAGCAGAATTTTTTGTTGTAAGAGTATCGTTGGTTCCGAAAGGGGCACCGCACACCACCCCCTTTTGTGAGGTTGTTACAAGCCCACATGTTGCCGCTGTTGGCAAATGTAAAGGGTCTGCGTATTTGGCAACGTCAGACCAACTTCTAGATTCCGTCCTCGGGGTCGAAAATGAATTTCGAGTATCGTACGATGGACGCGAGCACATTAGTGGTACCTGTCGATTCGTTAGTGATGACAAAGGAATTACGAAAATCGCGAAAAATCGTCAAATTCGACCAGTTTTTTGATCGGCATTCGCTCAATTTTTGAGATAGCGATCTGAAACTGGTACCATTGTTTTAGTTAGGAAATTCTACGCCAGATCAATATATAATAGTTGTACTTTTCGAAAATTTAATTTTTCGCAAAAATCTGAAGGGGGTAGGTCAGGATTTTTTGCGATTTTCGTAAATCGCCTGCCATTTCCACAATTTTCGAGATATCATAATGATTCTTTCTGTGTCTTATTCGGCTTCGGATTCCGTGTCCAAAACGCCCCGGATCGTTTTAATAGCTCAAAAATTACGGAAATGCCAAGCGATTTACGAAAATCGCAAAAAATCCTGACCTACCCCCTTCAGATTTTTGCGAAAAATGAAATTTTCGAAAAGTACAACTATTATATGTTGATCTGCCGTAGAATTTCCTAACTAAAACAAAGGTACCAGTTTCAGGTCGCTATCTTAAAAATTGTGCGAATGCCGTTCAAAAAACCGCCTGAATTTGAGGATTTTTCACGATTTTCGTAATTTGCTCGCCATTTCCACAATGATTGAGATATTAAAACGATCCGGGACGTGTTGGTAGCGGATTTCGAAGCCCAATAAGACAGTGAAAGATTCAGGTCGATATCTAAAAATTTGCGGAAATGACGAAAGAATTACGAAAATCGCGAAAAATCGTAAAATTCCACCAGTTTTTCGTTCGGCATTCGCTCAATTTTTGAGATAGCCGTCTGAAACTTGTACCATTGTTTTAGTTGGGAAATTCTACGCCAGATCAACATATAATAGTTGTACATTTCGAAAATTTAATTTTTCGCAAAAATCTGAAGGGGGTAGGTCAGGATTTTTTGCGATTTTCGTAAATCGCTCGCCATTTTTACAATTTTTTAGATATCGATCTGATTCTTTCACTGGCTTATTCGGCTTCAGATTCCGCGTCCAAAACGCCCTGGATCGTTTTAATAGCTCAAAAATTACGGAAATGGCAAGCGATTTACGAAAATCGCAAAAAATCCTGACCTACCCCCTTCAGATTTTTGCGAAAAATGAAATTTTCGAAAAGTACAACTATTATACATTGATCTAGCGTAAAATTTCCCAACTAAAACAATGGTACAAGTTTCAGACGGCTATCTCAAAAATTGAGCGAATGCCGTTCAAAAAACCACCTGAATTTGAGGATTTTTCACGATTTTCGTAAATCGCTCGCCATTTCCGTAATTTTTAAGCTATTTAAATGATCCCGGGCGTTTTGGACGCGGAATCCGAAGCCGAATAAGACAGTGAAGAATCGTTTTAATATCTAAAAAATTGTGGAAATGGCAGACAAAAACTGGTTCTTTCGCAGTAAAAAGGTCAATTATTAATACGCATAAACTATAACTTCTATGTCGTATTCTTACTAATAATCGACGGACATCCTAGATTCGAACCGAAAATGGTAACGTAACGAGTGACACTAAAATGGTAAGAGGGCTCTAGAGCCCTCCAAACCAGTGACATCGAAAAGCATGGGGATGATTGGTCTATCCAATACCTCGTCTGTGGGATAAGTTTGGTTAAGGACCAGGATCTTGGTTACGGTCTTATCATACGAGTTTCGTCCTTTTGTCTTCCGTTCGCAACTGTAAGTACACCCTATTTGCATTCGAATGGAAGTAACAAGTGAAACACGAGTTTCAATCTGTTCTTGTCAGTTCGTGGATATTATAACACGAACTATGTGTGTATGGTATGTAGAGGGATTTCAGGGATGGTGTCCGTATGAAATGTATAAGCAAATCTATCGATAACGATATCAATTAACGAACCGATCAAATTTCTGTTACGCATAATTCCTATCGTATTAACATGTGCGCGTTGAAATTATTTCACCTTTATTGTATTAACCGTGGCGAAAGGAATCGCGATATCGTGGTCAATCCCCCGTAAAAACATGTGTCACGATAAAATCAACGATTTCCGTAGCCTGACGATTAATTAGACGTAATATAATGAAATTCAGCGACGAGGTTATATACGCACGATACGATGTCACGATTAAAATTTAATGCGAAAGCAGATATGTTAACACAGAATAGATACCAAAGAGGAAATAATTCAACGGTGGACGATTAAAATAAATTGGATCTTCTAACAATGTTCGCGGTTATCTGTGAGTATGTGTTTTTTTTGTTGAAAATGACCGTGCACGTTATTTTCCGCTTAAATTCATAAGGGATTTTTTTTAGTCCCGTCGCCTGAATCTCATAAAATGAAATCGTAAAAATGATAAAAATAAAACGCGAGAAAAGAGGACCCAGTTTTGAGCCATCGTCGAACCGCGACAATTTATGTGAGAAATATCTTCGTTGCAACGAAAAAAAAAGGGATGTAACGATTGCCGAAGGTAGTGAATCGTTCGAAGGATCATAAAGCAGGACCATTGTCCTTCTAAGGTCGTTTTTCTTTAAAAACTTTTTGGTACAAGATGAAAGAATAGTCCTCGCAAAAAAGAAAGAGTGGATGGGAAAAAACCATGTGACGAAATAAATCGATCCGAACAACTTTACGAATAGACCTTTTATATCAAGTGAACTCTATTGTTAAATTCTTTTCTTGCAAATACAAATATTCCTATTGTCAGGGAAAGAATTGTTGCCATACAAACCGCTGCGTGTTTCACCGAATATTTCAAAGTTTCAAATATAGTTTTCATAAATATTTATGTTTACTGTATGAAATTCTACGGTTTCGAACAAAAGACCTTTGAATTTGAATACATATAAACAGAAACCCACCCTTATCCCTCTAACCGTTCTACCGTTCTACAATTCCTCTAATATTACCCTAACGAGTATTACAATACTGTAAGATGTAATCATCCAGACATGCTGAGCGATAAAGCAACGACCACAAGAACGTTAAATTGCTTCACATATGCAAAACAAACTTTTAATCAGAACACGGTCCGACGCGAGGAAAATGCATCTCATATTAGACCGTATTGCGATACATATTGGAAAATATTCCCCGGTACACAAACAATTTTCCCATTTTTCCAGACCGTGGCTCAAATATTGCGAATCGATTGGTTAAATGCTAGACAGATCTCGCCAGCAATTAACCACGACAATGGATTCCAGTATTTTTTTTTCCTTTTTTTTTCCCGAAACGATACTACTACATTTTTGTGACTGAGGGCAACACCGACTCTCTATACCGTGCACGTCGACGAGACTATATTTCGAAATACACTGTACATTGAAACGGGACAAACCGACCGTTCGATCATTTGTATCGAGCTTTTTTTTCTTTTTTTCTTTTTTTTAAACCCCTTTCGGCTTACACATTCCAACCTATTCCTACGTGTTACGCGCCTTGGCCTGTTTCGTCGGAATTTCATTCGACCTGTTTCAATCCGGTTGGAAAACGTTCGGGGACACGTCCACTTCCAAATCGGATAGTCTCGATCCTGATCGAGTGATCTTTAATAATCCCTGACCTGTTTGGACCGGTCTCAAACACGCCGCTATTAGTCCAGACACATCCTGGAACCGCAGATACCTTCCACACTGGCTCATACCTCTTCGAATTGTGTCAAACCGACCGACATCCCCGGACTTTCTCTGGTCGGGACACAAATTCTGGTCGGTTCGGCAAAATATGTTCGGATCGGATCGATGGCGACTCGTGGTGACCGAGTGCGAGAATCGAGAATGAAATTCGACTCACAATCAGTTGCTATATTCATTTGTTGCGACATTCCTAACGATTTGGGAAAAGTAACGACGACACATAGAAAACGAACGAACTTATTGTATCTCTTTTTTTTATAAATAAAATGTTCATTCTATTAGTGGGAATGAATTTATTTCTATCTCTAACAAATCGGGACAAATGGAGCTGGAATAAATTGCAACCAAACGACAAGTTCATTTCGTTGATTGTACCTCGACGACTTCGTAATTCATAGAATCTATAAATAAATGATTTCAACTATTCGACTATAATATAAATCCTCCAACTAATTTTGATAATGTTATCCCAAGATTCTACAATCTTCTTCACCCACCAAAAGAAATCGCCCGATTTCAAAGTGTTGAAATAATTACTAAAAAAAAAAACATTAGTTCGCAAGAACGATCCTTTACACGAAACACAATCGTCGTATTATTTCCGTGGCTAACAATACCGTAATCAACGTGAAGCAGCTTTGTGTCTGCGTGATGAGTGATTAATAATTCCGTAAGGGATGAGAATGTAAGTCGAAATAATTTTTTATGGCAAGATAACCCAAGAGAATCTCGTGATATCGCTATGAATGCGAGGGTATCCTTTTTATGCGTCGGCAGTGTTTGAAAAGACAGGTTGAATGGAAAGGGGGGCTTTGGGGCTTGGTGCCGTTCTTCACAATGAAGCCGGGGGGATACGCGTACACGTATTCAACGTTACGATGCGTGTATCAGTGTCAATAATACGGCCGACATTCGCCCGCGTGTGTGTACGCGGCCGAAGCTTTTCCTCTGTGCGGTTAGTCACCGCGAATGGATTATTAAACAGGTTTAGTCGGTGAATTAACGTTCTCGTACCGGCGAAAAATCGTTTTTATTCCGCCCGTGTGTCTGTCGACCAGATGGTAAACCACCGACTCGTATGGTAAAGATAAACAAGAAAGAAACGTTTTTTGTAGTCGCGGGTCAACATTGATTAACATATATTTTAACAGTAATTGTACGACCGTGCACGTATGTATATATGTATTAAACTGCGATACTCGACATCGTTCATTTAGATGACTACGAAACAATGAAACGTTTGTCGACACATTTCCCATGATATTTACATATTACTCGAATCTCTACGTATTAATCAGGATTATATACCATTTATGTATGTATGTATGAATATATAATAGTGGAAATAAAATATTTCCCAACGAATCAGCAGTTTTCCGAACGAATTTCCGATACTGTAGGATTTATGAAACTTTCATGTAATATTCCGATCGCACGTGTGATTGTTTCACTTATTTTTTAATACTTTTGTAACGAATTCTATCTGCGTGTCCTACGCTTTCAGGACTCAACCCCTCGCACGTAGTATTCGCATACACATACACCACGCGTAAGTGTGTGCAAAATTGTACGCGAACAGACCAGCGTCGGTATTATCCGTCGGCTTTGGTGTTGGTAACTGGATGAATACAATGGGTACGGCGTTAAGTCAACACACCATGGTTATCTGGACTTTGGTAGAGGAAAATGCTCGTAAAGACAGGAACGGTCCGCTGGAAAGCTCTTAAAGCTCGGCCATCATCGAATTACGCCGGATTTTCGAGGGTCATTTCATTGTACCGTATTCTCGCGGGTTCACGGGGAAAATTTTCGGAAAACCTTTGTGGAGATCCGTCGCCGAACCTCCGACTTTTTCCTATTGTGCCATCGTCGTCGTCGCAACGCCGCCGTTTGAATAACTTTCGCCGCGCAACTTCGGAATCGCCGGACGGTTTCGAATTTCATCGTCGTCGCGTGCGCGGAAGTTTTCAATTTCATTTGGACGATTCGCCGACGGATTCGAAAGATTCCCGAGTGTTTCATAAAACTCACTCGAGTGGAATAACGCCCGGCTCTCGCCGGCGGAGTGGCTAAATGAAAATGGATATTGATTCGCGTTGCCGTTCCAAGGATAGGCATTAAATTTCGATAAAACGTTTACCATCGATCGTCGTCCTTCTTATTCGCAAAAGGACCGGCCGGCGTGATTTATTAGTTTCCGGTTCGCCGGGTTAAAACAGTCTCCGTCATTCTCGCGAATTTTACGTTCGTTCTTTCTCGTCGCCACCGATGTTCGTATAGAGCAAACAGCGTGTACATGACAGATTCGCACACGCGTCGGCACTCCGATATTATTAATAATCGATCGTGGAAATCCTTTCTCCGCCGTCTGAGCGATTAATTAATCACGTAAACCCCGGGCAATCCAGTACGTGAGATCAGTCTAACGGGGGGATCAAAGTTAGGTGAAAGTCCGTTATGCAATTTCCCGGGTGATTTCCCCGTGGAATGCACGGTGAACCATAAGACTTTGTACCGAGCATAATATCGGGTTCCTCACGGACGAACGAATAGTATCGGCGAATTCTTTTCAACGGGATCGCTCGAATAGAGACCGCGGCTATTGGAAATTTCAACTGCTCCCTCTAAACAGGTAGAACAAACGGACTAACTACCGCTTCAATTACGTCTTCATTGTGAGTCTAACAAACTGGCGCCGTTACCTCAAGATCAGTCGAAGAATGTTTGTCATTAAGTTAATTAACGTAACGAACCAACAGACAAATTTTCATTATCCTGAAATATATCTTTCTAACAAAATGTATCTAAATGTTCACTTTCAAATAAAATAGATATTTTTAAACAAAACTATCCAGAGAATAAATTTTTATACAATCAACCTCCTATATTTTGTAACAAAGATTCTTTCTATACAATTTCCTACGATTTAAAATAATTGTTCCCATCGCACCCCCTACATATACTTATCGCTCTACACCTTAGAGTCCATGGCGTATTTATTATTATAGTTACCTCGGCGACGAAATATACTACGCTCTTCGTTCACATGGCGGTAAATTATCTCCCATGCAGCTTCCTATACATATACATACGTTGGATCGGAGTATCTACCACGGGTCTTTCGGGGGTGCGTTGAGTGCCGTCGAGGACGGGGCGCATACATAATTCCCGCTTTCGAGTGCAGCGCGAGGGGATGAAAGAGAGGGGGGGGGTTAGAGGGCGGAAGGAGTGGAAGTACTTCGACGACGAGAAAACCGCAGGAGCAGACTTTCAATTATCCTGGAAAAGGTGCTTGAGGCATTGGAACCAAGAGGGTGGATAGGAGACCGATTCCCGGACGTACAGGGATACCAACCACCCTCCCTCAACCCCCCACCCCACCCCATCCCCTCTACCCTTTCCTTTTATTATATCTCTGCAAGGAAAATATTGCTCCCTTGATTATTTCCTACCTATAGATTATAATAGCTTTCGTTTTACTTCGGCATATCCGGAGCACTGTCTCCCCGGGTGACGTTCGATAAACGTGCATTATTCCGTCGACGATTATAATATTCCAGGACGTATTTATACGTCCACCCGCCACCGTGCGAAACACCACGCGGATTTCTATATCGAGCGACCCGCGTTGATCGCGCCCGTTCCCTGCTAATTTTCATCGACGATTCGCGTCGTTCGTCGGCGTCCCGACGCTACGATATTACGTCCAGCGAAGTAATCTACGTTCCTGGATACACGCGGCAAATTGTACGCGGCAATGATAAATTACGTTAACAGGGGTGCTCCTAGCGCGGTGTAACTTTGTTCGCGGGCTATAATAAATCATGAAATTACATTTTTATCCGGATGTTGGACAATAAATTCCTCTCCCTCTCTCTTTCTCTCTGTCTCTCTCTCTCCATGGCTGCGTTTACAGAGGATCCATTGGAAGGCTTAACACAAGAGTAGTAGTAGTAGTACTCGAGTGTAATTCTGGATGCTGTATAACTCATCAAACATGGATTACCAGGTTTCGTAGAAGCTTTTTCCGATGAGAAGCGAATGGTATCGGTACCGGTGAGTGTCAGTCGATACGTAGAATCATTTGCGAACCACGGACAACTCGCCCAGATGGAAACGGGCAAAGCTTAAATAGACCCGCTCATTTCGCTCGTTGTTTTAGTCGACGATATCTACCGTGAAGTTCGTGCACGTCGATTTAGTTCGCCAAGTCCTCGTCGACACCTGCGAGAAACTGATATCTCACGCGGCGACTTTATGGTAGACTTATGCGGACTTACGGCAAGATTTACGGCTAAGAGGTACTTACAAAACTACTTCCTACCTCGGGCCCGGTTACGCTTGTTACTTGCCGTAAATTACACTCGTCCGACAGAAATTACAGGTGCGAGGAAAGAATCTATCGTTCGATACACCGTTTTATTGTTGAACCCGTCAGACAATACCCGGGGATCGAACAATATCTCGATCACGTGCGCGATCACGTCTGGATGAACGATTTAGGTGCAGATCTAAGTTATATTTGATCTATTGGTAAAATGGTAATTTTCCACATATTTATGGAAATGAATATTGTGAACGATTAAAATTCGTTGGAAAGAAATGTAAATTGGGGAAATACATATTTGATGGATATACAATTCTTTGGTTTAGAACATTTCTGTGTTTTTCTATTATCTTTCACGAAAGAATTGTTGTGCGATATAAAGTTTAATATTCTTTAATATTAGCCAGCGGAGTAAGAGGATATTTCTCATTGTAACAGAGTTCTCCAGTTTCATATATGTTTTCAAAGTGGAGGTAACGGAACCCGGTTATATCATCGAATTGTCCGGGAAACTAGTCGAGATGTCGAGGAATTGTAGCTACCATATCGCCAACTAAATGTACGACGACCGGCTCCAAATACTGTAAATTTGTTTCGGAACTTTCAATGTTCGCGCTTTCGTGTTGAAGCCGAAACCGACCGACTGCATTCGTGTCATTGCATTTCTGAGACAGACCGTTAACTTCCACCGTTTCCCGGCGAGTTTCATACGGGGACTGAATATTTCTGTTCACGTGAACGTACGGCGAAACGAGATTCAATCCGACGATAGAAATTTCCCCCCCGTAAGAAAATACCGAAAATACTCGGGGGACTCCGGGCGTTCTTACACCAAACGACATTACCGGTAATCTAAATACATGGAAACGGAACGAAATTGAAAATTACACCGCAAACAGAGGCGTCGAGATGAGAACCAGATTCTATGACACAAACGTAAAATTAGAATGAAAAATAAAAGAATCGTAATCCCATATTAAAGCTCGAATTCACCGTATTCGAATAGAGAAAAAATGGAATTTCATTTTCGGTAATAAATGACACAGGCCCCGGGAGGGAAATTAAATTGACCCGTATTACAGATTTCAGGATATTATCAGTGTCTAACGCCCCTTATCCCTTTTCTGGTCGACGACCGGCAACAGGACTTTCTTCTCTTTTTTTTTGTTATCTGTGAAAATCGTGTCGCGCAATATCCGATACGGGGCCCCACCGGCACTGTCGGTATACTATATCGTAAATCAATTTTCTTCGTCGCGTCGCACATTTCTCATCTCCGTCGGTCCCCCGTCGCGAGCTTAGCTTCGTTAAGACGGAAATTGGCAGGTCCTTCGGCGTTTTATGAAAGAAATGAAACGTTGCGGCGAAAGGAGACCGCGCGCAAGTTTCGCCGCGCATTTGTCGAAGCTATCGTAATGATCGTGAAACGTTACTAATACTAACGATATCAGCTACAGAGATGTGTGTTCTGTGTATACATTTCACGCAGACATTACGCAAACATTAGGTCGGTACAATATGGACCGAGGCATCGGGCTTCCGACGAAAGGATTTATTAATCATAAGTGGCGGGATTTCAAAATATTTCGGGATATCTTGTTTACTCTATTTTCGCTTTACGCGATATTTACTCGTCGATTCGAAGACAATACAAAGATTCTTGTGAAATAAAAGTGGATTTTACGAATGGATAGTGTATACATATAGCGTGACGTGAAATTGAATTGGTGATGGTAACGAGTAACGAAATTATGAAGGAGACCGTTCCTGTCTTAACATATGCATGCTACGTGTATTAGCATAAACGTCGGTTCTCATAAGAGACATAGAAACGGGAAATCCTCCGTTTTCTAAGGATACATTTACACATAGATATCTCCTTCCGAGCTCTCGAACAAACCAAAACCATCGATTCGTATTCGAAAATCAAACGCGATAGTTTGATTCTATAGAAAGAATTTTCCAATATATTCTGCTGCATAAAGTCCCTATAACAATATTCCTCAAACATTGACAACTATCCAACAATTCTAGAAAGACAGGGAAAAATAAGGAAAATTCCGTATTTATTACAATCAAGTTGAATTGTTTAAGTTTCGTTATTAACGATTGTTAGTCCCTAGATTTTCGAACGGAATGGTTTCATAATCTCCCAGGAACCCTATGGATAACGAGTGTGGTATCAATTATCAGATGCATCTCGTGACCTCATTAACGGGCCGGGATCTAACAGGGTCGCTATGTGAATGTGGAGTCACGAAATTAACGGTACGAAATAACGACCTTTTATTTCACTGTATCGTGGAATACATCACACGTGTAAATAAGCAACGAAATAAACTTGAACGAGGGAGTTTCTAATCGCGGACGATTAAACTCTGTTCGTTGAACTTGCTGAAAGATTCGTATCGCAATTACTCCACCAATTCGGTCAAAGTTGTTCTTCGTGAAAATCTGAATTAATCTTTATAAACTGCAAATCGTTCCGAGGTAAAACACGTTTACTTCCTTTTCACACAAAATCGAAAATTATCTCGTGATTAATTGGTTTATCAATATTGTCGCGGTGGAAAGTTTAAAGAAATTTCTGTCATTGATAAGAAGAATCGCGCGATGACGATAAGCCTGGCAATTTCTTCAAAAGATCGTCCCGATGCGACACGTCGTGACATGATAATCCTTTGTCATGAGTTTTGTCTGCAAGTTGGTACCGCATTCGTTCTAATTGGAGACTCGAGAGAAGATTACCGAGAATAATTGAAATCGGTTACGTCTGGACGCAACGAGGAATGCTTCGGAGAGAAGGAGCCTCTTCTCCTTTGAGTATCTCGACTGTTTAATCATCGGATAATTAAATCGGATAACGTTCAACTTGCATTAGCGGTGACGTTAATTAATAACGCAATCCACGCCGGCGGTTACGTAACGACGGTGCCTTTCATTGGTCACCGATCGAAGGTGTTTTCAGTATTTATCTTAAAAATGATGATAATTCCAGAAATTGCGGACAAGCGATATTTATCGATCTGTTATTCATTGACCGATGCGTCGCGTAACACGTTAATCATAATTGTAAATGCCGGTGACGTCGCGTTGATTATCGATTTATTTATGTTTCTTCGAACGCGACGTTCGCTATTTCCTGCGATAGTAGGAAAGACAAAGAGTGTGGAAAAAAAAAGAATATTCCTGGGAAATTGGCGAGTGGAGGTATGCAAATCACGGGACCGTTCGAAACGGAAGACTAAATACGGTTTATATCACGGAGGTTGACGTTGAGCGGCAAAAAAAGAAAAAAAAAATGGACAACGGAATGAACAAAAATCAAACTCGATCCGAGAGTCCCACACGAATCTACGAATCTCGCGTGGCCACTTTGCGGGTCTCGATAAACTCTCTAATTTAAAGCAAATGCAGAGAACGAAATCAATTTTTTTTTTTCGTTTTTCTTTTTCTCAACGTTCCTCCGTGGAAATCGGTGCTTATTCCGCCACGGAACACGAGCGTTTTATTCGCACGCTTTTACACGATGTAACGCACAATTGTAATTGTTACGTCCGCGGAAACACGCGTAACGAAAGCAAAGAAATGACACGCTCGAAATCACTGGAACATCGTGACACGTGAATGACAGCTGCAATTGCCGCGATATTCGCGGCGTTTATTCGGACTCGATGGCGAACGGGTATTCTAAATCTATACGCGAACGAATCGTTTCACAGCGAATCGATTTCTGACGGTAAATTCGCTAGTCGAAAAGGTATAATAAAATAAAAACCGGCTACAACATCGAACAACGTGGCAATCACGTTTCGTACTCGACGTTCGTTCCATTCCGAATTCGGAAAATTCCATAGTAGCGCAATCATGAAAATTCCAACGAATTCACCGATAAAACATTAAAGCTAAAGAAGAAAAAGAAATGCCGTGAAATTACCATACGCAAACAAACGAAAATTAAACAGGAAAATAATCGTTGACACTAAAAAATATCTCTTTTAACAAACCCGTTAATAAAAAAAAAAAAACATTGTCAATGAAAATTACAAGTAGTCAAGCACGTGACGACGTACTTTGTGTATCGTGCGCGCGACAGGAAACGCGACATAACGAATTTCGAAAGCGCAGATTACGCGAGGGGAAAAAAGGAATGAAAGAAAATTGTTTTTCTATCCGACAGGAAAGCTTCGTCCAACGACGATAATTTTGTTTTCACGGCGTCGTCGACGTCGTCCCATTCATTTTCGTGGAAAATAGCACGGATTGACGGGCAAAACGGAAAACCATGGCGCGCTTTAGTCGGCACGCTTGAATGCGAGTTTGAATGTGAGTTGGGAACAATTGGTTCCTTTAATGAGATTGGCCGTGGGTGTGTACGTGCACGTACGCCACGCCGCAGATACGTTTCTACATACATACATACATACATATATACATACGTACATACCTGCGAGCGAAACATTATTAATCCGATTAAAGGCGCAAAAATATTTTCACCCTGCCGACGAAATTGCGACATAATTCTGTGCCTCGACTGCTCGCACGTTTAACTTCCGTTCATGCGAAAAGTTCGCAGAATTTCGGCATCTTGACGAAATGGATACGTTACGGAATAAATGTGATTGGAATTAGTACCGGGGAATTTGACGAAAGTTCGTAGGAACTTCTATAAGATTTCAGTATTTTCATTACGTGTACACGTGTGGCTTTGTGTTTTATGTAAATTCGACGTTTTTGTTTTATCGTGCGCTGTGTTACATGCGACTGGAATACGTGTAATTAAGTTGAAATCATCAACTTCGGGAATATCGATATTATGCAAGTTAGCCGAAATTGAAATGGTTACCGTGTATAGGCGCACGACGCAACAATCATTAAACAAATGAGTCTCGTCATTAATACTGCGCCGTCGTGTTTACTAATTACGGACACGATATTAGATAATTACGAAGGCCTGTAATTACGGCAATTAAATTTCAAGAATCCGCGGCAACATTGCCGGCCTATCTCTACACGATTCTTTCTTTTATCGCGGAATCTTTCGTTGATTGCCTTACAACGACGTTTATCATCATCGTGTTCAATAATCTTTCCCAGATTAAAAGTGAATCAATTTCTTCTACAAACTGCTAGATTGTAATTAAGAAAAAGAACAATACCGACTAATAAATATCGTACAAATAAGAGTCGAACCTGTTCGAAATTTTATGAACGCAAAGTCATCCGAAAGTAGGTAAACAATAGCGAGAAATATTATAATGTTTGATTGAAATTTTCAGCCAGTGACCGTGCAATAATCATTATGCGTTACTATCATCGTGCGAAGCTGCCAGTTGCATGTTGTTTAATAGGCATCCGCATCCTCTTCCAATTATTGCGGTATAATAGTGGTACTAATCGATTCGCGGTGCCTACAATCAGCTTTTCCAGTCGTGGATCGTCCGCAACGAGAGCAAACACACCATTTGTGTGCGCCACTTAGCGCTGAATAAAGTATTAAAAATTCAGAGCACTTAATACGTGCATAGCCCGTGAATAATCTCTTTGTACACTGTTCCTATATCTATATATAGATACATATTTATAAGAAGTCGACGAAAGGGACTTCCTTAACCATGGAAATATTGAATTTCGCAATGTATAAACATACAGAGAAAATTGCGACACCCGTGTAAGAATGTTCCTACGGAAAATAATGTCAAACGATTTAATGTATATTTGCCGTTTTAAATGGTCGACAGTGAAAGATTTACGTTTGGAAAATTTAACGTTCGAAACTGTTACCGAGGGAACGTAGTTGCTGAATGAAAGGCGGATAGTAAGCCGAAGGTGAGGTGGCTTACCGTATAAATCATTTAATACAGTGTTTGCCTGGCATTTCGCGTTTTATTGCCGCTGAAATTATTGTTGCTTTTATAATTACCGCCGTTAACCACGGGATAATGAAGTTTATTAGCCTGCGCCGTTGTCCAACCGCTAGCCGGAGGGTTTGCACACATTGCGGTGGAAAAAATATACAAAGGATGGAGAATACGTGAGATTTAATTCTCGAAAATGTTTTAACAATTTAATCCCAAAAATTCATAACCGGAAAGGGCCATGTTCACCGGAGAAGGGGAGGAAAGAGAACAAGGATTCACCGTTTTCCATTATCTCGAATATCCTGCGGCAGACAGAATTGTAAAATTCAGCGTTCGAATAATTATGTAAATTCGATTGAACATTTTAGTATTATTACGTATTTATTAATACGATTTGCTTGAACTTCGATCGCCGGCGTTCCTGATATTCGAGAATATTCCTCGCTACCCTTGTCATAAATAAATTTCGAACAATCTATTTAAGCCCGGTATATCTAACGTTCCTATAATTATAATTATTCCGATAATTACGGTTTACACGCTATTTTGTCTCGGTTTCTAACATAATCCGTTTGTTATGCGAGGCGTGCTGTATTAAAAAAAAAAACGAAGAAAACTGCATTCGCGAGTTAATTCACGATTACACCGGTTCCCTTGCTTTGAACACAAAGGATGCGTGCGGTGGTCCATGCCGCGGTGGAAGTAATATTTTTTACAGCCCTTCGTCTGGTATTACAGAGTACAACGAGAGCGTAGAGACGAGAATAAATCCGCTGGTTAATAGATAACCGGGTCGTCGGCCTCGAGAGGTCGACAAGGCTTTTGGCAAAGAAGGAGCAAAGAAGAAACGAAGGTGGGGAGTCGGCCTTTCCGAGGTGCCTACGTCTCGCAAAGAAGCTGTGCAATGTGTGCAACGTGTTACAAAAAAGTGGAACGGGGTCAAGGCGGTTCGTCGCTCCTTTTTTGCTCGAAGAAAATTGCCTTGAGCCAGAGCGAGATTCTATTTTTTTTTTGTTTCTTTTTTCTTCAAACTACAACTACTCGGTATTTTCATTTATCGCTTTCCCGAAATGCTCACCGATCAACCCTATCCCCCCCGACTAAAGTGCGACTCAAAATTCCACACGTTTCCGATAATTAGATTTAAATTTGATCAATTAATGTAACGCCCGATGTTTTTCTATATTTCCGATACTCGGGTAACGATAGTGTCACGTAAATTCTGGATTTTCGAATTCTGGACAGATAGAAGCATTAATTCGTATGTATTTTTATTTGTACGGGCAAAAGCAATACCAAACATCAAATGAAATCAAAGCAATCAGGGGAAGATTGTCAGATTTGAATCCGTTTGATGCTCGTTTGTGAACGTTAATACCACGCTAAATACTGTTGAAAAATCAGCTACAGATGAAATGGTAGTTAATATAAACGGTAATTTAATGCAACACTGTGTTTCCCGGTACATACATAGCTGTTTCACGAGATCCTTCAGTTATTTTAACGAGTATTTGTATTTATTCTATTCATTGATAAGTTCCTTGTGATTGCCTTTTCACTCCTACCACACACGTAGGCGGAACACAAAAGCTGAAAGTCGGGAACGATCGAAGAGACGAAAACAACAATCTAAATATTGATTGAAAAGCATCGTAAATTCTATTCTTTCTGGCAATCTTTTGCCGCAAGTCTCCCCGCGAAATATTTCAATTCCAAAGTATTAGAAAAGTTCCCCTTGTAAACAAAAAGACAATTGTTCATCCAAAAATTGACAACCACTTAATTTTATACGAAATAATATTAAATTCTGGCATCGAGAATATCCTCCGATTTCTTCGGAATTAATTGCAACATAATTTAAGAATGTTAAACATCGTCTCACCTGATACGCATGATCTTCAATCCACGTATTTTCGATTTTGTACACCAACATCGTCCGTATCACAAAACCGCGTTGGTTTTCCCAGGAAGATGTATCTCGACGTGAATTCACTAAGGACAAAAATAACGTTCTTCGTACGTTGTAAATCGGGGAAAGTTTCACGGCTTCCTTTCGCCACTGTTTTCTTGAATGTCGCCGCGTCGACTCGACGTAACGTCCGCAATGGAAATCATCTTGTAAATCTCTTTTCCAACGAAAATCGGATCTCACTTCTTCACCACGCGCACATAATACGAATGAAAATTCACATTATATTTTCATTGTTTACTCGACATCTAGACGGATATATTTATTATCATAAAATCGACTCGGTCGCGAATCATCGTCGAAAGCGTCATTAATATTATTATTGCAATGAATTGGCGTTTCCTCGATGTCAGCATCGAAGTATCCTTTATCGAACAGACTGTGGCATAGTTGATCACAGAGATTGGAAGAACGACCGTCACTTCCCGTTAACGTTTTCAAGAATATTATACCTCTTCTCAATAGATTCTTCCTCCGTGAACCATCCATTATGAATAATTATTGCGTAATTAATACTGACTTAGAATCTACAGATATCGACACGGTGTCACGTATTATTAGAATGTATAAACGATATCTATACAGGTATTTCACCGGATCGTTTCGAATAAACCAGCGTTCTCTCTGTGTTTTCCTCGGTGAAATTTCACTGTCCGTTGCGAATTCGTAGTCACAGGAGCAATCGATACCTCGTTAACGAGGACACGTTTCTATGGCGGTGAACGTCTAAGTTTCCTTAGCCAGATTCGAACACATCGTTGGGCGGACGTTCATTGTTGCTCTCTTTCCGCGTCAAACAGAAATCACGGATTAGTCCGGCACAATCCTTCTTTTTTTTTTTCTCTCCCCCGTTTCAAAGCCTGTCCTAAAAAAGTGCAAAATGAAAAGCTGCTCTTTATTGCTCCGTGAGGGGAAAACGGTCGTATCCACGAGATCGCTGGCGAACTGTTTCTATCGGGGATTCAACTTCCGTCTCGATGTGCCGAAATCCTTTTTTTCCCATGTCTCTCGCCTGCGATCACGTTCCTTCGGTGAATCTTATTCGTTCACCGTTCAACGAAGTTACTTAATGCTTGATAGAGTCTTTCGCGAGAGTTCTCGAAATATTTTCAAGTATGTTTCGATCGTCGATAACGCAGTAGTTTTATCCAGTGTTCCACAGAATCGTGAGAAAAGATTTCTCTATAATTTTAGAATTTCTTATTTCCACGTTTTTCCCACCGATACGTTCTACGAATATCTGTCTCCGTCTCGTCGTGTGAATATATTTATCGTGGATTTGTTTCCACCGAAACGTAATTTCGAAATTATTCTCGATTCGAACGATAAAATACATATATACGAAATCGGTGTGTTTCACCGGGAATGATAATTATCATTTCGTTTCGCGGTGTGTTACAGAAAGAAACGAATTATTTTTCGTTCGTCGTTGTGCCGCGATTGGGACGTACAAAATGTGAATGTGAACTGTCCCAGTTTTGCATCGTCAGAGGAACGAGGGACACTTTGTCGGAACTCGGAGCTTACGCGTAATTTTCCCTGTTTAAAGAATATCTTTTGACACTAAAAATAAAATCCATTAAAGCGAGTACACTACAATACTCGGCCGACGTGAAACGTTTCGGATGAGTTTTAGAATATTTCAGGGGTACATAACGAGTAGAAGCTCGTAACCTCACGGTGAGTGTATTGAATTTCTAGTGCTCAGCCATCAGACAGGTTGATCCAACGGTTTGTAAGAAATGGAAGAGGAACACGGCGAACCCCGGTGAATATGCGGACGTGCTAAAAAAAAGTGAATTTTCCGGCAAGGCTTTTCCACCTCGTCAAGCTCATTTTTCTTCCGCGTCTTTCAGCCGCTTTTCGTGGTAAATCGCGAGCTCGCTTTACATTTTTCCTAAATCCTATGCCGGCTTTCGTCGAAAATTCCGCGTTGTCGAAGTGTGCCACCGAGCTTCAAACGAAAGAAAAAAAGCCATAAGAATCTATTCTGTATTGGTACGGTTAAAAGTATCTAACCGATGGGAAACGAGTTCATTAACCAATAATAATTTAATTATCATTTCTTGTTTTTTGGAACCAGCGAAATTCGAGTTTACGAATGATAATATCGAGAACACATCGGGAGAGTCGAATACGATCGAACGAGTTGCACAGTTTCTCACGTGTAATAACAACATCTCCGTACGAATTCGAGAAGCCCGAGCTTTGTGAATCTGAAATCGTAGCTCTTGTACGTCACGTATATCGAAGGCAATGGCGTATACGACGGGGGAACGTGACTTTCTACAAATTTGTTGATCGAAACCGTGTACCCGGTACGCGGCCACTTTACGGCGAATTCACGGCCCGATACGACGAAGAAAAGAAGGGGAGAGAGAAGAAAAAAAAAGCACAGAAAGGGGAGAAACCGTCCCGTATATCACGTTGGAAATCGTAGAATTTCCAGCGGCTGTCGTTCTGTTTCGTAATTTATCTCGATATCCGCCATATCGTTCTATCAGAACAACTACTGCTTTCCGATAACGAGATATCGACCTCAGGAAAAAGGTACAGCTAAGACTTCGTAAGCCCGGAAGGGACTCGCTGTTCCCTACTAAGTGCCATGTTTTACCGAATCCTGTTTCCAAGTTCTACTTCTTTTTTCCCCGTAGCGTATCAACACGACGTTCGAAATTTCAACTGACCGTTGCTCACCGATACGAGTACACCGGCTGCAATGTTATCGAAAAGTAAAAATCATTTAGAAACGTTTACGTGGAATTATCGCGTTAAAATTGAGACAACGAATACGAACGTTTTATCGGAACACGAAAAGTCTGAACGATTTGTCTGTCGATTCAGAGGCAACGAAATTTTTCCTTCTTTTCGACTTTCATGTTCTAATAATCCCGGAATTGGATACCCAAAAGGCGACTCGGAGGGGCGATAAGAAATTCCCTCGTCACATTTTCGACAGCATTCATCACTTTGATGTTTGGCAATATTTCCTTGTCCGCTATATTAAAAAAAATACAGGCGAAAAGGATGAAAAGTAACGAAAAATAGAAGAATTGACAAATAGAACAGGTGCCGAAGGAGAGCGAATGAATGACCGGTGAAAAAATAAAATCTCTGATTAATCCTCAATGTACCCTGGTTTGTGCTCGCTTAATGACACGTTGACTCTTTTTTCGCGAAAAAAGGAGTACGAGGGAATCGTTAATCATCTCCTATTTGACGTGATATTATTAGAGTCTTTATACTTTACCATTTTTTACAGGTCGAAAACAGGTAGGCAAAGGGGATTATCCGGATTAACAAGAAAATCACGTAAACGATAATTAATGAATTACCGTTCGTTTTCCACTCGGATTTTAAAGACGTAGGAAGAAAATTTCATGAAATAATCTCTTTGATTATAATTAATTCGACAAAATTTCAGCCAGTGTGTGTGTACAGGAAACGTTTCATCGTTTCCTGGACGAAATTTGTTCTCTCGAAGTAACTTGAAAATTCTTCGTCTGGTACGAGGGACATCGACGAGATTGTATTTCGTGATGCGATCACTGTATCAGAAATTTTGAAGCACGAAACGGTCGCAAACTATTCGAAATGTTCTAGCCAATCGCCGTGGATGAAGCACAAAGGAAAGGATATACCACAAATTCGAGAGTAATACGGTTTATTCGTGCAACGTGACCGGAAGCGACAACCTTTGAGAAGATGAAAATACATGAAGGATGGAGAATGATATCACGGAAAATTCTCCCAGCGATCCCCTTAAGATAGGAATCCAACGGGAAAATGTTCAGATACTATATATTATATGCATAGAATTCCAAACTACTACTACTACTATTACCACTGCTACTACGTGCACGTCTGATTTCGCAACAGTAAATATCCTTGCCGGGTATTCCAAACATTTAATTACCATCGAGAAAATACTCTCCGTTTCACACAGAGGAACTTAGACCAATATATATACCGATTACTCGCGACTCATCGGGTCAATTAAATGATCAAACGGGAAGGCTCATTTGTCTCGTCTGGCATTCCGAATTTCGACCTCTGACGTCCGGAGTCATCAATTAACACCGGAACGTTTCGCAAAGAGCATCGTTCAACCGGAGAACAGTTGCACGCGAATCCCTCGGAAGAGTTACGTCGAGAAGAATGGGAAAACTCGAAAAAAACAGAAAAAAAAAAATCAAAAGACGAGACCCGAACGTCCACCGATAACTTTTACCATCGACCCGTATGAATATGCAAATCTAAAATTATTGGTTCGGTACTTCGCGGAAAAAGATCGTGCAGGAATAACGATTCGGAATCGAGGCTATTACAAGAGACTATGAATATAAGAGTAGACACGTGAACGTGCGAAAGAAAACCCACGGAACAATAATGATGACACAGTCGAGTCGTCAACACCTTGTACACGCGTATTAGCTAAACAAAGAGTAGCTGGCTAACTAGGCGACTTACCGAGGGGGGGAAAAAAAACAGAAAAAAAAAATAATAATTGCATGGGACTTACGGCTCGTAATGTCTTTAACCTTTCCATTCTTATGTCGGGTTGTATACAGGGACACGTTGGAGTAGGCTTGACGAGAGTAGAGGATTGCTCTCGAGGCGGAGAAGTGACACGGGGTAAAAGAACGAGAGAAGAAGGGGAGAGACC
Source organism: Mimumesa dahlbomi (assembly GCA_917499265.3). NCBI lineage: Eukaryota > Metazoa > Arthropoda > Insecta > Hymenoptera > Crabronidae > Mimumesa > Mimumesa dahlbomi. Next base: position 5,247,348 of record OU824116.1, on the reverse strand, counting down.
GTACAAGGGAATATTTCAACGGGATGTGTGCCGGATTGCATTGTGACAAGCCGCAGCCCTGATTGATAACAATGCACACGCAACGACACTGACGCAGATGGAAACGTAAACATACGGCGGAAGATGAGTAAAAAGCGAACGAACGAACCGTGTTACCGAGTATAAATGAAAATATTACGTTGCACGTTGTAATCGAGAATTCTGTTACGGTTTTCCATCTAATAGACCTTCCAGTATCAACGATGACTATCACGTGACCGTTGAAACGAACGCAGAACTTTGTGCCGCAAACGTCAGGGAATCGAAAATTGAATAAAAATACGATTATCATAAGTAACCACCCGTTAGTTCATAGACAAAAGGAAAATTGGATATTTCATGAAAGTGTCTATCCATCTTCACACGGTGAAATTTGAATAAAACCGACAACACGAAGCGGTCGGACTAGCAAGCAAACTAGACAGGCACGAAAAGGAAGCAAGGTGCACGGGGTCATTGTCCTCGAAAAGGCGCGTAGCGTAGCGTCGTATTGAAGCTCGCCGAGAGAGCCAGCCAGATAATAAACCCTCGTATCCAATGAAATGAAAACCCATCCCTCCGCGGGGTATCGCGGAAATAAAAAAAAGAAAATTTCTCACTCGCCGAACCCCGTACGAGATTCACCTATCCCGCCACCCCCACTTCACCTCCTCGTCCCTCTGACGTATATTTACCATTCACACGTCTATTAAAATCATATCACACGGTGAAAAGTCTCCGTCCGGAAACGCGTCGGAACGTCAGGTGTGTCACACGTCGGCCGTCACAACATTGCATTCGTCATATCGGTGTGTCACACGCGCGCAACCTGATCAGCGGGGCAACGAGTCAGGAAAGTGTGGTGTACGACGACGTTACCCCGGAAGCGTTGTTCCGTTTCATATCGCGTCCGCGGATCGCAAAACTAACCACCTACACCTATTCACACACATACACACAGACCCACAGACACACACAGATAGAGAGACACACACACACACACCATACACACACATACACCCACCGACCTAACAGCACGTACCGACGTGTGTCCAACGCACCGCGGCGTGTGTTACTTTTGCGTCCGAAAAACCGGGACCGGGTGGCGTGTTCACCAAAGAGGGAGGACGGGGGATGGAAGTGGAAAGATTTTCGTAGACCAGCAGGACACGCTCTCTCAGGGTCGTACGAAAGTTTCGGGCCAAGGGTGATCGAAAGGGGGTGCTCGACGGGGATGGAGAACGTGTGTGAGCCGCGTGTGTCGTTTGGGCTACCGGTCCCGACGTTGACTGCACCATCGGACTCTATCGCGCTACTCGCCACCACCACCAGCACCACCACCACCACCACCACCACCACCACCTCCACCACCAGCACCACCACCACCAGCATCACCACCGCCGCCGTTGCCGCCGCCGCCGCCGCCGCTGCTGCCGCTGCCGCCGACGACGACGCCGACGACGACGCCGTCGGTTGGCGTCGGCTATCGATTTTTCCGCGCAGCCTCCGCGGCCGCAGCACACGGCCCGCCGACGTCTGCTGGATAGTCCTATCATCGTCGGCTGATACTCGGGCCCAATTCTCTTCTCATTCTCTCGCACCTATTTTCTTTTCAGATTTGTTCTTCTTCCTCTTCTTTTTCTTCTACTTCTTCTACTTTTTCTTCTTGTTTTATCTTAGTTAAGATCTGTATTGTCTATCTTGACTTTGAATCTAATAGAAAGACCTAGGGAACGTGATAACGTTTTTTTGCATAATCTTCCTTATCGGACGTGTGTGTAACGTGATTCGTTGATGTTTGAATAGATTGTCAAGGGTGGTTAAGGTCTGTTTGATCCTTCGGTAGGATGTGTGTATGTGTGTCTTATTTTATCGTTTCCTTCTGATTTCGTCTTTCTGTATTTCATATAGTGTCATTTGCGGAACTTATACGACAAACCTTTCTTGATTGCATATGGGGGATTTAGAGGGTTCTCTTGATTCCCCTTTTCTTGTCTATCTCGGATTCTTTCGTCCCTTAGACTCTTTTTTTTTCCTCCCTTCGTTCTTGTTTACGTTGATCTTTCTACAGTTTCCTCCCCCCGCGCGTCAGGTTGGTCCTCGTATCTTTCTGCGATTTTATGACCCCGGCTATTCCGCCGTGTGTACCTACTTTCATTTCAGGTCGAAAGAAGATAATGTTTTCCGTCGTTCCACTGTTTACAGCTACGTACCATTGCGTTTTGAGATCTTTTTACGCTATCGTCGGTGAAACGTTCGAAATCGTTACGATTGCTGGACATCGACGGTCATTGACGTTAGATTTTCAATAATAAATAATGCAAAAAAAAATAATCTGACCGCAGGCAGAATTATTAATTTTATACGCGGTCGGTGATGTTCAAAGGGACACGTTTTTCTGCAGACCCGCAAGAAATCAGTCACACGGATGTACGATCCAGTGGAAAGATTTCGGGAGGAACTTAAAGGATTCCATCTCGACTTTTATATTTTTCGGCCTTTTATCCTTTTCCTCTGTCGTCAGCTTCCTCAAAGCCAAGAAAGGCTAACACCCACCGTTCCCGCTAACGAACGAGCCGGGCTTCCGTACCAGCCTCCAGGAGATATTTACGTTCGTTAGAGGAAATCGATCCATAAGCTCGAACCAATTTCCTTAATTCCAGATGAACTAGAGACCCGCACAATTCTCAAGGAATTTCCAAATATGGAAGAAACTTAAACGTTCCCACCCCACAAGCACAATTGTCAAACTTTCGTCTCGCACTGTATCAGAATAATAGATTTTTGAATACAAGAAAATTCAACCCCCCACGCAATAGAAACACTACTTAATACTAATAATAATTTTAATTAGATATTGACATCTTCTTGTAACAATAATTAGTCCTAAATTATATTTTCTCATAATTGAAGTAACACTGTAAAAAGTACTATTCACCTTCGTAAGTCTATACAAAAATGTAATCATTCAAAGTATTGTACAATTTTGTACAACCCATAGACGTCACGCAATTTGAACAAAAACAGAAACACTCGTCTAAATTGGATTCCGCTTATGTTAAACGAGTTCCTTCTCGAGTCTTCGCCGATCAATCATTTTCCTCCAACGAGAGGGTAACACACATTCCTTGCCTCCAGTTATATGCACGTCCATGTAACAATGACCTTGTCATTTGATAGCCCGGGCAACTCGAAACGAGCCTAATTACATCATACCGTACGCTCACGGGAAAGCCGCAGGGGTGGGTCGGTGAAACTTGGGCGATTATCGAGAATGTAGGATCTGGGAAGGTAGGCCACGTTTAGGTATTAGCAGGTTGGCAAGCTAACGTTCCATATAGTCGACTTAAGTATCCCACCAACCATCGTGGAAGATGTATTAGGCGAGTGTTTGCCCTTTGACATCGACGGCTGGAAACTTTTACATCAATAGGAGATCACGGGAAAAGGATAAAGATTATGACCCTTCTGAGGTGGTATAGTATAAACGTAATACGTATAATCTGATAAAAACAACTTCTGCGGAATATCGTAAATGTTAAGGGAAAAAATGTACATATATAATTTAATCTGTCTTATGGTCTTTGAAGTTTTGTAACGTTTACGTGATAGCGAAGATAAAAGTTAGATAAAAGTGTAATAAAAAAAAGAATGGATGGGAATATTTGATGTAAAAGTTTATACGAAATATTATATCAGGAGTGAATTAAAAATTGGAGTGGATGTAAAGAATCTAGGGTTTTAATGATTATTAACTAGTTCGGATGAAATATGATCGAATTTCGAATAAGTATGTGAGAAACTACGAGAATGGTCGCCACCTTTTCTTCGACTGGCTCCGTCCGATCATGGATGGATGACTCTACTTAGTGGCAGTAGTGCCACTCAATCTGTGATCGGACAATAAGGAAAGTAACGCTTGCGCCAGCAAGTTTCTCGCGATAATAGGTGATCTTCGAACCGAGAAAGTAAAAAGCGAAGGGAAAGCGTCGGAGGATGTTCACATATTTAAAAAAGAAAAGTCAACGAAAAAAAAGACCGATAAAATTACGTATTAAATTAATAATCGCAAGCAAAATATTTCTATTAATCCTTAAAAAGGAAGAGTACTACAAAAACATTAATTTTCATGCAGCGATAGGATGTTTCATGCAAATTCATGTTGGCAACGACTGTGTTTAATAATTTTAATTATAATCCCGAGCATTGGCAGGGTGTCGCGACGCAAAGAAAAGAATCACCCGAAAGAATTGACAGAGATCTAATTTTTCCACGAGGTCCTTCGAGCTCGGGGGAAACAGGAATTAATTAAATCTGCACCCCCAAAAGGATGCCCGTAATGAGACAGGCTTCTCAGAATTAAACAATCTCCGCGAGGAGGCCCGATTTCATTCTCGATGCTCTTAAAACCCCAATTGTTTATCCCACTGACTTCCGACGAAATAACGCAATTACTATGCAAATAAATCTTTCGCTCTCCCCGGCTACAATATGATTACACGAAACAGCAAGAATTGTAATTACGCTTTCTGTAAGCAGTTGGAACCGCGCTATTACAACTGTATAATTAAATTGCAGGTGCGCCGCACGTTGAATCCCAACGGGATGAATGACATCGAACATGTTTTTTTTTTTTAGTAATCGTTGATTTTTCTATCGTTTTTGTGTCACGCGATGACGATGACGATCGTGATCGCGTATTTCACGGTCGTTTGCGAGGAACTTTACCGTAAGCAAAACGCGACGGGTATCATAACACGTAAGACTTCTACGAGCCAAACGATAAAAGGACTGTCGTCGAAGGACATCGGGAAATGGGAACGGGACCGGGAAACGTGGGGAAACCCTGGGATGAATTCAAAAAACTGTAAATCTCGCGGAAATCTCTCTTCGAGTTGCTGGAAGCAGGACAACGAGCGGATCTCCGCTCGAGGAATAGGTATATGTATAAAATACATACATACACGTATGTATATACCTATGTATCTATCGTGCTCTCCGTGTTTATGTGTATTACATTCACGTATACATATATGCGTATATATGTATAACGTGTTACGTCCTTGTTTGCCGCGACAGTTAATTCAAATATTTTATTCATAGCACGAATGTTTCACGCATTGAGAGTAAAATATTCAAGCTAATTTAAAACAGCCTCCATGTGTGGACATTTCCAGTGCATCGAGGGATTCTCACCTTGATATTGAAAAAAATTTAATAACAGGTTACGGAACGCTGGATATACCAGACAAAATACTCAAATAGTGTCTATTGCATCGTAAACATTTGATTTATCAGATATCTCTCGATAACATCGTGCAATATTGTATACAGACACACAGAACATATGTATCCAAGGGATTATGACAAGGAGGATATACATCGTTTGAAAATCTTTTTTGAAATCGTGAAAATCCTTGACGCACTTTGAGAAACGGTCTTTTGTAGTTCGCGAACAAACTTGAAACTAATCCCAAATACTTCTTCTTAGAAATACGCGAGCCAAGAAGTCGGCACACTCGAGATATATAGGATTTCTTTGCCGCGCGGTGTCAATTTTTGCACCATCCATTTGTATTCTTTATTCACCCGGCCACTGTTACTTGGAAAATGTTGCTAAAAATTCGAATATCGACTTATCCACCGCCGCGAATGCTGAAAAGTTAACCGGAAATATTCCGCGATATCTATGCTTTGTCATTCAGGCGGTAAAGTAGAATTCATGTTTATTTCCTCGTGAAATAACAAATTCAAATAACTTGTGTTTTATTTGCGCGATTGAACACTTGAAAATTTGTCGGCTTTAGCAGCGCGTGAAATTTTTCATAGGATTTTCTCGACGTTAGTATACATACTCAACGTATACGTCCATGCTCGATTAAACATAAGCGTATTAGTATTAAATGGGAAACGATGACCGTTGTCATCATATTAAAGGATAGCGTTAATATAATATCCATTGCAGTATGAACCTCGATATTACGTAAGAGATTATTTACCGTCTGGCGTCAACTCGTGAAATCAGCGTTTCCGTCCACTCAGACTTCGGCTTACTCTACTTGTACTTCTATCAATTTTCATCGAGGAACTTTCGAAACCTCGGTAAATATTCGTCAGCTCATAAGCTCGGAATCGGCATAAAGAATTACTCATGTTTTATTCGTGGGAGATTGCATTTTTCATACGATACATTCCGTCGGCTCTGCCCGACCTATCCGGCCCTGCGAAAACATTTTGACGAGAGTCTGACGAAATTTCGTATTCCCTCTTTTATTTCCGTGAAATCGTGCACTCAGTTTGCATACGAAACGAATCTTACTCGTGTAATCATTCCGAATTCCACGCCTATGATTTATTCGTCGTTAAATAATAACCATCGGAAAAATCGACCTACCGAAAAAATGTCAGATAGATCTAAATTCATTGTCAAATAATTTGTGCTAATATTTTCATAGAAAATATTTATCCAGTTTGTCGTTTTAACGCAAAGTATGGAATATTTTATCGAGAAAACAGCTGGTTACTTACGCATGAAACTGATGTACGTGTTTACTTGCATTAGTCCCGAAGGTTTGCTTAGAAATTTATGTGGACGCTATTCAGAGTTCAGCTTTTCCCTAATTCGCGTGCGAAAACGTGCATTCAACGTATTCATGGTCTCGTGTATGTCGTGAGTGCATTTTCATGAGGATATCCAGACACTCGAGCGTCGGATGGCCGAATTTATGGAGATTAACTCTCGTTGAGCACTAGCAACTGCGCTTGGTAACCTTTCCAGTCAGTTGTCACGTGGAGTTCCGTTGTCTTAATCCGGCTCATTATTGCAATGAGCCACGTAATAATGCATCGATTTCAAAACTGTGCGAATCCGGACGCGAAAGAATGGATAAATTAACGAAATACCGACGAATTACCAAAAAATTCCATTGCGAATGATAAATCGCACTTTCCGCGTTAATTTAACAAAATTTCATTATCAATTTAATTGAAAACGTTGACATTTCGCATTGATATCGGTGGATTTAAATTTTCCACATTTTACACCAGAGACATTCCGGGAAACCTTCATTACCGTGTTCTAGGGTTTACGTTTATTCGTTAAAAGTTTCAGCCCGCAGTTATGACCTCTAATTGCAGTACTTTTTAAATGTCCGTGCGAAGGATTTTCATTACGTGCCGTGCAACTTGCTAAACGTATGTATGTATGTACGTACGTGTGTAGTACAATCGCTACACCATCAGGTCCGATGGAGAACTGTCAAAAACAGCTCTTATCAGCAGTTTTGATTTCCGAGATTTCAATTACGCCGGGGGTGCGCGCGGTGCTTTAATATGCCTGGCAGTCAATTCGCGCGGGAAACTTTCTCAACTTTCCTTTAAGCTTTCATGTAACGTCTGCCCGCGTGACGGAACGAACTTTTCCACGGAAGTGAATGAAAATGAAGCATAATTAACTGCGAAGACCTATGTATAATACTTTAATGACTCTTCCCTGTATACGGGAAGATCCTCGAATTTTTCTTTCCATCGAAATAGAGCGCGATAATTAGAAATGTCGCAAATTATCAGTAAAAAATAAATTATAAAAATGAAGAAATACGCAATATTATTCATTCGTTTTTGCTTATTTCACAGTGATACCGTTATAATCTATTGTTCAGTGAAATCGCTAAAAATATGGACGGTTATTTATCAACAGCCCGCAGGAAATTCGTTTGCCGTCTTTCCCGATTTCTTTCGACAGTCTTCACCGGTGCCATTATCGAGAGCTTCCTTGCTCACGTTCTTGGACATTGAATTTACCGACTGTCGTTGGAGAGAGCGTTGGTTTCATCAATTTTTGAACGATCGCTTTTCACGTCAACTGCCGGCTTACCAAAAATAAATAAAAACTACGACGCCCGGAGTACAGGCGTTTCGAATGAATCGTAAATACAACGATAATTTTCATGTGTTTGTTTTACATTATTTTGCAAAAATTCCCCGTGCATGGGAACGTTGACGCTGACAACGGTTAGTTAAATGTAATTGTAAATATTCGGAATCTCGACGTAATTTTTTACCAAAACTGTCGCGGGAAAGTGTGTCGCGTGTTCACCGGATTGAAAATTTTTCAATTGAAACTTCGAAGAACATTCGTTGTGCCATCGTGTTCGCTTGTATTAGATATTCGTGAAAATATTTTTGAAATATCAAAGGTATGAAATTTTACAGGAAATAAAATTACCGTCACAGAGAGAAAAGAAGACCAATCACAAATTTCACGGAAGAAAAAACCTTCAATACCGTATTGCCTAGTTTTTTAATGTTTGTTTTTTTTGTTCTCCCGTATGCAATATTTTCACGCCGGAATTGAATATTTCACCGAACCTGTTTCACCCTTTTCTAATTGCGTATGTCTGTGTAACTCATATCGGTGCTACTATCGCGGAAATAAAAGAGTCCCTGAGAGAGCCGAGTTCCACTAGATTTTCCCTTGACCCTTTGAAACCATAAAAACTTCTCTATCAAAGTTTTATTTGTGTTTGAAGAGAAACAATTTAACGAATCGGTTTATAGTTAATCACCGTCGGTTAAACAAAGACGAGGGTTAAATCTGACGAAGCACACGCGGAGAAGGACAAACAGTTAAGCACACAAAACATAAAATTTATCGCATCAATTTAGGCAGATAAACCTTGAGTAAAATCTCGAAACGTGTGGACGAACACACACAGTCAAACGTTCAGACTAACAACGTAATGGCTTCGTTAGGTAACACGTATCTTTTTTCTCGCGTTTTATATCCGCCAATAAAAATAGCCTATTTGGTACCGATCTATATTTATTCGCAAGACACCTCGAAGCGTGCGAAGAATTAGACATGACATTTCTTATCTAACATCCCCGAGCATGCAAATTTCAATTCTCAGTAGGAAACATCACCTAATGGCAAATCGCGTAGAGACGCATAAGAAATCCAGCTTGCGGGATAAATATTTTAAGTGCACTTTGAAGTCTTCGAAATTTCGAGTTTCACGTTGTAATTTCGTCGCCGTTTGAATAAAACGAACCTCCTACGATTCTATCACGTTTGAATTTCTGCGCGATAGTTCATTTGATATTATGATACATCGTCCCGTCGTATATTCGGTAGAATTTCAACGTAGATAACGTCAGCTTAACGGGGCGTTCTAAAATCCTATAAAAAAATCGACACGTTCATAAGGGTTAACGTTGACAAACGTGACGCAAAATATGTGGTAAGAGGGACGGGATTATAAGAAAAATCGAGGGAAATTTCTCCTTTTTTACCGATCGGTTATCCAACGTCTGACAAATCCCAGATAATCTTTTCGGCCATGTCGGGGTCACCATCTTGTTCCATTAAAAGGTAACAGGCAAATGTTCTAACGATTGCTTTCACCTTTCTTTTACGAGAAAATTAGACGAAAGAAAGATGGATTAGAATAACTTTTAATTAGAGACATTAACTGGTTCTAACATACATGTATATGTACGTTTCCGTCAAGCAATTTCTGCTTATGTCATAACGTACCATTACCTTCTATTATCTCGCGGATTATGAGGAGTCAAGCGAATCTCTCACAACTTTACTAGGTCAGACGGTTTAACCTGACATTAAATAAAACCTGAGAATTTTAGTCGTCATCGTTTTAAACGTCTGAAAATGCCGCGATATCGATCTCGTTGAACTTTGAATATTTCCCAGTAAATTCACCGAAGAAAAATAAAAAAGAAAAACTTAGTCGTCGAAATCGAACCTAATTACCCTTTACATCGAGATTAGAACACTCCACTTTAAACGTCCGTACGAAAGTACATACGAAGACTTCCTTGCATCGTCTGCAACTCATTAAAGTAAGCTGGTTCATCCGTATTCCACTAGTATCGTTCCAGTTGAACTTCAATATCTTCGTATATACGATGTGCAAGACAGCTTTTCATACGTTTAAGAATCTTCGTTGCTGCGATAAGTTTAACAAGATCAAAAGTGTATTTTTTTTTATCCCGCTACTTTTAACAACAACCGAAATGATACCGAAAAATATTTACGTAGAATTGTCTGCTCCGAAGCACACATACATATACAGTATGTATACTATATTATTTGCAGCAGGGTACAGACTTTCACCGCTGCGAGACGGTTATCGAAGTTATAAGAGTACCTGCGGATAGCGTATCGATTTTCTATGGAAATTCAGGAAAGAAATTTCGCTATTTATACTGCGCTTCGTCTGTACATGCGCAATCGAAGGGACGAAGTAATTATCGAACTTCATATATCGGCGAACTTCTTCGAAACTAATCATTTAATGTTCGCGAAAACTTTAGGTATCTGGGATCTAAGATCATTTTATTGAAATTTATGCACAAAATATTTATGCACTATTCGCACGGTAATTAATCACGGTACCTTTCGCTGCTTTAATAATACGGGTACGTATGTATGTACGTAAGGCGACCGAAATTTTGCAACGACGAGTCTCGCGAATATGTGGAGAACGACGTGAACTCGTTTCGACGTTTGATTACGTTACAATTGTAACGTGTACCGATGTACTGCCCCATTTCTTATAAAACAAACTCGATTTAATCCGGAATCGTGGTCGAAAGCTCGGACGTTAATGGAATTCAGCTTGCTCGATGCAACACGCTCGAATAGGTCTTCGAACACAATTGAAAAATAACTATGGAGCTCGATTTAGCGGCCCGTGAAAAATCCAATATAGAAAAAAGAAGGAGAAGAAGTACAAATATCTATAACACATCGAGCTCGTACAAAGCAAAAATCATTCGTTTCAATGCCTTTAATCTTCGGTCGTGCGAGAATTAATTAAGCAGTACTAATGAGAATGTTAAGTGCTTGAATATTTCACGAAATTATTCGTGTGTGAATGAAAATTATAACATCTTACTTTCAACGGCGGAAAATGTATTTTAAATTAACGAGTAGGTATATCTATTTTTTGTGTTTTACCTTCGGACTTTCCATCGCCGCATAGTAATATCGAGGAAACCATGCAAAACGGATTTCCCTATGTTTCCGCGAAAGAATCCGGAGTCGTCTGAAAGAATAGAGAAGAATGTCATTTGACAAGGGTACACGATTAAACATACTAATTAGCGTAATTGTCGCGAAGAGTCAATAAAGGAGCGCCTAAGTCAAACAACAGAAATATGTAATTTTAAAGATAACAGAGTGTGTCAGTGTCTAGGATATCGTCTACTATGTAATAACGTAGTGTCAACAGAGCTAGTTTCAACAGCGAAATACGCTCATTGCGAAACGGCTTATTCCTATCGCGAACCGATTAAAATAAGAAAAAGAAGGAGAACAGCATTCGTGTATTTATATTTGAATGCGATAAGATACCCAACCGAATGTCCTCTTAATTCTGAAATAAGTAACAACAAGGTGTAGCTGTTTTATTACTGACAAAAATTCAAATCAAGGTACCCGTAACATACATATATAAGTGTTTGTCAGGCAATCGATACCCAGTGTCTCAAAATGTGGCGCGTCGTTATTTTCACAGCTGCTGTTTTAGCAGGTATACCATTATACTCGATTACAAAATGAATTACACACAGAGTTCTTGCATTGAGTTATAAGAATATCGATATGGGACTATCTTGTCGATCTTGCTTTATTTATATCTATGTGATTGAAATGATAGGATTCATCTCGTATGTATATTTCGGTTTACTGATCGATCAAATTTCAGTGGTATCGTCCGACGGTTGTGTGAGCAGAAAGTCAAGAAGTTACGGGGAGAACGATGGACACTATTGCGTCTGTAACGCAACTTACTGCGACCAAACGCCGACGGTAACAAAATCGCGACTCGCTTCCGTGTACAATTTGATTACCTCGAGTAAAAGTGGTTTACGCTTTCACGTGTCACAAGGGATTTATGGAAATGTCATTTCACCGGACAGTAAGCATAAAACTGACTTTCCACGTTTCTTCGTGTTTCACCGGGGAATATTAATTTTCTGTCTAATTGTCCGAGGATACGGTTTTCAACTACATACTTTTATTTTGTCTATAGGATCGATCGGAAAGATTGTCCTTAACGTTTCCCAACAATATCAAACGATTGTTGGTTTCGGCGGTGCTGTGACAGATTCCGCCGGTTTGAATATCAGAAGCCTGTCAAGCGAAACCGCTGACAGACTGATGCAGTAATTATAAATGATACATAGAATTCTAATTCCTACGATATCCCAAGTTATATGATAAAGTTCGTTTGAAATTTCAGGAGTTACTTCGGTACAAATGGATTGGAGTATAACCTGATCAGAACACCGATGGGTGGTTCAGACTTTTCCACCAGACCTTACGCGTACGCGGTGAAAGAGAACGACACTTTACTGCAGTACTTCCAGTTGCAGGCGGAAGATTATCTGTATAAAGTACGTAACGACGAGAATTAAAAACACGGAAATTTCCTTCGCGAAATTCTATCCCGTCGAAGATTTCCATAAGCATATTCCGAGTAAAACTTTGTTTACCAACCAGATACCAGTCATAAAGAAAGCGATAAACCTGAGTCGCCGACAAGTTAAAGTATTGACAGCACCTTGGTCAGCGAATCCTTGGATGAAGACCAATAACACTTGGTCGTACGGTGGAAAATTACGCCGGGAATACTGGCAGGTCTGGGCAAACTACTTCGTAAAGTAAGTCATTACTTTCGGTATGTCCGCCGATGAAAAATTATCACCGATGATGAACATACGTTTAACAACGAAAGATTATTCAACATCGTCGAACCTCCGGGCGACACGATAATTGTTTTCCACTTGTAATCCCTCTAATTATCTTCCGCCGCATTCCTCAGGTACTTCCAGGAATACAAACATCACGGCATACCGTTCTGGGGCCTAACAGCACAGAATGAACCAGTACTGTACACGTATGTTAATGATACACCGATCAATGGAATGAGGTGGTCACCGGAGGAGGAACGTGATTGGATCGTCGACTACCTGTCACCTACCCTGAAGAGCGCCGGTTTTTCAGATATCAAAATTTTCGTGGGTGACGACAACAGACAATCTATACCTGAATGGCCAAAAGTTGTGATGCAAAATAAAAAAGCTAGGAATATCGTATCCGGTACTGCAGTTCATTGGTACATGGACAATGTAACGTCTCCGTTTACGTTGGACGAGACGAAAAGATTGTTCCCGGAGAAATTGATATTGTACACGGAAGCCTGCTTAGGTGTTCGCGAAGGTTAGTAATGTTAATATAGACCCGAATGAAATTCCTAGAATTCATGAACATTTAGTTAATCAGTCCGAATTATTCTAAAAATGTCTTCTCGTACATTTCAAACAAAAATATACGCTAATGCGGTCCGTGTCTGACGTATGTACAAGAATATTATGAAATATTCTGTGCAACTAATTATGGAAATGTAACACGTCCGTGGGAAGTGCGGAGCTGTACAGTGCGGTGGTAATAATCATTAGTGTTACGTAACACCGATTCGCGGTGCAGAGATATATTATACTGTACGCCGTTTCTTTCACCTATACGTATCTTTCTACGGATAATAAAATCATCCGTTGTGTTCTGTTTTTATTTTCCTCGCTGCGCAGCACAGAATGTGATTCTGGGCTCTTGGCTACGAGGCGAGTTGTACGCGAAGAATATCATCGAGAATATGTCCCACTGGGTATCCAGCTGGATCGACTGGAACATCGCCTTGAATGTGAAAGGTGGTCCAAATTGGATTAATAACTTTGTGGATTCACCAATTATCGTGAACGCCGCCGCGGACGAGTTTTACAAGCAACCTATGTACTACGTTATGGGACACTTCTCCAAGTAAGAGATCTTGAAAACAGAAATCAATTGGTTCGTACAAAACCCTCTTCGTGTTTTACCGATTTTATTTCCCTCTATAGATACGTTACACCCAATAGTGTACGAATTGGAACGAAATCCAGCAACCTTGATGGTGTTCAGCATATAGCTTTCGTCACCCCGAACAAAGCCACGGTGCTTGTTTTGTTGAACACGTAAGTCTCAAAAGTTTCTCTCAAAAAAAAACCCAGCGATACGATAATTGGAAATATTATCTTAACGTTATATATTTTCATACAGAAATACCGAGTCGAAAGACATCCTAATAGACGATTACAGGAAGGGTGTGACAAAGGTAACCCTACCAGGAAAGTCCATAAACACAATGAAATACTGGTAGTTGAAAACTGAAACTACATAATGTGCTACGTATAATTACATAAAACGATTGGCATCACAACTCGTATCGAACTTGTATCAATTTAAACTCCCTTCCCGAATCCATCAAAACGTCTAAACGAGAATTCTCTACGGTTAGACCGCGAAGAAGCAAGAATCAATAGAGGCCGCGGGAATGACGTATGCATGTTGTAGTACATACATATTCTAGACTTTCGATTAACGAAGTCAAACAGTCTGAAACCAATCGGTTTAATAGAATTCGGCCGCGGAAACGGCCGCGGAAGCTTCACAAATTTTGGAGGTTGAGGCGAAACCAGGGTATGAGCATTATCGATATTCGAAGGACGGTCACGTTAGCCGGGTACACATTATGTGGGTTACCAGTCCAAGGTCCAACTTCGTTCGTGTCCTGGGACATAAGCTCGTTTGTACGCTAGATAATTTGCTCGTACTTCCGGTGACCCATATCACTCGCCAGGATCGTCCTTATCCTTGTGGAATCCTTTTTGAACGGGAATCTCCGTGCAATTTGTCACTAGACACGCGTCTAGTGACCTTGTCGCCGTCACGTATTCAAACAAACTACCCTTGTACCTTTACCGTTTGTATTGTGAACGCTTTATACGGGATTCACCGCGTACATTGTCGATTGTGACAATTCTTCGTGGCGTTATCGTAAACGTATAAAAAATTGCGAAATTGGCCAGCGAATAATAAAAATCGCGAAGAATCATCAAATTGAAGCAGTTTTTTGGTCGGCATTTGTGCAATTTTTGAGATAGCGATCTGAAACTTGTACCATTGTTTTAGTTAGGAAATTCTACGCCAGATCAATATATAATAGTTGTACTTTTCGAAAATTTAATTTTTCGCCAAAATCTGAAGGGGGTAGGTCAGGATTTTTTGCGATTTTCGTAAATCGCTCGTCATTTCCATAATTCTTGAGCTATTATAATGATCCAGGGCGTTTTGGATGCGGAATCCGAAGCCGAATAAGATGCAAAAAGAATCAGATTGATATCTAAAAAATTGTAAAAATGGCGAGCGATTTACGAAAATCGCAAAAAATCCTGACCTACCCCCTTCAGATTTTGGCGAAAAATTAAATTTTCGAAAAGTACAACTATTATAGGTTGATCTGCCGTAGAATTTCCTAACTAAAACAATGGTGCAAGTTTCAGATCGCTATCTCAAAAATTGAGCGAATGCCGAACGAAAAACTGCTTAAATTTGATGATTTTTCGCGATTTTCGTAATTTTTTCGTCATTTTTGTAATTTTTGAGATATCGACCTGAATTTTTTCACTATCTTATTCAGCTTCGGATTGCGCATCCAAAACGGCCAGGATCATTTAAATAGCCCAAAAATTACCGAAATGACGTGCAAATTACGAAAATCGCGAAAAATCGTCAAATTCGACCAGTTTTTTGATCGGCATTCGCTCAATTTTTGAGATAGCGATCTGAAACTGGTACCATTGTTTTAGTTAGGAAATTCTACGCCAGATCAATATATAATAGTTGTACTTTTCGAAAATTTAATTTTTCGCAAAAATCTGAAGGGGGTAGGTCAGGATTTTTTGCGATTTTCGTAAATCGCTCGCCATTTCTACAATTTTTTAGATATCAAAATAATTCTTCCACTGTCTTATTCGGCTTCGGATTCCGCGTCCAAAACGTCCCGGATCGTTTTAATAGCTCAAAAATTGTGGAAATGACGAGCGATTTACGAAAATCGCAAAAAATCCTGACCTACCCCCTTCAGATTTTGGCGAAAAATTAAATTTTCGAAAAGTACAACTATTATAGGTTGATCTGGCGTAGAATTTCCTAACTAAAACAATGGTACAAGTTTCAGGTCGCTATCTCAAAAATTGAGCGAATGCCGAACGAAAAACTGTCATAATTTGATGATTTTTCGCGATTTTCATAATTCCTTCGTCATTTCTGTAATTTTTGAGCTATTAACCAGTTAAGTGTGTTTGACCACTATATCCGCCATCGTTTGATTATCGTAACATACACTGGTGCGCACTCTGCACAGAGATCGCCACACTCAACTGGTTAAAAGTGAGCTGGTCGAAGAACAACTGAATGGACGCTATCGATTTTGAACAGATCTACTGACGCTTCTGCGGGAGGAAGTTGTTCCCGAACGTGCCTTCGCACCCATCGACGTCTGTCGATACGTTATTCAATTCCACGGTATTGAATTTCCCTCCTCAGTGGTCCGTGGCTACGCTGCAACTGCAGTTTCAGACTTCACATTCGCAGACAATATGTAATACTGAGGAGAGCATGGAAATATGGATACCTTAACAGAATCAGCATTCGTTTGTGAAAGAAACCAATAAAACATCATTTTGCAACGTGAACAAATATTAATCCGATCATTCTAATTAGCGTGTTCGACGTGAGGAACGACTTTGAGCGAATAGAGTTAATTATAGCAAGATACTACCACGAACCAGTTAAAAGCGCCACAAATTCGAAGCACTAAGGTACATACAATACATACATACATATTGCATATGTAGAAAACTCGGACAGTAACATAATCGCGACGCGCATCCACGTGCAATTTGATTACGTCGAGTAAAAGTCGTTTACGCTTTCACGTGTCACCGGGGATTTATGGAAATGTCATTCCACCTGACGGTAAGCATAAAACAGACTTTCTCTGTTTCTTAAATTTTAACCAGGGAATAGTAATTTTTCCAATCATCCGTGGAAACATATCAAATTTATTTTCCCTCGCAGAATCGATGGGTAACATCACTCCTGTTAATGTTTCCTAACAATATCAAACCGTTGATGGTTTTCGTGGTTCTATTCTGGATTCTGTTAGATTGAATATCAAGAAGCCTGTCTAGTCAAGCTGCTGAGAGACTGATGCAAATAGCTACAGACATTATCTAGAATTGATGTTAGCTTTGTCGAACACGTGCATCACAGGGCTTTCTCTCCCACAAACACATTAGTAGAACAACAGTGAAAACAATATCTGATTACGATTCATTTTCATACGTTTCTCACCAAGGTGTTTCAAATGAAACCACTTTGTTTTCCTAGTTACTCGAAGAAATTCACACTCAATAATTCTGTCGACGTCAATATTCCTAGGTTTCTATTTTCCTTAGTCAAAGATACATTGTCAAATATTACTTTCACCGCGATAGAAGCTTCGCACAGGTAGCAAAAGAAAAGTGAAGCGGAAGGTGTTACAAAAGTGAGTCGGTCGGAGAACAACCGAATGAATTCTATCGATTTTCCACAGATCTACAGATGTTCCACGCGGGAGGAAGTTGTTCCCGAACGTGCCTTCGCATCGTTCGACGTCTGTCGATACGTTATTCAATTCCACGGTATTGGATTTCTCTTCTCATTGGTCCGTAACCTGGGCTGCAGCTGCAGCTGCAACTGCGGCTGCGGTGCGTACCGATGATGCAGTTCCTATCAGGTCGTCCTTTCGTTTCTCCTTCTATTTTGCCCCCCTTGACGTTCGGTTCTTGTTTTTTTTTCCTCCCCGTTGTCGTCCGATTGATTGAACAGCGTGCGAAAACATTTGTAAAATCGGTCGACAGGTTCGTGATGAAAGTCGTTAATATTCACGGAGACCGAGATTCTATTTTTTTGTTTGTTTTTTAATAACATTTATAAAAACTCGTCGGCTATCTTCGATCATGCACATCCGTCGAGATTACACGCCCTCGTTGGTGTGTATCAACGTGAACTTGTAAACCAACACAATGTATAGTCGTCGTTCGTGTATAATTCAGCCTCGGTATCTTGATATCTAATCTCGCGGAGGCACTTAATACAAGCAAATGTATTTCTCGTTCAATGTTGTTTCTCTCATTAAAAATTGTAATTCTAAATGATCGCGGGACAGAAAAGCGGCGCGTACACGTGGCTGTACGTTCACGATAAGAAGCTCGTCTAATTTGTGACGTTGCCTGCCTTACAGTCTGGTGCATCCATTATTAATTCAGTATGTAATGGGAGCTACTCGTTGCAGCACGTACCAACGAGAAGGTTGCATTTTGCAGGTGAATTAAAATTCATACACGTATCCTTGGCCAGCAGTCCCGGCCGCCGGAAAGTCTCGTCGAATCCGTGAAATTAATAACGTTTAATGTTTACACGCTTTTACGGCAAACAGCCGGGAATGGCGTTTGATGCAGCACGGTATTTTTAAATTCAATTGCAAATAATCGAACGAAGGGACGGCATTCTAGGAACAATGCGATATAACCCGCCGGCGAACAAACAACATGTGAAAAGTTATGAATGACACACGAGTGGCGAAACTTTCACCCGGGAATTTACTTTTTTCATTAGATTATACATATCGTCGTAGACCCTCGCTGGGGAATGCAATTTTTGTTTTATCTGCACCCCGCGGTTTTTAAATTGAACAAGATTGCCCGCGTTCTGAGAAAGATTAAATTGTTATTGTCCGGGGAAATAATGAAATTATGAACAGCATCGTAATTCCCATTCACAAAGGACGACGGTAATGTATGCAGAACGAAACCTAACACGTGAATTATTAAATAAGGAAAACATACATTATCTCGTCATTTTGTTCGGTGGCAACTCGTTTGTAGCTCTGACAGTTCTTGGTTTTTCTTCTCTTTTTCTTTTACTCCGCCGAGAGTAATAAAATAAGGCGCTCCGTTCACACGGAGTTTGTCGTTAAAGGTTTTTTTACGGCAAGAACAATGATGCATGCGTATTTTATGCACACGGAAGACGGTATAATACATTTTGTTGGATCCGGCATTCTACTCTTTTTTTCATTCTTCCGCGCCGTTCACTTTTCTACCTGTCGATAGGCGCAAGGTCATCAGACCAAGAATTTACATGTTCGATATCGTAAGAGAATTGTTCCTCCGGTACGTTGAAGTGAGCGTGTAATGACTAACAATAAGCGTCACGGCGTTAACGGAAACATCCTTAGCGACGATAAGATAGAACCTCGATTCCGCTGGAAAACTCGGAAATCCTTGAAATTTACGTTTATTCCGTTAAACGAGTATTTCGTAGCACGTTCGGCTCTACGTACGATCGCATTCATCGTTACAAGATAAAGCACGCGAAGGGTGGAGGTGGGAGGTAGATGGAAAGGCTGAACAAAAAAAAGAAAATCACGGAAAAATCATCGTAATC
Organism: Mimumesa dahlbomi; assembly: GCA_917499265.3. Taxonomy (NCBI): domain Eukaryota; kingdom Metazoa; phylum Arthropoda; class Insecta; order Hymenoptera; family Crabronidae; genus Mimumesa; species Mimumesa dahlbomi. The sequence continues at coordinate 5,227,934 of OU824116.1, read as the reverse complement.
GTCGCGACGCCGAATAAATTCCCGGGACGGATCGATGCGATCGAAAAATAAATAAATTCAAGTAACGCGCACATACCTCCGACATAGTTACACGGGAAAATCCGACTCAAGGTTATCGGAGTCATGAACGTGGCGATCGAACAATCGATACATGTACATATATGTATTATATATGTATGTATGTATGTATGTACGTACATACGCAGACCGGAGATGTGGCGACGGATAAAAAGGTCGGTTGTGTGCGAAACGGAACGCGAAAGACGTGACCACCTGCGATATCGTTCACGCGATGAATCGTAAACGATAGACGACGGGAATAGGGAGAAATCTTCCGCGGGGAAAGATGAAAGAGACCGTGAGGAAAGAAATTGAACGTCGATCGGGTGAAATCGATGGTGGATGGATCCAGGTGGAAACGGTAACCGCGTAACGGATCTTTCGCATAACGCGACGCCGGGCGTCGATATGTATCGTCGGGATCTTCATTGTACAGAATCGTTCGGCGTTTTGATGTATGCACCGTCGAGACAGGTGGGATTAATTATCAGGTTCGCAGAACTGGTATCCGATAGGACGACGTTCGGAATCAGGAGTGAATAGGACGAACCATCAATCTTGCCATCTTATCATTTACGCATCGTACGTTGCTCATTATATCCTCTCTTGTCTTTACGAATATAATTAATCTATACGCGTGTTAACATTCGTTATGCGCACAAAGTATTTTCAATGTTGAATTTCGTGGAAATTATTCGCTCCGTAAATCATGGACGAGATCATTGGTTGATTGTATTTCAATTGACGAACATCTACATATTTCGTCTACACAGAGGATATTAAGATGCTTCTTAATTCCGAGTCTGTCCAATGACGTAAACCGCTGACCTTCGAATCTCGTTTTTTTCATCCGAAAACTGGTAAAAGTTGCACGGGACAAGGTTCAGCGTCTAAGGTCGCAGCCTGATAACTACAACCTGTTTCTCTTTCAGAAGCCTGCTCGCAGCGAAGAAATCCAAAAGGATGCGAAGGTAAGTCTTCAAAGTGAGACCAGAGCAATAATGTACAGTTAAACCTATCGGCGAAACAGGTCGTTTGATCTTCGACACGTCATATCCGACTCAACGTCGTCTCTTCGCAGTAATAAACTATCAAGATTGAATATCCATAGTAATCGTTGACAGTCACATTTTTTTCTGGTCATTCCGAAGTGGAAAATCCGTGCCGCTATTCCACGATTACAAAAAGAAACGTATGCAAAACACTTTCCACGGATCATTTTCTTCGCGTCGCTCGATGGAATAAAAAAAAAAAATAGAAGAGAAAAACACATTTTACAAAATCCACTAACAACGTTGATCCCCAGCGTGAAAGCCCAGCCGCTTAAAAATACACCGCGCACCGAACGTGCGATTGTTAGAGGTTATGGTCTTCCGAGACCGGTTTAATTTTTTTCTCCATCCCTTAATATGCATGTAGAGGCGTGTATCGTTGCGGTTTTGCTCGCGACACACCCACAACTCGTTTCACCCGTGACGCCCGGCCGTATTATAATAGTTTTTTCTTTCGCAGCCACGGCCCTCTATGACGCGTCTCGTTGCACACGGGCGTCGTAATGCAAATTATGCAGACATGCCGAAAGCGATCTATCATTGCCACGCGCTCCATGAATTCGGAAAGAGGGAGGGCACGATCCGGCGACACTTCGAACGATAAATCGCTGCCATTTTCGGGGATTTCGGGCTTCCGCCGCCCTCGTAAACAGGGTAGTTGTAATATCGGTTCCCCGGGCGGGGGTCGTGTTTTCTACCGCGATGGTTTACGTCGCAGAACGTAAAACTTGCCGCGAATAGTTTGGACAATTAATACGCGGCGTCGTTACGGAGACGCGAACGTTTTCTAAATCGACGACCATCAGTTTCTAAACCATGGGAACGACGGAGACTGCTGTTTAGATTTGACCCGTACTGCCACGAGGAAAATGGTATAGGTAAATGTATGTATAATATGTATGCGTACAATAGTTTCCCGTGAACTGTTTCGGTACGGCAACGACATAAAACGTTGACGGGTTAATATTCGAATCTAAATTGCGAATAATTGATATTTCCGCTTAGTATAATTGCTCTCGTGTTTCATGGTGTTTTGCTATTTAAGCATAATCGCATATTCCAGTAGCCAGAAAACAAGCTCATCTATTATCAAATATTGGTCGAAAGCACAGCATTTTTGTTACTCGAATAAGCGAATTACAATTATAACACTGTATAAAAACGGATAAATAAAAGATTCGACGTTTCATTGGATTGAATATTTGAAATATAGACCGATATTGTTTACTGTTACATAATAGATCAAATGTTACATACATCTTTATTTTCCAGATAAAATGGTATTCAATGTCCTGTTGAAATGTAATGTCTCATAAAATCATATTTCACTGTTGAAACTCGGAGGAAAGTAACAGCGTGTCATTCGGAGTTAATTAATCGCCTTTTCCTATGAAAATAATAGCTGCACTTCAGGTTTATAGTCGGCGGATGGCAGATGTTCAAGAATTTTTTCAAGGACTCTTTTGTTCCGCTATAATGTTGCAAGTTTTTCTCACATTTACATCAGACCTGTTTCTGGCTGTCATGTAATGCACTGGATTCATTCCAACAAAAATATTGAATCATTTTTTCCATAGTACTCGGGCACACCGCGATTGTTTTAAGTGATATGAGAGTATCTTAAAAGTTTATCAAACAAACGATACACACGATCATGCTTGTCGAAAATAGACTGCTGTCATCGTCAGGCAAATTTTCATCAGACAGAAAGAAATTGCAGAGACGAATCGACGTAATCGAACATGATCATGCAACGTGTTATTTCTCCAAGACGCGTTGCTAATCACTCGGTAATTACTTCTAATCGTTAAATCAAGCAGATAAAACGCTCGAATAACAGAATTGTTCACGGTTCGCTTCGCTTGTGAAATCACGAAATAATCATACTACGTATTTTACTATCTGTGGGAATAAAATATTTAAAATACATTTCATATAATGTTACGCCTGGTAAAGATCCCACGAGTTTTTCAAACGTTTATCGAAACATCTGGCGTATTCTCGGAATTGCTCCACAAACGAGAGAGCATAGATATATTTCTTAGGACAACGAGATGACGTAGAAGTGAATTAAGCTTAATTAATAGTTTCCGATCTATGCCTACATAAACACACCTAGGATTATTAATCGTGATTCACGCCACAGATGCAACGCGTTGTGAGTAATCGGAAAACCAACTACATACATCAGTTGTACCTTAAAAACCCGTATCAATCAGAAAAATAATGGATGAGGTAAAAATTGTATCCGTCGATATGCTTCCGCTTGAAATATTCATTAATCTTCCGCGTCGTGTGGGGAAAAACAGACATTGGGAAATAATACTTGTAATATTTAAAACGTAGGTATATCGCGGTTCGTGCTCGCCGCAGTTCCGGTAACACCGTTACATTTACGTCGCCGTTAAAATTTGTTACATCGATTCAGTTCACGCACAACACCTCGTAAATATAACAAAAGTGAATGGTCAATGCACGACAATACTTAGGTGCGATCTAGCGCTAATGTCGCAATCAAATAAAGATCATTGATAACAATCAGAGCGAGGAGATATCCTTGGTGTCGACCGTAATATGTGCGCGTTTGATATTAACAATGAAAACACGAAAAATATCGAGTATCGCATGTACACACAGCCACACCAGACAAGAGGAACAACGATAACAACATTGTTTTACGACGTAATCCCCGAAAACGTCGAAATTTACGGAAGTCATAATTACCGATTAGAAGACACCGACATTTTTAAGCGTTATTTGTTGACACGTTCTTTTTTTATCGCTCGTCGTGTTAATGAACCGAATATGAACGCGTATTGTTAGCCAAAAAAAAAAGTATACGGAATAAACATTTTCGTAGACAACGACAAACGTTCGTTTGTGAAATTGTTAAGAACCTCGTTAAAAAAGAAATGACAAGATTTATACCTCTCGCGACTAACCTTTGAAAATGTACTGGATTCTGAACGCACTTTGTCAGTTTTATTGAAAGTTTAAACGATGTGTCGTTTGCATACCGGGCTCGTTATAATTTATGAACACGCAGACAGATAACTCTAGCGGATCGAAGCCATTGAAAATTATTTTCCGCGGAAACGGTTTGCGGTCGCGAAGACGGAAAGAAACGATTTGCGCGAGGAAAAGCAAGCAAAAAGAATTCTCCGTATAATAAACACGATGAGACAGACTTCCATGAAAAATACACTAAGAATATCCGCGAACGATCTTTCATTAGCATTCATTATCATCGACGTACTGACGAAATCCCAATGAATTGTCATTAATAAACATCTACACGTAATGAATTTCTATTCTATATTCCCCGCGATTGATAGAGGTAAAAAGGGTACGGAATAAAAAATAATCCAGAGGTCTAGAAATTAATGCAAATGTACCGACGATATGGATAATCAATGTTGTAAATGTTTCAAGAATGTTATAATTACCTATAATCTCAACAAACGCATGGAATCACTTTCATTACAACGGAATGATTTATTACAAAAAACATACTGCGCGTAATTACCAGTCATCCCACGTACTTTTTGTAATGAAATTTTGCATATCTCTTATACATAATTCCATTAACGTTTCCTTTCCATCTAAATCACGAAATCCCTCCCATTTAAATTTGTTTCTCATGTGTTGTCGATATTCAAATTATCAATAACATGAAATGAATATTATTAAAATATTTTCACCGTATTCAGCTTTCATTCGTAAAATTAAGGAACACGCACACCCACGCGCACGCGTATACATACACACACACACACACGTATAGAAAGGTACTCGGACACGTGCAATCGAGTACCTTCAAGGTGACCAATACTTGTATATAATAACCAAAGAGACAGACCGAAGGATGGGAATTTGAACGTTAATCACCTAGTCTGAGGACAATCTCCGCCAGATTTCCTCTTCTTCGAGTACGCGGCCTTCGATGAACACCTCGATCGTAGCAGGAAAAGGATCAACGTAATGAGCAAAAACGGGGAACCCACGATAAAAATCGAGAGAACTGCAAACCTGTTCGACTGTTCCTTTGCCACCCCCACTCGTCGTGTGTTTTAAGTTAAGCACGGGTAGGAATATATACTTCTTCGTAGATCGTCGAAAGAAATTGTACATTCCGGACGTACCGGTGGACGTACACCGATTTCTATATCCGCGTTTTTCGACCAAGACGATATAAAAAATTAAAGATGTTCGTCCCGCGACCAGCAGTGATCGTTGCCGTGTTATTTCTCATGGTCGCCTATGTTCACTGCAATTTGGAATTGCAGATGCTGCACGTGGTAAATTATTCCTTCGATTACCGACACATCTTCGATAACGTGACTGTCGTATCGTAGTTGTAGAAAGATATTAAATTTGTTCGTTTGTTTAACTAGTCTATGAACAAGTGTAGAATTGGATAATATTTGTTAAGTGATAGGAGTGTTTTTTTCCATCCTACGGATGCTGTACGGTGAAAGTGAAAATTTTTTCGTAAAAGTAGGCCCACGAGAGGCGACCTGAAAGTTACATTTTTAGAAAGTTTCGTGATGTGTCCACGACGAGATGGAAGTAAACGTTGAAATTAATGTGTTTGTTTTTAAAGGTGTTCCGACATGGTGAAAAAGTACCGCAACGGGAATTTCAAAATTATCCCAGTGATCCGTATCGGGACTATTCGTACTATCCAATGGGAGATGGTGACCTAACGAATGTGAGTACTAATTTTAAGTGTCAAGTAATACCTTCATCATAGACTTATGAATATCGTAGCTCGTCATATAACATCGCGACCCTTTAAGAAATTTAAACTAATATATTCGTAAGATTTTGTTTCCCGTTTGACAACAACCGCTATTGTTACATAATTCAACCGCAACAACAAATTAAATTTACTTTCGTTCATTGTGTTAATATTAAACCACCGGAATTGCATTAAAAGAAATGAAACGAGATTTTCAAACGTATTTATCACGGATTCTTTACAAAAATAAATCCGTCTTTTGCCTCCAAATTGAAATATTTCACTCTATTTATCTGGCGGATATCGATATCAAGAACATCCGCGTTACTATTCAAAATTCGATAACTCCATCCTTTGAAGTTCACTAATTTCATCGTCGTTCTTATTAAAAAAAGAAACTCCTCGGCCGACTAAATAACTTCTACTCATTTGCACGAGTCATCAATAAAATCGCCACTCGTTTACATTGATTGACCAGCACTTTATGTAATTATCAATCATTTTATGCAACCAGCAAGGCAAAATGCGCGAGTACAGAATTGGCACGATGCTTCGGGAGCGATACAATCGATATTTCGGGCCGGATTATTGGCCAGACAAGATCTATGCCCGATCAACCGACATCCCGAGAACCCAGCTGTCCTTACAGCTGGTCCTCGCAGGATTATTCCCGCCCTCGGAGAGGCAAACCTGGAATCCACGTTTACCCTGGATTCCAGCCTGGACATTCTTCGTGCCCTACCTGACTGACAATCTCCTGTTTCCACAATACTGCCCGCTGTAAGTCTCCCTGTGTGTTCATTCGCCATGACAGTAACGTGAAACCGCTGAGAATAAGTGTCATAGATTCCTTTTTCTCTCGGTTATCACAAATTTTTTCCTTAATGTCAATGCTACTATCTTTCATACATTTTTCTGTATATTTTCACTAATTCGTGATTGTTGTTTCCATGGAATAATGGTAGTGTTATTTTTAAAGATACAAAGAAGAATACAGTCGATTCTTGCGACAGCAAACCACGCAGAAATTATTGAATAAATACAAACATGTATTCGACTATCTAACCGAGCACACTGGGAAAGTGATCAATACTACATCGGCTGTTACTTATCTGTACAATTTGCTGAAAGAGGAGGTAAATATATTTTTACACTGTATATGAATGTTAAATATCTTTCAACGTGTCTATAGGATATTAAAGTGTTATTGATTTTAGGCTGCGCAAAATCTAACTCTCCCAGAATGGACAACCAACGTATATCCAAGCCCAATGAAAGATATGATTGCGTTGGATTTTAAGCTTCGATCGTACACGAGAACCCTCAGACGTTTAAATGGAGGTATGCGTTAAATCTCAACCGAGTAATGATTAATTAATGTGAAACTAATTACACATAATATTTGAATAATCTGTCAATTACACCGGCTGAATTTTCATTAATAACGATAATAATTCCACACAGGTATGCTGCTTCGGAAATTCATAGACGACATCCAAGCATTCCGTGCGGGCAAATTGGAACCGCAAGACAGGAAAGCTTTTCTATTTTCCGCTCACGAGATGAACGTGGCCGCCGTTGCAAAAGCTTTAGGGACTGACGAACCCGTCATTCCCGCTTACGGTTCTACTCTAATCTTGGAAACCCTTCGCGATAAGAAAGGGACTTATTACGTTCGGGTAAATATTCCGCATTATCCTATTTTCGTGCGGGGAATATAATTACCATGATAAATTAAGGGGCTGATATTATACGCGACATTTAAACAAACATCAAACATGGTTTACTTCAATTAACCGGGGAAGATTCGATTAAATTCATACGAAACTATTCCGAAATTAATATTAGGTACCCTGTGCCGAACATAAAAACAAAAACAAATATTTTTCATGCCCTCCTGAAACTTCTGTTTTAATTAACTTCAGGTTTTGTTCTGGACCGGAGTTACTGAGCAGCTTATTATTCAAGCTATTCCCGGCTGCCCGGAACTTTGTCCGTTTGAACAGTTTCTCGTTATCATGAAGGATGCGATACCCAATGACGAGGAGTATCATTGTCATCGTAACACGACCGTGGACGAGACGAGAAAAAGTGAATTTCATAGTTCCTCAGCGACAATCGCTGCTGTGGAGATTTGGCAGCTGGTAATGCCGGTTGTTTTCATCATTTATGGTTTCGTGCGTATGTGAGACAGAGAATACGAACAAGCCAGGACAACGAGATTGAATTCATATCAACGCAGAAAATAATGTCTCCGTGGTAAAAAGAAATTAGAGATATTGCAATAATATTGTTGGATAATTTGAATAAAAATCGAGCAGCAGGGCAGTTAAATACATTAACGATAATATTGTTGTATTCTCTAGTCACTATTGTTAATTGTTAACTCATTTACTTCATTGAAACTGCTGTGCTCCATCTTACTTGTAACATTTTAATCCTATTAGCATCACTTTTAAACTGTAAATACATGTACATAGATAGATATAAATAGAAAGTTACTTTATTCGTTCTTATAGCGAAGGGTGCATTAAGTGCATAATTACGATATAGATTAAAATCAAAATAAAATCATATGATCTACGTCTAATCTCAATGTATAAATAACAGCTCGTCAAATTTAATATCATAGTTATAAGATTCCTGTATATAATCACGCCGTGAATCCATTGAGAAAAACAATCCGAATAAATTACAACCCAACCGAAAATAGAATGTTTAAATTAACATAAAATCGATGCTGAAAACCGCGAGAAACTAAAAATAAGGTTCAACGGTTGTTGCCCCGCCAGCATTCTTGTCAGTGGATAAAGTACTACGTTTGACAGACACGAAATGAGAGCAGATTCGATTCGAACGTCGACAGGTTGACTCTACTATTTTCGTCCAGGTTAAAGGTTCAAGAACCTCCGAACCTCTGCAGGATCGAAATACCCGAATATTTCTGGATTTCACCACAGGTATATATGTATGGATAATCGAAATCGTCCATAAATTATTATACACGATGGATAGACCCGTACTTTTTTCCCCCGATCAACAAAAACGAACTTTTGTCGGAAATCTAGTAAAACGCATCGGTACAGTTGTTTAGGATAACTTTTTACGGTCCGAAAACTTGAACTCACTGTCGGAGATACAAGCTGCACGAGGTCCCTGCACTTTCTTCACGGTGATTCACCTTGCTCATTGTTAGAGTAACTGCATCTCCGCGTGAAGTAAACGCGGTTGGGTAAGAACGATTTTTCTATTCAGGAAATTACTACTAATTGCGGCTAAATCCATTGATAAAAGAATCGTAACTCTTTTACGTATAAATCCGTGATATTAATTAAGTTTATGGAGTACGTAAATTGGATGGGGTAAAATGTACATATATCTTCGTGTAATATGAATAATTGGACAAGTCAAATCAGATCGCGTGCTGGAATTACTTCTAAATTAAGAGCTAAGAATAATTATACTGCCGGATAGGATAAAATTAGTAGATATTAATTATCCTGTATCACTTTTTCTTCGCGTACTCTCCGATACGGTTGGACGTTAATATTTCTTACACTTTACGGAAGCAGACGTGATGGAATTTCGAATTGTACAAAGTTGTATGTAAATAACGACTCCTCGCTGATTTCTTTCTATGGTAATGTAATCTATACTTCGATCGAAACAAACGCCTAGTATCGTGATTGCAACAATTCCTCGGAGGTAGGAGAACTACTATGTACTTCGCCGAGAACCTGTTTCTTAATTCGAATGACGAAATCCACGTGTGAAATACACAGTCTACTTTTAAAAAGATAATCCATTGCGGCAATATTTAATTGAAATTACCTGGTTTTATCAAAATACAAATATTATATAATATTTATAGAACGCGATATTTAGTTGATTAGTGAAGATTTACTAATATTATGTAAATAATATTGCAAATTAATGCTCCTCTCCTGAACTGTAATTACAGTGAAATACGATCAATTCCGAAGGCCGATATTATTAATATTGAGTACGAAAACGTGTAGCGCGCAGAACATTATATCGTTTCGAAGAAAATATCGTACGATCTTACTTTTAGTAGCGGAAATAATGATCGTCATGTGTTTCCCGTATTCAAGTTTTATTAAACCCAGTCATATCCTTACGAGGAAACGCTCGAAATTACGGAAAAATTCATCAGCAAATATTTTTGATATTACTCATAATTTCCAGGAAAAAAATTCGACATTAACTTATCAAACGAAATTCAACCAGTTTTTTGTTCATCATTAGTCCACTTTTTGTAACATCGCTATTTGTATTCAATGCGAAATTCTACGTCGAAGATGCACTAAAAAAACCAATGCACTATTTGTTAATTTCTTGAAAAAATCTGGCGGTACTTGACGGAGACTTTTTTTTTGCTATTTTCGTTTATCGCCCAGCATTTCACCAATTTTTAAGATAATAATGCGGCCGGAGGCACGTTCGATGCGGAATTCAATGCGAGTTCGAGTAATTCGCACACCTGCTAGAGTTTGTTACAGCTGCATTATACCTTCGAACTTCTACAAGTTTTCTCGTGAGAGCATCACCGTGACCAAGAAACGTTTCAACATTCAGTGACTCGCCGGCAAATGTACCGCAATGGGAAAAATATTTTTCAGTTTCATCAAAGAGTAAGTGAACTGTCCCATTTCCGGGGAAAGTATGTGATGATATATTTGCTGGTTAAACTAGCTCTATAAAATTACGGTGAAGTTGAAATTTTATGTTATGTCAACGCGAATTATCTTATACCGTTAGTATGTAAAATCATATCACAGTTACATTGTTCACTTTTGTGCTCCAGAGAAATAACTAACATTACATTTAAACGTTGATAAGCAGGTTCAACTTCGTAATTACTTTCACGTGTAATTTTGTGTTCTACGTGTTTACGTGAATTAGTGCAGGAATTCCGACCGTAACAGAATTTCCGAAATTCGTGGCAACTATTCACTGTAACTTCAGCAATCAGGAAAGTGCTTCGAGGACCGATAAAATATTCTATTCATAGACATGTGATTTAAATTTCATGAAAGTTTAATTCGTCAGCTTGCGAATATGAATTTAAATTTGATATTTTGGGAGGCGCCATGTCTTCTTTCGTAAGAAATAAATTAGAATAAACATAACGGAATATATCTACATACATGTCTTAATCATTCGTGAGAGATGGTACGAGGATCGTTTGACGTTTAGCGATGCGTGTAATCTTACATGAAAACAAGGGTTCGTTGCGAATTCTAAGACGCAAACGCGTGGGAATTCATTCAATGATAAATACAAATGATACCATCCCAAGGTGATGATTTCCCAATAGGCGTGCGATTATTTAAGAGACAGAAAGAAGATAAGCAATCGACGATTAAGCATCCTGAAGAAATTCCCGAGTCGCATTGCATGAATTCCGACCTTGCATACCTTAATAGTGTCGTCCGAGTAAGCGCATATACATACGTACACTGACAACACACCATCGAATAATATAAATTTCAATTCGCACCTGCGTCCTAAATATTCCTGAATCGATAACTCGTTAACTATCCGCTGTACCTCAACGTGACCTTCTGCTATAAATTACGATATCCAGAAAGACGCCAAACATTTCCGTGAAACCTCTATACGGAAGTAATAATAACTCGTGAATGAGCCGAACTTATTGTCAAGGATTTTATCAGTCATTCATTATGAATTCGTTCCATCTCTTATGTTGTACCGAGAACAAATGATAGACCTTATTTCTGTAGATTTCATAATAGAATCGTCCTTTCGTTTACAAAGAAGGTCGAGGTTGAAGAAACAGGTTCAAAGTAAAATAGCACGTTCGGGCAATAACAAAAGTATGTATGTATGTGTATGTGTGGAGGATGGTACATACGCCGTAGCGGTTCTTAGTATTGAAGATAATGCGAACGGTTTTACAGTATTGGCAATCATTTAGGAAACGTTTTGTAAAATATTGATTGCATGCCCGGAATATTTATACGAAGAATTGGTGTAAACTTGAAGAAACGTTTACGAACGAGAACACAGACAACGTTGCGGTTATTGAAGAGAATGACGCGGGAGAGCATTGTTTGCATTTTACGACGAGGCGTGCACACGGTCGTAGACATACCTTTGCAGCTTCCCCCGACTTGTAATTTAAGTTGTACGCAGGAGTGCGTATTTTCTTACATTCAAGAGCTACTTGCGTGATGATTACATCATGTGCAGCCTTCCGATGTATCGCTTAGTTTTTAATGCCCAATGCAGTAAATTTATTCTGCGGGATCGCTTTTACAAAGAGAAATAATTCTCTCGTTGTTTCGAAAATTGAAATTAATAAATTCAGTATTTTCATAATACTGCACGTGAAAGCGTACAGTGTAAAGTATTAATAAAATTTCTGTTTGAGAGCTTGAAATGTATTGTATCGATTAAATTGCAAACCGATACCCGAAAAGCTTACGTCTGATCAAAAAGCATTTTATAGACTGTTGATGAAAATACTCGAAAGTTTTATTCGGTGGTCGTAATGGGGAAACCGCGTCTGTGGGTTGCACACAAGTGCATTATCAACAGAAACTGCAACTACGTTAAACCGGTAAATGCATTTTGTGTGTCTCTAAGTGATATAGCTCAGTCGCGTCATCCTATTTCGTAAATGTAAATGTTAGAAACTTAATACGGTATTCTATCGCCGTAAGCTTCACTAGCAAATTCATTTTCGAAGGAAACACCGCTAAATTTGTAACTGCAGATTTACAACCCTTGAAACAAACGGATCCTCGCGTACATGTGAAAGAAATTAACGGAATTAAGCTCGATTAAAATGAAATTAGAGTAAACCGAATTAAATAGAAAAAATCTCGTTTCGATTAACCCGATTTATTGTTCGATTTGCTCGATACCACTTCAGATACGGTTCGAACGCACACCGGCACGGTAAAAACGTACGATAATTACTGAACGTAAATTGGAACGTGTGGTACCGGTATCAGCGTGTCTATTATGCTGATAAATACCAAGGAAATGGTATATGCATATGAAGAACTCTCAATAAAAGAGAAAATAGAAATGAGTAAATAATTTTAGTGAAACACGACATTCATTATTTGTTGGAACATAAGTAGTATAACATTAACTTTCATCGTTGACGACTCGATTGCATAATCCCTTACGGAAATTGAAATTCCACGAGTAACCTCAGACACTATTGACTTGTTTTACATATATTCGATACTTGCCAGTAGACTTTGTGAGTTTCTTTAAAATAATCCGTTTTCAACGCCACATCAGATTGCGTAAATGTGACTCACACTCAAGCGTCCAAGTGTTATGACACATTTTATGTAACACGTTCGCATATAAATTGTGCGCGTCAAATACAAGCATGATTTATATACATGTATGTATGTATGTATGTATGTCCGAGGCATGATTGAAAGCGGCCATAATCAATGAGAAACAAATATGAATAGACAGTAAACGTAGAAGAAAAATTCTTGCCTAATTCTATTCCATCGAGAGTACACCGCTGCTGATTATTTCATTGCAATTACGTCCTCTGCACTTTGTAACACGATACCACAAAAATCACTTTCAAAATATTGCTGTCCGATTGTCTTCTATTCGACTGAAGAATTTCCCTCGCGGACATTATAATCCCATTGTACATCGTTTATCCGACGTTACCACCTCACTCTGATTTTACTATCCGATATCAAAATTACGTGTTCACACCGGCGACCTCGTACGCGTTACTGTCCGCATACTCGTGCTATTTATTTGCTTAACACCACTGTCACCTGTTACAGTGTTACGCACGTCAACACAGAGATGCGGAGAATTTCGAAGGCTGATTATTATTACGTTTGCCGCGGCGGTGTGTACGTACGGTCACACAACATCGAAAACTTCGCGATCACCCCGGAGACCACACAGAAAATATACAAAACCGTTATGCGTCAAACGGTGGGGAAGCACGGTGTCAGCTGTCACAAAAAATATAACCACTTGGCAGGAATGACAAATATACCGGACGACTACAAGCGAATGCACGTTGCCAGGTTGAATCTGCTGTCACGCCTCAGGCTTCTCCGGTGCATCGTGAGCAGGTGCCAGGTAAGGAGTTAGAAAAGACGGTGCCCTCGGCATAGTTTCTTGTTTTGTTATCCATCGCTGCTATTCAAAGATATTGGACAAATTTTATTTGACTTACCGGTGCACCGAGTTTTCTGCTATTGGATGGAGAACAATCATGCGACATTGTAAACAGTGTTTTCCGCCATCTTTGTTGAATCTTCTCGAAACGAAGTACATATTCTGGTACATCCATTATGAAAACCGGTATATTAGAAACTGTGAAAAGATTACGACTATGAACAATTTCGCAATACCGAATGGTACGGTGTATTAATGACACGCATGTCGAGTGAATGCACATACGTACATTGCCAAATTGAGATCTTCGTTACGCTCGAGGACTTTCTACGTGGTAAACAAATAAGGAGCGTAATTTCTACCATTGGGATGCCTCGTTGCATGTATATCTACGTTCGTCATTTCAATAATACTTCGCGTTATAGACACTTTACATTTCAATAATTGAATCAAGAAGTTTTTGAACGCAACGACACCGACGAAAACAAATGGAACGTTTTCAACCAACAATAATGCATCGTCGTAACAGTTTCGACGTTACCTCACATGGTAATTAAGCTTCTGTAATTTCATGACTTCCGTACTCGATACAACTGAGGTTTACACGCGGATGAAAGATTAATTTCAGGGAATTACCGCGTAGCCGCGAGCGTCAACGTGCCGCCGGTTTTTAAGCGCGAGTTGCCGCACTCACTGCAAATGGCGGCCGACGGAACAGCTGTTTCCACCACGGTAAGCGACATCTAGCGCAGCGCGCGCGTAATCTCGCACGCGGCGAACGATAGACGTATGGGTCGAGGACCGTTGATCATCCGTGTGGTAGTTGCGTCAGGCTGCGTCAAGCGGCCGAGGAAACATGGCTGCTGGGTGTTGTGGAACGAAAAAGCAAAAGCTGAACAACTGTTCGAGCGCCCCGTGTAACGGATCCCTGTTACAGAATGGAACCCAGCTGAGAAACAGCCTGATCGTTCATCCCGAGATGGGCTTCTACTGTTTTGATGTCCTCTACTGCCAATTACATCAGCTCGACCCTCCAAAACCGCCCAATTTCAGCAACGAACCATTGTAAGTATAGTACATATATCTTTGCTGACATCGTCTCGCGCTTTTCGCCCCCTCTTGCTTTCTCTCGTGATCATCAATGTGTTTGGCTATCACTTTCTGTTACTCTCCGTCACTCTTTATCGTGTTGTTGTCTTCGTCTTACCAACGCTGTCAGCTGTACTCTCTTTCTGTTCTCGCGAATGTTTTTCTTTCGGACCGCCCACGCTCTTAACTCGGTTCAAACATTTGTTTGGTGTTTTGAGATGTTCCTTTTTTTAATCGAAATACGTATTGCCTATTTAAGAAACTTATGCGATTATCTTGACGATATATTATCTGTCCAAGGCTTTCAATCGTATGCTGATGTGTGCCCTACACGCATGTCTCCTGGTGTCATATACCTATTTCGATTTTTTATTTCAAATCGATATGAAAAATTTACATTATTCCGAGGACATATCGTTACAGTAAAGGCCCATTTATTCAAATGAATTTTATTAGCATAATCACTCTCTTATATGTCTATGCTAGATTGAATAATTTTGTGCTTTATTTATATGAAATTATTTATTTCTGTGTTTCAGTCCTTTGTTTGTAACATGGTCCATTGGAAAAGATATGAGATTAAGGGGGTGCATTGGTACATTTAATGCAATGCAATTACATGCTGGTCTCAGGGAATATGCTACTACCAGGTAAATTTATTGTTTATATTAATTTTAAATTGACATTGTTGTGTTACATTGTTAAACACATTAGTTATTTCTTCTAGTGCATTCAAAGATTCACGCTTTAATCCCATAACAAGAGATGAACTTCCACGATTGCACGTAAGTGTGTCAATTTTACGGCACTTTGAGGATGGAGTTGATTATTTAGATTGGGAAGTGGGAGTTCATGGTATTCGTATAGAATTTCATAACGAGAAGGGTAACAAGCGGACTGCTACATATTTACCTGATGTTGCAACAGAACAAGGTTTGTACATTTTTGTCTCACTATCACAATGTGTTACATTAGGAAATGTATAATTCGTTATCAGTACTTGTTATATTAAATTTATCATGTTTAGGATGGGACCAGATACAAACAATAGATTCATTACTGCATAAAGGTGGTTATAAAGGTATGGTCACCCCAGACATTAGACGTAGTGTCAAACTGACTCGATACCAGTGTGAAAAAATTACTGTAAGCTATCATGAATACATGACACATTGGCATAGCCGAAGATGCTAGCAGCTGGCCTGGGGTCCCAGTCAGGGATCCCAAGTACCCCAAACTTCTGTTGCTCCTCGTTATAACACAGATACAGTTAACACTTCTCATTCACAATACAACAGTACTCAATACAATTCCTACATGGCCAGTCAAGAACACGCAATAGCAATGGCACAAACAAACCATCCAACATTCATACATCCCCTACCTATGCCACCCATTTCTCCAGTTATGGTACCTGTTTGGGATTACTCATCATTTTGGTGGGATCAAGCAGATCCAGCGAATCCTCCTCCACACCCCCAAACGCATCCCCACCCCCACCCTCATGCTTGTGTTCATCGGTTTTCATCACAAGAACTCATAGACCGCGGAGTTCGTAAACGAAAATGACACTGGCGGCGGCTATTGTTTGCAATTTTCCATTGTTTGAAGTGGTGCCTATTATACTTTCTATGTTTTTGCATACATAGTTTCCCCCTTATGATACCACATAGTCCACCTTGAGGACGAGATCATTTTACGTATGATGGCACATTCTTATTTCTTTTATAGTGCTTGTATAATATATAATTGAAATCATTACTGACCTAATTATTGGTATAAATGATCGTAGGATATATATGTATTGTATATATCGTAAACGTTAATCTTTCATAACAATAATTATTAATGTGACTATACCCTCAACGTTGTGATTTTTAAACTTGATGAAATGATATTGTTTAAAATATCACATACTTAGATATGTCTATAAACTGAATATGGTGATTCCGTTAGCAAAGGGGATGTACACATTTTACAGTTCTGTCTGCTATCGTACCAACAAATATCCGTTTACATTTATATCCGCAGTTTATGAGTGACATTAACAATTTCATAGCAGAGTGACGCTGCCTACAACTCACTGTGTGCTTGGCAAAAACTAATGTACAAAGTTACATGAAAATCTGTCTCTATTATTTGTATACTATAAAGACATAGATCATTTCATTATTCTTAGTTATATTTATAAATATTATACGTATTCATTCAAATGAATAGCGATAGAAACAAAAATTCTTTATTCATAGAGTTCTCTTCCACGGATAATTTGTTAATTGAAGAATATCTTCTATCAGTTGTTTTATATACGTGTGATGATTAACTCTCAAATTAATAATAAGAACACTCACTTTGAACTCACTGCTCCAAATTCTTTGTACTAATGGTATAAATAAATGTTTTTTATTATACTATTTGCAATTACTCATTCGTGTTAGATATGTTTATTCTGGTCTGCATACATGGGTATTTGTATGCAAATTATTAAGTAATTTATAAGCTTTCTATTTCGTTTTCGTTTATACCATTGCTACATTGAAGTTTATTTTAACAACTCTGATTATATTACAGTTTAGTGTTGTTAAAATACATTAACCGTAGTTATAAATATAGTTGTAAGATAAAATGTGACGATCTCAATGTGATTCGTTTCTATTCTGATCCGTAAAACATCGTGAATAGAATCGCTTGTCAATATTTATACTAAAAAACAAAGTTTTATTTATAGCAAGGTAACATTATGGCACATTAGGAAGAACCCATGGATTAATCGCGTATTTCATGAACCGCGTACATTTGTCAACGAGAATAAAACACCCAAATCTAATTAGAATTCACTATAATTTGTTACATACATTCTTCTGAGTGTCAATTCCTTCGCTTTTCTTAGTTGGCCCACTTATAGCTGGTTTCATTTACTGCCAAGTTATCCATTATTGTATTTATTACAAAAAGCGTAAAAACTCATTGTTAAATTTGTATTAATAAGCTGTTCAGTTTTTAACATTATTATTATTTAATGCTTTATATTTTCTGCATTATTAACGTGTTCGTTTTTCCTTGCCTATAAAGCGGAGCATACATAACGTCCATTTAACTGCCAGTTACATACTTAAATGTAGTGTTCATTATATGTATACAAAGATGATAGTTGTGTGTGCTGGGTTCTAGGTTCTTATAAATTAAATGTAACTTCTTCGGCCAAGACGATTAAAACGAATATATTATGGTTAAGTAGAAATATACGAGCGAATAATGTCCGAAAGTCTATACTTACAAATGTGATAAAACATTTTAAAGTATGATACTCCGAATCTTGAATGACTTTTAAAAGGTAAAAAGCAAATCATGTTGTGCCTGGGTTCGAAGTTTAAATTGAATCGACTGCGAATAACAGCATGATAATATTTAGTAAAGTTCAGTTTCAAAAATTAAAAGTTTATGAGTAAAATGAGCGTAAATAGATAATGTGATCTTATAATGCAAAAATGAAGAAGGAATAAAAATTTTATATTATCAGTCTTATTACTTTATTACATATTTTCCGTAATTTTTTAGATATCAAAATGATCCTTTCACTGTCTTATTCGGCTTCGAATTCCGCTTCCAAAATGTCCTCGATCATTTGAATATCTCAAAAATTTCGGTAATGACGAGCAAATTGCGAAAATCGCGAAAATTCATTAATTTAAAGCAGTTTTTCGTTCGGCATTCGCTCAATTTTTGAGATAGTGATCTGAAACTTGTACCATTGTTTTAGTTCGGAAATTCTACGCCAGATCAATATATAATAGTTGTACTTTTCGAAAATTAAATTTTTCGCCAAAATCTGAAGGGGGTAGGTCAGGATTTTTTGCGATTTTCATAAATCGCTCGCCATTTTTACAATTTTTTAGATATCGATCTGATTCTTTCACTGGCTTATTCGGCTTCAGATTCCGCGTCCAAAACGTCCCGGGTCATTTTAATAGCTCAAAAATTGTGGAAATGACGAGCGATTTACGAAAATCGCAAAAAATCCTGACCTACCCCCTTCAGATTTTTGCGAAAAATGAAATTTTCGAAAAGTACAACTATTATATATTGATCTGGTGTAGAATTTCCTAACTAAAACAATGGTACAAGTTTCAGATCGCTATCTCAAAAATTGAGCGAATGCCGATCAAAAAACTGGTCGAATTTGACGATTTTTCGCGATTTTCGTAATTTGTACGTCATTTCGGTAATTTTTGGGCTATTTAAATGATCCTGGGCGTTTTGGATGCGCAATCCGAAGCTGAATAAGATAGTGAAAGATTCAGGTCGATATCTCAAAAATTACAAAAATTACGAAAAAATTACGAAAATCGCGAAAAATCATCAAATTTAAGCAGTTTTTCGTTCGGCATTCGCTCAATTTTTGAGATAGCGATCTGAAACTTATACCATTGTTTTAGTTAGGAAATTCTACGGTAGATCAACCTATAATAGTTGTACTTTTCGAAAATTTAATTTTTCGCCAAGATCTGAAGGGGGTAGGTCAGGATTTTTTGCGATTTTTGTAAATCACTCGTCATTTCCACAATTTTTTAGATATCAATCTGATTCTTTTTGCATCTTATTCGGCTTCGGATTCCGAGTCCAAAACGCCCTGGATCATTTTAATAGCTCAAGAATTATGGAAATGACGAGCGATTTACGAAAATCGCAAAAAATCCTGACCTACCCCCTTCAGATTTTTGCGAAAAATTAAATTTTCGAAAAGTACAACTATTATAGGTTGATCTGCCGTAGAATTTCCTAACTAAAACAATGGTACAAGTTTCAGGTTGCTATCTCAAAAATTGAGCGAATGCCGAACGTAAAACTGGTGGAATTTTGCTATTTTTCTGACTATAGTCATTTTTCTGACTGTAGTCAGAAAAATATACATACATATACTATTCGTAGCCAATTTGCTCGATACCATTTGCATCGAAGCGACACATTTCAATATAAACGGCTATCGGTCATCGGATTTCCAAAAAAATATTGATAAATTTCGTTATCGATCGATGCAAATAATATCGATCCAGGTCTCACCACGTGGAGGTTGCTACTAATGGAGACCCACCCTATCCACGGCACCCATCCTCCCGCCTTTAAACGATAACGAACATAATCTTTACTCTCAGAAGGAAAGTAAAGATATTACGCGAACGCGACCGCGAAGCTAATAACCACGACCTCAAAGATACGTCTATCAATGCGATCGTGGCAGAAATATTGAAACCAGTTTCAATATAACAAACACAAACCCATCACCATCAAGCGCCAATTTCCCGCGAAACGCGAATAAAAACAAATACACGAGAATGGAAATGTCGACCAAACCAGAAAAGCAACCTCGTGGTAAGACTAACGCGGGTGACTCTAGACGTTTACCATAACTCGACGGTAAAACAATTTACACACTTACACGGTGGCTCGTGCCACGGTCCTGAGAAGTACCCACGAACCGGGACTCCCGCCAAACCATGGTTAACCGATACGATGGGATAAACGTAAGGTCGGTTTACAGGAAAAGGCCTCACGAAAGATCCGAACCAGGGACAAATCGAAGATGAAATATATCCGAAGATATAGATCATCAAGTCGAACTGTACACGGGTTAAGCCATATCAGGCTAATCGGTCCGGCCGCCACCGATAAGCCTGATACGTCCCATACCCCGCCAAATAGCAGTCCACCCGTGTACAGGTCCCCAGAACGAACTCGGGCTCACCTTTCCAGACAACCTTAGGCCACCCAAAGATACCGGCGGAACCATGATCCGACGAGAGCCACGCTCCATGAATATATCGCAGGATCGCGGCTTAACCAGATAGCCATGAGGCTATTTGGCCGACTACACCGTTTCTCGTGTTGTTCTAACGCAGGGTTATGACGAACGCCACAAATGACGAACAAGTGACTCTACTATTAAAATAAGTTAAAAAGAAAACTGAAGCTAAGAATTGAAAGTAAGAGTTGAAGCTAAGAGTTGAAAGTTAAAGTTGAAGTTAAATATTAAAGTTAAAAACTGAAACTATAAGATTGAAAGTAAAAGTTGTTGATAGAAATGAAGCTAATAACGCGGAACGAGCAAAGAAGTCGCGTTCTCTGGTCGATCGACGGAAAACGGAAGTGAAATTGACGCATGATATCCCCTTAAACTAACGTTTTGATCACTATAGTGCCAAAACGTCCCTTTTAGTCGCCTCTTACGACAGGCAGGGAATACCGTGGGCCTATTCTGTCCCCGGCCCACAGGGGAATGTGTTTTACAATTCGTATTTTATTTAAAATTGACAAAAGTTCAGAAGTGCAAGAATGATTGTAATACTTCGCGTTATTTAATATACTACTCGAGCTGACTAATCGACAATTTGTCTATGTTAACGCGACTCTAATAGCAAAGCTGGAAAAAGAATCATTAGCTTATTCTATTTATTATTATGTTACCGTGTCCTTGGATCCTCGAAGAAAAGATAGTTATAAAAGAGGGAAAACACTACTTGTCACGCGTGCTCGACATTGCTTCGGTATGGAAATACGCGGATGAGTTTAAATCATTTTTCGCAATACTAAATTCGTTTGTAATTACATCGAACTAAAAGTACGCGTCACGCTCGCAGAAATATATTTTGTCGCGATAAACCGGCGCGTAAAAATAATGTTTTATGGTTCCACGACGGCTTTGAATCATTATACGCGAAATTGGATATTGATTGAAAACGCGGAAAGATCGTAAATTGATTTAGTTCACTCGCGGCTGGAAAGAAAATTTCGCACAACATCACAAGACATTGTACGAGTTAAGACATCCTAATGCAAAGTGTATTTTATGTATAAAATCATGGCAATATTCCTTTTAACAAGCTTGGTTCATTGATTGTTTTTAAGTTGCATCGTACAAAGACGGCGATGTACGGCGTATTTCGCGAGTCACTTAGCTGCTTTAACTTTTATGATAATTCTGTATTAGAAAATAAAATCGCGCGCGTGTCTTTGAAATCGATTCGAAAAATTTAATTAAAGGAGATATACAAGAATATTCCTACACGGCATTGGAAAAAGTGTCTCCGAGACACTCTGAGATAATTAATATCAGATTATAGATAAATTCGCGAAACTAGAAATGCAGCCAGTGGTGACAAAAAATTGCGACCGGCGCGGATGGCAGTGTGCAAACTTTGCACACTGAATCATACTCTACCCCTCTGCTTTTCTCAAAAATTCAATATCTCAAATTTATAATAATCAAAAAATAGACTCTAGTGATGAGAAGAATGTACTCTTAAAATTGAACTCAGAAAATTATAATATCTCAATAATTGAAAACTTTAAGTCTCTTTAATAATAATGGAAAAATATAATAGCATAGTTTGAAAAGAATTTACAATCAAATTGCAATAAATAATTAGATAAGAAAAATGACTCGACAACTTGAATGTAAAATTCCATTAATAAAACTTGAAAATATTATTTAATAAGAAAAATGACTCGAAAACTTTAATGCAGATCGGGGCAGAGTCTTCACGGGGAGCTCACCTCGACCCGTGGAACAAACTACTTCTAACTACTGCACACAGTATCACACTCTACCCTTCTGTTTCTTCTCAAATTTATAACAATCAAAAAACTGGACTTTAGAAGTGACAAAAATATGAATTTTTAAAAATGAACTCTCAGAAAATTTAAAAAAATATCTCAATAATGAAAAACTGTAAGTCTCTTTGACAATAATCAACAAAATATTCTAATAACTTAGTTTGAAAAGACTTTAATATCAAAATGACTCGAAAACTAATGCAAAGTTCTATTAATAAAACTTGAAAATTTTATTTAATAAGGAAAATGACTCGAAAACTTTAATACAGATCAGGGCAGAGTCTTCACGGGGAGCTCACCTCGACCCGTGGTACTAACTACTTCAAATTACTACAACTATAAATACTCTACATCTACAAGCGAGCATAGTGACTTAGTAGTAACGGAATGACCACCCATTCTGGAAGTGTGAAAATTCAACACTCCAAAATGGGCAGCCATTAGTTGCTGCCCTCTTCTAGACAATTTGTCGGGCCTCTTCGGCATATAGCCTCTTCGGCGTTAAGCCTCTTCTTGCTTCAGGCCGGAGCCCAACCTGTATTCTGCAAGAACATTCGGAACCAAAATATAACCCTAACACGCGCCTATCACCGACAAATAATGAGGCTAACACGTATAGACAAACAGCTTATTCTCAGAAGAATCAAACTGCAGTCAGTGCAAACGGTTAGCCAGTAAAGAAGACGAATGTTCAAGCAGAATTTTCTTAATATTAAAAAAGAAAAGATTATTAACCTGATTTTCCAGGAGCAGAACATCACTGGTTGCCTACAGTCGAAACAGTGATATCTGCCCTGGCCCTTCCTACTTAAAATTAAAGCACACATACCGGAATTTAAGTTACCTGCCTACCTATTTCCTATATTTAAAAAAATGGCAAAAATCTCAAACACACCAACACACTCTCTCCACGATTCTCAATCAAAGTCGATGTTTCCCCCTACGGGAGACGTCCCGGGACGCCTCCAACATCGACTCAAACCCCACACATACATTCAGGTACGTACCTTGTTTGCTGAAATCGACTCACAAGGCCAGCGATTATTGCGATTTATTTAGACTTTATTCAAAAGAAATTTAATGAAAACTTGTGTATGTAAAATATAAAAATGAAAGACTTGTGTATTGATTCTTAGTTGAAATAATTACTACGTTCAAAGATAATGCTTCTGCATTTTGACTTTAATTGAAAGGTAACTGAGTTTAATAATCTGAAGTTCGAAATATAATTGAACTTGAATTGAATAATATAAAATCTCAAAAAAGTGCAAGGTGAATTTACTCGTGAATTTGCAATGAAAAAGATATCTCTAAACCGACGCACGATCCACGAAATATAAATATATTATTCTCACACACACACTCACACGTGTGAATCGTACGTCGTGCACAATCGCTAACGCTTGTGAGCCGCCACACAATATTATAATTCTTAAAACTATAAGCCACGTTCACCGCCATCACCCATTCGTGTAGCACCTGGGCACACGAATGAGTTCAAGCCAAATAGGGACATGAACGTGGCAATTACATACTAGTCTTCATGTGTGCTGAAAATCCTGAGCTAGAAAAATTATTAGCAAAGTAGATCTTCTAACGGGCTAATAATCATTACTCTTTGTCTTTGTAAAAATGACTTGAAAATTTACTTTATAAAATGACTCGAATTTAAGATTCAAAAAGTGAAAAAACTTTAATTTATTTAAGATAAATGTGAAAACTTTAAATGTATATATTGAAAACTTTAAAATATGAATATTTATAGAAAAAAAAGATATATATGAAACTTGAATTTATTATTGAAACCCTTGGTCGATTCCTTATTCAAAGTATTATTCTAAACAACGGCAAATGTGTTCAAAATTAGCCTTTGAAACCAGAATCTACCGATCGCGAATTGGTCTTCTTGGGTATGTCAAATACATGAATTTAAAAAACTTTGTAAAATGAAAGGATAATGCTAATGCAACTATGAAAAATATGCAAATTTTATCTGAATTTAATTCGTATAAACTTCGTAAAACTCAATTTAAAACCCGAATATATTCTGCTTGTCTTTACTTACATTTATATTTATTTTTACGTACTTTTCTCGTATTAATTTAAGTTCGATGATATTGAACGTTCAAACAAATCGCGAAAAAAACGCCCGTGAAGCTAAACCACAAGAAGACCCCTGCCTGAGCTAACGAAATATTCACAAGTAAAAATGTGGTGTTACTACCCACGAATGTAAAGTATTAAATACTTTACACTCGCGGTCACTATGCTCGCAATTCTACTAAATACAACCAATCACTCGTGCCGCTTCGGACCTTTGCGTCCTACGACATGATTGAGTGATCGGAGGAACCGTAAACTTTTTGACTCACCGGTCGTAGATTTCTTCTGCACCTTTCATTGTAGAGATGATACTACGACCGGCTCTCTGCAGTTGCGAAGTCATCTGTAACACAAATAAGAACAAACACATTATAATTCAACAGTCTACCAAACTTTCATCTTAGATTCTGACTCGAATTCGATACTTCCAAGTGGAACTTGATTGTTAATTGGAAAAATTCAAAGGAAAATAAATTGTTACTGATATTTACCTGCTGCACGATGCGACGACGCCCGATGGAGGTCCTCTCCGCAGCTGCTGCGTACTTCTAACACACCGCGGCGAATAATTTAAAAAAAAAGAAAAATAAAGAGACTACAACTCCCGACCGAAATAATTTTGCGGCGTACTCACTGACTCTACTCTCCGCGATTCAAAAATGTAGGAATTTCGCGACCGAATATTTTATGTCGTGTCAGTCCATTTCAATTCATTCGGCGGTTTTAAGTACGCGAGTGTCGAGCAAGCACAGTATTTAATATAGCGCAACAACACTGACTCTATTTCGCGAGATACTGTTTGTCGGAGCAAGTGACTCTAAGATCGCATTGCGCGCGACCACAAAAAGCTGAAAATAAAGGCGAGCATGCACAAAAATATGCGATATATCGCGCGGAATGACACGGTTGTCAGTTTCGTAATATTTATACTTTAATACCAAGCGTTGTTATTAGGAATATTGCCACTGTCCTACTTTAATGTAAATTTAAATTTAATTCTTGTCAAATTTCTAAATAGTATTATTTTTAATCACTGAGAAAAGATTTAAACGCGTAAAAATGATCGGCGAATGCGATATAGTACCGTCGCGTAAAATATAGAGATTTTAATAAACCGACAGAACGTTTCGTAGAAATATTTCCCGATAAACCCACGAGTTCCCGGAAAATCTAAATTTCCGTCGTAGTTGAAAGGCAAACAATGGTAGGTCTGAGCAATGTCAAGCACGATAACAAGTAGTGTTTGCCCACTGTGATGTCCACCGTCCGTGTTTATGTTTACGTCGTGCGAGGTCGCGGACCTCACTTTGTACTGTTGAATCTGAAATTAGAAAAGGGAAACTAGAGTAGAAACTAAAAATTATTGTTACAAATATTGTAATAAACAACTGGTAATTGAATAATATGTTAAGCGGTGTTAATATGTTAAGCAGTGTTAATAATGTGTAAGCAGTAATCGAATTGTAATGTAAATGATTGGTATATACTTGGAAATTTTGTAATAACCAACTGGTAATTGAATAATATGTTAAGCAGGGTTAATAATGTGTAAACGGTGTTAAAGTGTTAAGCAGTGTTAATAATGTGTAAGAAGTAATCGAATTGTAATGGAAATGATTGGTACATACTTGGAAATACTCAAATTAAGTGAAATATACCTCGGGGAGTCAAGCGGAGCATGTTGTGAAGACGTGTTGACTGTAGGACGTCCGGGCGCGTACTGATGGTTCACCTTGTACTCGACAATGTCAGGTCGAGGGGGGTACGAGTTCGGTCGTACCTCACGCGTCACACCACAACACGAGCAGGTATAAGCGGTACCGGTGACCTCGAGTACATGGAAAAGAGCGTCTTACTTTCGTGATATCTCTCTTTCTCCCTCACACTCTCTATCTGAACATACACTGGTTTATTCTATGGATGTTTTTACAGTATTTTAGCTGAGTTTGTAATTTAACTGCGTAACATGACAAATTATGATATCGTTAAAATAAAGTACATAATGTCAATGCAAATTTAAGAAGATAACGTTTCAGTGTTAGCAAATATGAACATACTCGTACTTGGTAATCTTTATTGAAAGCT
Source organism: Mimumesa dahlbomi (assembly GCA_917499265.3). Taxonomy (NCBI): domain Eukaryota; kingdom Metazoa; phylum Arthropoda; class Insecta; order Hymenoptera; family Crabronidae; genus Mimumesa; species Mimumesa dahlbomi. Next base: position 5,201,030 of record OU824116.1, on the reverse strand, counting down.
CAGGTTTACCAAAATTTTCAATATGTCCAACGATTGGGTGGTTATGATAAATTATTTTACATACAAGGCGTAATTCTTTCAATAAAATTTGACAGTATCACTGTGGAAATTCTTAATAAACATATTCGTACATGGGCATTCCTCTTATCGGGCGAATTCGATTATTATATTATAGAATTACTTACACTCGACCGTTTGATTGCAGTTTTGCTGATTTGAAGGTGTGAAATGAATTAAGTGTTTGTTCCACTTGACGATAGTGAAGTCTCATCACGTCAGCAATTCAATTCCCGGACACGATTTACCGTCATATGACAGACTTATCCTACCCCTCGCTGTGTTATTAGTAATAGTACACTCTATTTTATATTTCCCGCGTCCAATCGACCAACGACAGCATCAAAATAACAGATTAACGTAGGGGGAGGACACTTTTATGGGAGAATTTGGCAAGCTTTTTAGTTCCAAAATAGACGAATAGTTTCTAGATGTCACTACTTGCTCTCACCACTACATGTGAGTTTTCGTAATGCGTGAGAAACTCACACATCTGATCGAGAACCAATCCATGTAATGAACTGGAAAGGTCGACAAAGTGGTGCCACCTAGAAACTATCTGTCTGCTTGGAACTAAAACGGGCGACCAAACTTTTTCTATGGAAGTGTCCTCCCCCTGATACTATGTGACGCGTTATGAATCGACCAATCGGTTGAGATACCCGGCTGTTATGATGTAACGCCATATTACTCTCAAACAAGTTTAGGAATTCGTGTTTACGTCGAATGCGGTCTTTATGTTCAGTTATTGGGTACTAGATAATAACTAATAAGTGGTACATACCATTATAAGGTGTTAGTTGTGGTCAGTGATAAACGCGTGCATTCAAAACAATGTGAAATCGTAGCTAAAAACAAAACATCTATTCTCTTGACACGTTACTTCGCGAGTGACGCCGTTACAAATTTCAATCTAGAACCTTTTTCAGATTCAATCTAAATTACGCGGTGATTTGACAAGTACCTGAAGTTATTCTATCAAATAAAATGGCATGCCTCAAAGAAGGTACGTATTACTAATTTGTAAAATAGAAATTTGATTCTATTACAAAGTACGGGAGAAGAACTGCTTTGATATATAATTCGTGGTAACGCTCGACATAAGAAAATATGGAAAATTCATTCACTAACCATATTATATGTTCCAAGAACTTTTTCCGTTCATACTCGTAGCTATCCTTAAACGTGACAACCGGTTATTTAACGTAAATAATAGTTTGGTCAAACGTAAACAGAAGTAGAAGTGTACTGCGTATACCGCCAACTTTCGTATAAGATGGTCGCGGGAATTGGAAAATGGCGGGGAATGAAACAGCTGTTTTTTAGGGAAGGCACGCCACCTGACGGAGCGCGCGCGCGTTTCAGCACGCGACGACCAGCGAGAAATACACTGCTGTGAGGCCAGCGATCACGTTAGTCGCGTGAGTGAACGACAACAGCAACATGGCAGCTGGTTGTTGCGGAACGAAAAAGCAAAAGTTAAACAACTCGACCAGCGTTCCGTGCAATGGTTCTGTTGGTTTGCCAAACGGCATACGTATGCGGAATCCTGCAATCGTTCATCCAGAAATGGGTTTCTTTTGCTTCGATGTCCTTTACTGCCAACTGCACCAACTTGACCCACCAAAACCGCCCAACTTCAGCAACGAAGCATTGTGAGTACTCTCCACTGACGTCGCCCCGCATCTTCCACCCCCGTCTTTCCCTTCTTCCTTTCCGCTCGATTTCTCTTTGTTCCCTCGCATCCTCGAGCGTCTTCTTTGTCACTTCTTCGGTGGTCGTTCCCTCTTCGTCCCACACTTTCCTTTGTTTCTTCCTTACATGCCTTCCGTGTATACTTTAGGCTTTCTTTGTTGAGTAGGTTTTAGCGCTGTGTTTTGAATAATACCGCAAGACTATAATTATTCTGATGCAAATGTTCGTTTGAACATTCATGATGTACGAATGAAGATTTAATAGTAGAATTAGAAATTAATGAATCACAAGATTTTTATTTTCACTCTTAATCACGTGTTCAAAATAAACCTTGGAATACTTGGATTGGTTACACTATTTTTATTGTATACCCTGGGCATATAAATACATATACAAATTTATATGTATATAAGTTTTTGATATTAAATTAAAATATCCAAATACATATCATTCTATTTTCTACATTATTAATAAATCTGCATCAAAAGATTCTTCTGTATTTGATTTTATGAAAGAAGACCAATAAGTTAAATGGAAAATAATTATTTTGCATATTTGTACCACTTTGTTCAGAACAAATTATGCACTAATAAGATATTTACATGTAACTTTGAAGCCCATTGTTTGTAACATGGACAATCGGAAAAGATATGAGGCTACGTGGCTGCATTGGTACATTTAATGCTATGCAGTTACATGCAGGACTACGAGAATATGCTACTACCAGGTACTATTTACTTTGTGATAAAGATCATTGGTACCTTAATGTTAGGATCACAACAGTAATAAATGTACTAATTATCTCTTGTAGTGCATTCAAGGACTCCCGATTTAATCCAATAACTCGAGATGAACTGCCACGTTTACATGTAAGCGTGTATATACTTCGACATTTTGAAGATGGAACAGACTACTTAGATTGGGAAGTAGGAATCCATGGTATTCGTATTGAATTTCACAATGAGAAGGGGAATAAAAGGACTGCTACTTACCTGCCTGATGTAGCGACAGAGCAAGGTTTGTAGAATTCTTATCTATGGTTTTTATATTCAAGGATATATTACAGTATAATAACAAATTCTACCCATATTCAACCTATATTCAATCACAAGTGTAGTGCAAAGCTAGAATTTAATATGTTTAGGATGGGACCAGATACAAACAATAGACTCTTTGCTGCACAAAGGCGGTTACAAAGGACTAGTCACACCAGATATTAGGCGCAGTGTCAAATTAACACGATACCAGAGTGAAAAGATTACTGTAAGCTATCAGGACTATATGACACATTGGCACAATCGAAGGTGCTAGCAACTGCCCTGGGGTCCTTGTCACGGACCCCCTATTCGCCAAATGTCTGGCACAGTTTGTTATAAGAATAACAGTACACTTAATTCTTCTCATTTACAATATACCAATAATCAATGCAATAAGTTTATGGCCAGTAATCAATATCTATTAGTTATCATAGAACCTAATAATCTCTCATTCATGCTTCTATTTTCAATATCTAATTGTTCTCCACTTATACTACCTGTTCTGAACACTCAGCTGTTTTTGTGGGGTCATACAAGTTCTTTCTCTGCCTTATCACATTCCCATTATCATGGCCATAGTCTTCCCACATGGAAACATTTTAATCATGGGATATGTAAACAGAAATGACAGTGGAACCAGTTATTGTATATAACTGATTCCTATTTAAAGTGGTGCCTATTATATTTGCTGTTTTGCAGTCAACCCACTTATAGTACAATATATTCTTTAATAGAAATAGAATTTTGGGTATGGTAGCAACTTGCTTTAAACACAGTGCTTGTAAAAAGGACTGAAGATAATGACGATTATTGTTGCATGTAATTAGAACGAAATTTTGTATAGTGTACGTGATATTAAATTTCTTATATTAAACTAAAACTGTATATCGTACAATCTCGTTACTCGGAAACTTGCACGGGCTAATATTTTTTATTTTCCTTGGTTGGTGCAATAAATATTTGTCGTTGTTTGATTAACAGTTGAAGGATACGTATATTGTACTTATTATCATTAGTTCTCTCATTAAACTATCATGAGTCCATCTACATTTACTCATGTAATACATGACAGACACGATTATCAGCTGAACAAGGGTTAATTTTCTAATTCTATTAGATTCTTCATATACTACACAACAAAATTAAAAAGATTACTGTTTATGGTATGTTTGAAATATTACAATCTTTAGTTCATCCTTTTGATTTATAAACAAAATAGGTTTATTTTTCTTTTGAGAATGAGTAATTTCAAAAAATGTTTTCTTAGGTCATAGTCTTTACGGATATGCAGTACAATAATTAAAATAATTAGATTCAAATTTTTCGCATCTACGTAGTAAACGTACGTTAACTAATGTAAATATAACTTGTAAATTTAGTAACATACTCAATTTAAACTAATATCACATAGAAACTTTTTGTAATATAAAAGAGCGATAGTTCAATTTATTATTACAATAAAGGGTTCTTGAAATAATCTATGTTTCTGTGTACCTTGTACACATTACCAATGGATTACTTTTTAAATAACAGAATCTCTACGCTTTTCATAGATTAAAGGCAATCATAAAAGTAACAATATCATTATGATATTTATTGTTACATCATGCAGAACATGACAGAAAAACATTTTTATCGAAGTTGCATCAAATTCTGTTGTTTTGAAATTAAAAGGATGAAAATATAAATTACCACAGTACATTAACATATGGAGAAGAAATTTGTTGCTGTTGACATGTTATAAAAAGTTAAACTCTATTTTAAGAATCCATGTAGTAAGTTATGCATCATGCTCTGCAATATATTAGAATCGTTTTTCAATTTAGATTCTTTGTCTGTATAATAGTTGAATTTGTTCACTGCCAATGTATGCATCATTGTATTGTTATACAAGTGAAGTTTCTGAGAAATAAAAATAATCGCCTCGTTATTGTGTTGCGTTTAAATTTCTTTTTTTAATACTGTGCATCTCTAACTGGAACTCCAACAACATGAATACCATTTTTTCAATACTAATATATTTTATACAATGAAGTGTATATCTATGTACATACAATAAAGTAGTGATTAACTTATATAAACAACTAAATGCTCTTATTACCTTCCATATCAACAGGATCTTTACCAAGTAATTGATACCTTTCTAATACAACTGATTGTACATAGTCCATAGATTGCATTGCACCGAATGTCAATATACCGGCAGCCAGTGTATTAACAGTAAAAAGAATTGTAATATTTCGAAGCGCTGGTTTCACTATAGACCACCAAAAAAGACTAAGATTTTTCATATCATATATTGGTGGTACAAAGATTCCTTGGCCATATGCAATCTATATAAATAGAAATAAATAATTGTGTTATAACAAATATGATTTAAACGTTCCTGAAGTATAACAAGCATCTGGAAATAATTAGTAACTTACTCCAAAATTTATAGCTGGTGATAATAGTATAGGATATAATATAGCACTACCAGTCTGCATTAAAGACGCTTGCGTTTCTAAACATGTAGAACAAAGGCCCTCATACATCAAGATTTGCTTTGTAACAATCTAAAATACATAATTATTTTTGATCATGCGTTGATATTTGCAATTAAGTTTACCACTATACTTTTTATTAAGAATCAGACTTAAAGACGTGTACATACAGTTTTATGAAAAATACTTGATCCCACTCCTGCTCCCAATCCTACAGCACCGTATGTGAAATATGTTCCACTGTCAAATATTTTCAATTTTCTCCTAAAGATATAATTTACGTACATTCCAGCCCCTGCACCTAATGCTCCAAGTATTACATGTCCATACTTGAGTGGCCATCTGGTGAAGCAGAAAAAATACATAAACTTTCTATAATGAATAAGACATTAAAAGTATAGACATAATTCACACGGTTAACTTTTTAGTCTCGATACTCTGCACTATTTATAATGAATAAGGTTATGTACACATCGTAAACCGGTTTCCAGTTATCAATAAGATTCATTTGACCATAAAGATCTTCAACATCATCCGGCAGTTTTTCCAATAGTAAACTTTTTACTTGAATCGATGCCATTTCGAAACTATGTACAATTTATTCTATTTTAGAACTAATAGCGCACACGAGTAAGTATACAAGCAGCGTGTCTATCGCAGAGCAATGTATAGGGCAGCACAGTACCGAACTACTTACAAAATCTTTCAGTCAGAATGAATGTGCTATTTGTGCCCATTATTATGAGTGATTTAGGTAAGACATAAAAAAAACTTAGTTTATCAGTTATTCCGCATTATTTGACATCATCTATATATAACTGACAAACTCAAAATTTTTAATTTTTTGACTTAGACCATATTCATAATTACGTGCATAAATACATATATGTCGCAATTTACACATTGCGCAAGGGAAATACAAACTGCTTGGAAAATGCACCAGACTTTCATCTGATTTTCAAAATTCAAAATTAGGCCTAACAAAGAACGTATTTTACCTTAGTATGAACTCTGTTACGAGTAATTAGCAATGAATTCTATTAATAAATGTTATTAAAGACCAATGAATCGTTCACAACATATAAATTTAAAACTGTAAAAATGAAACATCTAAAATTCGACTTTTTAATCATTCTCTTGGATTTGCTATTGTCAGATGGCATTACTCTAATTCTTGATAGCACGCGACACACATTGGTCGCCGTCTAAAACACCCTTCTCGCGTCTTGACACATCAGTCGATATACAGACACCGTATTTATCAGTCCTCAAACATTTTGTAATTTCTCAATTTACATACAACATCCAATTAACATCCCTGGTCTCCTCCGTTCCACCATCTTATCCGGTATCGCGGGAATTTTCAAAAATTCCTCGCGTTCGCGAAATACGCGCGCGTGTGTGTGTATCCGTGCGAGGGGGTTGCACGCGTCACGCGGCGACGGTCTGACGTCACGGATCGACCAATCGGAGGCGGCGTTCTCGGTGGCCAGTCAGTTTTCCGGCTGCTAGACTAAGCGCGACGCCATATTGCCCGTGGCCGAGTGGTGGCGGCCTGTGTTTATATCTGTTTCGTTTTGCCCACGTTTCGAACGGGCCACCGGGAGGTCTCGCGAGAGTGACGTGTACGCGGCCGTCGAACGCCGCCCGTGAAACAGGTCGCCGATTCCCGTGACAACACAGTGTACCGTGCGCGATCGTGTACTGTCCAAGTGACACGCCGTGGTTTGTGCTACTTCTCTCTTTCACCACCGGGCCCCGGGATTCTTCTCCCTTCCGTGAAGTGGTGCCATTTCACGCTCACCCGTCGTCCACCCTCTACTTGCCCACCCCACTACGTGACAGTCGAGCTCAGGATTTTAATTCTCGTCGGAGGAAAGATGCCAGTCCGTAAGCAAGGTGGTAAGCTCTCAGTATATCGTTAAAATGAAAAAGTCACCCCTCCCGTTTGTGGTCTCGTCGATTCCGTGGAAAATCAGGAATCGTCGGGGGTGGGAGGGGCGATTTCTACGGGTCACTCGGTCAGCTGTCATCCCGGCTGTCACTCGCATGCCTCTTCACTCTCTCTTTCTCTCTCTCTCTCTCTCTCTCAGTCTCTCTAACTCTAGTTCTCTTACCACTCGTACACTCTCACCCCCTAGCTGTATTTGTTGTTTGGTCCATAGTTGATATCACGTTACCTCGTTTCCGTGTACACTATGGTTTTGAGGATTTTACTTGTTTTTTCCCTGATTTATTTTCGTTAAATGGATATACAACGGTATCGTTTCTTGGTCCATTGTTATTGTTGATTTTTATGATATTCACGAGTTGCGCACTACGTCCGACCTTGAATCACGTCGTTAATCGAGAGAGGTCGCGTTGTTTACAGTCAGGTGGGATTACGTTCGACAGAATCTACGTGCGATCCTAACGAAATGTAATGATAACGATACTTGTTGGACCGCTGACCACGTGTAATGAAAGTTGGATCGCCGCGGACGGTATATCGTGGCAGTTTCGTTTTACAAACCGAGAGGACACTGTTTTGGGAGGAAGCGGTTCGTCGTTAAAGCCGATAGACTTCCCGACTTTATTCTAGCTTAAAGCTGGCTGATTACGAGTTCCCACCGTACCTTTTGGAACGCCTTGTTTACGTTTCCGTTTTCGCGTATCGAAAAAGAGAAAGAAAATAGCGCGTGCACGCGCGTACGGAACGCCATGGTGGGAATGAGGAAGCGAAAAAATATCGGAAGGATCAACGATTCGTTGCATTCGGGAGCATGATCTTCATCATCGATGTAGGCCAACATAGAATGTGTTGCAATAATCGCACGGCTGTTAGCTGTCGGTGTTTGGACGACGGCCAAGAAAACGCAATAATTTCGGCTCTGGCGGAGCTCTTTTGCCGTGGTTATGCGACGAGTAACTCACGGCCATGGGCTCGGTCGTCCGTATGACGCTTTTGCTCTCGAAATTCCTTCCCCCCTGACTCTTCGGCCCTCTTATGCTCACCTGTACGAAATTTATTTTAGATTCGAATGTAACTAACCCTCGGTTTAATTAACTAGCGAAATTAATAGCCCGACGGGATCAATTTTGAATCTCGCTTTGTGCTTAGTTGGAAGTAGCAAATCTTCTAACAATTGACTAGAGTAACGCTGTATATGTATGTATTGGATTTTGCGAGGGTGTAATTAAGGTTGGTTTCATTGTTTTTTGACAATTGTAGTTTGTTAGGTTCCCGTTCCAATCGCAGCGCTCTTCATTATTGTTATTCAGAAATCCAATGCTTCAATTATAATTGCCAAACGTTCTCGTGATTATTCAAAACGGTACGTTTCGTAAGTTGATTTGATGGTTAATTGTGATTATAATAGAAAGGTTTATACATTTTAATGTCGGTAATATATGAATTTGATATCGTATGTGATAATTAACCAGCGTGTCGCCTAATAAATGATCCTGAAATGAATTCGATAATTCAACGACTTTTCATAATCCTGAAGGCTCGTTGTCCTCTCGTGGGAATACGGTGAACATCAGTGTACTCAGCTTTTATACCACGTGTCTGAAAGCACCGTATCGTTTTGTACAAAAAACAAAACCAATATAAAGATTTTCAACCCCCCCCCCCCCCCCTATTCAAGTCCCCCTATAATTCAGAGGAATTAAAAATATATAATTATCCACTGCGTCAACCGTTTTATTTACGGAAGTGATGTATCAGAAATGAAAATTAAAGTGCTTGTCGAACATTCCGCAAATGGAAGAAGGATATAACGTTTAGATTGGGGAACATAAAGGAATAGAAATCCACACGTGATTCCGCATCGGAACATCTGTTCATAGAAAGAGTACCGCACTGTAGAGATTTTTGGCAAGGGTGAAAAATCCGCTATTGTTCGCAATGGTTCAATGCAACGGTTCAGGCATTTTGTGTGGGGTTTTCGAATCTATCTACAGTGGAAATAGTGCGACTTTTTCATCCCTTAGGTAATATACATACATAGCATAGTTGTGCTCCACTTTCTTGCGGGTAATGTGGTTAAATAATTTCTGAAGGTAACAGAGATTTATCGTTAGATAACAACGAGCGGTAAACGTGTTGTTCCTTTGGCACGTAAGACAATAGGATGCACGTTTAGCTGACTATGAGTTCTCTACTTTAATGCTTACAGGATTATAAATTTTACTGAAAATGTTTACACTGTCGCAACGGAAAATTTATGGGAATTTTGAAGTTACTGAAAAATTACCGTTACAAAGCAAACAACTTTAACTTACTCGAGCCCCCGTGATATTACATTTTTAGTACTCCGCAATTTAATCTTTGTTTAGCTACAATATTCGTTCTGGAATCCCTTTCATCTGCCGTAGGAAACTTCGTTCTCAAAACGAATGAATTGGATTAGATTTTTATCTCCTGCAGAAGGAGAATATACGACGCGGTAGGTATTATAATAACTCGGCGGAAAATAATTTTCTATGTTAATTCCTCCAACTCTGTTCCTTCTTTTCGCGGATATAGGTATATAACATACTATAGGTATACATATACATATATATTTTTTTGCGCACTTAATTACACGGTGAAAAATATTTCGCTCCCCTGCATTACGTTGAATGACTTTAATTAAATTTCTCCTAATTATCTTCATTCCGAAGTATTTTGGAATCATTACACTTCGTTACTCGGTTGCCGTTCGCCTTTGAGTATTTAACCTTTGAGCATCGTGGCGTGCACGGGAAAAATTTGTGCCTCCGACTCGTAAGACGATATGCATGCGAGGCTGCAACGACGCCGATAGTTTTCAATTTCTGCGGTGCAGGCGCTTCGTAGGCAAAGCCGAGGAGAGAGTCAAGGATGGTTTATGGGTCGGCGATTCGCTTACCCTGGCAACCCCGCGAGCCTTTTATACAGACCGATGTATACATTTTATATTTCTCGGTCGTGTGTTTTCGACGTGTAACACGTGTGTATTCGGTTGTACGTCCGTGTGCTTATATCAAAATTCATACGGCACTCCGTTAATTACGGAGTACCATATACTCTTAAGTATATACATACGCGCGACGCATACTTCTTATTCTATTTATATTTTCAGAGTTAAAATCAATAAATGCCGGAGGTAGACTAATGTAACCGCTGGGATGGTATCTCAATTTTTTTTTTATCGTCAGAATTTCGAGTTCGGACTCTCAGTAGAATCATCTATATCGTAGTAAGGGTGTACACCCTAAGGGCATTTGTGCAATTGTTATCTAAATATATCATGTACTTTATTCAGAATATACAAAATAAAGAAGATTCTTTATCACTTCATCTTCGATGTTGCGAATCGAGTGTAACATTACATTCTCTACATGCATACATACATTGCCAAGATTTATATTTTCGTTTCGCTACTATTTTAACCGTGACACACCTCTTAATTTCGCACTGACTTCCCTCTCGTTTTTTTTCCTCATCATTTCCACCTTCCCCTCCGACGGTATGTTTTTAATTTATTATGTATATTCCATAATTCTTGCACTTTTCCGCATAGTTTCGCATATGCGCGCACTTCATACATACACGGATGTAGCTTCTCAGTTTCTGGTATATAAATTTCCAGCCTCGCTCGCGTTCGTCTACGTGGGTGTTGATGTATGTATGTATGTATGTGTGGCAGAGACGATATAGGACGAAAGGGGAGACAGCGTGGCTGATAATGAGAGCAATGAATGGGAAGTGGGGCGAGGGCTTATGTACTCTTCTCGTGGGGATTCGCTCGCCGTTTTGCACAAACCAGGCATTTACCTGCATCCTCTATCTATAGCTATTCCACTCACTATTGACGTTTTAAATATTACATCCCGGCTTTCTGTTAGTTCTCAGTGTCACGTATATTTTCGAAGGAAACGATGAAACTGGCAGTACATCGTTATACCTCTTTCGTAAATAGATCTACTGTTAGGAACTCATATTTCCACCGACGTTTTCTAATAATCGTGTGAAAAGTGATGTGTTTACTTTGCAACGTGTTTTTTCCTGCCGTTCGTTTTTGACGATCCATTTTCTTTTTATACCGCGAAGATGTTTCTTTCGGGTAGGGCTTGAAACTCTATTATTTCCGTTTCTTCTTCATTTTTTGTGTTTTTTTTTTTATATATATATTGTCGCGAACGATGTTGTCTCTCGTTTCTGTATTTTCGTCGTGTCCCGGTATCGTGCATAATTCAACAAGCTTTGTAATAAAGCGTCAATGTAGTCGGCACTCTACTCAATGTCGCAAACAACACCTGCTATATCCTCCACGTTGAACCGGCTATTATACAGTTTCACTCGACGACACTTGTCGTCATTGTTCTCCGTGATATTGTCGAAATGGGCGACTGAATATTCTCTATTTTTATCGTCGGAAGGAAATACGGATTTCAACGAGATTCACTGGAAGTGATACGTTCTCCCGCGAGTGTATGTATATGTCTACGTGGTGCAGTTTAACTGGCATGAAAATGATGCTTTCGAAGTTTCCCACAAGAACATTTCCTAATACTAAGTTCCTTGAAATTAACTGACAATCATCCCGACCGAATGTTTAGTTCGTATTATTCATCTCGTTCTAACATTCGTGAATTATAGTATCATCAGTGTTATAAAAAACTATTCTAAAACTGATAACACTCTATATCACACGGAATCGTGAACATACCAAAAATAATATCGGATAATCTCTATCAGACTCACGGAACTAATTGAGAATCCCCCATTAAGAATTCTTCCAACCGAGGGGATAATTCGCGGTATTAAAACACGTACGTATGTAGGAAGGTGAGAGCGGAGTGTCGGGTAACGTTAAATTGGATTTTGGTCCCGGTTCTGGCAGCTTTAGGAATACCTATTCGCAGGTGCACCTGCACGCCACCGGTGGAAGTTCCGGCAAAACAATTCGCCGGTGGCTTCCGACCGGCGCGGAGTTCACAGATATTTCATCGCATTGGTTTCTACCGTCAGGTCGCCGTAGTCGGGTTAACCGAGATCGTTAATGTTCGTTCGGGCCAAGTATGCCCATCGCTTCTGGTTTTATAACTCGGTCCCTTCCGACCAAGTGTGTGTGTATGTGTGTGCCTTTTTTTTTGCTCCTCGTTCCTCGCTGTAGCAATGTTCACGTTCGTGCATTCCACACGACGATTTTGACACACAACGATGGGATGATATGTGTAATGGGATGGTAGAAAATCGAACTTCGAACTCGACCCACTTCGACCTCCGGGTATAATTGATAAAGAGAACCGTGACAAAGGTGCTCTCTCGATGCAGCGAAAATTAATCGATCGGATTATGTATTTAACATTTGTTCGGAGTTGGGACCGGGCGCTTCGATCACTTTTCGAAGAGATACGGCCTATTGTTCTGCGCGAGGCGATAGTGTGCAGAAGTATCATCATCCATCATTGCGATGGTGAATAGAAAGTTAATTGATCATCGTGAATCCATTAATTCTTCGAGAGCAGTTTTTTGTAGCAGTTTTGTCGTGCTTCTCGTTTCTTTTGTTCGGTTTAGTATAATAGCGGATTTGATTAGATTGCTGGTAGAGGTATTCGTTGTATTAGACGTATATTTGTTCATTATAGCTGTTAAGTGGAACAAGTTGATTTTGTATATTATGTTAGGCAGTCTAACATATATGTTCGTATACATATAAGTGATTCATGCATAATATAAATCCGGCCGCAGAACGGTGGCTTACGAATACAGCGTGGAATTAACAATTTTGTAATTTAATCGCATGGTCTCTCATAATATTTGCGGTTTAGTTTCCACCGTATTAGCAGCGCTCTAATTTGTTCGGATTTCATTTTCCAGTTCGCCGTTGTATCGTAATGGAACAGTATACATATACGTTAGATATTAGACGGTTATCGAATATGCATTGGAGTTGATTTCACCACAGTTTCGCATTAGCGAGCGGTGTCGTTTTGATTCCGGTGGTATGTTGGTAATTAATGTGAAAATGTTGATCTAATCGAGATAACTACCCTTGATCACGGTGTTATTAAAGAGTCGATAGAAATCCATGAATCTCAATTGCAAAATTTCAATTTTTAAACCCTTCAGCGATGTCAAGGTATATACAATATGTACATACATATTTCCCGACCACTAGGTACATACACCATAGTTACGCCCTGTAGTTTCACCCTGAGAGTAGTGCACATGCACTTAGGTTACGGAAGTAACGTTCCACGAAGATATGAAGGATTTTCACGGTTGAAAATCTTAAGGTACAGAAAAATATTAAGTACTGCTCACCGAGCAGAAAAATAGATCGCGGTTAATGGATCCAGGGCGATTTCTAAATTACGATGAGTCCATTAGCGGTGAATTCGAATGGATTTCAATAGCGTCTATAGAATCGAGTCATCGTCCCTCCGATCTCGATAGGATTTTATTTATCTCGGAAACGACGACAGTAAGTACTTATACGATTCGAGATTCTTCTGGATTTCAGCAAACCCAAGTATTTTCGGGATCGTAAGCGGTATTGACTCCGCGTGAAATTAGGTTCGGTGATTCCGTGAACACTAATGGACAGTGTACTCGGTTTCCAGGAGGGAGATTCGCATCGATTAATATCGTACCGGGACCCCGGCAAGTCGATAGAATTATTCATATGCAGTAGATATTACACGCGACATGAGCCGATCGTAAACCTAATTGTGTTCGAGGGGTGTCCAGAGTTACGCAATACGTGTGCCTGCGTTGGTTATATGGGTGTATTTCAACAATTAGCACATCGCTGATTACAGTCATTAATAAATATCCATCCGAAATTTCAATTTGACCGTGCGTTTAATTGCTTTCGTATCTGAATATAATAATCACGTGAAAATACCTCAGACTTTGTTCTCACGACAAATATTATCATTAATAACACTCTTTTTGTCGTTATAACGTTGTTTCATTTACATTTTTTCCCCGCTAGATGTTTAGGAAAGATAGTCATTCATGAATATAAAACCCAGACACGCGGGACATTATTAGTCCGTCATAACAACCAAGTTATATTAGTATCCGATATATTTGGCACTAACGAGCAGTCATTGCTGCCAATTAGTGTCGATAGATCAAGTCTCGCGAGCACATTGGGTGTTCGTGACGTCACGTGGTGCCCGTTTCTGTGTCGAAACCATGTGTCTGTCTTTAGAGTCTAAAGTTTGGACTATCATCCCTTCTACATGCGCTCGTGTGTATGTATGCGTGTACACGGAGGGCAGGAAGTCCTTCGACACGGATATCATCGCCATCGCGATGAAACGTTCTAAATCATTTTTCACCGTCATTTTCGTACGATTAGCAACCCTTCTGTTTTTTGGCAAATTGGCAAATATATGACCGAAGGTTATTAGCACTTTTCAAAGCGTATCTTATCAAGGATCGCGGGCAAATATTTCGGCAATATCGTTCTAATCGTTTCAAAATATCTTCCCCGACCTTAATTACATTCGTGTCTATCATATATTCTGGCAAGCTCTATAACATACGAGCGTGGTATGCATGTGTTCAAAGTTCAAGGGAACTCTGCGTATGTGTACTTCCATGTAAATATTGTACTTTGTGTATATGTACGACTTACGACAGGTGTATAATCCATATAATGTTTACACGATACACTTGGGTGCACATTGATTCTTTGTATACATATATGTATACATGATTGTGCATATACACATAAGTATAAGTTGGGATGAAGCATATAAATCGCGTATGAAAATGTGTGTCGAAGAGGACACATATAAATCGTATGTATATAGCATGCATGTGGTACAGATTTACACAGGGAGAAAACGTACGAGTGTGCGCGCGATTGGTGACACACCTACGCTACGTTTTACATACACACACACCTGTACGTACACATATACATACTCACAGGCAACAGTATAGACAGGTTAGTCCGTGTACACGAGACACAAGCGACGCAAAGTGTCTCTAAAAATGTCTGTATGTGGGGCACACGTAGCCGACACCCTCACGTGTGCACACATTCACACACCGGACACACGTTAATAAAATGCACGCACACGTGGACCAATACCCATACAGATGTAAACAGATTTAAAGTATACCTATGTGATCTTTCTAATGTGGGGCGCAGCCGAGAATGCTAAATTTAGGGTAGGATCGACCAGTCGAATCTCGAATCGTGCCCACGCGTGCCGCAGGTGCGTCTGTCGAACATCGGAGTGGATTTTTTTATTTTTTTTTTATCCTTCATGGAAAAGTCCCATCGTCGGTGTCACTCGTTGTTATCAAGTGTTCGCGATACGTCTACGCGACGGGATCGGTAGCTGTCTCGACGGCATTACGTCGCCGCGTCTCGGCACGACGTCGACGTCGACGTCGACGCGAATCGGGGCCCGATTCATGTGCAATTTTCCGTGTCACGTGTCATCGAACTGCCACCACGTGTAGAGGCGTGACAATACAAATAAATACGAAGCTCGCTGGCCGTACGCCAAAACGTGGCATTGTCGTCTCTGAAATTGGAAATATATGTCCCGATCGGACCACGCGTTATTCCGAAGAATAACGGATGACAAAAAACCTGCGACGATTATACCTACCAACCGCCTTCGTTAATAGGCGACTATATACATATACATTGTATAAAGCAACGATTTTGCTGGAAAAACAACAAAACTGCGATCCATTTTCTATCTTAATTACTGGTTCCGGATGAAAACATTTAATTCTGTAAAAAAGGGTCAGCGAGGACAGACTGGTTGTATATCCTGTTCAAAGGGAACTTTATATTCATACGAGATTCGACATTCAACAAAAAATCAGACTGATACATTACGAATAATCTATCTATATATACGTGTAAGATAGATGTAATAAATGTCAACGGAAAATATTTGCTTGTAAACGAAAATATTTTTCAACGATCCCTGGCGTGTTAGTGTGTGCAGTTATACAGTGCGTTCCAAACACACATGACGACACGGTATATGGGTACGACGAAAATGTGACCACCATCTATATCTACCTATCCACACATACATACATACGACAACGTCTGGGGTGTCTCGCGTCGAGATTTTTTCAGACGTGACTCGCCGAGTCAACTTCGTGCGTCTGCCACGGTCGATGATCTCTTGACTTTTCTCTTGGTGCTTCCTCAAGTTCTTAACAAGCTCCAGTACCATTCGGAATCGTTAGAACGTCGACAATTAGAAAAGGTCGGCTGAATTGGATCGTAACGATCATGCAGACGAGATCCGTGAAACTTTGATGTTGTCATAACATTAGAAAAATCATCGAAACGTCGAAGAACTATCGATACCGATTTTGATACTGGTTAGTGATCAGTGACGAGTGCATCGATTTCATAGTAATTTTTTTTCATAGATAGAAATAATATTGTTTCTCAATATGTGGGTGCCAGTAATTTCGATCGTGTGGGCAATTGTGTACTACATGCAACGAAAAGTACCGATGAAAAGCGTGACGTACTCGTCGTTAGACGGAACAACAGGTAATCGAGACAGAGCTTTGTCGATTGTGATTCATTTTAATTAAAATATCACACACTTGGTTGTAAACGAACGGTTCCGTTCGGAGCGTGTATGATTTGTAAGAATGGTAACAATATTATTGTTTGGAATAACCGATGAGTCGGTAACAAATATTTACGACTATCTATTCGGAATATGCGGGTTTGTGTTGCAGAGTATTACGTATTAATGGAAGTAGATTGGTGTGGAATTCCTATTACCATTTCCGCGTTTAGTCGTGATTTACACGATTTAGGTATAAGGTCGTACTAGGCTTCCTGGAATTCGTTGGTGGTTGTACTTCCATCGTCGAACGTCGATTTAGCTAATTAATTAGCAAATAGCTCCATAGACAGAATGCTTAACGTGCTTCATTCAAGTTACATTTAGGAGGATGATTTATATAACTCTCTCTGGTTGCATATCGCGCTGACATAATTTCCATAGTGATGCTCAACGTTACGCGCATTAAATGCACGTTATTTTACGCGAGAGTGGAATTGAAATTATGGCTGAAAGAGCTTATAGCAACTTTCATCACTTCTCGAGTACCTCGGAGCGTCGCTACGCCCGTAGAAATTTGTGCCGATGTTACGTAAATTAAAATTTGGCAACGATTCAGGTCGTCAAACTAACGAAGAGCTTTTCTTCGAAGCCTGAAAAATTCGCGTGCTTACGTTTTTCTTTCAATTACGATCTTTACCTATATATATGTATGTTGTTATATGTATACATTTAGCTTACGATAGGGTGATGGAATTTAACGATCAAATTTGTTTTAACTTTCCGCTTTGCGTCAATTAAACGGGAGCTCGACAGAGCTCTCTGTATTATCGATTTGGAACGATTGCTGCGAATCATTTGATTATTTATTATCGGGCACCCGTGGAAAATTGTTAAGGTTCCCCGCTGTGCAACGGGATACTTATTTATGAGAATTGAAATTCATTTGGCAACGTTCAAATGTAACAGCCGAGTAATCGTTATATCTCAATTACCGCAATGGATAATTACATTTTAAATTATATGGATTATGTAAATATTTATTGTGCTACAATTTCGAATTTCATTTCATCGAAACGCCGGTTCGCAGTTACTGTAAAAAGATCTGCGTTTTGTTTGAACCAGCTACCGTTCAGGTGAAGGGTTTTTAATTAAAAAATTAATTACTTTAAAAAACAGTTCTCTCCTCCACGGTATTCTTCGTTTTTTCCTCATAATTTGCGTTGCCGAAAACTTCAAAGGGTTTATCGATTTGCTGATGAAAAGTAGGAAAGTCAGCAATTTCCGAAGTTTAGATATCGAAGGTGAAAGATAAGACTATCCAGATAATCTCCTCCGGCCGAATAATCCTAAGTTTACGTACCTGCAATTGTTTTTGCAGATTTTTAGAATTACATTTTTACCCCGCGAACATGATCGTATATGTATGTGTTATTTTTACGCGTACTATCGCTAATTACGCAGATTTCCTTTCGCAAGCTTGGAATTGTTTCGCTGTTTCTATTCTCGTTAAGCATCGTACTATCGGGGTTGGAAAACTCCTGTATCTTAAAATAGTACTCGTTGTATATCATCTCACTCTTCGTGAAAATAGAAAAGGATAAAAGCGAAACATTACGGAAACTGGCATGAAAAGACGGACGGAACGGTGTAAGAGGAAATGTCGCAAGGAATGTCGAAATGTTTGTTTTCGTAACTGGGCCAGTAGATTTTTTTATGTTGAAATCTCATCAAATCGCTACACTTCAACCTCGCACATGTAATCATTGTTCGCTTCTATCCGGTTATTTTCTATGTTTTGCAAGATATCCCGTGTAATGAATGGTTTAAACAATTTCAAGATCTCCTTTGTTTTTCCACTTTGACGCCGATTCTTATTCACTGACGTTCCAACTGAATTCTGATTGCAAAGGAGTTCCCGACGTGCTTTGAATTTCAGATAACGGTTTATTTTACTAACACATACATAAATGGGGAATTTTATCGGAGTCCTGCCACGTTCGAGAAACCGTGGTATTCCATGTAATACGTTTGCGAATCTGATCATCGACTGCAGTTATTGCAGTTTCGATTACGTTATACGATCGATGATTATTTCCACTGTTCATCGTACTACGCGATCTACAACCCGTCTATTTCCAGCAGAATGCTATTATTAATCGGGGGTGAAGGTATATTAGAAATTCGAAAGACGAAATACCGATTGCGATTATTAATCGAATCGATAATAAAATCACTTGGCCTAATCGATAGACACTGATAGAAAGCACGCTATATGTATGTATACGGAGATCGACGATTTATGTAGATCAATGACTAAATTAACGTTTGAGACGCGTTGAATAGACGGATTTGGTAGAAAAAAAAATTATTCTGAGCCGAGACCGCCGCATAGATCAGTATGCTAAAAGCTCTCCGTTGCCTGCAGGTAGTAAAAGCAGAGTTTGACGTATTAATTAACGTACTTTGGAAAGCGCCCGGGTTTAGCCACTAGATTGGGGTACTTTAAAAGTCCATACTTAGTTCGACAGGTAGAATGATATTGTAAATAATTTCAAATAGATCCCGGGCAAATTGACATAATATCCAAAATTTCCGCCATAGTTCTATGAATAATTTAACGCGCCCAAAGATTAATACATCGGGCACAAGCAAACTTTCATACACACACGTACGAGAAAGTCCCCAACACAAGCATCCCTACGAAACACGATAAGCAAGATTAGCGTGGCAAATATTCGCAAAATCGCATTATCGAGTCGTTGTAACAAAGAGTCACAGAAAAGTTTTTGATAAACCCACCTTTTCCATCGATTATTCCATGTATTTCAACGATATTAAAATAGATCCGTTTCCGGATCGAGAAACGGGAAACGCGGTGATAGAATCGGAAACTTTTGTTCGCGATCGAGGATTTTTTCCGACACCCGGCCGGTGAAAGAAATTGATAAATCTTAGACAGACCTCGACGGACGACTCGGCGGAACGGAAAATCCCGGACGGAAGATTTAACTGATAAATTGGCATCGCGAACCTCTCAGACACATCTGGCGGATTGGCCATCACGATCTGAGATTCCAGACAAAATTCAACGAATAAATTGGCATCGTTAAATGTTACAGACACCTCCCAGCTAATAGATTAGCATAGCACGGGATCCCAGACAGTCTTAGACGAATAGATTGGCAATAACCGAACATCTGTCAGCTCTGAATTCTTTCGTGTTACACGTGTTCATCGTGAATTCCTCAAGGTTCACGGACAATGTCTCGTTTCATTCACTCTATTTCTTTCCGTTTCTCTTCCTCTCCTACTATCTATCTTATCTTTATTCTTTTCATTCTCATTTCCCCTATTTATCCCCTGAGCATTTGTTCGTCCGTTTGTAGCTCTTTCGTGTTTCATTCCGTACTGTTTCCTTCTTCTGGTGCGTGTGTCTTCGAAATTCGCTCGGGGTTACCCAGGCATGACGTAGATGTCCGCTATTCTGGTCACCGTGTGACGTCGTCCTCAGGGTGTTCAGAAATAAACTCGAGTGGCAAGGTGCTCCTCGTTGTGTGGCCTCCCCTCTCTCTCTATCTTTCTCTCTCTCTCTCTCGCTTCCCTTCTCTTCCTCTCTTTTTCACATCTACCTCTTTTAACCTCCATTCGTCACTGTCTTTCCACTTGGCCCACGGTGGTTCGCGCCCAATCCGACGATTATTGTGTCACGGACGAGCTTCAAAGCAGAAAATTAGGCGGGAAGCACCGGCCACATCGGGAATTTCGATTCGTCCGACGATGTTGGGCACCGCGGTGGTAAATACGGTGATCGAAGGATCACGGGCGCGATTCTCTTACCGTCGTTTGGACGATTAATAAATGCGTAAGGTACTTGGCAGATCGAAACCGTCCTTGTCCCGTTTAGTGGTTGGATATTTTTCGAAAAATTCCTCGCATTGGTTTACGCAACAATGGCCCTTGTATGTGTGCGTGTATTTTTTTTTTATTATTTAATATCAAACAAAATATCAATACTCGCGATATCACTCGTGGAAGTCCGAACGTAAAGTTTAGTTATCAAACACTAAGGACAGTCAATCTAGTTCGAACATAGAATTTCAAAAAGTGTTTGTTACTTATTAACCATTGGTTGAATAACGTCTTTGTATTTTTTTAACCCGAAGGTTTTATTCGAAGGCATCGAGTTACGCGTCCCTGTTCCATGATGAATGTCACTCCGCGTCAAGTAGTATGTAGTTAAAAATCTTCCGGCTGAATGTGCAGTTAAAGTGCAAGTGCAGCTTGCGTCTGGTTTACCGGGTTCACTCGTAGAACCGTTTACTACCCTATATTTCCGCAGGAATTACGATGCGATACCCATTGCGGGCATACTTAACGAGCTTCTCCATTATCTCGAGTCTTACTATAGTATAGCACCGTGTGTTATCGTGCACGAGAATTTTTCCGGGTTTGTTCTCTGTGTAATGCATCCACTGTCTTTCTTACACTTCGGATTTTAACGTCAGCGCGAAGTCCGACTTTTTTCTGCGCCATCCGTTTTTAAGCTTGATTCCGTGAAATATGAGAGAAATAAAATGGCTTGGATAAATGGGAATGGGAGGATAGGGGGAGGGGGTTGCCTGTTTTTCATATAAACTTCCTGGCGAATCGTGAGAAGATCCCGACGTTCGTTCGTCCCCGTAGCTTGGCACCGGTGATGTTGGAAACACCGGTCGTCCGTGAACAACGGAATTTAATTATACCGATGCCGAATCCGTTCGTTCGGTCACTCGTGTGATCAGCAAAATAGACGTGTATGTACGTCCGGGGCTGAAAAATCAACAGAGAGAAACCCTTGAGGAAGTCCCTTGAGTTTTGTTCCTGTTCGCGTTGTCAAATCCTGGATTCTGAGCAGTGCACCTTGAATTTTCGACCACTCGGCTCGGGACAAACGGTCGCGGAAACAATCGAAAGTTAGCGCATCCGGTTCGTTTTGAAGTCGGGCGCCGCAACAAAAATTTAATTAGAGAGATGTGATTCACTTGATGGCTCCCGGCGACTTTTCATCACCCGGTATAATGAAGTAACGCCCGGCAGGTAGGGCACTTGTGGTCGCTGTCAATGGCAGAGGTTCGCAAACCTTCCTGTTGTTTTTGTTTTTTCGTTGTTTTGTTTTGTTCCCGTTCGCGGTTGTTTATTTGACACTTGCGTAATGGAAGTTTCGATACATAATTAAAAATGAGAAATAAACACAACAGCCGTGTCCGAATGGTTTATTCTTAATTAAAACCGTGCAGACATTCCATCAACTTTCAATTAGAATTTCACGAACACATTAAAACGACGTAGAAATTCACGCGAACATTGTATTACACTCTAGAATCTTATTATTACGTCAACGATTTCTTATAATAACACAATCCGACGAGATATCGACACAGATATCGAATCTCTGCGTGAAATGACCACTCGAAAAGTGTGTTAACCGCGTCGTCACCTTTTGCCAATAATTTTCCTTCTTTCCGGGAACTCCGCGTCGTCGCGCTTTCTTTAGAATTTCTTCACGCTGTTTTCCGACGGGCGTGCCGACGGTTTGGGAATCTCTGGTCTACGGAGTATAAAGACGGGAGAAAAGTAGTGGAAAGAGCAGGCAGAAGGTTGGACCAGGTACACGTCGCGACGTTCTTCTATTTTCTCTTCGTCTCAAAGCGAACGACGGACGCTTTTTCGCGGGCTGCTGCATCGACCGGCTTTCTTGCGCTTCCTTCTATCGGGGCCTTCTTCTCCATCGTTTCCTCTCACTCTCTCTTCCTATTTTTCTCTCCATCGTGGACGTCCTCTCTCTCTCTCCCGTCTCTTCTTCTATTTCCTCGGTCCTGGCCTCGTCATAAATACATTTCCGCATGGCAAGCGCCGCCTTTAAACTTCGTGACCCTTTTTCGACGCATTTATCTTTTATCCTTGTAAGTGTGGTTGGTCGCCTTGCTTGTCGGGGATGAATAAAGATTTACCCGGTTTTTAGTGCACGCAGGGTTTGACGTTCATTTCGTCGTTAAGACAATGACCGAACGATTCCGTGTATTGGGGTGACGTGGTTTCTTTTTGTGTATATGGGAACGTGATGTTTGTCTAGTTTCCGCGGGCTTGGATCGTTCCACCGTGACACGTGGGAGTCAAAGGAGATTTCGTGAAATATTTCTAGGTAGCGCTTTATGCGGCAAACGTCGCGCTGTGTGTGATTTAACGAATAATTGATTAGCCGCGTGCCAGAGCGTTCCTCTGGTAAACCCGGGCAACGTGTTCTGCCACTTGTGTCTCCGTTCGTTAGGGACGAATCAAATGCTATCACGTTTTAATTCTAATCAACACAAATATAAAATTCTTACGCATAATTCTTGTTAAAAATTCACCAATCTTAGAACGTTCGTTTCATTTATACCATTTGAATAACGGACAACGAATTGTCGGTATTATTCGAAACATATAGACGACGTTGGTCCGTTTTTCTATTTTACATCGACCAATTACCGATCCGAGATTTTTCCAAAAGACAGTTCTACGAATCGCGGCCGGAACGTATACGAAATACCAGAAGACAATAGGCAACCTCGAAATTCGTCCTGATTAAAAAGTCTTCCCACCGGGGTGCGGCGCAAGGTATATACACTCGCAGTCACGTGGCTGCGTTTCAGTACAGTCGGTTCTAGCTTTCTCTTTTCCCTTTCACCCTTTCTACCCTTGCTCGCCGTCCTTTATCTTCGTGCCGTACAATTTTCAGGCCAGGCAACCGCTTACGAGATACTGACGAGTAATTAGGTACGTACGCGGCCATCGAACGGGGGTTCTCATAGCGTGGCTTTCTTCTTTCCCCTTCGAGCAGAATTTCCGAGCTGATTTCAGGTGCCTTTCTTCTCTTCATTCCGAGCTGAATTTTTGTTGTCAAAGCTGGCACTGCTATCCCTTGTTCTCCGTGGCTGTTCCGTTTCGCTGTTTCGCATCTTTGCATCGGCGGGTTTAATACCGCCCCGGGGTTAACGGACGTATTAAAATATTTCTCTTCAAAGCCGCGGATGTGTTCGGGGGAAAAAGATGCTTCCCCCCACCTCCCCATCCCCATTTTTTTTTGCGACCGTTCGCGTTTCCTTCGGGTTTTCGTTCTAGTGTGTTTTTCAAATGATAACGTTCTTCTTTTGCGACCGTCCCCGTTCGTGCCCGATGGAAAAATGCTGTGTATTTTCAGACTTTTATTGATCAGACCGGCATGGATATCTTTCACGTTGCCGATACATGTATTTTGTTTTACCGCGGTGTCTTCGCGCGACTTTGATTTCGCTCGCGAAACTACAGACGGTTATAGAAGTCGAAATTGGTTTTCATACTGGGATATACAGTTTGTTGTTGATATGATAAAAACTTCGTTGCGAGATACAATGGGCGAATACCTTTGGGATGGGAGGAAAAAAAATTGTTTGTATGCATCACTCACTTGTATTTAAAATAAAAACAGAGGGGAAAAAACGAGGAAAGAGAAACTTGAATGCATAGTGGTTGCACAGGGAGAATGAATCGCAAAGTTTGGAAACTTCTATCTTTTTATCTTGTTTGATATAGGCAGTCGGCCCCGGGCAATTTTCCGATCGTTTTTGTACGTGATTTTTGTGGAAACGCTGAAGGATTGCGGTTCGGTGGTCGCCAGAGGAACTTCCGAATCCGTGAAAGTAAACTCGACGGAAAGTTTTCCCCCGCTTGTGTTTTCTGTTCTACATGGTAAACGTGTTCCATACAGATTTCCAGCGGACCAGACGTTTTATCGGCGATTGTAATTTCGCACGAAATTGAAAACTACTCGAACCTTGTAAAATCCTACCTGATTGAAAGAAATTGTTTATATAAATTACTTTTTACAATCTCTCTCTCGAAACGTTTGTGTGAAGTCCACCAGAGAAAGGTGGCGATTAAAATATTCGATCTGGGACGTCGATATTCGTATTCTGTGTTAAATTCTACGTCGTCGAGGTCCAGAAAAAAGCAATCGAATATTTTGTCATTTTTTGCTACAATCTGAAGGGGGTAGGACAGGGATTTTTGCAAGTTTCGTAATTCCTTCGTCATTTTCACAAATTTTTACATATCGACCCGAATCTTTCACTGTCTTATTCGGCTTCGAATTCCGCGTCCAAAACGCCTTGAATCATTTGAATAGCTCAAAAATTACGGAAATGACGAAGGAATTACGAAAATCGCGAAAATTCGTCGATTTCAGTCAGTTTTTTGATCGGCATTCGCTCAATTTTTGAGATAGCGATCTGAAACTGGTACCATTGACTTAGTCAGGAAATTCTACGCCAGATCAACCTATAATAGTTGTACTTTTCGAAAATTTAATTTTTCGCAAAAATCTGAAGGGGGTAGGTCAGGATTTTTTGCGATTTTCGTAAATCGCTCGCCATTTCCGTAATTTTTGAGCTATTAAAACGATCCGGGACGTTTTGGACGCGGAATCTGAAGCCGAATACGCCAGTGAAAGAATCAGATCGATATCTAAAAAATTGTAAAAATGGCGAGCGATTTACGAAAATCGCAAAAAATCCTGACCTACCCCCTTCAGATTTTGGCGAAAAATTAAATTGTCGAAAAGTACAACTATTATAGGTTGATCTGCCGTGGAATTTCCTAACTAAGTCAATGGTACCAGTTTCAGATCGCTATCTCAAAAATTGAGCGAATGCCGATCAAAAAACTGACTGAAATCGACGAATTTTCGCGATTTTCGTAATTCCTTCGTCATTTCCGTAATTTTTGAGCTATTCGAATGACTCAAGGCGTTTTGGACGCGGAATTCGAAACCGAATAAGACCGTGAAAGATTCAGGTCGATATGTAAAAATTTGTGAAAATGACGAACGAATTACGAAAATCGCGAAAAATCGTGATTTTCGGCCAGTTTTTCCTTCGGCATTTGCTCAATTTTTGAGATAGCGATCTGAAACTTGTACCATTGTTTTAGTTAGGAAATTCTACGGCAGATCAACCTATAATAGTTGTACTTTTCGAAAATTTAATTTTTCGCAAAAATCTGAAGGGGGTAGGTCAGGATTTTTTGCGATTTTCGTAAATCGCTCGCCATTTCCGTAATTTTTGAGCTATTAAAACGATCCGGGACGTTTTGGACGCGGAATCTGAAGCCGAATAAGCCAGTGAAAGAATCATTTTAATATCTCAAAAATTGTGGAAATGGCAGAAGAATTACGAAAATCGCAAAAAATCCTGACCTACCCCCTTCAGATTTTTGCGAAAAATTAAATTTTCGAAAAGTACAACTATTATACATTGATCTGGCGTAGAATTTTCTGCCGAATTCAATGGTACCAGTTTCAGATCGCTATCTCAAAAATTGAGCGAATGCCGATCAAAAAACTGTTTTAAAATTCCTGTTTTTTAACTGTTATTTCACGCAGGCACTCAAACCCGAGAACCACATAATGCCAATACCAAATGTTAAGTCGTGAATCCTTGTATCATTCAACAATATCTCAGAATCTCATCGTATTTAAGAATATAAGGAAATAAAACCCAAATTGCGTTCTTTAATTTAATTCACCGAGAAGATCATAATTGATTTCCGCGCGAATCGAGTTCCGCCGTCGTTGGTTCTCAAAAGCTTTCCGCGACGCTTCGCTGTCGGCGTTCTTAAGTCCTAGTTCTACCCTCAATTTTCGAGGAAACTCTAAGAAGGGGGGACCTAATTACTTTGTCCTCGGTTGCGCAGGTAACGCCGGGGTTACGTAGATTCGTGTTGCATAGCCTCGTAATCGTCTGATCTGGGTCAAGGCTGGCATTAGACCTGATCTCACCGAACAATTGATTTTTTCCAGATATTTATAAAATGCTAAAAGCGATTTCTGACGTGTGTTTCATTCTTTCGCCGAGACGTTTGAAGGCAATCGGTATATTTCTTTCTTTTTAGTTTCGTACGAAACTCATTTATTAGTTGGTACAGATAAGCTAATGACTTATATGATTAATGTATCTACAAGTAATGAAGGAAATAAACGTGTACAGTCGGAAATGTTTGCCTCGACTAATTTTGGCAATTTTGTGCTTTACTTTATCCGAGAAGAATGCGATTAAAGAAGAAATGGCGTGATTACTGGAACATTTTTTCCCCCGCAGTTTCTACTCGTCCATTTCCGGAACAATCGGGAAGAAAGATCTCATTACCCCGCACCCGGATATAACACCGTTTTCCTGCGACGCCATCGTTCGATGAGTTTGCTACGTACTATCTCATAAACGATGAAAGTAGGTCAGGGATAAAGTTATTCCACGGCGTAAGAGGATCGTTGCTCCCTTTATGTCGATATTGCGGTCTTAATAAATTATATCGTAGAATTTGATCTTAACTTTCCTTTAAAAGTTTCCTCATCAGATTTATCGGGAGTGAAAGTAAACCATGTGCACAAATTCTTCGGCGAACCGTTTCGATGGAACTTGTAATTATTACATCAACCGTAAAATTAGATAACACGGATAAAACATATTTCTTTTTGGGTTATCTTTATCACAGTCCCATAGACGAGATATCAGATTATTTTTGTGACCGGGGTGATACAAATTTATTGCAATATTCAGTTCTCTAGAACGTAATGTCATTGAGTGTATCACATCCCTTGTCTGTAGTAGTATTTCGGATTTTCACGTAATCTTTCAAAAACTTCGATTTTGTAATTATGTAATTATCGAGTCTATCGAATTTCCATCGGGAACTTTCTTGGCAATATCATCCATGGAAATTTAAATTCGAACAGTCCGGAAAGCACCGTGGAAGTTTCGCAAATTTCGCCGGTTTTCTGGACAGATGGATTTGCGGTGTTGCGGCACCACTGCAGTCTAAAGGCTGCTAGGAGAGGGGGAGGAAAAGTGGAGTACGAGCGGTTATATTGCACTACTGAGAAATGATAATACCGCTAATTGTACGAAGGCAAACTTCGCGCTCGCGCTATGTATAGGTGTAGACTACTGAGACAGCTGCGGTGATCCATGTTTCCCACAATTTCGCGAATACAAAATTCATCGTACTGATGTATGCGGTATATTTCAACTGCTACTGAATACAGAATCTTCCGTTCACGTTTCGGAAATAGAGATTCACGTCATTTTCATTTATTACCTTGTACAATGTTATATAACATTACATACCCACATACATATAGAATTGAGTAATAGTAAAATAATGACTTTTGTAGACAAACTATAACGAAACCTTTGTATTTTTTGTTACAGGTGAGTGTGACCAGTTTGTGGAGTACAACAACATCGAAATCATCACAGGTTTCACTCATCGTCCTGTACGAAAGAATGCAGGTACGAAACGAATCATTAGATCATTATTTCCTTAGTAAATCGCGTAATCCCTGACAGTGATGGTCGTCGTAAAATAACGATTGACATTTTTATTTTATCGTGAAAATATCATCAACTCCAGTGACACTAACACTAAAACAGGGTGATTTGTCGGAACGACCGCATTGTTTGTATCGTTGCTAAGTTTAACGAGTTAAGAAAAGCACGGCAGTAATGCCGTAACTGGTCAGCCCGAATTGCTTTTCATTGCGGTAGATTCGCATATGCACGCCGGGCTTCGTCTGTGTGTTGCGGAACACCTTTGTGTGTGTATCCTACGGGATCCGAACGATAGCGTCATACGGGAAACGACGTTGTTAAATTTGACCGCAGTTGCATCGTATGGATCCGCAGTGAATGCCCATACCCATCCCTCGTGGAACTCACCTACGAATCAGAGATCTCTAGCGAAGATTATCCTGCATCTGGATCTATTTTTCATTGCTCTAAATCTACCATTAGTTCGAATATACCACGTATTTATTTTTAAATTTTCGACATTGATAATTTCCTATTATCGTCGATATTAATAATTCTAATTATATTCCACTGAAGAGTTTGATCGCTCTGATATTCAAGTTTCTATAATTATAGTTACGATGGTACTATTGGCTGGCTAATTTAAAGAATTTCTCCCTAACGGTTCCCCGCTACCGATGGCCAATTCCGGCATACCCTTTTCCAATTAAAAACAAGTGAATTACGGTTGGCTGAAAAGCCGTAGAAGTTCGTTCTCAGCGCTTCTTGACGAACCGAGTTCGAATGCGGGCTGCATGTTGAAACTTACGTACGTAGGACCCTGATTCGAACGGAACGGTGAGATGTTGGCCTCATCCCGTCACAGAGGAAACTTCGACTTGTATCTTATAATAGAAACGAACGAGATCCGTCGGATCTGTATTTTCTCTGGTCGTGATCACAATCTCCCGAAACCGATGTGTTCCTTGGAAAATACGTACATGATTTTGCGAAGTCAGCAGCAATTTGTTCCCCGAAATCACAATTTTGTTGTCCCCGTCTTACGTATCGGTTGTACTGTATATGTTTCTCCTTTTCATCGAACTTTTCCCGTGGGCGTTATCGTCGTTGAAATTTATAGAAAAATCATGATCGAACGCGGACACGTCGCGAAACAATTATTATTTGTGGAAAAGTAGAACGGACAAATGCATTGAATATTTTCGTCGCGGAATTTCACGTGGAATACAGTGGTGAAGGAATTCGAGCGAAATTTTGAATATTGCAAAAACGACGTTTAACAAATATGGAATTCTATTAATTTTTTAAGCGAGACACCTTTTTTTACCTTTTGTTAGATGAAGTTATCCTCAAAAAAGGATACTATCTTTCACCCGCACTTGTATTGATCAGTTTTTTCAGATATTTTCGACACTCGGATACTATCTACTTAATTCTAGCTAATTCTTTTTTCAATATCGCTTTTTACGGGTTTCCGCGAGTAATTTCAAGTGTCAACGACCCTTCGCGCTGTAATTAGCGGGACAGTACGAAGTTAGTTCCGTTTCAATGCTAACCCTCGTTTTCCTTTTAAAAAATTTCGCGTCATTGTGTCGATGATTCCGCGTCTTCGGTTTGACGCGGTTAATTCCCAGGGAAATGGGCTTGGAGACGTAGGAATTGCGCGTCGCAGCGCGGTCGTTAAGTTAAATACACGCGTGGAGACGTGAAACAGTTGCAGCGAACCGCAATTGGTGTTTCCCTCGACGTACGGGACCCGTCTTCATGAATATTCATCTCTTTTCTCTTATGAACATTCTGAACAACGTTATGTTTCTTCCCGGGCCGTGGATATACACACACGTACCCTCATTTTCCACGTCTCTACGCGTGTGTCCCCGTGTAATTAACGGATCCCCGAATTCCGTTGGGTTTATAACCGTCCAATATCAAGAGCTGGCGGTGATAAAAGAAAGGAAAAAGAAAAAGAAAAAAGAAATCTTCCATAAATCACGCGTGTTCACGGTAGAATTTAATTCACGTTCACTCCCCCCACCCGAAATAAAGCGAAAAGAATACCTGCGCGTATTAAAAGCGTTTAAGTGCCGCTACTTGAGCCAACCTATGTAACGAGACAGTTAATTTGGACTGACTCCAACAATTATGCCAAAAATGGTTTCCCTCCGCTTGGCGAACCTCCATTTCGTAGATTTAAATCGACGTTTCATTAGATGCAACGTCTTTGTTTCACGTCTCTCTCTCTCTCTCTCTACGTATATTATATGTGTGTGTGTTTTCACTCTCCGTCACATTTTATTCAACGTTCGCCGGCCTACGGGATTTGTTTTGCACGGAAATCCCGGGGTCCCTTTGTAAAAATCGTCGAAAAAGGCGATGTGTTAACCGACGAGGAACGGGGCGAGCGTAAACCACGTCTCGTCTTCTACACACAGACTAATGAGACAATTATTTAGTCGACTCGAGGGGCCAGAGTGCTTCCACAGCCTCGAGGTTGATGCAGCGGGTGGTTAAACCAGGAATGACGAGTACAAACTGGCCAGAAGCAAAAAGCCACCGTGGTATAAGGGAATGGATTATGAACTACCAGGATGAAATGAAATAAGTGCTATGCCGTTGTAAAAAAAAAGTGATACCCTCCAAGCGTAGATGTTGAAAACTTTCAAGTCTTCCTCTGAACTTCTATCTCCACATTTTTTGTTCATTCGCTCACAAATCTCACAATTTATTGTTCAGAAAACTCGTCATTTCCTCGACGAATATCTACGAGAGAAAGAACATAAAAACAAATTCTAAAATCCCATATATTCTTATATCAATCATAAACTTTCCAACACAAAAATATGTTCGTGGACCTATAGCATAATTATTCTTACCTGGAATCAATCAAGGTTTAAATTGCCTCGATTTCTTTCTCGATCGTCTCGTCGCTATTCGATCCACCGTCTTGTTCCGCGGACGTCTCTATTCGTTCCGCGGGACGTCGGTTAATCGCTGGAGGGACGCCGCAATAATTTCTGGTGTCTCTCACCTGTCACGTCGCGGCGTCCCTGCAGGTGGTCGTTTCGCGTCGCAGCCGGGCCCGCCCGATGACAATACAACCTACCAGCTGTATCGCGCCGCCAGCTTGTCCTCTCCTATTTCGGTTATAAAGCAGACGTCGCGACGCCGTCGTGACCTCTCGGTATGTGCGCGGGGTCATCGCGTCCAACGTGATGTAACGTTGCCACCACTCGTCCGGTTGGTTCGCCTCGTTAACGAAGTTATCCCGTGGGAATCGTTCGGTATAAGCATTCCATTTAAAAGCTTTTTTAAGTTCTACCTAGGTTCCGAGTGAGAGGTGGATGGAGGTGGGGGAGGATGGAGCATGAAAACTTGGAAAGTTGTTTCACCAGAAAGAAATTACGAACTCTTTCCGAGGATGTTCGGAATGAAAAGTTGAAGGTTCGCTTAACGATTGGAATGAGATGATTCCAGAAAAATAATATCCTGTCGTTAGGTACCCGATTTAACGACGACGACGACGTAAGGAAACCACCTCGCAGGCTGTATTTCCACGGCAAGCGATCACTGCTCGTCGTCGTCGTTCCCGTCGTCGACGTCGTCGTTCGTAGCTCGTCACTGGAAATTACTCGCGCGAAGAGTGTAAAATGGTACCGACGTATTACGCGTAAATCATAGCCGTCGACGCTGAGTGGAAAAAGAGTGTCCGACTCATTTGTAGTACACCGTTGATGGGCTGTAAGTACGAGAAACGGGGGGAAGATGCGCTGGGCTTGATGGAAAATTAATGTCTTTTCTTCCGACGGAATCTGAAATTTCTAGCCGCCACGCCGTTAGAATCTCCCAGGAAAATTGATTTTCCCACGATTCATCGCGGTAACGCGTTATTTCTTTACGTACTTTCGCGTGTATTAACATCATTATCTTTTATATCACCTAATTTTTACTACAACAAATTTTTCCTTAAAACACCGTTTTCCTTAATCCTTATCAACGACGTGTGTATTTACATAGCGTCGGAAGTCAACCCTTTCCCGAACAAATTGCAGAAGAGAAGATAGGGGGTTTTGCGAGATGGGTGGAACGGGGTTAGAAAGAGAAGGGAAGAGAGAGAATATCGTCCTAAAGTGCCGTGGATGCAATTTGCTAGCCACGGGGTTCCCGTGCGCCATTTACTTCGAAACAATTTAGGTTCTGGCCACCGTGGCACAGTTCGTATACGTCAGTGTCAGAATGCAACTGCAGCTATGCTGCATCAAGCTACACACCACCCTGGGATGTTTCCCCTCTCCCTTTCTTTTTCTTTCATTCTCCGTTGTGCACTCGTGACTTTTTCGTGGTATGTTGATTTTTACGCTTGAACGTTTCACCCTCGACGAATTTATTTGCCCGAACCGTTCTTTCGTTCCATCTTGCCGCGTACCCTTCGGTTCGTATATATTTTTTCTTTTTTTTCGATAGTGTGCTTCAATTATTCGTAGGTATATTCGCGATAGATCGTGAGTAAGGTGGGTGAATTTTCAAAGTTTTCGTAATCTCGATGGAAACGATGTTCCCGGTGGAAAGATATAATCTTTCCCGATATTTCTACGTGGAAATTTTAATCGACGTTCGTTGCGTGTTCCTCAAGTCTGACTGGGCCGTGCTTTATGATCGGATGGAATCGTTTTTCTTTTTTCTTTCGTTTTTTTTTTCATTTCCGTCTTACCGGCAACGTGCTAGCTGACTCATTTATAAGAAACGAGAAAAGCGTCCCGACGAGATGTCTGGCCGTCCAGCCGCAACCACCGACTGGCAGGAAATCGATTTTATCTTATGGGGGCCTTCAAATATCGTTTCGTTTCTTCCGTTATTCTAATGGGGCAACCTGATGGGCTCGCGGCAACCGCGCGATTCCTTCAGAAATAAAATTGTCAATGCCGAGCGAAACGCGACGAAATAAAAATCGCGAACGGAAGAGAAGCTTCTGGCGGGTTGCGAAGATGGATGTTAATGCAGCGACATTGCTGTTTCTTTTATTTTGGTTTTTTATACCAGGCTGATAGAGTGACGGGCTTTTCTCGGGTCATGAACAATTTTATAGTTTCTTGGATCGTGGAAAATACGACGATCGAAATGATAGCTCGCGATGTTACATAATTGCGGCGGTTAATCGTGATGCCAAAGTAACATGTGACATTTTATATATTTATTTTGCTAGCAAATTGTCGATCTAACTATAATACGTTCTTTTCCAATTGTCTCGCTATACGTAATTTACGAGTGTATTAAATCGATGATTTCGTATAGTTACGACATTTGAATTGCATTATTCAAATTGCTATGCAGCGAATAAAAATGGCGCTACGGACGTGAATAGATAAACATTAAAAGAGTTGTTCGTTTATCAATGCTCGCCTGTATAGGGTCTGACAGGTATTATCAATTTCCTCTTTTTTTCCCCCAAATGTTCTGCCGAAGTTAAATGTTGGATAAATGCCGCGAACGACAAATGGCGTTAAACGGGGTGATCAGGTAGATAATTTTTCACGAATTGTTCGTCGTCGAGTTTTAATGGTTCGGTCGTTAACCGGGCGTGTGTTTCACGCGCGAATCGAATTTATCGACGAACTTTTTGGCGTTCATCAGCGGCACAGAAAGAAGGGAGACGGGCACGGCGGTAGCGATCGTTCGAACGTATTGATTGCAACCTGGAAAATGCTCGTAAATTTCACCCGAACCGAAAATAGAGCGTCTCGCACCTTTCTGGGAACTGTGAATGTTCCTTGATAACGTGTCCCGTTTTTTGTTGAAAGGAAACTGAAAAACAGCATCGTTGGAATCCGGCGAAAATTCTGTCACACACGTTTGTTTTTATTTTCGTCTATTTCGGAATGAAGGTTCTGTCAACTATAGACCTTGTTCCACTATACATATAGATAAAAGGAACTTATAGAACTCCGTGCAAACTAAAATTGTATTTACAAACAATAGTGTTCGTTTCCCTAAGAATTATGACGCGGGTTCAAGTTATAAACATTGATGGTTCAGAGTTTTTTGCGTACAATGTCAATAAGAGACTTTAGTATTCCATTCTCGGTACTATGACTATGTAGGTATGTATACATGTATATCAACAATCCCTGTCCTTCTACCCCCACTTTTTTGAACTTCAACTCAACCTAGACTACTATTCGCGCGACAGTCGTGTTTCTCCTCTCGTGTCAATAACGTCGTTATCCATCTACTTGAATATTTGTCGCGCAGCGTGGAAAGTAAACCATCCCGTTTTTAGATTATATTTCATCTGATCCAGGGAATAGTGTATCGCTAGGCGACGGATTTGCGTTGCCTGAAAAATATTACGTATAAAGAATATTACATAATTTAACTTATTAGGAAATTCTACACAAAAATTTGTGAAGTGAGTCATTTACGATAATTATTTTGTTCGCGAAATTCTATCATTTTTTTTTAAACAGATTCTGATTAGTCTGCTACATTAAATCGCAGGATATCGTGATATCCATAAAGTATCTGCACACCACTTATCTTTTCATTCGCGATCCCGTACTTCACTGTCAGCAATATAACGTACAGCGTCGCGACGCCCGGTGCTACGGTATTCCGATTAAGTTCGCAGATAGACCTTTTCACCGATTACACCTTCCCGTTCGCCGGTACCTGGAATCTATGCTAATTCCCGCGGATAAAATATTTGCTCCTGCTAGGGCGTGGAACGCCGGGTCCACCGTGAAACACTGTGCTCGTACAATAGCGCTGGTTGATTTATGCTACTCGCCTGACTCGGAACAAATCCCACCGTACACAAGTTCGTCCCCTTGAAATTTTTCGGCCCGTGACGCCTTATCGGGCTGTCAGATCGACGGAGTAAGATCGATGTTTTGGCAAAAACTGGTCGTTCGGTGGAATTTGAATGCCGATATAACCCGAATCACTTTTATCTTTCGACGTTTCGAATTTTCTCGTCCATTGCACCGAAACACATTCCTGTTTCTAGTCTTTGGTTTATCAAAAAATAAAAAATGAACCAAAAAAAAGCAGTCCTATTTCATTCGTTTTAATCGTGATAAAATTATCAGGAAGTTCTCAGCCAGGTTTATCCGCACGGAATGTTTGAGAACGATTTTATACGAGATGCTTTTGACTTAGCCGCATCCACCGTGGCCTGGTTCGCTATCCTTTCAGTATGCTCTGCTAGCCGTATAGATCGCTGTATTCATTATTCCGGCGCTAAATCGTTTGTGAATAATGGCCTCCATGAATCTTTTCTCGGCTGCCGGTGTTTCCAGGCAGGAACTCGTGTGGCCGTTAGTCCTCTCCGTTGCAGGATCATCAACGACGTATACTGCACTGTAAAAAGATTTAAGTAAGACACATATCTTCTCACAGAATCTTTCTCTCACCGCTGTCAACTTCACCGGTGATTTTCATAACGTGTTAATGTGTCTTTATTATAATTAAAATTATAGAGCAGTATTATTATAACCAGTATTTTTTAAACAGCAGCAATACAGTGATAACAAACTGTAGGAATTTATAATCATTTGCATTCTATTAATAATTACCCATCCACTTTAATATCATCTACGTTAATTACCTTCGTAGGATTTCTTTGATATCTTCAACACCGGGTTCAAATTTTCCTCCATTCGACGGTCGATGCGAATAATTCCTGTCGGGAGTTAAAAAGGAATAAATGAAAGAAGCCGGTGAAATTCGTTTCGCAGAGAGACGGGAATCGACATGCGATCCTTTAAAAGATATATAATCAGCCGTGCAAGAGTCACGTGATTACGTTCGTAGCGAATCGAAAGTTTTCTTCTTTGAAATGCCGTAGCCACGTGTGTGAAACTGACGCGAATCGTCGGCCCTATTGTTGCCCGGGCCCTTTGTGGGAGATACAATAGCCAGCCGGATAAAACGTTCGATACACTTCGGTCGCACAATCCAAATCAAGAGGGAAAAGTAAGAATTATCGCAGGACTCGTTTCTGTGGCGACTGAATTGTTTCCGCGTTTATTTGCCCGTTGATCTTTTAGAACACTCGGATCGACTTTCCACGAGAAAGGTTTAACCGATTCCGCTCATTTCCTTTAGTGTGTGTTACAATAATTGGATCAATTTTTATTAGGATTTATAACTGATTTATTAATTCTTAGAACGATGTGCCAAGATTTATGATTGTTACAGGATTTTAATATTATTTCTATCGACTTTAAATTCTAGTCTCGTAATTCGAAAGGTCGATCTAATCACGCGTTATTATTATTAGGAGACTATTTGCGCGTCAAGTAACGGGAAATTCGGGTGACGGTAATATTTCGACGATGAAGCGGCGCGATAAAAAACACGTCATAAAATTGAACGGGCGATAAAAGTCTGAAATGTTTTCGATTCACCATGGAGGAAATGTTTACTCTTATCGTGTCAGTGTTCCCCCGATGCGAGGAAAGTTTTCCCCGTGGCGGAGGTGGATGATGAAAAGACAGTTGGCAGGAATAAAAAGGCGGAGGTACGAACGGGTAGGGTCAAAGAGAGAGAAAAGGAACGTGCGGAGAATGAAAGATTCTAAGAGAAACTTAGGACTCGCGAGAATGTTCACTCTCGAGATTGAAAGTAAGTAAGGTATGAGATGGAATAATTTCGTTCCCGTTTTCGTGTCACGGTACCACGAACGCGGAAACGGAAGCTGAAGCGGAGATGGGAAATAGGGTAATGTCATATTCCGAATAAGTACCGACATGAACGAAGAAAATATTCAGAAAGATAAAAATATTTTTCAATAACAACTTACGAGCTTTCTCCTCGGTAGATACGAGACATATTTGTATGACAATATATTTCTTAATAACTATGATGCTCTTGAAATACCATAATCTTTCTGTATAATCTTTTTTTAAGCTACGTGAAATAAAATTGTATATTTTTCAAGAAAATAACCAACTTACTTGAGACACTAATTAATAATATAAGGACATAGTGTATCGTGATAGTTGTTATACACGTGTATAACGCCAGACTCATAAGTGTTGATGTAAGACGAGTAGGCAACACTCCACAGTCTCTGACGCCACAAACGAGATCTACGAGCTCTACTATCTGCCAGATACTTTGGTCATAAATTCGAGAGAAATGGGGTGTTAGTATATCGTACAGATACGAGCTGGTGCGGTTCTATCTAGGGTCCATGCCACTGATCCTGTAAGCCCTGGAGGCTCCACGTCCGCAGTCTTTCCTTCGGGCTACGCTTTCCTTTGTCGGGTTACTACGTGCACGTTGCACCTGCATCTGACCTTATAACACAGCATCGCCCACGGTCGATTCGTATATTCTAATCGCGGTTGGAACAACTACGACAGAGACAGTCTTAATAAACCGCGTGGAAGCTTCTCGCAGGGAAAACATTACGAACGATAAATCATACTGGAATCATTTCTAAATCCACCGAAACGAGAATAATCGAAACCCGTAACCATTCCGCGAGATACTTTTCTACATACAAACGTGAAATACAGTGTAATAATAGTAACCGTCGCATAGTCAACGCGTTCGGTTAACATAGCGACCCCGTTTTCGTTGCTATTCAACTAGACCTTTTTAGTCGCAAAGACGAGGGAGAAAAGAAAAAGGACAGAGATACAACCGAAGAACCGAAAGGTCGATAGAGAAAGAAAGAGAGAAAGAAGGAGAGGAGC
The DNA here is from genome assembly GCA_917499265.3 of Mimumesa dahlbomi. Classification (NCBI taxonomy): domain Eukaryota; kingdom Metazoa; phylum Arthropoda; class Insecta; order Hymenoptera; family Crabronidae; genus Mimumesa; species Mimumesa dahlbomi. The sequence goes on along the minus strand of OU824116.1, from coordinate 5,163,168 downwards.
AATGAAAAAGAAAGAAAAAAAAATAAGAAAACGGAAAGGATGAGACGTTACTCTCCGGTAAAGTTACCGTCTCCCTCGTACTGTTTTCTCTTCTTATTCTGCGAATTCCCTACTTACCCCGGACTTGGTCGTACGCCAGGAAGATGGAAATTACGTGCCTGCGACATCCGTCATACACTGCGATTGGCTGGAACGAAGAATGCGGTGACCCAGAGTCCTTTCATTGCGGTCTTCTACTACTCGGGCACGGGTAATCTTCTCTCTTCTCTCTCTCTCTCCTCCCTCTTCCACCCTTTCCACGGTTTTCTCACCACCGTCGGGAGTTTAATCCACGTATGACGTGGGCCACGTGCACACCAGGGAATGGTAATGCGGATGAAAAATGCATCCGCATGCGTTGGATCGGTTGTCTTGTGGTTTACTTCATCGCCTCTTTTCCCCTCCCCCTTCCCCTCTCCTCTCCTTCCCCTACGTGTACGCGACGCGCGGCCGCTTTTTGGCAAAAGACCATCATCCCTCCCCCAGACACTCGTAAATATTTTATTCTCGCGAACAATCCTCGATTAACCGGGCACGGTATTGTCGGTGCCAAGTGTCGAAACTACGGTGGTACGGGAGAGATGCAAAAGTTTCGAGACACTCCCGAGGAACCGGGACGCCTCGCGGAAACCCGCGATAAGGGGAAATAATTAGTTTGGATACACCGGGTGGAAATGCGATCGCGACGCGATCCGGAAGGGGTGATTTTTGTGTGAAACAATTAATGGCAATTCAAGGGTGAAATTTTGTTGGCGAGAAAATTGTTGTTTAAATATATGTTGTGTGATTAATTTGATTTTATTATTTCGATTTATTTTTATTTAATTAATACCGAGGATACATAGTGTGTAGGTTCTTTTAATCGAAGATGTTGTTAGGTGTTTGTTGGTCGCAGAGTATCAAAGGTAGCTGGATTTTTTCTCCTTCGAGTCTTCCTCTTTTATTATCACTCACTAAATTGGTAACCCTTTCGCCACTGTGGCCCGTACTTCTTATATAATCCAGACTTCCCGTCTTGTTTTAAGAGCATTGAACTGGGCACCGTTAATAATCCTCTTATTTACAGTTTCACTTCGTTTATTTCGTTTAAACGGTTAGTTACCCCGTGGCGGAACTGTATCCACTTGTAACTCGGGATGATAAACTGTCCGAGATAAGTTTCACAAGGTGTTAATAAAAACGCTGAAACTTTCTTTCCTCCCTTCTCAAAAGCCTTTCTACTTTTCACCTATATCATATCTTTTCTCCTTTAACGCGACAAGTAATGTCTCTGTTTCATTCGCCACCCACAATTAGTGAGACGCGATGAAAATATTTTATCCCGACCGTGGATGAGTCAAAAAAAACACACACCGTCTACTTCGGTGTTTCCCTTCCAAGCCAACCTTCTCGAATCCCACAGTCTCGTTCTCGTTCCCAGCGACCTACCTCGGGCGTATTTCACCTTTTCCAACCTCTTGAGGTGGATACTCCTACCTAATCTAGCGTACGGATCGATGCCGGGACGTGGCTTTCGCGAAGGGGTCCCAGGGTCCGGCTGCAAGGAGGGTTTCATTCAAGGATCTAGACGACCTCAACTGCCGGCTGAAATGGTACGCGAAAGCTACCTTGAAATGGCGACACGAGCACCGACGTCGAAAGGATTCGAATACGTCTCGGCGGATGAGGCTGGCGGTTTCACGAACTCACCGATGCAAAAGCAGAGATACGTGGGACAAAGGTAAAAGGTGAGAGGGACGGAGGGCGGGTACGGTGGAATGCGGCGGAAATAATGGAGCAGAATGAAGATAATCGGGGACCGAAAAGAGAGTTCGGATAGGAGAATTCTTGAGAGCCCGTTAAACTTGACACGAAGAGTTAAAACTAACGACTCCGTGGAACTCCAGGGTGTTCTATCCGACAGATTTTTCTACGCTGTTTTTTTTTCTTTCGTGTCGAAAGGATCTGTATTGTAAAAATAGTGCACGTTGAAAGGGGGCACTGATATACTTACTGGGAAACGTTTCCAAAAATCGTTGAAAAATTCAAAACATTCGAGAAAATCGTGCGACGTAAACGCGAAGCTGGCTAGACTCTTCCTGTAGAGGAATGAAATAAAAAAGGGAGGAATGATGAAATAGAAACGAGACTGTGTGTGAGAACAGTCGAGTGGTAAGACACACACAGAGAGTCGAATAAGGGATGCCGAACGCTTTGAGAAGTATGAATAATCATGCCGAAGAAAATTGGATAAAGAATTCGTATGAATACGACGAGATAGACTTTACAACCGCAAAGTGAAACCGGGACAGTTATTTTTTCGATTTTTTTGTAAGCCCACGGACGAGAAAGGGATCGCGAAATGAACACGGAACGAGGGTGAAAGAAGAAATAGAAAATCGGATAAATATATTACACGAAATCGGCTTATAGGATTCGCCAGTTTTTGGGAAAAGTTCGCTGAGGATGAGTCGGGTCGAGGTCGGACAAAAAAGCGAGGCGAATGTCAGAAAGAAAAAAAAAAAACAGAAAACTGAACAACGGAAAAGAAAGAGTACGATGGGAAAGGTCGAAGACCAATTTATGAGACGCCAATCGTTTAAAATCCTGAGGGTGCAGTCTCAGCAGCACTTGGTAACCGTTGGGACGTTATGGCGTGTTCATATTTTATCGCAAGGTCTGTCTGCTGAATATAAAAGCTTCGTCGTGTACATGTATAAGTATACTCAGCCGAAATGTACGTAACCCGGCAAAGCGTATTTCACGTACATACATACGCGTAGACGTATCGTACATACATACATCACTCACGTTTTATATCATCCGCGATAAAAGTGGCGAATCTAATAATAAAAAGTAATGCAAATACCATCATTGATTAAATATAGTACTCGAAATTCCCGTGGAATATGCAAGTGAATTTAATTTTACTTCGTCAGCGGCACAGTTCCACCCGCGTAACTCTTCGTTTTTATTAACTAATTTTTCAAATGACTTCAATTAACAAGACTTTCACGGGCTTCTTGTTTCAACGTTGCTTCCGGTATACCACCGAAACATTGGTCACGTACAAAGTACCGTAACTGCACGTAGTCGGCTGTATGTACTACGTGACGAAGGGAATAGGGTACAAACAGGTCGAGATTTCAGCCGGGAGGTTCTTCCATGTGTATTTTAATTTCGTCTAATCTTTCGCGTATGTACATATTTTAATAAGTCCAATTATGAAAAATGTATTTTCCCAGTCGGTGTAACGTAGCACAGTAAACAAACGAATTTTCATTTACACAACTGAATTATATTGTTTCACGTGATTCGTCGGAAATCGTAGAAAATTTTCGCTCGTTCTCTCTATTTATAACAAGTACAAAAAAACTTACCTTCGAGGGATCGGAAACATTCTTCAAGGGAATTTGTTTCCCGAATAAACACTCTCGACAAATTTCGAACCTTTCGTCGGGCTATCGATGGGTCCGGTGATCGTAGAGTTGACCGTATCGACGTGGGGGGTGGAGGTAAAAAAAAAAAAAAAAAAAAAAAAGTTCAGCGTCGTTTGTCCACTCGACCCTTCGAAAGTTCGTAATTTCGAGCAGATTCGAGGGAAAGGAAAACGTCTCCCTGTGGCCGCACGTAGGGCGAAGAAACTCTCCAGGACTCCACTTTGCTCGACGTCCGCCACGACGTCAAGAAAATGTTCTCCGCCGCCCGCGCGAGAAAGTTGCACGCCAAGCATAAGAATTGTACGGTTTATAAAAAATTCATGCTGCCTTTTTTAAAAAGTTCCGTGCCCGGAATAACGGAACTTTCCGCCCGTGCCGACGTACGGACGTGCCAAAGAACAGGTTTCGCGTTCCGCCTTTATTTCGCGCTCGCATTCTTACATCCGGAAACTTTGTTTAACCTCCCCCACCCCCCACCGTGTCGGTTAATTAGCTCGTTGGAATCGATTGGGTGTCAGGAGCGTTGCTAAAGTTCGTTCGTTGATGCGTACGTGTGCGCGCGCACACAATGTATACACCGATGTATTGGTGTACAATTTACAGGAATGTCGAATAAAATGATACATTAATTCTTGATCGACGTGCCGCGTTAATTAACGTGACGAATTACCAATAATTTCTCGGTGAATGGAATGTTCGCGATGAATATCGTTGTTCTAAACAATCCGCGGTCTCGATTAACGAGATTTTCCCGAGGAAAATTCAAACGTATTTCCATTACGTCGCGAGATCTTCCGTCGATATCATCGCGCGTGTCCGATGTTATTAAATGTAATGTTCCGGTCCATTAAGGAAAATGAAATTTCCTAGCTCGGAAATCGGAGAGACGGATAAAAGCTTTTCAGGCTCTCCTTATTTGTACATACGATCGGAGTGCGCGCATTTGTAAAATCGCTCGGGAACACGAAATATTTCGCGGAACACGTAAATACGTAGATTCGTTGCTAGCCACCGATCGCTATCGTTGTCCTCCTTTCGACTGTGATTCAAAGTGGTCTTCAACGACGATTAAGATCCGAGAACTCTTGAGATTCAATAGTGCTTTTAATGCGCACGGAGAACGTTGAATGGCGTGAAACCTTCCTGATTCAAGGACCTACAATAATAACGAGACTTCGATTCTACCGTCAGATATTCCCCGAGTCTGGATTATCCTTAATTATTATAGCAGAAATTACATCCATTATGTATTGCGCGTCTTTGTTTCCCATGACAATTATATCGATTTGTATTATTTCTCATCCGTCTGACCAATGGAGTGGTTATACTACTTAAATGTAATCCATTTAAACCGACAGCGATCGATTCCTACGATTCGGGTACAATTAAGAAAAGAGTGAAATTGTTAATGTTCGATAGAATATAATTTATCACAGTTTATCCGTTTTTTACGATCAACACCGTTTCATTGAAATAGGTTACCGCATTGTTTTGTTTCGATTGCAACCGTATGCAACCGTATTCTGGTTCTTCGAGTGAGGCATGATTATGGGGAGAAACCGTTTGTTGGGGGATCGCGATAATTTCGTCGTATTTGTCGAGGAACTCGAGCGATTTAGTGGAAGCCGCGCCCACGAGCATCTCGCGGATTCGCTTTATCACACCTAGCTAAATCCTCTCCTGGGAAGATTCGGCTAGATTTCTGCAAAGAGATAGATAAGTTTGCGAGCAGAATCCCTCGAGCGAGGAAGGTCTCACAGTTCCGGGATAAACCGGGGTAAACCAGTCACGTTTTTCACAAAGCTCTTCTTCTCCCCCCCCCTCCCCCCTCACCTGCTTTATCTTTTTCTCTTATTTATTATATTTATTCGCTGCCCGCATAATTCCCCTTATTTTACTTCCATCGTCGGTATACAATTATTTGCCTCATTTCTATCGGAACGCTCCGGTTAAACCTTCACCGATGCGATAGAATCACGTTGGGAATGGTTCTAATCTTCTTTTTACTGTTTTTCAATTTGTCTGCCGTGGAAATTGTTGTTTGGGTAAAGAAATAATTTGTAATATATGTCTGCAGTTATTTGGAATTTGTTATTCTCTCTGGTGGTCACATACGATAATATTGTATAGGTAGTGTGAATTATTTTTCATGTATATTAGCACTTTTTGAAATTTCACTCTTGGTATTTCCGTTTCCGTGAAAATCCCCGTTGCGTGTGTTTTCATGTCCGATGCGCGGAATCGAGAGACAGGCGCGCACCGTTCAAAGGCTGCTTTGTCCCAGGTGGACGTAATCTACGTTGTTGTTGTTGTTGACGGACGTACCTAATAAATCGTAATCGGGGCAAGGCTGTCGTTCGAGTGTACCCGCGCGGCTTTGAGAGCTTTCCAAAGAACCGGCTTCCACGGAGATTGCGAAAAAATCTCTAATACCGTTCGCGAGATTCCATTATCGGGTTTTTTTTTTCGATTTTCACCGTGGATTTTCGTCCCTTCGGAAAATTAACCGACGGACCCGCGAATTCCGTATCGGGATACAAAAATGTGTTCCTCGCGTAACGTAATTTCTCTTGGTTACGTAATTTCCCGGGGAAATTTATGATCCCCCCCCCCCAATAGAAATTTCATTTCGAAAGTTTCGTCGAAGTATCGTCGTGAATTTTCCAAGAAAACACCCTGGGAAAGTGGCGCATCGATAAATATTTGCGTGAAAGAACTCGTTCGGGGTTTTCCGGGGAACGGTAACCTCGCGGGGACATTAAACTGACCCCGGTAAAAAAAAAAAAGAAAATAAAAAAAAAACTGTTCTAAAAGCAAAGTTGGATAACGAAACTGAGTTCGCATCTCCACAGTGATATTCACCGCACATCCATACACACGTGTACCGTCCGTACGTTCGTGTCTCAGATACGGCTGCCAAAAATTTTGCGCGCAATCTTCCTTTTGTCGGTCGGCGTTTCGTGTAGCCAAAGCCCCCCCTCCCTCCCCTCTCTCTCCCCCTCGAGTATTCACATTAATACGTTTCAAGCAATATTTGCATCGTAAGACCGCGAACGCGTTAGGTATTCATGGTGAACGCACAGCAAGGCAAATGTAATCGACTTGTAAATACATTGCAAGAGAACCGCAAACCGCGACACGCCGAGTAATATCTGCCGTTATGATACGTTCCGTTTTTGAAATCCAAACACGGACCCGGGCAGCCACGTTCCCCGAATCGAGTGGCGTAGGCTTTTCGCCCCGTAGAGTTTCAGGATTTCGCAACCGGGCCGAAAGTCAAACGTGACTCCGCCGTATTATAGATCCTTGTAAAATATGAACGTACCACACGTTGAAAAGTGTCTGTGAAACCTCGCAATTGAAAGACCGTCTTCCATCTCTATGGATTTCTTCTTATCTACTACATTCGGATAGTTGACAGGTTTTTTTTAGATTAACACCCTGGTGAAAATGACTAATTATATAATTAGAAACCTGGTTATCGTCCTTTCACCAGGTATATCAGTTTACCACTACCTTATTCATAAAACACTGTCGATGTCAGACGAATCAAGCGTTGATCGTAGGACTGTTCGTCGAAAGTGTTCCGCCGAACAGGAACAATTCTTTCCGGTGTCTGGCGACGACAATGCCGCGTCCGCGGGCGGTTGTATCGCTGTGAAATTACCTTCTGTTAACCGAGTGCTCGAGAGTTCTAGAGACAAGCAAAGCTCTCGTGGCACGAGTGGCGAACCGTGGAGTCTCTTCAGACTCCATCCAGCGTGGAACGGCGTCGCTTTTATCGGTTCAGAGCTCGCGAAAAGTCCCCCGGACCTTTGCGTTTCGTCGCCGGTATCAGCTTGCCCGACTCGTTTTCCAAAGAACACAGTCATTTCGACAGACAGTTACAAAGCGTCGCCCGGTGTACCCTGCAAACACACTTTCAAGCTTAGCAGCTTCATTGCAGCCACGGTGCCTCGGGAACAAAAAGAACAAAAACAAAAAAAAATAGAAATAAAAACGAAGAAGGAAGGAACGGAGAAACGCCGCGCGGCAAAGTGTGTTCCGCCGCGGAGATGAAGTGACGCACCGGGAAAGTGCAAAAAAGTCATCTCGGACTTATGATTGTTTAGTTTTCCAACGGCTCGTGTTGCAAAGGATACGTGACCGAGGGAGGTTAATTCGAGAAAGTATTTTTTTATTCAAGTTTATATAGAGTCTAGAATTTTGAACAGATCAGACCGATTCGTTGGGGATCGAAATAGTAAATCCAATTTATCATGGATTATAATAGAAAGTGTATGATACTCTTTAAATGTAGAATTAGCAACGTATCCGTGAGAATATCAATATACAATTGCCGCGGTGGAAAATTGTATTCGAAATTTTCCCGATATTCGTTCGCGGCGCAGCGTCGCCGTTTGGAACGCGACCAACGGGAAATTTGATTAAAAGTATAATTAAACGGATTCGTTCAAGGGAAACATAAATATTGCGTGCATTATCTATTAAAAGCTGGATTTACGGTGGGAGAACCGGATCGACGAGTGTATCGGTCTGTTTGCCGCAAATGTGAACGGGACTGGCTAACTGTTGTTTGATTAATTAATTGACCGTGGCAATAGATCGGAATAGATTTGTATACTATATATATATATATATATCAGGTTGGAATATCGTTGCCGTTACCAAAGCACCACATCCTCTCGACCCCGCGAACGGCACCGAACAATTTGTTCATCGAATTCGCATCACTCGAAAACTTGCCGTTGATTTAACGATCTCTTCAGCCATCGGGATCATTTATTCCCAACCGATTTCGATCTGCAACTGCAACTACACTTTAATTATTTCCAGCAGGCACGAATTCGCCCGTCCGTCGAGAGTCACAAATCTGTCGGTATCATTCATCGAAACTGTATGTGTATGTGTGTGTGTTTTTTCGCCATTTTACTATTTACGAAAAACTATGGAAAATGTCGATGTAACGATCCCTCTGGAAATTTGTTGAACATTCGAACGTTTGCTCGTACGATTTTCCATTGTTGCATCGCGGTACTCGACAATCCGAATACCGCGATGAACAGAATTTACGCGAACGAAGTTTTTGCAAAGTTTGCCGAAGCTCGATGTGTTTTCTAATTTAACGTACACCGCGTTCTTCGTGCAAGAGAATTAATCGCGGTAGTTTTGATATATTTTGCGGTGCTGTATTAATCCACGCGTGTCGGTGGGTAGTTCGCATACGTGTATGCGTGTTCGTGCAATAGTACAGTGATTATGCACACCCGATTTAGATTGAATCTACATCGTTCCTAAGGTATAATGCGTTAGGGTAACTCCGTAATCGATCTCTAGTGATCGGTACAGGCTTTCCATTAACACGCACACAATTCCAACGTGAAATCCATAATTGCCAAAGTATGAAATAGCAATCGGGAATAAAACGAATCAGTTCAAATGTGCCCTTGATCTTGATAACGAAGTTCTCGTAATTACATAATATACTACACATATACATACAAATTACACCAACGTATACACGTTTGACATCGAACGTATAAATTCCCAGAAACGTTTAACATAAACCGTCGCGCATAGAAATTGGGAATGTATACAACAAAGCATTCCCCCACTCACACACACACGTACCCTGAAAATTGCAGTGTATAGTAACCAGGGTGTGGTGTTCCAGTGAAAACAAAAATTCTATCCCCACGCAAGTAATATCGCGGTCGACAGGGGCTCTCTATGGAAATTCCAGTGAAAAAAAAGGCGAAAGAACGTCACCCGACGTACGAAATTTAAAAACCAAAATGGAAAAACACCACCGACTTCTATTTTCCCCCGTGTCACGAAATCGAAACCCGTGGATCCGACGTAGGATGCGGAGTGGTCCAAGGTGAATTCCCAGCTTTAGAATAAATATTATAATAGACGTCCGATAAATAATTCACAACGTCGAATTGACTCCCGTCGTGGTCCGATACCGGACGACGTCCTTTAAACAGCTCCGGGTCTTGTAATCCGAGGAATATTTGAGATCGAGCTCGGAATCCCCCAGGGAGTCGGCCATATTTCATCTTCCGCAGTATCGTCGATGCACGCGAGGAAAAAAAATTCCCGTGGAGGAGGTGAAGGAGGAGAAGGAGGAGGAGCAGGAAGAGGAGGAAAGTTATGATAGCCAAAGGAATATTCCCGCGGGCACCGTAACCTGTTCTTCGGCTGCTTCTCGCCAGGGTAATCATATATGGAGGCTACGGTGTCCGGGGTCGGTTGGATTGATGCGTTCCGACGAGTCTACAAATGCCCCGCTTCGAATCTGTTTTCGGTTCTTCCTTCGCCCAGGGGGGGGGGGGGGCTGGGCCGTCGAGCGATTCAACTTCCGGGAAACGTATGAGATTCGAAAGTGAACTGAACTGAGATCCCGGATCATTTTTCTCCGGGAAAACTATTAAACGTGCCCCGAGAAACGTTTACGGTGTTGTTGGCGACGAATGGAATGGAAATTAATGTTCCGGTGGCTGTCGGTGTCTTGACAGAGCGTGGTTTAGTCGTTTTTATTGTTATTTTGTGTTATATTTTTTAAAAACGTTTCATTTGTTTGGTTGGTAAGTAGGGTTGATGGAGATGATTGGATGTTTGTTGGTGGTAGGGTTGGCATTATTTTAATTATACATTTTTTTTATAACGACCAGTCGATCCGCCAGCAATTCATTTCTCGCGTGTTTGTTAATTGGTCCAGTTAGTACGCACGAATGGGAGACAAGCAATCCCGAAAAATCGGATGAATTTCTGGAAAACGATAATTAGACTTGTGCTTGACTGATGACAATCGTGGTCATTAGGACCGATGGTCCACAAACGTTAATCGGGCTAATCAGCATTGTTCGGGACACGGTGAGTTATTAAACGTTTAGATACTGGACTAGTCATTTCTATCCTTTCATTAACCGTACAGATGACAATTTTAGTAAAAGCTAGTTAAACTTGGGAATCATGAATGGTAATCACGCTGCTTTAATTTTTCCATCGCGAATAAATCGTTGCTTCGTTACTTCGATGTGAGCAAAAATAATATCATACATATTTTTTAGTAAACTTTCATTTTTCCACGTAATATTTAAATAACCATTGGTCCTCTGCGACTTACCGCTCCGGAGATATAATTTTTCAAAATATTTTTCAAAAATAGCCACTACCTCGCCAGGGGATGAATTTGCGAGCCTGAGTTTTACGGGCAGCGTTTTGTTTTTCATCTTTTCATGCGTACTATCGATCCTCGAAAACACATCCACGATGTTTCGTTAAACCCTGTATAAGGGTAGCAACGTTAATGCCAGAATATTCGAGGAAAATGTAGCGATACAAGGGTTACACAGGGTTGACAACCTTGCGAGTCCTCTGCTCCGCTTGTTTCCTACGGGTTCATTTCGGACGTATGAATATTCACGTTTATGTTACCTTGTGTGCACCTGGGCCGAATCGTTCTTCTTCTAGTCGAAATTCAGACCTCCTGACGGATGGATCACCGTCGACAGAAAATTTCTTACCTTTTCCGTGGCTGAGGAAACGTAAATATTAAAATCGTGGTCATTGTGAATACAGTAGGCTCTCGATAACTTTCCTAATATGTCCTTTTCTCTAATATCCATTTCAGAGGATTCTTCGTTCCCACATACCCCTGGTACGGAAAGTTATCAAGCGTCTACTCTACATTTTCGTTGAATATTTCACCGTGGAATTGGATTTTCCAGAAATATTTCGAAGTTTTTTGATATATGAAATACGGTGGAAGGGTTATCGATTCAGGTGTTTATGAGAAGGTACTCTAAGACACCGGAAACGATATGCAGTGGTGTAACACAGTAAACCACGAATCCCATTGATCCGCCGGAAGCAGTACCAGGCCGCTCGAAACGGATTACGAGAAGTCGAAACGCGAGAATTTGGGTCACCGACCGCGGTTCGTTCCCCTTCCATTATTTTCTCCGTTCCATTGACTATCCACGAGTTGGCGACCAACCAATTCCACCGGTTTCAGAAAATACTACCAGCCTACATTTTGACCGGTCGCGATAAAGAGCCGGCGAACTTTGTACGCCGTGCAAAACTTTTTCAGACCTCGTTCCCCGATCTCCTTATCTAAATAATTGAATAAATTCGCAAGGGAAATGAGCTAACGAACGTGCCGCCCAGCCGCGAGATACGAGTTTCTTACATTTTTAAAAGTCATTTTCATAAACTCTCCTACATACGTGCGTGTGTATGTGTGTGTGTTTGTTTTTTTTCTCCGTTTAATTAACGATTTTACAACGGTATGAAATTCCCTTTTGAAGAATCTACGATACATACCCCGACGGGAATTTTCGTTTCGATTACAATACGAATGAAAAGCCAGCGGCGCGATCTCTCGTACAATAAAGGATCGTTTCCGGAATCACTTGCGCGAAATTCAATTCCCCCAGACACGCCGATTCTTTTTTCCCCAACCCTCGGCTGTATGTATCCTGTCTGTCGAGTAACGGCGGTCGTTTTCACGTGAAAATGAGAAAACGTTCCCCGTTGCATGCGTTTTCCACCGCCGCGGCCAGCCCGCCGTTCTAAGTGGATGAAATCGTTGCGATTCGGACGTTGTGCGGGCTAACGCGTGCATCGATCGCGATCCAGTGATTTTTACGAGCGATCAAACACCCGACACGCCGCTGGAAAACAGCAGAGAGAGACCGAATCCTCGTTTGTAAGTGGAAAGACGATCTTCTCGGGGTTCGTTGAATTTTAAGGTCTTCTTCCGATGTGGAAAGGGAAATCATCGCTGGAAAAACTTGGACGATTGCCGGCGCGAACGGTTATTGCATTGCAAAATTGTTCGCCAAACTTCTTTATTGACTGCGACTTGGAGGCGTTCCGTTGTTCCGTGCGTTCGCGCGATTTTTCGTTTTTTTTTTGTTTCCGTGCCTGGTTGGAATTGTTTTGTCGTTTTTCCTTCTTTTTTTTGCTAGCACGCTAGCTAGGTAAACCGGGAACATTGACCCGTCTAAATTCCATTTTCCGATGGAAAGGAAACAGAATAAATAAATATGTTTTCGGGAAGAATATTTTCCAATCGAAACGGATCGGAAAGGAATTGAAATCCAATGAATTTTTATCCAAAACATGATACAGATAATATTATCTTCTCAAATAAATCTGTCCTGTAATTTAACTATTGTCCTTTTAAATTGATTGCACGAGATGTTTAAATTGTCGCCTATTATTCGATAAATTGATACTCACCTGAAATATAGTTTTTTCCATGGTCGATCGTTTAAATCTACCCTGCCTGTTTTTCATTTATTTTTCGAAATAAATCGTTAAGTAACTTGAAAACAGTAACTCGCGATAAGAGTAACAAACGTTGGAATAATATCAATTAAACAGCGTAACGATGTAAACTTATTTACGTTCGGCCGGGACAATAATTTTCATCGTCACACGGTGCGTGCTTTTGTGCTGTATCTCGTTTCAAGACTCCTGTCGGGGTAAATTAAAGCACCGTGTCGGATCTAGACGAACGAAATGAATGGCCCCGCCGTTTCGTTTTTGGCACAACAACCGGGGAGCCCGCTCTTTTATCGATTCTGAGTGACTGGGCAGTAATCAGGATAAATGGCTCCTGGGGAAGCTCATTTTCAAAATGACGGAGGATTTACGGATCACCGTGGCGGCTTTAAGAATTAGCAAAGATTTAAGGAACGAGATTTTAATAGCTCGTTGATGAAAACACGCTGAAATACCGGACAAAATAGGATCTCCTGCGCGAATACGCATCGGATATTAATATGAATCTTTCACATTGCACGGGCAGAATCGAATTTCGCATTCGAAACGTAACTCGGTTACTGTTTTATTCAAAACTTGTGGAAATCGCGAAACGAGAGGCAGAAATACCCCTCTAAAAAAAAAAGGTTCTCACCACGGTTAGTTTCTAATTTTACGAAAAATGTTGCCTAACGGAAATCAATGAAATATAATTTACAAAAATTATCTTTGTTTCACAGAGATATTTTGATATTTGTATTATTCAATCTTTTACAATTAACAAGTGAATCGTCGATGGTAATTGATATCGGTACAGATTCGCCTCTCGAGGAAAGTACATAACTTGTCTCGACGCACGTAATTCAGTCGGCATTACACGGCTTAATATCGTAATCGTTATCAAATAAGGGAAACTAGGATAGGGAGGTCTGCAGGATAATTGACTCGGTTTAGTTGCAGACAGGTCTAATGCGATTGGTAGTCCTGGAACGGACGCAGGGATCTGTACGGGGGACAATTGAGTCAGTGCCCAGGCACCGATTACACCCCCCCCCCCTACCTCGTTAACTTCTATGACAAACTTTCCCCTCGTGGAAGAAATATGTGCACTTTGACCCAACTACTTTCCTACGGGGGAAACGGTCGTGCGACAAGCTTCTTTGTAAATAATTTTCCTCAGCCGTTCACGTTATAATTTCCCATCCGTTTTTCACACTCTACTCGTATTTAATTGTCCCCACCTGTTTGTTTTTTTTTATTTGTCACCCCCTCTTTCCCCCGTATGCGTAGAAATACGTGGAATAAAATATATCGCTGGCAAATACAAACACGTGAAGCTGAAACTGGGAAATCTCTCCGGATGAGACTGTTTTATTTCCACTTTTTTTTTTGTTGTTGTTTCGTGTCGCTTATATCCGTCCGTTTACTTTATAGTTTTTTATTTGATTCTTCGACGTTCTCTTTGTACACCGTCGGAATGTGATCCTTTGCCGTGTGTGTGTGTGAGTGTGTCTCTGTTTGCGTTCGCGATTTCGACGTTCATTCGCCTCGTTAAACATTTTCGACGTCTCACCCGTCCCGCCCGTTGATTTCGCGAGTTCGCAACAACATCCTCGGCGCGTGCAAACCGTTTTTAAGAGTTCCGTCGTTAATACGAGCATATATGTGTACGCGAAACAGTCGCGGCTCGTCGCGAGTGTGTCGGTTATACGACGGGACACGACGAAGTGTCTACGGCCCCGAAGAAAGCCAGTGATGCACAATGTGCGCTTTCAACCGTACAATTTCCGCGGCTTTGTCGAGAGAACCGTTTACGTCCCCGCGACGATAAAGCATCTCGTTTGTTCTCGAGAAAGGTTTAAAGGTAAGATCAGACAGTTTCATAGCGTTACCCGCTGAAACGAAGAAATGCATTTCGTTTGAATGCGTTCGGTATCGCAGCCGGTTTATGATCCGTCTTTACTCCTGTTTCTGGATTATCAGCCGTCGGTTATCTAGGGCAAACATTGATCCTCGATCATTTAGTAACAGACGTTTCTAGCATGTATCTATGTATGTACGTATGTATACATACGTCTGTTCACATAGAGAAACGAATACCAAGGTGTACTTACTCCGAAGTCTAAATATTCCAAAGATAGAAATATGTTACGAAAAGAATCAGACTCTATCTTTTGATTAAAAGGCAACGAGAACTTCTTTTCTTCCTGGCCTCTTTCTTTTCACGGATATGAATTAATACAGCGTGGGTGTCTTTCTTGCGTGTGTTTGAAAAGCTTCTTAATAGTGTCTGGTAGAGCGGTGGGCGATATACGTCGAACACCCTGTACCGAACAATTTAACTTTCAAGGTCCGGCTGTGAGGAAGTTAGCACGTACATACATACACGGTGGAATTGCCGCGAGCGATGGTTTCTTTCTTCAACTAAGAATCAACTATGAATCAGCCTATGAATGTGAAAGCACAGCGGTAACAGAGGGAACAGGAAAACGGAGTTGTAATTACATGTCGACGTCGGAACGGATTAAAATTTGATTGGCAGCGATTTATTAATACCCTCGTTATTTTCTCGATCGAACGTCGATCGCGTTTCGCGACGTCGATCGATGTACGGACGTTTTTCTTTTCTTTTTATAGTCCGTCGAGCGTTCGATTCTTCCGTAAATATTCCATTTTATTTTCGAGCGTGCAACCGTACCTTTACGACGTTTCTTACGAGTACTAAACCGTAACGACCGTTCCGAATAAAAGAATAAAAACTCGTACGGGAAGTTTAGCTACTGATAAGGGAAAGGAACTATTATAATATCTATGTAGTACTATCTGCACGAAGTATAAAGAAGTGCACTAAAAAACGCTTTCAGGCATCATTTTAACCCGGATTTTACGCTGGCATAATTGCGGTAACACACTTTTTCCAAAAATGCGGCTACGGTGGCGGCGAAATATATTTCCCCCAGTAAATTAATAATCCTCCTATGAATAACCGAATACGATATTACGCGAATTTCGCTTACGAAGGGCGGCAAGAGTTATTATTATTCAACATAGTAATTTAATAATCTTGTCACATTAAAGTCACGCCAGGTCCATTATCTCCCGGTGAATACAGTAAGCAGTTATTTGTTTACACAGTCCTTGGAGCATTATTGGATCGCGCGGTAACGAATTAAAAAACAATAACCGAGCGCGACACTACGACGGATTATAAAATAGCTATTACGAAATAAACGTCACACAAAATTCATCGCTAGAATGTTCCAACAGTCATTACGTTTTCACTCGCATCACATTATCATCAGATTTCTATCAATATACACGTTTCCGTATCTTCTCGAAATGTAATTTCAACAACTTAATTAATATCTTTTCGAATTAGTATCATTAATGATGATTATTAGGTGCATACATCGAAAAAAACCAGCAAGATTTTTCCGTAAACGGTCGAACGGTACGTTTAACGTGGTAAAAGGAGTCATCGGCAATGACCCGGGCGAGATAAGACCGCGTCCAATTTCCAACGGTGTCACCGCGGGACCGTGGCACCTTTAATGCTGTCGGCGTCGCTGAAATATCGTCTTGTAAAATATGAAACTGGCCGAGTTCCATCGTCGACGTTCGCGCCGCTTTACGTCCGCCGCGAAGAGAAATAGCTACATCGTTTCTCGGTTAAAGGGAAGAATGAGAGGCAAAGAACAACAGGCTATAGGACAGTTTCTTCTATTATTATCCGAGGCTTCTTCAGCCCGTCGTTTTCGGATTTACTCGGGAAACTCGTCGCGATAGTTTCCCGGCGGCTTCGAGTGAAAAATATAACTATCGCGTAGCTTCGGAACGAGGTTCGTTGGGACGCGATCTCGGTTTTCTCGAACTTCTCGATTTGTAGCCAGTCTTTCTATCGGTACTTTATTGATCGACAATTGATTATTTTATGAGCAATCTTGCCCGAGTCTTCGCAAACTCGACTCGGACGTCGATGGAGCACTTAACGAGTGTTCGGCGTACTTAAAGTATATTTACAATCGTTACATCGCCCGTGTGTATATGAGTAGGATGTTGTCCCACGATCACGGTTATCATAATAATCGTATGAAATTGTTAGTAGAGAGAACGTACAGCCAGACAACTTGTGTGATCATGATACAATATCGAGTAAGTTGTTTCACGTACATACATACATAGATACATACATGTAACGTATATCCGGTTGTTTTATCGATCGCGACGAAATACAAACGGGAAATTTTATAACAGTGGAACTTAAATTAGTTTCGCGTTATCTGTCTCACACTTCACGTACTTGTAAACGTTTCTCAGACACATTCTTACAATTGGCATAGTCAGCGAATCTTCGAAGTACACACACATACATCCATCCATCCATCCATCCACCACGTAACAATATCACACTTTACGTCGTCGTATCTGTTTTCCCAATGATCTAACTCTTCCTCATCAACTTGTCTTGAATCTCTTGCAAAGATTTCCCCTTCGTCTCCGGCAGAAAGATCATGGTGAACGGAACGGCGGACATCAATAGCAAAGCGTACAGAAAAAACACGTACTGTTCGCCCATCAGATCGATCAACGGCTGATAAGTTGCCGACGATATGAACGAGAACAGTCCGGCTGATATGCTACCGAAACACGCGGCGATACACTTTACGTGTGGTGGAAAGATTTCACTCAATACCGCGGACGGCACCGCCAACACACCGATAAATACAGTCAGGTAGAGAAAGATCACCGCGAAGATCGATAGTCCTTGAACCTTTTCTGGATCGTATCCAAAGCCGAGCAATTGAAACTCCGCACCGAGACACAGCAACGATACAGAGACACCGAAACATGACATACTCATTAGGATCTTCCTTCCGCATCTGTCGATCAGGAACACAGAGAGACACGATCCACCGACCCCAAAGGCCATCACTATGATCACGATCACCGCAGGATCCAACACGGTGACCTGTGCGGACTTCAGGATCGTCTCCATGTAAAAGAGAATATTATTCAATCCACACATTTGGCTGTACATGAACAGCATGATATTTAACATCAAAGCCGTCCGGATCTGTGGTTTAGCAAACTCTTTCAGATTATTAATAAACGACTGTCCGTTCACGTTCTCCACGAACTTTCGCAGGGACGTCAACTCCGCGTCTACGTCCAAGTCCCTGTGATACCAGCCAATCGAAGCTTTCGCTTTATCGTCCATTTTATTTTTCACCAAATGATGAGGGGATTCCGGTAGCCAAAGGAATAAGATCATAACGATCATTACCAGACCGAAACTAATGGCACTGGATATCTTCAGAGATAAATATGCACCCATGACGCACATCATTAAGTTTCCAATTGGTAGACCAGTCATACCGATCGTCACCAATGCACCTCTGATCGATGGATCCGCTATTTCACCGATGTACAAAGAGAAACAGCTGTAACTCATCCCGAGGCTAATTCCACCGAAGAATCGTCCACCATAGAGCCAGACAACGTTATCCGCTAGGATATAAAGCACCCAGGAGATGGTCATCGGTATGGTCGTGATCAGGATGGTTGTTTTGCTACCGAAGTAATTGACACACATGGAGCCTATGATGGGACTGAATATTCTACCGAAATTCAATAAGGACACCACCCACGAAGCCTCCGTCATTGTCATCGGTATCGGTGAACCGGGGGAGGTTAATTGAGCGACGTACGGTGAACTCCAGCTGGCCATCATTCCCAACTGGAGGAGTAAAAGTGTTACTGCGAACAGGGTGAAAACATGTTATTAAGTCTTTCGATTAATTAGATTCGGGTTGATCGAGAACGGAACGATCGATTTGATTTTGTGTTCGATTAATTTAATCGTGATTACCTCCGACACCGGCGATCCATTGTGGCCACGCGACGATTTTCTGCGTTTTCTTCTCTATTCCCTGCGCCATGATTACGTGCTTAGGGATATACATCGACTGATGGGTGTCTCATTATGCATCGCAAGGTAGATGACTGTTCGAAAACAGCGGGAATAAAAAAAGGCGAAACGTGGAACACGTGGGGCAGTGTGATAAGATAAACCACGTGCAATTCCGGGTGTCGTCGGTTGGCACCGGGTGTTGACGTGTTTCCCCGCGAAATGCATTAAAAACGTTGTTTTTCGGATCGTTCCGAGTGAAAAGGCTACCGTGGGTGCAACGAGGCACGGTTAAATCAACTTTGACGAAAGAAAAAAAGAAAGAAATCGTGTGTCTACTTCCTCGTAAATCACGTTTATTTTTAACTCCGCTTCTGAGTGTCGTTATTTCCCGTCGTAAACAATTCCACAGGATGGGAAAGCAAAACTGGATGGTTTGTTTTACGTACGTTGTATGTTGTATTCGGGGAAAATCGAAAGTCCCGTTCCGAGTCTGTTACGGTAACGTGTTGAAATCGGTGGTTGAAATCTGTTCCTCGCTAAATGTCTTCATCAGTTATTTTAGTCAGTGATAAATGTTGTGTAATGAGATTGCACTTTAAATGTCGGTGTGAAAGTATTTCGATTAGCCCGTCCGACACGTGTGTCGTTATGTATAACACGCGAATTAAATACATATTGGAGTATAATGTGTATATTTTTGGCAATCGAATTACACCTGGGGTAATACGGTCTTGGTACGACTGTGATTCATCCTTATGTGTTGTAAATAACTATCGATCCGTCACCGTATTGGTGGATCGAAACGTTTTCGCGAAAGAAGAATCGTTCGTTCGTTTCGTGCAAATATTTATCACTCTACCGACGATATTGCACAGTCCTTGTAGGAAACGTAGTACGTATTTACTACACTGACCATGATAAGATATGAAAGGCAATTGTCGTCATTCGAACGAAGCATAACGATAATCGTTGTCTACCTAAGTCACGTATTCATTTGGAAAATCCATTTTCATCGTCGAATCCACGAAAGACATTCGCGAATTATGTTTTTTCGGCGTGGTATAACAATTATAATACAGCGTTACGATTACATGACGCTGCGTCACGTATTACGCGATTTTTGTTTGTTTAACGGACCGTCGACGCCGGTGCTATCGACGATTTCATCATATTCGAAAAAGTTGCCGAAGTACGAAATGAAATGTCACGCTGACTTTATCACCGTTCAAAATATTTGCCCAAATGTTTCCTGTCTTTGTAATATACTGCTGGTATTTCCAACAAGTCAGGTTGATCAACAGCGAATCCGTTGTTCGGTGTAAATTAGTTTCGGTAAGCTGAAAATTAAATAAAAATAGAACCTACAAAGAAATATCTACACGCGTATTACAAACGTTTGCTTAATTTCTATTTGCCGAGATTTAGAAATCTCCCTCGCCGGTCGCATCGACGATAAAACATTGATTTCCAAAAGGATCGCGATTCATCGTAATAATTTATTTCCACGGATCACCGTTGTTCGTTTTAATATCCATTATATTTCATCGGAGGTTACGAAACCCGTTGACATCGAAGTTCATTGGAAATTAATGTTTAAATTTGTTTTCCGTGTGCATAAATCAGGTCGAAAGTAACCGTGCAAACAGTTCGCGCACCCTTATCAACTTTTGCACATTGATTCGACGTGTTCGAGTTGATTTATACGCGCCGCGATTGCCGCGAAGAGAACGCGGAAGTTCTCGTCGGCGAATTAATATGTACGAAACACGTTTCACGCCTACTGATTGTCGATTTGACACTCTGTACGCAACGTGACGCGTGAGTTTTTCACTTTTACCGTGAAAGTCAATTATTATTATTATTATTGTGCCTTATCATGGATTCGATGGTGTACCATACACGTTTACGATGCTCGTAATTTCTCGGCAGATTAAACTGAAAAATAATCACCGCAGTTTGGGAGATATTCGCTGATTAATTTGTACACTTGTAATGTCAGTGGCATTCAACATTCAACACGAGTTAATTACCGCTAATGTGAGTTGATAAAAACATGGGAATCCTCTCGTTGACGTATTCAGATGCAAACGGGTGATGCTTAGCCTTTTAAATATCGCAAATAATTCATTAGCAACGCAAGTATTTTATCGTAGTTTTAATTAATGCATTTTTTCGTATATTTCAACTATGATAATCTAACATTTAGAAGACGTATGTATCACTCACGACTAAAATTGTATAGTCTACTACTTTTCCAGAGATGCGGTGTTGGGAATAGTGTTGCATTTACTTAATTATATTTGTTAATCACGATAAGATAAGGTACACGTGTACCGTGAGGTCTAACCAAGGCCATTAGTGAATCTGAAAATGGAAATAAATCGACGTCGAAAATTGCCGCGTTCGTTAGATAATAAACATTTATTCCGATTAAATAGTACAATGTTGTCGGGATCATCGTTTGATCCCCTTTATGCTTCGCACAGCGTGATACACGACGATATTCGTTACAGGTGCTACAAATGAATCTTACTCTAGTTTGTCATTAATAATTATTGAGAGCGTTAATTCCCTGCTCAAATTAGAAATGATTAATCCTCCTTCACAATCTCCGAGTGTCGAGCCGCACTTGCTTCGGCGATTATCTCTCTTAAGATTCTGAAACGGAATTACTAATAAGTATCATGCAGTCCCAGTATTTGTCCTGTTATCTACGGACTCGCATCTGCAATTTACCTTTCAATTCCCTGTCGATCAATTTTGTTAGGTTTTACTTTCCCGATAATTATGTGACCCAGCTTTGCTCTCCAGTGATGATCTACTATTATTCTCGTCCTTGTGACTCTCACCCGCCAGCATCTCTTGAATCTCCTATAAATCAGAACAAAAAGAATACCAGTTACATTCACATAGAATTCCGCGAGAAAAAAAATGTAACAGGTAACTAAACAATTTTCCATTCATACTCCGTGGGAATTCCTCGACAATTTCGTTAAACGTTCGCCAATTACGTCACGTATAATTACAACAACTGATCCATCTATCACGATAGTAAAGAACACCAAATAACAATAGACATGTGTGTTCGTTCACCTGCAAGGTCTTCCCTTTGGTTTCCGGCAGGCTGTACAGCGTGTAGAACAAACACAACAGCATTATCAGTGCGTACGACCAGAACAGGTATTTCTCGCCCATCAGGTCTACCAACGGCTGATACGTTTTGCTAGCGACGAACGCGAATATCGCCGACAAAATGCTGCCAACGAAGCCGGCCACGCTCTTCAAGTCGGCCGGGAAAAGTTCGCTGAGCATCGTGCTGGGCACCGGTACCAAACCGATGCACATCAGCGTGAAAAGTGTCAACGAGAGGATCGGTACCCACTCGAGATACGCCGGATCGAAATTCTGCTCCAGCAGCATGAAGTGTAATCCCAGCAGCATCATTCCGGCGCTTACTCCGCAGCACGAGATCGTCAGCAGCATCCTTCGGCCGCATCGATCGATCAGGTATAGACCGATCCAGCCGACGATAATACCTGGAAACGGGTGTCTCGTGTAGAGATGATTTTGAAAGATAAATAAATAAATAAATACATACAAATCAAGCCGAGAGATAGACAGAGCGAGAGATCTCACGTTGAACAATTCGACCGACCCGTCATTGGATTTTATATTTCATACCTGTGACGGTCTGCCTCTGTATATGACAATGTTACAGTAAACAAAAGGCCTGGAGTGAAACGAGATTACGTAATACACAGGGACAACATACACAAATGCTGAAGTTTATCTTTGCGTGATACGTAATGTTATCAAATATTTTAAGATGAAATTCGAGTTGAGTGATATTTTGTGTAGTTCGTTAAGAATAAGTATCGTACCGGCTCCGCTGATGAGAATCACAATGGTGGACGGTGGTATGCTGGTCACTTTCGCATTCCTGATTATAATTTCCATGTAAAACACCACGCTGTTGAGACCGCTGAGTTGCATGAAAATGAATAATAATCCAATGATCGTGAATGCTCGTCTATTTTTCGGTTCGGCGATACTGGCCATCCTGTCGCGGAAGTTCAACGATTTCGAGGATTTCACGAAACTCTCTATCTGTTCCAATTCCATATTGACGTCGCATCTTTTATGATAGAACCGTATCGCTTTCCTAGCGCCTTCTATATCGTTGTAACGAACATAGTGATACGGCGACTGCGGTAGAAACGGAAAGATCGCCATGAATACGAAACTCAGTATTAAACTGATGATCCCAAACCACATCATCGATAGGTGGGAGCCCATTATGTTCCCAATCAACGTTCCAATTGGCATCCCATTCACTATGAAACCGACCAGAGCACCGCGTATATTTGGCGATGATATCTCGCCGATATAGAGCGGAAAGCAGCTAAATAGCATCCCCATTGTACTTCCTGTCAAGAATATATCACATATAAATATATTTCCTATTGTTCTCTGTTTACCGTTAAAATAAATAAATTTATAAACGGACATCTCTGTATGCGTAACACGGAAGTACATATTCTTGGAGACAATCTTTCCGTACCTGAAAGTGTTCGGGATGCGTAAAGCCAGGTGGCCGAGTTGGCAAAGATTATGCAAAACCAGCTGATTATCAGGGGTATCCCTGACAATAACAGCGAGACCTTACTGCCAAGGTATTCCATTGCCAGTGAGCCGGCAACGGCGCCAAAAAGGCGGCCAAGTGGCATCAAAGAGGCCACCCATGATGCTTCTTCCTGTGTTATAGGCAACGGTGAATCTTCACTGGTGAGTTGCGCTAGATACGGTGATGTCCAGCCAGCCACCAAACCCAAACTGATGGATAACAGGGACACTATGATCAAATTCTTGGTTGATGTATTTCTCATATATCACAATTTAAATATTTGGCACAACACAGACACGTATGATCTTTTTCACAACACTAATAGTTATTGATATTCCTGATGTTATATGTAAGAAATATATTTTAGAAAGATATATTATAGAAATTTTAATAAAAATGTCAACTGACCTGTCATAGTCGTGGCCCATTGGGGCCATAGTCGAGTGATACTTTGCAGGACTTGTGCCATTATTTCGACAAAAAGTTTCAGTGTGTTGTGACTGCGGTACGTATCGGTTCTTCCTTTTTATCAGCGTCTCGTTAAGTCTACTCCGGTATGTGAATTGCTAATACTGTTTCCTCAGCAGTTATTGGATCTTCCCTCCTCGTGGGTGTCCATGGTTAAATCGACTCTGTTAGATAAAAAATTCCGGCCGCCAAAAATTACGGGCCATGATTCGTCAAAAAATCATGCGTTATCAATGCCAGCGGGATCCCAAGTCTGTATTAGTCGATGTTTGTGTCAATGTTTCTCATACACCATCGTACATCGTGTTTCCCGTATAACGGAGACCTAGTATCGGATCCACTAGGCATTTGTGTAACACCGTAACGAGTTTCGGAAAGTAATTACAGAGAAAGCACGTTTATCGTACCGACGGGAAAATTACGGTTAACTTTATCTTAACTGTCATTTCGGTGGAGATGTCGGTATTCGTTTATTTTCTGGAATCTCACAGCCACGAACTTTTAGCTTCTAGTTGTCGATCGTATAAGATGATATTTGTAGTTGATCCATGGTGAACAGTATAACACTGATGCTAAAATAGTTTCATTTTTCTGATAACATAAATCTCGTTGATATTAATTTAATGAATGTCGATTAATCACTGTTTCGTACGATGATATTTCGAAGTATATCACGAATGTTTCTCACGCAATTCAGGATTCCAGTCGTGCAATACTTTTTTTTCGTCACTTCGGCACACCGTCGATTATCTGAACTGCTGGATACTGGTTTTTATTTACCGCCTTTACTTGTGTCGAGCACATCTTTTTTATCTTTTCGTCCGCAGGATACCGTGCGATACACCACAGAGCTAATACAATTATGTTCTCTGTCTTTTTGTTGTCTAAATGATATCAATTAAACGTTCTTCACGTTGACACTGACTCGCTAGCGAGTATCGTGATTTCGGACCGTACAGCTCTGTAAATAGGAACGATGATATTGCGAAATGAATGACGAACTCCCGCGATAATCTCTTTCACCTCATTAACTGATTACATTAAATGATTCAGCCGAACTCCGTTATTATTTGCCTCCACTATATACACATATACATATATATATGTATTTATCGTACAAAATGAAACGTGGGATTAAATTAACAGTATTACCAAGTTACACCAGTTCACTGTATGATTGCAATAATTGAAAAAAACGTTTCGACAGCCGGCTAACGATCGCTTTAATCGTCTCGTTCGGATAACAACGGAATTCGATACGTTTAATGATTCTTCTCTCTCCACGTGTACGGCAAAAGAAATTCACTGTACCGGCTTTCACTTCGCACTAATTTCACCATTCCGATGTATGTAAATCGATTCCCCGTGGTGTCTGTTAACCTCGGCGATAGCGCGATTTCGCGTCGGCGAACGGTATAAATGTGAATTAATAAATAAAATTCAAACGGTCTGGTGAACGAAAGAAACAAAAAATATGAAAGAAAGAAAGCAAAAAAAAAAAAATACGAAGAGGAAAACGTTCCCCGCTGAGTTTAATTTTCGCATATGGTTAAAATAGCAGACGGTCCGAAAATACGAAACACGTTCTCGACGATGTGCATCGCAGAGACGTACTCGACGTACGCACGGCTAAGCAAGAAGTGTGGAATTGCTCGTGAAAAATATTAATACACTCGCCGTCCCGGCGCCACTAGAAAGTCCGTGGAGCGCGGTCGTTGTTTGTACAATGCATTTTTACGTATTCGGCTTTTCGCCGAAAAAATGTATCCAACGTGAGTTTCGTTTCCTAATTCCACCAAACATTTCGCGCGTATCACATTCCATCGGATTACACCGACACGGTATACCAACGAGGGAACAATTAACCTCGTTCCTATTTAATCAAAGATTTAATCACCCTATAGGTATAATTATTCCCGTTCAACTCACATTTCCCTGGAAATCCCTGTAATATTAAAATCATTCGCAGTTATCGTTAGGATAATTATTCTAATCAGACATGTTTCTATTATTCGTAAGTCGAGCATGAAAGTCTACTGAAAAAGTAAATAAATAATTCGAAGGACGTTGATCAGTATCGGGACGGCGGCAATTATGCGAAGACAAACAACGCTAAGGTCAACAACGTGGAAATCGGAAGTTCTAGTCCACCAGGAGGTACGCTACGTGGATCAAACAGATCCCTCGGTAAATTAGATGATTCCAGTCAGTTTCGCAAAGGTGACACACAGTGTAGAACGATGTCTTCCATGACTTTCCTAGGGATCGCTGGTCAGCGTTCGAATCTTATTGTTTAGGAACGTCGCCGAGCCAGATTGGTCTTAACTCCTTTGGCATTCGGGCGAGGCTTCTCACGTTTCCCCGTTGCTAACAGTTATTTGGTGTTCCCGAGGGCAGTCCGGCGCAATCCAGGAACTTCAATATTTGATATATGTGGTCGGTTGTGTACCGAGGTCTTCGAACTAGTTTCGCCGTGTGGCTTGATGACGTGCAAATTGGGTTACTCGCCCTCGGGAATCGTATAATTGAATTTGACCAGGTGTGCTTATTATCGCGTACGACTGCGAGCTGATCGAAAGCACACAACCGAGTTCGGAAAAATGCTTGGCCTCACTTCCGGCACGGGTTTCACATTGCGGAAGTTAAGGTGTAAACCGGCTCGATTGCTTTTGATTTAGATTTCATCGTTTTTCCGTCAGGTGTTTTTCATCGCGATTAGTTTCACCGAATACTTTGGAAAAGGATAACGAAAGAATTTTCCAAAATTAGTTGGATATCTTTGGATTATTTTATATTAGAATTTGACTCCTTTAGAAGACGTGGCACAACATTCGAACAGGTTTAAAAGTCTCGCATTCCGGTTCGTTGAATAATATTAATCGCAGGTGAATATGATTTATACGTATGTACGTGGAGAACGGCGGAGTTTTCCACGAACCTTCTGCGGATCGCGGATGATTTACGAGTAGTGTGACATTTTCCTGTGTCGAAGGTAATCGTTTGTGGGTCAACGACATTTTTTATTCGTTTGCGTAACAGCGCGAGGTCATAGAATATCAAACGGAAAGGTGTTTGTTACTAATGGTTCGCAGAAATTTCGTCCTTTTGTTTGTCATATGAAAAACCTTCCAAAAAATGTCTACGTCAAGTCCCTTCATTTTTTTTTATGTACGACAGAAATGATACAGAATAATCAGTATCGATATTTCTCACAAGTTCGAGCAGTTTCTTTCACCGAATCCGTCCCGTTATTCTTCCAACAGACCCCGGCAAGTTTCCGTTCGTTACATCGACGTCGTTCTAACGAGCCGATAGGAAAGACATTCGAAACGATTGCTTCGACGGGCATTGATTTACCATCGACAATCGTGGGACCCGCAATTTTCCGATGAAATTTAACGACGCTCACCTTGTAAGGGGAAAAGCACCCCGGCGCCGTTACACGGCTTACCACTTCCTTTCTTCACTTCGCCGGGGAACTTTTCGTGTAATTTCACCGGGTCATGCTTACCAGTGTCACCTCTATTCATCTTACCGCGGAGTACCTTTCCATCTTTTACGATACTCCTTGGAAAATTTTACTCCTCCTAAAAAAATCACTGGAACGACCTATAAAACATATGTTCCACGAACATATTTTCTACTAGAGGAATTTCAATTCGCCGGACCCGCGGTCGATGCGTGTATTTTGTAACGAGATGTATTCCGTTCACCGTCGTGGTTATCCCAAGCGTATATACGAAAACCGGCTTTTAAAGCACCTTGATCATTTCATACTTCTACGTATATACGTTCACCGGAGGATTTAAATATTCAGTACATTTGACGTGGCGAAACGTTTGATGCAATTAACCGTCGTGTATGTATATACGCACATTCCACTGTACCGCTGGAATTACCTCAGTGACCGGCAAAAAGAGAGAGAGAGAGAGAGAGAGAAACTCGCAGCCGTGAGAATTAACAGCCACGGAGATGTTAAGACCGAGAAAGTTCAAAGGGATTTTAATTAATAAAGATTTCAAAGCTCGGGAACTTCCAGCGATTCGCAAGACCGATCGGCGAAATTTTGATCACAAATTTACTTTTCGCAGATTTCACGGAATTTAATATTCCCCTTTCAATTTGTATTCCAGTAGAATTACTCGTGGAATGTTTAGTCTATAGATACTAATGACGTCATCAGAGAGCGGATTACGTTTCATTTTGTGAGAAGGTAACGAAACGACGTCGGCTGAACGTTGACGTAACGCGAATGTCGTCGCAGCCTATAAACTTGCACATAGATAATACATGTTGCACACTTTTACACCGCACTCTCTTGTCTCTCGGCGTCGGGAAGAGGGTAAATATGAGCAGCGAGTTACTCGAAACCTATCACCCTTGGAGGGTAAGAAAAAAGGGTTGTTCGATAGTTGAAAAGAAAGGGAGGGTTGGGAGTCGTACCACGACGACGAGAGGAGGGCGGCGTCTTTATGACGTAACCTTGTTCCGTTCCATTTAAGTTAGTTCAACTTTTATGGTTTTAGTATTGGTTACCGATCGACGAGACTGTCCGGCGTAACAACCCGGGGAATATGTATCGCGGACACACGTTTCACGTATTGTTTGCAAAACTACTGTTCGTACGTTTTCGTTTTTACTCGCGATACGCTGGACGTGACTTATTTCACTTTCGTTCGGTTTCGTGGCAGGAAAAACCTGCGAATGTAATATAAATAAAAATTTTGGTAAAATTGATACTTTTACGTGGCGAAAATATAGTTTCGTGGATGTCGTTAGTCTCATAAATAGTATATTAGGAATTTGACAGAGTGACCGATAGAAAATTTACAAATTTCATATTTTCAGAATCCTGTTTTCTGCTTTTGAGAAAAGTACTACTTATACTTCCTTTCTACTATTGACTCACGTTCATCCTAGATTGAAATCCAAAATGATATCGTTCAGGAGAGAGGGGGGGGGGGGTTGACACTAAAACGAAGGAGAGCCCTAAAAACGAACGACATCGAAAAGCAGAGGAGTAGCGATAGGTCTACTCTATATCTCGTCTGTGGTATCTCATTGGCGGTGGGTTGAATACAATCTTGCGCATCGTCGAGGCTTACGAAACGTAGAGGCGGATTAAACGACGAGTAATCCCCTGGAGAATGCTTATTCGTGAATTCACTCCGGATACTTTTCTATTTTGTATTCAGACCGGTTGAGGACTCGGTTTCGTAACATCTGTATCGAAGCCTTATTGATTCCGCTGAACGAATTACGTGCCGGCAATTTGTATTCCCCGTTTGTTTCATCTCTGTTTAAGGTTTCAATGAACGTTATATGGAAAATCTGTATTAAATTTAAATACGAGGTCTCGGTTACGTTTGTACGTAGCTTCGACTCTCTCTCTCTCTCTCTCGTATCCTACATTCGAAACAATGAAGTACGGTTACCGACTTACGTGATAGTTTCCCTTCCGCAGTGTCTCGCGTGAGTCGATTCTTTCGTACTTCGAAATTGAATACGGAATCGCTGGTATTATTAAATGTATTTTTAAACTCGCGGTAGTCTACCGACGCGATAAAAATTCGTCTCCCGTTTATAAAGCCCTGCCAATATCGGGGGTGGGAAAAAAAAACCCACGGGTTTTATTATTTATTTTACAACGTACGTAAATATTTCCCGATTCACGGTGTAACGTTTAATTACCGGGTCCGTTGGGTCTTGTTGATCATCGAGTGCTTGCCATTCCGGCTGTTTGACACGACCGCCGGGACTCCTTTCGTCCGGCGCGGTTTCGACAATCAAACGTAAATTTGCCACACGGAAACGTCGAATCCTGCAGATGTATTCCGGTTCAATTGCTCTCCGCTCCTCCGGCCGGTGAGAGTTACATCCACGCGATTGGCGTATTGCGTCCCCGAGTATTTGCCATCCTCGTTCTCGATCTCCTTCGGATCTATATTCGGTGTCCTGCGACTTCCACGGCCGAATATATTCGCGTGTCGTTCGAATCGTATGGATCTCGATAATGAGTTTCATTATTTTAATCGATGGGATACCGCATTAATTACCTTACGTAACGGTCTTCTGTTTTATAAGTGAATTAATATCGCGTATGGACATTTCATAGTCGTAGACGAATGTTTTGTGAAAATTTGGACGATGATTGAAACGAGTAAAATGTAAATTACCGTGATTATGAGCGGTTAATTGCGGATTGTTGAATGAAATATCATTTTATCGAGCCCCATTAGGTGTTGTGCATTAAAGTAATGACTGTTCTACATCATTAACCGTTGGCACGCTTTGTACCCCTCACGGTTTACAATTTCATCGAATTAGTTCGACGTTTGAATGGCAGTTAGGTAAAGCTCGACTGGAACAGTCTCTTTCTTGCTTCGCCCACGAGATGTCTCGGTAATTTCTTTTGTGTCTAGCTCAAACGAGCTATAGGATGAACGATTTCTCACGCTTGAATCCTATCCTTCGTTAGTAAGAGACTATAGCGTATAGACTATACTAAAATTTCGTATAACGATATACTCGATAGTACGGTATTCAATTAAATATTATATACCGTGAATCTGATGTAAAAAGAAATTAATTTATTCGGATATACCGACACATATACACGCGTATTCTCAATCTATCTTTGATTTACAAAATAATTGAAATTCTACGTTGAAAAGTGCGATTTGTAATCGCCTGGCACAGTTTCTCGATCTATCGGGAAACTGACGGTACTTTGAAGTACTTGTTACATTCAGCGGGAAGGTTTAGAATTAGAGACTCCTCCGATTTCACTGTTCGCCATATCGCGGTTTCGAGCGAGTTCGACGTGACAGAAAAATCTCTTCTGTAGCTCTTTATATTCGCCCGTATCCGGTATTCGGCGCGGATTCTCTTCAACTTCGCATGTCAAACGATCGAGATCAAACGGACCGCAGGAAGCGCGATTTCTCGTGTTACCGGCGCCGCCCACCTTTGTGTGGCAACCCGAAAAGGACACTTGTATCTTGCTAATTAGCGGCGGCCGTATACACGGTTAAATCTACTTTCCCTTTGCCCCGGCCTTAATTTACATCCCGACTTTACACTTTAAGAGCCGCGCGGGCGCGCCGGAAGAAATGAACACTCTGCAATGGGAAATTTCTTTTTCATTTTTTGTAAAACGTTCGTCGACGCGTTCTGGCGTTGTATTTTAATCTGTGACAGTATCGTATCGATCCGTAGTTTCTTAGCCTGTGGTGTTTCGACGACAGGAATTTTATTTATTTTTATATAGCTATTGTTCTTTATGATCGTCATGCTATATGTATATTCTGGCTCGCGAGTCTGTGTATGTGTGTGTGTGTTTTTTTTCACGATATCACGTAGAGCTATGGAATATTGCAACTTTTATACAATTATTTAACGAGTTGTTTTAGAGGGGCAAGTTTATGAGGCGGGCCGCAATAAAAGCAATAAAAAAGATAGACGAGACTGACGAATTGACGTCAGCGAATACATTTGTTACGGTTCTTTAAAGTCGACGTCTGCCAATGTTTTTGACAAGAACAAGCAAAAAAAAAACACAATATTTCTATATTAAGACTTTTTCTCACCTACGAAACAACAGACGTCAGGTGAATGCTTGAAATATATTTTCCTCTTTGGAGGGATGTCTGTAATTCACACGTTATCCGTCTCTTCCAATGGTGTGAACAATTAATTATTGTTAACGGATATCATCTTAGTTTTCGCCAGGATGAAATTTCGCCCGTTGACGCCGGCTTTCGCCGACGCATCGAAATCGCGGCGGAATGAAATTGATTCCCGGCGGCGTAAACTAATTGTAAGTCGACGTGTCACCGTGGAAAAGTTCAGCCAGTTAGCGGCTCTTGTAATGAAATTCGCAATTAAATTATACCACGTTCATCGCTGCCTGCCGGCTCATAAGCCGATTCGATTTAATTGCTGCAGTCAAGGCCGAGTTTCGATTCTAAATAATAGAATTGCCAAAGTCGGATCTTCCCCCCGGGTGAACGAAGTGATTGGATTTTGTCGACGGATTTTAAGGGTAATATTATATTTATTTACACCTCGATGTTCAAAAATACGAGTAAAACGTTACCGTTCGATTCGTCGACGAATAAAATATATAGGATATATAAAGCTCTAAAAATATTCGACATTTACAACTCAAATCTAAAAACAATGTCGCACGCATTAACGTCTGGAAGTATTGGACTTTTAAAATACATCGTCAAGAGAAGCATATTTCCATGAGAAGTTCACACGTTATTTTTTTTCTCCTTCTCTTTTCTCGTGAACGGTTCACAGTTTACGCTGGTCCAGAGATCGGATAGTTTTTTTTTCCTCGATCGGTTTTCCCCTTTGTTTCTTTTATCGGCCGTTTCGACGAACATCGAGAGAGTCACTCTGTTTCTCTTCATCCCTCTCTCTCTCTCTCTCTCTCTCTGTTCGGCATCGTCCATCCCCCGGTCTTTTTTCGTCGCTGGTAGAACGTAAAGCGGAATAAAATTTATACTCCATTAGCAGTTCGACGTTTCGCAGAGACGCGCAATCGATTTACCCCGTCTCGAGAATCGAGATTCGCAATCGTTCGAGCGTTCGAGTGATCCTTGAAATCAGTTCATTTTTCATCCCCCACCAGCGTATTTTTCTCCTCTCTATTTTTTCGACCCACTTCCAAGAGATAAGGATTCTCTTTTCACCGTGCTGTTACCTGGTAACGGTTTCGCTCGACAGTTGCGTAACACGGTGGGTATCTTTGCGTAACAAATTTCATACATTTTTCAGAAAATATTTTACACCTGACATTTCCTTGAATATGTATACCGGTATCCGTGGGTAAAAAAGTTACTTTGAGAAATTCCGTGTAAACACGATCCACGGCTTGGTTCGTACATAATTTACCGAATATTATTTTCCCGCGTTAATCGCGTCGCAAACTTTCGCAAATATACAACGATATTGTATACATCAAAGGAGATACGTTCAATGTAGCTCGATCGTATAGATTTCCCATGTTTTCGCGCGAACTGGTAGACATCGTTCGTTTTTTTGACAAAGTTTATAACTATTTAAACGTGACAACGGTCGTCGAGAGTCAAATGACCAGTGAAATCGAAAATTTCTGGACATCCTTTCCATCGGATATAATATCCAACGGAATATTCTCGAAAATGTGTCAAAATTCGTATCTTCGAAATTGTGTAAATTCACAGCGTTTTTCCCATAAAAATATCCCATCACGTATCCAAAATGAGAAAAATTATTATTAAAAACGATACTCTTCTACTTGTCCGACTTTCTATGTATTATGTATCACAGTTATCCATGTACCATTACGCGATTCGTTTATACGTATCCAACATTATAAATAAGCCGGACACAAAACCCGATTCCGTGCAAAAAAACTTACTCTCCGGAATTGGCAATATTTTAATTCCCAGTCTACCATCAATTCGACCGTGAACCATCGCATCGGCCCGCTCTTTTCCTCCTTTTATCCCAGTTAAGTGTCTTGTCGGTAACGTCTGCCGGGATTTTAGCGGAAGCTCGATCAATTTTCTCCGATGTACCGAAATTTTCGATTCAGTGACGCTATTGGTAATCGAGTGGCCGTATTACACGAGCATTTTTCTATGTCGATCGTTTTCTTACCAGGCGTAACGATGAGTAATAAGGCGTAAAAAGCTGTTAGGTCGCCGAAGAAGATTCTCTATTTCATGCTACTCTCTCTCTTCCTCCTTTCGCCCTCTCTCTCTATCCACCCCCTCCTCCCTCCACCACCCCTCAATTTTTTTTTCCTCTCCTTCTTTACCCTTCTAAGGAGACTTCCGATGTGAAAGGAGGATTCTTCACCTCAGTCAACGGGAGACGTAAAGCTGAAACGAAGAGAGGTCGGTACCGTGGATGGCTTTCTTCCATCGTCTTCCCGTTTCACGGGATTTCATCTCGTTTTCTTCATCGCATATTACCTCCCCTCTTCGTTCCGCTTTTCACTCGCGCCCGGGTGCGACAAGGAAAAAGGGATGCACAACGTCACTCTTCCCCTTCACCCCACCCTCTTTCCCGGTGTTTTCCTTCGCGAACCTCTGTTTCATCCTATTACGCGCGCGTATTCGATCAACGGCGACGATATCAACCCTTCCGACACGTTAAAACGCGCGTCAACTTCGACCTCGCGATTCCACGGGCGAGAAACGTCCCGGCGAAACGTCGTCGGGGAAAACTCGTTCGCAACAGACCCTTTCGTTTCTCCAAACAACTCCGCTCGCTCTGCTATTCACGGGAAATGTACACGGGCCGTTTCTAAGCTAATTTCTATTCAATTATTTCGCAGTA
Source organism: Mimumesa dahlbomi (assembly GCA_917499265.3). Classification (NCBI taxonomy): domain Eukaryota; kingdom Metazoa; phylum Arthropoda; class Insecta; order Hymenoptera; family Crabronidae; genus Mimumesa; species Mimumesa dahlbomi. The sequence goes on along the minus strand of OU824116.1, from coordinate 5,129,090 downwards.
GCTTAAAGCCAATTTCTAGAGCACAACATTCTGTGTATGTATAACACCACTACATACTCCGGGAAACCGTCACGGACGAACCCGAGGCAACTCCGTGAAACCGACGATCTTCCATCATCTCCATTCCCGTTGATTAACAGTTCGATCTGCGATTATAAGTCTGGATAGATAGATTTATTGCGTATGTTAGGGTACAAGCCCTATAAGGACAAGTCAAAGTACATGGGATAAATAGTAGGGTAAAGAAGAATAGAATTAAAAGTATAAATGAAAGAAGGAAAAATACGAGGCTGGAAAACAAAAATTTAAAGCTGGGAGTACTTAAAACTAACAGTCTTAAAACAGTCTTAAAACTAAGAAAACAAAGACACGGCCGAAGTAGGAAGAGTCTAAGGGCCAGTCGAGGTGAGATATAAGAAGACTTGCCCTTTAACCCTAAACCTACCAACAGTTCCTCCATAATTACTCCTATCACACTCTTTAAAAATTACCCACGATTAAAAACATTATCGTTTTTACAATTCATCGTAGATAATAACTAATTTATCACTGAATATTTATATAATATAAAAACTCCCATAAAATTTCATCCAAATTTATTTGTATTTCATATTTTATCAACGATACGATAACCTTTAAATATATTTAAAATATGTGTTTATCTTTCAAAACGGTCAATTTCACCCTTACCGATCGTTTCGCCGTTAAATACAGCCAGCGATATCACGGTTCGCAGTCTACTAATAAAACGACGCCATTCCATTCGAATATTCAATCCAAAATGTCCGCGAGCTCCTTGAAGAGATCTTGCGAGCCCTAAGCTCGGAAGAAACACCCCGTGTGGAAGGATACCGAGCGGCGGGAGGAGGACGACGGGGTGGTTTGCGAGAGGAGCAGCACCCTGGCCGGGGGTGGTCCGGGGTAGAAGGGGGGATGGAAAAGAGGCGACTCCGGCAGTCAGCGGGCCAGAGCCGCTCCGAGCGGGCGTCGCGGTGCCTCCGTCGTTGGAATTCTCATGTACGCGACGTTCGATCACGTGTTAATTACCGGGTTTACCTGCCCACCTAACTACCTGGTCGTTGTTCCTTACCTCGAGTGATTACGAAAAGTTTCTGGTGCCACGGTAGTTTTTTTTCTCTTACACTTTTCTTTTTTTTCGGTTTTTTAAAAAGAGTGACACGTGATAATTGGGCTGTTGGTGCCCTGGGATGTAACGTAACGATTGATTCAGTGAGAAGAGACTCGGGTAATTTCTAGGTGTCCGTGGGTTAACTTTTACGCAGTGTGTATATTTGTGTGTGTGTGTGTGACAGTTTATTTTTGTGCCACTGAGGATTATTCGGAGGATCACGGTTCTACTGTCTTACGTTTCGGACTTTTTCACGTTGATTTTTCCACCCGTCGCGTTTAAACTTTGGAATAATTACTCTCGTGTTGTTGAGATGATTGGAAATTGTTAAGAATCTTATTCGTAAATGACAATGTTAAACTTACCGACGATAAAACGATTCGTTTAATAATATCGGTTGCATTGTTGCGTTTAAAATATTCATCGGCGGTGCGATTGTTTCCTAAAGGGTTTCCTGGAAATAATTAAGGGAACGTTCTGACGAATATTCCGATCGCCGAAGCTCGGTTATCGTGTCATGGGTCACAAACGTTGAACAACACGATCGTGACACCGTCGCGACGCGGCTAATTTGCTTGACAAAATCTAACTTCGAACGGAGAACAATCCCCCGAGGCGTATAAACGTGCGTTCATACGTGGCGAGTTTTTACCGCGAAAAATATATCGGTGTTTCGTTGAAAATCCGGCAAAAATCTGCTCGAACAACCAATCGTTTTTATTCGCATCTTGTCGGTGAAAAGTTTCGCACATTTACAAAGCGTTTTGCCATAGGAGTATCGATACATACGTGTCGTTTGTCGCTTTTATATGTATACGTTTTCGTTAACGGGACCATTTTGCAATAAATGAAAAATGGTATTAATACGAAACACTGTGTCGCGTTAACTAAATACATTTTGAACTTTTAATAATGTACACGCTGTCTTCCAGAACGGGAAGCTGGTTCTCCCGTATTCCAGGAAAAACAGCTGTCTACTGTTGTGTATTTTAACGTTATAAAAATTTCATTTTGTTTTTCGCAAGGTATTTTTAGACAAAAAAATTGAAAAGTCACGTTAAACGATCGTGTGATAGATACGATAATTTTATTGAAATTAACCGGTTAATATATAAATTTCTAATAGCTGTTTAGCAAGTTACCATCGGTTAAACTTTACACGTGTGTAATCAGCATCGATTAAATCCGAAATTCATTACACCTAACAATTCGCGCCGCTTGACACGTAACATGTTGTTTATGACGCGTTATTTCGGTGTTATTGAAAGTGAACCAAAAAAAAAGAGAACGAAACCAAAACAAAAACAATAAAGGTTTCCGAAGTTGGTGCAATTAACCTGTTGACAGGGGCGCAGGTCGAAAATCAATCGCGTGTCGGCTACAGACGAGTCGACCACGTGTGTATGGGACTACGTGTACGTGTATGTGTCCGTGTGTCCGTGTATGCTGCTGATTGCAAACCGTTATCCGGGCACTTGCATAACTGACCTTTCGTGAAATCACATTAACACGTTGACTGTCGAATTTCGAGTGTTTTATCAGGCCGTATTATTGCATTGTCATGATACCCCATTCATTTATATGGAATTATGGAAGTTACTTCGCGCTAATACACACCGACCCGGAACCCAATTTAAACGTCACGTCGGTCGAAATAGTGTTCGTGGTTCCGAGGAGAGGAAAAAAAAATTTGCTAGAATTGTTAGAGATTCAACGGTGACAAGTTCGCGTCGATAACGGAACCGAGTTTTTGTAATAAATTCACGTAGTTCATTTCCTGCTGGATTGCTACCGCGATAGTCGATGACGTAATGATTAAAAAATATGGAACTGGTTACTTTTCGCGATGTTAAATGATAATACGTCATTTCATCTATAGCAAGGAATAATTACGATAATTAGTGCGAGACGCAGAAAAAAAAGAGACACGTGATTGTGAGCGTATGATTGAAAATCCGAATGATCGATTTCGACGGTGTTTGATCGCAGTAATCGGGGAGATAGATAAATATTAATTTCCGATGCGGCAGAGTGCAAGCATTAGTTACTTCGAATTGGGGGTGGCCGCAACGAATCAGAATCGTAACGCAAGAGAAATTAGAGCGAACAGCGGAACGTAGACTTTTGTCGGATAAATTGCGCGAAAATCGTTGGCGAGTGTTCGACCGAATTATCTCCGTCTAAACCCCCGAAAACGTGGCCAGCCAAGCATATTCCTCGGAACGGTGAAAACTTGCACGTGTGAACGCCACGGGATTCCAGTTGAGCGTTGGAAATAAAACGAGAGCGAACAGAATTACAGTGTCATTATACACTGAAACCGTCAATTACGCGGCAGGCGTAAATCAAAGTGGAAAAAGAAAAAAATGTGACATCCGCGAATAGATAATCCAGTTACGCGATCGCGTGAATTCGTTTATCGCGATAATTAAACGATTATCAATCCGAAACGTAATCAACGTCATTTAAAAATTAATACAATTTTTAATCCGAATAAATTACAAATCAGTAATAATAATTTAGAAAATTCATCTTTAAAGAATCCTCCATAATCTCGATGACTACTAAACTAACTCACTCGAAATCTGAATCTCTCGTTACCCTTCGATTTCATTCTTCTAGATCCGTAACGAACACACCAATCCAACGTTCTAACAAATCCGTCGCTGTACGTTCGACGTAACCTCGATTTCACGGAGTCAGGGTTCAAACGTTCCATATTCCCGCAGTAACGGGGAACTTGAAGAAACCGGGGAAGAAACAGACAGTAATAAACCGGAACACCGTTCCGCAGTTCCGATCTACCGGCGGACTCGAGCACGCGAAACAATTTAATTATGTTCGCCGTAAATCAGATCTGCAATTAAGATTCGAAAAAAGACACCGGCGAGGTGGTTGTCAACGCGGTCCGACCGGGTCGTTTCGACGAAGAAACATTTTAACGAGCGCCAGTCGCGGATCGATACCCGCGGCGCATAATTCCGCGCGTCAATTTGTCCCGCGTAACGAGTCCGGGATCCATCGATTCATCGATCCCCCGAGCTCGTCAACCGGGATGCTGCAGCGAACCGGAGGCCGCTGTTCCGGTGTAAGCGAAGGAGCATCGAACGGATCCCAGAACTGACAGGGTGGAACACCCAACGTTACGCAGTTACGCAGTTCGGGTGTTAATTAGCCGATATGTACGCCCACGTGCACGGTGATAACGGCATGTGCTGTTATCTGCCCACCGTGCTATACCTGGACCGATATCGTGAGTTCTCTTTGTTTTTTCGCTTTCCCGCGAAGACTTTCGTCGACAGATTTACACGTGGTGTTGCTGTTGTTGAATTTCAAGGTTGAAACGTTTTAACACGCGCGAGATAACGTGTTTGTTATTGGAAATTTGTGTAAATTTTAGTCGATCGATAAATGATGAAAAATTATAAATTATAATGTTTTTTCATTGAGATTCCATCAACAGGTTTGTAGAGTTTTAGCTGTGATAATTAAAGTATTCCTAAGCTCTATTGTTTATGAATGTGAAATGTTTCTAAAGTTAGAAGAGATTTTCTATTATTCCACTATATTTTTGTTTCTGTGGATTATAACGGGGATAAAGAAACTTTTTAAGATCTGGTATAGGGTTTACCAGTGTCTACTTTGAATAAAAAGTCGGTTGATTACGCGTTAGATGAAGCTTTATTCGTTCCGCAATGAAACAAGTAGTCCAGTTTTAAATAAACGCGGTCCAAGTCCGCGGCGTTTCGAATTCCGTAAAACAGAGTGTATATTTCTGGCCGTATTAGTTTCGAGAATGGGCGGATTAGCGTTATTTTAAGGCGGCACGGCGCTAAACGAGGAACCAGCCGACGGAAGGAATCTCTGGTAACACGGGGCCAAACTTATTTAGGGAAAAGATAGCGAAAGGTTTTGTATAATGAAGCAGTTAAGCTACGGCCCCCTTAACGGTGAAGACGCCGCGTAAATGTTATGGCACGGTAATCGAATAAACGAGCGCAAACTGCGCTTTCATGCTTTTCGTGGAAATTCACGTTAATCTATTTTTGATAAAAAATTGTCCCGTTGAAATGTTCCATTATCGATTTTGATAATTCTTTCATCGGAAAGTAATAATTTCTACCCCGTTTCAGTCGTTACTAAGAAACATGTGTTTTGATAATTTTTATTATGGGTACAATATCATTTTATATTAATTGTCTTCTTTTATAAATAGAAAAAAGGTGATTTTAAGTTTCACGATGTTCCTTTTTCCCCGGGTATTTATCGAACGATCGCTAATAATTGTGCGAGATTATAATTTTAATCCGTTGAACGAGCAGTGTGTTCGGAATTAAAATTTGCGTAAGATATTTCGCTCGTCCGTTATCACGGCGGGGGATAATCAATCGTTCGAAGTGTACTTAACGCGGCGCGTACCATTTTTCGTTATTTTAGTATCGCGGTGGCACCGTACGTAATCCCGGGCCGATAATAAAATCAACAGCTGCTGGTCTTCGCACCCTATCGATCGTACTTTTTCCTCTCGCCAGCCGGTGTCTGGCGACATTTTTCAAAAAAAACGACCAACGAAATTCGACCACCGCCGATCGCGCATAGCTCCCCGGTTCGATGATTTATTCGGGGCTCGTGATCGGTGACACGTGCCGGAACAACAATTAAAGTATCGGAGTTTAATATTCGCTGGCCCGTTTAGCCGATTTACGTGCCGTGACTGAAGCGAAGGAGGAAAAAAAAGTTTTTGCAAAAAAGAAAAATGAAAAGAGAGAGAGAGAGGGAGAGAAGTCGAAGGACAGCAACGAAATTGACCTCGTTTTTCTTTTTCCCCACCGTGTCGACTGTAACGCAGTTTTCGCCGTACAGACAAAATGCAACTCGGCTCGAGAAGAGTTCTCTATAGAGTTCTGAACGCCTCGAGTGCATAATAATAATCAAAAAAAAAATACCAAAAGGCTGGAGATGGGATAACTAAAATGTGAACGGGCATTGTCTGAAATGCATAAAGGTCGAACAATGAGAGGGCTCTTAGTGGGATAAAGTTGACTTTGTGACTTAAAGACTGTCTCTCTACTTGAAAGTCCAACACTATCGAAGACTTCTCTTTAAAACTGATGTCTATACTTTTATACACTATTTCCTCCCCTGATTTAACACTTACTATTTAGTAACGTTATTTTACGCCCATCATTATGATTTTTAAAGTGAAACGATTGGTACATGAATATACAGAAAAATCAGTATTTATCGCGTAAAGGAGAAAAAGACACTTTCATACCGGCAGAGTTTAAAAAGAGAACTGACGAGAAATAACACGGTTATAGAAAGTAACGATCGCAGACCAGGGCGATTGTTAAATATTTTCACGGGTCTTCTGAGCGAGCCGCGTTCTTTGTTTTTATCGCATTTTCAATGGACGACAATGGGAACGGAGCAAATGGACATTGAGATTATCGCGGTTTCACGCTATGGTTGCTCCAGACGACTCGAAAACGGTGGGCGGAGGGGCCATTTCAGCTGTCGCGCGCAGAATGGAGATTAAATTGGCACTGTTTGTACGGCCGCCTTCGGGGCCCACTCACGACTGTTCTTTATTGTCATTCGCGTATATACCGGGGCAGGGCACGTGGCCGCGATTAATTCAGAGAGTGCGTCAGAAACCGTGAATTTCTCCCGGAGCGTTTCTCGCGACCCGATGGAAGACAATTCCATTTCCGGAAGAACGATTATCGTATTTTTACCACCTTCGTGTTCAACCGATAAAAAAGAAAATAAAAAGAAGATCCCTGGAACAAAGTTCCGTGGGATTTAATAGAATGTTACCCGATCGAAATTAGCGGAAAGTGGTTTTCACTTGATTCACGTCGAATTAACCATGAAGAACTTGTGTCTCGTTAAACTGGGGATTTTTAATTGTTTACGTATAAGACTTCGAGGTAGCTATTATTTATCGTGTCGAAATACAATTATCGGGTGTCAAATAAAAAGTCTAACCTACTGGTAGTTTCCGGATACGGCTGGGAATCGAGGTAAATGAAAGTTTTCCAGCGAGATGATGAAATTTATTAGAATCCACTTCTCTGTCGCGATATCAATTGTTCGAGCTTCTCCTCGCGGAGGAAATCGATTCGAGGAACATTCCGGCAATGAGCGACGATCCTGTAGAATGCCTTGCAGACATACCCCCGGTTCCCGGTCGTTTCCGCCAAGGATTCTCACCGGGATAGCCGGATCGTTGCAACTCCCGGCACTGATTCCGATATTTCGCCGAAACGTCGACCGATTCAATTTTTCGGATCGTAGAGCCCGAATTCGGAGTAACTTGGAGCGATTCGTTCGCGTCTCATTCGTCGACGAACGACGTCGGGGGTGTAAGTAGTGTGATCGACGAAAATCTACGCGAACTTTGGTCTGTCAACGGCACGGTACAGATTTCTTTAGTATAGAGTAATAGGAGGGTTGAATTGAGAGCGAAAAGATGGAAGGATGAAGATATGATTGTTTCTGACAGGTTGTTAATTGACGAATTCGACGGGGGTGAAATGTAAGGTAGAAAAAATTGAATTTGAATGTACAACAGGGGAACACTGCGATCCGGATTTTTTAAAGTGATTCTAGATACAAAGAAAAGGTTCTATAGATATATTTGTGTATTACATTGAAGCAATAAAAAATAGGGGAGCAACGAATTTGTTGAAATTTAGACATTTGTGTCCAAGTTCGTTGTGTTCCCTGAAAAGAAGGTAGAAAGTTACCGGAGTTTTTTTTAAAGTCAGCCTGCTGAATTATAGAAGGTTGCGATATTTTTCCTCGTGTTTCGCGAAGTGTAATGGAAATTGACGTGAAATATGGGTCGAGTTTTTATTTTCCTCAACGGTCGACGTTAATGCCGAGGTTCGGGTATCGATGCACGTAGTAATTTACCCTCGGGTAGATTCTAACGACCGAAATTACCCACGGTCGCAGTAATTTCCCTGCAGGTGGACCCTCGAAGACTAGGTATTACTATGCTTTCACTCTTCCACGTTACGGCTTTGCAACCGGCGAAATTACTACATGCAATAAGTGAGCAGCAGGTGGAGCCTGTGAGTGAAAACGTTACTGCGGGTAGTAACTTTTCGAGCAGGTGAAACTCGCAAGCTATGATACCGTTGCGCGCGGTAACTTTCCCAGGTAAATCTCTGAAATATTAGTAAGCACGGTAAACGAAAGTTCATACGTAAGACCGTAGTAAATTTCAGGCCGTGACCTTTCGCGATCGAAATAGCCGGGGCTGGTGAATAATTCTCGAATCGAATTCTAACTTCCATCGGGAACTGTTTTACCGCGGTGACGTGTTCCCTAATTTCTTCCTTTATTTCCATACCGTGTTTCCTTTGTTTCGAGAAAAAAGAAACGCAACGTTCCGTCGTATAAAAGAGATAATAAATTGAAAACATTCGATACCGGCTGAATGTAATAACGACGGGAGAACTATATGTATATTTATAGGTAGTAAATGGGCCCTGTATTGGTTTCTCCCAGTGAATATTTCCTACAATAAGCAATTTACGATCGTACGTATTTTATTGCCGGGTTTCCAGCATGAATAGTATGTACGGCATTTTTCTTCTAACGATGGCAATAGAACGGGGGGGAAAAGCTGTAAGAGGTAATTCTGTGCTTTGAGTAAACCGCCGGGTCGCTTGACGACTTCAACTTTAAACTGCCCCAGTAATTTCAGTAGTAGGTACATGACAGCGAAGTAGCGGCCGGAAAACTCGTGCTTTGTAATTGTCGCGTTTAATTTCCGTTCCATGGTATCAGCAAAAGTGAACAGAATTAATTCGACGCACGGTCCCGCCGCGGTACGCTCGCGAATACGTTACGTAATAACATAACTACCGCGTTAACTCTGCGAGATAACGAAATAGAAACATTTTCACTCTTAATTCTACTTCGTTTATCACAAACATCGTAGAAATCATCGAAAATTCATGGGATCAGATAATATCGCGTTAAACCATCGTGATTTTCAGATCGTTCAAATTCATTCGCATATTAAAAAAAGAAAATATCATCTCGAAGTTCATTTACACCTCTACACCGGTTGCTCACGGATCCGGCATTAAGATTCATCCTTACCGCAACGAAATTTCGCGTCGCGTATTACAGCTGCGCGATGCGGCTGTAATTTATATCCGAATCGCATTAAAGTTCCCCCGGTATTAAATTACGAATACGTCGCGGATGCAAATCGAACGGAGATGCCGGGAGGAGATGCAAATGTGCTTCGGGAATGTGTACCGACGTGCGGAACAAATGAGTCGAATAATAGAAGCAGAAAAGAGCCGGGAGAAATAGGAAACGGTGGGAGGAGAGAGTCAGGCATGAAAGGGAAGGAAAAGCAGCAGGTGGAAAAGTCGACTGGCCGTCACGAATCCGTTTTCTTTTCCGTGGCAGCGGCAGTAACACGTAGAAACGTTGGAATTCCTACTTTCCCCGCGGAAAGTTGTGCTCTTCCTTCCTTCCTTCCTTCCTTCCATCCATCGTGACTTCCCCCCGATTTTTTTTTCTCACTAAAAAGGGAAGTTACGTCGAGCTGACGTCGTTACGTCACGCTGTCTACGTTTTAGATTATAAAACGCTATCAACCCGCGGCAAGAAACCGGTCTACTTGTATAAGTACTTGCTGCGAGTGTTAGTGTTGCCCGCTGAAGCCTGGACAATATTCCATGAATATTTTTATACACCATAACACTCAGCGCAGTTTCCAGTGGTTTTTATGATGCTTATAGTGGGATGGTATCGATTCCGTCAGATTCAAAGGAATTGTGTGTTTTGATTCGGGGAGAAATCAGATAAAATGGGGGAAAAGGAAAGGAATATCGAGTGGGGATGAAATTACATTTTACTTTTTTTTTAATGGACTTAACGTCAGCTTACTGACCCTCTGGATTTATTGCTTTTAATGTGTTTTTTTCTCACAGACTTATCTGACGTATATAATTCTTTTTTGATAGGATAGTCCGATGGAGTTGGGTGGATTTAACTTTGAATTTCAGGAAATGATATCATTTTGTACAGTTATATTCGAAATGTCACCGTTTCAAAATATTTATCATTTTATTTCCCCGTTTCCTTCGAGAGATTCCAGGATCCATGTGTACCTTCCTACTTTCTCATGCTGTAATCATTCCTACTACTAATTTCCTTCGGGAAGGAAAACAAGACAACAAATTACCGGGAATATCCGCGAGATCAACGAAGCGTGGGACATTTTCAAGGGTTTACATTAGCTCGACGCAACGGATTCAAAGTACATACAATAATCCGCGCGCGATGGATCATTTCTATTCCCTTTCCGAATCTATGATCGGGAATTACATACCTTGAAATACTACACGATGCGGAGGGGAGGGGGGGGGGGGGCGATCCGACCCTTTTGCACCGGGCGCCATAAGATCGCATTGTTCCAACGCTGCTGGTAATTAGAGATAACCGAGTCGAATGGTAATTTTGCTTCTAATTTCCTTCCTGTTCGTTCGCCGATAGCCCGGCCGCAAATCGTAATCGAGTGCGGCGGTTTCCGATCGCGGGCTTTCGTGTATTTTCGAATCGGTACGATCTCCACTAGCGGGTAAAATAGAATGCTCGTTGTTATAATCGTAACGCGTAAACATGTCGCGAACGAAATTCCTTTGCGAAGGGGCTGCGAAACTTATGTGAGGGGAAAGAGAGGGGCGAGGGGGGAATTTCTAAATTGTAAATTACACCGCGCGCAGACGGAGTTCGTGTGTTTTCGCAACACGGACGGATCTGAGATCCAATTACGCTGAATTTACATAATTCCGGGGTACCACGGGCCGATATTCCGCCGCGCCCTACGAATTCGGCCCCGCCGAGTTCGGAAAATCTTGTATTCCGGTGTTCCCTTTGTTTATCTTATAAGGCAGACGCCGCCCGCCGCGGCGAATAATACGACCGACTGGATTAAACGCCGACTGCCGAATTAGCACCGCCGACGAATTGATTCGCTGACGAACTTCTCCCAACGTCAGGGACCCCCCCTTTTCTTGGTTATATTATCCCGACTAGTGAGTGATTTAAAACGTGAATTCTTGACGATCGTACGTTACGTCCCTGGGATCGTGAAACGTGCCCGGGGGATTATTTCTAATTATACCCAGGGTTTCGTTGATTATTTTTCGAAATGTTGAGTTACACGTTGTTACCGCGTTACATGTTTCACGGTCGGAAACACTGGGTTTTCCGTCGTTTCGCTGACGAATTTACGATACATTTAAATGCACGTTTTCCTTGATATATGTATATGTATATACCTATGTATGTATATGTATATCTAACAGAACGCCATGGATCATCGGTCACGGGGACGTTTCGCGTACTATTTTTCATGGGTTTCGAAATGACAAGCGTCGTTCCATTTACCTTTATATATGATCTCATAAGGTATGATAAATGTCCCGGTTTCTCTGCGCTTTTGCGTGCACCCTATTTGCATAAACTTAACCCGGGAAATACTTTCCGACTCGCTCCGATCCCCGAGTTGCACGAAGGTATTTCCTTAATTTTATGCTTCGCTTGAAATCAGTCATTCCTGTCCTATAGACAGATTTTTTTTTTCTCTCTCTGAATACATGTCGAACTACGGCTGACACTGTCATCAATATGTTTTTTCAACCGTCCGTTCCCGGTATCGAATTTTCCACCACAGAATTCAGCGTCCTCGTTTCCGTAAGGGTGTGTGTACGAACTGCAACTGCGTCCAATGCGGCAAAATAACTTCTACTTTTCCTAATCAAGTTTTCATTTTCCTTTTTTCTTCAAACAGTGTTCTATAATTTCCCACACGATTTTCATTCCAACATCCTGAACCCGTTGTTCCTTAAAATGATTCGAAACTGGATCGTTTATAATCCAAAAATAAAATTAACACAATCACACGTACATTTTCTTCCGTACACACACACACACACACACAAATGCCTGGCGCAGTTTGCAATTGGTATTTGCGGTGTTTTAAACGTTTCACCGTTGACACCGCGCCACGTCGGTGGTCGTGGTGGAAAGTACACCGTGGAGACACGAGTGCCGTAATTCACTTCGATAATTAGCGTGCTTTAATTAGACGTACGCGAGGGGGACGTCCTTTAATTATTGCGTGCGAACTGTGTCACCGGCGCACGTGCTAATGAACGACGAAAATAACGGCGCAGGAACCGTCTTCGTTTGTCCATTTTCCCCACGTCGTCGTCGTCGCCGTCGTCGGGCTTTTATCTTAAACCAGACCTGAAATTAACGTCTGTAACGTGAGCGAAATTAACCAGGACTTCCTATAAATATTATTAAACGTACTGCTGTCTCGTGACACGGAGTACACGGTCATTAAAATTACTATCATCCTCTTTCCGCGACACCTTTGTATAATTAGCCATTTGAACTTGAAATTTGGAATACTAATCCCTATTTAGGATTTATCGGTAAACATTTGAATAATCCATTCAAAATTACATCACTAATCATCGATCTATATGATACGTAAAAGTATAATCGAGTCAACACAACATTTCAAAAGATCTCGCGACATCTTCCCCGAACGTTCTTTCTGAAGTTTCTTTAATTAAAAATCACCGGGCGGTAAAGTTAAGTTTTCCGGTCGGCATTTTTGCGTAATTACCTTAATTAAGTTCTTTGACTGTGCAACCGGTCCGCGGGTAAAACACGTTTTTGAATTTCACGCCGCGAGGGAAACCCCCGAAAAGAATTTCTATATGTATACGAATCAGAGAAAATAAATTCGCTTGTTCGCGACGGCGGAAAATTGATCTAGATTATACGAGTGAACATTCTTTTCAACGTAGAAACATCAAACGGGCCCGTGAATACGACGTGAAAGCGGAATCTTGTCAACGGTACCCGATTGCCTTTGGTAACCTGACGAAAACCGAGCTCTCCCTCTCTTCTCTCCCTCTCTCCTCTCCCTCTCTCTCTCTCTCCCTCCGAGAGATACGACCTTATAATTCATGAAGCAGGAGAGGATGAACCATAAAGCCGAGATAAACGGCCATACTTGGCATGGTTTCATTGTCGTTCGGGAAGGTGGATGATGTGCACATTGCCGTGTTATTACCCCTGAGAAATCCTCTCCTTATTACGAGGGGGGGAAGGAGAGGAGGGGGAGGGCAAGTAATGTCGCACGTGCGGGCATGCACAAACAATGTTCAAAAAGAACACCACCTTTTTATCTCTCGGGAGGAAACACTAGCCAGGAGCGAACGTTTGAGGGGGTTAATTTAAAATTCTTCGTTGCCTCGGTGTCGCTCAGGCATTCCTGCACTATTAACAAAGCCAGATATGTGTCCGTGTGTCCATGTATATGTGTGTGTGTGTGTGTGTGTATATATGTGAGGTGAAAGCCTGCGGCATCAGGTTAAACGGTGAATCGGATTCAAAGAAAAGTACTCAATTAAAGGAACTTCAAACGGGAATAAATGTAGCGGAATGTTTATCCGTTTCCGTACGACAGATTTATTTAAGGCACACGTTTTGCTTTCGATTAATAATCGATAGGATGAATTTTATTGGTCTACTTTCAGAGTTGTTTCTTTTCAATAGTTACTTAATTATTGATTAACGTCCACGTTGTCTGGGATAATGATTTTGATCGATAGATGGTGAAAATGTTAGGATAAATCGATTTAATGACGACGGTCCAGACTAATTGGATTAATTAACGGGATTAACGTCACTGTCGCCGGGTGGAATTTAAACAGAATCACGGTGTTCGTAACCCTTTTCCGAAAACGCTGGGAATTCGGTTATATGATCCACCTGAGACACTGAATTCCCGGAGAATTAAACTCGAGAAAATTTCAAGTCCAGGGAATAGAAAGGAGTTAGGCGAACTTCTTCCGAGTTTATCGAGTATCTCTGGATAGAGTTCTAAGCTCCTTGTAACCTAAGGTCGACGCAGAAGAAACTGCAAGTCTAACGTTCTATCTACGTGAATTGGGTGTCGAATTCGAGGGGGAACGTTGAATGTAATATCATCTCTGACGAAACGTGAAAAACAACGAAAACGGTTACCTCTAATATTCATTTCGCAAATGCAAATATTCAACGGTACATTTCACAATACATATTTCTATGTATCCGACTATCCGACTATGAATCTAATGTTTGGAATGTTAAAACATACATGTATAAAACACATACACACACACGACCACTTTCGTCGCGCGTAAACCACGTGGTCGTAAAACAGAAAAAAAAACACCCGCGGGAAAGTAATGAACGATAGAGATTTCAGAGACAGTTTAACACGCGGCGCGAAATTGACGTAATCTTCCGGCGGAACAATTTACAGTTAAAACGTTAGTCCAATTTCCGCAGCGTATGCGTCAAGCGACGCGCGCCACGCACACATTCTCGCGATACGCGGTATCGCCCCAGTTTTTCCCGTTTACCGACAAAGTGGTTTTTTCCCCCGTTTTTTTTTTTTTTCGCGGCGTACAGGACCACGGAAAAATGAAACAGAACGGGGACGAAATTGTGGTGCCACGCATACGCACATCGCGTACGTTTCCTCGGTGTGCCGTTTCGATTTCCTTTCGGGTGAAATTTACGCGAAAGATGAGAAAAAAAGAGAACATTGTCATCGGGACACCTGTCCCGCGGTGGTACTGCATCGAAACGCATAAAATGAAGTATAGGTTCTTATTGCGTGACACTGTGTCTTCCCGTTGGAGTGTAACGTATTAAAGGGATGCATCTGGCGTAGTAAATGATGTATTATTTTTTTATTTACACGGATTTATATTTTTTTCTTCTTCTCGTTCTACCGAGTTCAACGTCTATAGACCTTTCGCGAACTTTCGTATTTCAAACGATTTCTGCGAGTCGGAAGTGTCTGTGATTATCTTAGCGAAAGCCAGAGAGGAGGATGCTCTTGAAATAGAGTGTTTGCTGGTAATTGGCTCCTTAACACGTTCGTTTAATGGTACGGTTAATGCTAATTATCTTAGTTTTCTCGTTGCACAAGGTTCCCCTGATTATCCGACGCGAGATTTTTTCTTCGTTTTTTTTTTTTTAATTCTTCGAGCCTATGGCGCAGCTGTTCCCATTAAAACCTGGTTGCACCTTTGAACGTTCCTTAAATTCGCTGGAACAACCGGGAAATTTGAATTTCGAAGTTTCGGAAGTTGCGTAATTTTATTTCGGCGATTCGATGGTAACGACGCGTGTCATCGGGCGTAATTACAATTACTACGGTGTATCCGTGTGGATCAAAACATTTTATTTCAAGCGTCACGGACGGGAAGTTTCGGTAATGTAGTGGTGTGCACGTGGAGTTGGTGATCGCGCGCACCGTCATTAACGAGACGCTCATTAAGGCCGGGTCCCGGTAATGACGGGACTTTTGACAGACTTTCGGCGGCGTTTGAATGTTCCGCGTAGCGCAGTTTTAATAGCCGCACACCCCTTACAGGTTTGAACAACTTAATTGACAATCTTGGGACTGACGCTGTTAATTGACAAACGATGCGAAATCCCCCCAATTACAACGGAGGGGCTTGGCGGATGCGTAAATAAATATACTAATAACGCGTCAAGTAGAAAAACAAATAATAATATCGCCATTTTACTAGAAGAAAAATGAAAAATGTACGAATCCTCAGTTATACGTGGTATAATGTCATATGTTATACTCTGAGATTTTATTCTGACCCACTTTTCAATGTATTCGATGTTCCTGAAGATAACGTTGAAGAATTTGGAAGTTTCGAAAGTCATCCGACAAAAACCGGAATTCGCAGGAGTCTCGAGTGTGCACTTCGGTGGTATTATTATGAGACGCGACATTTATAACTGTGTGCATGGCCGGCCACTGTCCGACTCTGTATTGTATTACGAACAAAAGGGGGTCAGTACCGCTTGGAAAAAGAAGTCGAGGGCTGAACGTGCGAAGGGCAAGAAACGATCGATCCTTCCGGTGAGTTCGCTACTCGTCCGTGAAGTAGTACGAATCAACAAGTGCGCCGACCACTCGTCCGCAGTAGTCGTTGCGAAGGAAATCGCGAAGAAAGGGAACTGGGTTTTCAAATAATGTTCATTAAAAAAGGGAATAGTAATAAATAAACTAGGAAACGATGTGGGTAAGTTTCGTAATCGGAATTTTTACACTATGACATTTTTAACTATCGGAAACTTGTCATGTAATTCTTGAGAAATCAAATATTGGGCGAGCAGATAATTTATTGCTTACTTATCAGAGCATATGCAATTTTATGGTGTTATACATAGGTATAGGTGAAATGGGAAACCAATGTCGTAGTGGAATATTGGATTGTTCAATACTGGAGCAATATTGGTTCACTATCAGATTGTGATATTGGGTTCTGCACACATATCTAATGCTGGGTCAATACAGAATATGGGTCAATTATGAAGATGCGCGATACTTCCTCGATATTAGTTCAATATTGCTATAATACCCCGGGGATACTGTGAAAAACAAAGATATTTAGATACGAGAATATTCATAAAGCTGGAATATTATCGTAACTAAATGAATGCATCATCTTTTATCTCTCGATCGAATTAAAAGTCACATTAACAGTAAATATATATTATTAATCATCCCTGGCTAGATTAACATCCATAGATGTTCAACTTTAAAACGTCTAATTATCACACAATGAATGCCCTGTAGTTACACGGAATCCATTATCCTCCGACCTTCGCACGGTAATTACCTCGGTATCTAAATGAGCAGCCGTGATATCTCGCCGTTCTGATTAGAATCGATGCTATCTTCCCTGGGATATCGATGTAGTCTGGTTATGAACAAGTGCCGGTCGAAGATCCGACGAAGTAGAACGCTGAGATAAGATTTTAATATACTCGGAAAAATCAGTGGTGAACCTTAAAGGGGAACATTTTCCATTTACCACGGAAATAATCGTAATTAAAAACAAAAAAAAAATAGAAAAACAATGTCGACCACGGTGGTCCGCTGACGATATTTAAATTCGATGTTTTCCAGCAACATGTCCCATGGAACAAATGTGTTCCTGACACTTCACAGAGAAAGAGGGCCGTGGGAATACGCGACCATTTCATAGCTGACCTCGTTGCGAAACCAATGCTATTGCCATTGTTCGTTCTGGATTTGCACTCAGCGCATACGGGATTCTCGGAGTCGTTCACGTCTCTGCTTATGGCATCGCCGTTACCCTTCTGCACGTCGACGGCAGATGCTCCTTACTGCGAACAATACGGGCGAAAATGGGGGAGAAAATGGCCGGAAAATATCCGTCGATTCATCGGCGTGCATTAACTACTTTTACTTAAAGTTTGCACGACCTTCCGATGAATACGCGCGATTATTCAAACTTCTCACGCTGAAATGATTTATTAATCGATTAATCGTTGTCTGATCTTTAAAGGGACGTCTGGTAGACTGTATTCCGTAGAATTTAATATTATTTATAATATTAATTCAGGTTGATAAGATATACCGTCGTTGATCATTTTTATTAAACTACATTTAACTCTCCAAGGAACAAATGTAAACGAAGATGGTTCGTTTGTTTATTACATATCGGATGTGTGCTCCAGTTCGAGAGAGAACTGTCGTAGCATGAGCGTGATTTCATTTCTGAAGAATTACTCGTTACCATGACCGAGAGCTGGGGAAGAATTTCACGTACACGACGGCCGTTTCCTCGTTACGCCAGAAATCAAATGCACCTGTGCATCCGGCGTCTTTTATTTCTGGAAATTATATGCACGCCCCCGTCGTTTGTTTATTTACACAGCTGGAACCTTTTCTGTCCACCCCCAAAAATGAATATCGAAGAAAACTAATGGAATTTATCCGAGTTTAACCATTCGCGAGGAAACACTCGCGTATTAGCGAAAATACAGCGAACGTATAATTTGCGACGGGCTAATGAGAAACGACAATTTGTTTTCTTTTTTTTTTCACTCGCGTATTTTCCGTCCGATGAGGTACGATTCCTAGCGTAACCGTGCAAATGTGGGATTACAATGCTTCTTCCACGAGATTTGCCTCCCCGCGATTTTCACAATCTGGATTACGCTTCTTCCACCGTTTCGTTTCTTCTTCCCGTTCGCGCGCGCGCGACTTCATTTTTCACGGAACTGCTCGTTGGTTTGCATTTTCATATCTCCGTCGAACCGTGAGTACAAATATACGTAAGAAAACCAGCGTCCTTTTTCACTGACAAGGGAAGGTTAGGGGGTGAAATTCACCGATTTTAAAGATAGAGAGTTTCATCGATTGATAATGACGAGTATATAAACCATATAAAATATTATCTAGCCGTAACTAATCATTTTTTGAAATTTTGGAATCACTGGATAATAACTAAACTTGTTAAAACTGGTTTCTAATTGGTTAAAAATAGCTAAATTGGTTCCTAATCGTTATAAAAGAATTTCTTCTACCTTGCAGTTTTATCGATCGAATTTCTTTCGTCATCTATCGTAATTTCATCGAGCACACACAGAGGGTAATTTTAGGAAACTGAAAAAAGTCCAGCATCAGCTTTCTCTTAATAACAGAGGCTGATGTTATCGTCGACGTGTTTTTGATGAACGTGTGTTCTATTTTCAGAGGCTCACAGGGCTCTGGAGCTTCTTGAAGATTATCACGCGAAGCTGACGAGGCCCCAGGACAAGCAGCTCCGATTGGCCATTGAACGTGTCATACGGATCTTCAAGAGCAGACTCTTCCAGGCGTTGCTAGGTAAGTGAGACTTTTTCTCTCGTCGGAATTCAATTTTCTCCAATAGGATCCGTGGGACAACTCGAAGTGGACGCTGCGTTTCGTGACAATTTATATTTGCATTTTATTTACCGTTCGTTCTTACGATTCCTTTCGTTCTATTCGAGCGAAGAAACTTCACTTTTAGAAAAATATATCACTTCATCTTCGGATTTACATACGGTTTCTAATTGCAAATGATACTGATTTTTGAAAAATATTCTGCGATCTAAGATCAGTTAACCAGTTCTGTGAATCTTTTCGCGACGCAAGTACTATACACGATTTCATTTGAATAATGAAAACGACTGGATTAACGTACATTATATGGGAAAAGCGGAGGCGGAATAATTCCGCGAATTTTCAAGAGAGTCGAGGAATAATTCTTATCAAATCATCCAGCATTATAGTCTTATCGTAGCGACTGAGAAGATCCGATCCGTGGTTCGGATGAGAGGACCCATCATTTTATCGGGATTTCACTCGGAGTCTCGTAATCTAAATTAAGCGTGCATAATGATCGTGTCATATAAATGACGTTAATTATCATCAGCTATGCTCCCTGTTTCTGATCATCACGACACAACGTTAGACTCTAAACACGTATGAAAAACAATTTCAATTTCCATCCGAATACCATGCGACTAATGGGAAATATTTTAAACAAATTTCTGGCATTTTATACATTCCCCGCGAAATATCTATTTATAAACATCCAAATACGAAATGTACCGGATGTTTAACAATTTGTTAAAATTCTATATAACGATACGAATGACGAATTTCTGCTACGGGTAAAAATACTTTTGTACCCGAACGTTAAGTTCAGTAGCGAAAAGTT
Source organism: Mimumesa dahlbomi (assembly GCA_917499265.3). Lineage (NCBI taxonomy): Eukaryota > Metazoa > Arthropoda > Insecta > Hymenoptera > Crabronidae > Mimumesa > Mimumesa dahlbomi. The sequence goes on along the minus strand of OU824116.1, from coordinate 5,109,329 downwards.
TTTATAAAATATTCCGATATTTGAAATTCAATGAAATATGTACACATACACGTACCATGTTATATACCTATATAGTGTAGAGAGATTGAGAGGGAGAGAAAGATACCAGGAAAGTTGACACTTTATATCATTCGAACGACCAATATCGAGGAGCCCCCGATCGTCTGAAAATCCGAAAAATTCCTGCGATTCATGGAAGATCTGAAGAGAGACCAGGCTGCATTCTCTCTTCTCTCTATACTTCACCTCAATCTCACCTTATTTATCGGAACTGGCACGTTGCCTCTCGAAGGTTTCCCTTGCCATTGTTATTCGGAATAAAGCGCCCTTACCGACGCGATTCATTCCGTTCGAATCAAATCGACCCCGGCAAGCTCCACTCGGTCTCGTCCCGAATTTTAGTCGAGGCTTTTGCCGAATTAATTGCCTTCGTTTAATCGAAGCGAAAGTTTCGAACCCGTGATTCCTCAACTTTCCATCTGACCGGATCCGAATAACGGCTTTCGAAAATTTCACCAATAAATAATGAGTTATATTACAGCGGACGTTTGTGGTCTTTCGAACTTTTTCACTCGAGATTTCTTCAGAATTCTTTTCGCTTCCGTAACTTCTTACTTAAAACCTCACTTCATATTTCCGTCAAACGTTTCATTAAAATGACTTCACTATTAAGGTTTGGAAATTTTTCATAACGCATTAATAATTATTCGTTGAATTTCTCTGAACCTAAATATTTATGTCTAAGTTCTCCTTCTTCATTTTCCAAATAATAATCACATTTCACGTTACAACGAAAACCTCGATACAACAATTAAGTGAAGTAACGAGACCAACGAGACATCGCCTGTGTTTTGAACTCAAACGGGCATTACTGTTCCAACGGCAATTCCTGGAGGATAGAACCGTCGATGGGTGACCGAGTGTTGGCAAAATGTCGTTTCATTTCCGAGTTACTTTGTCCCCGGGACGTTCCGTTCGGGACTCACGGTATAACGCTTCCGTATAGGAGATTAGTCGGTCGTGCCGTATGGCGCGTTTCGTGTGTTACCACTGATAACCCCGCGCATCCCACCCCCTCCGCACCCCCACACGAGTCCTATCGCTGGACAATGGCCGCAAGATTACACGTCATATCAACCCTTTGCAAAATACGTAACGGAATTAGCCCGCGAAACTTCGAATTGCCGTGAACGAAGGTGATTCGAACTTTGGATTAAACGACACGTGATCGACATTTCTCGTTTGACGATTAGACTTGAATCGTTGATATTTTTTATTTGACTTATTTCGTCGATGAACTAGTGTAGATGATAATGGCGTGGATGTGATTTATTGTAAAGGGGGTTGGGGTTAATCAGGAATTAATTGGGATTGATACGCGGGGGATTGTTCCAGCGTGTTTGCGTTTTGCGTGCCATTAGTCCCGTGGACAATGACCGTAAGATTACACGTCATGTCGGCGGCAGTAAATACGTAACAAGGTTAGAATTTCGAACTAAGCGCGTAACTATGGTATATGCCGTGAAACTCCGGCACGAGAGTTTAGATGAAGCTAACGAAATAATGGCACCGGTGAAAATTGAAGTGGCACAGGTAGCAGTTTTACCGTTAATTTCTCGCAGACGCTTCCGGTTAAATGAATCTCCCGGTAGTTCCGTCTTCTTGCAAATACAGAATGTTTCAAAAAAAGAAAAGAAACAGTTTAAACAGATTTACGCGAAGGTGATACGATAATCGTAAGATGGAACACCTACAGTCACACCTCTGCGGATGTTCGTAATTTCATTTCCTCGCCAGTGTACAAACGAAACTTAACGACGTTAAACGGTTACGCAAATGCAAAGAATATTTCGTATCCGTCGGGTTCTCCGAGGATATTACGATGTCTTATCTCGCTGAAAATTCCGTCGCCCACGTCGCGTGTACGTTGCCGACGTTAAAGCCGGCGGATTAATTCTCTAAGCAGACTCTAGACGATAATTGTCGTCTTCTAATAAACCTGGTCGTAAATTTCAATCCATATTATACGAGGAAACATATTTCCCTTCACTAATTTATTTTCTATTTAATCAAGTAAGTAAATCCTCCAATCGAATTATCCAAATATTCTAACCTACATGATTTTCACCAAACAACCATGAATTCACTTTGCTACCGTTTGGAAGTGATTCGCGAAACCATCGTTTATCTCGATAAAACCGGAAACCGGTCGATTCTATAATACGTTACGTTCGAGCCGGTGCAATTAAATTCCACAACGACGGCAGTCACGTGCAGACGAATTAGGAATAAATAATATCCTTCGGAGGCACTTTCCGGGCCTACGTATGGCGCACTCGACTCACCTTTCCTTTGGTCAGCAAACTCGAAAGGGAGTTCGAGAGATCGTCGAGTCGTTTAGGCCGAGTTTAAATCCGCGAGCACCTAGCTACCTCGAGGAGGGGAACTCGAGTGGCCCCCGGACGAGTGCTCTTAATCTATCGTTCTCCCGGCGTTCCCCGGCCTCCTCTTTTTCCGAGTCGTTGCCGTCGGCATTAACTTTTTCACCGGATCGAGGATTACCTCGGAAGAACGCAAACTGGAAAAACTGCGTCGCCGAATCGACGACCGAAGAGTGGTGGGGTGGAACGAGAATAAAAAAAAAAAGAAACATGAAAAAAAGGAAGAAGAAAGAAAGAAAGAATGAAAGAAAAAACGGAAAAAGATTGTTGGAACTCCGACGTGCGTTCGAAATTGTCCCGACGAAATTCAGATTTCAATTGTGAACGAGCGTAATGGCCGACGCGAATAAGAAGTTTCCCTCCGAGGGAATTATAGATAATCGGACTTATCGTACCGTTAGGGTTGGGTTGGGTAACGAAGGGCGGAGGGTGAACAACCGACTCGAAACGGGCCAAGGAATGGCCGTCTTCTCCTCGTTTGCCGTTAACTCGGCATCGAACATTCGACGTTTCCTAATCTCTTTGCTGGCCTCGATCCTTCCTCGTTCACCGGAAGGACTCGGAAATCCAGATTGCAAGGAGGAGAGAAACACCTACTTACGAATAGGTGGCTGTTTCTCCTTAAGCTGGGACTTTCTTTCTTGTCTCGTAAATCCGTCGACGGCGACGGATACTTAACCGAATTGCCATTGTCCGACCGAAAGTGAGTTTCCACGACGCTCTGTGGTTTGATAGAATCTTTTCCGTTACGTTCGAGGGAAGATTCATTTTTTAAATCAACTTCTTCTCGATCCGGCCATGTAACTTTCACTCGTTACACCGCGAAACCGGCTGGTCAACGAAGTTTCATCGATGAAATTAGCTAAAGTACTTTGCCAAACGTGTTCAATTTATATTCTAATAGAATCTTAACCAGTTTAGTGTGTTTGACAACTACATCCGTCATGGAGAAGTGGCAGAATTTTGTGTCAAATTTCGTTACAGTTTGATATTTAAAATGTAATTTTGGCGAAGAATAAACTATTTTCGTAAATCACTCGTCATTTTCACAATTTTTTAGATATCGATCTGATTCTTTCTGCATCTAATTCGGCTTCGGATTCCACGTCCAAAACGCCCTGGATCACTTTAATAGCTCAAGAATTACGGAAATGACGTAGGAATTACGAATATTGCGAAAAATCATCAAATTGAAGCAGTTTTTCGTTCGGCATTTGCTCAAATTTTGAGATAGCGGTCTGAAACTGGCACCATTGTTTTAGTTAGGAAATTCTACGCCAGATCAATATATAATAGTTGTACTTTTCGAAAATTTAATTTTTCGCCAAAATCTGAAGGGGGTAGGTCAGGATTTTTTGCGATTTTCGTAAATCGTCTGCCATTTCCGTAATTTTTTAGATATCACAATGATTCTTTCTCTGGCTTATTTGGCTTCGGATTCCGCGTCCAAAACGCCCAGGATCATTTTAATAGCTCAAAAATTACGGAAATGGCAGGCGATTTACGAAAATCGCAAAAAATCCTGACCTACCCCCTTCAGATTTTGGCGAAAAATTAAATTTTCGAAAAGTACAACTATTATACATTGATCTGCCGTAGAATTTCCTAACTAAAACAACGGTACCAGTCTCAGGTCGCTATCTTTAAAATTGAGCGAATGCCGAACGAAAAACTGCCATAATTTGACGATTTTTCGCGATTTTCATACATCGCTCGCCATTCGCGCAATTTTCAAGATATAAAAATGATCGAATATGTTTCGAATGCGCATTCTGAACCTTAATAAGGTGATGGAAGATTCAGATGGATAATTAAAAGAAAGCGAAAATGACGAGTACAATATGAAAATCGTAATTGTCATAAAGTAGCGCAATATAAATTACAAATTTGATTAAAATGTTACCGATACTTGTTCATAATGAGCCAAAGTAATCATGCATGGTCGCGAGTATGAAAAATATCGCGAAATTATCAATAAGTTACTCTTTTACAATTTTTCGTAGCCGCCGGTACCGTCCGTACCTGCCCGGCAAGTCCCTACCTGTTATTCTCACCTTAATTGTTCCGCTCGAGCGGACCCAGTACGGCCAAACTCAAACATACTCGACCTGACATTGCCAAGTACACGGATAACCATTAGTCCGTGACAGAACGTCCTGGCGTCAACTACTCTTCCCAACTCGCTCCGGACGACTCCCTCGGGTATAATTCATTTAATTTCAAGCTTATCCATTATGTATCGATCATTTACATTATATTTCATGTACTCCTTATACATTACTGATACAGTACGACATATCCCTCGGTTACAATTAGTTACTATAAAATTATTAACAATAATTTTTGCATAACTTCTGATTCGCTTCGGTTCGCTTAATAGAGAAATAGTTTATATATTTAAAATATACAAATTAATTTCGCGTCCAAAACGTCCCGGATCATTTTGATATCTCAAAAATTGCGGAATTGATGAAAGAATTACGAAAATCGCGAAAAATGGTCAAATTTAAGCAGTTTTTCGTTCGGCATTCGCTCAATTTTAAAGATAGCGACCTGAGACTGGTACCGTTGTTTTAGTTAGGAAATTCTACGGCAGATCAATGTATAATAGTTGTACTTTTCGAAAATTTCATTTTTCGCAAAAATCTGAAGGGGGTAGGTCAGGATTTTATGCGATTTTCGTAAATCGTTCGCCGTTTCCGTAATTTTTGAGCTATTAAAACGATCCGGGGCATTTTGGACGCGGAATCCGAAGCCGAATAAGGCAGTGAAAGAATTATTTTGATATCTAAAAAATTGTAGAAATGGCGAGCGATTTACGAAAATCGCAAAAAATCCTGACCTACCCCCTTCAGATTTTTGCGAAAAATGAAATTTTCGAAAAGTACAACTATTATACATTGATCTAGCGTAAAATTTCCCAACTAAAACAATGGTACAAGTTTCAGACGGCTATCTCAAAAATTGAGCGAATGCCGTTCAAAAAACCGCCTGAATTTGAGGACTTTTAACGATTTTCGTAATTTGCTCGCCATCTCTGTAATTTTTTACTGTCCCCGTCATCGCTTGATTATCGCAATACACGCTGGTGCGCGCTCTGCACAGAGATCGTCACACTTAACCGGTTAACTACCGTCCAGTTTCCTCTTTTTTGCCTTTTCTATTACGTGTCACGTGTTTTCACGGTGTTTTCAGGGGGGATTCACGAATTCCCGACGGTGCGTTACCTGTTACCTGTTGCCGTTACATCGGTGCGCCACGGTTTCACGTGTCGTCGGTTACAATTCGGCTGCGCGTTATTTTCCAGACGTAAACGAGAAACGTATTCGCGGACCGCAGTATTTTACGCGAAGCTGCCGGATGCGCCGGACGTAACGCCGCAAAACACGGACGGCTGACAAATTTCACCTGCTTTCACGCATGTGCGCCACTTTTCCCCCCTCGTTTCACCCTACACCTCCACCACCCACCCTCCAAACCCTCGATTCGATGGCCGTGTGTGCTTTATTCGAGGCGTATGGGGGGAGGGGGTGAAAATACACCTCGCGAGTTCCGAACACTCAGCGCAGAATTGAAATAATAATACAAATTCGTTAAAACGCGTTGTTCGCGTTCCGCGTTGACGAACAGCAACGAAACTCGGTTAACAATATATCTATAATACGTTGGATACACGACGATCTATAAACATTTAGTTGGATCACTATATACGTATTATTTCATTTTTCGCTTCTCGTATAAACAAGTGTATAGGTGGTAAACGTTCAAGGGTGGTTAATGGAAACGAGATTCTGACCGGTAGAGCGATTAAATGTTATCGTATTAAAGTGGCCGATGAGTCCTTTGACCGTGGACGGTAATTAATTGAACCAACTGTATTATCTCGACACTGACGGTTAATGCAATTTCTGCGAGGCAGCGGGACGAACGTATTTCGCGACGCTACCAGACGTACCTTGTTAACGGGGCAGGAAACTAAGCTCGTTGTCGCCGCGAAACTTGAAAATCAGCTTCCCCGTTCCACGGGGGAAGATTCAGGTCGATCCACTCCACGGTCGACGGAGAAATTTTTCTCAAACGCTATACCGCGGCTACGGATTTGGTGTGCGGGCCAAGGGGGGTGGGGAGGGGGAGGAAACGAGGCTGTCGCATAAATAGATCGATAGATAAGCGGGTAACAGGGAACCGCAGGGATAGACGAACCATAATCGAGAAACTTCGGTGTGACACGTTTGAGAAGAAGACACCTGACGGGAAGAATATCAGGGGAAAAACATGAGAAGACAATGGGATTCTTGTTAAAGGTTTATAAATATCTTTTGTAAAGTTCACCCTTCGACTTTTCCAGAAATGAACGAAGAGTTGTAGAATTCTATTAAGTTGGAAGACATTTTATTATACGCGAAAAAAAATAGGATTCCAAAAATGTTAAATTGATTGAAGTCATTTTTTATTAATATGTCACGTCTTTGTATATCCGTTTCATAGGTTTTTTCATTAATATCGCAGAATTTCGTTTATTGTTTCCTTGATATTCATTCGAATAATCGCTCCAGATTCGGAATGTTCTCCGACAGCAGTAAAAATCAATTTTACAGCTGGACGCCCCGATTCCGGAGTGTCGTATAAATAGACCGTGAAAAATAAAACTGACAACGCGCAGTACACGCGAGCCGGGTAACGAAGAGAATCTTCGAAATAACGCATCAAGCCGGGAAAGGGTACGTGAAAGGGGGAGAAATGCCTGGCAGAAAGGCGAAAAGGGAAAAGCCAATGAGATACGCGTTAAAGTTATTTCTATTCATGGAGAGTTACGAATGAAAACATCAACCGTGACATTTCTAATTCATGCGCGACGCTGTCGACCCGCGACGAGCCCTGTTTTCTTTTTGAATAAGACGCGAGAAAGGGTTGGTACAGGGGTATTTCTTTCAGACATCGGCGAAAGATAGAGAGGCGAGTTCCCTTTTCACCGATGCTAGACACGGAATATTATATTCATGATTCGACGCAAGGAAAGACGTCCGTCGTTTCTTCGCTCGTTTTCGTTTCCACGATTTTTTTTTCTTTTCTTTTCCCCCCCGTGGAAAACTTGATCAACCGATTAAAATTGTTAATCATTTTATTACACAATTTCGTTAAACTCTATATTCTATCTCGACGTTATTAGACGGAAAATTTCCCAAGGTTCCGGGAAAAGCGTGTATTTCACCGGTGATTTCACCTTGACAGACTCGACTCGTTTGTTTCGATTATAATTGATATACTCGTCGCTTCGCGGTGGCCCGGTATTTTCCTCTTTTCCCTCTTATTTCACGTCGGGGTTTTCCTATTCCCTGTCGGGCGGCGCGGAAAATCCGATTTATTTCGGGCGTTAGATGCGGCGGCAGGGCAGAAAATTGCAGCTTCATCTGGCCGAACGATCACTCGCAGAGGGCCATCGCGCTCGCGGACGACTACATTTCGCCGAGCGGAAGATGAAAGAGAGAAAAACGCCGGGAAATGAGCGGGTAAAAGCGGCCGAGAAAAAAGAATCTTGACACCCGGGCGCACGAATATCACCGCTGATAGAACACGTGGGGAAAAAAAAAGATTGCTCGACTCTTCCTCTATTTGTGTGTGTACGTATATGTATGTGTGTGGGGAAGTTCTATTTAGTTCTTTTGTTGATTTTGCAGAATTTCGAAAGGTTTCTTATACATTCCCTCATTAAGAAGAGAATCGTATTAATCGGTGGTTAATTAGACAGATGATTTAATTATTACCGGAATTGCGGATCTTTTTTTAAATACACGAATTCGTACGTGTATGCGGAAATGAAACGCGAACGAAGCAATTGAAAGTCGGACCCCGACGCGATGCGTCGGATTACTTATCGAATTCGGATTTCGCATAGTGAAGGGATTTTATTTTAGTATAACAAAAGCCCGGGGATAAATGGAAACTGATCGTATTGCTTCAAAAAATTGCATTTTCGGCTACAGACTTTTCATTATCGGACTCGATTGCTGCCGATGTGAGTCGCCTGAGTTTTGGAAATCGAAACTTGTACACACACGCACACATACTCATCTATACAGATATACATATATGTATATACGTAGACGTATGTGTAAAGGTGGCCGTAGGTTCGTTGTATTCCGTGTTCCCTATACCTATACGTATACCGTCGATCTTCGATTCCGTTCTTTCTTCTATTTTCTTTGTGAGAGATTGGAAATACCTGCTAGTCGCCGATGATTTCAGTCTGATCGATCTTCGCACGTCGCGTTCACTCTGCTTTTTGTTCGAAGACGAACACCGTCTGTAATTGATTAAACGGCAACGCCGCAATCTTTTATCACGATACATGATTAAACAGCATTCGATTCAGCAGTATTTTTTAGTTCCAATTATCCGCGGCACATAGGGTCGGTAAATAATTTCTCAATTTGTTTTCCTTCTCTGGTGCAATTCCCCTGTTAACGAGTATCTTCATTGCTGTAGGAAAATGCAGGTAAACCAGATGTTTTATTGTCTCGGGAAAAGTGGGGGAAAATTCGACTCGTCTTTGCGATGCAAATTTCTGTTTCCACCGACGTCCATTAATTATCATCGTAAATCCACCTCGTTGCTCTCTTAGGCATATTTCTGCGTAAAATTCAAGGTAGAGAAGTCGATGAAGTCCTTTATTAAAATATCGAGATTGTTCGATAGACAGAATTATCGAAACAAAAGAGATTTCAACGATATTAAGTATTTAAATGAAATACATTAACAACGTAGATATATTCCGAGGGAATTAGGTTCGTCGCGAATCTGAAAATCTACCGTCGTATATGCTAGCTAGAAAATACCGTCTATGTATCGCGGTACATAAAGGAGTGGTAAGCGCGACCTTACATAACGAACTTTTGTTCCTGGGGGGGCCGTGAATTCATTAATTATCATTGCGGGGTCGCCTTTATCGTCGCGCATCGCCGAAGGCTTTGTTTCTGCCGCGAAACCCGGTCGGCAAAGTAGCTGCCGCAGCTGCAAATGCCCCACCGATTTCTTAATGCGGTATCTTTTATTTTTTATTTTTTTGCCAAATATGCGATAAGTATACTTGTTCGTTTTCAACCCTCGCGGCAACGTGATCCAAGCTTAATTCACGTTTATCTGTTAATTAAATAAGAAAAATCTCGGCATATTTCGCAACGTTATTCGTTAATTCTACACGTACTTTTTCTCTTGATAAACCGCAAATTAATACGGATAACCTTAATCGTCGGGGAAAAGCGGAGATATTCTACGGTGAAGTATATCAAGGTGGACGTGAAATTCTTCCCCGCAGGATAAAGATAGATAAATTTATTACACCGTTAATTAAATTTGTCCTTAAACAGTGGGAACGGAAGATACACCGAACAATTTCACCTTCCGCAAGAACATGATTACACCTCCCAGTCTCCGGAAGTGAAATTTCCTTCGCCTGTATGTTTTTCGCCGGGAATTCTAATGGAATTCACGTTCCCGACGTTATCCCTCGATATTTCACTCACCGGCAAAGAATGAAGGTCTATCCTTCCGCAGGTGCTAGAGGGATATCTAATAAATTCTTATCGGTACGTAATATCCCGCGATATCCGTCGACAGTAACACGTTAAACCGCATACGCGTCCACCGACAATGTGCGCACCTGCTGCACACATACACACACACACACACACATACACACGTATCGGTATCGTATTGACGCAGGGATACCTGAGCATTGACGTGTACATTTCCAATAACCTTATTGATATTGCATACATCGCAATACTCGAATATTGTACCGACACTCCCTTTTTCTCCCTCTCCCTCCCTCTCTCTCTATATATATATATATATCTCTCCCTCTGGATCTTTGAACTTTTGAAGCTGCCTACTCACGTCCTATACATCGTGTTTTATCGAGATGACGGAACATAAATAAAATTCCTTCGTGCAATTTTTATTTCACGTTGCTCCGCTTTGAGTTCTGTTTACTACCTCTTAGTTTCCCCCCCGATACACGTTATATTCCGCCAGTGATTTAGTAGACGATGTACGATTGCCGTTTTCTAAAGTTAATACGACGTCCACATAGACATACACACGGATACATAGATCCCGAGAATCCACGAACACACTAATCATCCCCAACCATCCAATGGAAACGATCCGAAGTGGTAACAAAAATTCGCTAGAAATGAAAACCTGTGTCCATTATCCCCAAAAGGAGAACCTATCCCGTAACATTGACGATTCACCGTTCGTCCAGGGTCGAGACAAGAATTTTCCTGGCGGGTCCCTTAAAAAAAAAAGGAAAAAAAAAGATTCTTCGCCCAGACGTGGGAGATAACTTTCCCGACGGAAAGTTTTCCGCCACGGTAGGATCGTTAGTATCGAGTTCCCGGGGTCGTGGAATTGCCATCGGTCCCGGTCGATGGGCTTCGCTGCCGACTGGCGGGAGGATTTGAAATTCAAAGCACGGCCTGGCAGTGTTGTAAGATCGTTAACGGAATGCTATGATCGTTGCTGGTTGCGCAGTCGTGGAGGGAGGAAGGGGGTGGGAAAGGGGGGAAGGGGGTGGTGGGCAATTCCTCTCGTTTTCCCGGGGAATCGTAGCCATTCGCCGGTTCGTGTCGCACATGCGAATCCGATTCGCGGCCATAAACCAGCCCGTTAGCCGTATCGACACGATTTTCGGTCATTTTCGTCGTCCGCTCTTTCCCGTTGTTCGTTGTTACGTTGAAAATTGCGGCCGCATTTACAAGCCGGTTTAAATAATTCCCGGCCCCGGGAAATCCGTACGGCGGCGAACCATGCTTTTCGGATTTTCCTTTGATTTTTCATCCGCCGGATTTTCGACCGTCATGGTTTGTAGTACGTACATATATGTATGTATACAGGATATGGACATGGGTATAATGCAAATTTGGATTTCGAGACTTTGCGCGGTCCCCCTCGTGTCACGCTGATAACGATACAACTATCCGGGTGAATCGAGGTATATACATGTTATTTGGAAAATGTTCAAATTTTCATCATTTAGATTTCTCAATATATTTGTTTATTTTCGTTTACGAGTACTATTTATTTTCGAATGTTTTGTTAAGAATGTATCTTATCCCCGGCGGCTTCGTTTTATCGTAGTTATTCACCTTTTTTATATATGCAAATTAAATCAGAGCCGATGAAGTTGTACGGTGATAAAAGCTGGTCGGGAAGGGTGAAAGTAAAATGCGAAATTTAATTGCATTGCCGGACAACGACCATCGTGCACGCAGACAGCCGGGTTTAATTCTCCGTTTTCTTAGAACCCGCGAAATTATCGTTCCCCCGAGTCCACGGGACTTCCGTGCCGATTATTTATACCACAAAACAATCTTGTCAGGGAGCAGAATGGGGCGTGCAATTATTCTCGACGAAAACATTGCCGTCCCCGTAGTTAATTGCCGACCGTTTCACGACACTACCGCGGAATATTAATTAGACGTCCGTGGAAATGCATCGATCGTGCTTTAACGGGCCGACTTAATGAGTATCTTCTCCAAACAACGCTCGACGTGCCGGTGTTTAATCCTTAATGAGTAATGCACGGTATTAATCTTGATTTTAATTGCAAAAACCAAGTTTTACTGTTTTACACCGCTCGTCGGCATTCATCTTGATATCACCTGCGAAGAAACTGCATGTTTCACGTCACATTTTTATTAATACCATAAAAAATGTACACACCTATAAATCGAATATTCAGAAAACTCTCGATAACTCTCCGTTTTTTATATATTCATCGTTTTATCGTAATAGTCGATTCCAAATTTAATAAAACGCATAATTTCCTATTTCTACAAATTTCTCACATCTACAACGAAGTACCGGAAAGTTATCGAGAGCCTACCATAACTTCCTCTCCCCGTCTAACGCAATACGATTCGATCCGTACGATATCGCGCACGAATTAATCGCGACACTGCGCCGCATAAACGAAACTAATTGCGGTTTTAATGTTAATAACAATATCCACGCGATTACATCGCCGTCGAGTTACCGTACGAATTCAATAGCCGCTTTTAGCGGTAGGCTTCCGCCGAAAGTACGACGGAATGCATAGGTGGAAATGATTACACGTGTGTCTGTGTACGTTTCCCCGCGGTACAGGCGGGTCGAAACGATACGTGTGGTGGTGGTTGGATCGCGTTGGTGTATGGGTATCGCGAGGCGGTATGGCGGCAACTGGAATTCGATACCGTCGAATATGCGATCTAAGCGATATTAATAAAAATATTGAAAACGCACGCGGGAAACGTTAACGCATCCGTGAATACCTCGTAACTTTTACCTGAAATCGACGTGGCATCCGGTTAAATAAATAAAACAGTCGGGAAATATTAATAAGAGAAGGGTACGTTAAAAACACACACACACACACACACACACATACATACATATAAATACAGAGAAGCTTTTAATCGAAATTGCATGCGACTAATAAAATATTAATATCGTGAGTATAAGACCGCTAGCATTTTATGATTACCATTTTATATCATTCACCTGTTCTTTTTTTTTGCCAGAGTCCGTTATATGTATATCCCTTTTATAGAAAACACGGCATAGTATTGCGCCCTTTTGCATCACGCTGCCAGATCGATTCTTTTTATGGGTCGCCGCGGCAGAATACCGTATCTTTTGTATCGGGCGTGATACGCGCCGGCTTTCCGCGGTATTCCTTTTTATCTTGGGACTTCGGAAGCTGACTGCATCTCATTATCCGTCATTATGCAAGATTACAAACCCGCATACACGGTCGTCGGTGTGTGAAATTTATCGACAATTGGGTCACACCGTGTCTTCTTGCCAGTGATCGTCATTCGCATCGTTCTTGATTTTTCTTTTTCTTTTTCTTTTTCTTGTTTTCTTCGTTCCTTTTTCTTTCTTTCTTTTTTTCTCTGTTCTCGTCGCGTTGATTGAAAACAGATTTCCCCCGTTTTCGTCCTGCAGACCGTCCCTCGCCGTCTGCAGTCGCGTCGACGTTATCGCGTTTACCTGTTTTCCTTCTGTCCTTTTTTTTTTGTTTCATCCCGGTTCCGGGGGCCACGGGGAAACGCTTCTACTTCGTGAACGCTCCGTAGTGTGTTTGAATTTTTCATTAACGCCAATCCCGGTAAACTGGTGGTAACGCCCGAATAATACCGTGCCTGGTCCGCTCGGAATTCTTGCCGAAATTTCGTATTTATCTGCCGTGAAATTGTTTTCGCGACGAATATTTCCGTGCCACCGGAATTTTCTATGCGACATTACGTCGCCGTTCGAATAATATTCTCGTCAACATAATGCGAGATTTTCAATGAAATTGTGATACGATCAGGTGGTAGCGAACGGTCAAAAGAAGAGTGGAACACTTTGCATTAAAATAATACTATTAACTGTTTAAATCCTTGGAATAAGGTATTAAAAGGCAATTGGAAATTTTTATAAATTTTATTCTGCACTCTATGTTTTTTTTCAAGTTATCCCCTTTACGATCTACGGGGGTTACCGATCCATCGATCGATCGCGAAACTCTGGAAAATCCGTCTTTCGCCCGTGAACGGCCACTGAGTGATTTACTTGTTTAATAATCTCCATTGAGCGATGGAATTTGCGGCTCATTTGCGTAATGCACGGCGACGTCGGCGTCCCACCCGACGTCGCGGCGGCGTTAGACGGGCACCGCGACTCGCCCGCGGGCGACCATTAACAACTTGCTACGAACCTGGGAAACTTGTTACGTCGAGAGTAACGCGGATACTTCTCGCAGACACTCCGGTGAAACTCGATCCCGACTGTTGTTTCATTTCTCTTGTGTTGCGTCGCGCATGGCGGAGGTGATTATTACATTAGAATTGTTCTTTCCACTGCTATTCAAGCTCGCTGATTGAATATTGGAAATTAATAGGAGCCGGAGGAATTTTGGTGTTTTATGCTGAGAATGTATCTCGGTAAACTTTTCACGAAATTAATCACTTATATTTATTTATATTTGTTTTCCATGGATATTCTTGTTGATTAAGTAAAATAAGTTTATTAAAAATCTATTTTTTATCTGTTTAAATAATTTCTCGTGTCGTTTGTCTTTTTTTTCATTGGCTAAGAATTTAGATACTCTTCGGCTTTTGTTATTGATCTATATTATCGGAACACTTCATCCAAATTTCCCTCGTGTTTAAAAAGCCTACTCGAACCTCGTCTTTACTATACATATTCTTACAAGATTTTCAGTTTTCGCTTTGCCGGAATTTCAGCTTCCCTTCGCCCTATCATCAATTCCACCGTGTGTACTTGAATCCCTTCGGTGTCCGCCATTATTCCTTCATCCCCCAATGTCAGCTCGCCAAAGTGAAAGCGAAAGTGAAACGTCGGTTCCTCTCTGCCGCGATCGTTCGCGATGCTGTTCGATAATTCATCGATCCGACGTCGAGGGCGTCGCGACGTCCGCTGAAAATCTGCGAAACGTAATTTTCGACGAACGCAGAGGCAACCGCTCGACAACTTTCCGCCGCTGCGAGTGAGTCGTAGTCACGACTGCTGGGCGCTTTGTTCCGCAACAAATTTTTGACGGCACTACTTTCTATTTTTCTTTTCTCCTTTTTTTTTTTTTATTTCTGACGGCAAACAAAACACACGGTGCCCGCGTAACCTGCGAGTAAAAGCCGGCGAAAGTTTTTTTCGAGGGCGACAGCCGGCAGTCCTGACACAACCAGTTTACCTAGTAAATGCTTGGTTTTGTTGCCGGGCACTTGCGTCGCAAAATTATTAAACTTTCCGCCGGTGTATTCTTCTCCGTCACTTGTAGCGCTCTATCTTTTTGATGGAAGGATATAAAATTAAAAGCGATATCCGTGTACTCCCGCTTGGTGTTTTTCCTTATTTTTCTATCGATATTTTCAAACTATCGTTATTCGAGTAACAATCGATAACGTATTTAAACCCTCTATAAAATCTGAAACACCCCATATTACAGTCGTATTTAATAAAAACATCGAAACACACCTATCTAATCCCATAACATTATCTTAAAAATGATTTACATTATCATTGGGGAATATTCCACCTACCACACCGATGGCGGATTACGTGTCTCTAACGTTTTCTACTCTATTTTAATTGTAAGCGCGTGATCACGTATTATCTGGTCCACGGTTGAATGCAGCTGGAATTGAAAGCAGCAGTTTGTATGCATTGTCTTGGTGCATAAAGCTGCGGCCGGTATCTGCTCGGTCTCGCATATGCAACGGCCGTTCTACTACTTACATGTTTCGTTACATAACACCGTGGCCACGATACCGCCGCCGCATACAGACACCCCCCTCCCCCCTATGTACACGTCGGTATCGGGTTACATAGCGTTACACCCGCCGCATCGTCGTAAACTCGATTACCGTAATACTTACGCCATATCGTGGTTGATCGTGTAATATACTATCTACTGTCTGACTAGGCACTGGCCGTACCTACTCATTTCCATTTGGCAAACCGGATTGCGGGACGGTCGAATCACACCCATGAATATTTCTCTGACTTTATGGGAATCCGGGGACACTGGGAATGGTACTCGAATGTTTCATAATCTTTTATTCATTATCGTCGAAGAAAAATTGTAGATAAATTGTTATTCGAGATTTAATAGGATTTCACGATTTTACGAACGATTTCGAAATCTTTTATTCGTGTTGATATGGATTGTTATATTGGTATTGTTTAATTGTACATTATTTGACTCTGTATTAAACACGGTACGGTTAAATTGTTACGTTTATCGTAAATAAACCCGATCGGGTTACGGTGATTGTTGCTCTCTTTGGTTTCTGTTTATACCGTCTATTCTAAGATGGATTTGCAACAACGTGGAACCGGTTACGCAATACCACAGTCATTCTGATCCCGCTGCGGACTCGGAACAACGGTGTGAATCTATTCGTTGGTGAAATACCTCAAAGCCCGGCTTAAAGCTTCTCAGGTTAATTCCGGGGAGATCATACAAGTAGTATATGTATACTGTATTTCTGCCGTGCCTATATTACTCGCAAGTTCGGGTTACCGATCCAACTAATTTGATACGACAGCGGGTTCTTGTTTCCTGTAATTAAATATTCTCCCATTATGAAGCACGTCGATACGCCGGAAGTCGGTTGGCTAATTATATCTGGCGAATGAAGAAAAAATTCACGGTGGGTGTGTCGCGTTATACAATACGTATTTCTTTAACGAGACGGTGTCGCAACGTTTCGAAAAGTTTCCTTTAACAATACCGGTCGTTGCGTTCGCGGCACTAGACAAAGGGGAAGTTGAAACGCGCGGGAATTGTACGCGCGTGCTGTTTTTTAATGGCTATTATCTGGCCTCAGTTTTCGGTAAATGTCGGCGTTACGCTTTGACGCTCTACTTTGCCTTTGGATATTCCTGCGCGTCGAATTCACGCGCAGGATATTACCGCGTTGAAAGTTCAACGTCACCGGGTTTCCGTCGTAAGACATTTCACGTGGCAGAAATTTAATGGGCACGGCGAGATTTGTCTTACGGAATTTCTACGCCGCGACATCTCCGGGCGATGGAAACTTCTCCGGTGAAATATTCTCTACTTTGAAACCGTTAATACAACGTTTCCGTACGTCATCGTATAAAAACACTTTTCCCATAATACGAAGGGATAACTGATACCTCATCTCTCGCGAACGTGTTAATTAATCACCTATCCCAATAATCTAAAAACTATCTAAAACCAAGAAAATCGAATAATCTCTCTCGTCTTTGAAAAAAAAATCACATCTTTTTGTCGATCACCAACGGGTACAACGATCCCCTCCTCTGTCTTTTTATTTCGAAATCAGCGTCCAGCGCTCTAAGGGCTGATCTCATTACCAAGGGTATCCACTATCCAACGCGTCCCGACGTCACCCCTGCAACAACAACTCAACCGTCGCGCTCCTAGTAATCTACCACTCTCCTTTGTTTCCTGCTCGATTCTCTAATTCAATAATCCGTCTGGCGTCCGCGTCGAGCGAAAGAGAGACACGGAAAACGGAAAGAAGAACGCCGGGGAACGGCGTCATCGTAGCGTAGCTCGGTACTCCACTTGGCCAGGAAGCAAATGGACTTGAATCCATCGGACTCAGTGCACACACCAGGGTGAAATAGAGAGGTGGTAGGAGGGGGGGATGGGATGGGGGTGGAATGGGTACGGTTGAAACTGCTAGACGCCGTAGGAAGGGCTGTGAAATATTGCCTCCGGATTCTGCATCCACCGACTCGTCTGCTTCCACCTCTTTCCAACCCCTTTTGAACGCCTCCGCACTCCACCCCCTACGACCCACCCTTTCGAGAAACCAGAAGCTAAACGCCGTCGCGTTTATTTCACGTTGACATGGCCATCCCTATCCAGCTTCCCTCCCCCCCCCCCCCAAGCCCCTGGCCTTTTAATGCTCGTTTTTTCGATTCTACGCGGGTTTTTGCGAGCCGGACATTTTTCTCTTGTTTTACGAAGCTTCGGTCTTTTTTTTTGGGGGGGGGGGTGGGAGGGTTTTTTTCGTTTTCTATCTTTATGGAACTCGAAGAATTTTTTCCCCCGATGTCGGTGTAATGGATTTCAAATTCGTACGGGATGAAACGGAAAGGATATTCTCTTGTTTCTATTGGAGGATATATTATCGGGATAGAGACGTTTTCTGTGTGTTTTAAATGGACAATGTTTGTTTGTATGTGATACTTGCTGATAATGGATTATCAACGGGCAAGATACGCAATTTCGGGACGAGATACGCTCTAATGCTGACTGGACGATATTTAAACTGAAATCGTGGACAGTGTAACAGGGAGAACGGATATCTCATTAAATTTCCAGGATATCTATATTCACGCTTATTGGGATGAAATTTATAATGTGTAGTCAATGGTAATTAACATCTTTCGACACTCATACCAGTATCTTTGGTATTAGTGTGATCCTAATACATTCACTTGTTTATTGCAATGTTTCAATTATGAATTATTATTTATGAAATGATATTATGTTACATCTTGTAAATAATAATCCTGAATACGGTATCCGAGCGTACATGGTTGAATTACATTCTGGGACGAACAATAATATAATGCACGTATAAAACCAACAATTAGCAGTGTTATGTTTTCCCAACGCAAGCCGGGAAACGTCCATCCCCCTTTTTCCGTCTGTACGTGCAATTACTTTCGCCCGGGAAAAACTGAACTACCTGAAGACAAATCGGTTTGGGTTCTTTTATTGCTGAAGTGAAAAAGCTTGGATAAAAAAAAAACGAGGAGAATGGGGAAGAGTGCCAACATCGATTTCGCGACAAAGAGGGTCACATTGATTCAACTTGTTCCACCGATTCCCTCTATTAATTAGTTTCTACGATTCGATTTCCATTTCTTTTAATCTACGATTCGCTCTTTTTTCCCCCTGACTTAAACCAAGTTTGAAAGAACAATCAGTTTTAAGGGTTAAATCATTTAAGCCCTGAATAACTACGTTTCCGTTAATAATGAACATTCCCGGGGAAGCAACACTATTTAACCAACATAGAAGTAGATACTAATTAATCTATTGTACAAATCACGCATTATAATTAATAGGCACAACAAATTTTGATTTTTCCCAATTACTTTGGTATATCACTACTAAAGGAGACAATTAGACAATTAAAATTAAGTCTAATTTTAATTCTAACACCCCGAATAAACCATACGTTTTCGAATTCTATTAATTTCTGATTTCAACAACGAGTTCTACACGCATTTTTTATTATCTTCCACGCAATTTCTAGCATTCTGTAATTCACTTTCCTCGTTCCATCTCGTTTCACGGTGTCCTGACTGTATCTAAAGTTTCCACGGATAAACACCGACCAGCTAATTATCGGTTTCACGTGGCTGGCAATTTTATCTTGCATCGGAGATTAGACCGGTGCCGCCTCATTTCTTGGGTCCCTTGGATCGGCGGGAAAGGGTGTAATCGAAAGTCGACGGTGTCAAATACGTGTACGTTTCGCATACATGCACGAGTCGGCAAGATTGCCTGCAGATTTCCCGGTGTCAGGCTGCGAACTAATCAAACTTCTCCGATCTGGCCTCAGACTTTCCAGACCGTTCTGTTCTACGAGTCGGCTGACTGTTTCCGGAAATGTTACGTAACACCGGCACTCGTCTTACCGCGGAATTATCAGTGATTTTATTTTTTTTTGTTTCTCGTCCACTTGGTTCGCTGTTACAGGTAAACCGAATCCCATTTTGAGTTCTACAGTAGTTGGAAAAGGTGTATGATTTTATTGTGAAATGTTTTTCTCGGTATTAAGTTGAGTTTCCCCATTTGTCTTGGTGAAATAAGTTAAGGTATCATTTTTTTTTCTTTCTCCAATGTGTTTTCCAATATTAATTACGGTTTAATGAGGTTTCCTTAATTTCTTGAAAAACTGCCGCGGAACTTCTTAGCAACGTGGACTGGCTTCCCCTCGTTTGGAATGCGCGACGATATTTATACTTTTCCAACTATGCGGGCGACATTATTCGCCAAAGTTTGCGGGGGAAGTTTGAACGTGAAATATTTTTTTTGTCTCGCAAACGTTTCTTTCTTCCTTTCACACCAGCAGAATTCTGATCGAGGGTTTCGGTGTCCGCGATAAAAAAAAAGTATAAAAGTTCTCTTCGCGATGGACAGGAAAATTCGTGAAAAAACCATCGTCAACTGTTCCACGATTGTCTATTTACCGGCGATAAATTTCGCGTGATACATCGCCGAATTTCTGATAGTGTTTCGCACACTTTGTTACCGCGTTACAAACTGAATCGATTTGTCGCGTCGTTCGTAATGAAAAAATTCAATGCTCGTCCCTTTTCCTGTTTTTTTTTCACCCAATAAATACATTTCCAGCGGAGTTTCCGATCGGAGCGGGTGAATATTTGCAAAAAAAAAACGATCGTGCCTAATAACAAAGCAAAGTAAAGCCGAAGATTAGAAGAGTAATATCGATTTTTAATAGCGGTTGCCGGATTAGCCGCGTCCACGAAACGAGGTTTACGAACGTTGTTAAAAAACTTTCCACGCATTTCATCATTCATTCCGGGTACACCGGTCGGCTAATAAAAAAGAAAAAAAATGGGAAAAAGCCGTTCGGCAATTCCGTAATAAACAGTTTTTACGCGAAAGATATTGCTGGTCGCGACCGAACGGAGTATCGAGCTGGCAACGAATTTCCAACAGCACGTCCGAATTCATCTCTGTTCGACTATTATGAAACATTACTCGGTCGACGACTTTTTCCAAATAAATTTATCACGAAATCCTCATTGTTCTGAGAATACATTTCCGGGAAAAACGGCAAAAAATTTACCGTTCGTTTCCCGACACGGGAAAACTATTCCCCGCAGACGATGTAGTATAAAATATTTCCCACGGAAACTCGCTTCCTCTCCGTGGATAATCGCTAAACAGAGAAATTGACCTATTGTTTCGAATTTCGTTATCACGCGGTAGGTAACTCGTCGATGTTTCGCCACGCGTTCGTTTTACGGTAACTTCTCTGAAACCGCGCGTAATACCGTTCACGAGTATTATACGCGGCAAAATATCTACAATAAATGTCGAAAAACTCGACAAGGATACCGTGGCTCGTCGGATCGCACGTTTACGACGGGGTAACGCTAACTTTCCGGCGACGTTGCTGTTGTCGTTTCAACGGCGACAACAGAGCGTTATCAATTTTACCATCGTACGGCGCCGCAAGAGTTTTCAATCTCACTTTATTCACTCGTAGCTTCGCAATTACGTTTGCCCGATCTCGATTGAAATTTACGATATTATCATCGCTCTCATTTCAACCCAAATAAACTCAACCTATAACCCCCTCCCTCTATTTTCAACTAACAAGTAATTATTTCTTGTTCTACGATATATCGTCGAAATTATCATCGTTATCGCTCTAAATCTAATCGTTCTGTTTCGGAACAACTTTTCACTCGTCACGTTCGCTGTTATGACGTCTAGACCAGTCATAGTGCTTCGCCCGTTGAAATTTCACTGTCCGGCCTTTGTCGGAGCTGTACTACTGATTATCTCTTGGCGCGGTATCTTATGCGGCTGCTGTTTACGCGGAAAACTTTTGCCGCCGCCGTTTTCCGTGTTATTTACCCGGCCCATAATCGGAGACATGGCCGCGGTAAGGCTGACGAAGGGCGGAGAAAGCCGGATAAACAGAGATGAGAGTGGGTCTGACGTTTACGAGGGAACGCGGACAGGGGGGGGGGGGCAACTTTTCCGTGCCGGAGATATTAGACTTTAAACGACGGTATTAGAAGTTGACTCGTTCGGGACTAACGCGGTCTATAGTTTACACTTTGCTTTGCACGATCAAACTTCGTCGGCTTACCGTCGTACAACGTAACAAAATTGCGGCCCGTGTCGATCTCCCCCTTCCCCCTTCCCTCCCCCCTGTAAGGAGAGCTGAAATGACGAACAATTTGTACCGCGTCATCGGTTCAACGAGATATGATAGGTTGTTTCGAAAAATGTGAAAAATATTGGTGAATCGATTGCAGGATATTCATTGTATTGTATATCTCTTCGAGATTGAAGTATGTTTTTATTATACTTGCGCGAGGATAGTGAATCCACAAAAAGCATTGAAAATGCAAAGCTATGGGCCAAGTACAAGAGAATGATACATTGGAATTGGTTGCTCATTAACATAAACTGCATTTTACACAGGATTTGAAATCAATCAAACTTGCTCACATTTGATTGATTTCAAATCCTGTGTAAAATGCAGTTTATGTTAATGAGCAACCTATTCCAATGTAACATTCTCTTGTACTTGGCCCATAGCTTTGCATTTTCGATGCTTTTTGTGGATTCTTTCGTCATTTCCGCAAATTTTTAGATATCGACCTGAATCTTTCACTGTCTTATTGGGCTTCGAATTCCGCGTCCAACACGTCCCGGATCGTTTTAATATCTCAATCGTTGTGGAAATGGCGAGCAAATTACGAAAATCGTGAAAAATCCTCAAATTCAGGCGGTTTTTTGAACGGCATTCGCTCAATTGTTGAGATAGCCGTCTGAAACTTGTACCATTGTTTTAGTTAGGAAATTCTACGGCAGATCAACATATAATAGTCGTACTTTTCGAAAATTTAATTTTTCGCAAAAATCTGAAGGGGGTAGGTCAGGATTTTTTGCGATTTTCGTAATTTGCCCGTCATTTCCGTAATTTTCGAGCTATTAAAATGATCCAGGGCGTTTTGGAAGCGGAATGCGAAGCCGAATAAGCCAGTGAAAGAATCATTTTAATATCTCAAAAATTGTGGAAATGGCAAGCGATTTACGAAAATCGCGAAAAATCCTGACCTACCCCCTTCAGATTTTTGCGAAAAATGAAATTTTCGAAAAGTACAACTATTATACATTGATCTACCGTAGAATTTCCTAACTTAAACAATGGTACCAGTTTCAGATCGCTATCACAAAAATTGAGCGAATGCCGACTAAAAAACTGGTTGAACTTGACGATTTTTCGCGATTTTCGTATTTCCTTTGTCATTTCCGCAAATTTTTTTATATCGACTTGATTCTTTCACTGTCTTATTCGGCATCGGATTCCGCTTCCAAAACGTCCCGGGTCATTTTGATATCTCAAAAATGCCGGAAACGACGAAGGAATTACCAATATCGCGAAAAATCGTCAAATTCAACCAGTTTTTTAGTCGGCATTCGCTCAATTTTTGAGATAGCCGTCTGAAACTTGTACCATTGTTTAAGTTAGGAAATTCTACGGTAGAACAACGTATAATAGTTGTACTTTTCGAAAATTTAATTTTTCGCAAAAATCTGAAGGGGGTAGGTCAGGATTTTTTGCGATTTTCGTAAATCGCCTGCCATTTCTACAATTTTTTAGATATCGATCTGATTCTTTCTGCATCTTATTCGGCTTCGGATTCCGCGTCCAAAACGCCCAGGATCATTTTAATACCTCAAAAATTGTGGAAATGGCAGGTGATTTACGAAAATCGCAAAAAATCCTGACCTACCCCCTTCAGATTTTTGCGAAAAATTAAATTTTCGAAAAGTACAACTATTATACATTGTTCTGGCGTAGGATTTCCTAACTAAAACAATGGTACCAGTTTCAGATCGCTATCTCAAAAATTCAGCGAATGCCGACCAAAAAACTGTCATAATTTGACGATTTTTCGCGATTTTCATACATCGCTCGCCATTCGCGCAATTTTCAAGATATAAAAATGATCGAATATGTTTCGAATACGCATTCTGACCCTTAATTTTACGAAGCTTGATGTCAAAAACGTAACGTAACAAACATTTCTAATTTAATATGTTAACAATCTGGATGTGTGTGAGAGGAAATTTCATATACTACATATATAAAATCTACGTTATCGGCAGAAAAATTATCTCGCATAGTATGAAACATATGTTAGGGTTTGACACCGGGCTGCGTGACAGGCTGAACATGGAGATGGAGAAGGAGGAGAGGAAGAAGACGACGTTTCTTACAAAAACCTCGACTTTTTAGATCAAAATATCTCGCGATTGGCTTGATGGATCTTCTCGTAGTTAGGCTTAAATTACTCGGGTGGACGTCCCCTACAAGAATATCACCATAGTTTGGGGGAAATATGCGGATTTAATGCCGTTTGAATACCCCGAAAACCTCGATCTAATTCTTCCGGAAAAGAGTAGTTCAGGTCTACCAGTCGGGAACTCTTGTACTTGGCCCGAGTCAAGACCTTAACTCTTGATAACAGGAAATTTGTGATAGAGACGAATCGTTCCCGTTTCGCGTGGAATTAATTTGAAACGAACAGTTATAGCGATTCGAATTAATATTAATGGAACTTGGAGTGGATACTTTTGCTAGATGGTTGACAGGGTGATTTAGTACTCGCGGTGAGTAACACTGGTTAGTAATAGTTCGCGATTAAGTCATTGTTTGATCGTTCCAAGAGGATGGTAAATTTACACTGCGGACCGTGAGACTTGTTTACATCGTCTTGAATATTTGCTACTGAGTTTATTTGCACTCGTCGGAAAGTTGGCCGCCATCCGTCACACGATGGCCACGCAGCTGCGTCTCTTTGCTAGCGACATTTCGAACAAACAGCTCGTCCAAAGCCATGAAAATGAACGAATAATTATGATGAAACCATAGCGAACATTTTGGGATAGAATTTTTAGTTACAGCCTACTCGAAAGTAATTTTTACGTAATTTTCCATGGAAATTATCTCGTTGAGCACTGGAGTACCCTCAGAATTTTATTTTTTAGGAAAAATTATTTTTCACCGATCGACGGAGAATTTGATATTATTTCGACGGATTCGTGGTTCGATAAACGCGGCAGATTTTCACCGAAATTTCTTTAGAGGTAACCCATTATTCTCTCGTACCTTCTCGGTCTTCTTCCGCCGCCCTCGTAGCCCCTAATTATTCAGACATTCTCCTTTCCTACCGGGCCGTTCTTTTTTTTTTTCTTCACCGATTCATCCCCTCGTTTCATTATCCGACATCTCATCTCATCATTGTCCGCCTTTCCTTCTCTTTCCCACTCCTCTTTTTTTTTCTTCTTCCCTCGATCGTAGCCCTCCCCTCTATTTGGGTCAGAGACGATAATTCCAATGATTTTCCATTTTTTTGTTCTTTCTTTCGTACAATAAGTCGTTACCCCACTGTTCGCAACGCGAAATCCTGTAACGCGGGATCCGCGACCGGGGAACCGTTACATTCTCGTTTCGAACGGTGTGTGAGTATTCTATTCGTGGCGTTATCGATAAGAAAATTTCTCGCGGTCGAAGCATTCGCGGGAATTTCGATATCAGCGTGTATTGTGCGCGGGTGTAATTGAAAGACTGATACAAAGAGCGTAAATGTAATCGGCTCGTCGACTCGAACGGCTCGTGTAACGTCGTAACGGAACATTTTCGAAATTGTGCGCGGCGCATTGAATATTTAAAAAAAAAAAAAAATCTCCATTTCCTTTTTACACGGGACCTCGATCGCTCTTCGGGCTCATAGAAATTCGAAGTTACGGCCTCGAAACAGTAACACGAGTGCCGGTGAAAAGTACTTTCGCGAGTGCCGCGCTCGCTTTCTGTAATTCACGACGGGTTTATTCTTAACAACGTATTGATTCCACGGCCGTACGACGGAATCGAGCCCGCGTTATTTTTAGCGGAAGAGCGTATTGAAAGTAAAGTTGAAAATTAGCCGACCTTGCTTCCGGTTAATCGCGAACAACTTTCGGGAAAGTTCGACCGATCGATTTTTGTTGCGAACGCACGTCAAATCGAAATTGTGCGAACTTTTTCATTACGAATTTGTATTAAATTGTGTGATTATGTTAGGGAATCGAGAATTTTAAATCGAAGAAACGAGACCATCGATGATCAACCGATTATCGAATTTTTTTAAATAACTTACATGCCCCACCGAATTGATTACGTTTTGCGTTAACTTCGGGCAACGTTTCGCAATTTCTGCGTAGCAAACTCCGTTAACTCATTTATCGTCCTGTAATTACGTGGCTTCGCGTTGGCCTGGTCTATTAAATAATTTCCAGCTATTAAGTAATTTTAAACTATCGTACGCGCTGTCGCGACCATTTCCCTGAAACGGAAATCACGCTGTGTTCGATAGATCGACGGGTGATCGAGTAATTGAGGTTTTCCGGAAAAATTGACGCAGTCGATCGGTTTGCTTTCCGGCAAATATTTTGTATTTTTCACCGAATGTATGTACACCGTCGTTCGACCGTGATATTTTGCAAAATAGAGAGAGTATAACAATCGATACGAATGTTAAATCAACACCGATCGTTATCGTCCATTTATTCTCTGCGTCTCGGTCAAATATTACGTTTGGAAAAAAAATAACAGACGTAATGATACGACGTATCGTTACTTACACATCGTCCGCGAACGATAGAAAAATCCGGAAACCGTGTAACTTCAGTTTCGCGGAATTTCCTTTAATTAACGCTTCATTGTTTACTCGGAATGAAGCGCGGCTCTCCTATTCGTTTCTTTGTTAATTAAAATTTATAGTATCGTTTTTCCCGATGCACGCGATACATAGCTTTCGAGATTATCGATCACAACTGACTCTGGTTATCGGAGCCACGCGAAGTATGGGAATCATTATTAAAAAGTTTCCCGGGCTCGCGTAACACAGATTAATGCCTCGGTGATGGATTAATGATGACTTCATTAGACACTAATAGAACCGTGCCGTTAGTTCAGAATTTCCTCCCGGTTTTCAATTGAAATGCTACGGTACACTCTCGATAACATTCCAACCACGTGTCTGTATGACTGAAGAAGTCCTAGAAGTGGAAAGTTGTCGAGAGCCATCGTTATAAACTATCCCCCACCACAGTCCTGGTCTTTTTAATTGTATTGTATATTAAAATTATAAAATTATAATTAACAAATGTACAAATGGCAGGGAAAGTTATTGAGAATTTTTAAATCGTTACAAGCATTTATTTATTTCTACCTGCGGTAATTTTTTTTCGTACAACGAAAAATATTTCCGACGTTCGGCAGCCTGGGCATAGTTTTCGGATTCGCGACGTGTATGTATAAGTAATTACGTCGAGGATGTCGCATCTGGTATCGTAAATCCTTAATTAAATGCGAGCTCGCCCTTCATTCTCGAGTCCCTTGTCGCTTCGGTAGTCGGCGCGCTGAAACGAAATGGCCACGGTAGTTGACGTTAGATCTACCAGCGAGCGTTTATGAACTATTTCTTGTCCGCCCCGTGTTCCAATCTCGTCTACTTACAATTAGGGCCAACAGCGGGAAAACGACGGGGGCGGAATTTAATATTACGAAACAGTTCGCATCCTCGTTATACGAATTGTTCGAAATAATTCCGTGAAATCCCGACAACGGTGAGATTCATTCGGTGATTTCTTTTAATAATTTCGCAGAATTTCTCTTCGTTCCAAGTACGAAAATATACGGTGCGATGAATATTTTATTTCATCAAGAACCACGGTTTCTTTTTTCTCTTCCTCTCTATCTATCTATATATTATATCTTTCTCTCCCTCTCTCTCTCTTTAAATCATAATACGGTGCAACGATCTCCATGTTCCTGGAAAAAATATTTTTCCTAAGAATGTCTTGCGAAAAGATCCGCGAGGTAGTTAATTTCCAACGGGCGCACCTGTAACCATCAGCCCCGAACAAGTATAGTATATATGTATACTTACTGTCTAGCTATCTATCGCGATTTATCTTTCGCTTAGATGGAACTTGCAACTTCATTACACGCCGAACTTCCCAGAAGTTCGCCGGCATTCCAAGTTTCGCCTGCCAGATAACCGAACCTAAGTGCACCGGATAAATTATGCAGTTTTGTATGCAGCTCGATCCCACGGTCTTACGCGGGTCACTATGTGTCCTGTCTGTGTGCGAACGTGTCTATATATGTGTGTGTGTACCTATTTTCCCAGCGTGGCCACGTCTTCCTGGCCGATCCTTGCGGAATGCAATTAAGGACAGGACTTTGTTGGTGGCCGACATCTCCTGTCGTCCAGATATCTACCTCCGCACCGTTATAATCGCTTCTTCGGCTGTCGCCCAATAATACCGTCGTTAATTAATGACAGCGCAAAACGTCCGCCCGGAAACACCGGTGCTTATGGAAATTCCATTGCAATCTGGGTCGCCGGTAGAATTTTTTCCCTTCTCCCTGCGGATCAATTATTAATTTGGTAAATTGGCCGGTCAAGAGTGCCGGATACGTGAATTCGATGGAAAACGATTAAATTCAATCTTCACAATCAATCTATTTCATTATTTTCCATTCCATATATCAGACTTATTTTTTTTTTCATATAGAATGTGTACAGATGGAGAAAATAATCCAAGCTTCGAGTCAAGTTAAGTCAATTATGAACGATTACTCTCTGTATTCAATCGATTGTTACTTAAATTAATATGAATTTCTTTTTACGTGGATTAGTAGCAGAGAAACTGTCAGTGAATTCGTGACAAGTTTCGCTGGGATTGTGACATTCGCGGGATCTATGCCGGTAGCGTGCGACACGATGATGATTATAACGATGTTGATTACTCATCAGCGTGGATAATTCGGTGCACAGTGAGACGAGTTAGAGTTTACACTTTGTCGTGTCACTTATCGTCATTGTGCCGTCTAGTCAGGTAGAGGGTTGAATGACGGTACGTATCGCTTCTATCTGGACCGACTATGCAGCACGTATCAACTGTCCAACTGACAACTGTACTCGTACTACTGTTACTACTACTACTACTACTACTACTACTACTTAAACCGTTAACCACGCGCCGCGTATATTGGCAAACTTACGAAATTTACTTTACGCGACCCACGCGGGCTGTTTGCACCTATACATAAGATAGACAAACACTTATTATCTGCGATGTAGACTCCACGTCCCGCGCAAATATCTCGACGGAGATAGCCGCTGATAAGGGATATCGTTGCCAGCGTCGACGAAACAATTCGAACCGGGTCCAAATCAGCCTCTCGCATTTTATTTTCTGGTTAATTCGGGGAAAACCATCGTTAGATAATTAATATTAATTAACCATTATAGAATCTTTAGATTCCTATTTCTCCTTATTTGCTGCAACAAAGAATCACAATCATTTCCACGGGCTATATTTCCAAGTCGTTGTCAGAATCTTTATTCTGCACATTTAACCATTTTTCGCATTACTTTCATGTCTCAATAGATATTTATTAATCGATCCCAAATTTCGTTCATATTTTATCGAGACCCATAGTCTTGTCAGTGAAATCGTTCGAAAGTGTCGGTACTTATCTCGAACGTATTCAATCTGCCCGAATCAAACCAAAGACAATTAGCGTAGCGAGGAGTCGTCTGGAAAGGCGGCTTAACGCGGCTCCGTGTTTCGACGTCGGTTAATTTCGACTCGCAATCATGGCAGCGGGTCTGCGGGTTCTTACGTCCGAAAGTCAGGCTGATTTCTCAGCGGGGCCACGAACCACATACAAGGCGTCCGGAAATTAGGACGAGTCCTCGAGGATACTCGACACAATCAACGGTAAGAAGAACGAAACGAGACTCGTTTATCCGGCTTAAAATAATACCCGGGAAACAGCGACGCCCGTACGAGTAGCAGTTGCTGCGAATACGTCTTTTAATTAATTTCATCCGCGGCGAAAAACTCGCAGTCTTCGCTCACAATTTAGTATAGAATTACACGATACGGGGTGACCTGGAAAAAAACGTATGCTCACTTTGAAGGATCGTACAGTCGGTATTCATAAACACTGGAATTAAAGGGTTAATTCGGTATATCTAAGAACATTAGATAAATACGGGTGAAAACAAATGTAGGAGGATTTAATTAGTTATGTATAGGAACATAATTATGAAGAATTAAAAGAAAATGTCCTGTGATGTATTTAAGCGAGTTTTATTAGAAATTAGGAATCAGTCGTTTTGACTGCGTTTTTCGAAGCGTAAAATGAACTACAGAAATGAACTTTTCATTCGTAAATGTCTGTATTTAAATTGATGATCATCCTGGTCCAGGCAGCGATGACAACGTGGGTCAATGGAATTGCAAACACTTAGAGAAACTGGATCTTCGATCAAAGTTAGCGAGTAGTCAACTGTTAAAGTGTGTACCCACTCTTTTGGGACTCCCTGTATTGCCAAGACAACTTCGCATCCGCTAACTCCGCGTTGAAAAAATTCACAATTAGCGACATTTCAAAATACCCGAAATGACTAAAAATTTCAACCCACCCCGTGTGTTTAGCCGCTTTGAAATTTCAGCGCAATATTTACCCGCTCCGTATTTTTCTCTTTCATCCCCGTGGGGAGTATTTGTGTGTTTAAAACTTTTTCAAAATTCAAATTCGTCTTGTAACCCACTCGGACTTGTATCTTTTAAAACAATCATCGAAACAACCATCAACTAACACACTCCACATTATCTTATCTTGACAGTACCGTATCAACATTCCCCCGCGCCACCGCGACAGAGAATACGATATCTCGTCGCCTCTCGATAACCTTCCACCTTCAGGAATTCCAGGTATTTCCCAGACGTCCAGAATTCCCCGGGTGGATAGACCATTCCTAGAATTTAGGTCTCCGGGTTTCACGCGAACGTTTCCCGTTAACAATCGCCTCGAAAATGGCACGGGGGCGCGCTTGTTAACCGCCATTTCTCCCTGCTCGTCGGCGGAAGACGACGTTTCGTCGCGGGGACGCTTTTCTTCGGTGGAAAATCGTCGGTTGCCGCGTTTACCACCGACGTTTTCTGAATACGTCGCGCGAAAACATATGCACGCGAACTCGAGGAGATCATCGTCGTCCATTGTGGCCGGCGGTTTTCTTTTACCTGGCAGACCCACGGTTACAGATTACTGGATCTTTTCAGGGGTTGGAAGTCCGTCGCGTTCCGGACTGTTGTGCACCCTGAATCATCCCCCCGCGGTCAGAATAAACGAAATCTCACCCCTCGACCGTGTCTGGCCGTCGTTTACTCGCACCGCGGATTCTGTAACGGATCGTTTCACCTCGGGCAAAAAATGCTCTCTCGATAACCGACCGGATAGATTTATCGAAGAGATCCCGGTTCTTCTACTCGCTACTTTTTCTTGGATTTTGTGTCGCTCCGTTGGAAGCGTGGAGATTCATTGGAGCTGTTGCGCGAGGAAGATTTTTCCAGCTGTTTTTGGGCTTAGGGTTATGAACGTGACAAATGTTGAATTTTTATGGTTGTTTGTAATGATTGGTTGATATTTGTGACATTTAGTATTACCTAGATAATATCGATACTTGTGTAGGGCTTTGGAAATTTTGTTGTGGCTTTTTTTTATGTATTTCACGTTTATAAATATTTAATGAAGTTAGACAGTTTTATTGTTATTCGAATTATCTGAATATTTTGTTTTGTCACGATTGGACGTATAATATTTGAAGGACTACTTTAAATCGCAATCTCGATGTTCGATCATTTTAACGTTTCACGGCTGCTTCGATTCCGCGGCAACGATTCTTGTATCCCGAACTTCCGTCGTCTTTTTCGTCCGAAGTTCTTCGCCGAACTTTCGTGAATTTCGCGCTTCGTTACCCACGCGGCAAAGGAGAAACAGATTTAAGTCTTTGTAGATCCTGCGGTTTCCGTTCGCGAAAACTTTCCGCCGCCCGTCGCAACACGCCAATCGTCTTTCTATGCCCGGAGATTGCGAGAATGGGACCAATTTACAATTCCTTAAACGGCCGTCCGGGAACTTTTAACTACAGGAGAATACACTTTCGCTATTGCATGATAAAGTTATATTTCATACAAATTCGCCACTCGATATCACAGACGTTAACTTTAATTCCATGATACGAAATCACACGGAGATAATATTTTCTTAATTACCAAAGGCCCCGTGCGACACGTCGAATTTTCATTTCGAAACTGAAATTCCGTGGAAATAATATTTTCACGCTATTTATCAGATAATTGGAAATTTCTTTAAATATCTCGGAATTTCTCGACATCGCTTCCCAACCGGGCGTGTTTGCTTTCCATTATTTATCCCATCACAAGGTAATACATAAACGATATATGTATTTATATAGTCGGTATCCGACATATCGCGGTAATATTTCGCGTCGAACGGAAGCTCATCATTTTCGTGGTATTTACCGAGCAACGTTTTCGTTCCCTGAAATATCGTTTAATCGTACGAATTAATTCCCAGGATACTAAGCGAAATCGATCGTTATAAATCTTGCAAAAAGTGTTCAATTCGAATGTTTTGCCACTCCGCGAGACTCGTTCCCGCCGTTCGGATTCCGTTATTTTCGTTTCCTCGTCGGAAGTCAGTCGTTCTAATTAACTATCTCCCATAAGTCACGTTACCAACGGTACCCGGGGTTCGTTGTACCGGCAAATTTCCACCATGGACAACAAGGGCTCATGGTTTCTGATTAAAGAGACGGGTTAACTTGTAAACACGCGCACCCGTCGACATTATCCGATATTTGTTTGCCGCACAATCAATATTAACAGTGTACTCGACGCTTTTGTAGGTGTTAGCAAGCCTCACTTCGTTTAATCAAAGTGAAATGGTCGTTTCGATTGTTTGCGTGTGCCCACTAGAGAACACGCGCGCGCGCGCGCAATTCGTCGCGTGTATCTGTTTAAAAAAATATATCATTCGTTGTTCGATATCTATACAATTGTTTCGCATTGGCCCATGATTTTTTATAACGTCGCCGGTCGCTCCGATGCGTCGCGTCGAACGCGATTTTAACTACTGTAAATTCCTCGATTCATTATATTATGTACATATACACACACATACATACACACGTATACACGCGGCACTTGATTCGTGTACGTAAATCAGTGGAAATGTTTGCCGTTCGTCGCTGCGTGTTTTCCTCATCGCGTATATAATTCCGCGAGAGCATTTTCTCGCGGGAGGGAAAAATCGAAAGAGAATCACGCGAAACGCATGGAAAACTGTTAGACACTTCAATTACGCGCACGTAATTAGGATAAAACGTTCCCCCGGGGTGATTTTTGTACCGTGAAGGAAGTGCATTTATACCGTACATTAATAACATTGTAATTCGATCAGACAAATAATACCCGTATTACGATATGATAATAACAAAATACCAAAGTCAACAAAACACGAGCGAATAATAAATACGCCGTTTAAACTCGTCTCGTTGTACATTCGTTTCATCGTTAACATATGTGTTACGCGAGGTAAAAATTATTCCGGTACTTCCCCCACTTAATTACGTCTGTATCCAATTACAAACGTATTTAATCGATTAGAGGTCCGTTCACGGTGGAAAATGTACCGTCCAAACGAATTACAATCGGCACGCGTAACTCGCGATGTAACCGTGCATCTAAATAACATTACCGTCGAAAAAAATGTGACTTCCAACGAAACACACCGCGAAACTACGAATTACGTTAATCAGAAACATAGAAACTTCGTCCATTCGTTGGGGGAAACACCGACTTTTTCACGCCGCTTTCCGTTCTCGCGGCTCGTATCGCGTAATTTCCCGGGAAAACCGTGACTGGTCGCAGTATCGGCGCGGCAATGAGAATGAATGGAAGAACTTTTGTCGGTCATCTATTAGTCAATAACCTACATGCGGGGAAAGTTGCGCGTCGCGGCGACGTCCGCGTCGTAAATTAGAACAACTTAATTGCGGGGCTACGCCAATGGGGAATAATCTCGAGTGTTTCTTAATTTCGCCGGGAGTTTCGAACGTGTAAATCTCGTTGGATCTACTTATTTATCCTGCGATTTACCTGGTGAACGTCGCACCTTGAAAATGTCACCTGGGAAGAACGATAGTAATTTAAAAGGGAACTTATATAGGAAAAATCAGATTTCACCTGATAAATGGGATGGTAATATTAAATATTCAAAAAACATGTAGTAGTGAATATGTGTCATTAATATTTGAAAGGGTGATTGACCTCGTAAAGCGATTAATGTATCACGAGAATCTTATGACGTTGGGAAAAGAGTAAACGAATATAAATTTCCCGGTCACGTTCCCGTAACGATATTTTCGCATGTTTGCCGCTCGGTGTATCTGTTGTTCGTATCGGAACGCGATTAATCGCGACGAAGTTTGAGAGAAAAGTCACGAGCACTTCAACGGGGCGAACGATTAAACGCCAGTTGGGAAATTGGCAGGGTTTGTGAACACAGCTTTCCATCGACAATCACGTCGCATTGTTACGCGTGTCTGTAAGCTGTTCATTGTGTTTATCGGGAGAGATTCTCGCGTTTTTTTTTGTCGCACTTTATTCCCCTCGTTCCTCGATCCATTCTGCGAAACTATTTTCGCGAAGTGGAATGTGAAATAACGAAAAGTAAAACACGTAGTTCGGGTCCCCAATTTCCGTGGAATTGATACGGCACTGAAACAAAATTGGGAGAGTCTCTCTATGACATCGTTACAACAAGTATATTGATACTACCGTGGTGATTAACATCTTTAAAAATAGATCGGATTCTTTCAGCGGGAAAATCAAGGTCGTTTGCCAACACGGAGAATAGGTGAACAGCCACAAAAGGTTTCGTGTGTCGAACGAAGGGATGAAAGGGAGGGTTTGGGATGGGGGTGTCGATAATAAAAGGTCGATTTAGAGTTTCTAAGCAGACGGGCCGGTTTCTGTCACAAAGGCGTTCGCTGTGCAACGAGCTCTGAAAGTTTCTTCGAATGTACGCGATTTGCAATCGATGGAACTTGCTCTCGCAGTTTTATCTTCTCTTCCATTTTTTTCTATCCATTTCTTCCGAAACTTGAAAACTTTCCGTGCTCTCGCGGCTCAATGAGATTTTCACCGTGAATTTATCGATATCTATTTCCTTTGTATGTATCATTTTTATAATTACAGCGCCGCGGTACAGAGACATTTATTTCAGTGGAAACAGAATGGGAAATACGTAATTAATTTCCGGCGTTAGAATACGACGGTAAATTGGAAAGTATCGATGAAATGTTTAACAATTGCAGAATTTCATTCTTTGTACTGTACGTGTAATTGACGGCCCGGCAAAAAACCCCGCGTATCGTTCGTCGATTAACGTTTATTACACTTTTTATAGGTGTTTCTTTGACGGCGATAAATATCCGTGGTATTTAACGGCTGGATTTGCCTTTCATGCGAGAGAAATTTGTCTGATCGTCGATACATCGGGACTCCGATGAAACTAACAAACCGCGGTTCGCGACAATGGCGAATACATCCGTCTTTTTTAATGATATCCATTGTCACCCGAAACTTTTGTTGACCAACGTCGGGTCGTAAATTCCGATGGAAAAAATCGTCGTTCGTTTCGCCGACTCGTAAAAGACATCGAGTTTACGCGATTTCCAGTCGTTCCCGCAGCCCCGTTTCGCCGAGGTCTGATGTGCAACCCTGCAAAAACACACGCACACCACAGCTATCCGTACGTGCCACGTATAGGGGTGTGTAATTCACCGTTGCGCTACTGACGGTGGTGGATATGACGCGAATGTAATTAAACGAGATTTTTTGGCCGTTTTACACGTTCGAAAATTGGCTGGTAATCCCGCGAACTGGAATCGCAAATTCCCTCGGTTCGCCGTATTGTCTGCCTCCTCGGGATTGTTTGAAATATGAAATTAAGTAACAAACAAAAAGCGTAATCCGCGTGATACAGATTTTTGTTAGAAAGTATGGGAAATATCAAATTTCTGCGTGAAAATAGACTTTCCTCTGTTTTATACGATTTTGTCAGAGATTCTCAGGTAAAATGATGTTGCGAAATAACCATTTTCTCGGTGGTGATACTTTGTCGTTCATTCGACGAGGTGTATTTGAAACGTTCGCGTAATGGGTGTTTTAATAATTCGCGAAAATGATCGGGGAAGCTTCCGAGCTCATGTTAATGAACCGTTTACGACCGACATCTGGGCGCTCGCTGTCCCCGACTCTGAAATCAAGGTCAAGATTCGTCTTGGAACGTTGTCCGCCGGTGGCTTCAAGAATAGTAACTAGACTATAGTACGCCGTCTGAAGTGGTAAACTAACGACGCGGTAATTATCAATCTAGCAGTAACGAGAGCCAGATTCGCCGACACGATGTTCACGGTCAAACGGATTGCGAAACCGAATCGTCACTGGTTAAAATCTCGCTGAAATCGTATCACAATAGAAACCGTCGATGAACTACACTAATCCATTTCATATTTCAAATATTTGAATTTATGTAAATAGATTTTAATAATACTTTACAGTGTTTAACGAGTATAATCGAGGAAACAGTGGAATAGTCTGACCCAGATTATTTAACATGCGTTGTTTATAGTATTTGCATATTATATATAAGTATTGATATACATTGGGTACTTTATAATAAAATTCTTTAATTACCTAGTGTTGGCAACATACACTGTCGGTAACAAATTCTGTGCTTTTCGGTTGTCGATAAGTTTCTGGGGGTTTTGAATCGTATACCGACATTATCGACTGTTAGAAGAGAAACTCGTGGATACAAAGAACTTGCAAGCTCGGCTGAAGCTTTTGGCACAGACGAAGCATAGGATAGACTCTCCCTTAATGGGTGCCCGTGCCCGGGAACTGCTTTGCCGACGCCTTGAAATTTCAGTGCATTTACAGCGCCTCCTTCCCGGAAATGAGAACTTTTGGAACTAAGAATCTGTCGAAGGTTTAGAAACAGGCACCACACCCCTCCAATCAATTGTACAATTGATTTAAGACTTATACTATAAGCCTAAACGGGTTAATGGGGTCAAGTAGCATTGTATCAACTACGAAATTCTACGTAGGATACATATATATTGATTGCAAACGAAATTTCGCAAAAATCTGAAAGGGGTAGGTCAGGATTTTGAGCGGTTTCAGTAATTCACTCGCCATTTCCGCAATTTTTGAGATCTTAGAATGATTGAGGACGTATTGAATGCGTAATTTAATGCCGAATGAGATGGTGAAGGATTTAGATCAATATCTAAACGACTGCGAAAATGGCGAACGGAAAATGGGAATCGCCAAAAATCCTGACCTACCCCCTTGAGATTTTTCTGAGAATCCTGTAATTTCTTTCTACTATTGACCCATGTCTAGGTTCAAACCTAAAATAGTAACGTTGGGTGTGACACTATAATGGTAGATGGCTCTAAATCCTTAAAATCTGGCGACATCGAAAAGCATAAGAGTGACACATCTATCTTATGTATAGTCTGTGCTTCGTGGAAACTGTGGAACCCGATGGTAAGGCAGAGAGTGGTTTCTGTAGTTTTCGATAGTGGATAAAGTAAACTTCTGTAATCCAATTTGCGATTAATTAAACAAACTCGGGTTAATTATTCCACCAAAAATTCTCTCCCTCGAGAATATTAACATTTTTTGTAAAGAACCAACTTTACATTCAACCTGTTATTTCTACTTTTCCCAACTTTTCACAACAATAGGAATTTTTTCGTGTTCTTTTGTTAACCATTTCTATATACCGCGAATTTCATTTCCCACGAGAATTGTGGTTCATTTTTCCGGTAATTTGAAGGCTCCACTAGTTTTACTTTACCGCCCGCCGAGCGATTACCTACACTACTGTGGATTCATGAACTTCGGTTGGTAAGGCGATTATCCGTGTTGGATAGGTCGGGCTGATTAATAATTCCGAATTAAGCTGTACGTGAACATTTCATGCCGTGGCAAATTAGAAATTTAATGCCGGGACGATGTGAACGCGGAGGAACGACGGTGAATCGATCGGGGAATTAAAAGTTTGCTGAATAAAAAACGTAACGACCCCGCCGCCGGAGCAGGGAACGGCAGAACAGCAATTTGCAATCATTTGATTAACACTCTCTGCCGAATACACAATGAATCGTCTGATTCGCGGAAACGAAATTAAAGCGTGACACGTGCGCGCTTTTATGTAATTTCTTCTTTTGTTCGGGAACGCAGCGGACTCGAATAGCTTCAAGGAAGTTCCTGCTCTCCTCGTTCTTTTTCTTTTTTTTCTCTCTCTTTCTTTTTTTTTTATCATTGCCAGGAAAATCTTTTTCCCTCGCCGTTAGTCAACCGTGGAAATTCGTCGAGCGAGAACCGTGCGATTTCGTTGCATTAATTTCGCAATATTAAAATATCTATCGTTTAGCATACCTTTCTTTCCACGGGATTCGCGAAACGTCGACGGAAACGACGAAACCGGGACTCTCGGAAATGAAACTTAGAAAAACACGAAAGCTAATTTAAAACCCCCTCGATCTCGCAAAGCGTCCGCCTTTTTTCCTCTATTTACTTCAGCACCGTCCCTTGTTTACCTGTACACTAATAAACATCTAATCTTCCATTTGTAAGACTTTCGGGACTATTAAAAGTTGCTGAATCCTCAAACGTATTAAAAGTATAATATTAATTACAAGACTTTTAAATATTTGACCGTCCCTCTTTAAACTCCGAGGCCAGTAACGGTTCGCAAATATTTAAGATCGCGGAATCGTGACTATTGCGAGCGACACGAACGAGAGGATCGTTCGGTCGTGTTGGTAACGAGATACAGCATCGAACCGAGAAGAAGGGGGTGTTCGACCCCCTCCTCCCCTGCCCCCCTCGCTGTGGAAAAATTTAAGACGCGAATGGCACAGATCCAACTTCCGATATCTTCTGCTACTGACATCGGCATATTTATTGTCGTATGAAATGGCATCAGCAACGAAATCAAACGTGGATATACTCCCGGATCAGCCAGCGATCTATATTTATACATATTTCTTTTCGACCCTCCGCGATCCGATCGAATCTGCCTCCGCGAATCAGAATTTCCCTCGCTCAACCCTCTAGCCACTTGGATTTCATCGTACGGTACTATACATACCTTCGTTAAACTCACGGATCGCAATTTAATGCGCGTACTACTGATTCTTCGGTAAAATAATAATCAACGGGCCAGCGTGTCGATTACGAATGTGTATGTAGGTTTAAAGGGATAGCTTGATATTCCGAGTGCGCCGTTAAAGATCCGAACGTTCTTTTAAACTGTACTACCTCACAACTCACATTTAGAAACTCCACTTCAACAAAGTGACATTTAAAAAACTAATACACAATTTAACATCTACCATCATTCTCTAAAAAACACCAACAAACTTTCTAATCTAAATCAATACCACCCTTTATTTAAATAATCACACATTAATTCCAATCTATCAAAATTTATCCCTTATTTTATCCCTTTCCCTACAAACTACCCTACAAATTAAACCCAAAGAAACCCCCACAGAACTCGGAAACCCAACGTCTCTGCGGTGTCGTCGTCGACGACGCAATGAAATTCCCCGATCGCCGTCGAATCCGCGCTTTTGCGGTCGGCACAACATTATTTTTTTTTTATTTTTTCGTTCTCCCTCGTATTTCTTGATGTCGAGTGCCGGAGGTCTATCAATCCCCTCAAACGCCATTCATCCGACGAGCACAAGAGCCCGGTTCGTGGCAGCCGGAGTGGAGATTGGTCGGAAAAAGGAGCGGTGGTGTGAGGGGGGGGGGGGTGGTAACAGGGGTGGGTGTCCAGGGGATGGCGTCACCATCACCGTCCATTCTGACCGGTGAGTCGTGTAGAAAGGGCGACGGTTAAAAGCCAGGCTTCGACTCCCATCGATCTGTTAAGTGCCGTAAAATTTCCGTGTTCGGCACCGCCGCACGGGCCACTGAATATCGCGGACACGAATAAAGAAATCCGTGCGACACGTGTGTACACTCGCCGCGAAAAGTCCACCGGGAAAGCCGAGTCCCGATCCCGTGGGAAGTTTATCCAGTGGGGTAGCTGACGATGGAATCGAGAAAATCCGTGGAAATCGTGTTAATTGAGAAGAAGGGGGTGGGATGTACAAATTAGAAATGTTGATTTTTGTCGATTTATTTAATTGGAAGTCATTTTATTTAATTGTATATAGTATGGTGGACTCACGATAACTTTCAGTATTGAGGGAACGATAGGATGGAGAAGGTTCATCCTGTGGAAAGTTATAGGGAGCCAAGACGAGGGGATGATGACGTTCAAGTTTGTTAAATAAGAAACACGGGTGTGTTAGAGGCATTAGTAGACGTCAAGGGGTTAATTGGTAAAAAATTTAATTACGTGAGGGTGTGTAATTTATAATTGCCACGGGGGAGAATGCGAATAGACCACTTGCCGTATTTTCGTCCGTGAAACGTTGCCCCGTGATGCGTCTGATTTATGAAGAGAAAAATTTGTATGTATACCGTGGCGCGTAATACAGTGTGCGAAATTTGAAAAGGCAAATTTTTCTTTCTGTTCCAGGTGAGTAATGTCTCCGCCGGCTTTCCCGCGAAACTTCCAGAAACTGCGAACGTGAGTGTACAACATATTTACGCCCTTATCATGCTATCTGCGGGGCACGTAGGGTGTACTACGTTTTTCTCCACGGTTTGTTCCTTCGAATCACGTAGTCGTACGTTTTTGCTTTCTCTCAACTGGCAATAAAATATAGATCATACAGTTCCGCGGCTGGTATATTTTACCAGTTAATGATCGAGTGATAAATTCCACCTTGCTCGAAGATCTATGATTTAGTCCAGCGATACAGGGCTAGATCTCGATTTTTTTTTCCAAGACCTCGTTCTCCTGGCCGTATATTTTCGTATATGGTCAAATAAAAATATCTCCTCGTTGTTTTTTTTGTGATAAAATAAGTGTGCGGTTATACAAGCTGTTAACTTTGCTAACATTTTCACAATTGGACAAGTGAACATCACAAACGGTGATAAATAAACGATGTACGATAGATCGAAGAAGCAAGATAACAAGAGTAAAACGATTGCAATGGAAATTTAGCAAATTCGGATCAAAAGAGTCTGAATTTAACGATCGGTAAATATTCGTGGTTTGTTGCATTTTTATCGCGAATTCCTTTGACGAACACCGAGAATTGCGCTTCGTTAAAGATACAATATCGCCGCTGTTTGCGTTGGCCTTTTTTCTTCATTTTTCTTCACTTCTAAACGACCGTGCGGCACGGTTAAAAAGTAAGATGGCGGTCCCTGAAGATCGCTATGGATGGTTTGTATTCGCGGGAACGGAGTAGAATCAAGCTGCAGCAATTTATATGATAATTACCGTGCTACCTTTTCTCGAGTCGGCAAGGATTCTTTTTACCGCGAAAGAAGCTGCGTTTCTTCCTTACTTCCGGTATTATTTTTTCTTTCTTTCCACTGTCATTTCTCTCTTCTATATCTACCCACGGATGTATACATGTGGAATACACACACATTCATATATGTACGTACATCCATTTGTATTTGCCGGCATTACATTTTTTTCATTCTGAACGTTCGCGTTGAATTTTGCAAATATCTGCTCGCCGATTCTTTGCATATTCAGGACCCGGTCCGCGTTGTCTTATTT
The DNA here is from genome assembly GCA_917499265.3 of Mimumesa dahlbomi. Lineage (NCBI taxonomy): Eukaryota > Metazoa > Arthropoda > Insecta > Hymenoptera > Crabronidae > Mimumesa > Mimumesa dahlbomi. The sequence continues at coordinate 5,067,898 of OU824116.1, read as the reverse complement.
CACTTTTTAAAACAGGAAGCTTATCGGGCCCCTGATGGAAATACAATTAGCCGGACACGACAATGAGAAAGCCAGAAAGGAAATCGATAATTTCTTTCTCGCCGAACTTTTTTCCCCCTGTCGTACTTCACCTTCCTTTCCGCGGCTCTTTCATTATCGTAATTATCCCAAACCTTCGTTCTTCCCCGTGGTTTTGCTTCCGGACATCGAAATTCAACGTTGTAACAGGATATTAAGTATCTCGATAACGTTCCCCGTCCTATTCTCATGCTTTTTAATCAACGAAAATACCGTTAAAGATCGTAGCGTTGGGCGTACAATTTTTTTTCATCGAAAATATTAAAAAAAAAAGAACTGGGAATTTGACTTCATCCCCGTTGTACAAGTTAGTATTATTATCATTCATTATAATCACGTTTGAAGTACGTATACCTAGCCGTTCGTAGAATGGCATCATTTTTATTATCCACGCTCTCAATTTCCCAGGATCCATGGGCGGATAATAAAGACGGCCGATCCATCTAGCCGGCCGTTTATCTCTATTTCCATTATTTTTTCTTGTCTCGTTTGATTTACGATTCCCCCGGTTATATTGTGTTTCCGGCGGAACGCAGTTCTTCCTCATGCATAATGCAGCCTTGGATCAAAGAGCGGTCGGTACAAGGGATCCCTATACGTGTCTACCTTCATCCAACCGTCTATGGACCAGTGTACACACACACATACACACACGCACACGTATACATGAGTGTGTGATACGGGTTATCGCGCGTACCATTATATTAACTTTGGTAAGGTCGACAAGGATCGGTTCTCCCGTTACAGCTTAACGGCCAATCCAACTCGTAAGTCTCCCGAAGACGTGATTCCGCTCGTCCAACTTCCGAGCCGTGACAATGAGATAGTTTCGGGGTATTTTTACGAGCCGGTGTTTCCTCAAGTCGTTCGGGAACACTTCCGAAACTTGCGACTGCGTCGGCAAAATTATCCACCGACGGTTTTCCGATCGGAAATCGACGTCGATGACGGTGACACTGTCACTCGCGAAACGTGAGACGGGAAAATGAAAAGAAATTGCGAAGGATTTGTTTCGAATGTATGTATATATTTTTTATATAAAAGTTTACACTATTTTACTGTAGAATAGTTCTAGACTTACAGGAAAACGTACCAAATTAATTAACATATTTGTAATGATAGAAAAAAATTTGTTGAATTCTTCGATGAATAACCGGAAATAGTTAGTGACAGGAGATTTAGAAATTGATGTAATGTATCGGAATGTATTGTCATAGGAATAGGACGACGTGTAAAAACGATTCGGAAAGTTCGTTTAGCTAGGTCGACAGCAAGTGTGACGGGCGAATGAAAAGATAATAAAAATAGTAATTCATGTATCGAGAATAACCGCGACCCGGGGGAAATCCCGTTTGTCGTTCCGAAACGTGTGTATTTTAGATGCATAGAATTTTTTAGAAGGCTTTAACGGCGGAAGTTTCGTTCACCTTTGACGCGTTCGGCAATGTTTCCGCGGCTCGTTTGACTCGCGGAAAATTATTCATTTTTCCGATGTGTCTCGTCCGAAAAATCAACCCCGAGGAATTTTCAGTTAACGTGTGGACGCTTTTAACCCGGTTACCCGCGGTTATGGGAGAGCGAACGGTTTTTTCTTCCGCGTCAATTTCGCGGAGCGACGCGGCACCGAAACACGCAAAATCGGTTAAAAGCTCGGTATAATAGAGTATCAGCGTCGAAGATCAATAATTCCGAAGGGATTCCGTTAAGCTAGGATCGAAAATCTACTTTGATGATATTTCTCGTTTTCCCAACCGACATAAACAAGAAACGAAAACAGGATCAAAATATAATCTATCGTATCAATTTAATTAAAGAGATCTCTTAATTAAAGAGAATTCAAAAAAAAACGTTATTAAATACTTTAATTATAATTCATTATTTTATTCGATTATATTCCGCAACGACGGCTCCGATCGGTTGAACGGAACTCCGAAATCGAACGGGTTAATGCACAATTTTTCCACTTTATTCTACGCCGAACTCCGGACAGTTTTCCATAGGGCTTTGCAGTTACTAATACCCCGAGATTGATAGTTTCTCGTCGGTGGGCCGATTTAATTTGACGTGACGCGCTTGAAAAAAGATCGGTGATGCGGAAAAATCCCTTGGGAGGAGGAAGGAAAGGGCCGGTGGGTGTCGAAAGCCAGCGGGAGGGACCGATAATTGCGGGTGGGCTTTTGGGAAGGATGGAGTGAGATATGATCGTCCGTTGCCCCACGGTTATTGATTTTCCACCTTGACGTATTATCAGTCACGTTCGTGCGTATACCTTACGTGTCTTACCGTACGATATCTTCTTCTTTTTTTTGTACTATGAGCTCTATATTGCCTGTATCTTTTGACATTTATAAATTAGAATCCCTCTCTACCAGAATCTCTAAATTATTTAACTATAGAATCAATCATTCTGCTACATAAAAAACTTAAAATACTAATTTCCAAGTATAAAGTGACTTGAATTAAAAATGAAATAAAAAAATATCAGACTCATATCTCACATGATTAATTAATATCACCGTTAACTTGGGAAACAGACCATCCGCGTTATTTTCCACGGCATCGCGTCCCCGGAATCTTAGCAGGATTCCGTAAATTTCCGTTAAAACGACGCTTCCGTCGTTTCGCCGAACGTTCGGAAATGCGGATCGCATTCCCGCATCCGGGAAGGACTTGTTTCGCCCTTGTATTACGGGTCGTGTACCGGTCCACGTGACCTGAAATTACACCGAGTCCGAAAACATATTAGGTTCGCCCGTGTCTGGCCGGGAACGACTTAATCTCCTTTGGTATCGTAAACAGAGTGCCTTTGGTCAGCCATATTGTCGGCTTCGCGTCGGGCTTTTTCATGCCGGGTTCGCGTGAACGTCGGTGAACTTTCGCACCCCTCCCCCCTTTCTCTCCCAATCCAGGTTTGTTTTGCTCACCCTTACCCAGGTCGACAAGAAATCCAACGAAATCGCAGAGCCAGTTTCTGTGTTCAACGAACACGGTCTCGCGATAATACCAATTTATCAGCGTGGGTCTGTTTAAATTTATAATCATAAATTTCCGTCCCCCGGCGGAGATTGAGTAACGACCCCCTCCCCACCCCTACCCCCAACCCCCGTGGCGTTCCGTCGGATCGCGAAAGAAATTAATATCCTCTTCGAGGGTTTAATTGAAACGCAAATGAAATTTAATCGGCCGCGTAAACGTCGTTCCGCGTCTCTCTTGCCTCGCGAAACTTTCATTTCGCTTCATTTCACGGCCATAAAACTCCGCTCTCCGCGTTTGGTTTATACCACCGGCGCGAATTCTCCGCGAGAACCGATCCCCGTGGTTTTTATTAACCACGGAACCCGATGTTACGTTCACTCTCCGTTGAAAACAAATTAGAACAAAAAAAAAGGGCAAACAAATCAAAAAGAGAGAAGACCAAGTAGTAAGAGAGAGAGATTGCGACAAAGGAGGAGGAGGGGGGGGGGTGAGTACGTGAACGACTCGAAGTAGTACCTGGGAAAGATTTATGCTCGCCCTTAAAACGAACATCTCGTATTCCGTCCGTTTTCGACGGACGGATCGGAATCGGCGGGCGATCGGGCCGCGATTCGGCTCCGTCAGCTGTAAAGTTTATTCGAGCTTTCGAGATTCCTTCCTTACGTTCCTTCTCCCAACCGTCGTAGTAACGGCGCGGATCGTCCGTCAACGGAAGCACGCGCGACCGACGTCGATAAAATACGCGCCGTTGCCTCGTGGATTTTACGACCCTTTCGCCCGTAACGAGCCCTTAATTTTCTTGAAATCCCGCCCCGGGATTCCGTCGACACATTCACGCACGCTGCGTGAACACACCGTTGCCATTTTGCGTGCGCGCGCGCGCAGCAGCAGCGGCTATAAACATGGAGAAATTTTGATTAGCGAATTTATGCCCTGTGTAATTACGCTCACCCGCGGAGGAACGGGATTTTACGCGTGTAACGCACGGACGGCAGGCTGTACCGGATTTATACAGGATTTGCGTAAATAATGGATACAACGACTACACAGCGGCGGGATTCGCGATACCGACTTTACCGCGAAAGATACAGTATCATTGTACAAATGCGTTTTCGTTCGTTCCGATCGAGGGAAATGATGTTTCGCTTTAACGGACGGTGTTTACATCAATTTTCTTAAAAATGACATACATTCTTTTTATCAATAATATCTACGTATTTAAAAAGCTATTTTTTGAGAGACGAATATAGAAAAATATTTTAATAAAAAGAAAAGTATAATTATATTCAAAAGTTACATGGATAATCATGTTACATTTAACTGTGAATGTCAAGATAGAATCTTTCTTCACGTGACTCGAATGGGGGTGGATATTTTCAACGGTGGCTTTACATAACTCGTTTTACATAGTCGTGACGCGGGATACATAATGGAAAATCATATAACTTCGACGGGCATGTACGGTGACAATAAGCCGGCGCATTCTTCGCGGCTCATCCGTATTACGAAGTAACATCGACAACGAAAACTCTCCAAGTTACTTTTGCCATCGAGCCACTTCACAATACCACGGCAATTCGAATTGATCGGTGCTCTTCCGCACTCCGCGAAAGCACGGCGAACACTTGGAAGATTTCAAGCAGCCCTCCCCTTCACCCCCCTCCTCCTCCCGTCTATTGGAATTCGAATGTACAGGGTGTATCTAAACGTCGGAGACCTTTCTTCGGGATTGATTCTGTAATAGGTATCACAAACGAGGAAAAAATATCGGATAAACGTGAGCTACCAACCACCGCGTTTCGAGATATATGTATATGTATGTATGTATATTTTAAGATGGAATGGAAACGAGAAATTCTGGAAGAATTCGTATCTGTCGAAGGAATGATTGCGGGGATACGATATTTTGTTTCTATCACTGGAAAAGATCAAAGTTTATTAGAAAAAAGTAAATTGTGAACGTTGTGTTATACCGGGGTTTGATTAATTATGGATTGGTTCGATTGAATGGGAAAATAATTCTAGATATTCAATTACATGGAAATTCAAGGAACTTGAATGTGTATTATGATGTTTGTAAAATAAATATCAATCAATTGTGTGGATGTAATTTCAGTGAAAATAGATATCATGTACAGGTATCTGTTTCCACTTGGAAGATAATAATCAACGGATCTATGTCATGATAAATAAAAGAGCTTTTATGGGAGAATCTTTTGCCGGAACTAATCAAATAACGTAAAAAACAGTAGAATCGAGATGTATTTCCCCCGGGCGAATGGGAATAAATGAAGAATTATTTATACAGACAATTTCACGGATTCCACCCCCTCGTTTGTACCTTCGGTCGTATAATACTATCAGACATTTTTACCAGCGCCGGGAAATTTCTTTCTTTAAAGACGCCGAACAAACTTTCCCGCGATTCGACGGAAATCGAGAACACCGTAACGATGATTCTCTATGCGAATAATAATCAGTGTTATCCATAGACAACGTTTACTATTGCATAAAAACCAATTTATACTTTTCTCATCACTCCAAAATTAAAATCAACCAAAAACGACTCTAATCGCTTAAATGACTCTCTACTAACTTCACAATCATTTGTGAATCATTCACAATCAGTTGTGCCGGTAAAAGTGAAAACTCGTTGTTCGACGGTGCACGCTACATATTGCTCTACATACATACATACATACATATATACAGTAACGTCGAATGCAATTTCCTGATTTTCGATATCGAGCCGCGAATAAGGCGTAGTAATCGTCGGGACGAACTTACCCCCCACCAGCGCCGCGGAATTAATTCGGGAAACCAATTTGCATCGTCGCCTAATTCCGTCGTCGGCGTGGCTACATCCGGTTTGTCTACGGCGTCGCACGCGAAATTGCAATTACTGGATCACGCACAAGCTCATGGATACCGGGAGCGTGCCCGTGTGTACACAGCCTTAGTCCCGCTGACGTTAGTGTTTCCGGTTAGGGAGTCTTGAACGTGGCCAATCTATCAAGCGTGTTTTAACCGCTCGCAACGCTGATCCAATTAGGTAATCGGGAAACGAGATTTTTTTTTCTCCCCCGGGTCGAGTTATTATTTACACAGACAGAGTGTAGGTATATGTATGTGTATAACGGTTAAGTAATAATGGAGTACACATGGAGTTCATCCTATTAGTATAATTTATTCTCGCACTCGAGCGACGTTGTGTATATTATGTAGATGTGTCGAACGAGTTGCGTCATTAGACCGTTTTCCGAACAATTCAATTATTTACCGATTGTCCAGCGTCACACTCGAAACTTTTCCACTGGGATGATGTTACGTTCAGGGTCTATTTATTAAAAATAGAATTACATTAAATATATCCGTACGGGATGAGTGAGAGTGAGAGGGTAACGAGTGCGAGTGAGATAGAGGGAAGTGTAAGTGTATAAAAGAGCGAGTGATAGTTGAACGCGAGTCAGAGTGGTGTCACTTCTTGAATAAATATAACCTGACTTTTTGCGAGAGAATAAAGTAGTTTTAGTTTTGAATTAATATATATACATTATCAATATCCACACCAGTGAGTCTTAATATAATTCGTTCTTTTTCAAACATACTTCTACCTCCGAAATTATCCCTCCTACATTATTTCGTCGCCTAATTTCCCCGCTAGAAATTCAAAAGTGGAACCAATTTGTCAAAAAAAAATAATTCATTCTGTCGTCAGTTTCCCTTTTCTCTTCCCTCACCAGGTACGTAAGTCTCCTATTCAAAGTTTCCGGCGACGCCTGTCTCGTTCATCGATAAATCCGGCACTGGTTCCCGGACGATTCTTCTTCGGGTTTTCTCGTTCCGTGTCATTCCCGCGGTTTCGAGTGGCGGAACCGTCTCGTGGAGCAGACTTTCGTCAAACAGAGCCAAGACGAGTGGCACCTAACCAGCTTCCAGCTCCGTTCCTGCGTGCTCCTTCACGCTCCTTGACCCACGTGAACTCGAGTGCCGTAGCATAAATTACAAAAGCTGCTCGCCGACTACTGTGTGTGCGTGTGTGTGGGTGAACACCGAAGGCTTGTCTGTTCGAAGCTTTGAACGTCGGCATCGTTTTGTCTCCTCCTATTGCACTTCATTATACAACCGTCTTCGACGAACCGTCGTTTGATCGAGATATTCGATCGAACGCGTTAAAACACCGACGAATGCGTCGCGACGCCGTGGCGTTCGATTAATCGAATAATGGAATGAATACGAATAACTCGATACATTTCTATCGGTTGGAAAACTGAGGGAATTTGGAACCATGGTAGAATTGGGGATTTATAAGATTTTAGATCTATCATTTTTATAGCGCAATGGGGAAGACTTTTTTTCGGAATTTATACGAAAGATATTTCAGAACGTGAGAATTTTTTGGGACCATGGATTTAAAAGACGAGGGAATTTAAATCGGGTGGAATCTCCGAAGAAATGTTATTTCCTCGAAGTTTCTTATCACGTGGAATGTGATATCCAAGTGTAGACATTTTCCGGGTGATAATCAAATTTCATCGTGTACGAGAATTATAGTTGCCACGCAAACCACAGCGGATGCGTTTTTTTTTCTCCCAGTTAGAATCGCGGAACGGAGGATGCATGGAAAATTTCGAAACAAGACGGACGAGATAGAAAACCATGGATCAGCGAGCTAAACGACTCCGCGGGGAATTGATATAGTTTCCATGATACGTTCATCGTGGCACCCCGTTGTGTTGTCGCGATGCCCGGCCCGTAGATAACGTCGGTATTCGTAATGTATCGCACGAATATCGCCGGCACGCACTGATAGAGCCAGCATGACGGATATTGCCAAATTCGTGCGCCATGAATATTCGATTCTCGTAAATCAGAGGAAAATCTAGCAGGCATTTACCGTGCCCTCGGTTAAACGTCGTTATGATTTCTTGCGCCGTTTCGGTGATGATAGTTCCCACGATATATTCACTGGGAAAGCCCCACAGTCACATTCCACACTAATAATCTCTCAGTATCACACATACAGGTATACATGGTCTGTCCGGAAAGTAATAGGACTGATTTTTTTCCGCCGCGACTGTACTTCGGAGCTCTCGAGTGCCGACGGGATTCGGTAGAGGAGGTCCTTAGCTAATGAATGAGGGGTTGGTCAATTGTCTCCGAACATCTGGAGAGTCAGGACAGCCTTTTTCTCGCAACGTGTTTTTGTCCGCGGTACAAGCAGAAAATGCAGCGTTCGTTAGAGCAGAGGTTGGCAATCGCCAGAATTTAATCAATTCTGTGTGAAACGCGGTAAATCTGCGACAGAGACATTTGATATGATCAAGCAGGCTTATCCAGATAATACTTTACTAAGAAGTAGTGTCTTTCGGTGGCAAAAGGCCTTTTCGGAGGGCCGGGAAGAGGTCGCCGATGAAGACCGCGCTGGAAGACCTTCGACTTCGACAAACACCGACAATGTGACTCGTGTGCTCGAAGTTTTGAACTCTGACTGTCTACTGAGTACTCGTTTAATTGCCCAAATGTTAAGTTTACCAAAAATTGTGGTTCATGACATTGTGACGGAGCACCACGACAATGCAGCGGCTCACACCTCCTTTCTTGTGACCAGCTAAATGACCCAGGCAGGTATCCCAACGCTTCCCCAGCCACCCTATATCCCAGATTTGGCCCCCCCAGACTTCTTTTTGTTTCCTCGCCGGAAAATACCGATGAAATGAAATCATTTTGAAACGAATCATTTTGAAAAGAGGGGATCCAAGCAGCTTGTACCGCGGCTCTAAAGGCCATTCCGGAGAATGCTTACCATGACGCCTTCAATGCTTGGAAATCGCCCTGGCAGCGCTGTATCGACGCAGGAAGAGCCTTTTTTGAAAGTTTTTCAAGAATTATAACGATTGGCTCAATAGTTTTTTTTTAATCGACTCAGTCCTATTACTTTCCGGACAGACCATGTATGTGAACACGTGTTAAACGAATTAATTAATAAATATCGTGAGAAACGTCATGTGAAAGATAAGTGAAATTTAATCGAATTTTATACGAGATTCGAATTGTTTTATTTAAATCGGATTTATATAGAATCTTCACGTGGAAAGTTGGGTTGTTATTTTTCGTGAGTGTATCGGTGGTATTTGAAAATTTATCATAGAAACGTAAGGGCTAAACCGGTAGTGTCCTTCTTCGTCGAACTTTTCGTTTTCTGCCGACGCGACGACGGTCGGACGTGCAAACTTGTAGGATATTAATAAAGTTCTGCCTCTGTGCTGGCCGACGGTATCCTTTTTCGTCTCTAAACGAAAGACTCTTAAAACTTGCACCCCCGGGAAATGAAATTCCCACGGATTCCAGAAGCTGAGAGCGACTAAGCATCGGTAGGCAAGGCAACTCGTTAATGGCGTATCTAAAAAACTTTTACGACGAGCAAAATGTTAAGGAAAGAAGTCCTTAACGAGCTAATAAACTATATAAACCGTTGCTCGTTTGTGTATATATACGTGTCTATAGGGTATGCTATCATATGACTATCATACAAAATGTATCCTCGATTGTTATACTTATCGTTAAAGTAACACACTTCTATTCAACTTTTTCCTGGATTTTTACCGGAAAAAAATAATCCTCAGTGTATCACAGTAATTACTATACATAATTTCTATAATGAGTTTTAATTTATACATCTCCACTAACTCCACAATTTTATTTCGAACAAAGTTCAACAAATTTATAACCGTAAAAAATTCACGTCCTCCAATTCCATATCCAATCACTTCATTTTCTCAGATATCTATTCAAAAAAAAAAAGTTTTATCAAAAAATTGTTATCGCTATCCAAGAATAATAATTTCCCAAACGCGAAATGAAAGTAAGGAAGTCATTCGCCGGGTAATCACGCAATTCCTGTGCGCGTTAAGCGGCGTAAGGGATGTTTGCGGTTGGCGCATCGTGGCAATTACTGATTACGCGGGCAATTGGCACGGGACAGGTGAGCACCGGGACCTGCAGCTTGAGACGAGAGAATGATCGAGCGCGGCTGCAGTTGCCGCGCTGCAACCGACACGCCGTTCCACCTGCCGACCGTTGCATCCATTGTTGTGTCCACGTACGTGCGATCCGGGCGCATACTAATACCGGCCATTCGCGAAAATTACTGGCTGCCTCGGTCGATCTGATTTTAATGAAGATCGATCACGCGTCAATAATACGGGATCAAACGGAGAATCCAAAGGGGGGGCGGGGAAAGTTGGAAATTTCCGTGTGGGAAATTATTCTTAAACGATCACTTTGATTTTTGAGATCGAATTTCATTTTTGGGTTACCTTGACCTTTGTACGTGACGATATTCCGAGGGTTGTATTGTAATGATGTGAAATTTATGCGAATTTATAGACATGGGGAATATATCTATACTTTTTGGAGAAAATTCAATATTTTCTTTCGTCTAATCTTTTAATCTTCCTTGAAACAGTTCCCAATATACGTTGTTTGTTGGATTATATAATATATGCGTATGTTAATAGTTTTCTTTTATTAGAAGAGAATGAACTAGCGATGGTTTTGCTATCGATTGTACGAACTATTTGATAGGTTGCACGTGACGGTGAGTACTTTACATGCGGCCCGGAATTGTTTGCGACACGAGGATGAAGTCTCAGATGCGCCTCGTGTTCGCTGCAATTATTATAATTGTCTTAATTATACTCGCCCGCGGTCCTGGAAATCGAATGATGTTCCGGCACTATCTTCGGGGGACTCGCTTGATGCGATCATTAGGAAACAATGGCGTCCACAATCTCGGGTCTCCATCCGGAAGCAAACGTAGTTACGTAAACCCCGGATTATAATTCATATTTTCCAAATGAAAAGAATTCACACCAAAAAAAACAATTCATATACATCAGAAAAGATTCTTAAAATCCTAAAAAAAAAGATTCTCAGCTAAATAATTTCCGTAATTCGACATTCCCAGCGATTCTAGAGTTCCGTCATCAAATATCCCGTCTAAACAACTACTCAAACATTTTCCCGCATATGAAAAAGAAGAACAAACCTGAAGAATCACTCGGCATTCCACATCTATAGTGGTTCACCCGCGAAGTATATTATTTTCATTTCCGCGGGTGGCCATCGAACTAATTATTGCCGACAGGACAGCCCATCAAACCAATTAATATTTCAAAAGCATGATCTCGAGGGGTCGACGGGTAAATTCCGAGTCCGTAATGACTTTTCCTCGGTACCGATTACGTTGCGGTGTCGCAGGGCCGTACGAAAGAGGGGCAGGGGGTGAAGGGGTGAGGGTGTGGGGGGACAGGGGGCTGAAAGAGGCCGCAGAGTGGGGTAATTGAAAGTCCTGGAGCCACGGCAAAGAGGCGTCAAAGCCGCCGCTGTAATTGGCCCGGCTATTATTAACGTCGCGGTATGCCATTTATTTTAATGGACTCACCCCGCCGCTCACCTATGTCCCGCAAATCTGGATCTCCGCTTGGACCAAAACCCCCCTTCCCCTTTCATCGAATGGATTCGGTGGGTAGGGTCAACCCCCCCAGCGACCACCCCCTCCCCCTCTACCCACTGTCACCCCCCGTTGATACGTCCATTTACCTAAGTGCGCTTCCCCCGGTACGTGTACAGGTGCGTAATTCCGACAGAGTGTGTGTGAGTGTGAAGGTGTGACTTTTTAGGGCGTTCGTGTGTACAATTTACTGCTAGGTACTTGATTTTCGAAATGTTACAGTTAAAATAAGACTATTCTAATAGTGATAATAGTGTCTTTTATCCAAAGTGTGTGTGTTTTTTTCTGTTAATTACTTTTCAAAACTTTGCTCCATGGAATTTATTCCGTGGTATTAAAATCGATTTATTTCTACAAGGTGTCGCACGGCGTGATGTTTTTTATTTCCTTTTCTCCGGCGTTCAATCGTACGTAACCCGAACTAATAATCCTAGTGGAAACTATTCGTAGCCGTACGTGATATCTGGAAGGCAACCGGGTTCGGTTCCCGAAAGATCGGTGGAAGTCGAAGTTCCTTCATTTCGCGAAAGGCTCCGGGATCCTTCGTGGCAGGTGGTCGAATGCCGATATTCTACGAACGATTCCCGTGGACCGCAAGCGATCTCGATAGGTGTTCCCGGAATTCCAGCCGGCGGTCGCATTCTGGACGTCCTGCGGGAAAGTCCTCGGCTGGTTGCCGGCACCCTAAATCAATTAAATATCTCGCAGTGTTAGACTTTCGTCGCACCGATGCCTCCGCAGGCATAGTTCTCTCGCCCATTTCGAGGCGAATATTGCGCGACTGGTCGACGACTTCATCGTCGCGCGGGGCAAATGGAATTATCGTGCAATTAAAAACATCAAATCTGATTTTCCAACGAATATTTCATTATAGAGAGAGAGAGAGAGAGAGAAAGAGAGTTTCCACGTTAATGACGCGTATCGTAATTCGCTTGATAAACAGAACGCGCAAATTAATGAAGTTATTAGTCGAGGAAAAATCGGGCGTTGTCAAAATTTCACCGCGGTATGATTACGTTATCGTACGGTGAATACCGTGTCACCGGTGATTACTAGTGAAACCTATCAAAATTTATAAACGAATAGTGGCCGGACTGAAAACTGTTGTCCTGTGGCGACCGATAATTATGAAGCCCGTTGTGTCCGTCCTTTTGTCAGAGCTTTTATCATTTCGACGTCGTCGACGGGTTAATATTCGTTGAATGGGAAGAATCACTATTATAATCTCGTCAATTTTGCAACACGTCAAGTTTCGCTGTTCTTTGGGAATTTTCATTCGCCGAATTTAAATCTCGTTTATTCCGAGTTCCTGGAATTCGATTATGTTAAAAATTTGATTGGTCGTCGTTTCCATGTCACGACGTTTTCATTCTATAAAAGTCGAAGTATGTATTTACACGTCGAATAATCGAGTCGGGTTGATTTTGAAAGGGGGTTCGTCGGTCGCTTTGTTCGACACGCGAACCAAATGAACTTCGCGTCGAGCAGTAAACCACTGTTCGCACACCTCATTCACGTCCACGTGTCAACGATACAGTCTGGCATTGTTATCGTTATCGCGTGCACGCATAAACGACGCCGCGGGCACTTCGCCGCGTGACAGATTATTATCGTCATCGTCGCTCGTTTCGAGCAATTAAAAATACAGCTCACTCGTAAAACCGGATTGTCACCGAATTTATTCCGCCGTTTACCGTCGGCGGCATCGTAGCGAGCACTAAATAATAAGGATCGTTCTGGATTTTTATATGATAATTGAAAATCAAATTAAACGCTAAAATATGTATTCACGTCGATGATCGTCCCCCGTTTGCGTTTAAACGATTTTAATTCACATTTTCTATATAAATCATTAACAAACCAACGTTGAAAATCCTATTTCGTACTCGTAGCCAATGAAAACACTTTACGAATAACAAGTAAATCTATCGTGATTCATTGTAATATCAAACTAATCGAAATATCCTTAAAAGAAATTCGATCCGTGAAAATTGAACGTCGTAAAAATGATGAACAGCTGATTTAACTTTCTTACCGGGTACATACTCGTTGCGAACGTCGCATAAAGGAGATGGAACGCTATCATACATTGATCAAGTAACAATTCGATCTTTCTCGGTGGCGATTAAATTAATGCCCGAGGGTAGTAACCCGTGAGTAGCTGGTCGAATGGCGGGAGATTTCATTCGGATTCAGTGGAGCGTGTAAACACCTCATTTAATCCTGACTCGGGCCTCGTCTCGAGTCGTGAAATGTTCCGTGGTATTGCTCATTAAAGAGGGAGTCTGGTTGATAGGGCCGACAGGATATCCAGGACGACACGGTCGACTGTCGCCCGGGCACACCTGTCAACCCGGGATCAAGTCGTTTGTTACGTTAATTGCTCTCTCGTGTCGCGCGCATTACCGCGACGATCTTTCACGGTTTACGCTTGTTCTTCGCGACCGAACTTCCGGCACTTTGGAACAATAGAATCGCTCGATTTAACGTGGGATCGCTCTATGATCCGAGATTTTCTTTATACGTCGCGTACATTCTATACGTATTGGTCTGTTAGTCTCGTGGAAACGTGTGCGACGGTTAAATAAATGAAATTATCGAAGGTAAAGTGTGAAACGTTTCGAATCGGATAAAGTCACTGAGTTTTCTAAAGGAAAATATCGTAAAGTGTATATAGTAGATATACATATACATATATATATATACCATAAAGTACTGTGTTTGATTTAGAATAAAATTAGAATATTTAAAAAATAAATGATTATGTAAAAATGTAAATTAATCATAATTTTTTTATTTAAATAGTTTAATTACAAATTTTAGTTTTTAAAAGAATTTGTTTAGATAAATAACAAACGTGACGTATGTACTTACATCGTCTATTTACCGCAATTATAAAGTTCACCGTAGGTACTAGAAAACCGGAGTGGCATAATACGATTCCAACAAACGCAGTAAAAGACGTCGTGATTCATCGCGTTCATACAGACCCAATGGCGTTGGTAAACGGAGAATAATCGTCGACGATTGATCTCCGTGGTAGGAGTTAACGAGCCGCGCGGCAATTTATCTCACGGCCATCTTAACGCATCCCCCGGAAACGCTTTTCAGTCCGTAGCATCGGTTCGTTCGGTTAACAGTCGGACTCGCGGTAACTTTCCATTTACAATGAGAACTTTCAATTTTTCCTTCTTCCGCCACCGTCTCCAGCCTCCCTGGGAATAGAATTACCATGAAGTTACTAACGAAAGGGTCATTTCGTGTAAATTATATTTTCCAAAGATTCTCGTTACATATATCGCCATAAAAATTGTTTGACAATTGCCGCTAATTAATACTCCGTTTGCTAATACTTTTGTTAATAGACGTATCAACTCTAGAGCATTGGTGTTCTCTTTACATAGAAGCATAATTTTATAAATCTATACATATACTTAGAATTGTGTTATCTTTACATAGAAACATAATTTTATAAATTTATACATATACTTAGAATCGTGTTAACAAGTATTTCTCGCGAATCTATAATTTCAATTTCGCGCGAAATGTAAAGTTGACCGATGGAGAAATCTGGAGTATCGATTTACCTAACGCAGTCCATCGTGTCCTTGAAAATCTTCTGTAGCCCTACAAGGGCCTCCTTCTGCGCTTCCCCGTGGCAAATCGCGGCTTCCTTCAGCTGTTCCGAGGCCGACATTTGCGCGCCCTTTTTTATCCTGTCCAAACGATCTTTCACGGTTTTCCGTTTCGTTGACGCCTCCTTCCGTCTGCGTTCGACACACGCGAAGAACTCGTCCGTATCCATACACTCCTTCAGGATGTTCTTCATCGTCGACTGGAACTCCTCCGTGTTACGTATCTGTTCCTCGAACTTTGTCTGCGCGGCACGTAGCCCAGCCGCGGTCTTATCGTTGCAAATTTTTTTTCGCTTCTCGTACAAACTCCTGACGTCTTTTAGACGGCCCGTCTGCTGCCTCGAGCATACCTACGATAATTTACTTGGCCGTTAAGCCCCGCGACACGGTGTGTGTCTAGGTTAGAAAATATTCCGCACCGCATTTTCCGTGTAAATAGAATATTCCTGCGACCACCCCGTCGCGTCACCCTTTTTTTTCGCCGGCACTGCGCGATTGATAACGCGTGCACGAAATACAAATCGCTGGGGCAGGCGTCGCGACGCTTGGACGGATGTGGAGTGTCAATAAAGAGGTTAAACCGTATATATATATATATATATATATTTTATATATATATAAATATGTTAAATATATTATTTTTATTATATGTATCTATCTCGTGGCGAAAAATATCTATGTACCTCGGTGGTATCCTGAATGGCCGTTTCGATCCGACGAATTTCATCCGCGATGAATTTTTCATTCTGCTTCACGATTTCGTTCAGCTCCCTTCCGGTCCGCGCGAACAGATCCATCAGTTCTTTCAGCTTCGAATCAATGTCCATCTTCGTTCTACGGAGAACGGACGAGATCGACGTGCGAGACGACGCTTTATCGGGGTCGTCGTTATCGATATACCGACACGTACGTGGTCCGATCTTTGGGAATGAAAAATTTGGAAAATATTACTCGCGCTCGTGTACACCAAAAACCCTTTGTCACGGGGAACACGACGATGTACTTTTACGCCACGAGCACAGCTGCCCCAACGGTTGTTACGTAAGAGGCGACTTAACATTCTAAAATTAACATTTTCGTTACTTCCTCGCTTTGTTGCTCCTGTAATTTTTTAAACACCACGGGAACGAAGCCCGCGAACGACGAATCGAAATGTTCCACACATTTCTGACGTGACACGGCAGTCGTCAGGACTTCCTGTATATATTTTCATCTTTTATTAAATACTTGACAACTTCTCAGCATCGCTGTCCCCATAATCCCGACGCGTCGCTGCGAACAGACGAAGTTTTCCGATGATACACGCAACGTGAGATATTCTGAATAGAACGTCATCCGTGGATTTCGTTCGAAATCCATTCTGGCGATGCTGTATTTCCAAGAATATCAATCGAGCACGAAGAGGAGTGAAATAAAATAAATTTCAATATCGCGTTTACATATACAGGGTGTCTCTAATATATCTGTAGACATTTATACACGATCATAACTGAGTTACTTGTAATATAGAAAAAATTCATTGCTGAAAATCAAAACCTAATTTTTTTTAGTGAATAATTCGCTGTCACTTTCAACACTTCTAAGTCAACGAACCTCTCTGATTGGCTGTCATTTCTCTTTAATTACTCGATTATCGATCGCCATAGAACACTGAAATACATTCCTTATATTAAAATTATCTTCAGTCATCATCTCCCTAAATCGCCAACGGACATACTTGTATATGTATGCAACCTGTATCTATATATCTCCGGGAAGATTGAAACTCGTTTAGACTCGATCCAATCCAGAGCCGGCGGTGTCCCAAAGTTAAATCGACATCCGGCAAACGTTAGTCCGAGTTCCCGTGCCTCACAGCTAGGTGATCTATGCCCGTACATACATACATACATACATACACACGATGTGTAAACTTCAGGCAGGAATAATTTGCCGTTCGGCGACACATTCGCGCCGTTTCAACCTGTCACTTGGGTATCCAGGAACCGGCACACTTGGGGATTTCTATTCCGTTACACGTGTCGCGAATTAACTTAGAACCCCACACGCACACAAGGACAACCATAGAATCAATAATGTATCACCATTGAACGAATCCTACGTTTCATTTTATCGATCCCTAACATTTAATTCATCCCGGGGACAAACAAAAAAACAAATCCTTCAAAGGAGAAAATAAAATCATACACTTCCTCTGAAGAGATACACGATGTATCGAAGATACTCTCAAGCACCAAAGCAACTCGTTTCTATGATTGATCCAAACGGACGTGACGACGGGACGATGTGAGTGTGTGTCTGTGTGTGTGTGCGGTACAGTGAGGCACATATAGACACAGGGACGTCGAGTTCCCGGAGCCAGCAAGTTGCCGGGGGTATCCTTCAAAGAGACGATCAGCCGGATGAAAAGTTTCGGCAAAAGGAAGACGGCGGGTGCTTGTTCTGCAACATTTAACCCGCGGACGTTTCCGAAAAGTTCACAAGGGGAACGTTCGAACGGAGAGGAAATATGGGGATCTGTTTCGGCAAGAACAAAGGGGACCTGGTGCCCAGGTACGAGAGCGTGGATCTGACGCCCGTTAAAGACGGTCGAGCTGTTATTATCTTCCTGGTGGGAGGACCCGGTGCGGGAAAGTTCACGCTGGGGAAAATGTTGGCGGCGCGATACGAATTGCATTTTATACCGGTGCCGGATCTCCTCAGGTCCGAGATCACTGCCAGATCGGATCGGGCAGAGATCTTTGAGGAAATCATGGCGGAGGGACGAAACATCCCGTCGGACGTGGTCGTTCAATTAGTACAACGGAATATGATAAATAGACCGAACGCTGTTGGGTATCTCGTCGTTGGTTTCCCCAGGGAGAAGAAACAGGTTAATTATAAAATACAAATGTATATTTATTGAAAATACTACGAGTTCATTTTTTTGGGAAAAGAAATTTAAAATCGAAGTTTTCTTTTTAAATCACTTTTCTTATAAAAATTGAAACTGTATTAGTTTCATAGAGATAAAAAGAGACAGATGTGTTTCCTATTGGACGTCCAAATGTTTTATAATCGTTACTGAGATTTGTAGAAAGTAACGAGATAAATGATTCTTCGTCGTATTTACTGTTTCATTCTTATTTTACACTTTCTTCGAACGAACCGTTGCTTTTCTTTCCACCAGTCTCTCACTCTCACAGTTTATCCATCTATATCCAGCCTCATCTAGACACGACAGAGAACTGGATCACAGAGATGGTCATGGATTTCTATACCGCGCGTCCTATAGCAGCGATTGAAAGTGAAGAACCCCGTCGTGTCCGCCATTTTCTTGTTAAGCAAAACGACAGGAATCCGTGGACACGGTGGATCCGTGCGATGACACACTTTCACGTTCTTTCCTCGTGTTTTTGTTTAACGGCAATGGCATCGCCGTTACCTCGTGTGTCGGGGGCTCGCTTTTCAAAGCTGAAACTGTACTTCGGTCTATGTGTGTATACGTATAATGCTATAGAATTCCGTGACCGTGGAAAGAGAGCGGAAAACGACGCTTTAGAGCACCTGAAAATTAAGGGATAAGTGGAATACACTGGCGTTTTGGTTACGTGGAAAATCATTTTGTAAAATAAATCTATTATACAAAGAGGGGATTTAGAAGTGAAAGGAAATCGTGAAATTTAAGGAACTATTAGATTCTCAATTTCAATTAGACTGAGTTTTGTTATAATTATTTATTTTGCTTCTTTCAATTATTCAGAATATCGAATTTCAGCAGACAGTGAATTATTACAAAATATCTAATTATTTAATTAGAGGATTTTATTATCTGAATTTAAACAGGCTGTGTTGTTCAACAAACAAGTCAGACGACCGAACCTGGTGATAAATCTGTTCGCGAGGAGGCTGATCCTGAGCGAGCGAATGGCGAAACGAGCCCTGAGTGTTCGTCGGTTCGACGACACCGCGTACAGCATTTGTAATCGTATAAAAACGTATTATACGAAATTACCGGGCGCACTCAGGCCAAACAAGTCTGTAACCAGGCTAGTGGATGCTGAGAATGATCTGCAGACAGTGTTCAATGATGCCTGTAAGGTCATCGACGAAATGATGCCCCATTTATCGAAAGACAACACGTCTGACGAAAGATAAAGAATAATATCTTAAGTAATTTTCATTTATTAAACATAGATACTAAAAATAAGAAGTTAATAATAGAGCAAAAGATACAAAATGTTGAAGTCCAATGTAAGAATAATGTAATGTTCTATTATAGAATTATATAAGTCATTCTGTAAAATAATAATTCGTTGTTAGATGATAGATACTCTATTGAATGATATATAACGTACGAAAGAAACATTAATGCTGCCACCCCCTTGTTCTTATTCGCTTCGAAAGAAGATTACTATGTCATACAATGCGGACATGGAAAAGTAGAAGAAGAAATAAAAGTTAGCACTTTTTCTTCTTTCTGTTAATAGATACTCCATTTCCGCGGGAGCGTGTGCAGAATAATCGACGTTCTGTCGTGTTCAGACCATGCTTTTAGAGTTCCGTTCTATTTTATTTTCTTCCACTACTGGCTCACTCTTGATGGAATCGTCGAAATCGATCGGAAATTGCCGCGGAGTCTTGTCCAATGGACTCGCATTGCATATTTCCAAGGCTATCGTCGTTCTTAACGCGATCCCCTCGCTTGGAATATTTCACCGTACTTACACGATTCACCCTGAATCTCCGTTTCTGCAACTGTTTCCCGCGGTTTCCCACGTTAACGTGAACCGTAATATATTTTTCTGGTGAAACGACGACACTTGATAACTTTTTTCGACGTTTAAACGACGAAACCACTCGACTCCGTTGAGTTTCTCTTCGAATTTGCCACGAAAACTTTCCCACCGATGAATCGAATATTTCTCTGACGGATTTCAAGCGTTAATTAACATCGATCCGACCGATTATTCTTATTCACGGTTTATCGTCGGACGCTAGGTAGATTTTCCATTTCTATCTCGCTACCGATCAACGTCTCTCCCCGAAATTGTTCGTGCGTGCCGCGAGGAGAGGGACAAAAGCACGTTCGAGCGTTTAGATGAGAAAATTTATACGGTTCTACGAACGTGTACAAGGAGTACGTCGTTCGAGATAATTGAGAAACACGTGGCACCCTTCGACGGTCACGTATACGAAGAACTATCGTGGTATATCGATCGATCGATAGTATTCAACGAGGACAGATAGAATTTTATTTGAATATTTCACGTGTCTCTCAACGATTCAGCTTTTACGAGTCATTCGCACCTTTAATCAAATTCATCGTACACGTATGTACATATGTATTATATGTATTATATGTACTACATACACACGTATCAATAGTGGCGAGCACGTACAAACGTGAACGCGATATCGTAGGGTCCGTTCCTTATTCCTTTCCTCTAAACTTTCGATTAGCGGGGACAAAGGAGTTTCGCAGGACTATCATCGAAATCGTTCGATTTCGATGGAGTATTGAAATCCAGCGCGTTCGTTCCGATCGAAATGGCGGACGGGAGAACGAAATGAAGCGTTCCACCGTGGTCTGGAAAACGAAATGCCTTCACCTTTCTCTCTCTCTCTCTCTCTCTCTCTCTCTCATACACACTCTCCCTCTCTCGTTCTATCTCTTTCGGTCTTTTTCTCAGTCAGAGGGAGCGTTTAATCGCGCGCGAACGTGAAAAAGTTAGACCGGTCGCCGGGTCTATATTCGTAGAATTTCAGACGGCGGAACGTTATCGAGATGAATCTAGGAAAATGGAACAACGGGGTGAGACACAAAGCACGTAGAAAGAATTGCCGTCCCATTGCGCGAAGAGTGGACCTGAATTATGAGGAAATTATCGTTCATAATCACTGTGTATTTAAATCGCTAACCCGGTACCGCGAGAAACCTTGACTATTTTCAACGACAAAGTTTCAATCTATGGTTTTGACAATGTGACGACAAGAACGGCTGCAATTTAATTAACCTATTCGAAGTAGAAACAGGGAAGGTCTTAGCATTATAACATTCACTCATCCGGTGATGTTCTCCACGTGGGAATAATCAGAGATTTCGAACACAATACACACGAGTATGACTTTCCGATTTCAATGTCAGTCGCTTTCGTGGCACGTGGTAGCATTTGTTACACGACCTAACATAAGTTTTTACAATATTTTAGTGGTACGCTGAATGATGTTTTTAGATTTATAACGACACGCACAGTTGCCGACAGTTATTTCATTTCTATGCGCGATCGTTCGTTGTTATATCCGACTTTGATATCGAAATTGTCGGAATTTCAAATCGCCGAATAAAGGAAACAAAGTTAGTCAGCATTACATTAATAAGACAATTGTGCCTTGCAATGATTTTTCAGACCTCACGAACTTTGATTGCATGTGCATATCAATATCGTCAATTATGCGCTGATTGAATAACAGTGTTGTATGCGTTTCATACTAAGCTCTATTCGTTGAACTTTCTTCGACAGTATAAAAGCGACATATCAACCTTGCCACTGCGGAACGCAGTGATTGTCTGCATCATCATCGTGGCTCACTCGGTGTCGGTTTAAATGTCTAGATACGACAATTAGCAGCAGTGTGAAACAGTTACCAGTTATTCTTAATATTATATATTAAGTTTGTTTGTGATCCACGTATAAAGGACTAGCCCAACATAACGGTTATTTTTGTTAAAATGGATATATCAGAACTGTGGCATTATTATTGGCATGTAAAAGCCGGTAAGTAATGTGTAATGTTAAGTTATATCGTTCACATCAGACTTTCCGTCGAGTAGAAAATTTATAGTTTCCGAGTTATTATTTGTAAAAAAAAAAAAGAAAATTGTTATTGAACATTCCTCAATTCAGGTTTGTTTCGGTATGAAGAACAGTGTTAAAAATATTTGTCAATGTAGAACATTATGTATGGCTAATAGTAGTGTTTTTCGTATCAATAATTAGCCAAGCGATGATTAAGATACTTGATACAAGGGAATATTAAAAATATTGTTTTTCTTTTTTAACGTTAGATCCACGAATCAAAGATTGGTTGCCATTTAATACGCCGTACGTTATACCGCTGACTTTGGTTGTATACATGTACATCGTTTACATATACGGACCGAGATATATGCAGAATAGGAAGCCATACAGTCTGGAGACTTTTCGTAAATATTACAACATTTTCCAGATAGTCTACAATTCATACTTAGTATATGAATTTATCCAAGCAGGATGGTTCACAACAATATCACCATTTTGTGAATTACCAGATTATTCTTACAATCCCGGACCGATGAAGGTAATATTAATGAAGTGACGATTGAACAAAAACTGCCATTTTATTTTGAACATTTCTGGGGTTGTCTATCAACTGAAAAATTCCAATTCCATATTTTCTTCACAAAGATACCAAATATCTCGAATCTGTTTCCTTTTAACAGCTAGTCAGAACGTTATGGCTAACACTTATTCTGAAGTATATCGACCTCGTGGAAACAATTGTATTCGTACTTAGGAAAAAGTACAATCAAATCACGTTTTTGCATATGTATCATCACATGAGCACGTTGCTGTATGGTTGGCTTTGTTCAAGATACGTTTCCGTACAGATGGGCTCGTTTCCAGTCCTTATTAATTGCAGCGTTCACGTGATTATGTACACTTATTATTATCTGAGCACGCTCGGTCCACAAACGCGAAAAGTCGTGAACAAATTCAAACCAGCTATAACCATCATACAAATGGTGAGTATATGCTGTTGATCATCAGCTATTTTTATGTCATTCTTTCTCTGTTAACGCGTGATCCTTGACTTTTTTTTTTATTTATCACTATAGGCGCAATTCATCCTCTTATTATTGTATTGCTTCCAAACTTTTCTACCAAGCTGTCCGGTTACACCGATACCAGGTATTACACTGTCGATCATTTTAATCATCAATTTTATTCTCTTCTACAATTTCTACCAACAAACATACGTGAAGAAAACCGCGAAGAAGAAATCGCAATAGAGAAATGCCAGCAAATATTTCAAGTCTTCCGATTGATGATCGGACAAGATCCGATAAGATCGGATAAAATCGGACACAGTTCTGTTTACTGTTCCAGAATCGGATAATTATTATTTCGTTTGATGGTTGATTCTACGTTAAAATATGTAATATCTCTCAGAACAATATTCTCCGGATCGTTAAATTCCACGGATCATACTTCGTCATATTTGATTTATATATACTGAATAAAGAATACGTTACGCAATAATACTCAATATTTTTGACTAATCGAAGGGCGTTTTCACCCTTTCGATATGAAAAAAAAGAAATTCCAAATTCCCGACGCCAGAGTCTCACGAAAAGTAAGTGTAATCCCGATCCCGGTAACTTTCGCCGTTGTTTTCCACCAGGTTCGACACTTTATTCGCGCGCGAACGTGAAAAAGTTAGACCGGTCGTCGGGTCTATATTCGTAGAATTTCAGACGGCGGAACGTTATCGAGATGAATCTAGGAAAATGGAACAACGGGGTGAGACACAAAGCACGTAGAAAGAATTGCCGCCCCATTGCGCGAAGAGTGGACCTGAATTATGAGGAAATTATCGCTGATAGGCGGTGGAAAGTGGGCGGCAACGAAGGACGACGGAAACGCTTCTATACTTTCATTCAAAACGATTACTAATTGTGCCGTCGTGCTGCGACGCCACATCGCGGCATTATCGGCACAATCGGTATTACTGATTATAAACGACTTTGTGTAAATCACGGAAAAGCTGCCGAAGACGTGCCGCGCAGGTGGAAAATATTTTTCGATAGAAATTTACCCTGGTTTCCATTGGCAACATTTCTGGGAATAAATACCAAACGCACTAAGTACTTTCGTTATAAATTGTTCAACCTTACATACTCATCAATCAATCGAACATTGTTCTAATCTCAACAAAGATCATTTTTCTAAAAATAAAAGTAGTATCACCTTTTCGCATTTCACGTGACAATCTATTCTATTAACTCTATGCTCAGTTAGTCGTCACGGTGTCTCGTCAAGCATGGAAATAAATAAATAAATAAATGAATAAAAAACACACATGGAAACACAGAAGAAACATCGACCGAATGCCGGTAAGATTTCGAATGGCTCTCGGCCACGTAGCGAAAAATAAGATTCTTGGCCGACAGGAGCCGGAATGAAATTTTCGGATGACAGGCGGCAAGCATCGAGACTACTCGGAACTGTCGGTGGCAAAGTTTTTGCTGGTAACATCGTACGAACGGTAACGATAACTTCAAACCGCTTACTCCGGACTATCGATCCCTCCCTCCCACCCCCCCCCCCCCCCTCTTACTCGGGTCGTCTCATCCACTCTTCTTCCCTCTTGCTCTGTTCACCCTTCCGCCAGGGGACGACGACCAAACAGACATCCCCTGTGTCCTACTCTTGTCCGTTTCCACGATATTGCGCGATATCGGATGAACTTGTAAAACTTGTGCAATCAGCCGTGAGATTGCATGTGCCCTTTTCCCCTTTCTGTTTCTCTCATTCTCGTGCCACCAGCCTTC
Organism: Mimumesa dahlbomi; assembly: GCA_917499265.3. NCBI lineage: Eukaryota > Metazoa > Arthropoda > Insecta > Hymenoptera > Crabronidae > Mimumesa > Mimumesa dahlbomi. The sequence goes on along the minus strand of OU824116.1, from coordinate 5,043,120 downwards.
TGTCCCCTGTTCTCTACCCTTCTTCGTATAGCGTCGCTTGTTGTCTACGATGATCGTCTACCACCCTCTAAACCGGCCTCTGTTTTTCTCCGACCGCCATTGGATGACCAGGGAAAACCGCAAACGATCGCCGGCCGCAACGGTTTTGCGGTTTCGAAGAACCTGAGAGACGCGAATTAGATTCTATCGGGAATAACGATAACGGTAATTCACGAAGGTGAGACGTGGTGAAGGTTTCGGGAATTTCGAGGGTGTCTGCATGTATGTGTGAAGATTCTGTGGTTTGTTTGACAGGTGTGTGTAACTTTTAAAATAGATGAAGAATCAGGGAGATGAACGATTAATGTTAGTTGTAATTTATTTGCCGCATGATTCATCGGGGGAAACGAATGTTTCATTACAGCGAATAACTCGAAATTGACTTAGCAATCTCTTTCCGGTTTTCATCCGACGTTCTTTCAGGATTTTCATTTCGTTGGCTTTTTCCACTTCCGAACCGGAACCACGCGTGTGTCAGCATCTTTCTTCTTCTTCTTCCACTTCTTCTTCTTCTTCTTCTTCTTCTTCTTCTTCTTCATCTTTCTTTCTCCTTCCCGCACTTTTTATCAGGGTACCTCGAATAGGTTCGTATACCCGATGGAATATTTATGCTTCCCTATTTTTGCCATCGGGGCTGTTAAAAAAATTTGAAAAAAAATCGCACGTGTATTTGCATTCGTCGCAACTGTTTGACGATGCCGGGGACCGCGCGGAAAAAAGCGACGGGAAATCGCGGACGCACGACAGAAATGAGAGAAGCACGAACGAAGGTGAATCTCGTTAATACGGGACGTTCGTTTTAAGCAACGAAAAGCCACGTGACACGGGGGAAACGGTTAAACGGAAACACCGGAATACAGCAAATTTTCGCCGTTCATTCGTGAGTCCTCAGCTTTCAATTTCCTCATCTCTATCTCTCTCTCTCTCTCTTTTTCCCCCGCCGAATCTTTTTCACCGTTATTTCTTATTTTCCAGTTTGTTTGATCTCTCGCGCCGTGTTCCGTGAAAAAATGAATATGCAATTTTTCCGTCATTTGAAATTCAAGTGCGAGTCCTTTTTTTCCATTCGCTTTCAAACCTCATCCCTTTTCTACTCCCTCCCTTTTTTTTAATTCACGCGATATTTTGCGTATCTCTGAAATTGCCTACGTGTCTTATTTCCGTCCTAATCTTCTTTCGTGTGACGGCACAAAGTACTTTGGTATCACTAATATCTTGAAGTACCTGGAACGAATGGGATGAATTTCAGCAATGCAAATATGTTGAGACTAAGGGGTTATAGAGCGAGTAATTAACGGGATGGTACAACGTTATTAGATATATGACACATTGACATCGTTCATAATCACTGTGTATTTAAATCGCTAACCTGGTACCGCGAGAAACCTTGCCTATTTTCAACGACAAAGTTTCGATCTATGGTTTTGACAATGTGACGACAAGAACGGCTGCAATTTAATTAAGCTATTCGAAGTAGAAACAGGGAAGGTCTTAGCATTATAACATTCACTCATCCGGTGATGTTCTCCACGTGGGAATATTCAGAGATTTCGAACACAATACACACGAGTATGAATTTCCGATTTCAATGTCAGTCGCTTTCGTGGCACGTGGTAGCATTTGTTACACGACCTAACATAAGTTTTTACAATATTTTAGTGGTACGCTGAATGATGTTTTTAGATTTATAACGACACGCACAGTTGCCAACAGTTATTTCATTTCTATGCGCGACCGTTCGTTGTTATATCCGACTTTGATATCGAAATTGTCGGAATTTCAAATCGCCGAATAAAGGAAACAAAGTTAGTCAGCATTACATTAATAAGTCAATTGTGCCTTGCAATGATTTTTCAGACCTCACGAACTTTGATTGCATATTCATATCAATATCGTCAATTATGCGCTGATTGAATAACAGTGTTGTATGCGTTTCATACTAAGCTCTATTCGTTGAACCTTCTTCGACAGTATAAAAGCGACATATCAACATTGCCACTGCGGAACACTGAGTGATTGTCTGCATCATCATCGTGGCTCACTCGGTGTCGGTTTAAATGTCTAGATACGACAATTAGCAGCGGTGTGAAACAGTTACCAGTTATTCTTAATATTATATATTAAGTTTGTTTGTGATCCACGTATAAAGGACTAGCCCGACATAACGGTTATTTTTGTTAAAATGGATATATCAGAACTGTGGCATTATTATTGGCATGTAAACGCCGGTAAGTAATGTGTAATGTTAAGTTATATCGTTCACATCAGACTTTCCGTCGAGTAGAAAATTTATAGTTTCCGAGTTATTATTTGTAAAAAAAAAAAGAAAATTGTTATTGAACATTCCTCAATTCAGGTTTGTTTCGGTATGAAGAACAGTGTTAAAAATATTTGTCAATGTAGAACATTATGTATGGCTAATAGTAGTGTTTTTCGTATCAATAATTAGCTAAGCGATGATTAAGATACTTGATACAAGGGAATATTAAAAATATTGTTTTTCTTTTTTAACGTTAGATCCACGAATCAAAGATTGGTTGCCATTTAATACGCCGTACGTTATACCGCTGACTTTGGTTATATACATATACATCGTTTACATATACGGACCGAGATATATGCAGAATAGGAAGCCATACAGTCTGGAGACTTTTCGTAAATATTACAACATTTTCCAGATAGTCTACAATTCATACTTAGTATATGAATTTATCCAAGCAGGATGGTTCACAACAATATCACCATTTTGTGAATTACCAGATTATTCTTACAATCCCGGACCGATGAAGGTAATATTAATGAAGTGACGATTGAACAAAAACTGCCATTTTATTTTGAACATTTCTGGGGTTGTCTATCAACTGAAAAATTCCAATTCCATATTTTCTTCACAAAGATACCAAATATCTCGAATCTGTTTCCTTTTAACAGATAGTCAGAACGTTATGGCTAACACTTATTCTGAAGTATATCGACCTCGTGGAAACAATTGTGTTCGTACTTAGGAAAAAGTACAATCAAATCACGTTTTTGCATATGTATCATCACATCAGCACGTTGCTGTTTGCTTGGCTTTCTTCAAGATACGTTCCCGTACAGATGGGCTCGTTTCCAGGCCTTATTAATTGCAGCGTTCACGTGATTATGTACACTTATTATTATCTGAGCACGCTCGGTCCACAAACGCGAGAAGTCGTGAACAAATTCAAACCAGCTATAACCATCATACAAATGGTGAGTATATGCTGTTGATCATCAGCTATTTTTATGTCATTCTTTCTCTGTTAACGCGTGATCCTTGACTTTTTTTTTATTTATCACTATAGGCGCAATTCATCCTCTTATTATTGTATTGTTTCCAAACTTTTCTACCAAGCTGTCCGGTTACACCGATACCAGGTATTACACTGTCGATCATTTTAATCATCAATTTTATTCTCTTCTACAATTTCTACCAACAAACATACGTGAAGAAAACCGCGCAGAAGAAATCGCAATAGAGAAATGCCAGCAAATATTTCAAGTCTTCCGATTGATGATCGGACAAGATCCGATAAGATCGGATAAAATCGGACACAGTTCTGTTTACTGTTCCAGAATCGGATAATTATTATTTCGTTTGATGGTTGATTCTACGTTAAAATATGTAATATCTCTCAGAACAATATTCTCCGGATCGTTAAATTCCACGGATCATACTTCGTCATATTTGATTTATATATACTGAATAAAGAATACGTTACGCAATAATACTCAATATTTTTTACTAATCGAAGGGCGTTTTCACCCTTTCGATATGAAAATAAAAAGAAATTCCACATTCCCGACGCCAGATTCTCACGAATAGTAAGTGTAATCCCGATCCCGGTAACTTTCGCCGTTGTTTTCCACCAGGTTCGACACTTTCCCGGATCGTTTTCCGCGGCGACGTCGGTAAAGATGCATGCTTCGCATTACTGGGAACAATAATTTATAGTCCGGCGCGAACGAGAACGTCGCGCATGCGTTAGTCAGGCGTGGTCGGCCCGCTATAAAGCACGGTTTACGACTCGCAATTTCTAACTTTCGCAAAACAGCCGAGTCGACGGCCCGTTTCCCGTTCGAGAAACTACCGCGTGCGGTTTTCGTTTATTGCCCCCTAACGATGATGCCGATCGATAGACGGAAGATACTATTTAGGGAAACGATTTTACTGCCCGCAACGAATTCCGCGCGATACAACGTAGCTACCGTCGGCCTGTTTAATGGCCAGCGGAGCGTCGTGAAGGAACTTTTTAACTGTCCACTTGGTAATTTTACCTCTTCGGGAATCGTGGAGCGGCCCGTTTTATCGTCAGGGCCGTTAGAATGTCTCTACCATTGAAATTTCGGATATCTTTATGCGTCCCGTGCATCCGTCATGTTCGAAGCCATTCGAACAATTTTACAAAAGATTCTTAACACACACAGACACACAAACACATAGTAATACAACGAAGTTGGCGAAGTTGTCGTTAAAATATTCAAACGACCGTGCTTGAAGTGAAACCACCACTAATCGTAATTTACAATGCTGGTCGTTCTATTAGGATGAATTTATACGGTTACTAGAATGGAAATAAAATTCCATTCAGAACGATGGAATTATAATATTACAAATGATGGTAATTTATTTTAATCCGTCACGCGGTGGTTTCGTTGCGGATGAAAAATGAAATTGAACGACAAAGAAGACGAGACCGGAAATAACGTGCATAGGCGTGTACCAACGATTCGTCGGACGGCTGATTTTCGTTGTCCGCGAATGATTAGTTATTACAGTGTACGCTTGTTTTCCCTTAATCAATTTGAGCTTTGAATCGGATTTGCCTTTGATCCGGATACAACGGGATTGGAATTTTCCGTCCGAGCATTCGAGATTAATGCGATGAATTTAATAATGTAATGGACCAACGTGACGTGTGCGTAAACTGTTCTACTCGTCGGCCGCACGCGATTATTGGAATGTATTCGCCGTGTCGTGTATTCAGGATATTATCAGGGATCCGATGGAGCGTATAATAATATTTTAATATCCCGTTGCGTAAGGAGATAATAGCAATCATTATTGGAATTGTATTCGTACACGTGTCGCGTGTTCGGGATATCATCGGGTGGCTGGAATACATGATATAATATAATATCTTAACGTTCTGTGTTACGTAAGTAGATAATATCAATCATACCTCGGACATCCGTGTAAACACAGTGACGATCGAACCAATAGTTTCATCGCAATTACTTTTATTCTAACTTATTATCATTTTAACACGTAATTAAATTCAAACCTCGCTATTAACCCTTTACCTATTTCGATTCCATCTTTTTTATCTATTGATTTTAGTTGCAAGCAGTAAGTAAAGTGTTAACCTGCATATTTTCATTATCGTCACTCGCAGATGACTTGTCCGATGTCTTTGAACAGATCCGCCATGATTCTAGAGATACTTAGTATTTTTTTCATTAATCTACAGGAAGAATAAATCCGTTTTAAACGAACACACGTGCAGGGGACGGGCTTACTGTTCGAGTACTGCATCACAAAGTAAATGGCCGTTGTTCATTATCTTGTAATGATTTCCCGCACGGAATTCAACCACCCCCTCCACCCTCCTCCTCATCTGCCCCACCCCATCGATTTACAAGCATTAACTTGATTAACGAGCGTCGTAGCGGCGAGACGTATTTCGAAGATTAAAAATATCAGGGGCGTAACACAACGGGGGTGGGCGTGGCCTCCGGTCACTCCACTTTAATTCTCAGTTACAAATTGTGACATTAGACCCAGGCTAGGTCTCGCTAACGGTTTAATCCGCGCGGGGATTATTTCCGTGACGAATAAATTCTCGTTAACGTCGTTACTCCGCGTCCCGTAAGGAGACTACCACGTATCGTCGTTGTGAGAACCCCGTGGCCACCTTACGGGACATATAGTCTGAGGTATTTAATTGAATGAAGATTTTAATCGAAGCGTAGAATAGTTTTGAATTAATTTTTCCCGCTGATCGACAGGTTCAAAGGGAACAGATTTCTTTTTTGTACAGCGATGTTTCCGGGGCGAGTTGAAAATATTGGTTACACCGTCCATGAATACGCGGGAAAATCGATCGCGGGACAACCCGGCGGGAAGAAGTTTTCCTACGGGAATAAGTTTGACAAGTTTTGAATGCACCCCACGGTTAGACTGGCTCGCGAGAAAATAGCTTGATAAGAACATCGATAACGCGCGGGCTCTATGTAGACGTACGTACTTAGGTTTATCGATAAACTTATCGCTGAACTTCTTTGAATACTTATCGGTATCGTTTACAACGATATTGAAATTAGGGAAGCCTTTTTGGATCTTTTACCAAATACTTGTCACCATATGTGCGAATTTTAAAGTGTGTAAACTTGAAATAGAAGGTACATGTGTACGATGGGACAATCTAATTCAATTTAAACGCCATTGATAGAGATTTCACAGGGTTTGTTTTCTTATTTCATCACCTATAGAGTGCAAAGGGTTAAAGTAGAGATTTTAGAATACAGAGGATGCATATCGACACTGTAAGAAACGTGAAAACCAGTGGTCGTCGATGGGAAAGTTTCCAACGAACTCCAGAATCATCCTGATAAGAAGATGAGAAACTTTAATAGCAGTTGGATTAAGACTAGGTGTTAAAGAAACCAGTCCACCCTGTCATCTGCGATCGATAATCCCGCCACTCTTCGAAATAACACCGATAAAACCATCGAGATTACATTGCATCCTCTCTTATCATTCGATTCTTTCCACAATCTATAAATACAATAAAATTTTGCAAAAGTCACTTCGCGAGATCCATGAATCCATCATATATTCTTTGAGTGAAACGATAAATTCCGAACGATCGATAGCGCGATCCCTACCTGTTCGTTTCGTATGGTTCACGTTTATTTTTTTTATATCAACTATCCGTCTATCAATCTCTATTTTCGTTCTCCGAGTGCTTTCTATTTCTGTTTCTTGCCCTTTTTTCTCCTATCTTTTTCTCTCTTTTTTTGTCTATTCCCATCTTCCGTGCAAGCGTCGGGTAAATCGTTCCTTCGCGATCCTTAAACGTGATCTATCGGCGGATCTAGCGATGGCTGAAGGGTTGAAGGGAGGGGTGGGGGGTTACGGGGGTGGCGTGGTTGCACGAGTTAAGTTTGTGTATGCAGACTTCGTCGTCGTGAAGTAGGACATCGAAATGCACCGGCACGGGACTATTCTTGATCTTAATCCGCCGTTTCTGTCCCGGGCAATCGTGGGATATCTCCGGGAACCTATGCACCAAGGGGACACGTGTGCGCCGAAACAATTACGGAATGATTCAGGGAATGCCCGATATCTGTATTATTAACCCCCGCTGAAACTGTTTTAGCTACTGAACGACAAATAGTATAAGTACAGGTGTATTGTAATTATGGGGACCTTCTATCAAAATTGGTAGTACACCAATAAATGATGAAAAAAGAAAAATGTTAGGTTTGATTATCACCTCCTATGAAGATACAACGCAGATTAATAAATTATTAGCTATTAGCTATTAAAGAGGTTCTTTTAGAAATTGACTATTATTCTTTTTCCACCTTTTGGCGCGTAAAAATTAATAAAAATTTTGTATTACTTATATAAAACCCTCTAGCCTTTAAAACATTAGTATCCTCCTCTTGCAAGATAAACCTTGCGACCGAATAACCCGTAAAATTTCACTCGACATGTATACGAACAATCCGCGGGTAGACAATTCGAAAAATATCCTCGAATCGTGGAAACGATCAGCCGAGGTGAGTTGAAACAGCATGAAACGTTAAATCATCTCCGCGGCATAGTGTCTTACATCATTCCGTGTTCCTTCCACCCGGCGATCCGCGGGATCTACGAACAGTTTCTCGTGTCTGGCGGCGAGAGTGAATTGTCGAGTGGGGTTTAAGGTCGTTCATATTTCCCGGGGATCTATAGCGCGATCCCGCAGAAAATCTTACGTTAATAATGCGAATCGATTCCGCGATGATTCAGTTTTATTTCCAGCGATTCCATATCAGTTCGTACGGACGTTTTTATATTCTCTCGCGGTTCCGTTCTTTTTTTTTTCTTTTTTTTTACACGGCGTGTTTTATTCGTTCACGGATGACAGAGGTTTCGCGTGAATCTCTGCCCGTTTCAATTCCCCCCTCCCCCCCGTCCGCGTTTGATAACGATTCGCCGCGTGTAAACGGACCGGTTTTCATTCGAGCGACGGTTTCCCCGACGCCGATGCGCATCCCTCGAGCTTCTTTGTAACTGAACGTTAATTAATCGCGATGACTTTGATCGGCGAACAGCACCGATGGAAATTGCTCCTGGAAACTGTTTGTCGATGCCGACGCTCTCAGCTGATCCCACGATCCCACGGAATCGAACGTGGGACCGTGAATCTTGCTGTGATGAGGCACTTTTCTCAGAGTTATTTCATATAATTTGAAATGTTGCGTTAAAATTTATTATGTAAGTAGATAGAAAATTCCGTCTTTACAACAAGAACAATCTAACATCGGAGAAAATACCCATCGGAATGAAAAACTGAAGAAAATGATTTTTATCTCTAATTATATAGATCTATCTAAATTAGATAAAAAGAACACAGCGCGGGGACAAGAATTTTAATGAATTTGGGTTAACCTATTTGATTTTTTATATATCCAGGCTATGTAAATATAATACAATTAACTATATTAATGAAAAGTATCGTGAATTGAACTTCACAGTTCGATCGCGAGAAAGATGGCCCTTGTACCCTACCGAACCGTGTTACTTCACTCTTGAACTCTTCACCGGAGATTTGTTTTGCACCTGTTAATCGTTTTGATCGTACCGCCGGTATGAAAAGAGGCTTTCGAACGGTTCGTGTTCGAGGTTCGAATCGAATTCACAAGCTGCATAGAAGCCGGGGGGGGGGGCTGTGAGTTTCGGCTTTCGAATCGGCCCGACATGCGAAACACGTACACACGTAAATACATACACACGTATGGACGTGCATACACACATAGACAGGTGCACGCACACCTACGTCCCTGTACACGTGTCTATCCGTCCTCTTAGCGTATAGACACCGACAGGCAACTCTGTAGAAATGTTCAAAAGTTAAACGCATCTGCCGGCTGTACGGGAAACGTAACAGCAATTAGTCACTCGAGTGGGCAATTCAAACGGAGCTTTATTTCGTGGAAAATCTTCAGCGCGAGGTGAATTCGTTTCCATTCAGTCGTGTACAGGTTTTTTCGGTTTTTCATCTCCCCCGCCCCCTCGGTCTCCGGGGATTCGCGAAATTGTAGACGACGCGAAGAACCGAGTGGTCTCCTTTCACCGAGATTACCGTTACGCGTTTTTAATGACTCGAGGATCATCGTCGCCATAATCGCGCAGTGAGACGTGTGTTATCGTTAATTTCGCTGCAGATTTTTACGCCGGATATGAAAGGGAAAACGAACCGGCAAAATGTGTTGCTACGTTATGTACATACATGGCTATTCAAGCTATCGCACTTAACGAACGCTATTTATAAATATTCGTTTATTCGTTCGATACATTTTTTTGTTGTTTTTAATTAAATGAAATTACCCGTCGAAATTCGTTCGAAATAAATCAACCGGACGGTTCGATAAGATACGAATATTATTTAACGACGATGAATATGTCACTGTAGCTACGTCCCATTTCTCTCGGGGAAGAAAAAAATACTCGCGGTGTTTCGAAACAAATGCGATACAGCGGTGTTATTATTACCATAGCAGCTCCTTCCGCGATATTTCATCGGGTTGACTGGTGGAACAGAAGTAATCGAGTTCGTTCGTCGGAGTATGACGTTCCGACAATGCCGGTAGTCCTTACGACATCCAGGTAATACCGTCCCTTATCGCCACGGTACATTTTTCCCTCTGAAAGAAAAATACATCCCCTTTGTATCTGGAGCACGGCCGGAATCTTTGTTGTTCTTTGTCTCCTTAAACGAGCGTTGTGATACTCGCCGCGGGACAACGAGCCGCGTTTTAAAAAAAAATGTTAGTCGCTTTTCGCGCGAAGCCGGGGCATTTTAATTGATAGCCGCGTGACCCGCTAATGCTATTCACTGTTACGTAACGTGGAAGTAAAAATGTCCGGAGTCGCGCGACTCGCTACCTTGTACGCGTACTTTTGTTAAACGGTGCTTTTCGTTACTTAAATATTACTTTTCGTTGGCAATCGAACGAGAAACACGACAATTATTCCCGTTTATATAGATCTTCAACGATTTCAAACACTGTATCCCACGTTCTTTTAATTGGAATTTAAGTTCAATTGGACGAGATGAATAATTCTGTAAATAATCCTCGGTAGAGGATTAATAATGTCATTTAAAACTGACAATTAAGCTGTCGAGATAATCGAAAAACGCTCGTTTACTTTTTTTTATCTTTCTTGTCGTTGTTGTTGTTTTTTACAAAACAATAAAACATAACGATGCTACGATTACCAGCGATAGCAAGAAAAAAGAAAAAGAAAATTACTCGGCATTTACATATATGTATATACGTAACATTGGAAATTACATACATCGTATTCGCGAATACGATGTTCGGCCTAACAAGAGGACGTTCTCTCACCGTGACGAGAGAATCAGATCCCTGTTTGATTGCTATTTTACATTGTTAGCATGGAAGCTGTCGACATGGCCAAGTATGTCAACCATTCGTTTCATGGCGAGAACAATGGCGGCAGAATATACAATGTAAAGTGACAATATAATGGCTCGCGAGGTACAAAGGCAATGTGGGTCTGCTCATTTAAAACCCTTACGTCGATCTCTCAATTCCAACTTTACCCTCTCTCTCTCTCTCTCTCTTCATTCCACTTTTCCTCCCTCCAATTCTCTCTCTCTCTCTGTCTCTGTGTCTCTCTCAATTCCTCCCACTCGGCAGCTCCTCCAACGCATTTTCCCTTTACACGACGGAAAATTGATATCTGCTTTCTCTTACTCTTCGCAATTCCGCTCGCGATTATTCCCAGAAACGTGGGAATAACGCGGCCGATAATTTCAAACGTTCCCCAGCGATTCCACGCGGGAATCGCGGAAACTTCAGCCATCCGTTGATTATTATTTACCATTAAGCACACCTCGGAATCTTTCAGTCGTACGTTCGCAGTCAACCGTGTATATGTATGTATATATGTATTCCGTTGTATTATAACGACATAGCGTAACGTATGACACTCGATATCGCTCGGAACACGACGCCGTTGTACCGGATCCACGAATTTACCGCGAATACACTGTACGTTCGCGCCGGTATTTAAATACCGTTGCGATATCGCGCGAAACGAACACGGTTTAACCGGCGGACGGTGAAACTGGCAAAAGTTTACTTGTTATTCTTTCAATCCGGCACTTCGGGATTGCTATTCGCGGCCGGCAATTTTGCAAAAATTCCATCGCGGTGCCGCTGTGTGTCGCGCTGTTTTTTTTTACCGTTTTCCTTTCTTCCTTTTTTTTCCACCACTCCCTTCTTTTTTTTTTTAACCGGGGATTATTGGGAATGCGCGATGGCGGAGCGGTGACCGCGAAACAGGATACTATCCGATAATGGGTTTTTAAAACGGCCGCCGGACGAGAAATACGGGAAACACGCGCGTGACACCCGGCTAAAAGGTTTCGGGATCCCGCGAACCCACCGAAACCTGGTTCGACAAACATTTGCGAACGATACGTTCCTTCGGGTTCTCCCTGTTTCCAGTCGCACGTGATACACCGAGGTAATCAGACAACTTCACAGGTGGAATTCCATTCTTGTTACGAATGATAATCTTTCTGTTTTCGTTCCCCTGCGATATTTCGCAGTCGACAAACGGTTGCAGGGACGCGAAAGTTCTTTTTTCCCCTCGTGTATTTTTTATTCTCTTCTTCTTCTTCTTCCGGATTACATTTTCCGTTGGGAGGGCGTGGAATTTATTTTCTTTTGCGAGTAAACGAATGATTACGTTTCTGTTCGTAATCCCGTTCGTAATTTTTATATCATTATAAATACATGTATCGTACAAATGGAACAGTTTGTGGAAAAGTTTACAGAAACGGACGTAACGGATTGGTGCAGCGAGCCTTTTGATTGTCGGCACGAAATTAAGCAATAACCCCCCCCCCCCCCCACGGTAACCAGATCCCGGTAATTGTGACGTAATCGCCCGGAAATCATTTTTACAAATCACTCGTGGGGAACTCCAGGAAATTCCGTCGTTTACGATTGCAACTTTCGATCGTTCGAAATAATTTCGCGATGGAACTCTTTGCTCGAGTGTAGAAATTCCGCCGATTATTACAAGAGTCGAAAGCCTGGGGTATTTACGGACCCAATTTCGAATTTCTCGTAGGAAACTGGAATTAGGGACCAGAGAATTTAATGATCCGTGAGACACAACGATGAGAACGTCTTTTTCGGTTTATTTTTTGTTTTACCATTCGAAGGTTTTTCTTTTGAAAAATTGTACTTCGCCGCCTCACGTGGGATATTTAGTTATCATCTTTATTAATGTCTTTATTAATTAACTGTCCGACGAGTAACTTTGATATAAATTACTTAGTTTCTCGGTTACCGTGTATAATAGGTCACCGTAATTGTCTCTTGCCTTTTTACGACATTTTTTCAAGTGCTCGCGACGTGAAGATAATGTATAATTTAACAACGTCTATTAAGTTTCAAGGAATCACGTGTACAGTGTTATATCACTTACTCTTCGTATTTTACAAACCGTATTTCGTTTAAATTTAACGTCATAATGAATGGTAATAAATTTAATTACATAAATATTAATATTCAGTTATTCCCGCGAGATAATTACAATGAAATCGGAAGAGTCATTAAATTTTCATTATCGACCACTTACGTGTAACTCGATTCTCGCAAGTAATTAAATTTTATCAATAATTTGTCCTTTACCTTATCTTCCTGTTATCTAAATATACGTTCCTATATACATGTATACATACAACATACATGTCTCGCTGCAAGAAATGAAATTTGAAAAATCGCCAATTTTCTGATAATGCGAATCGTTCCACCGCATATCCGGGCTTTCACTCACTTCGTATTTGTATTCTAATTAAATTTTGCGGCGACGCCGAACTTCTTTGGCGTCTGTTTAAAAATGCTCGATGAATCCGATGGAAGTGGGCACTTTCGAGGTCTTCATCAACAAACTTTCCAGGGAACATTCGAATGAAATTAAACCGTAGGAAGCCCGACTTTTAGAGGCTATCGGAAATAATTTCAGGACTGAAAGTACTACACTTTACGGAAATATCCTCGATTATTATGTTGTCTCTGGAGTAGAACGACATTTTATTTATTATAATATCGTTTGCTATATCGAACGTAGGCAAGCTTATATTCCGTCAACAAGTTTTATATGAAACATAAATTAATATTCCCAGGAAATTTCTCAAATCACGTTTCTCTTTCTGTTTCAGGTGAGTAACATGTCGTGGTACTTCTGTCAACGGTAAAAGCGTGTGTATATCGTAATATATACATTTCTACATGTATGTAATTACATTTCTTTGAAACAGAAATGTAGTTACCGGGAGGTAAGTATTATAAAATTGGATTAAGTTCATTTCACTCGTAATTCGTGGGTCTCATTGCATTACAATAATGGCATTTCGATGGAATTCGAATAACACAGAAATCCTGCTATCGACGTCCAATAGCGTTTAATTACAGACGTCGAACAAACGTAATGAATCCCTTCTGACAAGCTCATTACACGTAGATTAATATTCTCATTAATATCGGGAATAATTAGATGGCTATTTATCCTTTAATCACTTTTCAACGTTTCTTCGGGATATTTCATAATATTACATGTCGAGATTTAGATTGTTTTTATTATATTTCCATAAATCGTAATCCCCCTGATAACTGTTACAACGACGTGCAAAACAACGGGTGACAATTTACACGTACGGGATTTTTATTCACCTGTTCCCCATAATCCGACGAGTATCATCGGCACGTGTATTCGTGTACGTATTCAATATGTCAGCGTACTAGTGTCGGTGGAACAGAATGACTCCGAGAAAATACCAATTAGAACATTCGGTTGCCTGTTCTGAACATAAATGACTGACGATGAGATCCGATCGCCAGCGATGTGCATATAGCTACGCAGTGTTTTAATCTATTCGATTTCCATGTCGGGTCGATCAATCGCGATGAAATTTCCTGTGGAAAAAAAAGATAAACACCCGGCCAGTGTTTTCGTTCGCCCCGAATTTCGTACAACTCGCTCGATCGTAGCTGGTTACGAGAACAGGGATGACAAACAGAACCAAACAAAACAAATAAAAGGAAAAAAAAAGAAGAGAGAAAGCGAAAGAGAAAGGCCGGCAAAGAGATTCGAAATAAATCGAAACGAGTGTGACGTAAACGACGCTCGGATTTATTGCCAGCCTCGAAATCATTCATGAACGACGCTGACCCGTGTCATTTTCGGGTCACTATTTTCATAGCTCGTACTATGTACTATGATCATCGTCGTGAAACGACTCGACTTTACCGAAATGATTAATTGAAACGTGTACGACTTGACATTGACACGATACGACTTGTTTCCTTCGTTTCGACATTATTTTGCGATAAAGCAAAATATCTTGTCCGGTCGTACGCTTTAACCAATTGTCTATTCGTATTACATTTCTTATCTGTTTCTTTTTAAGTTGAAGTTACGCTACTTAAGCTACGGAACGGCTTTAATTATCCACAGCGTGAAATATTATTTGTCATTCGTCGCGCTACAAACCTATACGTTCGACCGTTTGTGTATATATTCGTTACACATACACGCGTGTAGTTTCGTGTGAGTACATATACATACGAGCATACATTAAAATTACAGTCCACGCGGAACGTTCGTTCCGCCAGTGTCTTTAGATCGGATCAGAAATACACACGTGTGAGTGACACTGCAAATGTAGGGTAATGCATTCGGATTCGATTGGTGTCAATGTAGGAGCACATGCATACATAATTTCATTTTGTCGCTCTATCCTTTGAACTTCCGAATATGCTAAATCCGTCGGACGAATGTTATTTTCATTTCGTTTGATAAATATTCGCATAAGCTGCGTGAACTTCTAGTACCCGTGTACAAGTGTTATCAACGAATGTAAACAATTCCACTTTGCTCATCTATCATCGTTCTTTATCAACAAATTAATTACCACCGATAAACACATAACAATCTACAGGTAATAAATGTAAAAAATAACTGATCCACGGTTCAAACTCTCTCATAAAAACAGGACTTTCATAATTTCCTTTCGTTATATTATAATCCATAGTCTCCCAGGTGTATATTAACAACATTTCGCGACGCACCGTAGAAACATATTAATCAGTAATTACAAGCTCTTGTTAATTAAACGATTTTCCTAAGGACCTTAACGGAGGCTGTAAGGGTCTCCTTAAGGTCCCACAGGACACCCGAAATTACGATACACCAGACCTGAACTACACGGCGGAGTCTTATCCTCGAGTGCTACGCTTTGAAATTCAGTCGTTCTGCGGTCCCATCGGGTTACATTGCCCCATGAAAATCCAAAACGTTAGACGGCTAGATTCTTCCCGGCGATGTTCAATTATCTAAAGAGTTATCCCGGATGTCGTTGTGCATTATTCCTGTGGAAACCCACCGGTCGGGTTTTCCGCGACGCTTTTCTGCCAGTACAACAGATAACTCGACTACATACATATTGCGAAATTCTACTGGAGCCTGTTAGGGTCTCCCAAGGGACGCGACCGCACCCAAGTGTTCGTCCTTTTGGCTCTCTTCCTCCCCACCCCTCTCCCTTCCCCTCCCCCCGAGGATACTCACGTTAGAGTGGCAATTAGCCTATGTACGTGGGTTCAAGTTCACTTGCGAAGTTGCCATTGAAGGCATCGGGAACAACGTGGCGAAGTTTTCGCAACGATACGTATGTGTGTATGTGTATGTGTACGTATATCGTTATGGTGTAGGATATGTACGAATAGACAGTAACACGTGCTTCCCGATTATCTAAATTTTAGATTCTAAAAGCTGAGGTACGATCGTTAAGTCGTTGGAATTCGTAATTAAACTTCCGGGAAATTTTTCGATCGGTCGCGATCGACGTATTTTGGTATATTGGATTGTAATGTAACAAACATGAAAGATATTTTGCCGGTGACGCGTGGTTGCGGTCATGAAATTCTAATGACCCGATGATGTTCAGGTTTCTTAATTTACTTAGGTGACTTAGCGTGGTAAGACTCCGTAGTTGTGAGACTTAGGTTCGGACGAGTATTAGAATTTTTTTTCTTTTTGTTTTTTTGGAAACAATATCACCCTGGAAGTTCGATGTTATTTTATTCGTACAGTGGGTCAATAGTTCTATTTGGGAAAAAAGATGGCGGAAGAATGAGGTATCTTCAAGCAGTATGAAAAAAACATTTATTTACAGACTTTCGTGGCACGTGAATGTTCATTTTTCATTTTCGTGCGTGGCGTGCTTCGAAGACTGAATTTTCTGTAATCGTGAAGTGTCTTTAACGACTCCTACAGCGATAGCGTAGTTTGTATTGAAATGATTCGAACACAATGTATACTGCAAGTAGCTGAACGATCGTTAATCACTAAGTAACTCTTTGTCGCGTTATACATATATACATTTATACATATGAATACTATGCAGAAAACAAATTCGTTGATATGATGTCAGTGAATCTCTGATGAAAATTAAATATTCTCCTATCCCCTAAAGCTATTCGTACAATTATTCGCGAACAAAAGTATCTCTAATTCCTTTGATTATTATTTTATTTCTTCTTGTGCACTCCCTTCTTCACATATTGTTCCTGATAGAAGTTGTAGAACAGAACAAAATTAATCACTATATTCAGCGATCCTACGATTCCTGGCATTCGTTGCACCGCACAACTTGGCGTCAAACTTCCCAACAGGTGCAACAACAATAGGATTAACTGTGTCTGTTATAACAAAAAAAAAATCGCAAGAATGAAAACAAACGAAATCCATGAAATTACTTCGAAATTGTTTTTCGTGATACGTACCATTTGTATGATGGTCAACGCAGGCTTCAGTTTGTTCGTGAATTCTCGTGTTTTTCCGCCGAACGTGCTGAGATAATAGTATGTGTACATAATCACGTGAACACCGCAATTTATAAACGGACAGAACGACGGCATTGCGACCGGAGCGTATTTCGTGCAGATCCAACTAAGCAGCAATGTCGTAATATGATGATAGATATGCAAAAACGATACTTGATTGTTCTTCTTTCGAAGAATGAAAACGAATGTCTCCACGAGGTCGATATATTTCAGCACAGTCACCATCCACATTGTCCTCGCCAACTGTGTTAAATAAAAAAGGAGAATATTTAGAAATATTTACGTCGAAAATTATTTACCGATCGTCTGTGTTTTAATAATCGGATCGGTTTGCGGGTTTTTATATCATATTTTATTAATATTTTGCGTACTCTTAATGGTTCGGGTTTGTAGGAGTAATCGGGCAGTTCGCAGAACGGCGTTATCGTCGTGAACCATCCTGCTTGAATGAATTCGTAGATTATGTATGAATTGGCGACGATCTGGAAAATGTTGTAACGTTTCGTGAAGGTTTTTAGGTCGAAGGGTTTTCTGTCGCGCATGAAATTTGGACCCCAGACGAATATGAAGTACAAGTACACGACCAAAGACACCGGTATGGTGTAGGGTGATCCGATTAGCGGCAAATCGTTTGTTCGTGGATCTGAAATTAAAAGAAAAAAATGAAATTTCAATATATTTCTCGATATATCATTTTTTAGTCCAGTCGCGAGATTTTTGTTATTTTAAATCTTTATACGTTTAACGTCTACATAGAATTCTATCCAATGAACATTTACAACCAGTTCTTTATCAAAATTGAAACGAAACCGATCATTTCTCAAATTTTTAGACAAAATATTGGTCTAACTTACCAGCTTGCTGATTCCAATAGTAATCAAATGTTTTCGCTAAACCCATTTTGACGAACAATTTCACACAGACACCAGATTCTATTAAATATTTTCTACAGGAGTGATTTTCGTCAAGTCTGACTAAAACTAAATCGTGATAATGGAGAACTGATAAGTGATGTGGAATGAGACGACGAATTAAGTGGAATGAGCCTGGCCCGCTTCTTGTATACTGGCACACGATAATTCCAAAATACGACGTGACTTTTCGGTAACCGGAGTTCGACCCGAAATAAATGATAATGCGTGTCCCCCCACTACCTGGCCGAGTTTAGATTAACAGAAGGGCGAAAACCTTCCGTTAATTTTACTCCGGCTACGAAATATTGTCGTTAAAAAATACTGTACTTTTTCCTCCTACGTATTTGGTGGTAATAATATGCATATGAGTTCCGGGGCCGCGATCTTTGAATCATTACGAAATGGATTTTAGAATCGGTAATGAATCACCACTTTTTTTTAGCCCAATGTAAGTCAACGAAAAATAGTATTTGTTTATCACGAACGTAAAACTATTTCATGGGATAAATAGTTTTGATGATAATCCAATTTGAAATTATATCTTGATGATACGTTAAGAAAATAAATTGTCAATTATTCTGATTTAATAACTTCTTTAAATTGACTTTTAATATTAAAATTCTCAAATTGTAAACTAGATAAATATTAAATAATCATATGAATAGAGACTGCAACAGCCAACAGTACTAGTGGAGCTTGTGCACGTGGTGGTGGAAAGTATTGTATCGAATACAGCATAACCATGACCAGCTGCGCCTAATATCGCCTAACGGTACCATTAACATTCCTAAATACTTACAATGTGTATGATAGTCGGAGGAGATTCGAATTGCCCCGAAATTTCCCGGTAATCTCCCTTTGAATGCGTTGAAATAATGATAGGACTGCATAATCACATTTAGGGTATATTAAGTGCCGCGGGGAATGTTAGAAATGTGTCAAGTTAATGTCTTGTTGCGAACCAACAAAGTAGCGCCGTAGATAGAGGATAATAGACACGTGAGCTCGAGACTGGATTATATAATAATATACATACTGAGCACTATAGTTTCCGCGAAGACAAAATATTTGGATATCGTTACGCCTACCGTAGTGTTTTTGTTCCTTGTGATAATAAAGATCAGAATTATTAACGAAGTACAGTATTGAATTTTTCGTTTCATTTTACTTGTTTAAAAGCACTCCGGATATTTGTAAGAACTGCAGAAAAGATTATTGTATTTTGGGATTTAACTAATACTTGTATAAATCTGAATTTCTGATTTAATTCTACAGTATGTGATGATATCTTTGTGACTTAAAAAAATATTCTTTCTGAAAGTTTTAACGTGTGTACCATTATTTAATGTAAATGGAAAATATGTTCTTTCAACATATTTGTGTTAAATTAATAATCATTCGTTAAACATTCTGTGCAAACATCGGGGACATTTTATAATATATATAGGTACGCGGTATAGTACGAGTGTTCGTTCTTAAAATGGGATGAATAAACAGAAACGACACATTTACAACATATAATTTATATTTCTCGACAAATAATTTATTCCAGCAGTAATCGCATAATTCGCTCGGGTCTATTTCAATTTATAATTGACGCCGTACAAAGTAATATATTCTAAATACGCAGAACAGACGAATTCTTAACCTCAAAGTATTACATTAACCGTAACAATGAAACGTTGCATTTCTAACTATATGTCAGGTGGAAACGATTGCGTATGATACATAAGTTACCTTTGCAAATTTCAGACGTAACCGACGATAACACCGTCACGTTTGAATTATACTGGAATCGGTTCGATACTTTTCGTTTATCATTGTTTGCTTCGGTTACCAATGTTTTCCCAATCAATTATGTCACCCATGCGAATTTACGCGATATTCAATAATGATCTTTATTAAAAATTCGTGAAATACTCCAATTGTTTGATCGTCGACCAAGAAATTAAATTTATCGCATCGAGATTATAATACGATGCTCTTTCACTTTTCACCGAACACTTTCATTACTTCTTATGCGTAGCTTTCTTCACGTATTGTTGTTGGTAGAAATTGTAGAAGAGAATAAAATTGATGATTAAGTTTATCGTTAGTATCGTTCCAGGTGTTTTTGGTACCGTACAGCTAGGTAGGAACGATTGGGAACAGTGTAGAATTAAAACGATAAACTGCGCCTGTAATAAGAAAATGAGAACCAGATGAAACATAAAATTCATTGGAAATTCCTTACAACGTATTTTTACTTACCATTTGCATTATGGTCAATATAGGTTTGAATCTTTTGACAAGATTTCGTATATTTGGTCCCAGCGTGCTGAGATAATAATAACTATACATAAGCACGTGGATGCCACAATTCACCATGGCCGGAAACGACGCCATTGCTACAGGAACGTATCTTGCGAAGCACCACGTAATCAACAGCGTAGTTATATGATGATAAACATGTAAGAACGTCACTTGATTGTACTTCTTCCGAAGAATGAAAACGACAGTTTCCACGAGGTCGATGTACTTCAGCAATGTTACGAGCCACATCGTTCTCGCCACCTGTATTAATTAACAGGAATGTTTGAAATGTTTATAATCATATTTAACGTCATTCGCGACCGTTCCTGTTTTTAGGAAATCTATAATCGAAAAGGAATATTAATCTTTCGGTATGTACGATTAATAACCACCACGTGTCTGACTAGGGACATTATTGTCCAGTCGAAATACAGTGTTTTATAGAAAATTTCGTGTTTTTAAACAAATCGATTTAAACTGGCAACGAAAGCTTGACGTTTAATTTAAGGTTTGTTTATATTTTTATTTTTTTTCGTATTTGTTTTGTATACCCTTAGTGGTCCGGGATTGTAGGAGTAGTCAGCTAATTCGCAGAACGGCGATATCGTCGTGAACCATCCTGCTTGAATGAATTCGTAGATTATGTATGAATTGGCGACGATCTGGAAAATGTCGTAACGTTTTCGGAAACTCTCAAGATTGTACGGTTTTCGGTCCTTCATGTACTTTGGTCCCCATACAAAAATGAAGTACACGTATACCACCAAAGACAGTGGTACAGTGTAGGGTGATGCCATAAGCGGCAAATCCATTGTTCGTGGATCTAAAATTAAACAAATTCACATTTTGAACGTGTCTCTTGGCTCTTGAAAGAATGCGTCGAATTATTTAGTTATTTGTGGCAGAAGAGTAATTTTTCAGCTCTTTTTCTGGTGGTAAACAACAGTTGTCAAATGAAATATTTCTACCGAAGCTTTTGTTAAAGAGACTTTTCATAACTGGGGAAGTTTCACTGAGAAAAAGTTGCGGATGGAAAAAATGTTTAAACGAATTTCCTTGTTACCGACGTATGCAAGTTTGATAAGATAAAAAACGCATTATTCACAGTTAAGAATTCACGGTGAAAAACGCACTTTAAACAAAACAAAGCAAAACTTTGAATCGAACAAAACGGAACCGAAAGTAAATAGCGTTAAATTTCACTGTTGTTTATCGTTCACTATTACATGATATTCCATTTCATCTCAAATACGACTCAATTGTTTCCGATCTTCAAGAATAATTAGAGCAGACAATTTCCCCATCGTATCCACAATATCGCACTTCTAGATACTTACCCGCTCGTTCATTCCAATAATAGTTGAGTGTTTTTGCTAAACCCATTTTCGTAACTTCACACACACGCGCACCAGATTCTCCGTTTATAACCTACACTGGATCCCTGTCTTCCGCGATTCTCTGGAACCTTGTCTCTTTGCTTAGTCTAACTGGAACTGATCGTAATGTTCGAATCGAATGAACAGGTAACGCGAATTGGTAGCGGTGTTTTAAGTGCAATGTGTTCGCGTCGTTGTTACATATGATAATTTGCCGCGATAATTTCAAAATCCGTCGTGACTTTTCGACTGGGGGAGTTTGACCCCAAATGAATGTTAATGCGTATCCCCACTATTGATCGATCTTACTTTTGTGGAAAGGCACAATGAAACCTCTGCCCAATTACACTCCAGCCATTAGATTGTGATTACAGTTACGAAAAATACTCTTTTTTTTTTTCTATTGTTACGATTACCGAGGTACGCGTATACGATATGTTCATAATTATCCAGATGGGCATCGATCACATCAAACTTCACGAGTAACGAACGATTTTAACAC
Organism: Mimumesa dahlbomi; assembly: GCA_917499265.3. Lineage (NCBI taxonomy): Eukaryota > Metazoa > Arthropoda > Insecta > Hymenoptera > Crabronidae > Mimumesa > Mimumesa dahlbomi. Next base: position 5,020,816 of record OU824116.1, on the reverse strand, counting down.
TGTCGGGGACTTCACGACTTCCATCAATGAACTTATCTCGATATCCCGCGTCGTGGCGGATCGTTAGGGGTTTTTATTATCACTGTTATCACTGTTTATGTTCGCATCGAGCGTTTCGCCTTTGTAAAAAGGTGGACGGAGTGCGTGGCCGAACGTTAGTAGACGAAATTAACGATATTACTTTTCGTAACACCACTTCGTTTTCGGTACCATTGCGTATAAATTCCGGGGACACCATAAACCCATCGAATTATGGTAAAATAACTTTTGTAACTAACCGATGGAAAAGAAAGGACCACGACTAGCTTGGGAAAGCGACGACGACGTTCAGCTGCTGACGAAAATGCAATGAAATCGAACTACGGAAATACAACGTGTTTCCGTAACGTGATCCTAACGATTATGGTTGAAGAACGAATATTGATGCAGTCACATACGTAAAATTCACAATATCTGTAAATGGTAATCCAGGAATTCCAGCAGAAGTAACGCGGAAACGTTACACGCAAACACTGCGATAACAGTGCGCTGTTAACCAAAAATTAAACGTAAACGAAAAAAAAAAAGAAACTAATTATCCACGCGATGTTCGAAAATAGAATGGTACTCGCTTGATAAAATGCGATAATGACTATTTTCCGACGACATTTATGACTTTCACGAGTCTAACTACAGTCTAACTTCCAAACAAATAGCCCACTCTTTTATGTGACCATTCTTTCTCACTCGCACTCCCACCGTATTGTCTCACTTAGTTACTGTACGCACTTAAGACAAAGGACCGCGTCATCGATGAGCCGATTAATTTTTCTCACGATTCACATCAACAATATTTGCTATTCGACCGTATCGCGATTGCCCTAGTTTCGCTATGCGAACGTAGAATTAATTCTTTCATTTCTTTCCTTGACCACTGAATACATATTCCTCGAGGAATCCCAGGGATTCGAATTCACTTTAAATACGCGGAATCGCGAAAAATTGTCAAATTCGAACAATTTTTTTGTCGGCATTCGGTCAATTCTTGAGATAACGATCTGAAACTGGTACCATTGATTTCGTTAGGAAATTCTACGCCAGATCAATGTATAATAGTTGTACTTTTCGAAAATTTCATTTTTCGCCAAAATCTGAAGGGGGTAGGTCAGGATTTTTTGCGATTTTCGTAAATCGCTCGCCATTTTTACAATTTTTAAGATATAGATCTGATTCTTTCTGCATTTTATTCGGCTTCGGATTCCGCGTCCAAAACGCTCAGGATCATTTAAATAGCTCAGAAATTGCGGAAATGACGAGTGATTTACAAAAATCGCGATAAATAGTCATATTCGAACATGTTTTTGTTCGGCATTACGCTCAATTTTTAAGACAGTAATCGTATATCCGTCCAATATCCATTTTAATTAAGGATTCACACGTACGCACGTTTCATACAATATTCATACATCGTTAAAACGCACGGTACAGCTGTACTTCTGACTCTTCGTGTAGTACAATGTCTATAACCTTTAATCGCCGCGTTTAATGCTATATTATTACATGATAACGCTCGCAAACGATAAAAGGTTATCGTTGCAATTTAGGGACTTAGTCGATAATAAGCCTGTTAACGCATAATAATGTATCATATGTTCTTTAACTGTTCGTTCCATTGTCTTCCAAGGCACTTCCAAATCATTACGTTTCGCGCATGTAGTTATCTATACCATGTGATTAACATCATTATCAATAATTCGGTAATTTTCTCGGCCAATTTTCGACCATCCGTGTATAAACGCATTCACGGTAGTGTAAATAACGCGTTAATAAGACAGACAAGATGAACGTCGTTATGTAGTATGCACTACGAAATGTCACCGTGATTCGTTCATTCTTTCAATTTCGCTGCGTTCTTCGCGTATCGTTGCCGGTAGAAATTGGCAAAGAAAAGAAAATTGATGGCCATGTTGATTATGAACAGGATTGGTGGTATCCGTGGAAACTGACAGGATGGAAGCATCAATTGAAGGCAGTGAATCGTAAGCACCACGAACTGCGTCTGACAACAGCAAGAAAACGGCAAATAAATAACATAACCAAACGGGGAATCAATGAAATAAAAAATCCAAATTCTATGTAGTTGCCCAAATACCATTCTCACAAGCATTTACTCACCATTTGGATTATAGTCAAAATATGCTTGACTTTATTCAAAACTCTTCGTGCATTCGGCCCGAGCGTACTGACGTAGTAATAAGTATACATAATGACGTGAATGCCGCAGTTCACAAGAATTGTAAGCGATGCTTGTGCCACGGGAAAATATCTTGCCGTGGCCCATGCCCACAGTAACGTTGTCACATGGTGATACATATGCAAGAATGTGATTTGATTGTACTTCTTTCGCAGCACGAACACGACCGTTTCCACGAGGTCGATATACTTGATTATCGTATTGAGCCCGTGTAACTTCACTATCTGTTAATCAGATTGTTCCAAAATACTAATTATCACACCTAACTTTAACAAGTTCTGTTCTATGTTTGTAAATAAAAAAAAAATATACGTGTTACGTTTGAGTTGGAGTTTGTTCGGTACAGATACTTATGAGAAAAAAAAACAAACAGTTATACAACGAAAGTGTTAGATATTTGTTTTAAATACTACGTACTCTGTTAATAGTCTGTTTACCTTCATTGCTACGGGATTCACAGACAAATCTGGTGGTTCACAGAATGGTGTTATAGTCGTAAACCATCCGGCTTGAATACATTCATTTACTATGTATATATTGAAGATTATCTGGAAAATGTTGTAACATTTACGAAAAGCCTCCAGATCGTATGGCTTTCTGTTCTTCATATATCTTGGTCCATACACGAAAATGATGAACAAGTATATAACCAGAGTGATTGGTATAACGTACGGTGGATCGAGTAACGGCAAACTATTTGATCGTGCGTCTAAAAAGGAAGATATTTTTAATTTTCTCTGAAATCAAGTATCTCAATCGTGGGTTTTAATTGCTGATGTCGAGAGAGCTAGTATCAGCACAACCTAATATTCCACTTGATCACATGTTTTTCAGTCGTGAATGTAATATTAATAAGAATATATATATTGATATAATAATCAACAATACTTGCCAGGTTGTACGCCCATATAATATTCGAATATTTCCAACAGGATCATTTTCAACGCGTGCGTTAATAATACTTCCAGAAAAAAAAGTGTCTTAACAGTTAGAATGCTACTTTAGCAACTAAACGGAACTTGGAAACGTTTATGAACGTTACGCAGGTAGCATAGAAAATTGGAGACTTAGTAGCAGATACGGTTGTCATGGTCGCTAACATAAATAGCACTTTTAGTAACTATCGCGAGTCGTTATGACATATTTTTCAAGGTGTTTGAAATAAAAACAGAAAATAACAACATTGTTTGCTCGTTTACATCGCTTCTATTCATACCGTGTATCCGTGACACATACGTGTGACCAACACTATGTCGCGCTTTTACATATGGAATTATTCGTTGCCTTAATGCCGCGTAATCGATACGAAGCATTGATCAAAATTAACATGGTTACCGCAACATTTCAGGCAATATTATTTCAATATCTCATCGTAACGATTCTAATATAATAAAACAATAACGCGAATAACACCGCGATAGAAAATGTTTTCGTATAGCAATAAATGTTATCGATATTATTTCACGGAAACTTTCCTGGATATTGTATCATTACCGACCGTATTACACGGTTCGCCGACACTAGCAGCTTTAATTAAATCACGTGTCCAGTTATATTACACGAACCGCCACTTCGAAACTCTCCCCCCACTCCCTCCCAATCATCCCCTCCCCTCACCCCTCAATTCGAGATTGAAAATTCAGTAAATGAAATTACCCGGGTAAACAAGGATCATTGATATCGGACCTGGTGAAATCTGTAACATTTTGAACGTCGGTATGAGTGCCCGGTCTTTTCGCCGGTCGATGCTAATGCATGATTTTCATCCATTAACGAAGGAACGAGCCACGTTACTAAACATTAACGGGGCCAATGGGTGGTGCGCGTTAATCCCGAAACAGCTCGTTGCGAAACGTTGCGCGATTCGTCGTTAAACGCGCGTACATTCCGTGAGAAAGAAACGAGAAAAAAAGAACACGTGGTTCCATTCGAGATAATATTTTCAATTCGCCGATGGTTTTTCGTCTGTTCGTTGTTTTTCCGGGGTTTTCGTTTCAATCTCATATGTTCCCTGCCTAAGAGTGAAAACAGATTAATGATTAGCACTTGGACACTAAGGAAACTGATTGTATACTTCCGGAAAATAATTACATTTAGTTTCCATAGTCAGAAAAATAATCATTCGATTCCAAATCACCCAATGATGGTGATAACAGTTAGCGCACCCTCAGGTTCTCATGATAATTTAATTATTACATTTTCCCGGAAATGTTTCGTCGCGTTAATGTAACGATGAATTCTATCACGGGACTGGCAGCTTCTTCCAAAGTCCGTAAAAGCGTGTGGCTAAAGGCTGGAACTCTTCTGAAGGAGAAGTAATCGACGAGTTATCACGAGGCTGAGTCCGCGAAACTTCCCGAGGGGATATATTAAGTATCGCTGATTGGGCTAGTTCAGTCGATAGAAGTTATCAGGTGGGAAACCGACCACGAGCATTCGGTTTTCCCTCTATTGCATAAAAGTAACTCGTAATCACGTAACGATTACGTCTGTTATCATCAATACCTTCATCCAAAATCCAGCTATTATAGTTCATCCAAATCCAAGAAAACCTACCCCGACTTCTTAATTACAAAATTCCCTCGACACTTTTTCATTTGAAATATTCCTTCGTAAATATTTTAGTCTATATTCACGTGAAGGGATGGAAAGATAGACGGTTGCCGGTGGACTGAGTTAAAAGGTAAAGGGCGATCCTATGAAGAAGTAATCGAGCAGTTAGGGGTGGTGTTCCGAGTCCACGAAGTTGGCACAGGGATGTACTAAGCATCGCTAATCGAGGTAGCTTAGTCGACGGAAGCTGCCAGGAGCAAAGTGGTAACTCCGCTGCCAGAAGGGCTGTCCCGGGACTAGGGGGGGAGAGGGTGGTAGCAACCACCCCCTCTCTCTTCCCTCCCACCCCCTGGTACCTCACGCTAAGTGCTGCAATTTATTTTATTACTGTGTCTACGTTCGAAAACCTTCCGGGGGCCCCCTGTACCCTGTCGTTCGCGGTGAAAACACCAGGTCGAAACGTAATTTACACCGTGACGAGGGGAAGGTGGTGGGGGGAGAGGAAGGAGAGGGGGAGTGGTAGGGTGTACACGCCACTGTATCGACAAGGACGAAAACAAAGGGTCGTTTTGTCAGCCGTTGTTGACACACCGTTTCTGTCGACGCTGCTCGAAAGTCCGATCGGATTTTTCTTCCGTTACCCTTTTGATTTACGGTGTCCGATGTCCGTGTAAAAAAAAAAAGAGGATTACTCCATCTGGTGAAGAGTGTAGGAAGTGGGGGAGGAGGGATTGCAAATGGTAAGCGTTCGAGGAGTTATTCAATTACCATGATTTTATTAGATTCAGTGTTTAGCAACGGGTTAGTCAGTTTATTTAGAATCGCTGTTGAAACGAATGGAAATATATTTTAGTATCTGTTTATTTACTTCTTTATGAATTTTCCCATTAGACTCCTCGACGAATTGATAAAAGATTGGAAATATCCCACGACGATTACACTAATCGAATCGAAACGTGTAATTTCGCCAGGTCTGATTGAATCTCCGTCCGTCTGTTTGATGCGTTTTTCATCAGACCGACTGTATTTCGTTAGGAAATTTTCACCCTGAGAATCGGTCTGTTTCCCTCGACCGACCATCGGGAACTTTCTCCATTTGATTCCCGGTAAACGAATAACTCTTTCGTTCGCCGTTCGCCGGGGAACGATTTTCGGATCAGCAAATTTTTCCTTTCCCCCCCGGTGATAGCGGCGAGGGGGGGGGGGATGAAGTCACCGTCTTCCAGGGGGTAATTACAATACCGGTCGTACGAGCCAAAAAACTACAACGGGGGTTGGAAAATGGAGCCGATCGAGTGTGCTAATCGAAACGACAGGAACGAGGTCACCCGTTGGATCGGGTCAACTCGTTTCACCGTCACGATTATTACGCTCGAGTCTGGCGAACTCTTTCGTCGTTCCCGAATTACTTTAATTCGATGACCGATTCGATTCCGCGATGGAAACGTCGGACGTCCACGTTTCCCCCTCCCCCCCCCACCTTCTACCCCTTCATGTTTGCCACCGATAATCGGCGTACCCTTCTTCGAACAAATTAATCGTATCACTGAATTTCAAATCCGACTGCTGAGGATCCCCCGGCGTTCGTCGCCGATAAATCAACCGCAATCCCGCGCCGTATTCCGAATCAATACACCGCGTTTCAAGCGAACAATAATAATTCCATTCACTCTATTCACCTACGAAGACGAAGTGATAATTATACTCTAAATTCCCTTTTCCATCGTATTTATAATTCCCGCGAATCCTCGTAAAATAATCTACATAATTATATACTTCTGTCGATAATCTTTCACCATGTTCTATCTTTTTATTATCATCTATTTTTTTCACTAGTGTATTCATTGTCACCGGAAGTGATACACCTATACCACGTTCTTTCAACGTGGAACGTAAAATCGTTGTAGCAAGAATCACGGAAACCCGGGTATCGCGCGTGACAGAACGACTACGACGACGACGACACTGTGTTCCCGGAAGAAAAGACGGAATTCCGGTCGGGACCAGCAATTGCCCCCGGGGTAATTCGTTCTAGGATCGCTGCCGACACGCGAAATAATTCTGTATACGGTTAATATGAAATAAATCCGGCAACGGGGTGGGCCGTCGTTTTCCGGCCGGGTTTAAACACCGTTCAGGGGGGGAGGGGGGAGGGGGCGGTGGTTAAACACACGGGAACCGAACACGGAGCAGTTTGGACAGGTAAAACTCATCGATAATGCTGCCTCGCGTGCACCGGAGTTTGATTATTTGCCCCGGCGCAGTTTATGTGACCCGTGGTCGTTTCGTTTCCTCGGTTTCCCCGGTTGTTTCCGGTTTCCCTTCGGTCCGAGACTTCGATTCTTTTCCGGGAACTATCGTGAAATCTTTAGAGACTCGCGGGAAAGTTACGGGTAAACCTGGGTACGTACATTAAGGTGAGTGTTCTTTATTTATTTCTATATGTGTGTGTGTGTGTGTTTTTTTTACGCGAAAAAGATATGTTCGTCGATCGGATAAAATGAAATCGATCCGGTTGAGTGTTTCTATTTCCGGTTGATATCGGTGTTTTTTTTTTTGCACCGTAATATCTCGATAGAGCCGTTAATAAGAGACAATACCGGGATAATATCGAGGGATTAAAATTTCAGTCGACGCGGAAAATGATATGGATTTAAACGCAATCGGATACTCGAAGCGTTGCGGAGAATAATACGGGGCGGAGGTGAAACGGATGGAATTGTAATAAAATCCTCGATGAAATAAGAAAACGCTGAAAGGGAACGTTAAGTATCAAAAGTTACGTGCCTATTATTTCGTCAGTCAAATCCAACGTACTGTTCACGTTTCCTGTGTCTGTATTTCTGTTATTTTTTGGTTTATTTTCCCCAATAAATAGGGATCCCGTTATGCACCGATCGCAAAATTTTCGCGATGAGAACGTCGGTTTTTAATTAATCAGAATCCAAACGGGATTATTTATCAGCACTCGTTGTAACGATTACAAGGTTGATCGTGCCGGGAAAACGATTTTCCCGGAACAATGTGGATCGCCGGGAAATCCCGGAGCCACCGTGCCGACGAAGGAAACACTACCGGAATATTTATCGTCCCCTCACTCCCCCCCTCCACCCCCGTGAATGTTTAACATTTTTCAATTCATTATAATATCGTAAATTCGATGGGAATCACAATCTCAGGAATTTAACACATTTTCGCGCGGGCACACCCCGGGAAAGGATATTTAATACGAGGGGAAATAGCTGGGATTTTTCGCGAAAGTAATTAAGTTCATTCGTAACGGACGTGTGTAATCCACTTAACGATCACGCGGCCGTATCAAGTGGACTGATTATTTAGATTTCGGGAACGACGGGAATTATCCGAATGCCATTCCCGTGTTAATCCCTATTTCCCCCTCCCCCCCCCCCCCCACCCCACTCGTGTCTGTTCTTAACTCCGACGAGTATCGCCGTTTCTAAGCCCGGCTCGTAATGAAATAATTGCAAACTCGCCGTAATGTTGACCAACGGCAAACCTATCGATTACACGGTCGATTGATCCAGAAAGTGGACCGTACGGGATAGCGGACCCTCCCGTTTGTCCCGGTAAGAGAAAGGTGACGAGTAAAACCAAGGGCGGAAAGCGACAGGATGCGAGAAACGGGAATAGAACGAGCTGTGCAAAGAAAACAAAGAAAAAAAAGAAGGGGGGGACAGAGACGAATTCGAAGTGACCCGAAAGAGAGAGAGAGAGGAGAGACACTACCGAGGAGAAATGAATAGAAATAGAAACAGAGAACGTGACGAGATAAACACAGCAAACAGACCGAGAGAAAGTTACACCCAACCCCCCGAAGTGACGTACAACGAACGAGACAAAAATACGAAAAACACCAGAACATTCACGCGAAACGTACCTATAAACAAAACTTAAGATACTACTCCCTATATAAAAGAATCTCAATTAATTAAAAAATCTCAATTAACATATTCAATCACTCAATAAAAAAATCACATATCTACCCACACAAATATTTACCCATCAAACAATCTTATTAAACAAATTCCTACACCAAACTATCATTCAAATTACATTAATTAACATATTCAAAAAACTATCTCAAACATTCCCCAACAATTATCACACCAATCCAAACCAAAAATATCGTATCCACAGTAATTCCAAAAAAACACAAAAAACCCGAGGTCGGGGGGTGTGCGATCATCAGCGTGGAGGGGGTCCGATCGAGAAAGGGGGTGGTGCTGGGGGGGCCTCGTCGTGGCGTTTGCGCCTGGGGTCGTCGAGGACAGCGCGAAGAGGGTGTGCAAGGGTGATCGGGTGGCGTAGGTGGCGGTAGGTGGGCGGACAGGGAAAGGCGTGGAATTGGTGGAGGCAGTCAGTGGCTCGCCGCGCGCCACAACGACCGACGGACCCGCCGTCGACTTTTTCCACTTGTTACCGTGTTGGGTCGTGTACGTTCCTCCTCCAGACAGTATCTGCGTTTCCCTCGTGTTTTTTTTTTTCGGGATTTTTTCTTCTCCCACCTGGACGAGTGTCTCGGCGGAATTTTCCAGGGTTGTTTGTGTCGAAGTGTTGTCGGTAGTCGGACAGTGAACGTGGACGACATTACCGGAGGGTTGGAAGTGACGTTGAATCGAGGGGGTGGACGTAAGGATCTCGGTGCGGTCAAATTGGAAATGGGAATGATATTTTTTTGTTAGAATTGTTTTTGTTTTTTATAGGTGTTTTTAGCGTTTTCTTTGTGATACGGTAGAAGAGTGTATGGTTTTCGCGAGTGTTCTCCCTCCGCGAATGGATTTTCCCGATGAGATGCAAAATAACGTTGCCAGGGTATTTTGCCCCTGCGAAAGAGGGGTGGAGAAATTTTGTGAAAGTGTGGAATCAATTATGGGGGGATGTTACAATTGGAAATTTGTGTGCTTCGTACTTTTGGTCGTGTATTTTGAATATATTATACAAATTGAGGGTTGCGTAAGCCTAGTTCATTCAATGTGGAAATTTTTAAGTTTTACATGATATGGCCCCTTTCTTTTCTGTCTTTTGGATATTAATGCCTGACGATCATAGTCGAATTTCATTTTTTACCATACGATGTACGCACACAGTTCGATGTTTTTCACCGTCGTTCCCGTTTCCATATTATTGACAGCACCGGCCGGTTCTCCGTTTTCACGGGGGCAACGAAAATAAATGAAAGAGCGAAAAAAAAACGCAAGAATTAGGACGGAACGAAAAAAAAGTCCGAATATCGCATTACGTGTCGATAAACCGTGCCGCGTGCAATTCCGGCCGATTTAGCCCACGCGGAAGTAAATACGCGGCATTCGGTTGAAAATTAAAAATATCACGGAAAATTGAATCGCCCACGAATAATAAAAAAATATCCGATCGTTACGCTACCGACCGAAAGTATCCTAATAATAGAAAATAACGAACGTGAAGTAAATTTTATACACATCAACCTCGGAATCCAACGGACAAGTGCCGCGAGAAATTTTTCACGAATTTCTCCTCGAAATTCATGGTGATTCAGTGAAAATCTCCGCAACGGAATCCTTCTAGTTTTTCAGGTATCCTCACGGAACGACGATTGATCTTGGATTAACAGTGTGTGAATTTACCGTGCCGCACGATCTTGTGGCTGGAGTTTTGTCGCTCGTTAAAGCGAGACGTGAACAAAAAAAAAGAACTCGCGACCCGTGCAGCTTCCGGCGGAGGGATTAATCCAGATTCGTTGGATTAATTCGGGTCACCGAGGTGTGCTGGTGCGTGGCAGATAATATCGATCCCGAGAACCAGATAATATTTTTTCTGGTTAAAGAATATCCGGGGTGACCGGCTTTGCTTCGGCCCGTCGTATTATTTTTTCTGTATTTTTTTTTTTGGATAATGACCGTGGCAAGTGGCCGCTTTGTTGGTGCGATGATTGGTGTGTTTGGTGCGTGATGAATTCCCACGGACTTCAAAAGGAGGTAACGTACCATGGGAACAGAAGGGTTGGAGAATTTTTCCTTCGTCTTCTCGCACAAAGGAATCGTTATGGTTGTCGATCGCAACCGAGTACTGAAATTGCTGGCACACTCGTAAACGGAAAATGGCTTTGCCGGTTCCATTAACGGTAGTGAAAGAAAAAAAAAAAGGAGAAAAAGAATCACTATATATAACGTGGCTATAATGGATCTGTAGGTGGAACATTGGATCGGTGGGAGGGAAGGGTAGGGGAGAAATGGAATTATTTCTGACGTCAATCTTTTCCTCGAGTAGTCGTAATTGATGTGTGTCGCGCCAACGTGCGGATGGTGTTCAGAAGAAATTTTGCAACACTCCCGAGTATATTACTATCATTGTATGTTTCCTGACAAACGAACTATAAACTTACTAAAATATCGCGCTACGCCGCCGCGGTAAGAAACGGAATTCCATTATAATTTCACGACGAAGAAATTTAAAAGTTTTCCCCTGTTCGCGGTTATACCGTGTTCCGTATAATATTCATGCTTAAATAGTATGTACGTACCAGAGAATAAGCAGGAACTTTCATTTCCGACCAAAGAGTCGCGAGACGGTCTTCGTCGTTAAGTAAATCTACCAGAATAATAACAGGAAGGAAATAACGAAGTCCCCCACGGTCTCTTTCCCTCTCTTTCTCTCTCTTTTTTTTTTCCTCCTTCCTCTTTATCAACGATAGTTTTATTAAACGTTTAAACAGATAACAAACACTTCACTGACACTCTTCATTTATCTCACATTTTCTTTGGTGTGAATTTTATCAAAAGACTGGCGGAAAAACAGAGTAGAGAGAAAAATTCACGCATTCAAGTGAAACAACAAAAATATATCCAGGCCATTGCACCGTCACTTTCCCGATTCTTCTATCCTATCTTTTTCTTCATTCCTCTCATTTTCCTCTTCTCTCTCTTTCTCTCTCTTTCTCCCTCAGTCTCTCGTCGCGTTCGAATAACTCCGGCAGTGTCTTCCGACTTCGACGCTTGTTTCACATCAAATACATACAGACCACGCGGAACGTCGCGTAAGTAGGAGGGCTCCTTTCATTTCCTCGGGAGAAGCGTCGTCGTGACGTCGGCCGAGTAATGAAAACGTCGTTGACGTCGGCGGTTAAAGTTGCCGTGGCGCGACCGGCCGGCGAGCATCGAACGTTAAACGGATTCCCGTGGACGACGGTGAACGGGAAACCGGTCGAACGGAGCCGGAGCTTTCTTCCTTTCCTCTTTCGTTCGTTTCTTCTATCGGTCCCTCGGGACTTGCGACCACGTCTGCCACGTACCCGCGGTATCCCGCTGGATTTCACGTGCCATAGGGAGAGAGAGGCCAACCTCGTTTCGGTGTTTATTGATTCCGAGCGAATATTAAAGCTTTTGTGCGAGGGCGGCGTTTCCGGGGGAAGTTGTACAAGTTTCTCGCGGTTTTTCGATTTGTTTTTTTGGTTTCTTTGATTTATTGAGGCGAGACGATGGAGGAGTGAAGATTTGTTTAAGTGTAATCGCTAAAAAAAAGAAAGCTGGGGTGTGTGTGTGTTTTTTACGTGTTTCAAGAGAATTCTTTATTATGTGTGACGCTAGGAAATTTTGAACGGATTCAGATTTACCTGTGCCGAAAGACTGTCATGGTGTGGACAGGTGAAATTGTGTGTCTTTAATGTGTCAAAGGTCCCACTAACCTTAGTGAACTGACAGTTTTATATCGTCAGCACATCGGTAGAACTCCCACACGTTTAAATTTTCCTCTTCCATCAGGTCTTTCAACTCTCAAATCGCTTCCGAAGCTCCATTTTTTACAACGAAAAGTATATATATATACCATGATCCTTGACGTTCGTAAAAAAAAAAAGAAATAATCCCTCGCAAAATCTCTCATTGCGAAATAAAGTCACGTGTACTCGTCGGCCCAGCGACGCGCGACCCACTCATTTAAATCATTAAAAAATTTCACGCCGCAACATTTAGACGAGCGAGTTGCTAGCCCGTTAAAAAAAAATACGCGCGACGTTCGACATTCGGAACGGAATCGATTCGAGCGTGTCAAGTGTTTTCGAACGCCACTCCGTCGGGAATCGTTTTCCGTTCACCTGTTGAAACACCGTGGGTCCCGTACGTTACGGACCGCTTGACACCTCCGAATGATTTCATTAACTTCTAAGACACACACACGCAGCAGATTCATGTCTCGAGTCCGCGACGTTGTTCGCGCGTTTTCCTGTTGCGTCCCCACTATCCAGAACTTGTCCCTTTCGATTCCCGTCACGATCGTGCGAACTACACGATCCGACGAGCAAGATTGCTCGTTACCAGATCCTTCACTTCGGAATTCGCCAGTGAATCGCCGATACTGTCTAGCGTATAAAATCTGATCTCAGTGCGAAATAGAAGCTATACGTATGTGTATGGATACGGTATACGTATATAGTATACGTGTATAAATGTGTAGATACGGTATACATGTATAGTATACATGTATAAAAGTGTAGATCCAGTATATATATATAGTATACATGTATAAATGTGTAGATACAGTATACGTGTATAGTATACATGTATAAATGTGTAGATACAGTATACGTGTATAGGCATACAAGTATATATCTACTTTCGCGTATGTGTGTGTATTGTACGTATTTGCCGGCACGAGATCGGGTCCAATTCGGCGTCAGGAGTTTTCGAACGGCCGAATACGCCTTTGAACTTTCTTCCGGCAGCAGTTTAACGTTACCGTCATTTCCGGAATATTTCTGGCGGACGAGTCCCTTCCGGTCTCGTCCAGGATTTCGTCGGGACCGTCGAAACGATTCGATGGACACGATTGGCCGGTGTAACGACTTTTATGGGCAACTCTCGGAAGAACGATCAGCCAAATAAATTGCCGGCACATGCGATAAAAAAAAGAGAGAGCAGAAAAAAAAAATAAAATAGGGAACGAGAGAACGAGAAAGGGCGACGAGGGGGGAGGGGAGACGAGGGACGAAGGGCAGGAGATATCACAGTCCGCACGAGTTTGGAAAAGTTGAAGGCCGATATTACGCGGGCGTGAGAAACGAGCGAGGTATAAAAAAAATATCACCGTAACCCCACTTTTATTCGGGTCGCCGGGACAAGCACTTAATAAACGTACGAAAGAAAGAGGGGCCGCCGTTTGCTCGTGACACGTATGACGACTCTTTTGAAGGAAAAAAATAAAAAGATACGTTCGTTTACCGTCGTCGAAAATGTGTTTTTTATATCGCGACGATTATGAAATCGTGATGCGCGGACGAGTTTAGATTTTCTACTTCGTCGTTCGGCTTTCAAAATGATTCTATCGCATTTTTTGGGATAAATAATATGAAAAATCTTCGGATTTCTACTTAAAATGACGTATAACGATCCGTATTTCGCAGATTGAACGTGCAGACACGTTCATAGAAATCTCCGCGTGGAATTTCATCGGGTTCCCGACATTTAGGTGATCATTCGAGGAGTTCGCGGATTTTCCCGCGGGCCCGCGAGCGAAATTATTAATTTCGACAGGGAACGATATAAAAGCGAGCGGTTCCCGTGGGTAGAAACCCTGTTATCGAATGGATTATCGAGACACCACGTCAAACATGAATTCATTAGGGGTACGAGCCAGGTTTTTCTCATTTCTGAAGCATGCTTGATAAATCAATTATAATCTACGACATCGTTGCTCGTTCGGTCGAGTGAAAAAAACTTTCCTGATGGACACTTCAGCATTGTTTGTTACCAAATCCAGTTGCCGGGATAAATCGGGAATTAATGATCCCGTTTTAACGACCCAATGTGTTTCCCTACGTGGCACTTTAAACCTGAAATATTCGCGACGGTACGGTCGGCGAAACTTATTCGCACGTGGCGTATATATGTGTATACAATGTATGTATACATACGCACACTGAGAATACCAACTATTTACCGACGAATTTATAGATGAATCGCGTTGATTGTACTGCAGCATCTCTGTATATCGCACGTGCGAAATGAAATCATTCGCTTAAACGTCATTTTCATTGTTCTACCTAGTGTCAATTCAAAAAAGAGAGGGTTAACTGATTTACTCGACCTCTTGGTATACAATTGCAACTTTGCAGCGTATTATGCAAAGTTCGCGACACTTGTTATGCAAGTAGAATAGAAAATAAATCTATTTCAATGATATTCGCTAGCCACGATGAACTCTGACATCGAGTTCAAGGTATTAGCTTTCTCTAACATCGATAACTTCACACACAATCTTCACTACTACATACATTTATACAACTATTTTCTTACAACACACAACTGTATCGAATTATTTACGCATTAATATGCAAGAAATTTATTCTATGCTACAGAGATGTTGTAGAACGTCTCGTTAATTCGTTTCAAGGCTCGGTATTAGAAAGTTGGCGAATATTTAGTTACTCGCAGGCAGAATGGCAAACTACGTGGCAGACTACGGGGTCGTTCGCAAATTTCGCGAAAACGAGACGGTGCCGTTGATACGCAACGTGTTCGGTTGTATATCAACGGTTTACAGCCGGGTCTCGCGACAGAAGGGTCGGGATTGATTTTTCGGATTGCCCGGAGTTCTGTCTGATTAGTTATTTGTTGAATAAACGTCGTACTCGCCGTTCCAGATTTGATTTTCCCTCGGGCTGTCGCGTCAAAGCGGAGAACGATCGATCTACTTTATTTTACGGCCCGAATAAACCGAACTTCCGTACTCGGGGTACATACCCCGGTTGCCTCCAGTTTCGGCGGAGCTTATCTCGATGAAAATCGCACGCGTTTCGAGATTGAATCCCGGCGACATTTATTTTCACGCGCGTCGTTCGTTACCCGGTTCGCGCCGCGTTCTGTCGGCGAAATTCACGGCTGCGTTTCCGGTAGAGGTTACTTGACGATACGCTAATTCCGTGGCAGTAAGATATAGATACATCGATACATATATGTGTGACACCCTTGTCAAATCGATGAAGATCATAAAATATAGAGTGGAAAAAATAGTTGAATTACTCATGGGATTTTTCGGTGTTATTATCTAAATATATAATATAATACATTGTTGTATAAAAACATGAATTATTTAAATTTTTATAGATGTTCTCGTTTACAAGATTACTACATTATCTTGATATAATTTCTTTTGAATACAATCCTGGTAGACGCGAGGGTAAACGAAAACGGTTCCATGCGGCAGTGGAAATCAACGCGAATAACAAAGTATTGATATCGATAGGTAGACGGATAGGTTAACTTAGTAATTACATATCCCGTTCGACAATCCTCCTAACCCGACTTGCAAACTGCGCCGAACCCAAGGGAATCGATATCGCCTTGTGGAAGCGAAGCAAACATCGAACCCACTTCCCCCCTCCCCCTCCTCTTCCCCACAATTCAGGAAAGCCAAGATAATGATGGTAATTCAGTTAGTTCGTACATCAGTGGTTGAATCATCTCAAGACAAAGCACGGACCCAAATTTTCATACTTACAACACGGGAAAGTTTAACCGACCTTCGAAAGTGGACTACGAATTCCCCGGCCCCGAAAATACCTGTAGTTCTATCGAAACGGTTAAAATTCATGGTTGCTTACGGCGAGCGACGACAATGTCAATTAACCGACTTAACACGGCGAAAGTTTCTTGGGCGCGGGACAAAGCGACGCCGACGACGACGTAAGGCCGCGCGGATTTGCATATCCGCGAATATCGACTCGGCCGCGTTTGCGGTGGACCATCGAATGGAATTAGATCCAGACACGCCTATATACATACGTATAACTTGCGCACGTATGCGGTTAGATTCTACGGGGTGTGTCGTAAAATATAATATATCCGTTGTACAGGAGAAACATATCGTATAGTAAATTTTGTTCCTGTGAAGAAAGATCAATTGCGTTGGGAATAATCGTTTGATACTATTCTCCCATTGTAATTGATTAAATGTCATTCTTTTCTTTTAAATATTTTTATTATTCATTCATTTTTCAATGGATTGAAACGAAGTACTCACTTACGTGGTATTACAATTAATCACAGGATTATACTGTATCTACGTAACGGTGTCGGAAGATTTACATCCTGATCGATGGTGAATAATTATCAAATTAAATAACAATTTATCATATTCACCTCTCCCCTCTCACCTTCCGGGGAAACCGTATCGCGATCCACCACGGTATTTGTTTTTTTTTCCTGGGTAATACCGCGGCTTACGAAACACCCGTTATATCTATTGTATATCCCCAGTTTATGCATAACGTATAACGGTGTGGCTCGCCGTTCCGAGAAATTGAAACGTAGCTACCGGGCGGGGGATCGTTGGAAAATTAAATACAACCGGATTGTCTATTAAAGCATTGCGTGACCAATGAAATTTAATTGCCCGACGGAGCTTAGCACTCCTGGAGCCCGGTTTAAAGCCTCTAATCCCGAAGTTGCACCCTTTTGCATTGATTATAAGTATCGGTGTATGGGTACATATGTATACATACATACCTGTATCTACCTACGGTCTGGAACTTTGCTCGTTAACGCGATTGGAAAGTTAAACGAATACGAAATCAAACGTTACGATATTATTTTTAACTCGATCTAAGCGAACGATTCGCCGTTTATATATATTTTTCTTTCTTTCTCACAAACGCGACAAAAGGTTTTCGGGAAATATCGATTTATTATTTATTTATTCGCGCTGTTGAAAATCATGTGGTCAAGCGATATCAGGTTACTGTGCAAAGAACAGGTACATACGTGACGGGAGGGAAGGTGGGGGTGGGAAGGGGAAGGAGACACCGTGTTTCCAACGTGAGATGAAACCGCAATCAATAGCGATGCTTTCGCTGACATATTACACACTGTGTTATACCAATCGATAATTGCTCACATCGCGGTCGCGCGAACACATGACAGATATTTGCTGCTAATGACCAATCGATACTAATATCGGACCCGAATTAGAAGTGACGAATAGATTCGTCGTCGTTTTTCCGATGATCAATGAAACCCGACACTCGGCGGTGAAAACGCGCGAGAAATTTTTGATTCGCGGGCGCGTAAAGTAGAATTCCTGCGGCGATGTTCGTCACATTCGCGAAAATTCCGCGGTAATATTCCGGTCGGAATCGGCGAGTGTGTTTTATCGCGGCGGGAATCGTCGAAACGGTGCCGCGGTAATGAAGAAATAGGTGATTTATAATCGGCAATTAGGCGATCGATACCGGGGCACGAAGTTATTCGGGTCTTGTTTGGAAAATTCGAAAATTCAAGTTTCATTTAATGAAAATACGTAACTAACGTTTTACGGCGGAGCACGACTATTAGCGCGTGAAATTACCTTGGGAACGGCGAACGAAATATTGCGACCGATACACGGATCGCCTGTGTAACCGATGTCAATGTACAAAAAAAGAAAAGAGAAACAGACGATGCACGATGGTAAAAAAAAATTATTTCGCCCAGCGGTAATTTTTTCAATGCCCCCGCATATATAATGTAATACCGAGTATAATTTAAATGTAAATCAACAGTGTCGTGCGAAACCTACCGCGGAACGTGTTCCACTGTACATTCAGCTATCGTTGTACATGTGTACGTGTGTGGGAGTCAAAATGGTATCGTTCACACCAGCGTGATCAAAAATTCGTTTAAAAATATCCTCGTCGTCGAGAGTACACCATACCGTATGGAGCTAAGACACCGCGAACCTTATCAAACTATTTTCCACGTCTTTTCAACGAAGTATCAAAAGGACTTACCATTGATTAAACATTTTGGTGAAATAATAAAAGAAAACCATTGTAAAATTAATAGAAACAAAAGCGAAGAACAACACACAAAAGTATCTTTAACAATAGAAATATAAGAGTATCACCAAAAACAGAATTCTTAAGCGAACTTTAAATGGGTGAAAATTTCACCACTCGACAATCTATAAAATTTCCGCAACCCCTGCAATTTAGTTAAAACTAAATATACAAGTGAGGCGGTGGAAGAAAATAAAATAAAGAAATTTACCGTCCGGTGTACGAACACTTTTCCCGTCCAGTTGAAGCTGCACTACATCCTCGTGTCCTGTGTTCCGTTAACGAAGGGGTTAAAGTAGACACTGGAACCGTGCCGGGGAATTTGCATGTTCTCGACAGCCGGCCGATAATCCACGAAGGACATCGCGAAATTGAGAATGTCAGTCGAGTATCTCTTCTAGCAGTCGTTTCACCCGGGGAAGAAGGATCGAGTTAAGTTAGTCGGTACGTCGAGGCTATTGTAATCAGACGCGACATTCCAGCAAGAATAATTACAGTCCCATGGGTACCGTGCCGGGGAGTTGAAATTTGCAAATCTCTGCCCTTCGTCTGCGTCCCGTCGTCGGTCGCTAAATTTGTCGAATTAACTTTGCAAATTCGCTCGCACCCATCCACTCTCTAAGATCCCCGTTCCCCTCATTCTGTTTCTCTCTCTTTCTCTTTCTCTTTCTCTTTCGTTTTCTCTTCCGAATCAAAGAGATAAAGTCGATTATGAATCCCAGAAGTCTCCGGAAACGCTTGATTAAGTAGTCCGACAGAAAATAAAAAGATACCAGTCCAGTTTGAAAAAACGGTACCACGATGATTAACGAACCTTAAAAAAAAGAAAAGAGAGAAAAGAGAAAAGAAAAGACAATATTGTAATACGGAAAAAACATAGAACGAAACTTTCGTTTCGGTTATAACGGTCCGATGTCTTTGCCAGTCGATGCGAGAGATTTGTCGGAAGCTTTCTAATTTCCGGATGAAAGGAACTCGGGGGAAACTTCCGGGGGAAAATTATCCTTCGCGGTAATAAACAAAAGTGATTTCGAGAGTCCTCGAAGCGAAATTAGTTCCCGTGCTAAATCCCGACCCTCGTTCGCTATCCAAACCATCCCCCCTCCCCTTCTCTCTCGTTCCAACGGGAGAGGTGGGGGGAAGTTTTTGCGAAGCCCATTTCCACGTAGGAATGATAATGAAACACAATTAAAGTCGGCGTGGCGGCCAAAACGAGCGGTATACAGTCTCTGCCAGCATTTTTCCCCCCTCTTTCGAGCTCGAACGATACGGCCCTGTCGTTTCCGTCCCGTCGTTGTAACTCGATTTCAGAGTCCGCTGGTTTATGCTAATTTTTCGCGGATGCGCTCCGGACAGTTAACGTACTCGACGGAGTGTCTCCGCATTATTTAATAGCGACAGGAACGCCGGTTTTCGAGGCTGCAGGTACATAGTCCTGTTTCCGTCGCGGATATTCGCAACGTGGAACAGAATTAACCGTGGATAGTCCGGCGAACTTTTAATACGATGGCTGAAACTTAATAAAGTGTTTGGTAAACATATGAAAACCGCCGGCAGATTCGCCGCAACCTCGTCAAATTACGAAAACGAAAGTTTCCACGTTTTTACGTGACTCGTGAATTTCGCGTGAATTTCCGGTGGGAAAGACAACCCGGGATTCGTGAATTCGTCCGAACTTTCGATGTCGGTACGTTCAGAAATGAAACAACGGTGTTTCGGTACGTGGATATTTCTGTGACTTTCTCTTCAGGAACGTTTCGTGTTTCCCGGTAAATTTCATCGAAAACGACTCGACCGTTTTTTCCCCGGAATTTTCGAACACACGCGTACGCCCGTTATTTTCCGACGACGAGGGTGTTTTTAAAAGAGAAACTGAGTAAATATCGCCTAGGTATACGCGTGTATACGTGTGTATATAATATATATGTGTGTAGTCGCGGGAAAATAATAACTTGATGAAATACTGCAGAAACTTTTTTCATAGGGCATATTTTCCGTTCGCTTTGCTCGTCGCGAAGCTTCGAAGGTGAACCCAGCCAATTTCGAGGGGCTTGAAAGAAATTTTCTAAGTAGAAACGAGCAGACGGATCGAGTAGACGGGGAAATCTTGCAGCACGCCAGCCAACGTATACATATATATATAACTATGAAAACAATTTCCCATCTTCCCAGGTAACTTCCGGGCATGCCGTAGGTGGAAAGTGCGATTCAAGTTAAACGTGTCTA